>OU862932.1:32869507-34275795 GCA_917880885.1 Limnephilus marmoratus
AATCATTGGTACCTGTTCGTACTCCTCTCAGCTCTCTCACCTCCAAACGCATATTGCCAAAAAGTTGGTGAAGGTAATCACGTGACGCGTTGTACTCCAACAAATGTTTTAAACACATTGAAATAGTTGCAAACATTTTACTCATTTATACCATAAGTGGCTGCGACACAACTGGTGCTCCGTTCGGTCAAGGTATATACAAATTTTGAAATATTCTTCTCAAGAACCACTCAGTGAATAAAACTTGTGTATTTCAAGATCCAAAAGCAAGCGAGATACAATCACTTTGGCTGCCGAACAACTCTTTGCACTTTTGTATGCCGGCAAAAGAAATCAAATTTGGAAAATTTAAGGTAGGTACATTATTTTTGTCAAAGGAGTGAAAAAGAACAAATTCAATTTATCCAGGCTACCACATACTTCAAAGTGCAGATTTGGCTTCGTCACCATAAAGATCCAACTGAATGGGGGTGGAAGAAGGAGGCTGTTGGGTTACTAACTCCAGTACCAATGATGAAGGAGACTGCACCTCAGGCGTTGTTGAACTTTATATCATGCCAATGCAAAAAAGGTTGCACTAGAAAGTGCACATGTAGAAAGTCGGGTTTGAAATGCTCCCTACTCTGTATTCACTGTAATGGCAGCTCATGCGAGAATGCTGTGGCAGCCCTCGTTCATGATAATAACTAGGAATTTGATGACCCAGTCGTCACAAATTCGGCTGATGAGACATGGGAAGACTATATTGAAGCTTTTCGGGACCCATAAGTGGCAGTAAGAAATTAAGTCAATAGTCATAAATTTTAAGAAAATAAATTTTTTTCTCATTTTTTTACCACATCTATGTACTATGAACCTTAATTAATAATTTTATTTATATGTTATGATTATATTGGTGGTAAATATTGCTGTTATGTATGTTACATGTTATTTCAACAATAATTGTTTAAAAAAAAGAATAATCAAAGAATGCCAAGGATAAAACACTTCTTCTGATTCCTTTTTTTTACCTATTTTTTGTGAAATTTTTGTATAAGAACCTGGATACCAAATTGCGATATAAACATTGTATATGTACCTACACCTTTTATGAAATTTTATTCTCTACAAAATTGATATCAGTAATTTTTTCACAAAATTGTACTGGAAAAAAGATACGCACAAAAAACAAAACCAAGTCGAGCAATTTACCTGTTTTTGTAAACTTATAGACATTTTTACGACTGCATATTTCGATACTTATTAGAGATAGAAGAAAAATTTTTAAATAAAAATTGTAGGTAATTTTATGTTCTACTAAACTTGTAAAGCTATTTTAGCCTAATTTTTTATTGGAAACGAGATATTTGAGAAAAACTAGATTTTGGCGCGATTTCGGCTGGTTTTTTCAAAATGGCGTCGAAAGCTCAAGTGACCCAAGGTCGAAAACTCAGATTTTACATCACTAGATGAGTATATAAAACATATAAAAAAATTGGGACTACCGGAATAATTTCGATCGCAGATCGCTAATTGCACTGGCTTATAAGTATGTAAGTAAACATTGTTATACACGCTTTTAAAGATTATTAAATTTGGCAAATGATTTGTTTGAAATATTTTTTCATATTCTCTCGGACAAAAAAAATATTCAACTTCAAAAAAATATTTTGCAAAAAAAATATTTTTTTTAACAACAATCTCATTATTATTGGCCAAACTAACTCAGATAATAAAAAAAATTATATTACATAATTTTTAGGCAATTTTGTAAGAAGTTAGGTGATGAAATTTTTTTTATGATATATGTTTTGGTTTATGAGATATAAATCGCTTTAGTAGAAGCCCACATTTTAATGTTTGGGAGGGCACAGGTGGGGAAGCAAGCGGGGGAGGAGTAGGGACCTTTTGTGAAAATACTCCCTAGGGTAGGTACTACTTACTTGCAAAAATTCAGCTTTCCCTTAATTTGTTCCAGTTAGGGCCTGTATTTTGTCTAGATTGACTGGGCTATATAATATATAATTTTTAACACATCGGGGTAGAAAGGTAATAATATTTCAAAATTAGTAGGTATGTATAATTCATAAGGCAATCGTTGTTCATGATTTTTTGATAGCATGGGCAAAAATTTCTGATTAAACAATAAAGATAAGACATTTCGAAGAATAAGATAGTCCCTTAATATTCGTATTTCAAAGATAGACAATTTTTTTCCTTCGTACATTATTATCAATATCAAATAATCGGTAAAATAATTACAGGAAAATGATCATTACTTATAAGAAGACCGTCCAGCTAGGATGTGCTGAAAAGTGTTTTGTTTTTTAATATATCCCAGAACTTGTGAAAAGTCAGAACACTTCGAATATAGAAGGTATGTAGTAAAATAACATTTCTAAATTCAGCGATCTTTTTTTTTGAACCTTAATGTGGGGAATAAGTCAAAATAGTTTTTTTCCGGGCAAAACATTTAGGTTTTTGTTATTGTTAAAAATAAAATTATTATATTGCAAAATAATATTTTAATTTTTTTAAATCACAAAAAAAAACATTAATCTCGAAACGTATTTGCTTTCTAATGAGAACTAAAACAATGAAAATTTTGATATTTTTCCTTTTTTATTGCAATAAGGTAAATATTGTATACGAAATTATATTTTTTTAAAGACCTATTTTTAGTTCTGATACTTAACGGAGCCTCAAGTAATAAGTCAGATGGCAGTAGTAAATCAAAGCCACTATAATAATATTTAATAAAATTGAAGACAAAATTAGCGACTCTCAAACTAAAATTAATGCTTAGATTCAGGTATCGAGCACGTTTGATCGATAAGCATTGTATCGATAGCTTACTATAACTTCTCATCGCTCCGTAGGACAACTGCAGATCGCTAACGTACAAACAACAATTGAAGTCAGTGTGGCCATGTCCCTAAAATAAATAGCCATGTTTCGGGGATGAAAAACCATATTTTATCTTGTTTTTTTAGTAAGATAATATGAGGGAGAAAAAATTCACCCACAAATACGGTAATTTAACGACAATAGCGACACCTAAGTAAAAAAATATACATTGTTTTATTAAAAATAAATATTTTATAATTGTCCCTTGAATAATAGGAAAATTTAATGTTTTTGAAAAAAACCGTACCTACTTATAAAAACAATTTTTTTAAAGGGTTTTTTACTTTAAAAAGAGTTTTATTTTTCGTTTTCAAGTTCAATTTGTAGTAGTTATTTGAGGTGAGGGTGAAAAAATTCACCCACAAATCCGGTAATTTTTTTCTACATTTTACAGTAGCTAGTACAGCAACCTCATTTAAGTTTACGTGACACGTATATTAATTTATTTTGATTATTTTATTAATATTACCTATTGACAACGTTAAATTAGATAAAGAGGCGTTATGAACCGAGCTTAAGTTCAAGAACTACATTCCGGATTTTAGAATTTCCCCATACGAATCAAGCTAAAAAAACGCATCCCATCCAAAAGTACACACTTTTGTTGACAACCATGTCGTGTTGAACATGGTTTTTGAAAAAAAAAAACCGTGGAGATAGAAATTACCCAAAAACCATGATAACACGATTAAAGCCGGGCAAATAGCAACACTGGTGGAAGCCGAATATATTAAGAGCGTTTAACCAGCCAGCGGACGAAAATCCACATTTCGTCGAAAGTTGTTCTTCCGATCGTGCAGGGCGGTTACAATGAGAAAGATTGATTATTCTCCGTACCAGCTTTTTAAAATTATAACTCAATATCGAATTTATTTCAATCCAAATTAGCTATAATTTATACCTTCATCCAAAAATGCTGAAAGGCGTGATGATAAAACTATTAAAATAGTGTACTTTTTGTAGTTATTTTTTGATTATAAGTATTTATCCTTTTTCAATAATGTCTAAATTTAATAAGAATGTTAAAAAAATCTGAAATATATTAGTTTGTAAGTGCGCAAATAAATACACAAATGGACCAATTTTCGTCAAGAAACACATGTACGTACATATTTTTTAATGATTTTATTGAAACTAAAATTAAAATTCTAATACATAACTTTGCTAGATAATGTATTGATTTATTTTACTGCATGATTACATTATTTGAAATGGGTGTGGTATAATACAAAAACTTTTTTGAAAATTTAACAAATCTGCCAACGACCTACGGAATAACCTTATTAAACTAAAAAATAAAAAAATTCTAAAAATTTATTACATAACTATGCTAGATAAAAGAACAATCTTTCGAAATCCATTTATAATTTTTTGTGGAAAAGAGTCAATACGTCTAAAAACTTTTTTGAAAATGACGTATTTCCGGCTTTCTCTGGTAATGCCCTCTTAAGAACACTTATTCATTGTGAAATGTTATTCATTCGTTGGCGATCTACAGTCATGCTAAGGAACTACGAGAAGTTACCGAAAGTTGTCGATGCACTCGATCTATTCTTATTGGTCGATCGTGCTACATACCATGGGTCGCTTCAAAAATTAAATACTATAATTTGAGGTTTTACTCAAAGCCTTGTTAAGAAAAAACCATTAAAGTAGTTCTCGGTTAACAGAAACGTTGCTTGATTTTTCTGAATATGTCGCCTACTGAGCATTATGCTTAAAAATTTTATTTTCTTCAATTGGGAAATCCAATGACATAATAAATTCGTAGAGAAAATGTTGACGTAATATTGCCAAATAATAATTTATACAGAAAAATAACAATCACACCTCATAATTATCTATTGTTCACGTTAAATCATTTTCACAGATGGCCAAAAAGAGACGTAAACTGACCATTTATTACCAAAACGTCAACGGGTTAAGAACAGAAAAAAAAAACAGGGAGTTCCTGGAAAACGTCAGGACAAATAACTATGATGTGATCTGTTTGACGGAAACTAATTTGTATTCAAATTTTTGCAATTCGTCATTATTTGACGACAGGTATGTATTTACGAGTACGTAAACATAATATTTTTAACCAAAGTTATTTCTATTGAAACTGACAATTCGTGGTGGAATTATAATAAAACAAATAAAAAACTTTATTCCAATTAATTTTATTTGACCGTAACCGGTTTCAGCTCGTTATACCATCTTCAGACTGGTACAAATAATTCCTAGTCTATGGTTTATATATATATATATATATAATTTTTTTTACATTAGCTCCACACAGGAGGCACCGAGGAAAACAATTTCCCTAGGGGCCTATATCATCTTTGAGGATGCTGTGTGGAGGGTTTTTGTGAAAGGGAAAGGAAGGAGAAGAAGATATGGGAAGGAAAAAGGTATGAGGGGTGGGTAGGAATCTGGGGGTCAGTGTAGCCAGGAGTGATGGACGTATGAATCTATTCCTCACACTGCAGTGCAAGTCGAAGGGTCGGGAGAATCTGGCTGGAGAGGTCAAAAGGCCTTTCTCAATCAGTCTCTTCCGATCCAGCCCGCCATGCAGTGGTTGGGCAAACGTATCCGCCACCAAGACCTAGACAAACCTCATCCCATGAACCCTGCAAACGGCACTCCTGCTAAGTCACCAAACGTATTGAACCACTTGGGATGACCTGTGGCAGGGATGTTGGTTGTCCAATAAATGGCTCCCGGGGCGGCGGTACCCATACCTGCCTCCCAAATTGTACTACATAACATAACATATGGGGGAGGGGGAGAGGGGTGGTCTACAATTGTAGACTGAGAATTATTTGTACCAGTCTGAAGATGGCTCTAACGAGCTGAAACCGTTTACGGTCAATAAAATTAAGCGGAATAACGATTTATAGGTATTTTTTATATTGTTCGCGTGTTCAGCCTTGTTTTGTTATTTACGCGTCAATGCGAACAGGTGTGCGGCCCGCTTTGGCCCGTTTCTTGCAAATCTTAATTTTGGATTTGAGGCCAAAATACCAAACCAAACTGAAAAATTACTACTAAGTACTTTTTTGTTTCATGTTTAATTTATATCGCTTTTGAATTCGTTTATTGTTGCTGTCTATGTAATCCTACATGGTAGTATATTGTATATGTAGTTGTGCTATGTATTTAAAATGTCGCTGTCCAAAAGTGGTTTTAGTAAAAGGAGTTTGAAAAGTTCTTTGTTTTTGGCTTGGGTGTTGTCTTGTGCTTTATGTCCATGACGTTAACGGCTGACGTGGTCTAGCGGTAAGGCTCTCGACTCGCATCCGAAGGTCGCGGGTAATCCCGACGTGGGCAAATAAATTTTATTTGATTAATTTGTGTTTTTACATGATTAATTCATTAAAAATAGTACATAGTATATTTGCGGCACGTTCCAGAGTGAAAAAAACTTTTAGTATCACCCTGGTATAAGAAGACATTTAGAATTGAAACTTTGCTTGAAATGGCTGTAGCCGTGTTTGGTGACCAGATCTGAATGGTCTGGTACTTCCCTACCTTCCTCTTCCCCATCTCATTCCCTTCCCCACTACCTTCAGCTTCACAACATACCCCATTGGGAATGCAATAGACTCACTGGCTACAGACGAGAGCAGCTGGGACTCTTGTGAGGTATTCATATAAAAAAAAATTATAAAAATTGTGTACCATTTATAGTGTTTTGTTGTTTTGGTGAAAATTAACCAAAATGATTCTTGCAAAGAGCTGCTTTATGTCCATAACGTTGATAGTATTGAAGATCGTATCAGTGCTGGTAGAAAGAGGATGTTTAATAATTAGTTTTGTGCTTTAATAATGGGGTCGAGGGCACTTGAACAAGTCTTACCCCTCGATCATGTATGCCGTCAACACTATAAATATATGACCAAGTGTTACTTTCCGGTCCAGCGCGTTGAATGCACCTTTTTGCTGTTTTTATTATCCACAGATACACTGTATATCGCCGTGACCGCAATCTGCAGTTGACAAGGGATAATCCGAACCCGAAGAAAAGTGGTGGGGGGGTACTGATTGCTGTTAAAAGTGATCTCGAATCATCGAGGATTCTTCTCAATGTATCGGAATTGGGAGAAGCAGAGGATCTCTGGGTGACTATAACATTGGCAAATGGCGAACGAATAAACATCTGTTGCGCATATATTCCTGGTAAGCAACAACTATATTCCATATCTGTAACGGAAATTTGAAATGCTGTACAGGACAAGAAATAATTAAATCAATAAAGAAAATCAATTAATCAAAAAAGAAAAGAATTAAATATATAATTTTTCTCTGTTCTTTTTTTCTCTTTCGATCTGCGTTGTCGAAATATTTCGTGGAAAATAAGGAGCCTTTTACAAAGTGCATTTTAAGAGGATTTTTTCTGAAAAATTAAAATAAATTAAATACTGTCATAAAAAAATACAACATTGTTAAGTATTCTGAAATTTAACTGACTTAAGAAATTTAACAAAGCCACAGAACACGAGGGATTTTGCAATATTTAGGGATTTTGTGCATTTTCGAAGTCGCCTGTGTCCGTAACACCACCCCAAAATAAATTTTTGGCACAAAAAAAATTAGATAAATGCATTTTCTGTGCCCGTCAGTTAAAATAAAACGTTAAAAAATATTTTAATCTTACTTTATAACTCTTTGTTCCAGAACTGTTTTTTTATAAATCGTCGATCGATCTCTATTTTTTTTTCTTCCGTGAACATATACAATACGAAAAAAAAAGAAAAATAAATTTTACCATAGAAAAAATATCAACCTATACCACATATTATCATATTCACATTTTTGGAATAAAGTTAATTTATAGGGTATTAATAATTTTTAAAACTACATACATCAACTTTGAAATTATTTTTACACATTAAAACAAAAAATATAATGCATAACTGCAATGTTTTAACTATAACAACTTTTTAAAAAAAATTGAAAATTTTGAGATTTTATTGGTAATGTATTTTTTTTTTTTTTTACTGTGAATACCGCACAAGAATCTCAACTGCTCCCGTCTGGAGCCAGTGAGACTATGGCATCCCCAATTGGGGTATGTTGTGAGGCTGAAGGTAGTGGGGAGGGGAAGGAGGTGGGGAAGAGGAAGGTTGGGAAGTACCTGGCTATTCAGATCTGGTCACTAAACACGGCTAAAGCCATTTTCAAGCAACGTTTCAATTCTGAATGGTGGTATGATTTTTTATAACACCAAATACACATAAAAATGAACGCAAAAATAATTCCGATTCATTACGCGGAGAAGAGCCGCATCGGACGGTTCATTAGGTGTGTAGTAGTGCAAATTAAATATATTTACACTCTAACATGAATGACAACATTCGTTCGCTAATTTGTAGTATATAAGTCGAAAGGAATCAGAAAACGGGCATGGTTTAAAAACGCGGTCGTTGCTATGATATATAATACTATATTATTACTAGCTGATCCGGCGAACTTCGTACCGCCTCAGAATCAAAAACTGTTGTCAACTTATTAGCTGAATTGATCTAAATTGTTTCTCCCTGCGTATACCATACCTTGATCTAAATTGTTTCTCCCTGCGTATACCATACCTTGATCTAAATTGTTTCTCCCTGCGTATCCTTTCCCCTCTCGCGTTCCCTCTCCCTCTCCCCACTCCACTTCTCCCCTTCCCCCTTCCCCCGTCCCGCTAACCCCCCTTCCTGAGTTCCTTTCCCCCCTCCCCCCTCCCCCGGTTCACAGTTCAATATTATACCCCTTAAAATATTGCTGCAGTTCTTTCAAAATAGGAGAATTCGTTCCATACAAAATGTATAGGGAAAATAATTTTCTTCGGAGTGGAACACCCTTTACTTTTAGGGGTATGAAAAATAGATGTTGGTCGATTCTCAGACCTACCAGATAAGCACACAAAATTTCATCAAAATTGGTCCAGCCGTTTCGGAGGAGTATGGTAACAAACACCGTGACACGAGAATTTTATATATTAGAAGATATTCCGATGTAGGTCCAACAAATTGGTAGGCGCATAAAATACAGTAATCACTCGGTGATCGGTACATACATTAATCGGTTTACGAAACCTTTTTTCTAATTCTTACCCTTATATATTTTTTAAATGTATTATTTACCTCAAAATAATCGTAACATTTTAATTTCAGAATGTTATTAACATTTTTGTTTGTAAACAAATTCTGCTTTATTAAGATCTGCTAAATGTACTTTCGTATAAATTTAGTTGCATAATGTTAAGCGTATTGATTTTGAAATGACTTCGGTAGGCGAAAGAGCTATAAATAAAAATAGCCAATAATAAATATGAATAAAAATAAAATAAGTTGTTTTTTCGATTTAAAAAATATTCATTTAATTAATTCCTTTTTACAATTAAAAAAAATAATAACTTAGCAGCATGATTAATAACTTAGTGGCAACGAAATATTTTAGCTTGCACATTTTGTTTATTTAACAATAATAGGATAATTTATAGAGTGCCGTTTTTGTGAAAAATAACCTCAAGGGCGCTTTACAATTTATTATAAGTCTAAGGCTCTATCTAATTTTATTATTTACAAACAGTTAAAAAAACATATTTACCTGCAGGACACTTAATCAAATCATAACGCTTCATCAAATACTGCAAACGGTCTGTGACATTTATATCTAATTGCTAATATTTTTTTGTATTACATACAAGCACAATATCCGGGTTGTCCTAGTTTTTCGAAGCATGCATGTATTTTAACGGGTCCTAATTTATTATTTTATTAAAAAGTGAGTGTCATATTTCAAATTTCAAATGGGGCTGTGCAAATAAATGGTTTATTATTATTATTCATAATTTAACTAACATATTAAATGCGTCCTTGGTTTTAAACCAATTTAAATAAGTTTATTAACTTTTTTTAGTATATGCGTAAAAATACTACCTGGCTGAGTACCCGGAGTGGCTCGGGGTTTTAAATGGTTTGGTGTAAAGTTGTGATGTTGAGAATTCTAGTTTACCTGAAAACTGGGTGTAGTTTTAAGGTGGAAATTATATTATTGCTAAGAATTGAAAAAGTTTTTTAAAACATTTGTTTTACAATACAAATAATTTGATTCATCTCTTCCTCGGGCATCCCCGACTTTTTCAGCCATTGTCTTCATATTATCAGATTATTACTATTAAAAGACAGTTACATGCAGTACCAGTACCAGATTGTTACTACGCTGCCTCGATGAGACTCTAGACTGGAATTTGAAATTTTTATTTATTTATACGCCTAAAAGACGTTTTACATAAAAGTGATATAATAAATCATTATATACAGGGTGTAACAGGACATACCCGAGGGATTTTAACCAGTTATTCCTGAGCATATTTGGAGTAAAAAATGTAAATGAAATTTTGGTCTCCGGTGACTTTTTTTATGACATTTTTTTTTTTCTTCAAATTCAAACAAAAAAAATTCTTCCGCTTGTTGTCATTGGTCACTCTGCCGATTAACCGACCAACCCCTCACCCCGCCTCCAACCGTCCAACACCTACCATTTTTTAATATTTTTGTAGAAAAAATATATAAAAAAAACGTCAAAAATGTCACCGGAGACCAAAATTTCGTTTACATTTTTACTCCAAATAATGCTTGGAATCGATGGTTAAAATTTCTCGGGTACGTCCTGTTACACCATGCATAGCGCATAGCAGAATATCTATATTTCTATAGTAAATAATAATAATAATGCAGAACAATAATAAAACTGATATATAAAAATAATGATTTTTATGTAAATAATATATAAAAATAATCCACCAAGGTTTGGTTATTAAATATAACTTGATTGAATGCCGTAATATAGTACCATATTATGAATATGAACCAAATTCATTTTTAGAAAATGAATTTTATAAAATATATTATGATAAAACTATACTAACAGACTAACAGAAAAATTAGTCATAATAGACCTGATATAGTTTTACATGACAAAATTTAAAAAAAAACTTATATCATTGATGTAGCTGTTCCAAATTCCTTTAATATTCAAAAAAATGTTTCTGAAAAATTAAGAAAATACCTAGTGACCCAAAATATCAACATTTTCTTTCAAGTATTACTGCATTATACTTGATTTGATGATGTTTTTGAGTAATTTGAAACCTTCCGAGCGATTCTCTATTTATGTGGGAACGAGATTGATGTCGGGCGAGATCTCTTGTCAGATTTGTGTGATTTTCAATGTCTGTTATTTGCTTTTTCTACGGGCCGATGTCAGAATATCAGCTGTGAGCTGACACGATAACTACCTCGATCGAGACGGATATCGGGCGAGATCTCCTGTCAGATTTGTGTGATTTTTAATGGCTGTTATTTGCTTTTCTACGGGCCGATGTCAGAATATCAGCTGTGAGCTGACACGATAACTACCTCGATCGAGACGGATATCGGGCGAGATCTCTTGTCAGATTTGTGTGATTTTCTACGGCTTTTAAATGAAGAAATGATCATGCATACTTGCAGGATTTTGTGTTTAAAACAACCTAAACTAAAATACGTATTAATTAGTTCACAGCTGAGTTATTATATAACATTATATATTGTTATCTTCTTTCTTCTTCTTCAAAGATATGTATGTCATGCTGCATTTCAAATATCAAATTATACAATTTGTCAAAAGAAACGTCACTCAATGACAACTCTTTTTTGTTAATCTTTCTTCAGGCTGGTAGGTACCAGAATATTTAAAAAACGCATCAGAAATTTGACATAAACATGGAGATTTCACAGGTACGGGCATCATAATATTGTTATAAGCAATAATTATCAGCCTGAAACACTCATCCACATTGAAAAATCTTCCGAGAAAAGATACATGACGCCAACGGGACTTGAACCCGTGTCCTCTCGATTGCCGGTCGATTGCTCTTGACCACTGAGCTATGGCGGCTTATCTCGTACCCGCCAAATGATTCAATATATGCTAGTGTTTCATTCAACAATTACTGCTTATTATATTTTTTCCACCTGAAAACAACCAACTTTATTTTTGCGAGAGAAACATTGTAAGTGTTAAGTCCCTCGCTAGGTGGCGTCGAGACAAATTATGTCTTCATTTATTGGGGAAATACTTAAACTTGTCAAATATTAATTATTATTTTTAATTGTAAAACTAACGTTTTTAAGACAAGATTTTTTATGCATAGCACAAAGGGTAACAATTATTATAAGCAATAATTATCAGCCTGAAACACTCATCCACATTGAAAAATCTTCCGAGAAAAGATACATGACGCCAACGGGACTTGAACCCGTGTCCTCTCGATTGCCGGTCGATTGCTCTTGACCACTGAGCTATGGCGGCTTATCTCGTACCCGCCAAATGATTCAATATATGCTAGTGTTTCATTCAACAATTACTGCTTATTATATTTTTTCCACCTGAAAACAACCAACTAAGAGCAATCGACCGGCAATCGAGAGGACACGGGTTCAAGTCCCGTTGGCGTCATGTATCTTTTCTCGGAAGATTTTTCAATGTGGATGAGTGTTTCAGGCTGATAATTATTGCTTATAATAATTGTTACCCTTTGTGCTATGCATAAAAAATCTTGTCTTAAAAACGTTAGTTTTACAATTAAAAATAATAATTAATATTTGACAAGTTTAAGTATTTCCCCAATAAATGAAGACATAATTTGTCTCGACGCCACCTAGCGAGGGACTTAACACTTACAATGTTTCTCTCGCAAAAATAAAGTTGGTTGTTTTCAGGTGGAAAAAATATAATAAGCAGTAATTGTTGAATGAAACACTAGCATATATTGAATCATTTGGCGGGTACGAGATAAGCCGCCATAGCTCAGTGATCAAGAGCAATCGACCGGCAATCGAGAGGACACGGGTTCAAGTCCCGTTGGCGTCATGTATCTTTTCTCGGAAGATTTTTCAATGTGGATGAGTGTTTCAGGCTGATAATTATTGCTTATAATAATTGTTACCCTTTGTGCTATGCATAAAAAATCTTGTCTTAAAAACGTTAGTTTTACAATTAAAAATAATAATCATAATATTGATTATATATTTATTTAATAATTTGAGTACATGTTCATGTTCAAATATCTTAATACCACTCTTCCATGGAAGCATTAACTTGTGTCTGGAAGAGTAGTGTACATTTTTTATTGCTATATTATATTTATAAGTACTTAAATTGCAATGTGGAGGTAAAAAAAATAAGTTGTAAGTTCGGTGTTATGTAATTATAAGTATTTATCTACTATCAAACAATTTTACTATTTGGATAAAGTATCTAGAATTATTGTAATTGGTTGTTAAAAACAAAACTATTTTGTAAATTTACGGCACTTTTTTCAGAGGAAAATACTCTCAGTATCGTCCTGGTAAAATATTCAAAACGTTGTTTAAAGTGGCTTTAGCCGTGTTTGGTGACCATATCTGAAACACAAGGTACTTCACCCTCATCCTATCACATTCCATTCATTAGAATAAAAATATTAAAATGTTTACTTTTCCAACAGGTTACAGTGGAAGACAAATGACTGCACATCTTAAAAGTTTAATAGGAAACCCGATTATGAGGCAAAATACCATCCTAGTTGGGGACTATAACATCCCCGAAGTAAATTTCAATTCAGCGAATGCATTGAACGACATACTTAAAATGAAAAAGAAAGCTTTCCAAGCAATGGCTAAGTTTATTTACGATTCGGGTTTGACACAGCACAATTATTCATTGAATAAAAATAAAGTCATTCTTGATTTAGTTCTCTCTTATATGGATATAAAAGTCATCGGTGCTGAGAAATTAGTCAAAAAAGATGGCCATCATCCACCCATTCTCATACTAATCGAAGATGACGATTCGGATGATGATTCGGATGATGATTCTGACGAATCAAATTTGGATACGGGAAGATTCATAATGAGTGACATGTCATTTGCGCTAGCTGCCCCTGTGACTTGCCTCTGCAGGCGCTGCTCTTTGGAAAGAGAAGAAACGAAGAAAATAAAGGTAGAAAATGCTCGAATGTTTGCGAAGATCGCGGCAGAAAGAAGAGACCGGGAGGCGAAGGACAGAGCAATAATGGCAAAAAAGGAGACTGAACGAAAACAAAAAGAAGAAAGAGATAAAACAATAGCTGCAGAAAAAAAAAAGCAGGAGGAGAAAGATAAAACAAATGCAAAAAGAGAGCCTGAAAGAAGAAACAACAACAATAACAGTATAAATTATTTTAACCATGATAATTATTACAATAATGAAAAAAAAATTGTACAACGCGATATTGTGAACAAAATGGCAGTCGGGACAATGGTAGTTGGTGTAGCGGCAGGGGTGGGAATTTGTGTGGCTTGTCCGGGTCTAATTCCACTACTCCCAGTAGTTGCTAAAACCGCAGTTGCTGTTAAATTCGCGGCTTTATCCGGTGCAGCGGTAGGGTGTTTGGGTGGAATGCTGTATTTAAGAGGTAATACCACCGGTGAGAAATCTCGACGGTAGGTATTTTAAAAAATTCTCTCTATCGCACCGCGCTCAAAAAAGAACTAGCTATCGATGTGTTGGTGAGACCACGTGAGTGTTTGGCTTGTACACCCTCTCGCCCCCTCGCGTCTGTTGCCCGTCTTTCGCCTCCACGCGTGCTTGTAGCTTGTAGCTCATCTCCATAGACAGAAAAAGGGCCCATTATTTTTAAACGCACGAGGTCTGCTATTGTCGGTCATTTATAAATATCGTCGATAGGTATTGTAACAATGTCTTCTGTTCACGCTTATTACCGACATATTACGAATTATTTTACTAGAACTCTATGTAGGTTAGTAGTTTTAAAGTTTTCACTGTATTTGCGTTTATAAATATGCAGTCAAACCAACTACATCGAATTATTATATACATACATATGATTATTCTCTACGATACATTAGTTATTATTGAAAATTAGTATTAACCTCTCAGGCCTCGGGCCTATTTTTCGAAAAGTCAAAATATTTCCGCTTTCCAATAAATTCCAAATAACTTTAATATTTGTGAACGCATCCGAAAACTAAAAACTGTTTTTGAAAGATGATGAAATACGCTTTCAAATTTTATAATTCGAAATAAACATATAATTTTGTTTTTATTTTATCTAATCTAAGACACTATATAAAGAGATAAGATTTGTTTGTTGGTTTGTTTGTTTGCGTCGAATAGGCTCCGAAACTACTGAACTGATTTGAAAAATTCTTTCACTGGTTGGAAGCTACACTATCCCCGGGTGACATAGGCTATATTATATTTTCAAAAAATTAGGGATCCTTACTAAAACTCTCATAATGTAACCCAAGGTGTAAAAAAACTACCTAAAATATTCTTTGCATCGCGTGCGCTGCGAAAACTATTAATGATTGAATAAAATAATGTACTACGACTTTGCAGAAGATATCATTATTTACAAAAAGTGTCGCGACAGCATATGTCTAACTATTATAGTTATGCCACAATAAGTGTTCTTTTATTTGAAAATTTTAATTAAAATGTCGCCGCTTGAAAAGGATCTTTATTTGTACCTTGGTTTTAATTCTTATCAAAATAAATTACTTCATAAACAAGACTGCTTTAATACCTTTATTTAACTTTTTGAATTATTCAATTCGGACATACCATTCGAAAGATATCGCGAGTTTAAAAGTGCAAGTATTAGATAATTTATAAAGTTAGCTAGGAAGGGGACGCGGGAGGGGAACGGGGACGCACGGGAAGGTGATTCCGGGAGAAAAAAGTATTTATTTGAATATGGCATTGCAACGCACGCCGGGAACCAGCTATTCATTAATAAGCAAACATAATATCTTCGTTATTTGTTTTCAGGGTGTTATGCCGTGTTGCGCTACCTTCTTTTTAATTTATTTATTTAATTGAATACTAGCTGACCCGGCAACGCGTTGCTGTGGCTAATAAAACACTTTGTAAAATCCAACCTTTGTTACCACCGCCGTCTTTGAGTGTATCGCGAAGAGACAGACAGATGCCGCGGAGGACTTTAATTTGTAATACGTAGAGATGGTGTGAAAGATTATAATAATGTGAATGAAATGCTTAGGGTAACTAACGTATTTAAGTTAATAAGGATTAATACTGTATCCGTCTAAATAACTTTCCAATTATCCCATTGTACGTGAGCATTTTTTTAGAAGAATGGGTATAGTAAGCTATCCGTAAAAGATTGATGTATACCATCGCGGACTTTTTTATAGATCTATAAAAGAGAAATATCCCACCATGCATTGTTTTGTTATATCTCAAATGGATTAGGCAGTGTTTTTGATGAAATCTCCCAGGCGGCTTGACTTTTTCCGACACTTCTAACAATTATCGTTATGTTTCAACCAATTTACACAAATCCTTGACAAATTATATAACTAACCTTCCTCACCAAACACTCTATCTATTAGTGAAAACTGCATGAAAATCCGTTCAGTAGTTTTCGAGTTTATCGCGAACAGACAGACAGACGGCGCGGAGGACTTTTATTTATAATATGTAGAGAAGATGTTAGCCAAGAAGTGTTTAGAGTCATTTCCCACCCCAGAAACTAATGAGCGAAGGGAAGGGGAGGGAAGGTGGAAGGGGAATGCAAGAGGGGAAAGGGATGTGTTAGGGTAACGGGGACGCACGGGAAAGGACATGCAGAGAGAAACAATTTATTTCTTTGAATATGGCATTGCAACGCATGCCGGGAACCAGCTAGTTAATAATAAAAAAGGTTTAAAAATAGCCCACCTTAAGTTTTTTTCTAATTAAAATTACGATAACGAAAAAGATAAAAGCACTTACATATTTTATTAGACAATTAAATCTAAATGGATTTATTGTGTTGTGTGTATCATACGTGTGAGTTGACATGTTTGTAAATAATAATGTTTAAAATGTTAGATATATCGCTTGCTGAGGTTTGATTTGTACTCCTGTATTTTTGAGTTTCTTTAAGCAGTAAATACAAAAAAGGATGTGTTAGTTCGTTCAAAATTCTATAAAAAATGTTGGTCTTTTACCTATAGATAGATTTACCTACACATTTTTTTTAAATATTTATTACAGTCAGTTTGAAATAAAGGAAACAAATATATAATTTTTTTAAACTTCAAAACTTTTTATTTTTATTTTCAACTTTATAAAACCTTAAATTGTAATATTTAATTACATGAAGACAATATTAGCGAAACTTCAACCCAAGGCTTCAGGCCCAACTTCATAGTACAAAAAAAGTGCAAAAATCACTTACTTCGCAATATTTGCAATAAAATAAAAGCACTTGGAAAAAAAACCAACAACGCTAAAGGCTTTGTACCAGTTCACATAAGGAAAAAGGTTGAAGCAAACGTTTTACGTATGAGAAAAGCTATAGTTTGAGCAGTAAATTACAGAAAAGAGCAAGAAAACACGGCACAAAGTGATAAAGTAAAAAATCTGAAAATGGACAAAAAAATGCCGCAAACCATGTTTTTGGTGATCATACAAAATGTTCGTCATACTATTGCAAGTCGGAGAAGTATACTAATGATCCAAATTTAGTAAGCGATCTTCAAGATTGTGGAACAGGACTGATATTCAACAATTATTGTCGTCTCTAATAGCAAATGCAGAAAGTCTTATTATTAACGTGACAAATAACACTGTGGAGCAATTCAACAACGTTATAGCCAAATTTATAGGCGGAAAAAGAGCAAATTTTACAAAAATGGGATAACTTCAGCAGTTGAGCTTCTTGAGCAGTAACTTCGTGGAATAGTGAAATGACAACCCATTCACGAATACGAAAAAAATCCAAGGCCACAGTCCTGGCAACTACACGAAGCACTTTATTGAAAGAAAACGACGTCGAAGGAGACAATACAGAGGTGTCGAAAAATAAAACTAAGGTATTACGAAAACACGACAGAAAAGAGAAAAAAAGTTACAGGGCCTGATGAAATTTATGGTCAATTGGAATTACATCCAGATATGCCAGCTGAATTATTTGAAACGATAAAGAGGAATTTTTCAAAGAATTATCTCCATCGAATAAGGATGAACTCGAAAGGAATACGGTGGGCCAAAGCAATAATAATTTGTGGACAATTGAAAGGCGTAAGCGGCTTACAGCTTCTAACTTTGGACAAAAATATGTAAGCTACGGCCAAAAACTTCAGTTGCGAGAGTATTAAACTCGCTACTGTACTCGCCATTTAAAGGAAATATGGCCACAAATTATGGGAAAGAAAATGAAAACCAAGCAATTGAGCAATTTACAAAAGAAACAAAATTAGAGGTATTCGCCTGTGGACTATTTATCGATGAAAACAAAAACTTTTTAGCGGCAAGTCCGGATGGCCTTTTTGGCAAGGATTCTATAATTGAAGTGAAATGCCCATATAGTATAGCAAATATGTCACCAGAAGAAGGATTTGAACAAAAAAAATTGATTACTGTAAAATTGAAGACAATGCTTTAACATTAAAACGGAATCACAATTACTTCTACCAAGTACAAGGCCAGTTACACATTACTCGTCGTAAATACTGTTATTTTGTCGTGTGGAGTCCTAAAGGTTTGCCGTATGAAAAAATTGAAAGGGACGATTCAATCTGGCAAAAAATTGAACCACTGTTAGAAAAACTTCTACCACCAATGCCTTTTACCAGAAACAATTGACGGTCGCATATCAAGAAATTTACCGGCGAGAGAAAGATCTAAATCATAAATTGTTTAAAATTCATTGTATAGTGGTAAAAATTTTTGTACAATAAAGTGTTTACAAACAAAAAATTTCAATTAATCACTGAAGGCAATGTAAGCGACTCTCAACTAAAAATTTGAAACAGATTTTTTTTAAAAAACATAAACCTCACATTGGAGGCACCGAGGAAAAATAATCGCTCAGGGACTTTGTTGGAGAAGTTGTTGGACATCATTGGAGAAGCTGTGTGGAGGGTATTTTTAGGATAAGGAAGGAAAGGAAGTTTTGGGTAGGGAAAAGGTAGGTAAAAGTATGAAATGATGGTGGAGAGTCCAGCTGTAGAGATCAAAAGATCTTCCTCTTCCAGTTTCTCCCAATCCGGCCCGCCACGCAGTAAGTGGACAAAATTATCCGCCACCAAAACCCATGCAGACCTCATCCGTGAACCCGGGAACCCAGGCTCTGTCACCAAACATAGAGGACCACTTGCGGTGACCAAGTGGCGGGGGTGTTGGTTATCCAATAAATGGTTCCCGGGGCGATGGTACCTAAAACGCCTCCCAAATTGAAAATTTATTATAGTACTTGACATAAAAAAATTTAATTTTGCACAATTTTAGTATGAAAGCTCGGTCAGTATTGGTATACCGCGATGAGTCACTAAACAGAAAAAAAACGAATAAAAAATATCGATTACTCGGGCAAGGACAACACTAGTCTACCGATAAAATTCTTTACATCACTACTTCGCATTATATGTATGTATTTGTCAAAACCCACGTTCCCCGGCCCCCCTCAGGAGAAATGAGCGAAAGGGACACCTGCACGTCGGGCCGAAAATACCTAAATAAAATCTTCGAAATCGATGTTTTGTATTCCCCATTTTTCTTCTCCAAAACTGGACGGATTTAAAAATTTTTTTTAACTAACTGTATTAAAAGAAAATATTCTATGTCGGTACGTTTTGCTTTTTTTCAAAATACATTGTTTAGTTTGTATACTGAACGTTTTTTGACGGCGTTTAAATTAGGCAATTTTATTCATTTTTGGAAGGTCGTAACTTCTATGAGAAGTAAATTATCAAAAAAAACAAAACGTACCGACACGCTAGTGGTCAATATCTATATTATGTAAAAAAAAATTTTGCTCTAGGGTCAAAATCCAGAGAGATAAACGGGGAATACGTTTGTATAGAAAAGCGCCGCTAGTATTTCCTCTTAAGTAATTGATAAAATTTCTCCATCCAAGGAATTTTATATATAATACTAGCTGACCCGAACACGCGTTGCTGTGGCCAACGAAACACAACACCATCTATTGGATGGTTACCCGAACTAGATAACCAAGTGTTGTGTCGATAAATTAACTCACACCGCCATCTATTAGAAACTTCTGGAACCTACAAATAATTACACAGCATTTTCCTATAACAAAAATTTAATGCGCAATAATAAATACTGAGGTAAACAATCGAGATAAAAACTATCCTATCTTGTAAGTTGGACCAAATTACACACAGTTAGCCAAATTTCATCAAAATCGGTTAAGTAGTTTCGGAGTTTATCTCGAACAAACATCGTGACGCGAGATTTGTATATGTATAAAGATTACCTATTTAACTTACTTATATTTATTTACTATTACAATTTGGGAGGGGGTATGGGTACCGCTGCCCCAGCAACCATTTATTGGATAACCAACACCTCTGCCATGGGCCACCCCAAGTGGTTCTATACGTTTGGTGACTTAGCAGAGGTGCCCGGTTTCATAATAATAATAATAATGATTTATTGTCTTCATTTCCTAGTAACAGTAGAGATAATGATATCATCACTGGGATCTCCCGTGCTGAGGATTTCATTTACATATTATAATTTTAATTATAAGAAATTAATATGAATTAAACATAACATATGTCATGTAGTATTTTTTTAAAAATAATTATTAAATAAATAAGATAGTGGTTTTTTTATAATTCAGTTTACTAGATTTGGTTTTAGTCTGTATTTGATATCAGTATATTTTCTATTTCTGATCTCCCTATATTTAGTATCCAGCTTTTTATTTGAAATTTAAATGTTATAAAGTTGAGGTTTTTGAGTGAGAGTGGTATTTTTTTGTAAAGTTTAATGCCATAATATAAGAAGCTTTTTTGCCCAAATGTTGTGTTAGTAGTTACTTGTTGGATAAGTTTTTGACCATTATTATTATTATTATTTACGCACCAGATTTAAATGTCCGGGTTAAATTTTCCCCACAGGAAAAACTTAACCCTTTCACACACTTTCTCAAATGATCATCTAGTCAACCCACGCTATGCAATTGCATTGTATAAGTATTATAAATACAAAACAATACAAGAACAACATGTCAACCTACTAGAGACCAAATGGGAATATAATTCACCGACTCCAGATATTTTCTATAAACCTATAAATCCTACTGATCCCTCAATATAAATATTTAAAAAATCTTTTGTAATCCTACGTGTATTTAAAATTACTGATTTTTGAATTTTTATACACAAATGCTTTGACAAATCTAATATGCTAAAATTTTTATTGGATTATTTAAATGTCCGGGTTAAATTTTCCCCCCAAAAAAAAAAAAAAAAAAAAAAAAAAAAAAAAAAAAAAAAAAAAAAAAAAAAAAAAAAAAAAAAAAAAAAAAAAAAAAAAAAAAAGAAGGAAAAACTAAACCCTTTCATACACTTCCCCAAATGATCATCTAGTGAATCCACGTTATGCAATTGCACTATATAAGTATTATAAATACAAAACAATACAAGAACAACATGTCAACCTACTAGAGACCAAATGGGAATATAATTCACCGACTCCAGATATTTTCATATCAGAGGGTTCGGCTCTGTGGCATTTCTAATTGAACCTATAAATCCTACTGATCCCTCAATATAAATATTTAAAAAATCTTTTGTAATCCTACATGTATTTAAAATTACTGCTTTTTGCATTTTTATATACAAATTCTTTGACAAATCTAATATGCTTAAATTTTGAATCAGATTCCTAGGTATTATGCCAGTGGCCGAAATAACAAATGGTAACATTTTTATAGCCCGAGAATGCCAAATTCTTTTAATCTCATTTCCTAAATCTGTGTATTTTCTAATTTTTTCAGAAACAGTTTTTTGAATATTACAGGAATTTGGAATAGCTACATCAATGATATAAGTTATTTTTTTAATTTTGTCATGTAAAACTATATCAGGTCTATTATGACTAATTGTTCTGTCTGTTAGTATAGTTTTATCATAATATATTTTATAAAATTCATTTTCTACAAATGAATTTGGTTCATATTCATAATAAGGTACTACATTACGGCAATCAATCAAGTTATGTTTAATTACCAAACTTTGGTGAATTATTTTTAAAACCTGATTGTGCCTAAATGTATACTCGGAAGGCGCTAATATAGAACATCCCGATATAATATGTTCTATAGTTTCGGGAAAAGCCAAACATTTTCTACATAAATCATCAATTTGATTTATATCTTTGATTATATGCTTTCTATAATTTTTAGTATTAATGACTCTATCTTGAATGGCAAGCATAAATCCTTCTATTTCTGCGCTCAACTCTCCAATACTCAACCATTTGTTTGACGAAAGTTTGTCAACATACGTTTGGTTGAGATAATTGAAGTGTTTTGCGTGAATAATTTTATTTGACCAGGAATCTAATAATTCCTGGTTAGTATTTATAAGAATGTTGGCATTCTCGTCATATAAATTTAAAGGTGTAATATTTCTATCTGCCTTGCAAATTATTTTGTGCATTTCTGAGCTATTAGCTTTCCTATGGAAAAAATTTCTAAGCATTTCTACCTGATTGTGTTTCAAAGATGTTATTTTGACTACACCTCTACCTCCTAAATTTCTAGGTAAATTAATTCGTTCTATAGCTGAATTTGGATGATGGCAATTAAATTTTGTTAACGTAGTTCTAATTAATCGTTCTAAACTATCTAAATCTGTATTGGACCATTTAATTATGCCAAATGAGTACGTTAGTAGAGGTATTGCCCAAGTATTTATTGCTTTTACTAAATTTTTAGCAGATAGATTGCATTTTAAAATTTTTCTGATCCTAGTTTGAAATTTAATCCTAATATCATTTTTAATACTAGTGTGATCTAATCTATTCGATTGCGGGTATCCTAAATATTTATAAACCTCATCCCCTTTCATACTTTGAATTTTTAAATTTCTAAATATACCCTCGTCTCCATCTACAATTTTGCCTTTCTCTATATGGATAGTTTTACATTTATCTTCTCTATATGGATAGTTTTACATTTATCTGGATTATTATTATTATTGGATTATTATTATTATTATACAAAAAATAAGGGGAAAAACAAACGTACAATACCATTATAAGACACGCATTATTATATACGACAGTTTATCATAATATTTTCCAAATTTGAAAAAAAATCATTATCGCTTATATGTTAATATTCAATATAATCTTAGTTTTATATACATATGTAATTTAATTTACTAACATATATTTTTTTTATTAATTATTTCA
This sequence comes from Limnephilus marmoratus, assembly GCA_917880885.1. Taxonomy (NCBI): domain Eukaryota; kingdom Metazoa; phylum Arthropoda; class Insecta; order Trichoptera; family Limnephilidae; genus Limnephilus; species Limnephilus marmoratus. The sequence goes on from OU862932.1 coordinate 32,892,635, forward strand.
TCGTTTGTTGAATTTTATTAAATTTACAATGGGGGGCTCAGCACGTGTAAAAAGACCCAATGATGGCCACATTATCAAATAATGTTTTTCATTATGTAAAGTTATAGTGTCAAATAAAAATAAAATACATTGTAAAACGAATGTGAAACAAATTTATGTGTTTTATTATTGTTCATTGTAATATTTTATTAATGAAAAAAATGTTAACAACTACCAATGAAAATGTGAAAAATGAGACGATGAAAATAAAAAGATCGGCAGCTTTGACACAAACCCGTATCTTCCATCTGCAGCTTTATCGGAAGAGAATGACTTTTTTAATATTAACTCCACACGGGAAGACCTGAAGAAAAAGTTAATCAGGGCCATGTCATCTTTGAGGATGCTGTGTGGAGGGTCTTTTTAGGAAAGGAAGGAGAGGAAGTTCTGGGAAGGAAAAGAGTATGAGGGTGGTTAGGAATCTGGGGGTCAGTGTATCCATCTATCCCTCCCACTGCGGCTCAAGACGATATTCCGGGAGGGTCCTGCTGTAGAAGTCAAAAAGTCTCCCTCAACCAGTCTCTCCCAAACCAGATCATGGGCAGACGCATCCGCCGCCAAGATCCGGACAAACCTCACTGCATGAACCCGGGCACCCCTGTTAAGTATTTGAATCAAATAAACGTAGCAAACGGCTTAGGGTGAGAGAGGAGTTGGTTAACCAAAAAATGGTTCCCGGGGCGGCGGTACCCATCCGCCTACCAAATTGGGACTAGAGGATAATTTGGTAATTCTTAAATGAAATTTTATGAGATGAAATGAAATGTCAGTAGATCAACAATAAATTTAGTTAACTTGTGAACATAAGCACCTAAAACCACAACTTTTCCAAACTTTAGTCTGTGCGTTTCGTGATATCACGAAATGGAATAAGGAAGAATTCAATAGGACACTTGCAACACACTTGTTTTTATGATTCTGGCAAAATTTTAAAATAAGTATTTTGTTTATTTATTGTTACACGCCCAAGTAGGCTTTTCTTATACAAAATTACAAACTATTATGTATCAAAGTAAACACTTAAAAATTAAAACAATAAAAAATATATATATGTATTTTTTTTTGTTTTACATAATTTTGGATTCATATTCCTTTTTAAAAAAATTAATTTACTTATTCTTATTATGCTGTCTCAGCAGAAGTAAAGTCACAAGGAGGAAATCCGTAATTGGTTTTATTTTGGCTATTTAATACTAAGTATATTTTGTTTTTAACATATATTATGTTACTTGTATTTTGTAAACCCATTCTTCTCACTGTAATTTAAAAAAAATGTACTGCATTCTATGTAAAAGCCCTATGGGCGTTTAAATAAATAAATATAAAAAAAAAAAATTATGAGTCTTAAAGAGACCTATGTTGTAGGCAGGGCTGGGCAGTATTTGAATTACTTGTAATTGAAATACGTATTTGAAATACAAATACGTATTTTGTACTTGTTTTTCAATTACTTCCTTAAAATGTATTTTGTAATTGGTATTTCAATTACCTGCTGCTGAGGTATTTTGTAATTTGTATTTCAAATACTTATGGCTTCAAAATACATTTTCAAATACATTTAGCGATCTTTTTAATGATAATGAAAAATAAACTGACATAGATATATAGATAATACATATACTAAAAACGCTAGAATCCTGTACTATTGTCCTATTATCCTGTGCTATAGCATTTTACTAACGATTATAATTTGTAGTTCTCTCATCATTCATTACATTACTTTATAATGTACTGTACATTTTTTTTATGTCATGCTAGTTATTATTATTGTCCAGTGCTATAATAGCACTGTTATTGTACATTTTGTATCATATTATATTATACTTGTCATTTCTTTGTATTGTACATTTTTGTATCATAGTATTAGATCAAGCACTATAGGAATAATTTGACTGAATACTAGATTATTTTTAAGTTAATTACTGTAAAGCGCACTTAAAGTGAAATTACACAAAACTGCGAAATATATATGTCTTCTATGTATATAAAAATGAATTCTTGTTTCCCTTGGTCACGCCATAACTTCAGAACGACTTTACCTATTTCATTCATATAGTTTTTTTTTCAGTTTTCTAATACTTTGTAGAAGGTTCTTATGGAAAGAAAAAATAAGAAAATTACGCAGAAAATTGGATAATTTCAGAAAACTTAACGACTTCGCACTTATTTTAACTTCGCACGTTTGACAGTTCGCGCGTTTGATGAAATTGAATTTAGCAGGCGGTTGTTTTTTTTGTAACATAAGAAGAGTCTATGGATTTTTAAAATTATAGATATTTTATATAGGCACCTATGTTAGGTACCAGATTTGATTGCTTGTTTTTATAATATAAAATAATGAATATTTGTAATATGTGAAAAATTAAAATTTGAATTAATTGTAATAGCTGGTAAGCGAGTTGTTTGAAAACTGAATGTATTGGGACTGAATATATGGAACGAGAGAGGGGGCTTGGCGGGACGGGGGAGCGGGGGAGGGGAGAGGGTAGGCGGGAAAGGTGGAAGGGGAACTCAGGAGGGGAAGGGGGTGCGGTAGGGGATCGGGGACGCACGGGAAAGGACATGCAGGGAGAAACAATTTATTTCTTTGAATATGGCATTACGACAATTTATTACAACCAAATGTTCTACCAAAACCAAATGTATTTTGTAATTTGTATTTTGTATTTGAAATAAAAAAAATGGTTAAAATACTGTATTTTGTATTTCAAATTCACGCCTTCAAAGTATTTTGTATTTCGTATTTTAAATACATGCGAAAAAGTATTTTGTAATTTGTATTTCAATTACTGCAAAGCATGTATTTTGCCCAGCCCTGGTTGTAGGTGGGAGGAAACTGTGTGTATGAGGGTTGTTGAACTCAAGAACGAGTCGTAGAATCGACCCGTTCTCATTTTTTTTTTACATGAGCTCCACACAGGAGGCCCTGAGGAAAATAATTTCCCCCAGGGCCTATGTCATCTTTGGGGATGCTGTGTGGAGGATTTTTTAAGGAAAAGTAGGAGAGGAGAGTTCTGGGAAGGAAAAGGGTTTAAGGGGTGGGTAGGAATCTGGGGTTCAGTGTGTCCTAGTCATCCGCCTTCAAGACCTAGACAAACCTCACCCTATGAACCCGGGCACCCCTGCTAAATCACCAAACGTAGCGAACCACTTGGGGTGACCTGTGGCAGGGCGTTGGTTATCCAATTAAGGTTCCCGGGGCGGCGGTACCCATTTCCGCCTCCCAAATTCTTCATGTGACAAACGTCAACAGTGCACATACTCTTATGTTGGGCGTGTGTTCGGCGTGTTTCAGAGGGTTTTTTTAAGGTATTTTGGGGTCCCAGACAAGAGGTGACTGACAAATTCAACCGTGAGGTGTTCTTCGATGTGTACTGGGTTAGCAGTAGTGTACTATTAAAGTATTTGCGGGCCCTGTACAGTACGCCCAGTTAGAAGCTATTTAACTCCGGCTGCGATGGAGCCCCCGTACTTGAGCTGGTCACTTAGAATGCCAGTACCATCTCGAGAGTGGGAAAGAATTACACTACAGTACATTCAACGGAAACCTTTATTAAATTTTTATTGATAGATCTCAAATGCTTCAATCAATTCCAAGGTCATCTTTGACATCTCATAAATTGTATAATAATCATAATAAAAAACCGAATTTGACCTCTGTGACATCTCAAAATAATTGTTGCTAGTTTTGTACAGAATTCATTCAGCGTATCAATGCCCTCAATTTCAGAAAATGAATACACAACTGCTAACCCCATGGTTGAATTTGGCAGCCACCTCTGGTCTGGAGCTCCAAAATACCTGAAAAATACCCTCGGCTCTGTGCAGAAACGGGCGGTCCGTTTAATAGATTCTCCCATCTTAACAGACGGATTGCAATCTTTAGAGCACAGGCGTCGGGTGGGAATGCTATCCTTGTTCTACTGGTATTACAATGGAAGATGCTCCGAGGATCTAGCATCATTGATCCCTTCGGCACCGGTGCATAGTCGGGAAACACGCCAAACGCGTGCCCAACATTTGTACACGGTTGACATTTGTCACATGAGAACGGGTCGTTTCTTCGACTTGTTCTTGTGTTCAACAGCTCGGCTGTGGAATGATTTGCCGGCCTCTGTGTTTCCGCCTTCCTACAACATGGGTCTCTTCAAGACCAATGTTCATTCCTCCCTCTCCTCAAAAAGACCCTCCACACAGCATCCCAGATGACTTAGGCCCGGAAATTATTTTCCTCGGGGCCTCCTGTGTGGAGTTAATGTAAAAAAAAAAAAAACACAAGGTAGAATAAACTCATCTAAGAAACTCAATTTACATTTTGACAAAAACCGTGGACTTAAAATATTACCCATGGGTTATAAGTCAAAAGGCATCACAGATAAATAATTAAGAGATTTTAGAAATTAGGAAAAATGTTAATAATAAAGCAAACATAATTAATAAGCAGTAAATTTTTATAAACCCTCTTTTGAACCTTTTCCCACTTAACCGGTCCTCCCTGCTAATGACTTTGAAATCCCTAATTTTAATAAACTTCCCCCACTCTTACCCCCTCCTCTTCCTTCTACCCTTTCCTCCCATATGTGATCTATGTTTAATTTTTAAGTTTAGTATACATTTGATCCTGATGATGTGAACATCGTTAATGAAACATGTTGATTGTGTATACATAAATAAAAGTGATGTAAACAAAGTTATTTGTCTTTTCATTAAAATCAATATATGTTATAACGGAGACGTCTACTAATATCTACTGGAATTCCAAAAACTGAAAAAATCGGACTAATATCTAAGAGAACCAAAGTGCGTACGAATATCTACAGCTCAAACTGCTGACTAATATCTATGAGAACCAAAGTGCGTATCGAATATCTACAGCACTGGCTGAGGTTGGATTTGCAATTATGTATAGCATATTGGAATAACGTAATATTGCGTATGCAGTTTAAAAACCTTAATTTATGTATGTATGTATGTAAAAATCCCTAATATCGGACTATTGGACACATTTAGCTGAATATTAAGCATTTGGGCTTTTGTTTTAACAGCTTTCTTTATTTCGAGTGCTTCTGAATTATGTAGTCTGTTACCATGACCATTTATATGTCAGTTAGGTTAGGTTAGGTTGTGGTACCGTGTATTTCGAAATAAATAAATATCTTTGTATTATGACCTCCATGTTTGTTCAATAAATTATTGTCCCCGTAAACAGCAAAATACGTAATATTACGCAAAAACTTCATGTTCGTACTTTAAACGCTTAAGCCTTTGCGTAATTGAAGTAATTTATGCTTTTCCGTACAACATCTTACTCAGCTGCCCTCTGTAGATATCTATTAGTCCAACCTACGCTCTGTAGATATTAGTTCAACCTACGCTCTGTAGATATTAGTCAACACTGGGACCGTCATAGATATTCGTCCGACCTTAGCTCTGTAGATATTAGTCCACACTCTGAAGTTCGTAGATATTAGTCCAACATATAAGGTCGAATTTAATGATTTTATCTCGGCACGTGAGATCTTGACCAATAATGCTAAACTGAAAAATGGTATCAAGGCCAGAAGTGATCAAACGCTGTTGCAGAGGACTCAACTTCTAGACTTACGCCAACAACTTGAGACCAGAAAAAACAATGGTGAAACCAATATCACCATCAAATATATAAACTCCATACCCAAAATTATTGATTGTACGCCAAAAAACTAAAACAAAATAAAATAAAATGCTATTATCAAAATGTGAGAGGGGTCCGTACAAAACTTACCAAATTATTGACTTCGGCGGCAACTATCACCAGTGATATTTTCATATTAACGGAAACATGGCTCGATTCAGGAATTAATTCGGCTGAATTAGGCTTCCCTAATTTTAATATATACCGTATAGATAGAAATTCGAAAACAAGTACCAAATCAAGAGGTGGCGGAGTGGTCATAGCTATCTCAAAAAATTTCAGCTCCTTAAAAATATCCACGAAGTACCCATCCATAGAGCAACTTTTTGTCAAAGTGAACACTTCTAGTGGTAAATTAATAGTGGGATGTGCATATTTACCTCCGAATTCTGACGTCCAAAGCTACAGCAATCACTGTGACGAGGTTGAATCAATCTGTGCTAAAAACCCTAACACTAAATTACTTCTAGTTGGTGACTACAATCTGCCTCAATACGATTGGTGTAATATGAATTCTGACAATTATTGTTCTAATGTTAATATTCGTGTAATTAGAGATATGACTCTCTTCTTAGGACTAACTCAGTGTAATAGTATTCATAATATTGGTGGTCGTACATTGGATTTGGCATTGTCAAATGTGTCTGACATCTGTGTTGCGAGAAGTACCGAAATACTATTACCTGTTGATGTTTACCATCCACCACTAGAAATATGTATGTCCAATCTCAAACCAATTCCTATTGAAAAAAGGGTAGTAAAAACTAGAAATTTCAAAAAAGCAGACTATATACAAATCTCCAACTATCTCAACCAGATTGACTGGTCATTCTTGGATAGCGAGGCTGACATCAATGCACACCTTAACTTTTTTTACTCCATTATTAATTCTGCAATTGAAAAATTTGTACCTTTTACGGCTTACAGGGAAACTCAATACCCAAATTGGTTCTTAAAAGAACTGATAGACTTAATATACCTCAAAAAAATATCTCATAAGAAATTCAAACAAAGTCGCCTGGCTATCGATTATTCCGTGTTTCAAAAATTGAGGGGAGACTGCAATAAGCTCTCTGCAGAATGTTACAAAACTTTCATACGTGATGTTGAAGGCTCTATCATGAACGACTCAAATTTCTTTTGGAAATATGTTAAATCCCAAAAAGAAAACGGTACTTGTATACCTAGTATTATGTCATTCGATTCTAAACTATCCCAAAATCTTCAGGAAACTGTTAATTTGTTCGCCGATTTCTTTAGCGGTGTATATGTTAATGAAAATGTAGATAGCAATATCTCTTGCTCTAATTTAGTTGAGACTCTTGATATATCTGATTGTACTCTAACCATAGATGATATTATATCCAAGCTGAAGAGTCTCGATTCCCGCAAATCCGCAGGACCTGACAAAGTTCCACCCAGATTCTTAGTCAATTGTATGCATTCATTATCGTATCCCATATATAAGTTATTTACAAAGTCACTCTCATCAGGTGTGTTCCCTGACCTTTGGAAGTTTAGTCTTTTGACACCCATTTTTAAAAAAGGAAATAAGAGCGACGTAACAAACTATAGGCCAATATGCACCATGTCTACATTACCCAAACTCTTTGAAAGCCTGGTACTAGACAAATTGATATCAAATCAATCAAACCATCTCACCGCTTCAACATGGATTTATCAAAGGAAGATCAACCCTGTCCAATTTAATATTATACACGAATGACATTGTTAATGCCTTGACTTCATCACATCAAACTGATTCCATATATACTGATTTCAGTAAGGCATTTGATAAGGTTAACCACAGACTCTTATTACGAAAACTGAAGTTGTTGGGAATGAGAGGGAATATTTTGGAATGGTTTAAGAGTTATCTATTGGGAAGGTACTTAGCGGTCAAAGTTGATTCTTTTACTTCTTATACATTTGCTGCCTCGAGTGGGGTACCACAGGGATCTCATTTGGGCCCGATATTATTTTGCTTATTCATAAACGATATAGTTAATATTTTTAGTAATGTCAAAGTTCTATTATTTGCTGATGATCTGAAGATTTACAGAACAATTAGAAACGATGACGATCGCGCCATTCTGCAGTCAAACCTGAACAAACTATGCGCGTGGTGTTCTGCCAATGATTTACAACTAAATATTGGTAAATGCCAGATTATTAGTTTTTACAAAGGTAAAAATCCTTTTAACTTTTCTTATGATATGAATGGTGTTAATCTTCTTCGTGTATCGCAGATTCGTGATCTTGGTGTTATATTACACGAGAGTCTGCAGTTCAATGTACACATCGATGAAACAACAAGCGATGCAATGAGAATACTAGGTTTTATCTTGAGAATGGGGGCAAATTTTAAAAGTATGTTAACATTAAAACATCTGTATTGCTCACTAGTACGAAGCAGATTAGAATAAAATTCCTCTGTATGGTCACCATATTACAATGTTCATTCTCAATCATTGGAAAAGGTACAGAACAAATTTCTTCGGTACATCAATTTTAAAATGAAAATTCCAATCGAATTTATAAATTATAATTACTTACGCGCTGAAACCAGACTTCTTAAATTATCAGATAGAAGAGTGTTAATTGATTTATTATTTTTATACAAAATTATAAAATCTTTAATTGACAGCCCTAATTTGTTGGAACTAATTTGCATTAGCATACCCGCTAGACAAACTCGTAGTAAAGATATTTTTAAATGCAACAATAAAATCAACACTAATTACTCCATATACTCACCAATTCCAAGAATCCATAACCTTGCGAATAAATACTGCGAATCTATAGATATATTTAGTGTTGACAGTTTTGAATGTTTCAAAAATCAACTAATCTCGATTCTATCTGCTAATAATTAACTTTTATTATTTTTTTGTTTTTCTCATAAAATATTTTTTCATCTAAACCTCACCAGTAAAATGTATACTTACTTTATAATATTTTTGCAGTTCTATTTACACTTTGTTCTATGTCAGGTCTTATTATTATATTTAGTCTTATTAATAATATGTATAAATATTTAAAGCTGAATTGTTTTAGTTTTTTTGTATGTACAACTTGTACTATTTCATTTCATTTCTTTTTTATGTTGTAATATTCTTTACCTAACGAGTCGATTGCATTCATATTTATTCTGTTTTATTGTTTATGTAACCCATGTAATTAATATTGTTAATTATATATTTTTTGCTTCTTTTCTTGTAAAAGCCCACTAGGGCGTTAATAAAATATAAATAAAATAAATATGAGCAGTAGATGTTCGTCCGACATACAGGCTGTAGATATTAGTATCTGGAGTCGTTATAACTGTTTAGGAAAGGGTAATTCTTACGTACAATGTCAAAGCAATGCACTTTATAAAATTAGCAACCATAAACATCACTTTCTCTCACACAAGGATGTTCAAGATGAATCTGAACAAGGTCCAATCATCTCCACTACATCCATGACAAAGAAAGCTCATGCATTATTATCAAGTGTCATCCTCAATGTGAAAAATGTGCAAGGACATTTCATCCAGGCGCGTGCATCGCTCAACTCAAGAAGTCAAACCAATTTCATTACCAAAAAATTAGAAAAGCTAAGTTAGGTGTTCAGCTAATAAAGTCTGATACTCAAATTATCGGAATCACCGGTGACGGTATTTATTTTTCTTTAGGGAAATCAACAGTTTAAAATTGGATTAATTTATACATGTACTAGCTGACCCGGCCACGCGTTGCTGTGGCTAATAAAACACTTTGTAAAATCCAACCTTTGTAACCACCGCCGTCTTTGAGTTTATCGCGAAGAGACAGACAGATGCCGCGGAGGACTTTAATTTATAATACAAACGTAGAGATGGTGTGAAAGATTATAATAATGTGAATGAAATGCTTGGGGTAACTAACGTATTTAAGTTAATAAGGATTAATACTGTATCCGTCTAAATAACTTTCCAATTATCCCATTGTACGTGACCATTTTTTTAGAAGATAGAATTTTTTTTTTTTTTTTTTTTACAGTGAATACCGCACAAGAATCTCAACTGCTCCCGTCTGGAGCCAGTGAGACTATGGCATCCCCAATTGGGGTATGTTGTGAGGCTGAAGGTAGTGGGGAGGGGAAGGAGGTGGGGAAGAGGAAGGTTGGGAAGTACCTGGCTATTCAGATCTGGTCACTAAACACGGCTAAAGCCATTTTCAAGCAACGTTTCAATTCTGAATGGTGGTCTTACACCAGGGCGATACTGATTGTATCTTCCACTCTGGAACATGCCGCAAATATACTATATATTATTTTAAATGATTTAATTGTGAAATAACACAAATTAATCAAATAAAATTTATTTGCGCATGCCGGGTTCGAACCCGCGACCTCCGGAATGTGAGTCAAGAGTCTTAGCCACTGGACTACGGAGGTCGAATGGGTATAATGATGATGATGGGATGGTCCGATGCTCTGTGGGGAACCCGCTTGCACAGCGCGGGTATAAACTGTGCGCCCTAAAGTTAAAGCTTAGACTTACGGATTTTCAATACTTCGTTTGTATGGAAACACTATGATATAATAAGCTACCCGTAAAAGATTGATGTATACCTTCACGGACTTTTTTGTAGATCTATAAAAGAGGAGTATCCCAGCATGCATTGTTTTGTTATATCTCAAAGGGATTAGGCAGTGTTTTTGATGAAATCTCCCAGGCGGCTTGACTTTTTCCGACACTTCTAACAATTATCGTTATGTTTCAACCAATTTACACAAATCCTTGACAAATTACATACCTAAACCTTCCTCACGAATCACTCTATCTATCGGTGCCCATTTGATTGACTTCGACGACCTATGTTAGCATATTAAAACAGTAAATAAAGTTCTCACGCACTGACAAACTGATGATAGAAGATTTAAAATGGTAACGTTTGACAGACGACTGAAATATGAAAATCAGAATTCTTTTTTTTTTGTATTCCAATTATAGATTACGTTGTGCTAATGAAAGTAGGTAGAACAGTGGAACTGTTTATATGAGAAAATGAAATTGTTGTTTTTACTATCTTCCTCACAATTGTTTCAGATTATCTCACTGTTTAAACCTTTCCTGGGGTCCTAGCATGGTCGATCGATATAGGTTTTATCGAAAATGTCGGTAACTTCCCATCACTCCCGAGCACGACTGCAGGCCGCTAACGAACAAACAATAGTTCACAATGACTAGGGGTTCCTAATATATTTGACGTAAACTGTTGTTTATTCGTTAGCGGCCTGCAGTCGTGCTCGGGAGCGATGGCAAGTTACCGACATTTTCGATAAAACCTATATCGATCGACCATGCTAGGGGGCCTGGACTATGACAAACATTTCAAAACCAAAATCACCTAAATCGGCCCAGCCGTTCTCGAGTTTTAGTGAGACAAACGAACAGTATAAGATAAGAAGATAGAATGGATATAGTAAGCTATTCATAAAAGATAAATATATGCCTTCGCGGACTTTTTTGTAGATCTATAAAAGACGAATATCCCACCATATATTGTTTTGTTATATCCCAAAAGGATTAGGCAGCGTTTTCGATGAAAGCTACCAGGCTGCTTGACTTTTTCCGACACTTCTAACAATTATCGTTATGTTTCAACCAATTTACACAAATCCTTGACAAATTACATACTTAAACCTTCCTCACGAAACACTCTATCTATTGGTGAAAACCGCATGAAAATCTGTTCAGTTGTTTTCGAGTTTATTGCGAACAGACAGACAGACAGACGGCGCGGGGGACTTTACTTTTACGCACCAGATTTAAATGTCCCAAATGATCATCTAGTCAACCCACGCTATGCAATTGCACTATATAAGTATTATAAATACAAAACAATACAAGAACAACATGTCAACCTACTAGAGACCAAATGGGAAAATAATTCACCGACTCCAGATATTTTCATATCAGAGGGTTTGGCTCTGTGGAATTCCTAATAGAACCTATAAATCCTACTGATCCCTCAATATAAATATTTAAAAAATCTTTTGTAATCCTACATGTATTATTATTTATTATATACGCACCAGATTTAAATGTCCGGGTTAAATTTTCCCCCCAAAAAAAAAAAAAAGGAAAAACTAAACCCTTTCATACACTTCCCCAAATGATCATCTAGTGAATCCACGCTATGCAATTGCACTATATAAGTATTATAAATACAAAACAATACAAGAACAACATGTCAACCTACTAGAGACCAAATGGGAATATAATTCACCGACTCCAGATATTTTCATATCAGAGGGTTCGGCTCTGTGGCATTTCTAATTGAACCTATAAATCCTACTGATCCCTCAATATAAATATTTAAAAAATCTTTTGTAATCCTACATGTATTTAAAATTACTGCTTTTTGCATTTTTATTACTGCTTTTTGCATTTTTATTACTGCTTTTTGCATTTTTATTATTATTATTATTTTATTATATTATTATTATATTATATTACATTATACATATACATTATACATGTATAATTTACCTAACTGAGAAACCAATTATAGATTTCCTCATTATACTATTATATAGTGTTTAGATATTACAGTAATCTTACAACAACTAAAAAATACATAATTATTATAACAGGAGCCAGGTAGTACATAATATGTCATTATATGATTACATTTTAGCAGTTTTGTACTAATTTAATATATTTTTAGTACACTTTTGATAGAGTTTTTATATTTATTTTCGTCACAATTGAAAATATGTACGAGTATAATTATCAGAGAGAATGTTTTTATATGCTAAACACAGTCTTATAAGGCTAGCATTTTAGTTTGTTTTACAGTGTTTTTTTTTAAATATCACACGAACGTGTGTGCCCTATAGATACTTGCAAATCTATTAATAATATTAATAAGACAGTCAGTTATATTATTTGCGATTTTATACAGCAACATCGCATCAGAGAATTGTCTACGTGCATTTAATGTATCAATTTAAAAAAAAATTGTTGCATCAAGATTATTATTAAATCGATTGTGCGATTTATAAGAAAGGTATTTTATGATTTTTTTTAATCGATTCAATTTTGTTTCTATGTTCTGCATAAAATGAAGATTACACAGTTGATGTATCAGTTATTTCAGTTAGAAAAAACGTAAGGTGAGCCAATTTTATGTTTGCATTAATTTTTTTAATGTTTAATATCTCCCCTTTTCTTTTTTCGAGCGGGTACCACCGGGCCTTAACCCGTCTGCTTGGTTCAATATATTCGCACCTTACAATCCAGAAGCTTCAGTTTCGCGCAAAAAATCAGAAACCGTCACTTTGGATCGAGATTGTAAAATATCTACCCAAGATAGCTGTCATATTTCAAAAACGATAAGAAGCATTATTTTGTTCTCTTTCTGGTTAAAAAATACATATGTTTGCATGAGAGGAAGAGAGATATATAGCTTTTAAAATGTAAGGTCGCTCGGGACGTTTTTGGTCTTATGAAAGTATAACGCGATTACGAGTTTTGGGATGTATTTATTCCTAAACAAGCAGACGGGTTTTAACCGTCTAACTCAACAAAATTTAGATTTTTCCTGCTAGTGCAGATGACGCGGTATCTTCGCTGGAAATAGATTAGCCATGAGCCTTGAGCGTGCGCATTTGTACACAAATACATTTGCATAGGAATGTTCTATTCTATTGTATAAATAATGTACAAGATATGTATAAAGATGTTCTTCGTTTAATTAGTTTCGTTTAAAAAAATTAAAATGGAAGCCCAGCTGAACGTAAGAAATCTATTTCGATGTGAAAACTTAGCATCGTTGTGTTTTGAAACTCGTTGAAACGAAAAAGCGACACTAAAAAGAGACATACACATACATCTATAGGATTTAGCCTGCGAGAGAATGAGATAAATAATCGGTCTCCTCTTTGTGCGGTGCTTCATAGCCTCCCCACTCATGTCTACTTTAGTTTTCCAAAGGTTTCATTTCCACCGCGTGTGAATTGCACAATCGTATTTTTTATTATTCCAACAAATCAATAAATAAGTACAATATATTTTTTTTCAAAGAAAAACTGTCTTTTATAACTTTTGAAGGTTATAAAAGAGAGTTATAAAAAGTCAATAGTTCCATATGAATAAATTCGAATACATTTATCCGAGACGCTATCCAGGATATAAAACAATTCTTAGAATGATTGTTTCCAATAAAAAGAGTAGTTTGCCCGTAATATGGAAAAATAATTAATTGAAGATAATATTTTTTATTCTAATATTTGAAATATGAGATGGATGATTATGAAAGTTTGACAGAAGGTGGCAATATCGAAATTGGTTAACGCGCACGTCCCGGTTAGACGAGAGGTCTGGGTTCGAGTCCCAGTTGCGACCATTGTCTTTTATCTGTTTTCTGTTTCTTGTTCTCTTTCATATTTTCGTTTAGATTATTATTGTTATTTTCTTCTTCATTGATATAAGTAAAATATGTTATTTTTCTCCGTTTTTTGATCTTTCGATCTGAGTCGTCGAGATGTTTCTTTGAAAATGAGTGCATCTCTTACGAAGTGCATTTTAAGAGGATTTTTTTCTGAAAAATCAAAAATAAAAGAAATACTTTTATTAAACAAGTTTTTGATAAATCTATTCAATATTATTTTATAATAAAAAAATCGTTATTATAGTTCTACGAAAACGGGAAATATGAATTTTTGAAAAAAAGCTTTTCATCTCCTGAACAATAAACATTTTGATATTTTTTTTGTGATCGATATATTTAATATGTACTAGCAAGTTCAAAGCGAGCTCAACAAAGAAATTGTTTCTCTCTGCGTGTCCTTTCCCATTCGTCCCGTTCCCTTCCGCCTCCCCTTCCTATCCCGCGGCCCCTTCCCCTCTCGCGTACCCACTCCGCCATCCTCGCCTTCCCTCTCCTCACTCCGTTCTCCCGCTTCCCCCGTCCCGCGAACCCCCCTCCCGAGTTCCACCCCCCTTTCCCGTATTCCATACATTCAGTTTTCAAACAGCTCGTGTGCCACCCATTGCATTTTTTTTAATAAATGTCATATAGCCAGAACTCACTATTATATATATATATGTATATTTTTTTTTTTGTATTATTTTTTTATTTGTCATAAAAAATACCAATAACCCCAAATTTTAACCCTCCTACCCCCACCCTCCCATTTTTAAATCGCGATTTTTGAATTTTTGTATGGACAAATTTAAACGTCTTTCGTATTTCAAACAGAACGAAATTATTTAAATTGTTGAATGACAGATGGCGCTATGCCCGCCTCATCTAGCATTCATCCACACATGCGCAAGACATTCACGAGAAGCCTCTCATCATTTTGATATTTCATTCGGCATCATGTTCTCGTGTGGGCAAACTTTATAATTTTTCTTATATCTCTAATAAATATTGAGATATGCAGTCGTAAGACTGTGTTTGAGTTTATAAAAACAGGTCAATTGCACGACTTGGTTTGGTTTTTTGTACGTACCTCTTTTCCGGTACAATTTTGAGAAAAAATTACTGTTACCAATTTTGTAGATAATAAAATTTCTAAAAAGAGGTGTGATTTTTATATTTGTATTAGTTTTTTTACTGAGTTATGTATAAACAAATAACGGTAGGTGAAAACAGAAAATTTATCAGGATATTACCACGTTATTCGACTTTTGTTCACATTAGGTTTTTTAAAAAAATGTGATTCACAATTTTTTTTTTTAAAAACATAAAAATTTGGATAAAAAATAATGATAGAGCATTTACCGGTGCACTTTCCCCAAATTTGAAATTAGTATTGAACCAATGCTGTTATTATTGTACCAATGTTATTGTTATTATTAATTCAACCATTCTATTGTGTGATTATATTTTAATATAAGTGTAGGTATGTTCACAGTACAATAAATTGACTTAAAATTACTGCCTCAACACAGGCTAGCCTACTGAGGCGGGTTATGAGAAACCTAAATTTATAATTATAAATCTCTATTCTTTAAGTACCTACTGTTTATATGTATATTGTACTCTGTTATTAACTTTTGTACTTATGCAACTCTTAAACTGTATTTTTACTGTACTTTTTGTTTTTGTAGTTATAAATCTTAATTTTTTTTGTTCAATAAAGATATATTATTATTATATAACTATTATATAACTATAAATTAACGAGACTGGGGGGTCAAATTTTGAAAATAGGTACATTATTTTTGTCAGAGGAGTGAAAAATAACAATTTCAATGTATCCAGGCTACCACCCAACAAAGATGCAGTCCAGCAACATGCTTCAAGAACATACTTGGAAGTACAGACTTGGCTTGGTCACCATAAAGATCCAACTGAATGAGGGAGGAAGAAGGACGCTGTTGGAAGGGTTAGGTTACATAAGTAATAAAGGAGGCTGCACAGCAGGCGTTGCTGAACTTTATGTCACACCAATGCAAAAAAGGTTGCGCTGGAAAGTGCACATGTAGAAAGTCGGGTTTGAAATGCTCCCTACTCTGTATGTCACTGTAATGGCAGCTCGTGTAAGAAAGCTGTGGAAGCCTTCGTTCATGACGCATGATGATGACAAGGAATTTGGTGACCCAGTCGCCACAAACTTAATGATGAGACATTGGAACACTATATTGAAGCTGTTCGAGGCCCGTAAGTGGCGTAAGAAAATAAAGTTAATAGTCATAAATTTTAAGAAATTACTTTTTTATACCACATCTATGTAACTACTTTAATTAATAATTTTATTTATATGTTGTGATTACATTGATGGTTAATGTTGCTGTTATGTATGTTACATGTTATTTCAACAATAATTGTTATAAAAAAAAAACACTATTCTTCTGGTAAGTTATTTTTTTTTTTTTTTTTTTTTTTTTTTTCAAGATTTTTTTTTTGTTTACATATTTCAAATGGTTACATATGGTAGGTTATAAAATATTTCACATTTTATTCTACTACTCCATAAGTTGAGCTCTAGGAGCTCGTGTTTATGGGAGGAGTATTTACATGCAAATAAAAATAATGATGTTCCAATGAGTGTAAACAATTATCAAAGAACTTATGAAATAAAAGTTCAACATTATTTTAGATAAGTACACAATTAAGAAAAAAATATAGTTAATGAAGGACAATAACAATACAATTTTTTTTAATATTAAATATTACAGTTTTCAGTAGGGGTAATTTACATTAAGGGTACAATATATCACTATCCAATTTCAGAGACTTAATTTGTTTTTTGAATAATTCATATTTCTGTATTTCTGTTATGCTTATTTTGTTTTTGGATAATAATATATTGTACCATCTTACACCTAAATATAAATAGTGGTGCTGAGCCGTGGTTGTTCTTAGCATAGGGATGGCTATTAAGCCATTAGTTTTGAATCTATTGCTTATGCTATCTGAGGGGTGAATTTTGTGAATAAAATATTCTTTATAAATTTGGCATAAGGCATTTCTCTTATACAATTCTGTGATAGTTGCTACATTGAATTCCCGAAATATCTCTGTAGTAGGGAAGTCGTATGGTTTCTTGAGGATGATTTTTATAATTATTCTTTGCATTATAATTATGGGCTGTAAGGAAGCCTTAAAGGCCCCTCCCCACCCAATAATGCCGTACTGTAATAAGGACTGAATTAATGCATAATAGACAATTTTTATAGTTTTCCTGTTTAAAATATTACGTATGTTATAAAAAACATAGATAAGTTTTCTTATTCTTTCCACAGTGAGATTGATATGATCTTTCCATTTAACATTTTTATCTATTAAGATTCCAAGATATTTTATATTTGATTTATGATTTAGCTTAGCGCAGTCCGTATTACATGTACCGTCATTTGCACAATTTTTGGAATGAATTGTTATGTTAATTAAATTATTTGGCACATCTTCCTGTAGAGAGAATGGAATATAATAAGTTTTTTCTGTGTTGAGTGATAATAAATTGTTATCAAACCAATTTTTTATAACCTTCATGTCTTGGTTGGCTGCATTGGTAATATCGTTCCACGTCTGTTTTTCGATAATTATTGCAGTGTCGTCAGCAAAAGATATAAGTTTACCATTAAGTGACAATTTAAACATTTGGTTTACGTATATTATAAACAAAATTGGTCCAATAACAGTCCCCTGGGGAATTCCAAATTCTAAAGTTTCATCTACACTTAGTGAGTTATTTAATTTTACTTTTTGATTTCTTTGAGTTAGATAACTTTGCAGCCAATACCTAACCTTCCCAATAATACCGATATCATTTAATTTATTAATTAGTTTTGTGTGGGAGATACTATCAAAAGCCTTGCGCAAATCAATGAAAATGCCAAGGCATTTGTTTTTTTTTGTCTAATGCGTTGTAAATAGTTGAGGTAAGTTCAGCAATGGCATCATGAGTACTTAGTTTCTCTCTAAATCCAAATTGGCTACGACTAAGTATTTTATTATTTTCAATGTAGTACATGAGTTGCTTTTTTACGATCTTTTCAAAAATTTTTGCAATGTTTGAGACAAGAGATATGGGTCGATAATTTGATATTTCTTCAGGGCTGCCTGATTTGAAAACGGGTGTTACGATAGATTTTTTATAAATTGAAGAAAATATTCCACTATTTAAGATTTTCACGGCCAAAAGCATTTTCGTTATTTATTTTTGTGGTGTTATGCCGTGTTGCGCTACCTCCTTCTATAGCCAACGTTTCGGACATCGTTGCAGTGTCCATCATCAGGGCAGATCCGGCAGATCCGGTAGATGTGTGACATCTACCGGATCTGCCCTGATGATGGACACTGCAACAATGTCCGAAACGTTGACTAAAGAAGGAGGTAGCGCAACACGGCATAACACCCCAAAAACAAATAACGATAAAAACTATTCTTCTGATTCAATTTTTGATCTAATTTTTGTATTAGAACCTGGATACCTAATTGCGATAAAAACATTAAACATATGCAAACATATTTTATGAAATTTTGTTCTCTACATAATTGATATCAGTAATTTTTTCACAAAATTATACTGGAAAAGAGATACGCACTAAAAAGCAAACCAAGTTGAGCAATTTACCTGTTTTTATTAACTTTTACACATTTTTACAATTGTATATCTAATACTTATTAGGCATAGAAGAAAATTATTTATAAAAAAATGTAGGTAATTTTTCGTTAAATTTTTGTTAAAAACGAGATATTTTAGAAAAACTAGATTAGTGTATAAAACATATAAAAAAATTGGGACTACCGGAATAATTCCGATCGCGGAACGCTAATTGCACTGGCCTATTAAAGAAATGGGGATATTTATTGTCAAAAGCAAACAGGAGATGTATTTTCAGCGTACGGGTATTACTAATAACGTCAACATTCTAGTTTGAAACTTGGCTTTCAGATCGTCGAACTTCGGAAATAATGGAAATTCCTGAAAAGCGCGCCTATTCGAAACATTAGTAAGAGGTAGGGCTGTCACAATTTTAGAATATACTCAAAATATAGAAAAATATGTTATTTCTGTAGCGGTATGGCAAAACTTAATATGTCAATCTTGCCTAATTTTTCAGTAGAGGATTTTGAAAGTTTGAAAGGCCCCCTAAATTCTTGAAATTTTCCAAGTGAATTGTCGATGTTTTTTTCAACTTACTAAATTACATGTGCAATGAAATTTATTAATATCGTTTAACCGGTATTAGCTAATTGCTTAGTGAATACCTTTTTTATGATCGTCTTCAAAACAGTAGACATATCGTGTTTTGCTAACCCAAAAACATTCATTGGCATTTACATTTATTGGCCAACCAACACCCCTCCTATAGGATACCCAAGTGATTCGCTTCGTGTTAATTTATTAGCAGAATTGAATTCAGTTTTTTATTAACTTAAAAATTACACAATGAAGCAAATATCGATTCGCAACTGTCCGTGTTTTGCTTTTGTCGTATCAGAGATGACCTTGTGTACGGATTTAGATTTTCTTACTTTTCCACTTACTTAGGGGCCATCCATAAATTACGTTACATGAATTTCATGTTTTTTTTACCCCCCCCCCCCCCCCCCCCTCCCCCCCCGTCCCTGTCATACATCGTCACATTTATGAGACCCCTTCCCCCTACATCTAAAAATAATCAAAACAGTATTTCAATTTTTTTTACATGTGACGTCACAGAACTGATGACCACCCCATACCCCTAGTCACACTTCCTACTCCCCTCCCCCCCCCCCTTAATGTATGACGTAATTTATGGATGACCCTTACGGGAATCGCGTTTCATTTTCTTTATACTTGTGAGGGAAATTTATTATTTTTCCTTTGGAAGAGTAAAAACACACGTTAACCGTTTGTCTCATTTTCGACTGTTGACATTTGTGTAAAAAAGAGAGACAGCATTATATGTTTAAGAACAAAAGCGAAACAATCAACGCATTGATATTTGACATTTTTGAATTTTTGGAATTCACGTAAACTTCAACTAATACAACATTGCTACAGCTCTTTCAAAAGATGAAAATTAATTCCATACAAAATGTATGAGGAAATGAATTTTCTTCATAACTTTCTTTTTCGTGAATTTTTGCGATGTTTTAATAGTTATTCTGTTATCCGGGACGGAGAAAAATCCAACAAATTAAAGATCATCAAAATAAATAGTGTATTTGAAGATATAAACAAATTGTGAAAGAAAGAGACAATAAATTAGAGTGGGACAGTGCGGAAATATTTATGCAAGAAAGAGACATTAAATTTGAGTGGGACAGTGCGTCAGTTGTGGGAGGGAAGTGGGGGAGGAGAGAGTGGGATAACGGGAAACATACTTATAATAGGGCTGAATGTTAGATTTAGTTGATTGTTAATGATTTCAGCCTTTGAATTAACTGATTTTTTTTTATTTCCAATGCCTCTAAATTATTTAATCTTAGGCCTATCCCATTTTTGTGTAGGACTTTAATACCCGAATCCCGGTTAAAAGTGTGATCTGTATTAATTAAGTGCTCTGCGAATTCTTAAAACCCTGAACTGGTTAGGCATCTTATGTGTTCCTACTCTAGTTTCCACATATTTTTATAGTTTTTTTTTTATATTCAGTCCTGATGAAGGTACGGAGGTACCGAAACCGGTAGACGGAAAAAATAACAATAAAGTGACTAAAAACAAAGTATTTTCTTTTTATTAATTTAAAATGTCAAGTTACAATGTGTTTGCTTCTTTTGAAAAAAGATCTTTATTTTGTTTGCGTGTTCAGCCTTGTCTTGAATTAGGGGAACGGACGAGCCATTTTAAAATTGTATCAAAAGGTAAACCTATCAAATATCTAGTGTGGATAGGTGCTACCTAATTTATTGGTGTTTCAATTTTTAAAATAAAGGATATTAAAAATTTTACATTACATGATTTTAGAGGCAACTTGGGCAACTAAGTACAAATATTTGTGAGTAAATGATACATTTGACAAAAATAATTTGACTATATCTATGATATAAGAATCAATGTTTGTTTGATTGTTTGTGTATTTGTTAGTTCGTATGTTATGCGCTGCCATACCGATCATATTGCGATGAAACTTGGGTGATTTATTATGCGCACACCCGCGAAGGTTATAGGCTATTTATAATGATAAGTTCTGGCGTTATGAAATTTGTACAAATGAAAATGAGTGTATCTATATACAAAAAAAATCAAAATAAGTTTGTTTCTGGGTTTGTACCTATGAATATATGTACGTCCGCTATGCATTGCTAAACCATTTATCCGATTGCGATGAAACTTTGGGGATTTGATGTGTCCATGTCCGCGATGGTTTCTGTATAAAAAAGTGAGCTCTAGCATCACGAAATTATGCATTGCTAAACCGTTCATCCGATTTCGATGAAACTTTGGGGATTTGATGTGTCCATGTCCGCGATGGTTTCTGTATAAAAAGTGAGCTCCAGCATCACGAAATTATGCATTGCTAAACCGTTCATCCGATTGTGATCAAACTTTGGGGATTTGATGTGTCCATGTCCGCGATGGTTTCTGTATAAAAAAGTGAGCTCTAGCATCACGAAATTATGCATTGCTAAACCGTTCATCCGATTTCGATGAAACTTTGGGGATTTGATGTGTCCATGTCCGCGATGGTTTCTGTATAAAAAAGTGAGCTCTAGCATCACGAAATTATGCATTGCTAAACCGTTCATCCGATTTCGATGAAACTTTGGGGATTTGATGTGTCCATGTCCGCGATGGTTTCTGTATAAAAAAGTGAGCTCTAGCATCACGAAATTATGCATTGCTAAACCGTTCATCCGATTGCGATGAAACTTTGGGGATTTGTTGTGTGCAAGCCCGCGATGGTTTTTGTAAACAATAGTGAACTCTGTCATCATGAAATTATGCATTGCCAAACCGTTCATCCGATTGCGATGAAACTTTGGGGATTTGATGTGCGCATCCCCTCGATTCTTTTTGTATAAAATAGTGAGCTCTGGCATCATTAAACTATGCATTGCTAAACCGTTCATACGATTGCGATGAAACTGTGGTGATTTTATGTGCGCACCCCCTTGATTATTTCTGTATAAAATAGTGAGCTCAGGCATCATGAAATTATGCATTGCTAAACCGTTCATCCGATTGCTATGAAACTTCTGGGATTTGATGTGTGCGTGCCCGCGATTTTTTTTGTATACGATAGTGAGCACTGGCATCATGAAATTATGCTTTTTTTTGTTTGTTTACGCCTTGATGGCTTTTACATATAAGGTAAATTGTACAAGAGCATTATAACAAGTTTAGTACATCGTGCGGTGATCTTCTCGCATATGTGACGCATGTTTGGGGACAATGCCTGGAACTTTTTCGTTATATGTTTTTGGGGTGTTGTGCCGTGTTGCGCTACCTCCTTCTTTAGCCAACGTTTCGGACATCGTTGCAGTGTCCATCATCAGGGCAGATCCGGCAGATCCGGTAGATCTACCGGATCTGCCGGATCTGCCCTGATGATGGACACTGCAACGATGTCCGAAACGTTGGCTAAAGAAGGAGGTAGCGCAACACGGCACAACACCCCAAAAACATATAACGAAAATGCTTTTGGCCGTGAAAATCTTAAAACCAATGCCTGGAACGTTTCGGGGAGACTCAAACGGTTGCACTGGGCCTTTGACCGGGTTTGGCACCGAGGACTTGCCAACAAACTGCCTTCTTACGGACTTCCCGCATCCTTGTGTACCTGGATTGCCGATTTCTTGAGGGAGAGGTCGATTCAGACGGTAGCCGATGGTTTCACCTCTTCCTCCCACTCGATAAATGCTGGCGTCCCACAAGGATCGGTTCTGTCTCCAACTTTGTTTTTGTTGCACATCAACGACCTTTTGTCATGTGCACCAATTCATTGCTACGCGGATGACAGTACAGTTCATGATAGCTTTTTGTTTGACAAGCCCCCAAAGAGCTCACAAACTCCAACAGCTCGTATGGCTTTGAAGCAAAGAATGGACGGTTACCTCCAGAGTGTTTTCTCTTGGGGTAAAAATAATTTCGTTGAATTTAATGTTTCAAAGACCCAATCTTGTCTGATTACGTCTAAAAGGGATCGAAATGAAAATCTAGTCTCTTTCAACGGAAGAAATCTTCCGAACAGGTCCTCCATTGGTATGCTTGGTGTAACCCTAAGTGACCAACTCAGGTATGGGGGCTCCATCGAAGCCAGAGTAAAGATAGCCTCCCAGAAACTGGGCGTACTGTATAGGGCCCGCAGAAATTTAATAGTGCACAACTGCTAACCCTGTACAAATTGCAAGTGCGCCCCACGGTTGAATTTGGCAGTCACCTCTGGTCTGTAGCCCCAAAATGTCTGAAAAATACCCTCGACTCTGGGCAGCAACGGGCGGTCCGTTTGATAGATTCTCCCATCGTAACAGACGGATTGCAATCTTTAGAGCACGGGCGTCGGGTGGGAATGCTATCCTTGTTCTACCGGTATTACAATGGAAGATGCTCCGAGGAACTAGCATCATTGATCTCTTCGGCACCGGTGCATAGTCGGGAAACACGCCAAACGCGTGCCCAATAAGGTGGTCCAGGCCTACATAGTAAATTTTATTTTTTCAAATATAGATGTAGCCACCCATTTTATTTGTTACACCTATTATTCCTATTATGTGAAAAAAATTTCAGCCCCCAATATTATATACAAGGGGGTGCTCATCGAGTTAGAAGTTTCTGACAAAAGTTCTGAATTTTAAGTAAAACACGTAATTTAAGGTTTATTAATATTACAAATATTTTAGCCAAATAAGTATAAAACGTATTTAAATTTTAACAAAATTTGGTAACAAAGCAATAATTAACATAATATTAGTCGCAATCTTTCAAAAACATGTTTGTTAACTCCTTTTTGAATGTTTCAGTAGAAACGATTTTTCTGTTTTGTTCAACGATGTGAAGTAAAAATTGCTTTTGTTACTTATTCTTAGTGAGTATCGTATTGTAATCTTCAAATAGTTTAACACCTCTCTCCGCTGTATCATTAACAACATGCAAATTTTTGACTTAGCTTTTGCCTTGAAGGTAATAAACATTGATAATCCAAGTCTCAGGATTTAATTACAAGAAAGAGTCCTTGACATCAAGAACTAAGAGCATTTTCAACGTTGTTTGTATTGCAAAAGCTTCTAATGTAACCTCTGAGGCAAGCTTAGCAGAATCACCTCGTACTGAACGATTACTGCCATCAGAATTTATTTTTTGAACAATGGCCTGTTTCTCAGCGTCAGGCAGCTTCTCAGTAAATAAGGTAAATGCGACTAGTTCATCTGACAAATACCATAAGTGACGCTCTAAGACACCCCTAGCTGCTACACTGATTTCGGAATCAATGACTTCGTACAATTTTAAGCTATTCCAAGGTATTAAGTTATTTACAGGTGCATCTGCTGCCACAGACGCTTCAATTCAAACTTTAGTGTAGATGATAACTTACAAATCCAACAATTTGTTTTTCTTCTCTCTTGATTAGTTTAAATCTTGTTACGATCAAGCGCACTGGTAACGTGTTGTGTAAATATGTCACTTGTAGACAACTCAACGCACTACAAACTCATCTTTGGACTTATCCTCTAATATGCTAGCATTACTTGAAGTGCTACTGAAGCTGCACTCAAGTTCTAACTCTTGTCTCGACACCACCGAAGATGAAGCATTACTTTCAGCAGCCATTTCTTTCAATTCTTCAGATCTTTGTTTCCATTTTAGAGAACTTTCTTTGACCTTTTCTAGTTTGTTGTCAATTGAGGTCATAATCATCTTACGTTCTCATCTTTGATCGATGAGAAACGCTCTTGTCTTCCGTAATTTTTTTATCAAATTCAAAGCTTGCATGGGCAATTTCAAAAAGTTTGTCTAGTTCTTTTTTGAACAAATACTCTCCTTTTCTTTGTGCTTCAGAATTTCTACCTCTATTTTTATTTAATAGCAGCCTGTTCTTAAAAAACTTAATCAGTTTTTTAATGCAGTGATTTTGTTGTCTGGTCGGAATACTAGATTTGCTCCATACTTTTATAAGTTCTTGAATAAATACAAGCGCGGAAACTTTCACATTTTTGGAATCATTTAATATGTAGTGATAAAGGAGTAAAACTTGCCGAAGAGTAGGATGTTGGTTAAGCCTTAACAATGGCTCAATATCTCGAACCCCAAGTAGAAAAATTTCGTATTTTTTTCGAGTAGATGAACACATTTTACTACACTGATTCACTTCACAGTCAACTAAATAAGTATCAAATACTGTTCAAATGTGTCTATAAAACTCTTTAGTAGTTTATTTTAATATTTATTTAATAGTTTAACACACGAAACTGGCCTGTAGCAAAAAGTAAAAATTAAGCATTTTACACAAAAAATTCAAAAACAACACTCGATTGAGCACCCCTTTTCTACTTGAGCTATCTCGCTGAAATTTGACTATGTTATTTCTATAAATACGTGTAACAAATTCACGGGGTGGCCAAATGAAAAATAATGAAAAAAAATTTTTGGACCACCTTAGTGCCCAACATTTGTACATGGTTGACATTTGTCACATGAGAACGGGTCGGTTCTTCGACTCGTTCTTATGTTCAACAGCTCGGCTGTGGAATGATTTGCCGGCCTCTGTGTTTCCTCCTTCCTACAACATGGGTCTCTTCAAGACCAATGTTTATTCCTTCCTCTCCTCAAAAAGTCCCTCCACACAGCATCCCAGATGACATAGGCCCTGAGGGAAATTATTTTCCTCAAGGCCTCCTGTGTGGAGTTTATGTAAAAAAAAAAAAATAATAATAATAAACTAATAAAATAATAAATCATAAATGTATATATAGTACATAAAGTAATAAACAGAGCATGAAAGACATAATACGCACAACATAAGTAGGTATCAGTATTCGATAAGTAAATTGTTTACAAAGGAGTTCGACCAACAGATTCGTATTTGGGCTCAGGCTACAGTAGATTCAATAATTATTGTCACAATATCACACAAAATATGATTCCAAACATACTCGAAGCATACCGGTTTTGCAGTGATGTAAAACATTTTTAACGATTAATATAAAAGTTTTTTTTTTTTTAATTTTTTTTTTTGCTATCATAAATGTACGTATGTTTGTTATTATTATGAAAAAAAATAATAGGTACACAGCAGTTACATATATAAAGAAGTAAATAGGTACTATGAATGTAGTTACAGAGCAGTGTTATTTTTGTTACTGTTAACATTCTGAAACAATGTTAATGTTAACTTTCTGAAATTTGTTACTGTTAACATTCTGAAACATTTAAGGATTTTTACGTAAGTTTGTTATTATCAGGAAAAAATAAAATAAAAGTATACAGTAATTACATACATATATCAGTTGATAATTTTAAATAATAATTAAACATCACAGATTTTTCTTCGCTGTGACAATTCGGGTAGTTTAAGCAATTGCATTAAATAATTTTAATTTAAATTTTCTAGTGGAATTTGTAATTTGGAGTTTATATGCCTTAAAATTTATGTTGTACTCTTTCAATTTTGTGTGAATCTACATTGTATAAAGGCGACCAGAGGAGGAATTATACTCAAGAATGCTTCTGACTTGTGTTATGTATAGCATTTTGAGTGTATTAGAATACATTAGGTCTTTTGGCGATTGCTAAACAGTTCTTCCGATTGCGATTAAAATTTGGGGATTTGATGTGCGCATGCCCGCTATAGTTTCTGTATAAAATAGTGAGCTCTACCACCACGAAATTATGCATTGCTAAACCGTTCATCCGATTGCAATGCAACTTTGGGGATTTGTTGTGGGCAAGCCCGCGATGGTTTTTGTATGCAATAGTGAGCTCTGGCATCACGAAATTATGCATTACTAAACCGTTCATCCGATTGCGATGAACCTTTGAGGATTTGATGTGCGCATCTCCTCGATTCTTTCTGTATAAAATAGTGAGCTCTGGCATCATGAAATTATGTATTGCTTTACCGTTCATCCGATTGCGATGAAACTTTGAGGATTTGATTTGCGCATCCGCTCGATCCTTTCTGTATAAAATAGTGATCTCTGGCATCATGAAATTATGCACTGCTAAACCGTTCAACCGATTGCCATGAAACTTTGGGGATTCGATGTTGACACGACAATTGGTCCGGCGACAGTTGGTCCGGCCGACAATTCGTCCAGCCAATAGTTCGTACGGCCGACAGTTCGTCAGGCCGACAGTTGGTCCGGCGACAATTGGTCCGGCCAAAAGTTTAGAAGATGTTTTTCTTCAAGTAAGTATGCAAGGATATACGGCCGTACAACCAAAGTCGATATACTTATATCTGAAGGCATCTTGAGTGAAAATCCGCTGTAAAAATATTTTTACTAATTTCGACTCTCCGAAGTATCATGCGGCAATCACAAAATACGACATACTTAGGCTTAGCGAAAAACGCTAAAGATTCCTACTTGCATACAATATAACTTTTATATCTGAATATAACACAAGAGTCCCAACTGCCCCCAACCGTCTGGAGCCAGTGAGAATACAGCATCCCCAATTTTTGAATGGTGTGATGCTGAATGTAGTGGAGAGGGGAAGTAGATGTGGAAAATGTAGCTGGCTATTCAGATCTAGTCTAAACACAGCTTAAGCCATTTCAAGTAACGTTTCAATTCTGAATGAATACTGACGAATAACAAAATACGACCTACTTATATGTGCAATATCTACTTAAGATTTAGGAGGCGGATATGTTTACCGCCGCCCCGGGAACCATTTATTGGATAACCAACACCCATTTTTGTCCGTCCATAAATAAAAATGAATCGCCGAAATGTATGTACGCGCATAACTTCCGAACGACCGCACCAAATTGGATATTTCTTTTTTTTGTGCTCGTTATTGTCAGGACAAGGTTTGTATAAAACTACTGGTGAGCTCTGACATTATAAAATTTGTATAAAAAATTCCAATAGGTGGCATGCGAGCTATTTGAAAACTGAATATACTGGGACTGAATATATGAAATTCGGGAAGGGGGGAGGAAAACTCGAGTATTAAGTTCATGGGAGGGGAATCCAGTTAGGGGGGAGGGGAACTCGGATAAGGGATTCGCGGGAGGGGGGGGTGGAACCAGGGAGGGGAGGGGAAACTAACAGGGGGGAGAGGAACTCGAGTTGGGGTTTCGTGGGATGGGGAAGGGGGGGGGAGTGTAGTGGGGAGTTGGAAGGTGGAGGAGGCGGAGTGGGAACGCGAGAGGGGAAAGGAACGCGGGAGAGGAAGGGGTGGCGGAAGTGGAACGGGAACGGGACGAATGGGAAAGAACACGCAAGGAGAAACAATTTATCTTTTAAATGGCGTAGCAATGCACACCGGGTACCATCTAGTTTATTATAAAAATCAATAACTTGAAGTTTCAACCAGACTGCATAATATTTATTTATTTATTTATTTACGCCAATTTAGACATTTACATATATATAACAATATTAACGAAATTATGCTCGTAAATAGAAATAAAGTAAAAATATTATTGAATTTGATCCACACAGTATGTGGGTACCAAATATAAAAATATTCAAAATCCAGAATAGTTTTTTTCTTTCAGCCGACAAAATACTGTTAATATTGTAAGCGACGTTTCCGCCACTCACATAGACTGTAGAAATAGGGGCGCCGGTCAGTCCTGGGTAGCCGCCGAGATACTTGTCAATGCACCGGAGCGGCGGCCCTTCTCGGGGGAATAGCTGGGTCCCGGGGAAGCAGAAAGGAAAACTCCAAGTTTTGTCCAAGTCCGGAGAGAAGTCCAAGGGCCAGGCAGAGGAGGCGAAGAAGTGCTGAGACGGTACCAGATCGATTGTATGTATGCGTTGAATGACCGTCGTTCCCGAGGTACCGCTCTATTTATAGCCAGACCCGCCACTCTCGCCACCGGCGGGGGCGGACCCGAATTCTTGCCCACTTTTCCGGCGGTCCGATTTTTGGCGGGTCATAACCTCTGCTGTGTTCCACACAGCAGAGATTGCTATTGTCTCAGCTCTTCCCCTTATCTTTCTCCTCTGATTGAACCCCATGACCTCTCTCCTCATAATTTATTCGATTTTATATAGTGAATTACATAATATTTGGCGGGCCCCCCGTACCCACATTATTCGGGGGAAGCTTAAATAATTTCCTTAATTCTAGGTGTACATGTTTTATTTGTATACATTTGCATAGAGGAGAGTCCGGTCTATCCATCCGTATTATTTATTTGGCGATAGATTAGACCGAACTCTCATAATTTAACAAAACATGAAAAACATTCCTCGTTTTCAGAGGCTAAATTCAACGTTCCGCTGGATGGAGCGTTCCTATTGGTCCGCCCGGAGGGTAGGTGCGGGGAAGGGCAGGGAAGCGGAGCCCGCCCCTCCCCCGCGGGTAGTTTTTTCCCCTCGGGGTGGACACCAGTGGCGTGCCGTGGGATCGAAAGTAAGAGCGCCAAAGAAAAAACCCGCTCCCGCTTCCGACCCCTCTAGAGGGCCTGTTTTACTAAAACTTATCTTTATTAAATATATAAAAGGTTACATTGTAGCATGGAAACATAATTTCGCCTTCGTTCTTTATTTGTACATGTAAGTTAGTTGAGAAGAAGAGGACGGCCTGTGAGGGAACTCGTCCTCGTCTTCGTTTGCTAAAAAATGGGCTAAATCTTAATAAAGAAGAAGAAGACGTCCTGATGGGATCATCCTCTTCTTCGTGCACCCGTCCGGTACACTCCCCCCGGTGCAGCGTCAGCTGTGCCCTATTCAGCTAGGACGGGCGTGTCAACGTCGGTGTCCCTGGCGGCCGGATCCTCTGGGGCCCGCTGGTGCACGGGGTCTGCCTGCCGCTGGGAGCTGCGTCGATGGTGGCGTGGCTGATAGGAGGACGATGATCTTTACTGCGGGCCTGGTATACTCGCCCGCGCTCGTCCTCACGCGTACTGCTCGCACCTGGCCATCTGCTGCGGGGGTTGCCTCGATGACTCGTCCCCTGGGCCAGCTGTTGCGGGGCAGGGTGGGGTCCACGATGAGGACCAGGTCATCCTTCTGCACGGGGGCGCTGCGGTGTTGCCACTTCGGTCGCTCTGCCATGGTGGGGAGGTACTCCTTCAGCCATCGTCGCCAGAACATGTCAGCCATCTGCTGACTGATGCGCCACTGCTTCCGTAGGCAGACCTCCTCCTCCTTCGGGCCATAGAGTGACAGGTGCGGCCGCCCACCGGCTGATCCCAGCAGGAAGTGATTAGGCGTCAGGGGCTCCTCATCTTTGGGGTCGACTGACAGGTGGGTGAGTGGCCGGTTATTCACGGCATACTCGGCTTCGGCCATTGCCGTCAAGAGGGTCTCTTCTCGGGGTGCTCGTTCTCTCAGGACCGCCTCCAGGGCCCGTTTCACAGACCTAACTAGTCTCTCCCAAGCTCCCCCCATATGAGGTGACATTGGAGGGATGAAGTGCCACTCTGTTCCCTGCGTGGAGAGATGATCCTGTAGTCGGGGGTCCTCTTGTAGCTCTTTCAGCGCCTCCCTCATCTCGCGGTCCGCCCCGCGAAAGTTCGTACCATTGTCCGAGTAGATCGCCTCGGGCTGCCCTCTGCGCGCGGTCATCCTTCGGAGGGCCATTATGGCGGCATCCGCTGACAGCGAGTGGGCGATCTCCAGGTGTATCGCTCGGGTGGAGAGGCAGGTGAACAGGGCCCCATATCTTTTTTCCCGTCGCCGGCCGATGGTAACGTCAATTGGCCCGAAATAGTCCAGCCCGCAATTGGTGAACGGGCGTACATGGTGGGCTAGTCGGGCTGCCGGTAGTTGACCCATTAGCGGCGGGTGGGGCCTCGCTCTTCGCATGCGGCAGGTGGGGCAGGTGTGCGCAATCTTCCTGAGGTTCGTCCGTAGTCTCAGTATAAAGAAGCTGCTCCTCAGCTCGGACATTGTTCGCTCCGTGCTGGCGTGATCCCCTTTTCTGTGGTAGTGGAGGATCATTGAAGTACCCACCACTGTCCCACCCCGGTATAGGCGACTTATGGTCGCCCCTTCGGAGTTCTCGCAAGAATCTAATTTTTTTGAATAAACGACTCTACATTTAATAAAACGAATCTAGACCTTCAATGCCCCTACATACTTTGTTAGGTGGCGGAAATATAGGATCGCCTACAGTCTGTACTGTAATGGTCAAAAGGACTAATCTACAGGTGTTAGTGAGCATAAAAAATGTAATAAAGAAAAAAAAAAACCAAAAGTAGTTATTATATAATAATCAGAGGGAGACCACACACTCCAGGACTGCAGGCAACTGCGTATAAATAAGAAAAGGATAAGTTGTAAACAAAGCAATAACATTTAGTAAAGGCGAAAAAAAATAGTGATGACCGTCATGACCATCCTGTGCCCGGCAGTCCCCCAGAGAATGTGTAAGGTTATTAGTCCGATGTCATGGCACCCAGTGGAGTCATCCTTTAGCCAGCTATCCGGTGGTGCCTAGAAGAAGTAAATGGACTACGATACGAAGACCCTAGGGAAAAAGAGCGTCGGGTAGCTGGAGGAGGGACGGACAAACCTCCGGATGCCACTCTGTCTTTCCTCTAACCTTATCATGTCAGGGGGGGTGGCGCGGGCACTGGAAGGAGATAACAGAGATAAGTTACAAAAAAAAGGTAGACCTATAAAAAATATGATAGGGACAAGGCCCAAAGTCCAACCCCTTTAATGGGGAAGTGGACAAGACATAACAAACAACGGAGTTCTGTTCTAGTTGTTATCAGGAACTGAAAAGAACATGTAAAACAAAATAAACAAACTAAAAAAAAAATGCAAAAACATGAGAGAGTAGAGGAAAAAAAAAAGTATATATATATATATATAAAATCATAATGCACGCAGGCGTGTCAATTCACGCATTATGTTACACTGTAAAAGAAAAAGAAAAACACAAAGCCGTGTAAAAGTGTAAATAACAAGTAAGTGTAAATAAACAACAGAAAATAATAAGAAAAAGAAAGAAACAGAAAATGTAAAAAAACCAGGCAGATAGGGTTGAAAGAGTAAATGTGGGGTAATCCGTGGATATCAGGAGACAAGTACACCTGGTCACTAAATCTTCTAATCAGCGACTCTAAGATCAGGCCATCTCTCCACCCAGATTCTTGTAAACTTCTTCAAGCACTCGAAATTCGTCTTATTCGAAACCAGATCAGTGTTCCACGCTGGTCTGATGGGTACGTCCAAACCATCTAGCATTTGACCTCTGGCATCCGTCATTATTTCACACTGCCACAGGATATGCTCAGCCGACTGGTTCGTGCTCCCACAGGCACAATTGGGGTGAGGGGACAGGGAGAGGGTGTGAAATCTCCCCCTGAATTCCCCGTGGCCAGATAATAATTGAGTGATGTGGTGGTCTAACTTGAGGAAGACCGCTTCCATTCTGAGTTTAACTGATGGGAAGAAGGAGAAAGTCCATCTTCCCAAATTCGATCTATCCCACCGGGCCTGCCACTCTTGGAGTGACAGGTCTCTCATTTGTCGAAGCAGCCCAGGGAGAGTCCCCGGCCCGCCCGGAGTTAGAGTGACTCCTAGGTGAGTGGCAGGGGTTCCTCTGGTTAACCTCTGCTTAGTAAGCACTTCCCTGATTTCCAGATCGATTGGCAAAATGCCAGCCAAAACAGGCAAAGCGTCCGAAGCCACGGTTCTATACGCCCCGGATAGTGCCAACAAGGGAGTTCGTTGGCCCCGCTTGAGAGCCAAGAGTATAAGCGAGTTACCCAAGCGATGCTCCCAGACAGACGCAGCATACGAAACTTGCGCCACGTATACGCATCCGTACAGAGTGCGCATGGCTGGGCTACGCAAACCCCACTCAGCTGTGGAGAGTCTCCTAAGCTTCAAGAAGAGGGCCTGAGCCTTGCTGGATACATCCTTGACGTGAGCCAGAAAAGAGGACGATCGATCTAGTGTGACGCCTAAGTATTTCACCGTTTCACGAAACTTGACACTAGAGTCCCCCATTTTGATGACGGGATTTCTTTCTCTACTGAGAAAGCCCTTCATCAGGAGGCCCTGGGTCTTGTGGGGAGCGAATGTCATCTTGTTTCTCTTACCCCAATCGAGGAACATGTTCAAACCTTCACTGCCTTTGCTCTCAACTTCCTTTCTACTGTCCCCAGCGACCAAATACGTCTTGTCATCAGCGTAGTCGACAGAGATGCATCCTTCAGGCAAGGGTAACCTGGAGGAGTCGTCAAAGTTGATGTTTCACAGGTCAGGTCCGAGAATGGAGCCCTGCGGGCATCCAATGTCAGCTTCCCTCTCGATCAAAAAATCTCCAAAGCTGATCGTGATCGTGCGATCAGAAAGGTAGTCGTCGATTGACTGGAACAGAAATTTGGAGCACTGCCTGGTTTTCACCTTTGTACGCATCATTGCCCACCACGCGTGATCGAAGGCACCAGTTATGTCGAGGAAGATCGCTACTACATACCTCTTTGGACAAGCCTTCACCCAATCAAGCACATACGACAGGGCATGCACCGTAGATCTACCGGGGACGAAGCCGAACTGCAGGTCACTGGCCGGTGACAGGGTTTGCCAAAGTCGCTCTCGTAGCAATTTCTCCAAGATTTTGCCAAGTACAGGGAGGAGGGTAATTGGCCGATACGCCTTAATGTCGGTCAGTGGTTTTCCGTTCCCCTTTGGTATGATCCGGAGCACGCCACGCTTCCACTCGGAGGGGAAGACTCCCCTCCTCAGGCACGTGTCCATCACCTGGAAGAGCTCTTCCTTGGCGTGGACCCAGACTTGCTTCGCAATCACGCCATTGAGCCTATCATGCCCTGGTGCCTTCTTAGGACCCAATCCCTTTATTATAACATCAATTTCCGCTTTAGTGACTCTAATGAAGTTATCCTCTTGGGCAAGGTCCCTAGGTGGTAGCCGTGACAGATTTCTAATCTGTTTGTGGTGGTCATTCTCCCCAATTACTGATTCTAAAGGAACTAACTCGCCCAGAAGTGTCTTGAGAGTGGAGGCCACGTCCACAGTCTCAGCGTTCCTCCCATCTGATTTCCCAATTACTGTAGTCAAATACCGGTCAGATCCTTTCCCGGATTTTTCAATAGCGCTGTGGATTTCCCACGGGTTGGCGTTACCCACATCTTTGACCCAATTATGCCAAGCAGCTCGTTTCGCTCGAAGAACGGCCCGTTTGAAGGCCGACCTGGCGGACCTCAAGCTTGCCTGAAGCGCAGTTGTCTCCTCCTCCGTACAGCTGCCACTCCTAGACAACCCAAGCGCCCTGTAGGCCCTCTTGAAGGCCCCCTTGAGCGAAGTCAGCTCAGGTGACCACCACGGCGTTCTAATACTCGTCTTCGGGTTAGATCTTCCCAAAGACGAGTTGGCAGCAGATACAACCGCCCTATTGAAAAAATTCCCCAAATTATCCGGATCAGTAACAGCTACGTGGTGAAAATCCCTTAACGTATCTCGTAGCGATTCCCCAAAGTGATCCCAATTCGCCCTAGTGGTGTTGAAGTTCCAGGAGGATCTTGGAGCTTCTGTTTTCTTGACACCAACCGTATAAGTAATCAATCTGTGATCCGAATTAATTGCGCACTCATGGACTACCCACTTTGAAATCCTGGTCGCAACAGATCCAGAGCAGAGAGTTAGATCAATGTTGCTCTCACCATGTATGTTCGAGAAGGTACAATGTGAACTCTGTTCGTTAATGATACTTAGACCTTGCGCAGCAATCAGGTCTTCAACGGCGTCTGATCGCTCCGTTCTACAATCACTAGTGTCGAACCATAATGGAGAGCGTGCATTAAAGTCACCTCCGATAATTATATTACGGCCTTTAAGCGCGTTGAGCGCGCGCGTCAGACTCAGGATGTGGGGTCCTACCGGGTTCCCAAACTTAAAATAAACTGAGATCAAAAAGATCTCAGTATCGCCAAATCTAATACATACACAGGTTTGGTACTCATCAGAAAGACCAGCCAGAAGGAGGGGACTGATCAATGAGGTATTGACCAAGACTCCCGCCCCCGGTGAGCGGCCAACAAGTGGAGGATCATTGAAGCACCCACCACTGTCCCGCCCCGGTATAGGCGACTTATGGTCGCCCCTTCGGAGCTCTCGCAAGAATCTACTTTTTTTTTATAAACGACTCTACATTTAACTTTTGTATAACGAATCTAGAGCTTCAATGTCCCCGCATACGTTGTTAGAGGGCGGTATGCGGGCGCGCCTACAGAATTGCACTGTTATAGTCACTTCTACAATTCTAAAGCCCATGGAGGTAATCAGCCTCATGGACAGTCAAACGAGTTGTTAGTAGCCTCAACCAAGAAAAGTAATAAAAAAACGAACAAATTATACAGTAACAATCCAGCGGGCGGCACCGAGCACTGTTCATAAAAAGAAAAAGGAAACAAAAGAAAACAAAAAGTAAATACAATTGAGAAGTGGTGTTACCGCACTCCGTCAACCGGCAGTCCCCGAGACAATAAAGAAGGATGGATGTCCGGCCTCCCGACGACCGGCGGCGTCGTCCTTAAGCCAGCTAGCCGGTGGTGCCTAGACGAAAGTAAGTGGAAATCAGAGAAGAAGACCCTAGGGATAGAAGCGTCGGGTTGCTGGAGGCGGGACGGACAGCTTTCAGTCGCCGTTCGGCCTTCTCCCCAGCCCCTTCATGTCACGGGGGGGCAGCGCGGAGGACAGATGCAGCTCCACCATTTCTATGTGGCCGGCCAGTGTACATAGGCGGGGACACGCTCCAGAGTCCTACCCCCTAGTGGGGAAGAGGACGAAACAGTACAAGCATCGGAGTTCAGTTCACGCATCTTATGGGAAATCTGTGGAAAAATGTGAAAACCCAAAAAAAAGAAACAAAATATAAAATAAAAGCGTGTGGGAGTCATCGCTGGATGAATTCAAAACTCACCGATTAACACAAAAAATTAAAATATATACAGGAACGTGAAAGTAGCATGAGTACTTAAAAAAAAAGATGTAAACCAAAAAGACACAGGGCCTGTGAAAGTAAAGAGTATACAAAGAAAGTTAACATACAAGTTATAGGTTCATACCGTACATAAACAATAAAAATAGAAGTAATAAAACAAAATCATAAAGTGTATAAACAAAAAAAAAACAAAAAAACATGTAAATCCTGGCAGAGTTGTACAAGAGCATAGAAATGGAAGGAACGTCAGGAACAAGTACACCTGGTCTCAAAATCTACTAATCAGCGACTCTCAACTCAGGCCATCTTTCAACCCAGACCCGTGTGAAGTTCCTCAAGCACTCGAAGTTCTTCTTATTCGAGACCAGATCAGTGTTCCACACTGGTCTGATTGGGACGTCCAAACCATCTATCATTTGACCTCTTGCGTCCGTCATTATTTCGCACTGCCACAGAATGTGCTCGGCCGACTGGTTCGTGCTCCCACAGGCACAGTTGGGGTGAGGGGACAGGGAGAGGGTGTGAAGTCTCCCCCTGAATTCCCCATGGCCGGACAAGAGCTGGGTGATGTGGTGGTCTAGCTTGAGAAAGACCGCATCCATTCTGATTTTAACTGATGGGAAGAAGGAGAAAGTCCATCTTCCCATATTCGACCTATCCCAACGGATCTGCCACTCATGGAGCGACAGATTCCTCATATGTCGAAGCAGCCCAGGGAGAGTCCCCGGCCCGCCCGGTGTCAGAACGACGCCTAGGTGAGTGGCGGGGGTTCCTCTGGTTAATTTCTGCTTGGTGAGCACTTCCCTAATTTCTAGATCGATTGGCAAAATGCCAGCCAAAACGGGTAAGGCGTCCGAAGCGACGGTTCTATATGCGCCAGAGAGTGCCAGCAAGGGGGTTCGTTGGCCTCGCTTGAGAGCCAAGAGTATGAGCGAGTTGTCCAGGCGGTGTTCCCACACAGAGGCGGCATACGAGACTTGCGCCACGTACACGCACCTATATAGCGTTCGCAGAGCCGGATTTCGCAATCCCCACTCTGCAGTGGAGAGTCTCCTTAGCTTCAAGAAGAGAGCCTGGGCCTTGCCGGATACTTCTTTAACGTGAGCCAGAAAGGAGGACGATCGATCTAGAGTCACGCCTAAATATTTCACTGTTTCACAAAATCGGACTGTAGAGTCCCCCATTTTAATGACGGGATTTCTTTTTCTGCTGAGAAAGCCCTTCATCAGGAGGCCCTGGGTCTTGTGGGGAGCGAAGGTCATCTTATTTCTTTTCCCCCAGTCGAGGAACATTTGCAAACCTTCACAGCCTTTCTTCTCTATCTCCTTTCTGCTGTCCCCAGCTACCAGATACGTCTTATCATCAGCGTAGTCGACTGAGGTACATCCTTCAGGCAAGGGTAACCTGGAGGAGTCGTCGAAAGTGATGTTCCACAGGTCAGGACCAAGAATGGAGCCTTGCGGGCATCCCATGTTTGTTTCCCTCTCGATGAGAAAGTCTCCAAAGCAGATCGTAATGGTACGATCTGATAGGTAGTCGTCAATGGCGTCGAATAAAAGTTTGGAACATTGCCTGTTTTTCACCTTCGTCCGTACCATAGCCCACCACGCGTGATCGAAGGCACCAGCAATGTCGAAGAAGATTGCAACTACGTACTTCTTTGGACAAGCCTTCACCCAGTCAAGCACATACGACAGGGCGTGCACCGTGGATCTACCGGGGACGAAGCCGAACTGCAGGTCGCTGGCCGGAGATAGGGTTTTCCGAAGTCTCTCCCGTATCAGTTTCTCCAGGATTTTGCCGAGTACAGGGAGGAGGGTAATGGGACGGTACGCCTTGATGTCGGTCAGCGGCTTTCCGTTCCCCTTTGGTATAATCCGGAGCACGCCGCGCTTCCATTCAGAGGGGAAAACTCCCCTCCTCAAGCACGTGTCCATCACCTGGAGGAGCTCCTCCTTGGCGTGGACCCAGACTTGCTTCGCAATTACGCCGTTGAGCCTGTCATGCCCTGGTGCCTTCTTAGGACCCAAACCCTTAATTATCAACTCGATTTCTGCTGTAGTGACTCTAATGAAGTTATCCTCTTGGGCAAGGTCTCTAGGTGGCAGCCGTGACAGATTTCTAATCTGTGTATGATGGTCACTTTCCCCAATTACTGATTCTAAAGTAACTAGCTCGCCCAAAAGTGTCTCGAGAGTGGAGGCCACGTCCACAGTCTCAGCGTTCCTCCCATCTGTTAACCCAATTACTGATGACAAATACCGGTCAGAGCCTTTCCCGGATTTTTCAATAGCGCTGTGGATTTCCCACGGGTTGGCGTTACCCACATCTTTGACCCAATTATGCCAGGCAGCTCGTTTCGCCAGGAGTACGGCCCGTTTGAAGGCCGACCTGGCAGACCTAAGACTCGCCCTAAGTGCAACTGTCTCCTCCTCCGTACAGTTGCCACTCCTGGACAGCCCCAGCGCCCTGTAGGCCCTCTTATAGGCCCCCTTCAGCGAAGTCAGCTCAGGTGACCACCACGGCGTCCTAATACTCGTCTTCGGGTTTAATCTGCCTAAAGACAAGTTGGCAGCAGAAACGACCGCCCTATTGAAAAAGTTTCCCAAATTATCCGGATCAGTAGCTGCTACGTGGTGAAAATCCCTTAATGTATCTCGTAGCGCTTCCCCAAAGTTATCCCAATTCGCCCTAGCGGTGTTGAAGTTCCAGGAGGATCTTGGAGCTTCTGTTTTCTTGACACCGACCGTAAAAGTGATTAACCTATGATCCGAATTTATTTCGCACTCATGGACTGTCCACTTTGAAATCCTGGTCGCAACAGATCCAGAGCAAAGAGTTAGATCTATGTTGCTCTCACCATGTATGTTCGAAAAGGTACAAAAAGAACTCTGTTCATTAATGATGCTAAGACCTTGCGCAGCAATCAGGTCCTCAACGGCGTCTGAGCGTTCCGTCCTACAGTCGCTAGTGTCGAACCATAAAGGCGAGCGCGCATTAAAGTCACCTCCGATAACTATGTTACGGCCTTTAAGCGTGTTGAGCGCACGCGTCAGACTCAGGATGTGGGGTCCTACCGGGTTCCCAAATTTAAAGTAGACCGAGATCAAAAAGATCTCGGTATCGCCAAATCTAATACATACACAGGTTTGGTACTCATCAGAAAGACCGGCCAGAAGGAGGGGGCTGATCAACGAAGTGTTGACCAGGACACCCGCCCCCGGCGAACGGCCGACTTCGAGCACCGCCCCCGGAAAATTAATGGGTGTCTTACCTTCCCAGGTGTACTGTTCCTGAATGAGCAGAATGTCGATGTTGAGGTCAGACATGACCCTCAGCGCATCCAGCGTGGCCATCCTGGATCTCTGGAGGTTAATCTGACCTAAGGAAATGGGTTTACGAAGAGCCATAGTCTGTCATACGAAAGGCTACCTCCACTGCAGCTCTCTGGGCTGGACAGTCCCTATCACCCGTTGGGTGGTCTGCCGGCTTCTTGAACCGCGTGCACGTTGCGCAGACAGCGGGTAGTGCCTTGCTGGGGCAAGTCTCAATATCATGCCCCAAAGCGGCGCAGTGGCGGCAGGACATTTGGGCTTGGGAGCAACTCTTTGAAATGTGTCCGTACTGATGGCACTTGAAGCACCGAGTTGCCCCAGTATAATCCCGTACGCGACAAGCGAGCCAACCAAGGAAGCACATCCCGCTGTCTAGAAGTATCTTCCTGGCGGCCGGGTGGCACGTCAGGACCATGTTCATTGTTGGCTGGTCTCTTTTGCCAAAAAGGGAGACACGTCGCATGGTGCGGAGGTGGTCCTCCAACGTCAGGGTCAGGGTGGGGTTGGTCGCCAGGTTGTTTGTGAAGACTTCCGTGAACAGCGTCTGGTCTGCTGCTGGTTCCCCCCTTGGGACGTTATACAACACTATTTTCGGCAGGCGACCCAGTGGGTTAACAATTTTTAAGCCACTAGCAGCCAGCTTTGGCGCAGCCTTGAGGATATTTTCCAGGTCTTTCTTTCCTTTAGCCTGGAGGGCCATGCCCGCTCCTTTAATCTTCCGAAGCCGCACCACTTGAAAGTCATCAGCCCTAGGGTTGATGACTTTTTCCATGTTCTTCTGGGTGCTCTCAGAGGTCTTACCCTCAGGTATCTCTGGATATACTAGCACCGTCAAGGGTTTCGGTGGTAAAGGGCGCTCTAAACCGTTAACCACTATTTTTTTCGATTTCGGGAGGTCCGGAAAATTGGTCGCCACTGCCGCGTACGAGCTAGGGCGGCTAGAGTCGCTCACTGTAGAGGGGCGTTCCTTTAAAACCGTGTCCAGCTTCTTTGTAAGGCCCGACTGGGCACTTAGCATCTGCTCTATGGTGGCGCTCTTAGTGGTCATGGTATTAAGTTCCAACATCAAGGTGGTGATCTCATTCATGAGCTCATCCAACAGAGTGTTGAGCGCACTCTTATCCGCCTTGTTGAGCCTGTTGGACCCGTCCATGATCAACATCCTGATCTTGGCGCACTTCGCCATGGCTGGGAGTACCTTACTTGAGGAGTCCGCCAAAGTCTGCAAACTCCTCGGGGACTCGCTTATACTCGGTCGCTTTTTAGACCCTGGCATCGGCGTCGGGGGGTTGACGGGGGTCACTGTTGGCCCACTTGTACCAGGTGCCGGTATAACCTCCTCAGTAATCATGTCGGAGTCTGAGTCCGTACCCGCGTCAGTGATTTTGACCGATTTCCTGTTTTTCCTTCGAGGTTTTGGGTGATCCCCCTCTGTAAGAGACTTGCTCAGCATCTCAATGGTGGAGTGAATCGCTTGTTTCCACGTATCCGGACGTAATTTCGGGTCGCCGTCCGGACCATCGGACTCAGTGGACGAAGCAGTAGATGGTGGCATTTTTTAAAATTTTCCCGAGAAAAAGGGATAAATAGGGAAAATTCCCTCAAATTTCCCCAAAAATGGGAAAAAATCGGGAAAAAACTACGGCGAGGGGGGCGGTGAGGGGGGGGGTGGGGGAGTTGATGGGGTGGTGTGAGGGGGGGTGCGGTGAGAGTGGTGGAGGTTGAGGGGGGGGGGGGGGGGGGTTGAGGGGGGGGGAGGTCTAAGGGGGGGGGATACGTAACCCCTCCACACACTGCCCTCAGGGCTTCAGAAAACAAAAAAGTCACGGACAGACGCGTCCAAATGGTGTAATGTATGTGCAAATCAAAATGATGTCAAATACGAATAAAAAAAGTTTAATAAAAGTCGAACACAGCGCACTGACCCTGTCAACCAGGGTATCACTAGACGCGGATTATTAATCCGCGTCGAATGGTGATGTTTCCAGCACGAACCAGAGAAGTTTGGATACTGTTTTTTAACGAAAACAGCAAAAAAAACAGTTTTTTGACAAAAGAATTAAAAATGGCACTAAAAATCGTCTATTTCGATATTTGTTTTTAACACTCGGTGTAGTTTAAAAAACTGCACCTGGAAACACTATAGGAGACCAGGTGATGTGGCGTGGTCGCCCACAATTGTAAAAAACTTCTTTTTAAACTGTTTTTATCACTAAAGTATGGTAGAGTGAGAGAGTGCAACATAAGTTTCTGAGATTTATAAACTATAAATTAGGAATTCCAATCGAAGAACTTAACTACACATTTTTAATGGACTTACTAAAATTAAATGAATTAACTTCAAGACGAACAATGAGTGATTTAATTTGTCTTTTCAATATTTCAAATGGCCGACTGGACGCCCTTGATTTAACCAAACTAATCCAACTGCGAGTACCTACACGTAATACAAGACTGAATGCGCCTTATTTTGTTAACGCGCCTACTAATAATTACTTCGAAAACTCGCCTATCGAAAGGCTTCATCGACTAGGAAATAAATACAACGCAATAGATGTTTATCGTCATCTGTCAGTGACCAAATTTAAATTCAGTATATTGGAATATTTATAACTATAAATCCCCATCTTGAAATTTTGTGTGCACAGTTTATTGTAAACCCACATAGTTAAGTTCCGTTAAAAACAACTACAATATAAGGCGTAATAAAGGTTAGTAATTTATAATTTATAAACAAACCTTATAAAAACTGTTCTTGTTTATCGTTGTAATAGGTAATGATAACAAAATTACTTTAACGACTTATACTTTGATTAACATTTTAATTTGATTGTAATTAGATACTCTGTTATATTATATTATCGAACTCATAGTTTACTGAAGTATCTGACATTATTTTTTTAAAACCTGAAATGTTCCATGGTATCAGTATAAAGGGGATTGGTATACTTATGGTATAAAGTATTTCGTCTTCGGAAATTGAATTCTTTAAGCAGAAATTCTCACGATAAAGTAATTGGTCAAAATGGAATCGCTTTGTATAATAATTTTGGTGCGGTGCAAGTCGGTAGTATGTATTTTTGTTTAAAATCAACTTCGCTATGTATTCAACACATAAATTGCACACATATATTAAAAACACACCATTATTATTATTTTTTATATACGTATATACATATAAAACTGTTTTTTTTTTTCTCTTTTTTGTATAATGCTATACTTTTTACTTACCAACTTTATTTCTATGTACCATCCGTAAAAACTCTTAATGTTTTCTTTGTATTTTAAAAACACCTGTATGCACTAAAACATAAAAATGTAAATGTATGTAAAAGCCCATAAGGGCGTAAAAAAAAAAAAAAAAAAAAAAAAAAAAAAAAAAAAAAAAAAAAAAAAAAAAAAAAAAAAAAAAAAAAAAAAAAAAAAAATTTTGAACAAGAAACACAAAAGGCAGGTAGCCCGTGTGAAGGCGCACACGTGGATGCAAAATTTACCGCGATTGGCACACTTTTACTATATAAAATTGGTAAAAAATGCAGGAGCGATGTTTTTGCGTGTTACTCACACGAAGGCGAGAACTGAACTGAAGTGGAGGATCAGCAAGCGTGTGTAGGGGTCATCCCCGTCTAGGATGATCGGGGTCCGTACGCTTTGCGCGACTCTCTTAGCGGCCTGTAGCCGGGAGCCCATTCTTAGTACTCCGTCTGGCCCGATGAATGGTGTCAAGGCATTGAGTCTGCTACCGGCTGGTGTTGGCGCGCCACTGCGCAGCGCCCTCATGTCTGTGTTGAAGGCGTCCCTCTGAGACTGCCGGACCCAGCGGGCTTCGGCGTCTTGGATCTCCTCAGCGCGCAAGGGGCCTTCATGAAGAGCGCGATAGGGTCCGTCGCGACATCGCCTGATGAAACGCAGCATCCATCCTGTTGCGCGGACCAGCCGGAGCCATGATGAGAACCGCTCGACAGCTGGCAGGGCCTTTTCCTCTACGATGTTATGGCCCACAAACTTGGGCTTCATCTCCAGGGCGCTCTCGTCTGGCTGCACCTGGTGACCGCGTTGTACTGGCCACTCAGCATCTGGGAGAGTGATAAAGGGTGGTCCGGAGAACCACCTTCCAGTCGGTGTGAGGTCTGGTACCTCCACGTCGCGTGTCCCGATGTCTGCTGGGTTGGACTTCGTGGGGACCCATCTCCATTGGTTGGCGCACGATAGGTCGTCAATCTCCCCCAAGCGGTTGGAGACGAACGTCGAATAACTCCGGGGGTCTGTTCGTAGCCAGCATAGAACCGTTGTAGAGTCTGTCCAGTAGGTCGTCCGACTGATGTGGCACTGCGTCTCTGATTTAATGTTTGCCGCCAGGCGGGCGGCCATCAGTGCTGCTTGCAGTTCGAGCCGCGGGATAGACAACGGCTTGAGGGGCGCCACCTTACACTTGCTTGCCAGGAAGGTGGCGCGTTTGCCCTCCGGGCAGCTCTCGACCAGGTAAGCGATGGTGCAGCATGCCGACTCCGAGGTGTCGCAGAAGAGGTGTAGCTCAAATGCCCCGTTCTTTCGTTGCAGGCAGCGCCTCGGGACCCGGACGTTATTTTCTTGCAGTGACTTTACCCAGCCAGCCCATCGTACCGCATGCGCCTCTTGGATGCGCTCATCCCAGCCAATGCTGGACCTCCATACGTCTTGTAGGAGGATCTTGGATCGCACGGTGAGGCAGGCTACGAACCCCACCGGATCGAAAATTTTCATAACTGTGCTTAGCAGCTGCCGCTTTGTTGGGTGCCTGACGAGTTCCGCCGTTTCGGTTTCTTTGAAATTATAAAGAAACTCATCGCTGGACGGGTCCCATGCTAATCCCAGCACCTTCTCTGTCCCAGCATCGGCGCCGCTGCTTATGGTGACGGCTGACTTCGCCCTCTTCTCTGCTGGAACACTCTGGATGGCGGCGGGCGCGTTGGATGCCCAGCTAGCGAGGTGAAAACCCCCTCGAGCCAGCAAGGCACCGACCTCTCGTACCAGCGTTGCGGCTTCCCTCACGGTGTCGGCGGCGTCCAAATAATCGTCCATGTAGAATTTGGACCGTACTGCGGCCGCGGCATCGGGGAACTCAGCGGCGCCTTGTTCGGCCACTCGGTTACGCACGAACTGCGCACTACTCGGGGAACATGTTGCGCCGAACATCATTGCCGTCAGCTTGTAGGTGCTCGGGGGATCCTGCGGTCTAGCGCGCCATAGGAAGAGCTGGGACATCTGGTCTTCCTTCTTAATGCGGATCCTCAGAAACATTTCTTCTATGTCTGCGGCTATGGCGACCTTCCCCTCGCGGAACCGCAGCAAATTCCTCAGCAGTGAGGACAGGAGGTCGGGCCCGGTTAGCAACCGGTCGTTCAGGCTCGTACCTCGGCAGCGGCTAGCGGCGTCAAATACAACCCGCAATTTCCC
Source organism: Limnephilus marmoratus (assembly GCA_917880885.1). Lineage (NCBI taxonomy): Eukaryota > Metazoa > Arthropoda > Insecta > Trichoptera > Limnephilidae > Limnephilus > Limnephilus marmoratus. The sequence goes on from OU862932.1 coordinate 32,937,578, forward strand.
GGGGTTATTTGCGTTTGATACGGCAAAGTGCGGCAGGTACCATTTCCTTCTGCCGGGGGTGTTTGCTTCCCCCTCGGTCAACTTCACCGCATATCCCCGCTCTATGAGGTGCTCTATTTTGCCCGTGTATGCCGCCGCCAACTGGGGCTCTCTGCCCAATTTCCTCTCCAGTGAGGCGAGCCGGTTCATGGCGCACTGCCGGTTGTCGGGCAGCCAGGCGTCGTCCTCCCTCCATAGAAGGCCGGTCTCCCACCGGCTCGTCCCTGCAGGGCGCGTGGTGCTTTTCATAAGCGCCTCTGCTCGTTGGATGTCCGCGGACACTCGGATTGCGGCGGTCACGCCCAGCGAATCCACGGCGAAATGCTGCTTGATCAGCCTGTCCACCCTGCTGTCCGTGTCATCCTTCTTGGCCGACATGTTGAGGGTGATGCCGCTGTCGCCGTCCCGACGTCCTCCATGCATGATCCAACCGAGGGCCGTTCGTGTAGTCATGCGGCCGCCACTCTCCACCTGCTGTTCACGTGCTGCTAGTAGGTGCACGTTGTCTTGTCCTATTAGCATCCGCGGTTGCACCGGCCGGTGGCCCACTACCGCTTGGTCCGGCAAGTTCAGGTGGCGCACTGTGTTGGCGGAGATGGCGTACTCCCCACTATCGCCCCGCACCGATAGCTTGACTCGCCGAGAGTCGCTGTCCGACCAGCAGGTCCCGTATGCCCCGTGTATGCGGAGTCCGCAGGGAGGCCCGCTCGCTCCCACTTGTTCCGCTATCTCCGCGTCGATGAGAGTCACTGTTGACCCGTCATCAAGCAGCGCATGGGTCATCACTTGCCCTTTCGGGCCACAAACTTTCACTGGTACCACTTTGAGAAATACGTCACCTGGCCCGTGGGCCACCGTCGTACTCACTGTCTCACTGTTCGCGGGGTACCGCGACCCGTCGTGTAACAGCCTGTGGTGGGCGAAACGACACGTGCCCACTCCACAGTTCACTTTTGATTTGCAAATACGGGTATAGTGGCCCTTTTCTAAGCACTTGTTACACACACGCGCTACTTTCGCGAGTTCCCACCGGGCGGGAACATCCATGGCGGCAAACTGCGGGCACTCGCCCAATTTGTGGGCGTCACTGCACTTAACACACTTCACGGTTTTTTCACGTTTGGCACCTTTGTCGCCCCTCTCACTCTTGTCGTCGTCCTTTTCCCAAGTCACCGCTTTCTTCTCAAATCCCGCGTTCTGTGCGTGCACCTGCTCACGGCGCTGGCGGGTCGGCTTGGCAGGATCGACTAGGCCGGAGCGCGGGACGGCATTCGCGAGTCGCTTTAGAAAGGCCGCAAACTGGTGGACATCCGCTTGCTCGGGGTTTTCCGCGACCTTCTCTAGCCAGGCGATGCGCAGGGCAAAGGGCATCTTGGAAGACATCTCGCTTAGCAGCGCCGGGTTCAGCAGGTAGTTATCGGCCAGGTTTCCGAGCGACGTCACCACATTCTGGACCGTCCCGGAATACTCGACAAGGGCCTCGTTGGTCGCCTCCTCGGAGAGCCGCGGTAAACTCTTCACCCGCTCGTGCATCACCGCGGCAATCGCTTGTGCCCCCCCGAACCGGTTCCTCAGGGTCTCCATAATTTCCCCGACCTGCTCGGGGTCCATCAGTAGTGGGTTGACCGCATCCCTTGCCTTCCCGCGCAGCGCGCGCTGTAGGCGGATCAAGTTCTCAGCCGCCGTCATCCCGCACGTAGCTGTTGACTGTTTGAACTGCGCCAGGAAGGTGGGCCACTCCACCGGGTCGCCGGAGAACGGGGGCAAGTCCTTCGCCGTGGACTGCCGCGCTATCAAAGCTGCCATCCGGTGGTCCTCCTCGTAGGTCCTCGGCGTAGCTCCGGACTGCGAACTGCGGATGGCGTCGGCCACTACGGCGGCGAAATGTGCGAAAGGGTCCGGTCCACGGTTGACCCAGTCCTGCGTCTGCCGGGCGGTTTCCTCCGCTGTGGGCCGGCCCTGGAAAGGGCCCGAGCCAGGCAGGGGTCCGGTTGGCACCGAAGATGCGGGCGCCGCCGGTGGCAGGTCGGGCTGCGGCGGTGCAGCTCCGGGTTGAGCGGCGGGCTGCTCTGGGCCATCCCTGCTGTCGGCTGCGGGCTGCGTCGGGCCATCCCTGGCGTCGGCGGTGGGCTTCGTTGATCCACCGGGCGACTGCTCCGGCTCCGGAAACGTCCGTGACGCCTCTAGCATGGCGATAAGCCGCTCAATCTGCCGAGCGGAGTCTCGTGCTTGCTGTTGGGCATCCCTCGCCAGCTGCTCGTTCCGCTTGCGCTCCGTCCTTAGCTCTCGACGCAGTAGGCGCAGGCTGTCCTCTGTTGATGGCTCACTGTCCGAAGCTGATTGCTCCTCCGCTGACGCGGAAGCGCTCTCCGGAGCGGTGGCGCCAGCCTGTGCTCTCGCCTGGTCCACGGCTGGAGCAACGGGGCTTGGGCCGGGGCGATCGGCACCGTCATCTTCACCTCCTCTTCCTGACCGCAGGGACCTGGGCATCGTAGCGGCTGGTGACTGGATCCGGCTCGAAGGACCACTATGTAAGCGACGTTTCCGCCACTCACATAGACTGTAGAAATAGGGGCGCCGGTCAGTCCTGGGTAGCCGCCGAGATACTTGTCAATGCACCGGAGCGGCGGCCCTTCTCGGGGGAATAGCTGGGTCCCGGGGAAGCAGAAAGGAAAACTCCAAGTCCAAGGGCCAGGCAGAGGAGGCGGAGAAGTGCTGAGACGGTACCAGATCGATTGTATGTATGCGTTGAATGACCGTCGTTCCCGAGGTACCGCTCTATTTATAGCCAGACCCGCCACTCTCGCCACCGGCGGGGGCGGACCCGAATTCTTGCCCACTTTTCCGGCGGTCCGATTTTTGGCGGGTCATAACCTCTGCTGTGTTCCACACAGCAGAGATTGCTATTGTCTCAGCTCTTCCCCTTATCTTTCTCCTCTGATTGAACCCCATGACCTCTCTCCTCATAATTTATTCGATTTTATATAGTGAATTACATAATATTTGGCGGGCCCCCCGTACCCACATTATTCGGGGGAAGCTTAAATAATTTCCTTAATTCTAGGTGTACATGTTTTATTTGTATACATTTGCATAGAGGAGAGTCCGGTCTATCCATCCGTATTATTTATTTGGCGATAGATTAGACCGAACTCTCATAATTTAACAAAACATGAAAAACATTCCTCGTTTTCAGAGGCTAAATTCAACGTTCCGCTGGATGGAGCGTTCCTATTGGTCCGCCCGGAGGGTAGGTGCGGGGAAGGGCAGGGAAGCGGAGCCCGCCCCTCCCCCGCGGGTAGTTTTTTTCCCTCGGGGTGGACACCAGTGGCGTGCCGTGGGATCGAAAGTAAGAGCGCCAAAGAAAAAACCCGCTCCCGCTTCCGACCCCTCTAGAGGGCCTGTTTTACTAAAACTTATCTTTATTAAATATATAAAAGGTTACATTGTAGCATGGAAACATAATTTCGCCTTCGTTCTTTATTTGTACATGTAAGTTAGTTGAGAAGAAGAGGACGGCCTGTGAGGGAACTCGTCCTCGTCTTCGTTTGCTAAAAAATGGGCTAAATCTTAAGACGTCCTGATGGGATCATCCTCTTCTTCGTGCACCCGTCCGGTACAAATATATTAGTCAATTTAAATAGCTTTATCAAAATATTCCCTACTTGATAAAAAAACTTCAATTATGTAGGTTTATATATTAGGTCCTTACAAATGAAATTGGCGTTTTGTATGGGAGGAACATAAAGTCGATTTTTTTTTAATATAATATATTTATTTAACCAAAGTATGTACCATTGCTATCTATGCACTTTTGCATCTCATAGGTAGTTCATCGATCCTATATGAGACCACCTATCTGTTCCATACAAATACTATAAACAATAGGGCGCTGGACTCCAATCGTCACTTCAGTTTCGGGAGATGGTTTATAAATAACGTCTCAAAGACCTTTCGGGTAATGATCCAAATATTTATTTTCAGACGGATTTTATACAAAATTCTGCGCACACCTGTTTTGAAGAAAAAGGTAAACATATTTTTCATCTCTGCAGATGGGCGGGTGCACCTGTTGCTTATCTTGATTATCCTAGGTGTTCGAAGCAGGTGTCCGGTAATAATATTAGTCTGCTAAGGGCGTTTTGTTTTGAATAATAAACTGGTTCGGACAAGCGCGGTGTTTTCTTGCATGAGTCAACCTGATTACTCCAGGTGGCCGTGTACCTGCTGTTTATTGCAGAATTTGCTATCAATAATAATGCAAGACGTGTTGGTTCCTAAGTGCTTGGTATTTTAAATAACACGTGCAGTCTTTTACGTAACATTCGCAAGAATCAACCTATATGTATTGTTTACTCATCTCTGAACAGGTGATTGGCAATAATATTTTAAAGGAACACGTGCGGCAACCAGCTGCAATTTTTCAAGCAACAAGATTTGGTGCATCAAGAAACGTCTTTTACATTCTCCTCCCGGTGTAATCTGTTGATTGCACCAAGCTAGTTCGTTGGACGCGCTCTTGATGCAGGTATCTTTATGTGTCCTCGCGGAGAGGAAGGAAGATGACTCAGCATGTGTAGGAGCTGGTAAGATGACGGCGATTTGGACGGCTGGTCCCAGATGCACACCGGAACTAGTCTGGATTCGAACAGTTCTGACTTGTCCGTCGGCTGCGGTTATCGTCTTGATGACACGGCCGCAAGGCCAGTGATTCCGAGGTAGTGCAGGATCCATAATGATTACCAAGTCATTCCTTTTAATAGGTGTGACAGGGTGGTGCCATTTTTGTCGGGCCGCTGAGGTAGGATGGTATTCTCGAAGCCATTGTCTCCAAAACAAGTCCGCCAGTCGCTAACCAACATGCCACTGTCGGTGGAGACATATTTATACGTCCTTTTTTCCATACATGGACAAGTGAGAGCGTCTTCCGGCTGACCTCAGAAGAAAATGGTTAGGAGTCAGGTTCTTCATCGCAAGGATCCATTGATACATGGGTTAGTGGTCTGATGTTCACTTAGAATTCAGCTTCGATTAGGGTAGTCAGAAGAGTTTCCTCTTTTGGTGCTCGTTTTTTGAGCGTGGCGTTCAGTTTCCTTTTTACCGACTGCACCAGTCTTTTCTATACTCCTCCCATGTGGGGCATCATTGGTGGTATAAATTTTCATTCGATGCCCTGGGTGGTCAAGGCATCAAGCATTTTAACGTCTTGACTTAGTAACCTCAAGGAGTTTCTCATCTCGGCTTCGGCTCCATTGAAATTACTCCCTTTATCTGAGTACATGTTCACGGGCTGTCCCCTTTATGCTGTCATACGTTGTATGGCCGTAATAGCAGAGTCGGCGGTTAGAAAAGCAACAAGTTCTTGGTGGACAGCGCGTGTCGAGAAGCAAGTGAAGATAGCGGCTTAGCGTTTTTCTTGATGTCTGCTAACTGTGATAGTTATGGGTCCGAAGTAGTCTAGCATGTATCAGTCAATTTAGCGGCAATGCTCCCATTAGGGGTGGCGAGGGCTTGCTTCTTCGTATGTAGCACATGGGGCATGTGCGTGCGGACTTTCTGCATGTGGTGTGCAAACGTAGTACAAAAATATTTCTCCGTACCTCTGTCACTGTTATCTCTGTGCTGGGATGGTCTGTATTTTGAGGTAGTGGTAGATTAAGAGCTGAATGTAAGGATCAGTCTATTCCACGAGGTGAATTGCTCAGTGGAAGGAAGCGCCTCCCCTGGGGTTGACATAAGACCGATGTAGTTTGGTGTTTGGATCCCGTGTACTAAGGTCAGCGGGATTCAGCTTGGTTGGCATCCACCTTCAGTCTTGTATGTTGGTTATCTCATCTTTTTCCCCAGTCTGTTTGCCACGAAAGTAGAGTAAATGTGTGGATCGGTGTGCAGCAAATACAACACGGTTGTTGAATCTGTCCAGAAATGGGTTTGTGTTATCAGGGCATGGCTTTCCTTTGGAATAGTTCGGGCGAGTCTCGCTGAGATGAATGCGGCTTGTAATTGAGGCAGCGTCTTGGGATGGTAATTTTGTATGTTTTTGCAGGTTCAGCCAATCGGTCTACTTCTGGATATGTTCAGGGGCAATGGGTTTGTCACAGCTCACGTTCGAGCGCCACACGGCTTGAAGTAGTATTTTGGGCCGAATCGTAAGGCAGGAAATAAAGCCGGGTTGATCGGGTCAAAGATTCTCATCACCATTGACAGAGATTGCCTCTTCGTGGGTCGTATTAACCTTTCCTAGACTGTGAGGTATTATTGGTGGTTAGCAAAGCCAATTGATGCATGGCATTGCTAGAGAATTGCGCGTCTGTGTCATGGCTTTAGTGCCACTAGAGCGTTTTCATCTCGGAGTCAGTTCCATAAAATTTTGTCCCTTTTAATGTGGAAACGGGCTCCCCCCGTCTGAGGAGACATTGGAGAGTACCGATATTCTGGGAGGACTTGCTTGCTATGGCTGCTCCCATGAGGACCATCGTTGTTCTGGCAGTGGTACTGCTAGGGCAGGGCTTGCCCGCCTTGGCTGCGGTGGTGAGGAGCACCGCTATTCTGGCAGTGGCACTTCTGGGGGCAGGGCTTGCTCGCCTTGGCTGCGGTGATGAGGAGCACCATTATTCTGGCAATAGTAGCAAGGGAGAGCTGGATTTGAAATTAGAAGATGGAATTAGCCTTGCTGGCCTTCGGTTGAGTAGCGTATCTCGTTGCAAACTTGTTGGAAGGCGGGCTAGTTGCTGCCATTACTTGACTTGCGTATCTCGTCGCAAGCAAGTTGGGAGGCGGGCTAGTTGCTGCCATTACTCGAGTTGCGTATCTCGTCGCAAGCAAGTTGGAAGGCGGGGTAGTTAATGCCATTACTTGAGTTGCGTATCTCGTCGCAAACAAGTTATGAGGTGGGCTAGTTGGTGCCGTTGCTTGAGTTGCGTATCTCGTCGCAAACAAGTTGGGAGGCGGGCTAGCTGATGCCATTACTTGAGTTGCGTATCTCGTCGCAAGCAAGTTGGGAGGCGGGCTAGTTGCTGCCATTACTCGAGTTGCGTATCTCGTCGCAAGCAAGTTGGAAGGCGGGCTAGTTGGTGCCTTTACTTGGGTTGCGAATCTCGTCGCAAACAAGTTGGGAGGCGGGCTAGTTGGTGCCATTACTTGAATTGCGTATCTCGTTGCAAACAAGTTAGGAGGCTGGCTAGTTGATGCCATTACTTGAGTTGCGTATCTTGTCGCAAACAAGTTGGGAGGCGGGCTAGTTGCTGCCATTACTCGAGTTGCGTATCTCGTCGCAAGCACGAGAATTTTAAATAACACGTGCAGTCTTTTATGTAAGATTTCGCAAGAATCGACCTGTATAATATTTTATTGGCAATAATATTTTAAAGGAACACGTGTGGCAACCAGCTGCAATTTTTCAAGCAACAAGATTTGGTGCATCAAGAGACGTCTGTTACAGATCCCTTTGCTAAAAAAAAATATTCGGACGGGAATCAATAAAATCTTTGAAGGCGGTTTGGACTGTCCCATCGGAGTTGAATTTTTTCCCTTGCAAGAAGTTATCCAAATTTCGGGAAAAAATGATAATCTGTTTGGGCAAGGTCCAGAGAGTACGGTGGACGTCTTAGACATGCCAATTGAAGCTCCTCTAATTTGGTAGCCGTCTGTTGTGCAGTGTGTGGTCTAGCGTTCTAACGCGCGTTTGTTGATTTGCTTCACTCAATTCGTGAGGTACCCACCTTTCAAGCTTTTTCACCTTCCCAATTTGCTTCAAGTGGATTCAAACAGTTTTATCACTAACACCGCAGCCTGCAGCTAACTCGGACGTGGTTTGCAATGGATCCGCTTCCACAATAGCTTTCAATTCTTCATTATCAACTTTGGTCTCCGGCCGCCCACTGGGCTTGTTCTGCAGGTCGAAATTTCCAGAACGAAAACGTTGTAACCAAAAATGCACTGTGTTTTCTTTTGCGGTACCGTCGCCATACACATCATTGAACCTTCGAGCCGTTTCTGCAGCACTGGTGTCACATAATGCGATATTTCAAGTTTTCCATTTTGTAAACTAAGTGATGCAAAGAAAAAAAGCAATTAAGGAAAAAAGAAATGAATTATAATTTTCGAAACACAAATACATGAGTAAGTAGCTGTATAAATTTGAATTTGGAATTCCTAACCAAAGAGAAGATATTTGAGATCAAAGTTGCCAGTACGGCAAAACGCCAATTTCATATGTAAGGACCTAATATATGCTTGATAAAGTTGAGTTTCGTGTCAAACCAAATACCTAAGTCATTAAGTTCCGAGACAGATGCTAACGACGGTGTTGTTACTGGAATAATCGAAAAATGTTGGATTCTTTATTCGATAAAAACTCATAATTTGACATTTGCTTATGTTTAGTTGCAAGCGGTTATCATGACAACATATAATAAATCTCAATAAGTTATTTGACAATATATGGCAATCGTAAATGTTTCTGATTGCTTTGAATAATTTCAGGTCATCTACAAACATTAATACTTGAACATCATTGAAAATATATAACACATCATTAAAAAATAATAAAAATGTTAACAGACATTTACAAATTATTCCACAAGCAAAATGCTTTAATGGAATATCAGTATAAATTACAAGTTACCAAATTGTAAATTGTGAATTGTAAATTTGAATACTATAATATGTACCAGTTTAAAATAAATAAAATAAAAAAATAATAAAAAAACTCCACGTACGAAAATGGTTTTGAATAAGGCGCGGCATCGGAAATGTACTCGAAATCGGGTTCTTAATTATCTACCGAACAGTCGCTAGGGTATTAATATTAGCAGATTTTAAATTAAAATGTCGCGAACAAACACAAATTTACATACACTTCAACTTTATGCTGATGACACAATATTATTCTATCATAATACAAATTTAAACGAAATGGAAAAGGACATGGAAAGGGATTTGGCTCATCTAGCAGGTGACTGAGAATTAATAAACTTAGCCATAATATTAAAAAGACTCACTATGTGCTATTCGGGAATAGGAGAGGACAACGCCTGAACATTTCCCTGGGAATAAACAAACTGGAACAAACAGATGTCGCGAAGTATCTAGGACTTCTAATTGACTCACGGCTTACATGGAAAAACCATTTTGACCATGTTAAATCAAAGATTGCTCCGGTGACCGGTGTAATGTACAGACTACGTTGATTGCTTCCCACAGCCATACTGCGATCCTTGTACTATGCTATGATTTACTCCCACTTGGCATATCTTTCGAGTATCTGGGGTTTTGCTACCAAAAAAATGATATCGGATAATCCAAAATAGAGCCCTACGTAACATTTTTGGCTTGCCTTGGGATACACCTGTTAAAGATATTTACCGTCACGCACTTGTATTGCCATTTAAGATTGTTACTAGCTTTGAGAAAACAAACACCATCTTAAATCTTTTTTAAATTTATATTATTTTAATAACTATGCTAAACAAATAACAGTTACTAGGTTTTAAACTTTTTTATTTTATTTTATATTCTTTTTATTTTATTTTATATTCTTTTTGTTCTTTTAATTTCATCAATTTTCTTTCTTTTTTGTACAAATACAAATCATGTTCCATTTTACCCATAATAATTCGACTGTCCTAAAACGGGAATACTCCTAGTTGGGCAGTCAAAAAAATTAATGAATTATGTATATACATGTATAATCTTGTACTAAATAAACAAACAAATAAAAAAAAAAAAAAATAAAAAAAATATTATTCAGTGCAACACCCACACAAATATATGTAAAACTGAACTATAACAACGACGTTCACCAATATAATACGCGACAACACAACCAACTACATATATCAAAAATACACTCAACAAAGTTCGGACTGAAATCATTAGAATACATTGTCTACACTAAGGCCTAAACTACACGAGCGGTTCTCCCGCCGCGGGAAACCACTCGAGAAAGCTGGCAGCACATATCAAACTACACGGGTGGCGGTTTTCCGCCAAGCTACACGAGCGGTTCTACCGCCGCGGGAAACCGCCCGATCCTTTATGCGCAGTTCCGATTAGCGATGTGTCAGTTCAGCTGGAATGGGCTCATGTGATCCGCTCCTTTGCGGGAAGCGGTTCCTACTCCCACTCCTTTTTCAAATCGACTACTCCCAGAGAACCCGGCCCAGTCCCAGTACTCTCCGCATCCAAATAAATCCGGCGGTAATCCGGCGGTCCGAGCAACTCAACGCCGAAGCGCGAAAACCGCACTCGAATACAAGTCCCGGGTTCCTTTAAACCCAAGCGCCTTGTTCCAAGCTACGTGAATCGCGACACAATCCATTCATTCCGCCCACTCCCGGACTCGCGCGAACTACGAAACATTCCTGACTCACCCCGTGGCCGCCGGCTTGCTCCGCGATCCACCGTCCGGCGTCACTCACCATTCCACTCATGAGTCGCGGGTCTCGGTGAGTTCCCGACACTCCCCGCTACCCGCGGCCGGCCAACTATGACACTTCCCCTTGAGTCACGAGCTGGGCGCTGGGCGTTCATTCGATCGCTGTTCGTTGATCGACACACACGTGCGTGACCGCTTCGGCTAGACACGGAGTAGTTTTTAATTAGAGCGTCTTATCTGGTATCGTTAATCAACGGGTGACGTGCATTATAAAATAATAGTTTATAGTAAAGCATTACAGCTTATTAATTTACTTATTTAAATTCTCAATAAAAGACCGTGCAGTGTAGATACATTGAATGTACCTACATTGCACGGGTGACGGGTCCTTGTCCTCGTACGGGTCTTGTCCGACTCCGGGGTTCTGAGTTCTCGTGTGGGTTCTACGAGTAGGTCCTGGTTCCGAGTTCTTTGAACCCGTGCGTCCCGTTTCGGTGCGCTGCAACAATACCCAGTGCCCAGTCCGCACCTAAGAACTCGGACCCGGGACCTGCTCCTAGAACTCGTGTACTTTTAAAAGGAAGCAAGTCTCGGAGGCTTCCTGAAAAATGCAGAACTTACCCACCTCTAGTTCCGATCAACAACATTCTCTCGCACGAAATGATGCAATCGCGGGAAACCGCCCGTGTAGTACATATTGGTTTTTACGAGGTGCAGAGAACTCAATCTCTATTTCTCGAGAACTGAGGGTGTAAAAGTACCTGGGGGGATGGTTTTTTTCTACCCGAAGTGTGGGCTGCTTATAGCAACTTATAGGGCTTTAATACTAATTTTTTTTGTATTATGATTATTTTTTTTTTGATCTGTAGGTATTTTTAATTTATGTATGATTTTTGATTTGTGTTGATTTTTATTTTTTTTGTAATACAATTTTTTTTTTGTATTTCTGGTTGCGTTTTGTATTTTTTATTTAGTCCACACTTCAAGGGGGGAATGTAATGGAGACGGGATAGGGGAAGGTCGGATTATCGTCGGGTCTTTGACGCCCGAGACAAGCTATACTGGGATTTGGATGTATAGTTTGAACTTGGCGGTTTCCCGCGGCGGGAGACCCGCTGCATGTGGCGGGCGAATTTCTCCCGCCTGTGAACCGCGAGCTCCCGCGGCGGGAGAACCGCTCGTGTAGTTTGCGCCATACAACGCTCTTAGTAAATTGTGTCTGCTGCGGTTTCCCGCGGCGGGAGAACCACTCGTGTAGTTTGCGCCTAACTATAACAAATTGCCTGAAGAAATAAGACAGGTATATGCCTCTAACCTAACCAATCTCGAAACGATATATTGAAATCCAATTTTTTCAAATGTTATTTGGAAAACGAGTCATAAGTAGGTACAAACACTGTTCTGATAGCTGCCCTGATTATCTCCAAGTACCAAACTTTGTACATCCAGATTTGATGGGCGCAGTTTATATCTTTTTTAAATCTTGTCATGTATTTTGTATGTAAACATCTTGTATATTTTTGAGCCCGTACGTTTTTATTGTATTTTCCTGATTTTGTTTTTTATGCATTTCTATAGTCCATCATGGAGGATACTTTATTTTAACTTTTTGACACCAACAGTACATAAATCAAATGAGTGGTTATAATAATTCGTAAAATATTATAAGACATGTTTTCTGTGAAATATTTGTAAAGTGATTCTTCATATGTTGTGTCTGTATGTTGCTTCTGTGAAATGTTTTGTAAAATTTTTCTTCATATGTTGTGTCTGCATATTGGGTTGGGTTGGGTTAAACTTTTCAAAAGTACCAATTGGCGATCACTTAATGAGTTTTAATAACTCATGGGAGTGCAACTTCGTTGTATGTTTTATTTAATAAAAAATAAAAAATTACAATTTATTTTGAACCCGCGTCCCTCGGAATGCTAGACGAGAGTCTTACCTACCTACGTGATATCTGCAGCTTCTTGTTTTAATACGTTTTTATCATCCACAGATATGAAATATTTCACTATTACCGCGATCTGATGCCGACACAAAATAATCCGAAGCCGAAGAAAGGTGGAGGGGGAGTTCTGATTGCTGTCAAGAAAGAACTCAACCCGAAGAAAACGATTCTTTCCATTGTATCGGAATTCGGAGAAGCGGAGCAGGTGTGCGTGGGAATAACGTTGGCAGATGGCCAACAGAAAAATATATGTTGCGCGTATATTCCGGGTAAGCAACTACATTTTGTATTATAGTAGCGAGTTCCCGGCATGCGTTGCAATGCCACTAATAAAGAAATTGTTTCTTCCTGCGTGTCTTTTCCCATTCGTCTCGTTTCCGTCCCCTTCCCCGCCCATGTCCTCTTCCACTATCGCGTTCCTGAATATAATTATTCAATTAGAATAAATAAAAATTCAGTTCAATTTTGTGATGCGTACGTACACCGAAAACAAACTGTTGGTAAAAATACATTTACTAATGGGGTTATGGAATTTTCAAAAAATTGATTTTTTATTTCATTTTCTTAATGTACATATATTTAAGTACGCACACAGAAAATTTCAAGTCAATTAGGCGATTTTTTTTCAAAGTTATACGCATATTTACGTGTCAAAGCGTTTGAAAGTACGAGGTCAATTCTCAATCTCAAAACTGTGTTTTTAGAGTCGGTGACCAAGAGATTGGTTAGGTTAGAGGCATACCTATACCTGTCTTAATTCTTCAGGCAATTTGTTATAGTTAGTGTAGGCAATGTATTCTAATGATTTCAGTCCGAACTTTGTTGAGTGTATTTTTGATATATGTAGTTTGTTGTGTTGTCGTGTATTATATTGGTGAACGTCGTTATTATAGTTCAGTTTTATATTTGTGTGGGTGTTGCACTGAATAATATTTAAGATGGTGTGTGTTATCTCAAAGCTAGGAACAATCATAAATGGTAATACAAGTGCGTGACGGTAAATATCTTTAACATGTGTATCACAAGACAAGCCAAAAACGTTACGTAGGGCTCTATTTTGGATTATTTGTACCTCCGATATCAATTTTTTGGTAGCAAAACCCCAGATACCCGAAAGGTATGCCAAGTGGGAGTGAATCATACCATAGTACAATGATCGCAGTATGGCTGTGAGAAGCAATCTACGTAACCTGTACATTACAATATGGAATCGTGGCTTGGGGGGGTGCATACAAAGCAACCCTTCTCCCATTGGAAACAATTCAAAAAATATTAATAAAAATCATCCTAAAAAAGCCCTATTACTATCCAACTATAAATGTTTTTCAAGATTTCCCGGTTCCCCCACTTAAAAAAATTTATGACAAAATTGCACTATTACAAATACATAAAGATTTCTTTAGTAAAAATAATTTACCACAATTAAATATAAGCAAAAGAATAATATCTGTTGGAGGATTAACCGTGCCTCTAGTGCGAACCACAACAGCACAGCATCACTATACATTCAAGGGTATAAAATTATTTAATAAATTACCCCTTGATATACGATCGGAAGTAAGCTATGAAAAATATTAAAAAAAAAAAAATTAAAATATTCTAGTACCACCTCATAAATTTAACTTATTGTATATTATATTTAGAAATATGTATTGCATTTCAGATATATGTTTTTGCCTTTACTTTAAATCATTTATTAACTAATCTATATTTTTATTACTTTTATCTTATATTTATTTTATCATTATATATCACTAATATTTTTTTTATCATTTAATATCTTTTTATCATTAATATGTATCACTAATATTTTTTTGTTAAATTACCAATATTTTTTGTTTTAATTTAAACAAATGTAATTTTTTTTTAGTTGTCCTCTCCTAAACACAAGCAGCTGCTTTATTAGGAGAGTGAATGAAATATTGATTATTATATTGTAAAATTGTATGTAACCTTTAATATATGTTTCAATAAAAAAAAAAAATAAAAAAAAAATTACACCGGTCACCGGAGCAATCTTTGATGTAACATGGTCAAAATGATTTTTCCATGAAAGCCGTGAGTCAATTAAAAGTCCTAGATACTTTGCGACATCTGTTTGCTCCAGTTTGTTTAGTCCAAGGGAAATGTTTAAGCGTTGTTCTCTCTTATTCCCGAATAGCACATAGTGAGTCTTTTTAACCTGTCTGCTTGTTTAGGAATAAATACATCCCAAAACACGTAATCGCGTTATACTTTCATAAGACCAAAAACGTTCCGAGCGACCTTACATTTTAAAAGCTATATATCTCTCTTCCTTTAATGCAAACATAATATATTTTTCTTTTAACCAGAAAGACAACAAAATAATGCTTCTTATTGTCTTCGAAATATGAGAGCTATCTTGCATAAATATTTTACAATCTCGATCCAAAGTGACGGTTTCTGATTTTTCGCACGAAACTGAGGCTTCCGGATTGTGAGGTGCGAATATATTGAACCAAGCAGACGGGTTAATATTAAGGCTAAGTTTATTAATTCTCAGCCACTCGGCTAGATGAGCCAAATCTCTTTCCATGTCCTTTTCCATTTCATTTAAATTAGTATTATGATAGAATAATATTGTATCATCAGCATAAAGTGGAAGTGTACCTTTCACTCCCCATTTTGCAATATCATTTATATAAATTAAAAATAATAATGGCCCAAGAATCGAGCCCTGTGGTACACCACATGTTATATTTCTATGATCACTTGATTCTTTTCCAATAACAACCGAACAGCACCTACCCGTACGATAACTAAATAAAAGTTTTAGATTGTTGCCACGATGCCCAGATATTCAAGCTTTTTTTTAACAGAATCTTATGATCAACCGTATCGAACGCCTTTTTGAGGTCAATGAAAATGCCCGCTGCATATTTTCCTGGATCTAAATGTTTTTGAAGAGTTAGTATAAAATCAAAGGCAGCACATTTCGTGTTGGAGAATTTTCTGAACCCATATTGTTGAGGCGTGAGAATATTATTAGTTGTGAGATATTTTGTTAGTCTATTTTTGATTACATGTTCAAATACTTTGGAGAAGACTGAGAGTATTGATATTGGACGATAATTAGATGGATTTTTTTTGCAGTCTTCTTTGTGAATTGGAACGATTTTTGCAAGCTTTAGTTGATCCGGAAAAGTCCACTCACTAATGACTGATTAATGAGAATAACAAGATGATCCGCTAATTTTTCTTTACAGAATCTGAGTAAGTTGGTTGTCATACCATCGACTCCTGGAGACGCATTAGTTTTTAGTTTTGAGATAATTTTTAAAACTTCTAGTTTGTTTGTATTGGCCATGTAGAGGGACTGTAATAGCTTTGGTTCCATGTTTATTGTATTTACGTCATCTGCATAAGATGGGATACTCGCAGCTAAATTTTCACCAACCGATGTAAAGAAGTCATTAAACGCTGTACATATCTGCTTCGGGTCATTTAAGTCTATATTATTGATGGTAAGAGTTTCAATTTTATTTGTAGAGTTCTTTGGACTGTTAGTTATGATTGAATTTATTGTTTTCCAGGTTTGTCTTGGATTATGTATGTTTTCTTTAAAAATATCTGTGTAATATTTTGTTTTGGCGAAACGTCTGTAATTAGTAACCAAATTTCTTGACTTATTTTTTTGTGATATAAAAAGACTGTTTTGTGGATCTTTCTTCCATTGTTTGTATTTAGTATTTCGTTCTCTAATAAGGAAATCCAATTTTTAGTCAAACCATGGTGTTTTACCCTGCTTAGGGTTTCCTATTCGTATCCTTGGCTTAAATTTGCAAGTGCAATTGCTGTTTCGATATATTTAAAGAATTGATTAAAATTTTCGGTTATATTGGTGGTGTCATGAGAAAACGGTTGGGTTTCAAGATATGTTCTCAAAGCCCTCTTATTTTATTTATTTATATAATACATGTTACATAATTGGGGCATTTACATAAAGTAGAATATATTAAATCACAATACTAGGCGGCTGCCTGTCTCATGGTGACCAATGGAGTATAGTTATTATGTATGAAATTTAATGTTTAAAGTCTAGTGTAAACATACGGATTTAATATAAATGATGCTAAACATTGGAAAAATTATAATAAAGAGTAGAAAAGAAGAAAGTAGAAAAAGTAGAAAGTAGAAAATACACAATAGAAAGGAATTTTTTTTTTTTTTTTTTTTTTTTTTTTTAAAGTGAATACCGCACAAGAATCTCAACTGCTCCCGTCTGGAGCCAGTGAGACTATGGAGGTGGGAAAGAGGAAGGTTGGGAAGTACCTGGCTATTCAGATCTGGTCACTAAACACGGCTAAAGCCATTTTCAAGCAACGTTTCAATTCTGAATGGTGGTCTTACACCAGGGCGATACTAATAGTATCTTCCACTCTGGAACATGCCGCAAATATACTATATATTATTTTAAATGAATGAATTGTGAAATAACACAAATTAATCAAATAAAATTTATTTGCGCATGCCGGGTTCGAACCCGCGACCTCCGGAATGTGAGTCAAGAGTCTTAGCCACTGGACTACGGAGGTCGTCATTAAAGTAATATTAGTACAATAATTACAATAATTAAAGTAAATTAGCACAAGATTATAAAAATGTACATAACCTTTATCTTTTATTAATATATGTGCATGTGCATGCAAGCAAACATGTACGTGAATAGATACACACATGCAAAAATACTAAATGTACACATACATACACACCCGTATACGTAGGTACACACTCACAATAAACACATCTATATATATATAGGTATATGTAGATGTATGTATGTATAGACATACATACATACATACATACACCTACATATACCTATATAACGCAATCCTCACACATATATATTGATGCTGATGTTTATGTTTGGTGGTATTCTGTTGTTAGAGTGGTGTTTCAAAGAGTTTTGGTAGTCTAACATCATTATACTATGATCACTTATCTGGTTATCAATATTGGAGGTCGTTGAAGATATGTTTTCTCTATTTGATATAATATGGTCTAATAGAGAACTGCTGGTTTCAGTGACTCTCGTGGGATGAGTATTATTATATATGAAATAGTAATATGAAAATAAAGTGTTGATATATATTTTTTACTGTATCATTTTTTAAGAACATTAATGTTTAAATCCCCGAAGATGAGTGTATCTAGGCTACTTTTTTATAAAATAGATTCAAGAGATATTAGAATTTTTTTTACATTGTTGTTAGGTTTCCTGTATATAGCATATATATTTAAAGGTTTAAAATGTTTATATTGTACCCTAACTCCTAAGAAAGAGTTATTCGTTAATCACTTTTCAATAACTTCACAGTTAAATGTATTATGAGTATATATCGCCACTCCTCCTCCTCTTCCAGTAGTCCGGGAAGCAAAATTGCCCTGATAGCCATTGATGTTGAACAAAGATCCTTCTCCATCTCCCAGCCAAGTTTCGGTGACAACTAAAACGTGCACAGTATCCGTTATTCTTTTGAGCGTTTCTTCTATTTCGTCTATTTTGTTTCTAATACTTCTGACATTAATGTACAGGACTCTCAAGCCATTTTTATGGGCATATAATCATCCACCGATTGGTACTTCCGTTGTATGATTGATTGGTCACCATCTTTTTCAAGCAACGTTTCAATTCTGAATGGTGGTCTTACACCAGGGCGATATTAAAAGTATTTTCCACTCTGAGAATAGTAGACCTTAGGTTAAAAAAAATGTTTCTAATTTTCGCATATGAAAAGATCGAATCCAAAATTTCCTTTGAAGTTTTAGGATTTGAAAGAACCTACCTATTTACTTATAAACCATTCAACGAAACGAAAAAAAAATCTTTTCATGCTTCTTTAGGCAGAATATTGAAAAAATGTGAATCAGAAATTTAATATAAAAACGAAGATTTCACAGTTACGGGCACCATACCTCGTAACCCTCTTGCAAACCCCGACGGGATTGAAAATAGTAGTTATCCAACACGGCCACTATCTTGAATTAAATTAAAACATTATATAGAATATTTGCGACACGTGGTCACCATTCAAATAAAAACGTTACTTAAAGTGACTTTAGAGGAGTTTGGTGACCGTTTCTGAATAGACAAGTACTTGCTCACCACCCTCTTTCCTATCAGATCCCATTCATTGGAATAAAAATGATAAAATATTTTCTTTCCCAACAGGTTACAGTCGAATACAAATGTCTGCGCATCATAGAAGTTTAAGAGAAAACCCGACTCTATTGGATAATATCATAATGGTTGGAGACTACAATATGCCCAATGTAAATTTCAACGCAGAGAATGCATCAGACGACTTACGTTTAGAGAGAAGGAGACCTTTCAGAGATATGGCTAGGTTTATTCTTGATTGGGGTTTGACACAGCACAATTTTGTAATCAATAGAAATAATGTCACACTTGATTTAGTTCTCTCTTATTTGAATCTAGAAGTCATTAATGCTGATCCATTAGTCAGAATAGATGTCCATCATCCGCCCATTCTCATTAATCTAATTGAAGATGCGGAATCAGTTTCGGAAAATAACATACGAGAACCATTAAAAAAGCTGATTTTGTGCCGCTGCGAAGATTGTTTGGAAATGGAGGAAAGGAAGGTGGAAAGTGCGAAGAAAGAGATAGAAAGAAAAAGGCAGGAGGAGAAAGATGAAGAAAAAGCAAGAAGAGAGAGTGAACGAATAAAAAAAGATGAAAGAAAAAAGCAGGAGGAGAGAGATAGAGAAAAGGCAAGAAGAGAGAGTGAACAAAAAAAAGAACGAGAAAAAGAAAAGCAGGAGGATAGAGATAAAACAAAGGCAAAAAGAGAGCGTGAAAGAAGAAACAATAATAATAATGGCGACAATATGAAAGAGGCAGCTGATTTTGTGGGAACGCTAGCTGGGGTAACAGTAGCGGTGATAGGGGTGGGGATTTTGATAGGTTGTCCGGCTCTAATCCCAACACTCCCAGCAACTGGTAAAGCCATAGTAGCCTCCACCGTTGTTGTTAAAAATACGGTGGGTTTTGCCGTTGTAGCGATAGGGGCTTTGTGGGCAATGCTGTAATAAACAAATGGTGAAATATCTCCGTCGAAGGAATTAAAGTAGAAATATCGAAGGAATCAATAATTAAAACAAAATCAAAAAATTTCCCCTAGATATACGATCGGAAGAAAACAACGACAAATACAAAAAAAAAATTAAAATACTCTAGTAAGTACCACCTCGTAACTTTATTTATTGTTTAGAAATATGTTTTTGCTTTATCAATCCTTTGAATCAATTATTAACTTACCTATAATTTTATTACTTGTATCGTATTTTCTCATACTAATAGTTTTTGTAATAATTTTTTTTTAAATATATATGGATGTAAAAATATTTACTTGTCGTCTCCTAAACACAAGCAGCTGCTTTATTAGGAAGGTGATTGATATATTGTTGTTATATTATGTTGTAAAATTGTAACTTTAATAAATGTGGCAATAAAAAAAATAAAAAGCCAAAAAAAATTTCAAGTAACCGCCCGTGGTAACCAAGGTATAAAGGCAGTTTTGAAATCGATCTTAATTTTGTGCGTTACCATCACTATCAGTGGAAATGACACTTGGTTTTGAAGCATTTGCATAGTTTTACGTTATAAAAGTCATTACATGCCATTTATAACGCATTTGGGTAATCAATATTTACGTGAAATTAGTGGAATTAAGGTTTAATTGCTTGTATTACTTTAAATAAGTGTTCTAATTGACTAACAAAAAAAAATCAAATTCTTCTTATTGGCCATCAAAAGTACGCCACCATCTTGTATTTTTAAGATAGTGACGTGACTTTTCAAGAGTTCACTGTATTAATTTATTATTTTTGCGGATTCCCAAAAGAAGTAATTAATATAATAATAGCCAGTAAATTATATAATAACTTAAATATCAGATGATTTTTGATATTCACTGCCAAAAGTATTATCGCTATTTATTTTTTGGTATTATGCCGTGTTGCGCTACCTCCTTCTTTAGCCAACGTTTCGGACAGCATTACACTGAAATGCTGTCCAAAACGTTGGCTATAGAAAGAGGTGACACAACACGGCATACTGCCCCAAAAATAAAAGTTATTAATAACGATAATAACCAAAATAATAATATATTATGTATCAATAAAAACCCTGAAGAAGTGAGCGTTGCTCACGAAACATGTTGGTTTTTGTAAACAATAAAAGTGGTAAGTATTTTATTAATTTGAATCAAAATGGGGCCACAAAATATGTTTCCTGTGTTAGAAGAAACATTTTATGTTTTTTTAACTTAAAGTAAACCAAGTAATCATAAACACGGAGGAATAACCTCTTACGGCCTCCGTGGTCGGGGGGTAAGTCTCGCGTCGCGGGTTCAAATCCCGGCGTGCGCAAGTATATTTTATTTGATTAATTTTTTATGGTATTTTTAATAACTTAATAGTTTATAATAACGATTTTATTAATAATTATAATTAAATTACCTTAACTATAAAAACTTATGTAAAACACCCAATCGGGTGTAATAAAGGTTTGCTTTATTAACTTTCCTACAACAGTATAACAGGTATACTCGCGCATGGTGTCTCAGAACGGTCTGTATACATTAATTATATACTTTTTTATGCATTATTTGTGTTTATTATGTAGAAGAGAGCATAATTTAATTAAGAAAAAAAGAAAAATATTTAAACTTTTTGGTAGAAACAGACTTTTAACTCAGCCTCTTAAAAAGAACACATTTTTGTGCTCTAACTTTAGTAATAAAAACAAACTTTTTCATGTGTTAATTTTAAAAGAAATCTGGAACCTAATGAATGAAAGTAATTAAGTAATTCTAATACTTGTTGATGATATTTTATTGGTAGGAGCATTACAATTTGAGACCACTGATCTTATTGTTTTATCTTTTTTATGAATTTTTAATAAACTATACAACTTAGGGACTTGTGGATTTTTTAC
Organism: Limnephilus marmoratus; assembly: GCA_917880885.1. Classification (NCBI taxonomy): domain Eukaryota; kingdom Metazoa; phylum Arthropoda; class Insecta; order Trichoptera; family Limnephilidae; genus Limnephilus; species Limnephilus marmoratus. The sequence goes on from OU862932.1 coordinate 32,958,932, forward strand.
AGTTAGTCTCCTATTTTTTATTAAATTAACAATCATATCACTTTTACAATCCTTTAGAGCATCTCTGATCTGCTCTTGACATTTATTAACTGGGTTAATTTTTAACTTTTCAAAATTATCACCTTGTAAAAATTGTTTTTAAGTGACCCAATATTAAACTTGTACCCTTTGTAAAATGTTTGTAGATTACATTGTAAATAATAAAGACAGAGATTCAAAAATGAAAAAAAAACTGGAATCTATAGATTGAAGTGGAATGATTGTGATTTCTTTTATATAGGTAAAACTTCGAGAAACTTTCAAATAAGGATAAAAGAACATATATTATTTATTTATTTATTTATTTATTTTCGGGAAATCGACAGTTTACATTTTTACAGTTTGTACATGTTTGTATAGCCAAAATAAAACCAATTATGGATTTCCTCCATGTGACTTTACCTCTGATTAACAGCATAATAAAAAAAATTAAATAATAAATTTATAATAAAGCATTATGAGATCAAAAATTTTATAAAACAAAAGATTAAGTATATAAAACTAAAATTTACATAAAACATAAAATATCAATACATTGGTAACCATAAGAAGCAAGATTGTACATATAAATCAAATCACAACAGAATTAAAGATAAACGATAGAAACATAGACACATAACATATTCATGAAACATCAGAGAAATACTCTTTTATGCACCCCTTATATTTGGTAGGTTCGGAATTGAAAATGTCCACCTTGGATAATATGCTATTGTAACTATTGCATAGTCTGTTCAGACAAGAATTTTGCTTGCAGTTTGTCTTGCATTGATCAACCCTGAACAGGACAGAAGAGCGTGTTGTACGCGCAGGTACATTAAATTGAATTTTATTTAGCAACTCTGGGCATTGAATATTATTGTTAACTAATTTATACAGGAATATTGCATCCTTATGATGCCTTCGTACACTCAATGAATAACAGTTTCTCGGAGTTTGCCAACCATTTGGTGGAAACCAGTCACACCTTTAACTTCAATACTGGAATAGAATTAATACATTGTAATGTCAATGGCATTCAGTTGAATAAACTAGAAATTTTAGAAATCAGAAAGAATGTGAATGCGAATTTGAATATTATTAATAATCAAAAATTGTTTTTAAATGACCCCATATTTAACCCGTTCTCTTCGTAACTTTAGCCCATTCTCATCTTACCATTGATACCTTTGTCTACGTCTATTATTTTTCCATTACTTACAATCTTACATTGCTGTTAAACTAAATACATAGTACGTACTATTTTTTTTTGTCAATCTTGTAATTGTACACTTATTGAACTCCTCTGTACAACTTTCTACGATAATGTTACAAAATATGTGTATCGAACCTATGCTTATAACTTTCATACTATTTTTATAGTGTTGTGTACTTTAAACGTGTTATACTCTTCGTACAACTTTTTTTTTTTTTTTTTTTTTAACTTTATTTATTTCCATTTCTTTGTACATAGATATAATGTATAATAGCAAATAGTATAAAATAACATAAAATATAATAACAAATAATATGAATAAGAAATGAAAACCCACTAAGGCACTGCCTGAGTGTGGGTAATATTAATACAAAATACTATATTTCTAAGTACCCAAAGTATAAAAAAAAACTTAAAAAACATATAAAATATAAAGTTAGTATAAAAATTTAGTATTACATACGTAGAATAAATGAAAAAGGTTTTGTTTCAGCTATTATAAAAATAAAATAAAAATATGGAGAAAAACATACTAATTTCAATTTTTTTTTTTAAAGTTATTATAAAAAAATAAAATAAACAGAAAACATATTGTACTACAGTTTAGAAAGTTACAGAAAGTGAGTTGTAGAATGATGGATAAATTTATAGAAAAAGCGTTTCGATATCTACATTATTCAACCATAATTTTATCTCTTTTACATATTTTATCATTTTATTTAACATTTGAGTTTGTAGTGGTAGAAGGTTAAATGTTCGAGGACCAATGAAACTGCTATGTGTCTGCAATAATTTAGTATTGGTTTGTGGAGTGTAAAATGTATTATTTGTTCTTTTGCTCATTCTGTTTTCATTTATTTCGAAATTATTTTTGTTTTAAAATACATATTTCAAAGTTTGTAATATAAATAATTTGCGTATATTAAATATTTTAGTTTCTTTGTAAAATAAGTTGGTCGAGAATGTTTTATTTTTGTTATATATGACTTTAATTATGTGTTTTTGAATTATTTGTAGAGGCTTAATATATGTATCAAGTGCACCACCCCATCCTATAATGCCATAAATGATTGAAGATTGCACCAGGGAAAAGTAGATCATTTTCAATTTTTCAATGTTAAGTACTTCCTTAAGTCTATAAAATATGTAGGTCAGATATCTTAATTTAGAAGTGATTTGATTAATATGTGATTTCCAATTAAGATTTATATCTATTGATACTCCTAAATATTTTATATTTTCGACATTTGTAAGTTCGTTGCACATGTAGCACATTTCTTGATTACAACTAGTATTATGGATTCTAATTTTAAGGTTGTCTTTAGGTTTATTTTTAATGGTTTTATAAAACGGTAAGTAAAATGTTTTGCTATAGTTTAAAACGAGTTTGTTGTGTTTTAGCCATGTTGAAACCAGTGAAATACAATCAGTTGCTTTCGAAAAAGTTTCTTTCCAATGATTACCATCCACTATTATTGCCGTGTCGTCTGCGTAAGAAACAATTTTACCAGGGATTACAAAGTTACATAATTCATTAATATAAATTAAGAATAAAATCGGGCCAAGCACAGTTCCCTGTGGAACTCCATTTTTTATCTTTGACTCTGAACTATAATTATTCCCAATTTTAGTTTTTTGTGTTCTGTCTGTAAGATAGTTAGAGAGTAGTTTTAATGTGTCTTTTTTGAAGCCGAGTTGATTTATTTTTGTAATGAGTAAATTATGATTTACGGTGTCGAAAGCTTTTCTTAAATCTAGGAATATGGCAAGACATTTCTTTTTTTTATCGATAGATGAGTATATCTTTTTTGTCAATTCATATATCGCATCCTCGGTGCTTAGGTCTTTACGAAAGCCGTATTGATTTTTCGATAGAATTTTATATTTTTCTAAGTGTTTAACGACTCTAAACTTGATGCATTTTTCGAATATTTTCGAGAGATTTGAAACAAGGGATATAGGTCTATAATTGTCTAATTTATTCGTATCTCCAGATTTATGAATAGGTATTATAGTGGAGATTTTAAATTGCTCTGGAAAATGACCATTTTTGAGGCATAAATTAAAAATATGTTGCAATGGAGTTAGGACATGTTGTTTTATTTTTTTTTAGCGTATCACAAGATAATCCATCATTTCCCTTAGAGTTGGATGGTTTTAGGTTATCAATATATTTTTCTATTTCATTAAATGTAACAGGAGAAAAATATTCTATATAGTTAATTGAGTCATTATTTGAATCTAATTGAGGAGATGTCTCCATATAAGCATCATTAACATTAATGCCTGATGATTCAAGTACTACGTCTACTACATTTGTAAAATAGTTATTAAAGCTTTCTGCAATGGTCGATTTGTTAGTTATTATTTCATTATTTATTATAACCTCATTTACAATATTTGAAGACATACTTTTTTTGTTGGCAATTTCATTTATAATATTCCAAGTTTTTTTAGGATTATTTTTAGCATTTTCAATTTGTATACTATAGTATTTCTTTTTGCAGTCTCGTATCAGCCTATTAAGTAAGTTTCGATACATTAGATATTTTGTTTTCAGATAAGGCATTGTTCTGAGATTATTCTTTTGGCAATCTATTTGATATTTAAACATTTCTCTATATAATTTATCTCTTTGTTTAATTGATATAATTAATCCAACTGTTATCCAAGGCTTAATTTTTTTATATTTATTGTTAGTGACAACTATTTTATTTTGACTTTTTAGAGTATGATCTCTCAGAGTTTTATAAAAATTCTCTAGTGCAAGATGTGGATTTTCTATTGATATCACATTTTCCCAGTTTTCTGACCGAAGTAAAGAGTTTAGAGTTTCATAATCAATGTCTACTTTTTCTAGATTTTCGGAATTTCGGTTTAGAGGAGTATTTTTGAAATGATGTCCATAAAAGGTCGGGTAATGATCTGTGATATTTGTTTCAAGAATTGAAGAGATGATATTAACCGCCTTGTGCGACTTGACAAATATGTGGTCTAAACATGCCGAGTGACATAAGGTTACTCTTGTTGGTGAGTTAATATAAGACATGTGTCCAGAGCTAGATAAACAATCAAGATACTCATTTTGACAATTCACATTTGTATTATTATCATTAATATTTATATTGATGTCTCCTGTCACAATGGAAAAAGTGAAATTGTTTCTATCAAGTTTACTAACAAAAGATTTTAGTTCTTTTACAAATAAAAAATCATTTAAAGAAGGGGATCTATATATGGCAATAATATGATATTTATAGTTGTTTTGACAAAAAGTTACTTTTATTGCATTGGCTGTTTTAAATTCAATAAATTCAGTGGCAACATTTTTCAGAGAATTATGACAGAAGACAGTAACTCCATCATGACCAGTATGCTTACAGGCAGATGAAATTGTTGTATATTCTGGTAAGTTATATGGAATTACTTGTTTCATTTGAGTTTCAGTTAAAACAATTATGCTTGGAGAAAAATCTAGGTTATTAATAAGTACACAGAGCTCATCGAAGTTTTTCCTTATACTCCTAATATTCATGTTTAAGATCGAGAAATTGACATTTTTAAATAGGTGATTTAGTTCACATGGGTTTTTACATTTATAATTTTCGTGTATATAGTTTTCTTCAGACATTTTGAAAGGTTGATAGTAGTTTGCTATGTGGTTTTATTATCCTTTATTCGGAGGGGATGTCTTCTGGAGTTCTTATGAGTAAGATTGGAGATGTTTCGTTTTTCCTCATCCATATTTTTCCATTTTTTGCCCATATAAATTTGTACCCAAGTCTTGACGATTTAGCTAGGTAAAGTAGGTGTTTATTAAATTGGGTCAGTTGTTCGTTAATATATATTGTGTTGTTTTCTTCAAAATTTATGTTTTTTGCGTATAAAATACCATATTTTTTTTTTATGCGCTATAATTACTTCTTTACTTTCTTTGTTTTGTAGAGATACTACTATGGCAGTATTTTTGTTCATCGGGTTTTTATTTTTGCTTCTGAAAATATTTGTCACGCTAATCGTATCTTTATCACATTTGAGTATGTCTATTATATTATTAAATACTTTTGTGATATTTTCATTTTCCTTAAAAGGAACACCCTGTATTTCAATATTGTTTTGTTTTTCATTTTGCTCCATTTTATTAATGTGTAGTTTTATTTCTTTATTTTCTGCTTGAAGTTGTTTAATGAGTATTTCTTTATTTTTGTTTTTTTCTTCATATTCGTCTAGTTTCTCACAGCAAAATTCGACGGACTTCTTAAGTTCTTTTATTTGTTCATTAAAAGATTTCATAAGTTGATTGGTTAATTCATTAAATTTTTTTTCAATGCATTTGATCATTTTATTAGTCATTGTGTCTTCTTCTTCTGAGTCGCTAGATGGCGCCTTTTTTTGAGTTTGCCTCTTCTGCTTATTCATTTTGTAAAATGGTTCGATGATCGGATATATTTAATTTATAAATAAAATGTACGAATTTTATTTTTAAAAATAAAAATTTTCTGTCTCCTGCAGTAGGATTCGAACCGAGGTCGCCAGAAATGTCTGCGCAAACATGGTCAGTTGTTGTTTATTTATCTGTATCCTTTCTTTGATTTTTCACGCACTAGAGTATTATTCACTATCTATAAATAACTACCTTCTGTGGTTTATTTATGCACGACAGTATTGTTCACTGTCTATAAAATATATACTTCTATGGTTTGAAAACTCTAGTCTTAATTGTCTATGGTCAACCTAGGATGACAGTTGCACTTTTTATGCGTTTTAACGCTTGAATATGCGGAGAAAGTATGAAATATCACTTATGATCTGCTTTAGGGTTGATGATGTAACTATTTAAATGTTATTTACGGCTTAGAAACTGATATATTGTTATAAAATTGCTATAATGCAAAATGGGTTTTAAGTTTGACACTGAATATACAAATTTGAGTTTTCACTTAAAATAGGAATAATCTCACTGAGATAACAGTTAATGACGGATAATCCACCGTCCCGCACTCGATTTAAGTATTTTTACAATGTGAAATGATGTTTTTAGTTTAAAGGAATGTAAAATTGCAAGAGCAATGTAAACAGTACTACACTTGTCCACAGATACTTCAATACTTCCTTACCTTTAATAATGTTTCTACACGTAAAATAGTAATATCAAGGCGTGAAAAAAAAAAGAAATATCTTTTAGGATTAAAATAATTTATAATAACATAAAATCTGCTACTACAGCTTTTGAAGACACTACAAATTCCAGGCATTAAAAGCTTTTAACAATCTTTCACTTTGTACAAAAAATGAGAGACATTATAAAAAAAAATTACAGAAACAAAATTAAAAGACGGATCAAAAAACAAAAACAAAAAAATTAAAAAAAAAATTATAACGCACAAAGAATAAATCATAAACATAATACACAATACCATTATAATACAGGCATCATTGTGTAAAACAGTTTCTCATAATAACTTCTATTATTTAAAAAAAAAATCATTCTTTTATTTTTTATTTTAACTTTATTAGTAAAACCTCAATTTGTAATATTTAAATAAATGAAGACAATATAAGCGAAACTCAATCGAAAATCTGGAAACAGAAAAATCATAAAAACATATTGACACCTCTGGGACGCCTTTGCCCGGAAAGCTAGAGGTCCTGGGTTCGTGTCCCAGAGGTGTCAATAGGTTTTTCTGATTTTTCTGTTTCCAGATTTTCGATTGAGTTTCGCTTATATTGTCTTCATTAATATTGTCTTAAATAAAATCATTACCGCTTATATGTTTCTATTAATTTTTTTCTTAGTTTTATGTCTTTGTTTTTTTTTTCATTTTATTATTTCATCTTTTATTGAATTTTACTAAATTGTAAAATGGGGGCCTCAGCACGAGTAAAGGACCCAGTGACGCCCACATTATTTATCACCATCATATTATAATGTTTTAAGTTAAGTAAAGTTATTGTATCAAATAAAAATAAACAACACTGTAATACGTATGTGAAAAAAAATTGTGTTTTATTATTGTTCATTGTAATATTTTATTAATGGAAATAATGTTAACAAATCTCAATTTAAATATGAAAACAGAATGAGAAATTGAAAATAAAAAGATAGCAACTTTGACACGAACCCGGATCTTCCATCTACGACTTCATCAGGAGAGAATGACTTTTTTTAACATTAAATCCACACAGGAAGCCCTGAGGAAAAAAGTTACTGAGGGCCATGTCATCTTGGAGGATGCTGGGTGGAGGGTCTTTTTAGGAAAGGAAGGAGAGGAAGGTTCGAGGGGTTGTTAGAAATCTGTGGGTCACTGTGTCCATCTATGCTTCTCACTGCGGCGCAAGGCGATATTCCGAGATGGTCCTGCTAGAGAAGTTAAAAGGTCTCCCTCAACCAATTGATGGGCAGACGCATCCCCCGCCAAGATCCGAACAAACCTCACCCCATGAACCCGGGTATCCCTTCTAGTCTTTGTATCAAATAAACTTTGCACACCACTAAGGGTGACCTATGGCAGAGGTGTTGGCTATCCAATAAATAGTTCCCGGGGCAGCGGTACGCCTACCAGTTTGGGACTAGAAAATAATGTTGGTAATTCTTAAAATAAAATGAGATTGACAAAAAAGACCGAAAATGGTCTCAGTAGATCAACAATAAATGTAGTTAACTTGTGAACATTAGGGAATGCAATCTCGACTCGAGATCGCAAATTCGAGATCTCGCGAGATTAGAAATTACAATCTCGCGTGATCTCGGAATTTTCGGGATCTCGTTAATTAAAAGAAAATATTATTTGAAAGAAAACAAAAACCTTTATTCTTTAATATTAGTTACTAAATAATTACCGTTTTTTTTTTCAAATTAAAATAATCAAAAGAAAAAAATATAGCTTAAGGAGATTAGAAAGTAATTACGGGTGATTTTGAAAGTAACTTCGTCGAAGGTACTGATAAATTATCAACAACACCCAGCTCAATGATATTGGTCAATTTTGTGGATTGACATCATATGGATGTGTAAACCTTTTGTAGAACCGGATGTGGTTTTGAGAACAGCTTTACATAACTTGCATTAAGCAGTCAAATTATTAACTGCTTTCTTGAAGTATCTACATACAGGTAAACGACTGCTAAACTCAGCATACACTTGATCTGGATTATTTTTCGACATTTTAAGGTATTAACAACGTAAGAATCCAAAAATTATGTTTATTTAACTCACGTAACAATAAAAAAAGCATAATTTAAGAAAAAGTAATGACCATATAGTGGTAAGTTCTGGCGTTATGAAGTTTGTATGAAAAATTACTACAGGTGGTGCGCGGAAATCTCATATGCAAGGAGGGAAGGCTGGAGTGGGAAGGTAATGGGGTCTGGGTGATGAGGGAAGGGATGGCGGGGAAGGAGGAAAGTGAACGCGGGAGGAGAACGGGGACGCATGACAAAGGGCATGCAGGGAGAAACAATGCATTTCTTTGAACGGCATTACCCGTTAGTCTTCATTATAAACTACCGCTAAACTACCAAAGCAGTTTGACAGCAGACCCTCACAATAGCACACAAATAACTCTAAGCGACAATATACAAAATAGATATGGAAGAATTAAATAACAATAGACTAATACGAAGACATAAAACACATAGGGAGATGGATATAACACAGGCCACACATTGTATACACACACTCAAAGGAACATAATACTTATTTATTAATTTTCAACGCCCTGACGAGCTTTTACATGACAAGTTTATAATACAGAGACAGTTTTTAAATAAAAAGATAAACTATAAAAAGATAACTATTAAACATCATATGAAAGGTAGGTATACAGATACATTTAAGGAAAGATAGTGCATTACAATAAAATAGAAAGTTTCTAAGTTGTAAATGGCATGGAAATAAACTAGTAGGTATGTTAGTAATTACAAAATTTACAGGTGACTGATTAAATGTGATGAATAATACATGACAAAATTCAAGATACATAAAAAGAAAATGGTAGCAAGTTTTTACATTGTAGAAATATAGAAATAAACAAATATTTGCAATAGACCCTACGTGATGTTCCTTAGATATCAAAATATTCTACTTAAAAATATTGTTCAGTTCTTGAATAATGGTAAACTTGTATTAAATACATCTATATTTGAGGTGAATTTGTTTCCTAGTATGTGAAGTCGAGAAATTGGTGAATATATGTGATAGTTGGTTACAGAATTATTGTTGCAGAATAATATGTTTTGCCTTGTTTCTCGATTAGGTAGGTACTTTGAAATCAATGAGATGCAGGAGTTCGCAACAATCTAATTCGGAGTGAATAAATTTAAACAAAAAAGTAAGGTCGTTTATTTTTCTTCTGTTTTCTAGGGAATGCAATTTAAGTGTATTCAGTAAAGATGTGTAGTTAATGTGTAGAATATGTATGTGTGTAACTTGAAGTTATAAATCTTTAAAATTTGTGCTGCACTCCTTCGATATTTCTTATATGAATTTGATAATATGGGGACCAAACTATGGAATTGTATTCCAGCAAGCTGCGTACGAGTGACAAATATACGATTTTTATAACTTCCAACGAACCGAAGTCTTTGATTCTTCTGATTATAAATCCTAGTGTTTTCATGCCTTTGTTAGTTTTTTTTATTTTTTTTTATTTACAAAAGGATACATAAATTATAATATATTTTTTACAATAATTAATTACATAATACATGTATTTGATGTACCCCCATAAATAAGCAGGGCTTGTGTTATTTGTATAAAATACTCACACTATTTATATGATTACATGCATAAAAGCAATGGATCTTGATAAAAATAATCAAAATTTTGATCTATTATCAATTGCTTCTGCATTTTTTTTAGTTCGTTGTTGCTTTTTATGTGCATTTTGTATGGATATAAATATTATAATCCATACTTCCTCGCTGGGCATTTATTTGAACAATATTGGCTAAACAAGGACTTTGTTCGTTAATGTTTTATATATTTTTGTTATTTAATTAATACTACCAAACAATTTAATACAACTCAATTTGGGAGACTGGAATGGGCACCGCTGCCACCTTAATTAATTGGATATCCAACACCTCTAGTTCGCTACATTCGGTGACTTAACAGAGGTAACCGGAGGTTTGTCCAGGCCATGACTTATTGCGTGGCGGACCGGATTGGGAGAGGCTGGTTGAGGTAGACCATTTGTCCTTTCCAGAAGCACTCTTTCTCACTCTTACCATCACCTTGCACTGCTGTACGAGGTACGAGATTCATACGTCCGTCACCCTTGGATTCACTGACCCCCATATTTCTACCCACCCCCTCACTTCTTCTTTCCCAGAATTTCCCCCTCTTCCTTACTTTTAAAAGACCCTCCCTACAGCATCCCCAAAGTTGACAAAGTTGACTTGAAGTTATTGTAAAAAAAAGCATGGATCAAATCCATCGCTTTCCATCTTCTTCTACCATTCATCTTCATACCATTCTTCTACCTTCCATCAGCCTCACAACATACCCAATTGGGAATTGGGGATGTCGTAGTACCACCGGCTAGATACGATTGAGGCTCTCAAGTGCTACTTGGTACTTTGTGCAATCTTATACATAAAAACCTCGTGTCACGGTGTTTGTTGTCGCACTCCTCCGAAAATAAAAAAAAAACACCAACTAAAGTAGGAAAATGAAATAAAAAAAATCAATATGAATTTCGAAGAGCAATTGAGTGTACGATATTTTTGTCAGTCCGTCTTTAGCCAACACAAATAAGCTCGATGGTTTGCTCAAGCGAGAACATGATGCCGAATGAAATATCAAAATGACGTGACGCTTCTCGTGAATGTCTTGCTCATGTGTGGATGAAATCAGGAATAAAAACAGAATTTTGTCTTACAACTCTTTTCTACGATATTTGAAAGTGACGAAATGACAGGCAAGAGTAATATTTAGTTTAATTATTTCAAAGCGGAAAAGAGTATATTAAAATATAAGTGGATAAACAGGTCTTTAAAACACGCGCGATTTTTCGAGCACGACGGCGTAGCCGAGTGCTCGAAATAAAGCAAGTGTTTTAAAGACCAGTTATCCACGAATACTTTACGCTATTTTTTTTTATTGGTACACTTTGAAAACATAAATATTGATATTATTATTAAAAATTTGGAAATAAGAACTATTAATGAATTCGTGATGTGACATCACAATATCTTGTTGTCATGGAAATGAAAAACACAAACATTAATTTGCAATCTGTCACATAAGCTTAATAGTTAACATCACAGTTTTTACTAGTTATTGTGTGTTGTAAAATGAATTCTAACATTGATAATTTAAATACCAAAGCAGAATCGCGGTTAATACCTGAAAAATCCAAAGACGTTTATAAAAAAGAATATGAAAGGTTCATAACATGGATGGAGGAGCAAAACGTAGTAGATGTAGATGAACGAGATATTTAGACTTCACATTTTGTTGATTTGTTGATGTTGCCATGGTAACTTTAAAAAACGCGCGTTCCATAAAGTGCGATTTAAACACGCTAGAGCGTACTTTAAATGAGTAAAAAAGGGCACCAATAAAAAATATATATTTTAGTATTCTAGAATTTTAAGGTTCAAAATACAAGTGCGGTGAGCTACTATCAAACCCACGGTGTTTTTTTTTTTGATTTACTAGATTCTTATATTTCTTGACGATATGAATCATTTAAATTCACTGAATTTAAAGTAAATGTTCCTTATACAAATAGAACGGCGTCATATGCGGCTTGCAATTTTTACCTCATGTGGGTATTTAAAATAGTACCTGGCTATTATAGGCTTAGAGGTCTTGTGTTTTGTCGGTAGGGAAAATTTGTTATGTAAAAACCCTACGAAAATTGCATGTTTTTCATAGCTCAACAAAGCAACTGGCATCAAGCAAGGGGAAATATATACATACGTGTGTGTTTGTGTTTGTGTTATGTTGGGAGTGGGAAGGAGTCGGTCATGTCCTTTTATTTGGAGCTCTTCCGCATTTGCCTTTTGGGAATGAGGAAACCATGAAAAACCTCATCCGGGAAGAGTCGGCCGACTGTCAACATGAAACTATGCGGCCTTCAGTGATTTCAGTAAATGAAATCCACGGTGGATTTCCTAGCACACTAGGGGTTAAATTAGGTTTCATATCTAATTAAAATTTAATCCAAATTTATATCTACATATATCATAATATATTGTACATTAGTTTTAATTACGATCTCTATCATTGATAAATATATGGTAATTTAATAATAGCCAGAAACAAAACGTCGCGCGTCGCCTTAGTTCTTAATTGTCCAAACGACCATTGGAAAATTTTACAGGAGAAGGTTTTCTTTCATTATTTCAATGAAAAATTGTGATAGTGCTTAAGAGAAAGCTATTTCCGTGAAGGTAAAGGTCTCGTTAGTTAAAGTAATTGTTAGTTAAGTGATTAAGTATCATTGTTGAAACTTTATTTTTAATTTTAAACTGGATATTGAATCAAAACTAAAATGGACGTTTGGACAATTAAGAACTGAGGCGACGAAAATCAAAAAAAAAAAACACGAAAAGTTAGATCAGAGAAACTGGCAATATATGCGTGCATGTGTATATATATGTATGTGTGTGTGTATGTATGTTGTGTATGTATGTGGTGTATGTATGTAAAGGAAATATATTCCCTTTAAATTTGAATCCTATAATGTCAATTAGAATGCAATCATCGATTGTCATTTGTTTTGTTATTCTATTATTTGATTGTTAGAAAAAACCATTCAAGGTGATATAAATAAACATAAATGTCGTTTCTTAGTTAAAAAAACTTTGCAACACAAGTGTTTTATTTAGAAATTAATAAAAAGGAATTAAACCTATCAACATATTATATGTATATACACGTATATTTGGTGTACGTGTATGTATGCGTATGTATATACGAGGATATATATTTTTTTCTTTTTGATTTTTGTTTTTGTGCATGAAATCATTATTCAAATATTTCCGGTTATTACCTATGCTATTAGACGAGGGGTAGAAATCTCAAAGTGGGAAGACAAAGGAAAGACAATTGTACCGGTCTCTATATCTAGTACTTTAGTACTAAACTGCTACGCGTCGAGTAAGGTTGCGTCTTACCAGTAAGTAAATTGCATTTAAAAAGTGCCAAAATGCCCTCCTGTGTGATGAGAAAATCAGTAGTTCTAACAAGTATTGATGACAATCGCCACCATTTGAAAACTGTCGTTGCCCTATTGTAATTATTGTATAACTCGACATATCAAACTTCGGCAGCCGGACCTTTTATTCTAGTGGGCCTCAAGCTGTCTCCTGAAAGCGAACATTCCATCAAAAAGTGACGAGCAATACGCCGCCGCCCGCTCATATATCCAAGTCATTCATACACACACATTATTTGATTGTATATCTTTATCACACAGGAATAAACTTTTGAATAAGAAACTATACTGAAAATCGCTGAAAACAAAAGAGTGTTCCTTACTTTCCACATTATATTGTGAGTATATGAGACTATGGTGAGTCTATTTATTTATATAACGTCATTGGTTATTACTGTGAAATTTTAAATGATTGAGATAATTGTGATTATGAGCTAACTAATGTGAACTAAACTATGCAATTTGACTGTCCAAAAGCGGGAAATCTCCTTCTTGAACAGCCAAAGCTTTCTTATAATGTATCTTTACTTTTTTATATTCAAATAAATAAATAAATTCTGATTCATAGAAAACCGTCGCGGTACCCACTGTTGACTGTTGTAGGCTCCAGAGAAGCTTTGTTTGATATGAACTTCATTGATATAGGAAAATCACCGCCACTTCAATGAACATTTCAATTTGTCGCCGCTTATGATATTACGATAGACATATCATGTACTTTATTACTTATTAGCCGCTACGGGACATGTTTTGGTTGTTACGGCTCGGTGGCCTTTCCGATCCATTTACTTTCGGTAAACAAATCAGCCCGCGTCAGAACATAATTGTTGCATTACCTGTTGATTGCATTTATATCCACAGATTAGATAGTACACTTTTCCGACTATGTAGTAGTGTGGGCCGCAGTGATTTTGCGTACTCAAATGTGCGAGGCCGATTCTTCCCGGATGAGGTTTTTCATGGTTCCCTTATTCCCGATGGCAATGCGGAAGAACTCCAAATGCAAGGACTTGTTCGACTCCTTCCCACTGTACGTACGTATATATTACCCGACACGTATTTATATATTACCCCCGGTTTCGGATGATGAAGATTGATGTTGAATCTGGGCGAAACGTGCAATTTTAGTAGGATTTTTAAATAACAATTTTTCTCTACCGACGAAACACAAGGCCTTTAAGTCTATAATAGCCAGGTAACATTTTAAAATACCCACATGCGGTAAAAATTGCGAGGCGCGAATGACGCCTTTCTATTCATATAAAGAACATTTACACCCCTTCGTGAAATATAAGAATCTAGTAAATTTAAAAAAAGACTCAAATTCTTATCTTAAGCGGAAATCGGACGTTTCACTAGGGTGAATGTTCACCGGAGTGAATATTCATTTTTGATTCATTCCGAAACATACGTGAATGTTATAGAAATAAACGTTTATCCGTTCCTTTTCCCAGGGTTAGTATCAGCCAACCGTGTTCAATTCTCCATCTACTGTATTTTCCAATATTTACCATTCATTTCAATATCACCATCTGCCTTTCCATCGAAGGCAGAAATACACAAACTCAAGTATTCATCATTTACAATAATATAGTTAGAACAAATGGGATGAGTTTTATTGGATGAGTGGATAAATTTTAATATTTAATTAAATGAAGACAATATTCGCGAAACTCAATCGAAAATCTGGAAACGGAAAAATCAGAAAAAGATGTTGGCTCTGCAGGGACTCGAACCCAGGACCCTTTGCTTACATGGCAAGTGCTCAACCAACTAAGCTACGGAACCTATATCCAATTCGGTCACTCTTAACTGTGTCATACTTCGACTTAGAACTACCAACATTATCTTCATTTTCTTAATGAACATATTATTGGGTGCTATATAAGATTGCAAGATTCAACTCGAACTAAATGCTATTAAGATAGTGTCTGTATAATTTTTTATCCGTTTTATTTTTAATACGCGACATCTATTGACTTTTCTGCAAGTCAAGGATGAATATTTATTTTTAATTTTTAACTTTATGGATAAAATCTCAAATTATAATATTTAATTTAATAAAGACACAATAGCGAAACTCAATTGAAAATCTGGAGACAGAGAAATCAGAAAAAGATATTGGCTCCACTGGGACTCGAACCCAGGACCCTTTGCTTGCATGGCAAGTGCTCTACCAACTGAGCTACGTAACGCATATCCAATTCGGTCAATGTTAAAAATAAATATTTTTTCTCGTTCGTTACACAGGAAAAGGATAGTTGAGCAGTAGTTAAAATGTGGAGCAACAATTGATTTGTAGATAGTGCTTGCAGTTTTACTAGAAGTTTTTGCCGAATTTACCCCAAAAAAATATCTTTTAATCTTACTTTGGAATCTAATATAACTCAGTATTTCAATTCCGTAACATTCTCAATAATTTTACAATCAATTTTAATTTTGCTTTCACTGGATGTCTTCTTATATCCAATCACTATACATTTTGTTTTTTTTTTTCTTTTTTTATTTAATTTAAGCCATCTTGATACCTTATTTAGCTCATTATTTAAAATATTTATTAATTCTTCATAGTTATCTCCAATTAAGTATGTTAGTGTATACTATCACCATTTAGTTCTTAAAAGTAAAATCTGCTTTTGAATGAATAGACCTTTTTACATGGGAGCGCGAATTGCTCGCCACGTTATTAACGTATTTGGAAAGTCCAAATACGGCAAAGTAAAATTTGCATCTTTTCACATACGAATATTTTGTTGCCGCATTTAGTTAACACACTTTTACAAATGTTTCATAATTTACTTACCCCTGTAACCAGCGACGAGCACACTGGAGAACCGCCCACATTCGTTATGATTGACATATTTTAGGGTGTAATGTACAGCACAAGCTAGAATTTTTGCCGTGTTATTTCGTAAAATGTACGAAGCGAGCTCGACGCTAGTCCGGTCAAGAATGATGACGTCACATTTTTAGATTCAGGCGAGGCTCTCGCAAACCTAGCCGGTTCCAAGGAACCGGTATGGGGAGGGGGAAATAATACGCTTTTATCACTTAGGGCAGGTCTATATATATTCATATGTCTATGGTTTCGAAACATGTTTATAATTTTGATTAAAATGATTTGTTTAAGTTTAAATACTGAAAATAATTAAATTATTAGAATTCATACTTCATCATCAGAATTTTCATCTTTATTTTCAATACAACGTAACCTATGTAACAGAAATCCTCATTATTTGTGAAAAAAATGTTTTTTTCCCTTTTGAGTCATTGAACAAAAATAAAAAAGTGGTGTTTGTTTCACAACACATTTTTAATCAAGGATTATTTGAGAACGCCTAATAAATCACATACGTTTGGTTGAATCAAGGGTGTCCGTTGGACGAAGGCATTTTATCTTATGGCGGATGTGGTTGTTGACTTTCCATTTTGGAAATTTTCAATTAAGTGCCTACCTAACCAGCGGTGGAGGGTGAAGGAGTAACTTGGGAAATGTAAGAAAGGGTGGACACCCGTAACTTATATAATTATTTTTTTTAGTTAAAAAAAAATCAGAGTGTGCAATTCACAGAAGTATAAGTGAAAACTAAAGTAGACAAGAGTGGGGAGGCTACGAAGCACCGCACAAATAATAATAACGCAATATTTGTATAGCGCGGTTTTGTGCTTCAAGTGCGCTTAACTATAATAAACTTAAAAGTTTTCCTTACGAGTCCTTACAAAATATCAATCAAAAAATATGAATCAAATAATATACAACATACACAAAGCAATGCCAAGAAAACAAAATTTACAATAACAGCGCTTTTTTTGCACAGGTGATTGGTACGGATAATAATAAACAAAATCTCAACCATAAGGAGCCTTGAAAAGTGAGGTCATAATTAAAGCGGCTGTAATGTCCGTCTGAGCCAGTTGTGGTGTCAGAGCCAATTCAGATGCGGACTTACAGATGTGTAAGACGAAGTATTATAGTGGGTAGTACACTAAATGAAGAGCGTAACAGTATTCTGTACTGGTATTTATTAGGGAGCTGCCTTAAGCAAAAAGAGGACGAATCTAGCACGCATCGCCTTATATAGATTCACGCAAGCATGCTATCTCGCTTAAACTCATACAATAGGCCACTTGCATCACATTTTTAAAATTTTTTTCCGGTTTAGGCAAATATTCTAAGACATTCTGTATTTTTTTTTTTTTAATCGTATTTTTGAAAACCTGGGGATTTTTTGAAAATTTCAAACCGAAAAATCAGACCATTTTTTATAAACCGGAAAGACGGGACATAATTTTATAGGTGTGAAAAAACGATAATTACATAGCCGAAAATCATTTTAAAAAAAAGAACGTTTTCCACACGAATGACACAGGAGAATAACGAGGCATACCAAAAATATTACATCTCATTTTTTCCTTGATCCATCTTATTGATCATTAATCATTATAATGTACAGCGTCTATATTACTAAATTCAATGAAATATACTTGAACTTGTAAATTGTAATAATAATAAGAATATTATAAAATTTTATTTTGTTAAAATCAGCACTAACTAACTAACTAACTAACCATCACGCCGTTTCCCCGCAGGGGTAGGCAGAGAGGACGGACCGCCAAACAACTCGGTCTTGGCACACACTCTTTGCCTCACTCACATTCATACATCGTCTCATACATACTCTTCTATTATTCTGACTTTTGACATGGCCCGTCTCAAGTATCTGATTCACTTGATCGTGCCATGTCTTCCTCGGGCGTCCCCGACTTCTTCTACCATTCACATTTGCATCATATATTCTTTTTACACTACTTTCTTCGCTCATTCGCTCTACGTGCCCAAACCATCTGAGGGTCCCTTTCTTAATTTTGCTCATTATACTTACATCAGCCTTACATTCTTTGCGGATATCCACATTTCTAACACGATCATACATGGTTTTACCACACATACGTCTCAGGGATCTCATTTCAACAGCATTCAGTTTACTTTCATCCTTCCTCTGCCAGTTCCATGCCTCACTGCCATACATCAGGGTAGGTACCAGGACTCCATTGTGGACTGCTAGCTTCGCTTTTTTTGACAGTTTTTTATTAGCGCCAACAGCATTCAGTCCTCCATTAATGGAGTTACCGGCATTTACCCTTCTTTCGATATCTCTATCAGCCTTCCCATCTCTCGTAAACATACTACCTAGATAAACAAACTCATCCACCTGCTCCAAGTATTCCAAGTAAAATCAGCACCATAATCATTATACCTCTAAAACATGTACCGACATCATCTTCACGTTCTGAAGAGAACCCCGTACCCATTAATTGTACGGGGTTCTCTTCAGAACATCTGTCAAAAAATCAAACCAAATGATAAGTTCGCAGAGAACAAACTATAAATCTAGTGAACGAATTCAAAAATTCGCCTGAAATCAAAGGGATGCCATATAAAAAAATAAATCAGTGTGGAATTTTATAAAATTAATAGGAACATTTTCGGCGACGGGACATTTTCATGTAGTGACGTCACGAGCGCAAATAATGGATTTATTTATTTAAAAATAAAATAAAAAACTGTACATTTCTAAAAATTTTTACTAACATTTTCGTAATCTTAGTAAAAAACTCTATCCACACGATTTTTTCCAAGTCGTTATGAAGTCCATGCAAGTGGCCTATTCACACAGACATTACAGCGGCCAATGTGGTAAGGTTTCATTCTATATCATTCTCTTGCAAGCTCGTATTAAGAACAACTAAAAACATTAATTCTATACAAGCCATTAATTTATATTATATATGCATCTCTAGTTAGAAGCCTAATGGAATATAACTCGGTAGTTTGGTGAGTTTGGTCTCCATCTTACGAAATTCACATTAATAACATTGAACCAATCCCAAAAAAAAATACTGCGTTTTATAAATTTTATATTAAATATCCCACTAGTAATATAATTTATTATTCGATATTCTAAAAATACACACATTAGAAGACAGACGTAAAATAAACGACTTAAAATTTTTATTCAAAATACTTAACTCATAATATTTATTATTTATACTCATATATATTTCACGAAGTTACACGCTGTTGAAGTAGAGGTAGAAAAAAAGCATGTTCTCGTTGTCACGATTTCCACCCTTCTGGTCATCTGAAAAATACAAAAATGTTTATTCTTTATCAGTACAAATGTCACTATGGTAGGAACCAAAAAATCTTGCAAAATGGCGGCAACTCAAAATATTTTTTTTTCAGGTATTTTTTAACTTTTCCGGATTTTTAAAAATAATAAAAATAAAAATCTCGATTTTTTGTTGCTTTCTACCGTAATGGGATGTATAAAGAAAATTCATGCCAAATTTGAGAACTTGAGATATCATTCAGTCTCGAAAAAAGTAGTTTCGAGAAAAAGGCGTTTAAAGTTTTGTTCTATTTAGATTCTAGTGAGATTACGTCTATTGCGCAACACTAAAATGGCTTTAACTTTTAAAATAATTCTAATTTAGAAAAATCCTTTAAAGAAGATATTTAAACTATCGAAATACGAATTTTTTATTTTTTTTATCGACTAAAATACCCCTTTAAACGTTCTCCGAGGTATAATAGCTCCGTGTTCCTTTTCCTACGCTTAAACGCAATAAACAGGGTAACCGGTACTGGATGCGACAAAGTAATAAAATAAGTACATTTTTTAACATTAACTCCACACAGGACGCCTTGGGGAAAATAATTTCCCTCGGGGCCTTTGTCACCTGAAGGAAGACAGGATGTGTATAAAACAAATTAAATTCGTAAAAGAAATAAACAAAAATAACAAAAACTAAAAATAAAAAAAAATATATAAAAATTAATATTTTCTTTAAAATAAAAACTTCTTTATAAAAACAACAACAGTAATTAAAAAGCTTAATAATTAAATAAATAATACCTTCTTCCATACACACAAGCACAGCTTTTTATTATTATTTTTGTTTTACATAAGCTCCACATGGAAGGCCCTGAGTAGAATAATTCCCCTAAGGGCCAATTGTCATCTTTAGGGATGCTGTATCAAGTGTCTTTTCAAGAAAGGATTGAAAGGAAGTTCTGGAAAAGAAATAGGTATAAGAGATAGATGATGGAGATGGATGGATGGAAGAAATCTGGATGCAATGTGACCAGGAGTGACGGACGTATGAATCCATCCCTCCCACTTCAGTGCAAGGCGATAGGTCGAGAGGATCTGGCCAGAGAGGTCAAAAGGTCCCTCTCAATCAGTCTCTTCCGATCCAGCCCGCCACGCAGTAGGATAGCAAGCGCATCCGCGTCGAAAATTAGACGGGGGTCTTGGTTTTCCAATAAAGGGGTGGCGGTACCCATACCCCAAATTGATGAGATAGCTCTGCTGGAGAGATCAAATGTTTAAAAAAATCTCATAAAAAATAGTTATATAAAATTAAATTAAAAAATTATTTAAGGATGTATATTAGATAATAAAAAAACTTTTAAAACAAACGATAAAAACAGGTAGTTTAAATAATAAAATAATAATAAATAATTGTAAGTATTAATAAGAAAATAAATTTAAGGTGGGTGTTTTAAAAAAAGATTTAGTGATTTATAATATTTAATTTACTATTAAGATGGCATTACCAGAGAAAACCAGAAATATGTCATTTTCAAGTCAGATTTTAGACGTATTGACTCTTTTCTACGAAAAATTATAAATGGACTTCGAAAGATTGTTCTTTTATCTAGCATTCGCATGTAATAAATTTTGAGAATTTTTTTATTAAAATCATTAAAAAATATGTACGTACATGTGTTTCTTGGCGAAAATTGGTCCATTTGTGTATTTATTTGCGCACTTACAAACTAATATATTTCAAATTTTTTTTACATTATTATTAAATTTAGACATTACTGAAAAATGATAAATACTTATAATCAAAAAATAATTACAAAAAGTACATTATTATAATAGTTTTACCATCACGCCTTTCAGCATTTTTGGATGAAGGTATAAATTAAAGTTAATTTGGATTGAAATAAATTCGATATTGAGTTATAATTTAAAAAAGCTGGTACGGAGAATAATTAATCTTTCTCATTGTAACCGCCCTGCACGATCGTAAAAACAACTTTCGACGAAATGTGGATTTTCGTCCGCTGGCTGGTTAAACGCTTTAAACCCTTTTTCTAATTTCTAAAATTTCTGAATTATCTAATTGTATGCCCGTTGTGTTAGTAATATAAAAAAATTAGAACTTTTTTAATATCAAAATAATGACTTTTTTCCAAAATATGGTTGGCAAATTCTGAATAATTATTATTATTTAAGCATCTTATATGTTCCATAACTATGATGTTAAAATTTCTAGAAGTTTTTCCAATTTAAAAAAAAAAGTTACAATCATTACAAATTAATTAATAAACCCCAGATTTACTTAAAAAATCACATTTATCCTTGTTACTAACTATATAATTTTTTTTAATTTGTTATTTGTAAAAAAATATTTATATTTAAAATATGTAGGTACAAATAAAAACAAATTTTATTTATACATATTTAAATCCTTCACTTTTTACAATAAATATATGAACCCAGGGACCCCTGCTAAACCACTTGGGGTGACCTGTGGCCTGCGGCAAAGGTGTTTGTTATCCAATAAATGGTACCCTCACCCGCCTTCAAAATTGAATTGAATTGTTATTAATTAAAATGGTTTAAAGCCCGGGCAACTACGGGGACTTCAGCTAATTATATTTTAGCTGCTGTTAAATCATTTATATCTATATTTCGAGAGATTTGACTATTTTCCACATGATGACGGCAATTTTAGATTATTTCTTCCAAAATGTATTAATGAAGATTTTAGAACTCCATTCGCCCTCTTTACGAACTGGTCCGGCGAGCAAAATAAAACGATTTTCATTCATGTTCACTTTATCATTATTTTGTTTTAGTTCATAAAATGTAAACCTCTCTAGATGCGAAAGGTGAAAGGAAATTTTGGTTAGATTCAGTGGATACAGTCCAACAGTTCAAGGAAGCTAAAAACCTGTCCTAGTGCCTACCGCTAAGAAAACAATATTTTTTTAATCAAAATCTATGTAAAATTAAAATCTATTAAAATTATAGGAAGCATGTAATCAAGGATATAAATCAAATTGATAATTTATGTAGAAAATGTTTGGCTTTTCCGGAAACCATAGAACATATTATTGATTAAGTTCTTTAAAGTACGATTGGAAAACACTTTAAACATTTTTGAAAACCTTTTATGCTAACGATTCTGATATTTTTTGTATGCCTCTACTGAAGTATAAAGCTGTACTAATTATACAATTAAGCAGTACGTTTTTTTAACAAGGTCACTGTATACAGGTATTTTCTGTTTGCTTCTTCTTCACTGCTTTCAATAACTTTGTATTAATATGTATTATTTTTCTTTTGGTTTATTTACAAGTAAACTTATAATTTTACATTTCTTTCTTTATTCTATATTGAAAAAAAAAACATGTACGTAAAGGACACTTGTGCATAATTATAAATAATTAATAATAACTAAATTAGTAAATAATTAAATTATGCATACATTATAAATAATTAAATATTTTTGCCTGAGCTTTAGTAAATAAGATAAATTATTATTTTTAATTGTAAAACTAACGTTTTTAAGACAAGATTTTTTATGCATAGCACACAGGGTAACAATTATTATAAGCAATAATTATCAGCCTGAAACACTCATCCACATTGAAAAATCAAGCCATAGCTCAGTGGTCAAGAGCAATCGACCGGCAATCGAGAGGACACGGGTTCAAGTCCCGTTGGCGTCATGTATCTTTTCTCGGAAGATTTTTCAATGTGGATGAGTGTTTCAGGCTGATAATTATTGCTTATAATAAATAAGATAAAGTTTTTTGGCGATGATTTGTTGATTTGTGTCCCAAATTGGTCATTTCTAAATTAAATTTACTCCTATCAAAATGTTTGTCATTTGACTGTCCTAGAACGGGAGACCTTCCAAGTTGGACAGTCAAAGCTTCTTTGTACTGATGTATTCTCTATAACAAATAAACGTTTTCTTATTATTATTATTATTATTTATATCGGGATGTTGTGTATTAGCGCCGTCCGAGTATACATTTAGGCACAATCAGGTTTTAAAAATAATTCACCAAAGTTTGGTAATTAAACATATCTTGATTGACTGCCGTAATATAGTACCATATTATGAATATGAACCAAATTCATTTTTAGAAAACTATACTAACAGACAGTACAATTAGTCATAATAGACCAGATATAGTTTTACATGGCAAAATTAAAACAATAAATTATATCATTGATGTCGCTATTCCAAATTCCTGTATTATTAAAAAAATCTGTTTCTGAAAAAATAAGAAAATATACAGATTTAGGAAATGAGATTAAAAGAATTTGACATTCTCAGACTATAAAAATATTACCATTTGTTATTTCGGCTACTGGCATTATACCTAGCTGTCTCATTCAAAATTTAGGCATATTAGATTTGTCAATGAATTTATATATAACAATGCAAAAAAAAAGTCATTTTAAATACACGTAAGATTAAAATTTTGTTTTAAATATTTATATTGAGGAAACAGTAGGATTTATAGGTCCAATTAGGAGTTCCACAGAGCCGAACCCTCTAATATGAAAATATCTGGAGTCGGTGAATTATTTTCTCACTTAAAGCATAATTAAAGGCCTTGTGTTTCAACGGTAGGGAAAAATTGTTATCTTTAAACCCTACTAAAATTGCATGTTTCGTCCAGACTCAACATCGACAGACACGTATGTATATATGACGCGACGGTCATATATACATACGTGTCTGTTTGTGTTATCTTGGGAGTGGGAAGGAGGCGGTCATGACCTTTTAATTTGGAGTTCTTCCGCATTTGCCTTCGGGAATGAGGAAACCATGAAAAACCTCATCCGGAAAGAGTCGGCCGACAGTCAACATAAAACTGGGCGGCCTTCAGTGATTTCAGTATATGATATCCTGCATTTTGTGGTGAGGGGTTTGTGTGTCTGTTTTTATGTGTTTATTTTAAATAAGATCTCAAAACTATGATCACCCTAAAAGTCTACATTAATGTACTACCTAGCGCCATCAGTTTAGTAGGTACCCATTATCTCAATCTGTAAGAAATAGAACAATATTGTTCTTTCAATATCTGTATTTGTGTTATTTTGTTAACTTGTATAATTATTGTTAATCTCAACACAGGCTTGTCCTAGTGAGGTAACAAATTGTATTTTAAACATTTTACCTGCAGTGTAAAGAAACAATAAACATACATATTATTCAATATTATCTAGATATATAAATATATATCTAAATGTATCTATGTATAAAGGATGACATGTGCAAAAGAACGAAGCCCATTTTGTTTGTTAATATTTCAAACCTCTTAAACTGGGGATCGGTAAAATATCGATATTATAGTGGATGTGGCTATGTGCGTTGATGTATACAAAAATCATGTGGGTGCTAATGCAATTAATAATGGTGTTCGATTTTTACCCAGATTCCAAGTACCAAGGAAAGAACACGACGTACCAGAGTCGTAACTTCTGCTGAGTTTTTGTTTTTTGAAAGCATGCTCCCACAAAACGTTCGTGAAAAATGAGAAGAAGTCTATTTTTATTTCCCTTCCCAGAAGCGCATTTGTTACAAAATGTAAACTGAAAAGAGTGCTGACGTTCTCATAGAAACACAGTAAGTCTCACAGTAAACTCACTGTCTTCCTCAATATGATGCTAAATTCTTCAATCGTTGCTCAGGATTCAGGATACGACCTGATGGTACTCCTCACAGCTCTCTCTCCTCCCAACCCATATTAAAGTTGACATAGGTAAATCACCTAGCACATTGATTGATATAGTTGAATTTGCAACAACACAACTGCTGCTCTGTTCGATATTCGTCTCAAGAACCTTTCGGTGAATGGTGTAAAAATTGGATTTTTTATCAGGGGACTGTTTTTAAGAAAAATTAATTAAATTGGAATTACCAAAATATATACATATATTTTTACATTAGCTCCAAACAGTAGGTTCTGAGGAAAATAATTCCCCTCGGGGCCTATGTCATCGTTGGGGATGCTGTGTAGAGCAGTGGTTTTGAACCTGTGGTATGCGTAACCCTTGGGGTATGCGAAGCAAGATTGGGGGTACGCGGCACGAATGTAGGATTTAAAAATCAGCTCAATGTTTTCAAACTTCGTCGGTTTACGCTCGGTGGTTTGGCAGCCTGCCGCAACGCCATATATATCAGTCAGTCAGCACAGTTTAGAGATTTTTTTGAAAGAAAACAGAAAAATTTAACTGTCAATATAGGTTCGCTTTTCTCAAGAGCTACTAAAGCACAGTTCTGGAAGCATCATACAGAGTAAGTTATCGCATCGCTAAATCAGGAAAAAATCATACAATTGCAGAGGATTTAATTATACCGTGTGCCAAAGACATTGTCCGATGCATTCTCGGCCACGAAATATCAAAGAAACTAACAAAAACACACCGCTGTTAGAGAGGACTGTTTTCCGGGAAATTCAGGAAATGTCTCAAGATATCGAGATGTCAGTTGTAGGTAGAGTAAAAAAGAGTAAATTTTTTTCTCTGCAAGTAGACGAAAGTACAGACATTTCAAATCAGACCGAACCTGTTGTTTTTGTGCGCCATATTGTTATGGGGGGAGCAGTACCGGATTATCCCTAAGGCAGAGTAGGCAACTGCCTAGGGGCCCCGCATCGGCTAGGGTCCCCGCGTCCCGAGAAATTTTATTTTTATTTTTTTATTAGGAACATTTACAGGTTAATAACACGACGTACACGCATTAAAGAAAACAACAAATTATAATAATTAGGTTACAACCCAATAAATAACCTATCATACATCATGCACAAATAATAAATAAAAAGTCTATAATTAAAACAAATATTATTCGAGAAAAACGCATTCAAAGTTTTGCTGAAGGATAATTCAACATACAAACTGTTCCAAATGGTTTCACATAAAATGCTGTATCTCCGTCAATTTTTCGAATTTCTTTAAAAAATTTGCTGAGAGTTTTATTTAACAAATGCATCTTTCAGAAAATGAAATAAATAAAAAAAATTACAATTTTTTACACTGGCTGTTGAAATTATATGTAGAAATGGTAACAAATTTTCAAAAGCATCGGTCAAGTCAAGTTAAGATTTTGAGTTGTGATGTTCACAAACTTCAGAAATGTTCTTTGCGTGGAAACAGATTAAAAAAAATTTATACTCGAAATATACTTGAATCGAGCATGATGGCCGGTCGCTTGAAACGCTGTACCTTCGTTAGTTTTGCTCTGATTTATTTGAAATTTTGACACGATACTCAATATACTGACATGTTTTATATTCAGTAAAAAATTGTTTTAAAATCTTACCCCCCCCCCCCCCCCCCCTCTTAAAGCCTTGTTAAGGATTTGATCAAGGGAACGGTCAGGCGGATTTGATCAGGCGTTTGGAGGCCCCGAGACGTGCATTGCCTAGGGGCCCCGACATGGTTAATCCGGCCCTGGGGGGGAGGGGGTGACACCCTTGCTAGTTATGCCCCTAGTTACGAGGTACAACAAATTTGTAGTAAGGGTCAAGGGGTACGCAGGCTCAAAAAAGTTGAAAACCGCTGTTGTAGTCGATCTTTTTAGGTAAACGAAGGAGAGGAAGTTCTGGGAAGGAAAAGGGTATGAGGGGTAGTGGGTAGGAATCTGAGGGTCATTGTGTCTATCCCTCCCACTGCGGTGCAAGGCAATGTTCCGAGAGAGTCCTGCTGGAAAGGAAAAAGATCTCCCTCAACCAGTCTCTCCCGATCCAGCCTGCCACGCAGTTGGTGGGCAGACGCATCCGCAGCCAAGATCCGAACCAATCTAACCCTTTAAACCCCTGCTAAGTCACCAAACGTAGCAAACCACTTGGGGTGACCTATGGCAGAGGTGTTGGTTCAGGGCCGTATTTACACTTTTCATCAGTATAGGCCACTTCATTTGCGCCGCCCCTTTCTCCTTCTTAGAAGTTGCCACTTACCATGATCACTCACTTGTAGGCTTTTATTAGGTGACGCACAATTTTAAAAATAAATTTTCAAATATACGTTAAGTAGGTATTTAAAAATGAAATAAAGAATGAATTACTCGTAAAATAAAAGTGTAACATGAAACAAGAATTATAATTTTTACGGGATTTTTAATTTGACAAAATCATTTATAATAGCTTCTTGGTTGCTTCTATGCATAGAAGATCCTAAGAGTAAAGAAGACCTTTGGTATTTCTTCACTCGCTTTAAACCGGAAAAACTCCTTTCTCCGGAACAATTTGTGGCCGGAGTGCAAAGTGCGACGCGGAGAGCTATATCCAAGTTTGGTTAAACATTGCACAGATATGGTTTTCTCAAAAACTTTCCTTAGAAAGATTTAGTAATGATGTAGATTCAGTTTTCTCTGCCGTCTTATTAGAGAAAAGGTGACCTTGAAAGTGTACCCATTCCTGAACTAAATCGTCTTCTAAATCATTGCACAAGAGACTGAGCTTTTACTGAGACTCTTTGAGTTGAAAGTTCACCCATTTTTTTTTAAATGATTTTTTTTCTTTGAAGTATTATGCCTTCTCTCTAATTCAGATCTCAGATAGGAAGTTGTTTCAATACCCTCATTTGATGTTTCGTCTATAAAGTTTTTTCTCTTAGGGTCATCTTACTCTGAATGTCGCCCTGATATTGCTAAAGTGCGCTCATTTCAATTCTACTTTCTTCGAAATAATCAAAGTTTTCTTGCTCTGGTATAATAAACTCGAGAAGCGATCCATAAAAATCAGATACCGTCAGTACATAAACATATGAGCTGTGAATCTGAGCACTCACTTTATTTAGTCTTTCCAAAATACGATTAGTAACCAAATAAAGGTAGCCCACGGCCCAAGCATTTTTTGTGAAATATTCGCACCATAATCGCACGACGAAATCCGCGGTGCCGTACGGGATCAGTGAGCGTCTAAAGGTTCCTTTAAGGGGGAAATAGACGTAGAGGCTTCAAAAAAATCTTTTTTTCATAAATCGATGGTAGAACTATTCAAAAATATTTTCTGAAAATTTCAAACCAAAATTCCACGCCATTTAAAAGTTATATGCGTTTGAGTGTATGTGCCTCGGTCGAACTAACACTATTTTACTGCAATACTTATTTTCAAACGCATTTTTCTGGAAACTACTTTTTCCGAATTTGTGTAACCTCTAGCTCTATCTCTCAAAAATATTAATTTTCGTTTTTTTTGTAAAAAGTGAGGTTCAAATAGAAGAAAAACTTATAAAAAAAATTTTTTTTTGAAAAATTGATTTCGGATGAAAATTGTGACCTCCAGGAGTTACACAAATTGTCCTGCCGGATGGCGACTTACAATGCGCGGCAGTTGATATCTGCATTATTTTTTGAGGGAAATATTTGAAAATTTTAGAATATACTCTTGAATTTTATATGGAAAATGACCGCAAGGTATAAATAAAATATATATATTCCTTATGTATAAAAAAAAAACATGAAAATCACTAAAATATATATATATAAATAAAATATATATATTCCTTATGTATAAAAAAAAAACATGAAAATCACTAAAATTACGAGATCTTACACCTATTTCTCCCCTTAAACGCTTGTGCAATAAAGGTAGCCCACTGCTAAAACCTTTTTTGTGAAATATTCGCACCACAATACTGGGACCACTGGGCTTCTAAAGGTTAATAGATAGAATTTTCTATCTATCCACAGTGACTTTTATGTTGTTATAATCATACACAAAATTAACGGCTTACCAAAGCGAGCGAGTGCCGCCGCCGCCCCCTGAACTCTGCCCCTGCCCCTAGGCCGCGGCCTATAAGGCCTATTGACAAATCCAGGACTGTGTTGGTTATACGCCTACCAAATTGAAAGCTTGTAGTACGCAGCTGGTTAATATTGTACACGACTATTCTAATATTGATCAGTGGAAAATACGAAACATTTTAAATAAAAACATGAAAACAATGTCAACGTATATTTCGATATTTTTATTATAAGGAAAAACTTGGCGGAAGTTTCAATTTTTTACTTTTCGCGCTTCTAATAGAGGTACAAGCCTGACATCTGTTGACAGAATTTGAAATTAATGATTAAATTTTTATTTATAAGCTTAGAAGAATTCATAATCCAATGCTTCATAGGTGACGCTAGATAATATTATTTTAGAGTAAACAACTTTTTACAAGTTTAGTTGGGATTTAAAATATTTTTAATTAAATTGTATGCGCCCGTACATACAATATAAATATTACGAATAAATAGTTCTGTCCATAAACAAACTCAAGTCTTTCAAGAAACAAATACCTACAATACTGGATTGATTCACCGATACAATGATATTGGTAATATTTTTGAAAGATTTGAGTTTGTTTATGGACAAAACTATTATTATTCATTTTCATGTTGTGTACTTACGGGTTCAAACAAAAATTTTATTTATCGTTTTAAAAACGTAAGTTCTAAAAAGCGTTTTTTCGTAAAATAATTAAACTCGTGTCATGCAGAAAAGAAAAGATTATAATAATAATAATATTCATAATAATTTACTATTCAATGATATCAAAAATAAAGTTGAATACTTTTTTGAAGGATACTAGCGCCATCTTTTGATATTTTAATTTAAATTAACAAAACAGAAATCTGTAAAATGTTTTACAAAAATACATTTTCAATGCAAAATACACATTGATATTTCATTACATAATATTAGTGTAATGTACCACGTCATAATATTTATCTTAATTATTATTTTTTATAATGGTTTTCACATTTTTACTGGAATATTCAAAACAGCACAGAATCCAAACAAAACGATGACTTATACCCACCTGTAACCCATTGATGTGATATGTTTGTATTCTGTAATCTCATTTTAGCAGATGGAAAAACCAACGTCTTCGGCTTCTCGTTTAAAAATATGTAAAATCTTTTTTATGTTAGCCTGATTTCGGTTTAACAACTCAATAAACACGATTCAAATGAAAGATTTAAACAAGTTTATTATAATATATTATAGTATTACAGAACACGTGCGCATCAGCGTTAGTTCGGAATTCTGCCGCTAGGATTTCACCATTTTACGTTTGCCGTCATATCGCAACATATGTTTTGTTTCTCGAGATTTTTACTTCTTATATTATCTTATGTACAATGGTGTAGCCGTGATCCACCGCTGTGTTGTTTTAATATTGACAAAAACACATTATTTACATTAAATTCCAGTGCAAAATCGTCGAGTATAAGTGGAGAACAGTACCTACGCACGGAGAAACGTCAAAAGTGTATCGAATCGGTACCTAACCGCACTTTTACAGGTAATTTAAAGTCATATTATTATTTGATGTAGTATTTATTCATAAGCGTAAAGTGTTATTTGACCAGAGTAAGATAATGTATCCGGACCTAGAAGCGGGCAGCAATTTGCGCTGTTGTCAGTTATGGGCAATAATTAAAAGCTATTATCAGCCCGCTTGACAACAGTGTGTACTTACAGTAGTGATGGGAATTTTCCTAAAAAGATTTTTCTGGATCGCGTCATCTGTACTCGAGATATTTTGTCAACATTATCGGTTTTTTTTTTTAATATGGTAATTTAATGTTTCTGTCAAGGTCACACGATTGCCCTGTTATTTTATTAAAACAAAAGTGACAACTTAAAGGCTTGTTTCAGAATTTAAACAATTCATCAAATTACTTTCGAATTCTACAATTAATTTCGAGTTCTTTGAAAGTTATATTGAAGTTCTGTTATCCTTTCAATTATTTGAAATAACTGCTCGATAGTGGTATAATAACGTAATTGGGAGGCGGGTATCGGTATATATGTGTAATTTAATCAATTTGGGAGGCGGGTAGGGTACCGCCGCCTCGAGAACCATTTATTGGATAAGCAACCTCTACCATAAGTCACCCCAAGTGGTTCGCTTGTTTGGTGACTTAAAAGGGGTGCCCGGGTTCATGGGGTTAGGTTTGTCCGAGTCTTGGCGGTGGATGCGTCTGCCCACCAGCTGCATGGCAGGTCGGATCGGGAGAGAAGATTGAGGGAGTCCCTTTGTCTTCTCCATTTGATTTTTTTCGGAACATCGTCTTGCACCGCAGTGGGAGGGTTGGATTCATACGTCTGTCACTCCTGGACACACTAACCCTTAGATCCCTACCCACTCCTAAAACCCTTTTCTTTCCCAGAACTTCCTCTCCTTCCTTTCCTAAAAAGTCTCTGCACACAGCATCCTCAAAGATGACATAGGCCCTGAGGAGAATTACTTTTCTCAGGGCTTCCTGTGTGGAACTAGTGTAAAAAAATAACTTGAATTGAACCTTTACAGAACTTAAAAATTAACTTTGAAATTTGATGAACTGTTCAAATTCTGTGAAAATACTGGCCCTGTTGTTTCAAAAAAATGGAACAACTCATCAAATATTTGAAGTTAATTTTCACGTTCTTTGAAAGTTCTATACAAGTTTTGTGAATATTTCTGTTTTATGAACCAACCGGCCTATAATAACAAACCTATTATCAGAACTTCAATAGAATTTACACAGAACAAGAATGTTAACCTCAAATATTTGATGAATTATTAAAAAAAAATTAAACTTCCCCGTTCTTAGTGTTTGTGTGTTTTGACAATCAACTATAGAGCGTTAATTTTGCTGTGTGGGATAATTTACGATTGTGGTCTGCTTTCCAAATTTTAGTTTTAAACGTTTTGACGTTATATCGTTTGTTGTTTGTTCAGCTCTGTTGAAAGCTTTGTTCTTTCTCATTTATTTCTAAATTTGGCTAAGTTAACTTCCTGGATTGAATATATTTTGGAACATTAAGAGTCTCGAGAAGTCTCGATATATTTATATCGAAATGTCGATTATTACAAAATAACTTTTTTG
This sequence comes from Limnephilus marmoratus, assembly GCA_917880885.1. Lineage (NCBI taxonomy): Eukaryota > Metazoa > Arthropoda > Insecta > Trichoptera > Limnephilidae > Limnephilus > Limnephilus marmoratus. The sequence goes on from OU862932.1 coordinate 32,991,308, forward strand.
ATCAGTGTGCATCACTAGTGAAAATTGAAAACAACTTTTGCGGGAACACTATAGTACTCTACATTGTACCTAGGTTCGTTAATATTATAGAGGCGTTTTATTGCAATATTTTCCATTTTAAACACAGACGTAATCACCGTTTTACGAATGGATGATAATAATGATGTGAGCGAGTCATAATCTTTGTTCAAATAATGCAATGTTTACCCAACAGAAGTGTCACATAATAATAAGTTGTAAAAAACATTTGGTGAATAAACTTGCTTCTAAATGTAGATAAACACGATAAACAACTATTTAAAAAAAATCTGAAGTGTGACGCAATTTAATTGTTTCAATGTTGACTAAATTGATAATAAATGATTGTAATTCGTTACTATTTTATTTATATTTTTACAATGTTTTGAAAACTTGAATTTTATTTTTATTAATATTTTTTTCTTTTCTTTTTACTTGTTTCTTTACTTAAATTCTGTTGTGTAAATATGTGTGACTACATGAGAGTGTGGTATTGCACTGTCAATCACAAAAATGATAATTTCGGTTGTGTCTGTCTGTAGATATGGTTCAGTGAACTCTAGAACTCGGATTTGCTTTGAATTTGAGTGTCATTTTCGAAATTGGAACTGATTGTGTGTAACGTTCAGAAAGTGGTAAAGTAAATAAAATTATTTTTGGTATTTTTTCAAAACTGAGATTGGAACAAGTCGAAAAATTTTTTTTTTTTGTGATATAGATTCAACAATTTCCTGCGTGTACAACACATTTGACTAAAACCGTCTATAGATAGCAGAGATGATCTGTCTTTTTAACTGGAGGGGCAATTTATACATTTTCAATTTTGTTCGCGGGCCGCAGAGGTAGGGTAAATACAGCTTGACATGGTTAACTTTGCAGTCGGTGATGTTGCAAACCTGTTAATGCTTTGTAAATCCTATGTTTATACTGTACTAGCGAGTTCCCGGCATGTATTGCTATTTTGACGATCTCCGTAGTCCAGTGGGTAAGACTCTTGACTCACAGTCCGGAGGTCGCGGGTTCAAACCCGGCATGCGCAAATAAATTTTATTTGATTAATTTGTGTTATTTCACAATTAATTCATTTAAAAATAATGTATAGTATATTTGCGGCATGTTCCAGAGTGGAAGATACTATCAGTATCGCCCTGGTGTAAGACCACCATTCAGAATTGAAACGTTGCTTGAAAATGGCTTTAGCCGTGTTTGGTGACCAGATCTGAATAGCCAGGTAATTCCCAACCTTCCTCTTCCCCACCTCCTTCCCCTCCCCACTACCTTCAGCCTCATAACATACCCCAATTGGGGATGCCATAGTCTCACTGGCTCCAGACGGGAGCAGTTGAGATTCGATTCAAAGTTTCATCGCAATCGGATGAACGGTTAGTAATGCATAATTTCATAATGCCAGAGCTCACTATTGTATATAGAAACCATCGCGGGCATGCGCACATCAAATCCCCAAAGTTTCATCGCAATCGGATGAACGGTTAGTAATGCATAATTTCATGATGCCAGAACTCACTATTGTATATAGAAACTATCGCGGGCATGCGCACATCAAATCCGCAAAGTTTCATCGCAATCGGATGAATGGTTTAGCAACACATATCTAAGCATCTCATATATATTTTGTTATTAGTTTTTGGGGTATTATGCCGTGTTACGCTACCTCCTTCTTTAGCCAACGTTTCGGACAGCGTTGCAGTGTCCATCATCAGGGCAGATGTGTCCTCTGACAGGGCAGATGTGTCCTCTGATGATGGACACTGCAACGCTGTCCGAAACGTTGGCTAAAGAAGGAGGTAGCGTAACACGGCATAATACCCCAAAAACTAATAACAAAATAATTTTTGACCGTGAAAATCTAAAATCATCTCATATATAATATATTTAAATAATTTTTTTGCTAACGATTTTGGGTTGGTAGTCTTTTCTAAAAAGATAGACATTTTTTTTTAATTTTCGTGTTAATAAATGTTTGTTTGTTCGAAGTCGATTTGTCAGTGTAATTTTCCACAGTATACTTGGTTGTTTACGGGACGTCCTTAATTACGTTGATTACGTCCCAAACTATTAGTTTATTGAGTACTTAACTGTAAAAGCGACCGCTGGTTTGGCAACAAAATATCTACTAAAACCTAACGTCACCTAACCTAACCTTACCTAACCTAATAAAAAAATGGGACAAAAATAATGCAGACCTCCTATAAAGACAATAAATAATTGTTAAAAAATTGTAAAATGTAAAATCAGGTTAGGTTAGGTTTTAGTAGATATTTTGTTGGAGGGTGTTTCATCCGTAGGATATTTTTTCGAGGATGAAAACTCGCAGTACCGGAAACGAAAACAAATAAAACTTAAAAAATACAATATTGTCCCTGTGAATATTTTTCACGCCAATATCAAATAGTAGTGTTTCTAGTGATTCTACATTATATTATAAAAATGATATTATAACCATCGCAGACCCGTGAAAAATCACGAGATGTTATTCTTCCAATGTAAAAAAAATAAATTTAAAATATTTTTTCTATTAAAATATTATATTACAGATATGTAGGTAGGTACTTCATCGCTTTTCTGAATTATTTCAGACGAACAATTCAAATTTTGAAAATGAGTTCTTGAGTTCATTGAACCGGAGTTAACAGACACAACCGATATTAGCTTTTTTATTGCTTAGAAAAGTTTTTTTTTGTAATTTCTATACTTTAATAGTATTATATTTATTGTCGAAATTGTCATTTATTTAATTTAATTGACAAAACGTGCACTTTCAGCATAATTTTTTAAAATAAAAAATAAATAAATAAAAAAGAAGTAAACCTTAACCCCAGATTTGAATCTGCTATAATTTGTTCTGAAATCGGCGGTTCTCGGTGTTGCCATAGTATTGAAGAAAAAAAAGTTCTTACAAACTATCTAATTGTTTCCGAGCTTATATGGATTATTTCTTCGATCTCGAATACTTTCTCTTTTCCGCATCGCTTCGTCTCTTACTAATTCTAAGGGATTCTATTGGTTAATTTTCACCTTAACTTGTTGCTTCCCGATTCTTACCGCGCATCTTTAGGTAAATCTCTGACAGGACTGAAATGATTTCAGCTAACCTAGAGCGATTATACTCGTTGTAACCCATTTGGTTAATGGTAAAACGAACGCTTAAGGGAATAATTAAGTTTCCTTTGGGAGTGAACCTGTAAAGTTATTGTTAAAGTTTGTTATACTACTGTCTTGCTTTAATTATTGAATTGTCATAATTACTTGCAAATTGATCGTACCCAAAATAAAGACTAACTGTGTTTACCGTTAAAATTGTGAATTTTATTTAATTATCCCGTTGCAGTTCCATTTTATTAAATTATTATAATTTGTTGACGAATATCACTTTATTGGCTCCGTCTGGAGGACGGCGCGAGGCGGGTTTTGTATTTCTAACATCAAATCGAAAAAATGTATGTTTGTTATGATTTTTTGAAGTAAAACTTCTTTACGCACGCTTGACTTGGGGGGTAAGCTGGTGAATGCGTTACGAAAAGTGGTGATGTGTTACAAAAAGTGGTGATGTGTTACGGAAAGTGTGATGCGAACAGTAATCAATGCGAACGGTGATCGATGGCGAGGCGAACGGTCGGTCCTTTACGCATGCTTGACTTGGGGAGTGGTAATGGATGGTCACCCCAAGGTCGTAGGTCAATCCAAGGTCGTAGGTCACCCCAAGGTCGTAGGTCACCCCAAGGTCGTAGGTCACCCCAAGGTTTTAGGTCACCCCAATGTCATATGTCACCCCAATGTCAATGTCAATGTCACATATTCTTTTATAAGTGAAGTTTTACTTCAGTCGTGTGGTCTAAAGCACACTCGTTTTTTTTTTTATAAAGGGGAGGTTGTGTTTTTGCAACTAAGAATCTGGCATCTTTTATTTTAAGAATTTTCACTTTACACTGCAATTGACCTTCATTCTTGCAAATAAATAAAATTTAAAAAATATTTGAGTTCCTCATCCTCCCGTCGTTACAATCGGAAATGGTGCCGTGACCAGGAGTTTAGCTATCAGAAGATGGAACCTGCAAAGCCTGGGTGGGGAACCAATGGCTTTGAACTGCTCAAGTACTAACTTATACAGTTGTGACAATTTGCACTTTACAATTGACGGCGGTGAATATTCAAGAAGGTTGATTTATAACCTTGTCTCCATTAATTGAAATTATTTAAAAAGAAAATTAAATCAGCTCCTAAACTATGGTCCGCGAATTCTTTGAAAGATCAACATTTTTATTTTTGTCTGCCTCAAATCCCCGGAGCCATTGAAATTAAGGCACTTGGGGTACGTTATGATGTTGGAAAAAGTGGGTAGGGGAACCGGAGGCCAGGAAGTACCTAATTATTCAGATCTAGTCATTCAACTTTTTTAGATTGACAAACCCCCTACCATTCAGAATCGACGCTTTGGTTGTAATGACCTTAGACGAGCTTGGTGACCAGATCTGAATAACCAGGTACTTCCAAGGTAATCCCACCTTCCTCCACCCCATCTTCTTACTAACTCCACCCTTTCAGCCTCTCAACAACCCCCTGTTGGGGATGCCATAGTCCCACTGGCTCCGGGCAGTTGGAACTCTTGTGCGTTACTCAAATAGTTTTTAAAATACATAAATAAATAATTTGTACATAGCTAGTCATTGTAAGAATCGTTTCGGTTCCAAACCAGGGCGATTCTAGGAGCATCATGCAAATTGGGAGGCAGGTATAGGTACCGCCGCCCCGGGAATCATTTATTGAATAACCAACACCTCTACCATAGGTTCCCCCAAGTGGTTAGCTACTTATGGTGACGTAGCTGGGATATCAGGGTTTATTGGATGAGATGTGTTCAGGTCTTGGTGGCGGATGCGCCTGCCCACCAGTTAAGGGAGGAGCCGGTTTAGGGAGACCCTTTGACCTCTCCACCTGTCTCTCGATCCATCGTTTTGCACCGCAGTGGGAGGGATGGATTCATATGTCCATCACTCCTGGATAAACTGACCCCTACATTCCTATCCACCCCAGAACTTTCTTTAAAAATACCCTCCACATAGCATTCCCAAAGATGTCATACAGTGGGTTGCCATATTAATAGGGACACCTATGAAAAATACGTTTTTCTCACTTTGTACTCGCAATACAAAGATATTTATGACTTTAGGTACAGTTTTTATTATTTATTAATAAGAACAATTCATTTGGATAATTTATAGACCATATTTGTTGTAAATTTGCATTTATTTTTTTTTGGTTTTGTTATTTTAAAACATTATCGCACAGAAAGCTAATATTTTGTAATACCGCCTTTGGCCGCAATTACAGCTTGTACACGCCGTGGCATACTCTCAATGCACAGTTTTGCATTTCGCTTTAGCTCAGGAGAGTGATGCCATACCCGGATGAGGTTTTCGATGAGCTGCTGCTTGGTAGTGATCACTTCCTTGGCAATCTCCCTCTTCGTGAGCTCCCACAGGTTTTCAATGGGGTTCATGTCAGGGGAATTCCCAGGCCAAGGTAAAACCTGCACGTTTTTTTCAGCTAGGAATGCAGTGACAGACCTGGCTTTATGGCAGGGTGCGGAGTCATGCATAAAAACAAAATCCTGGCCACCAGGGAACCATTCTTCGACTTGAGGTATCAACCGATTTTCCAGTACTTGTCTGTACTGATCCTGCCTCATAGTCCCTTGCACGATGTGGAGGCGCCCCATCCCCATGGAAGAGATGACAGACCACACCATGATACTGGTAGGGTGTTTAATCGTCTCCACAAGGCAGTCCGGGTGGAATTTCTCTCCCTTGCGTCGTCGGACGAACGATGATTTGTCCACCAAAATTTGGAAAATGGACTCATCAGAGAAGCACACCTAGAAAAGTCTATAATCACACCACTGGAATTTTTTAAAAGCTTGTAAACCACAATAATGTTACATAATTACCTTATTCCAGTCCTCAATAGTCATGTGTTGGTGTGCTTTGGCCCATTCCAGTCGTTTCTTCGTCATGGCTGCTGTGAGGCGAGGTTTTTTAGCTGGCCGATAACCAACAAGGCCCTCCTCCGCCAATCTCCTCTGGACTGTCCTTTGAGAGACCTTGATACCTCCTTCATTGATCAACAGGGTCAGAAAAGAAACACTTTTCTTGCGATTTTGTAGACACACGTCTCTGATTTTGCGGTCAGTACGAGGTGTGGTAATTCTTTTTCGGCCACATTTCCCATTACGATCCGCTTCAAGGGGTACATTTTCATAGATTTTTTTCTTTATCCTATTAACAACAGACTTTGAAACACCTGCAAGGGCTGCTATTACCCTCTGGGAATGTTTAGTGTTTAGTAAAAGTGTTTTTATTTCCGCACATTTCCTTGGGGACGTATCTGAAGACCTGGCCATCCTGAAAAAACACAATATTGGGGTCAATATGGCAAAACTATTCATTGAAATAAAAAAAATGAACTAAAACTACACAAAATTAATAGATAATTAATTATTACTTACTTATTTGTACAGCTGAACTTATAAAACTCCTTAAAATAATTATTTTGAATATTTATTTACGAGACGCTCGATCACGCGTTTTCACAAAAATGCTGGCCACTTAGAAATAACCTTAAATTTTTGACAGATGTGAAGCTTTGCCAGTGTTGCCACTTCTTAAAAGTGTCAGTGGTGATACCAGCAGCAAAAATAATAAGGGGATGGCCACCATATCCAAGTAATTTAGAAGTAGAGACAACGTTAACATCAAAAAACCAAAAAAATGTTACTGTCCCTATTAATATGGCAAGGTACTGTAGGCTCTGATGGAAATTATCTTTCACAGATCAGTAAAAAAAAAACCTTGCACTTATTCTGGACCCCATATCATTTTTTGGTAATTTTGGAAAGTTTGGGAAGCTCTGATCTGAAATAACCTTTAAATAATCCTTATCCATCTGAAATATAAATCCGTGCAAAAGTATTTGGTAAATTGAAGTTGATTTTTTAATTTACTTATCGGAATGCAATACATGGCAACATTATTAATTAATTTATTAATATCTTAGATTAATTACTTTTAAGTAGGTACTTGCTTGGCTACTGTGTGACGTTAGCCACATAATAACTTAAGTGCATGGAGTTATAACACTATGGTGGTCGCTAATTTCGCAGGCAGTTCATTGCGATTTAAGGGCCCGCAACACGAATTTCTATCAATTTATTACATAGTTCCCTTAAACACGGTAAGTTTTAAAGCTCTTAAAAAAATATATGTTATTCTTGAAGATAATATCTAGACTTTGCCCGCGCCGAAACGCAAATTATATAAAATTCCCTCGATAGAAAAAAATCGCAAAGTATGCTCCAAAAATTATTATTAACACGTTTGTGTCAGTTATTTTACAAGTTATATGTATTCATAGTGTTTCTTTAAATGCTGTTTAAGATAATGCCCGCGAGATTTTTGCTCTATTATAAACGAGTCGTGTTTTATTAAAGTTTCGCAATTTTCGCATCGATTTTGCCGCCGTAAATGTTAGCGCGCGCTCTCCTCTAACATTCGTAATTTCGTATCTCTCCATCTTCTTCTTTTCGGTCCCGGTTGCGGAGCCTTAAGGGGGTATCCAATATCAAGTTCATAAAGAGGTCGCTCATTACAAATTTTAAAGCAGGTCATCGATTTCCCGCCTATTTAGGTAGCCCATTTCGAAATTAAAGAGGTCACCAATTTTCCGCTCGTAAAGTGGTCGTTCATAACGGATATACCTACCAATAATATTACATCTCATAAATATTGTTTTCCTTGATCCATCTTATTGATCATTAATTATTATAATGTTCGACGTGGTGACTAGCCAACTCAGAATGAAACCAACTCAGAACCACCTAAGAATGGTAATTAAGAGTGATGATATATATATATATATTTTTTTTACACATTCGATTTATGTAAGTACGTAAATATAATGTATGTGTTATAATTTTTAATTTTAATTTTTTTAATTTAAAAAAAAATATATATATATATATATATATTTTTCTCTTCCCTTTACACACGAGTAGTTACACTCTCGTAAAGGTTATATATTATATACATATATATGTTTATACTGTTTATAATCAATGTTGCATGTTAGTATTTAATGATTTGAGTTTAATCCGTTTGTAACCTGAAAATGTAATTACTCATGATTATATTACATGTATATGTATATAAAAACTAATAAAAAAAATATTTTTTTTTTTTTTTTTAAATGGTTAATTAGGTTAGGTTACGTTAGGTTACCGTTACCGGCTATTTTAAAATTATTTTTTCATAGCTTTTAATGACCTTTCTGAGGTGGTTCTGAGTTGGTTTCATTCTGAGTTGGCATGGAACCGTTCAACGTCTATATGTGACTAAATCCAAATATTTTACAATAAAACCAGTTTATAAATATTTTTTAAAATTAATTAAAGGGGAAGGTTTATCAATAATATGAAACACGTAAGCAAGTATGAAAAAGGTTCACATAAAATATATTTAGTTGGTCTATAGTCTATAGTACGAGTATATACCCATACCTAGTTTGGTTTTTGTTTTTGCCGTGAGATTATTTTAAACAGCCGAACATTCTTGTTCTTAAATATATAACTTGATATTGTGCCCCTTGTTTGATATTATCCAAATTTTCTGTTTTAAATTATACTTACCTACTTGTAAATTATAATTAAAATAATCTATAATATAAAAATGAATCGCTAAATTTGTTGGTAAGCGCAAATCTCGAGAGTGGCTGAACAGATTTCGCTAATTCTTTTTTTAGAATATTCCTTGAAGTTCGAGGATGGTTCTTACGGAGAGAAAAAATAAGAAAATTGCGCAGAAAATTAGATAATCACAGAAAACATCGCACGTTTGACAGTTCGCGTGTTAGAGAATGACATTTTGCAAAACAATGAATGATTGTTCAATCAGGATTCTATTTTTGAAAATCTTTAGTTGATAAATTTATTTAAAGTAGGTCCTCCCCTAATAGTTTGAATCGAATCAAGAATTTTAGATATTTTAAATAGGTACCTATGTTAGGTACCAAATTTAATATACATGAAAAATGGAAATTTTAATAAAAATTGTAAAAGGTGGCACGCGGGCTGATTAAAAACTGAATGTACTGGGATTGAATATTTATGGAACGCGGGAGGAGGGTTGGCTGAATGAGGGAGTGGGAAAGGGAAGAGGAAAGGTGGGGAAGGTGGAAGGGAAACGCAAGAGGGGGGAGGGGGACCTGAGAGGGGGGAGGGGAACTCGTGAGGGGGGTTCGATGGACGAGGGAAGGGGGGGGGGTGGAGTGGGGAGAGGGAAGGTGGAGGTGATGGAGTGGGAACGCGAGAGGGGAAGAGAACGCAGGAGAAGAAGGAGAGACGGAAGGGGAACGGGACGAATGGGAAAGGACACTCAGGGAGAAACAATTTCTTTATTAAATGGCAGAGCAACGCGTGCCGGGACCAGCTAGTATGTTATAAAAATTGATTTTGTTAAAATCAGCACCATTACCATTATGCTTCGCAGGCTAAAAACCATAAAGCTAGTGTATTTTAAGTGTCAATCAAAGTGTGCCATATAAAAAAAAACAGTGGAATTTTGCAAAATTAATTCAATACTATCGGAAACAGAACATTTTAATGCTCTCGAATGTTCTGGACTGTTTTAGAAATTTCTAGAGGGCGAAACTTCCAGCAATTATATCTTCAAAAGCAAGCCTTTCAGGTAAAAACGGGAACCTTCTTCATGGATGGTGGATAGAGGACTACCACACCATATAACTCCCTTGATCGTATCAGGACTCGTTTCTGAGTTTTAGCTGAACGCACACTTTCATAGATACACTTTATTTTATAATATACAATATTGATTATTATTATTTTTTATCTTTTTTGTGCTGTGGATCATACATAGGTATATTAATTCACTAGGGCAATGCTTAGAAAATCTGCCCTTTCTTTCGTAATTCTAAATCTCGCTAATTTTGAATCATTTTTTAAGTTATTTTTTACAAGTGTTATCCACTATCGTTCTAAAATCTTTATTTTTTTAAAGAGTTTGGATTAAATATGAATTATCTAGATTAGAAGTTTAGAATAATTTTAATTTTTAAGATTTAGCTTCTCGGCTTCCGCCTTAACACCTTGCAATTCCAAATCATCTGCCATTAAAGACAATGATTAAAAAAAAATGAAAAAAAATTCTTGAACTATTCACACAAATTCACATTTGTCTTAAACCCTGCTTCTGCTTATGTTTACTCAAAGTTTAAATTCCTCTTGAACTATTCTTCTGCATATATTTACTCAAAGCTCACGTTCTTCTTGATTAACGCTTCTCCTTATATTTACTCAAAGTTCACATTCTTCTTGATCAACGCATCTACTTATATTTACTAAAAGTTCACATTCTTCTTGGTCAACGCTTCTGCTTATATTTACTAAAAGTTCACATTCTTCTTGATCAACGCTTCTGCTTATATTTACTCAAAGTTCACATTCTTCTTGATCAACGCTTCTCCTTATATTTACCAAAGTTCACATTCTTCTTGATCAACGCTTCTCCTTATATTTACTCAAAGTTCACATTCTTCTTGATCAACGCTTCTCCTTTTATTTACTCATAGTTCAAATTCTTCTCGATAACTCTTCTTCTTATATTTCTCAAAGTTAACATGACACGACCACCACAACACGGGCATGTGACTTGCATTGTGGACGAAAAATCCTCGAATTATGTAATTAGAAAGCAATTATTAAGGAAAATGAAAAAAAAAACTATTCTTCTAATTATATTTACACAAAGTTCATATTCTTCTTGAACTATGTTTCTGCTTATATTTACACAAAGTTTACATTATTCTTGAACTATTCTTCTCAATATATTTACACAAAGTTCACATTCTTTTTGATCAACGCTTCTACTTATATTTACTCAAACACATTCTTCCTCATCTATGCTTCTGCTTATATTTAGGTTCACAATGTTGACATTCTTCTTGAACTATACTTCTGCTTATATTTACACAACTTTAACATTTTTCTAGAACTTTACTTCTGCGTATATTTATAAAAAGTTCACATTCTTCTTGAAGTATACTTCTGTTTATATTTACCCAAAGTTCACATTCTTCTAGAACTATACTTTTGCTTATGTTTACACAAAGTTGGCATTGTTCTTGAACTATACTTCTGATTATATTTACACATAGTTCTTATTTACACAAAATTCACATTCTTCTTGAACTGTTATGCTTCAGCTTATGTTTACACAAAGTTAACATTCTACTTGAACAACGGTACCTACTTTAATAACATCTTGTGTTATGCATAGTTCATAATAATTCATATTTCTACAATGTACATTTAGTGGGGAGCTGAACCACTCGGATTCAGCCACGACAATGATGTTGGTTGACTTCGGTTTTGTCTGTATAATATATTTTATTTGTATATCTAGCCTATTATGTGAATGTGCCAAGTGCTATCTCGATGCCTCAATCGAAATACATATTTTTTCAAAATTACTGAGCAATTAAATTTTGGTGTTTTCCTTCGTTTTCGATTATTTCTTCGTTAAAGTCACTGCCCACGTTATTTTGTCTTGTGTGTTTATCTTTTATCAAATCAGAATAATATTTCATTATTTTGTTTTGTAACTTATCTGTTAAACTTTGCCCACGTAAATTTGCGTGCCATTTAAAGGTTACAATTTCATTTCTTGTCTTCTAATAATAATAAATTGGCTATTTTTTAGAGCGAGTTCGAACCTCAAGGGATTAGACCTTATAAATGAAGAAAATAACTGAATGTCTGTAATTGAAAAATCTTTAATTACTTAGGCCAAGTTTTTCCATCTTTTACTCATGGTTTTCCGAAATTAATGTTAAATTTTGCCATGGCTCTATGAACAGAACATTTTTAGAATTGTGATATACACTACTTAACCCGTTTGCTTGTTTAGGAATAAATACATCCCAAATCGCGTTATACTTTCATACAGTCAAGATGTACATCCGCGCTTGCAAAAGGTCCAGTCATTCTGAATTTTTTATATGTTGTTAGGACCTAACCAGTATTAAAAAAAAAATTTGCAACTTCGAAAGTGCTGTGCGAGCGGCGGTGGACCCAAAAAAAACAGGAAATTTTCGGATTTTTTTCAGTTTTTGCTCAACATCTCAGTGACGGAAGGGTCTGACCGGTGTAGTCAATATACAATATTTGACGTGGGATGCGTGTTTTAGAAAATATTTTACAAAATAAGTGACCATTTCGAAAAAATTTCGCTTTTTTGAAAAAATGACCTATTTTCGAAGTATCTTGGAAACCAATGGCTGTATATAGCTCGCTTTGGTCTCAAATTATAGCAAATTTAGTACTTTAAAAGTATGTATACTGACTACACCGGTCAGACCCTTCCTTCACTGAGATATTGTTTAGGTCCTAACAACATATAAAAAATTCAGCATGACTGGACCTTTTGCAACCACAACCCCCTTTTCATGTTTAACTTGACTGGACTATAAGACCAAGAACGTCCCGAGCGACCATACATTTTAAAAGCTATATACATATCTCTCTTCCTCTCATCTAAACATATGTATTTTGTTTTAACCAGAAAGAGAACAAAATAATACTTCTTATTGTCTTTGAAATATGAAAGCTATCTTGCATAGATGTTTTACAATCTCGATCCAAAGTGACGGTTTTTGATTTTTCGCGCGAAACTGAGGCTTCCGGATTATGAGGTGCGAATATATTGAGTGGGTTAAAAGAACTTACTAAAAAAAATTACAAAATTAAAATAAAAATATCAAAAACTTATTAACAATCACGCCATTTTCTCGCAGGTTTGGTCGAGAGGACGGACCGCCAAACAACAAGGTCTTGGCGTACATTCTTTGTCTCATTCACATTCATATACCGTTTCATACATACCTATTATTCTGACTCTTGACATTGCCCGACTCAAGTATTTGATTCACTTGATTTACCTTTATTTATTTTATTTTGCAGAACTTAATTACATAGTAGAAAATAGTTTCAAAGTTATTGAATTTAACACAATGACATGTCGCTGTTATGCTTATGTTTTTATGTGATAAATTATACATTTTACCTAAATTAAGTTAGTAAATTATTGAAGGAGAGGGGTGTGTGTGTGTGTTTGTATGTGTGTGTATGCGCTTGTCTATGTGGATTTGCGTCGTATATTCTTCTTGCACTCCTTTTTTCGTTCATTCGCTCTACATGCCTATTCTATATGAGGGTCCTTTTCTTAATCTTACTCATTGCGCTTACTTCAGCCTTGCATTCTTTGTGGATCTCCACATTTCACACACGATCATACAAGGTTTTACCACACATACGCCTCAGGGATCTCATTTCGACAGTATTCAGTCTACTAAATAGAAAATTTACGAGAAAAAATAGTCACTTGCATAATTGAACTGTCCCAACTGCCAGTAGCCTGTAGCTGAAGGGCGTGGGGAGGGGAAGTAAATGTAGCAGAGGAAGTTTGGGAAGTAGGTACCTTATTCGGATTTAGTCACTAGACATGGCAGCCATTTCAAAGAATGTTTTAATTCTGAATTGTGGTTCTGAAGTCTGAATCTGGTCTGTAATCAGAACGATTTGTCAAGTTTCCAGACTACTTCCGACCATTTCACAACATTTCGTGATTTTCTGGAATGTTGTAGAATGCTCTCGAATACTCTCGAATGTTCTAGAAATTTCTAGAGGGCGAAACTTCCAGGCACGCCTGGAAGCATATCTTTAAAAGCACGCCCTTCAGATAAAAATTGGAACCTTTTTCATGGACGGGGAATAGAGGTCTACCACACCATACAGCTCTCTTGATCGTACCGCTGCCTGTACGCTTAGATTTTTTAAACTACGCAACGGATTTTCATGCGGTTTTCACCAATAGATAGAGTGATTCATGAGGAAGGTTTTTAGGTATATGTGTAAATTGGTTGGAATATATATGCAGGCACCGGGCAGCGGCTGGCAAGCAGGGGGTGCGGATTTGATATGTATGCAAATTAACAGATGGCGTTAATTATAAAGGTTGGGTAATGGCGTTGTCAGTAGATGGCTTGTGTTTCGTTAGCCACAGCAACATGTGGCCGGGTCTGCTAGTAATATATAATAATAATAATAGTAATTGTTATTCTCGGACTATAAAAATATTACCATTTGTTATTTCGGCCACTGGCATAATACCTAGGAATCTGATTCAAAATTTAAGCATATTAGATTTATCAAAGAATTTGTATATAAAAATGCAAAAATCAGTAATTTTAAATACATGTAGGATTACAAAAGATTTTTTAAATATTTATATTGAGGGATCAGTAGGATTTATAGGTTCAATTAGAAATGCCACAGAGCCGAACCCTCTGATATGAAAATATCTGGAGTCGGTGAATTATATTCCCATTTGGTCTCTAGTAGGTTGACATGTTGTTCTTGTATTATTTTGTATTTATAATACTTATATAGTGCAATTGCATAGCGTGGATTGACTAGATTAACATTTGGGGAAGTGTGTGAAAGGGTTTAGTTTTTCCTGTGGGGAAAATTTAACCCGGACATTTAAATCTGGTGCGTAAAAATAATTACAAAAAAAATTAAGATTTATAATTACAAAAACAAAAAGTACATTATAAGTACAGTAAAAGTACAGTTTAAAAGTTGGATGAGTACAAAAGTTAATAACAGAAAACAAAATACATATATCCAGTAGGTACTTAAACAACAGAGATTTATAATTATAAATTTAGGTTTCTCGTAACCTGCCTCACTAGGCTAGCCTGTGTTGAGGCAGTAATTTTATATATATTGATTATCAACGGTTGTCCCTTTCGCTCAGCATTCGGCGGAGGAAGAGCGACATTAATAGCAACAGTTTGATAAAATACCTATTGTCCAAATCGACCGGGTTTCCTCTTAGGGATGTCGCAGTTTCTCTGGCTCTGAGCAATGGAATTATCGTGTTGTATTCACAGAAAAATATATAGATGCTGTACTGCGTTGCATAATAATAATCCTTCAGCATTATTTCCCCAACTGGTGAATTAATTATACAAGAACTGTGTTATGTCATTTGCGTTACTAATTTATAATTTATTCCTTTGTAATATCTGTTGCTATTCGGAAACACTTGCTTTAGGTAAAGTTCAAAATTTGCAAGATGTGTAATATCGTGATTATTTTGTTGGGTTATTATGCCGTGTTGCGCTTCTTTCTTTAGTCATTGTTTCGGACAGCGTTCCATTGTCCGTCATCAGGGCAGATGTGTAGAGTCTGTCAAATAAGAGTAAAAATATAAAAAATGTAAATACAAAATTTGTAAGCTGGCAACACTAATTTACCTGTCAAATATTATTTTAAAGTGCAATGACACTGAAAATACAGAACGCTGTTCGATTTGAATATTAGGCGTGGTGTCTTTTCTTTCGAACACTGTTTAGAACATATTTCTCAATATGAAATTAAGGGAGACACAACGATTTCTTTGAGTCCTATATGAGCTCCTCCCAAAAGCGAACAAATTAAAATTAGCCTGAGTGGTTAAGTAAACAAATTGCTACCCAGAAAAGAGATCTTTACTGAGAATCGATTTTAAGTAAACAAATTGCTACCCAGAATATATCTTTACTTAGAAGAAATCGAATTGTTCCACGGTCTTCGTAACTGTTATACATTTTCGATAGTCCGTCGTCTAATGCCAAACGGCTGAATTAAACTTTATTCGATCCATTGTTAAGTTTTGATGTTAGTCGTATTGCTACGTAATTTTTGTAAAATGTTAAATCCAAATACAAATTAACGAAGGCTTGATCAATCTCAAAAGCATCGTGTCGAATTTATACAATAATTACAAATATATTTTGGTTCTTGCAAATATTTGATCTACATAACAGTTCCTCACCATGCTTCCACTCTACTTTCGCAGGAAGAAGAAGAAGTGATTCCAAGACCAGAAAAGGAAAGAGAAGATGATCAATCATTAAATCCTCCAGGATCAAAATTAAGGCAGATGGTCTTAGATCTAATAAACCGAAATAAAAAATAAAACTAGGAGATTTCACCTAAAATACCTCCGGAGATGCAATTAGCCCTTGGATAAGTATAACTGTTCAATATTTAAACATGGCTGAACCAGGCACTAAGAAGAGGAGGATGGAATCACCGATAAGGAAAGACAGTGATGGAATAGGAGACGAAAAAGCGAAGATAGAAAGACTGATTACGCTGATGAAAGTCTCAACGCAAAATTTAAAACCCGTTCTTGCTGATGATCTCGTGGGAGAACTGCCAACTATAAACGTATATGTGGGTACAGTAATCGAGAGAAAGTCTATATATCAAATCATAGTCTCACTGACCAGTTTGCTGCCGCTTACAGATCTTCAGCACTTAAAGAGAGCTAGAAATACAGAGATACTTATTTGTCCTTCGGATGGTGAAAACATCGATACTGTAATAGCATCTTTGAAAGATAAAGGTTTTGATTTAAAAAGCCATTTACAAGATGATTTCAAAATTGTAGCTGTTGCGTCAAAACCTCCGCAGCTAAAATGGCAACATGAAAAAGCCCACAAAATATGGCCTTGCAATTTTCATCCAAACAAGTACACGGAAAAATTGGTAAGCGGTGATTTTTTTTCCAAATCTGATGTTGAACGACATAGAAAGTATATGGCTCTGGCTTACGAGGTGGCTGAAGTGTACGAAGGGATCAAAGATAGATCTGAAGAAGTAAAAGAGACCGCCAGTAAAACCATTGCGAAAGATGCTGAAAAAGATGAACTGAATTTAGTAAAAGATACTCTACTGCCTCTTGAGTCTATTAGGAAGGAACTAGCAGAGCTTAAGGGTGTTTTGATCGTAGATCCCGAATTAGACTCTATAGTCGCAGTTGGTTACGACAGAAGAACCACCAATCCTTGTCAGCATCCTGTTATGATTGCAATTGACAATGTTGCTAGAAGTCAGTTCGGAGGGGCGTGGAACGACAATAGTATGTTTGCTGAAGAAATACCCGAAGAATGTCAATCAAATCGTGAAGAGCTGGTAAAAGACGGAGTTTCTAAGATGTTTCGAAACATATTGAATACCAGCCATGCTAATTTGAAGTTTGGAGCAAAGCGATCGATAAGAAGAGGCGAAATATCAAACGAAACTGCTGATAATTATTTTGACAAAGATAAAGATGAACACGCAACAATAAGAAGAGCCGTAAAAGAATCCGGAAAACAAAATTCAGACATAAGTGATGAAGATATGGGACAAAGAAAGTCTTTTGGAAGCGCTATGAGCATTGATTCGCAAAGTATATCATTTTCGGAAGATTCAGGACCTTCTAAGCCATCCGGTCCTTATTTATGCACTGGTTATGACGTGTACACGACCAACGAACCATGCATCATGTGCTCCATGGCTTTGGTTCACAGCAGGGCTAGGAGAGTGATGTTCTCTTTAAAGAACGAAGAAAATGGAGCATTGTCTTCCACGAAACTGCACACGATACAAGCATTGAACCATCGCTACGAAGTCTTTACGGGATTCTTTGAGGAACCTTTATCGTAATAATTATCTGCTATAGCGAATATGCTGCAGGATGTAGGCTTATCGAGGTTGATTAAAGCTGATTGATATCTATTTCGCCTGCCTTAGGCGTTTCCATAATCTCTGCACACCAATTAACCACAAGTATTTTAATTATTTTCTCTTGATAACGCTTTTAAGGGTTTCCTGTACTTAATAGAACCTAAATACTAATTTAACTTTTTAAAAAATTATTTTTATGTTTTTATTATTGTACGACAGATTAATAAATTATCCATTTACAGTAGAAGATTTCTTATTTAAACACTCTTAATATTTAGGAAAACGGGTATGCGAAGAGTTTTTTTTAGGTATTGTGCTTACATTCAATGGCACCATTCCTCTTGTCATGCCATGCAGAATATCTGTTCTTTCGTGTGGTATCTTGAAAATCGTGGCGACGACTACGGTTGGAGTTTTCGGGCACGTACACAAGCCAAAGCCTTCCATTTTATTGAACTTTATTTTTGAATTTTTTTTTTACCGTTCAATAATCCCAATTGATCGAAACCCTTAGAACTATTGCATCCCAAATCTGGTTTTGTTGGGAGGTTGGATGGAGGTGGGAAATAGACGATTGTGAATTAGGTACCTAGGTTAGTCAATACCTTCATATGAAATGTCATAAATGGTTCCATCACAATTGATCCGACGACAATTGGCCCGCCGACAGTTGATCCCCCGAAAATTTGATCCTTCTGCCGATTGATCCCTCAGATAGTTGATCCCCTAAAAGATTGTTATTTCAAGTAAGTATGCAGAGGTTATACGACCATACAACCAAAGTTCGTTTACTTATATCTGCAGGCGTCTTGAGTGGAAATCCGCTATACAAATATTTTTACCAACAATAATTCCGAGTTCCTGAAAGAGGATGCGGTGAGGCTGTACGGCCGAATATTCAAATACGACATACTTATATATGATCTACTGTCCGAGGGGGTGACCGGCCGACAGAATGAAACCAACTCAGAACCACCTCAGAAAGGTCATTAATAGTGATGATAAAAAAATGGTTAAATGGGTTTAGTTAGGTTGGGTTACCGGCTATTTTAAAATTATTTTTTCACAGCTTTTAATGACCTTTCTGGGTTGGTTTCATTCTGAGTTGGCATGGAACCGTCTGAGGGATCAATTGGCAGAGGGTTGTAACTGTAGGCGGGTCAATTGTCGTCGGATCAATTTTGGGTCACCGTCGTAAATACATCTGTAATGCCAGAAAAGTAAATCTGAAGAAGATGACGTCACGTATTATAGGTTTTTTTAAAGGAAACATAACATAAACATGTTTTGGTCATTACCAATTGATTTTAATTGTTTAATGTCTGGGAGCGTAAAAAATCCCCACCAAATTAGAAAAACACAAATATTCCAGTGTTAGCCCATTTGGGTATTTGTCACATAATATTAGCGCCAGGCGACTAAAACAGAAACTAAAACCTTTATATTGTATTTATATTTTTCATTATTAAATTGTTTTTATATTTTTGTTCACTGTAGAAACTGAATCAATTTACCCTTGAAAAATGTCCTCCACAACATGGTTGAATTCCTAGCGTAAAAGACAATATATCGATCGTAGAGTTGATTAGTCAAAAATTTCCGAAAAATTGATATTTGAGTTCAGTATGCTGTTATATGTAAAAGTGTAGGTACCTCCACCTCAGTGGCACCCGGGGCGGATGTCACCCCCCGGGGCGTGGTGTCACCCCCCCCCCCCCATCTATTATAGTTGACTTGAGAAAAAAATCAAAACTTTAATTTCGACTTCATAATAAAATTAGTCCATCCTGAGGGATGGCTAGAGAATTTCTCCACAAATATTGGCTATGCTCGCCAATGACACAAAATCCAGGGCACTCCACGGGGAACATGTGAAAGAAAATAACAGACCGTGTTCGTGTATACAATACTTTTTTGACAATAATGTTTGTGAAATCAAAAGGCCTCCGTCAACCAGTCTCTCTCGTTCTGGCCCGCCACGCAGTCGATGAAAACGGGCAACCCTGCTAAGTCACCAAACGTAGCGAACCACTTGGATGACCTATGGCAGATGTGTTGGTTATCCAGTAAATGGTACCCATACCGCCTACCAAATTTGAAATAGTATCTACCACTCTTGTCTAAGTACCTCTCTGCCTAAACCCACTAGACTCGCAATGATGTTTAACGATCTGATCGCGGTTTTAAACAATCGTCTTATTCTAGTGATTATTGTTTTTAATTAAACCCGTGGTTTTTAATTAATGGCTTATTTTAATTCGCTGGTTGGTACGAAAATGGATTATTTCGTCATTTCATTTTATACTCGTCAAAGGTCAGAAAGCTTTTTCCACCGGACGGAAAAATTATTTATTTACTAGCAAGTACCCGGCATGCGTTGCAATGCCACGTAAATAAAGAAATTGTTTCTCCCTGCGTGTCCCCGTTCTCTCCACATTTCCCTCCCGTGTTCTTCTTCACCTTACCTGGTTCCCCCTCCCGCGAATCCCTTTCCTTCGACCCCCCCCCTTCCCCTCCCGGATTCCCCTCCCCCTTTCTCTTTCTCTCCCTGGCTTTTAACTATATGAAACTAACTGAGCCGGCCACGCGTTGCTGTGGCTAACGAAACACTATGCCAACTACTGGATGGTTACCCAATCTAGTAACTCACACTGCCATCTGTTAATTTGCATACAAATCAAATCGATCTGTCGCTTTTTTTTATTATAGCGAGTTCCCGGTATGCTTTATTTGAAATTGTTACTCCCCTCGCCCGCTTCCCTCGTCTCGTGAACCCCCTTCCCGAGTTCCCTTCCCCACTCCCGAGTTCCCCTCCCCCCTCCTGCGAACTTCCCTTCCGAGTTCCCCTCCCCCCTCCCGCGACCCCCCTTCCGTGTCCCCTACCCCCTCCCGAGTTCCCCCTTAACTTCCAGGTTCCCCTCCCAATTCCCGCATTCCATTCATTCCGTCCCGGTACATTCAGTTTTCAAACAGCTCGCGTGCCACCTATCGCAATTTTTTTATACAAATTTCATAATCCCAGAGCTCACCAGTATTTCTATATATGTATATAGAAACCTTCGCGGGCATGCACACATCAAATAAAATAGGTGCAGTCGTTCGGAAGTTATGCGCGTACATACATTTAGGCGATTCAATTTTATTTATGTAGATAGATTATATAGATAGATAGAGAAATATAGATACACAAATTTTACAAATTCGCGCGCCTCCTACTCTGACAATTTAAAGCAATATCATAACGCGAGAACTCGCCAGTATGGTGACCCGACAATTCGTCCTGCGACAATTCATCCGGCGACAGTTCATCCTGCGACAGTTCATCCGGCCGACAGTTTCATCCTGCAGACAGTTTCATCCTGCCGACAGTTCATCCTGCCTGATCATTTAGAAGATTTTTATTAAGTAAGTATGCAAAGAGGATATACGGCCGTACAACCAAAATCGATATACTTATTTCTGAAGGCATCTTGAGTGGAAATCCGCTGTAAAAATATTTTTATTAACAATAATTTCGACTCTCCGAAGAAACATGCGTGAATAACAAAATACGACATACTTATACTTATAGGTTAGGTTAGGTTGAATTGTCGGGATGAATTGTCGCCGGATGAATTGTCGGCGGGATGAACTGTCGGCAGGATGAACTGTCGGCCGGATGAACTGTCGCAGGATGAACTGTCGCCGGATGAATTGTCGCAGGATAAACTGTCATGGAACCCGCCAGCATATATAGGCACCTAATACCACAACAACTCCCCAAATTTTCATAGCAAAATCATATAGAAATCTTCGCAGGCATACTCGCAATAAATCACCAAAGTTTCATCGAAGCTGGATGAATGGTTTAGGAACGCATGAGGGACAAACAAAGAAACATTCATTTTTATCTATCAAGATATAAGGGTAGGGTTTTGACAAACAATGAAAGCCGAAATTTTACGTTATTCAGAAATATAATATCGATGACGAAATTTAAAATGTTGTAAAGGATAAAAAATCCAAAAAAGAATTACATATATGTATGTATATTTTTACATTAGCTCCTCACAGGAGGCCCCGAGATAAATAATTTCCCTCGGGGCCTATGTCATCTTAGGGGATGATGGAGGGTTTTTTAGGGAAAGGAAGGAGAGGAAGTTCTGGGAAGGAAATAGGTATGAGGGGTGGGTAGGAATCTGGGGGTCAGTGTGTCTAGGGGTAACGAACGTATGAATCTCCAACCGCAAGGCGATTCCGGCTGGAGAGGAAAAAAGACCCCCCTTAACCAGTCTCTTGACTAGACCAGAAACTTTTGCGGGCGTGCGCACAATAACCTACCAAAGTTTCATCGCAATCGGATGAATAGTATAGGGAAAAAATCATAACGCCAGAGCTCACTATTATATATAGAAACCATCCAGGGCATGCGCACATCAAATCCCCAAGGTATCGTCGCAACCGGATGAATGGTTTAGCAACGCTTAACTTACTGACGCCGGAGATCACTATTATATTATACAGAAACCATCGCGGACATGCGCACATCAAATCTCCAAAGTTTCATCATAATCGGATGAATGGTTTAGCAACGCATAAGGAACTTACGTACATACATGCAAGCAAGCAAGCAATCATCGTTTTTATATGTATAAGATAAGATCATTATGACCAGACTAAACATCTCGCTGTTAACAATAAATCAAAAATTTCGCTGCTTGCAAAATTACCAAAAGAAATACCAAATCATCTCGAATCCGGTTATGATATTATTGTTATTTTAATTACGCCATATACATTATCTTATCTGCGTCAGTTTTGATTATTTGAGCAATTTTATCCAAATAAGATATCATCAGCTTCGAGATAAAGTACCTATTTTTGTAATAAAAATCACTTTGTTTTGTTCTACTGTCTTCATTATTAGTATTATAACGCGTGATCGATAGCTGTTTCGCTTATTTACTGCTTAGTTATATGTGTTTCGAACCGCGTTATTTCTGGGGGTTTTCGAATATTCATTCAAGTGTAAGGAAAACAAATTACGTGCAAAGTTAATTTGAAGAACGCACTTGTGATGTGTGTCATTCAAAAGTTTTTGTATAATATACCCAGGCAAAGCGAATGCTCTATTTTTATCAAAAAGTTATGACAGAGGTATGTACGCTATTGAGTTTTCACTGATTTTTAAAAAAAAAATTTTTATTGAAAATTTCTGATACAATACATATAAAAGATACATAAAAAGGTAAAGTATATAAGAAAAGCTTAATACATATTCTAATAGTGGGTATTATATTGTTATATTGATTTTTGTTTTTATTTCTATGGTTAAAGTGAAGATTTTAAGTATAAGTATAAGTTCCAATGCAAAGATATGTTTGGTGATTTAGCAGGGGTGCCCGGGTTCATGGGGTGAGGTTTGTCTAGGTCTTGCAGGTGGATGACCAGGACACACTGAACCCCAGATTCCTACCCACCCCTTAAACCCTTTTCCTTCCCAGAACTCTCCTCTCCTTTCTTTCCTTAAGAAAAAACCTCCACACAGCATCCCCAAAGATGTCATAGGCCCTGTGGGAAATTATATTCCTCAGGGCCTCCTGTGTGGAGCTCATGTAAACAAAAAAGGAAAGAAAGTAGTTGTGTTTTAATTCTTTTTTTGTAGTGCTTTTGGATATCTCAATATTTTTGTTTTTTTCCGTAGTGTTAGTTCCGTAACATAAATAAATCATAAATAAATCGGAAGATTTGACGACCCTTCAGTAGGCCACATACAGCTGTCCGTGTGAAAAGCATGGCTTTTCCAACTTTACCCCATGCTATCCTCTACCATCTCCTTTGCAATCCTTCCACTGCCTCTCCCTCGTCCCACTTCTCTCGCACCACCACCCTTCCCCTGCTGCGTGTTCTTTCCCATATGTCCCCATATACTGTGTACTGTATTGTCCAACTCCCAACCATGGGGGCGGATAGACCCGGTCCCTGCATCCAGTCAGGTGGCAGAATTCTGGTAGGGCCGTCCCATTAACGCCCGTGCCTCCCCCGGCGTCATGAGCGAGCTTGAGGAATGTTTGCGCGAGTATCTTTGGGAGTATCTCCCCCCCCCCTTCCACAAACACTTCTTCAAGGGTACTCTTGGGAAACCGGCTAAGGGACGCGGGCGTTTGGGCACGTTGCGGCCAGGCCGCTCGCCCGCTCATTCTCGCCGGGACTGCCCCGTGAAAGTGGGACAAACTGCCCCCGATATCTTTCTTTTTATATATTTTCTTTGGTTTTAATCATACTTACACCTGTAAATATTTTTCTTTTATTTATTATTTCACTCAACTAGATGCTGAACCAACCAATTTCATAGCGCCAGAGCTCGTATTTATATATAGAACCCTTTGCGGGTGTGCGCACAAAATTTCATCGCAATTTCCCAAAATTTCATCGCAAGCCGATGGATGGTATAGGAAATGATTTCATAACGCCAGAGCTCAGCTTATTAATAGATAAATAAAAATTTGAGTGACAAATGCACAAGGAAAATAAAACTCTTCAAAACAAAATGTATAAATTCACCTTTCCTCTCTTCATAATTTGTAATGATGGCCTAAAAAACCCTTGAAGGGTAAGCCAATAATATACACAAAAAATATATATATTGCAACCCTGAAAACATAATTTTGCTACGAAAACAAGTCTGCATCATTGTGACATTCTACCTCACATAAATCAAATTATATAACATTTCTTTTATGTACGAGGTGACGCAAAAGTTGTCACCCGATGTTCTTTGCCTATAATTTTTTTTTATGAATGAAACATTTTGGTTCTGCTTTTGGATTGTGTTTATTTGAGGTCTTATTTTTTTCCATCAAGTCGAGAAAATGTATCGGTGTAAAATATCGGCCAAGTGGCCGCCGCCAAAATTGTGACCTACGGGCCCGATTTATGGTATTTTCCATCACTCTTTCCAGAACATCATGGTTTGAGGGTTTCAAGAGTCTGAGGCTTGTTGACATAGACTCGTGACTTCAAAAAAACCCTCAAAAAGAAGTCAGAAGGTTAAATCGGGCGATCTTGCCGGCCAGTTTGAAACTGGCCGGTGTCAATTAAAAAACAATTTTTCTGCGTTCTTGAGGACTATACCGATTCATGTCTTATTGGCGAGTATTTTGTATGACTCCAGATACTAATATCTACAGCCTGTATGTCGGATGAATATCTACAGCTCATATGTTGAACTAATATCTATGAACTTCAGAGTGAGGACTAATATCTACAGAGCTAAGGTCGGACGAATATCTATGACGGTCCCAGTGGTGACTAATATCTATGGAGCATAGGTTGAACTAATATCTACAGAGGGCAGCTGAGCAAGAGGTTGTACGGAAAAGCATAAATTACTTCAATTACGTAATTACTAATTACGCAAAGGCTTAAACTTTTAAAGTACGTATATGAAGTTTTTGCATAATAGTACGTATTTTGCTGTTTACGGGGACAATAATTTATTGAACAAACATGGAGGTCATAGTACAAAGATATTTATTTATTTCGAAATACACGACACCACAACCTAACCTAACCTAACCTAACTGACATAGAAATGGTCATGATAACAGACTAAATAATTTAGAAGCACTCGAAATAAAGAAAGCTGTTAAAACAAAAACCCAAATCCTTAATAATCAGATAAATGTGTCCAATAGTCCGATATTAGGGATTTTTACTTACATACATACTTACATAAATTAAGTTTTTTAAACTGCATACACAATATTACGTTATTCCAATATGATAAACATAATTGCAAATCCAACCTCTGCCAGTGCTGTAGATATTCGTCCACACTTTGGTTCTCATAGATATTAGTCAGCAGTTTGAGCTGTAGATATTAGTGATGTAACGAATGTCATTTTTTGAACATTCGCGAATGCGAATGCGAATATCTGCTACGGACATTCGCGAATGCGAATGCGAATATTGACTTTTTTTTAAATTTGGCGCCAATTATGTATGGCTTAGCGGCTCACGTTTGCATCTTGTTCCGAGAATTTCCGAGTTGATCCGAAAAAAGCCGATTGGTTGTTTTATTTCATTTGTCGTCTGCTCATAAAAAAAACAAGCGAATTTTAAGGTTAGTGTTTTTAAGATTAGTGATTAACATGAGTAAATCAAATTCTAGTCAAATTTGGACTTATTTTACACTTTGCGACGCTGAACGAGCTAAATGCAAGCTGTGTTACAAGGAATATTCTAGAAAAGGAAGAACTACAACGGCTGTGAGAAATCATTTGAAGGCAATGCATAAAACAGAGTTTTCCGAATTAGAAAAGTGTGAAAAACGAAAACAGGATGCATCTAAAACACTTGAAGTGGCATCATCTTCCTATCAAAGTACCAAATCCTATATATTACAGATATCGCTTCAAAAATTAGTCGATAAAACGAAACAGTGGGATAATAAATCTATGAAGTCATTGGCCGTTGATAATTCAATAAGAGAAATGGTTGTCTTGGAAGACTTGCCATTTAGTTTCGTGGAAAGTGTTGGATTCGTAAGATTTATCTTATGTAGCATTTGTGTCCATCCTATAATTTACAGTCTCGTCTCTTTTTTTGATGTTCATATTCGCAAAACATTCGCTCGAACTTTGCGAATGCGAATGCGAATATGCAAAAATATGCGAATGCGAATATTCGTTACATCTCTAGTAGATATTCGTCCTCACTTTGGTTCTCATAGATATTAGTCCGATTTGTTCAGATTTTGGAATTCCTGTAGATATTAGTAGACGCCTCCTTTTGTATCTGTTTACTTCACAAAATAATGTCAAAGCAGAACTGACATTTTCCGCCATTTGCAAAAATTATGGCATCTTCCGATGGGGTGATTAATTTTGCACCACATTGTACATGAAAGAGTGCTTGAAATTCTCACTGTTTAAAAGGTAGCAACAATTCACGATCTGTCCTGCCGGTAAGAATCCACTGTAGCCTCTCTCTTCTATTACTTAAGTCGTTTATGGGAAAGAGAGAGAGGCTGCGATGGAGCTATAAACGGTCCGCCTTTAATTGATTGGTTATTGACTTAAAAGTCGACAAACAGGTTTTACGCGAGCCAAGAACAACACATCTTGACTCGTGATAGTTACTTGGTGTAATATATATTCAAATAATTTAATTAATAAAAAGGATTAGTATTGTTATTATATTAGGTGGTATTTCACCATCCTATTGATTGCTTATCCATAGTATAATATATATGTACATATATATATATATATATATATATATATATACGGCATGCGCCGTTAGCGTGATTTTGCCGGGAAAATGTCAGTTTTGGTTTTGGATTGTTGTCTGTTTTAAATCTTGTTTTTGTTCATATTTTCTATTTTAATTCACCATTATATTATACGTATAATTCGATACATTTATTATTATTTGTGTTATTTTTCATCAGTTTTAATCCATTAATAATGTAATTTTTATTTTTTTACGGGAAAAGGTTTTGACACGTTATATTTTAATTGGCTTTTACCGCGTGAATTTCTTAACACTCCCATGAAAGTTATGTTTTTTAATAACATAAATGTCTAACACATGTTTTGGTAAATATGTATCAAAGAAATAAACGTTTTAAGATGTTCAAGCGATGCTTTGAAATGTCTTTTTTTTTGGGAAAAATTCAAACGTCAACAATATTTTATTATACGAATGAGGTAAGAATGACCTGATAGTTTTTTCCAAATTCCTTCGGAGAGATAGTTTGTACCAACGAGGTAAGAATGAACTGATAGTTTTATCTCCAAATTCCTTCGGAGAGGTAGTTTGTACCAAAGATATTGAAATATAAGTAGATGTGCTATCTGCTGTTTTTACAATGTGGGTCTGCGCTTCCGGGTGTCGCCGATATTGTTTACCAATTAAGAAATAAACTAAAAGAACAAATAATTAACGAATAAACCAAACGAACGTTAAACTAAATGAACGAATTCTTTCCTTATTTAAAATATATTGTTAACCAATATTAATGCACATTTTCAAAAAATCAACAAAATGAACAAATTCTTTTTGTATGAAAACTACGCTAATTAGCGCGTAGTCCGGCGACAGTTGCGCGGACACCATAGCATATCTCTTCTGTATTTGAATATCTCTGGTTTGTACGAACGAGGTAAGAATGAACTGATAGTTTTCTTCCAAATTTCTTCAGAGAGATAATTATGCTGATCGACCCATTCCCATCTACCGACCTCTGTGACGTCACCCCATTATTTTAATTTATCAATTAATAATTCAATCGTTGCAAGAGATTTAAATACGATCGCATCATAATAAAATAAATAGTTGTCTTTATTGTAATGTTCTGAATTCAAAAATCCTAGTCACGTGAATAATCTCTGGAATCATATGACGTCATCAAATGTGATGTCATAAATTTGAAAAAAAAACTGGTTTCTTGTTCTAGAGAGCTTTAAAAAAAGTCACATTTATTTACAATTTTACTGTCAGCTCCCTGACAATTGGGTGAATGTTTAATTTCCCGGTTAAGCGAACTTTTGTTAAAATAAATAACTTAGCTTGTTAACAGCTCTTTTTTGTATTACATTAGCTCCACACAAAAGGCATTGAGGACAATAATTCCCCTCAAGGCCTGTGCCATCTTTGGGAATACTGCGTGGAGGGTCTTTTTAGGAGAGGAAGTAAGGAGAATGAAACAGGTGTGAGGGGTAGGAAGGAATCCAGGTATACAGGAGTGACGGACGTACGAATCCATCCCTCCCGCTGCGGTGCAAGACGATTTTCCGAAAGAGTCCTGTTAGAGAGATCAAATGTCTCCCTCAACCGTCTCTGTCGATCCGGCCTACCACGCAGTTGGGAGCAGAGGCATCCACCGCCAAGACACGGACAAACCTCACCCCATGCACCTGGGCACACCTGCTAAGTCACCAAACGTAGCCAACCATTGGGTCTGACCTACGTGTTGGTTATCCACTTATTCCGGTTTTTGCCGGGTCGACGGTACCGATATCGGCCTCTCAAATTAAAAAAAAAATCAGCTCTGAAGAGATGAGGGGTTCGAAGTATGTTTGTTGTACACATTTTTTTACAGTTTGTTACACGAGGTAAATACTTGGACATTAATTTTTACTAGGATAACTCTTGTAATAGCTTTTGAAGGTTATAATATATCTTAAGCCAACTGAGAATAAAGTCAACTCAACACCTCCTTGAAAAGTCATTAAAAGCCACGAAAATTTAATTTAAAATTAGCCGGTAGCCCTAACCTAACGTCACCTATTTAACCATTTTTTATATATTTTTTTAACCACTCTAACTGACTTATCTGAGATGGTTTTGAGTTGGTTTCATTCCGGGTTGTTCGGTCACCAAAAATTAGAGATCCCAATGGCCGAGTTGGTTAAGGCGTTTGTCCTGGTAAGCTGGGGTCGAGTTTTCTTCTTTTTATTTTTCTGTCTTATTTTTTAATTAATATTTTCGTTTAGATTTATTAGTATTATCTTCTTAATTAAAGTTAATTTGATGCCCGGTTAAATACCAATCCATTACCCAGTTTACACTGAGCTTTCTATAGATTTAACGCATACATTAAATATATCAGATTTGGAACTGAGACTCTTTTCGAATACGTGTTTTTGGGTTTTTCCAGTTCTCTAAACATGTTTGTAAGTATCTACCGATTACCTAAAAATACCTGGTAACTGGCACTTGATGTAACTAATGAACGGCATTGCTGATGGTGGATTCCTTCGAGTACACATGTTTATATGAACATTATGAGCTCTCATTGTTAAATACAATCTCGAGCGAATGCTCATTCTAGTCAATGAAGGGCATTCCTGATGGAGGACACCTTCTATTACACATGTTTATATGAACATTGTGAGCTCTCATTGTTAAATGCAATCTCGGGCGAATGCTTATTCTAGTCAATGAAGGGCATTCCTGGTGGAGGATACCTTCGAGTACACAAGTTTATATGAACATTTCGAGCTCTCATTGTTAAATTCAATCTCGAGCAAATGCTCATTCTAGTCAATGAAGGGCATTCCTGATGGAGGATACCTTCGAGTACACAAGTTTATATGAACATCGTGAGCTCTCATTGTTAAATGCAATCTCGAGCGAATGCTCATTCTAGTCAATGAAGGGCATTCCTAATGGAGAATACCTTCGAGCGCACAAGTTTATATGAACACTAGCTGGTTCCCGGCATGCGTTGCTATGCCATTAAATAAAGAAATTGTTTCTCCCTGCGTGTCCTTTCCCATTCGTCCCGTTTCCCTTCCGCCTCCCTTTCCTCTCCCGCGTCCCCTCCCCCCTCTCGCGTTCCCACACCGCCTTCCCTCTCCCCACTCCCCTCGCCTGCTTTCCCCGTCCTGCGAACCCTCCTCCCGAGTTACACCTTTCCGCATTCCATTCATTCAGTCCCGGTACATTCAATTTTCAAACAGCTCGCGTGCCACCTATTGCAATTTTTTATACAGATTTCGTAATGCCAGAGCTCACCAAACCTCTTACAAACCTTGTCCTGACCATAACGAACAAACAAAAAAAGAATTATCCAATTTGGTGCAGTCGTTCGGAAGTTATGCGCGTACATACATTTCGGCGATTCATTTTTATTTATATAGATTTTTATTTATATAGATAGATAGATGGATAGAAGATTGTGAGCTCTCATTGTTAAAAGCAATCTCGAGCGAATGCTCATTCTAGTCAATGAAGGGCATTCCTGATGGAGGATATCTTCGATTACACAAGTGTATATGAACATTTTGAGCTCTCATTGTTAAATGCAATCTCGAGCGAATGCTCATTCTATTTTGCTGGGTAGCGAACCCCTTGTGGTGATCTACGGCAGATTTTGTTATCCAGTAAATGGTTCCCGGGGCGCCGGTGCCCATACCCGCCTCCCAAAATGCAAATATATTTTTTTACATTTGCGCCAAGTCGGAAGGCACTGGGGAAAATAAAGTCCCTCAGGGAAAAAGGGTATGTATTTTTTTCACGTGATTATCGCACAAGAGTCCCAACCTGCTCCCAACCGCCTAGAGCCAGTGAGACTATGGCATCCCCAATTGGGATATGTTGACAGTCTGAAGGTAGTGGAGAAGAGAAGGAGATTGGAAAGAGGAAGGTCGTGAAGTACCTGGCTAGATCAGGTCACAAACACGGCTGAAACCATTTCAAGCAGCGTTTCACGTCTAACACCAGAGCGATAATGAGAGTGTCTTCCACTCTGGATATCATGAATTAATCAATTAAAATTTATTTGCCCACGCCGAGATTTGAACTCGCTTCCTCCGGATTGTAAGTCAAGAGCCTTGCCCTTATACCCCGGGGCCGCCTAAAGGCACTTGAAGATTGTCATCGAATTTAAACTTTTTTTTAAATGCGATTTTAACCCTTATTTATAAATAAACTGTATAAAGGACAATGTCAGAATCGCTTGCGCCAATATCTATCTATGACCTAGGTACTTATTTAGCTACTCTGAATTATTTTTAAAGAATTTTCTATGAAATTTGCGGGTGGATTTTGGCAGCTGTCAAAGTTACGTTTACGTTTTCAAATGTGTATAAAGGTAATTATTTCTTTGAAAACTCCTTTGAATTGTGATTTTTTTATGTTGGGTACGTATTCAGGTTTGTATAGAAATAATATAATCAGTACCTACATATTTGTATGAATATATTTTTTGACAATTATTTCCAAAATGCTAGATTTTTTAATCTTTTTTTAGTTAGTTAGCTATTCATACATGAATAAACGATACTAGCTGACCCGGCGAACTTCGTACCGCACCAGAATCAATAACTGTTGCGTTATCTTATTAGCTGAATTAAATCAGTTTTTTTATTAAGTTACAAATTAATCAATGAAGCAATTATCGATGCAAAACCTCTGCCATAGGTCACCCCAAGTAGTTCGCTACGTTTGGTAACTTAGCAGGGGTGCCCGGGTTCACGGTTTGAGGTTTGTCCGGGTCTTGGCGGCAGATGCGTCTGCCCACCAGCTGCATGGCATGCCGGATCGGGGGATAATTGTTTAGGGAGTTCCTTTGACTTCTCTTTTGGAATATCGCCTTGCACCGCGTTGGGAGTGATGGATTTACGTGTCTGTCACTCACGGACATTCCCAGATTCCTACCCACCCCACATATCATTTTCTTTCCCGGAACTTCCTCTCCTTCCTTTCCTTTAAAGAACCTCCACACAGCATCTCCAAATATGACATGGGCCCTGAGAGGAATTATTTTCTTCAGGGCCTCTTGTGTGGAACTAATGTAAAAAAAATTACATCCTTTGGTCACGCCAGAAGCAAAAAATACTATGTATCAGAGATGGCGTTGTGTACAAATTTATATTTTTTGTGATTTTCTTTCTTTTCGGCTTACTTACAGGATTTGCTTTTCATTTTCTTTATACGTGTAAGGGAAATTTATTATAATTATTGTATTTTTCCTTTTGAGGGGTGCAGACATACGTTTACCGTTTATCCCATTTTCGACTGTTGACATTTAGTGTGCAAAAAAGGGGGGCAGCATTACGTGTTTAAAAACAAAAGCAGAACAATCAGCGCATTGACATTTGACATTTTTGAATTTTTGGAATTCACTCACTACTCAATATTATACTTATCCATAGACATATGAATATTAATAGACCAGAACATAAAGGTGAGGGGAGAAACCAACTACAGCGGGGCGCAGAGCGGGAAGATGAATGTGATTCGTCAATAACTCAATCTGAGAGTAAATGGGCATCTCGCATTATAATATCACCATTTAGTTCTTAAAAGTATGCTCTGCTTTTGAATGAATAGACCTTTTTACACGGGAGCGCGAATTGCTAGCCGCGTAATGACTAATCAGCGACGACCACACGCCATGTTATCTCTGACTACTATTTTTGCCGTGTTATTTCGTAAAATGCACCGATGAGTGCTTGACGCTGGCTCGCAGAAGAATGATGACGTCACATTTTTTTAGATTCACGCGAAGCCATACTCTATCCCAGCCGGTTCCGATGGAACCGGTATGGGGAGGGGGACTTAGGGCAGGTCTATTAATATTCATATGTCTATGTACTTATCACAATATTCCTGCAGCTCTTTCAAAAGATGAGAATTCGTTCCACACAAAATATACGAGGAAAAGAATTTTCTTCATAATATTTTTTCGTGAATTTTTCGATGTTTGAATTGCTATTTTGAATTATAATGGTAAACTAACCCGACTTTGTTCTATATATTAAAATAATAATTTTCGCACGGTTTTTCAAAATACCATCCAACGTTCAACAGTTTTTGTAGATATTTCGCTTTGTGAAAACACTCCTCAATTACAAATGTGCAATCAAAGGATGCATGGATTTTACAAAGTGAATATTTTTGGATATTCGCGTGGCCTGGCTCGTTTGACTGGATGATAAAACCTCACTGTTGACCCATAGTTTCATTTTAAAAAAACCTGTTTTTAAATTTTCACGTGTATTTACTTTGTTTTTTTGGCATGCTAAGTGCGCACAGAGTTCGTACACCTTTCCGCGTTTAACGTTCGAATTCCACACGAACAACACCGAAGAGATATAATAAACAATAGAAGCGCTTTATGGGCGTAACTGTGGGCACGAAATAAGCAAAAAAAATCCAAGGAGCTAAACGTCACATTTGAACCCTTGCTCGGAAGAATGTTGTATCCATCAATATTCTAGTCCCGAGAAAAATTTAAAAAACGAAACCAGATATTTTTATTTATTTATTTATTTTATTTATTTATTACATAAGATACATTTATACAGCAAATATAACATAATAATAATATTTCAAAATAACTGTAAATATTAAAATGTATACAAGTGTTATTATGTCTTGTTTGTCTATATTAGTTCCTAGCTAGGCAGATTGCCCGTTCTAAGGAACCAAATGCTGGTGAAAAATGCCAAAAATATATTCTGTACCAAAAAAAAACAAAGTGTTTTTTTTTTTTTTTAGATTAAATACCTATAAGTATACTAAGATTTTTCTGGTTGTGCCATTTAATAGTTAACCATGTAAAAGTTTAAGTTTTAAGTGACATTATTTAATAATTTTTCAGATTCAACCCTACCTAAGCCAATCAACCATTTATTTATTATTGAACCGATAGATGTCATTTTGCATGTTTTAATGTTTAATTCTGGGGGAATTTTATTGTATAATTTCGGTCCCAGATATGTATGTGTCATTTGGAACTTCGACGTATTGCTCCCTGGGACTACAAGATCCTTTCTGGTGTGACTTCTTGCGATGTATTTATGATCAATTTTATTAAGTTTTTCTAGATTTTTGTGTACGTGGATAATAACCTTTTTTATGTAGTTTTGGCGAACATCAAGTA
Source organism: Limnephilus marmoratus (assembly GCA_917880885.1). Taxonomy (NCBI): domain Eukaryota; kingdom Metazoa; phylum Arthropoda; class Insecta; order Trichoptera; family Limnephilidae; genus Limnephilus; species Limnephilus marmoratus. The sequence continues at coordinate 33,025,351 of OU862932.1, forward strand.
CATTAAATTTTTTGTAGAGCTGATCGCTAGAAAGCCTATAGGGTTTACGCATAATGACTCTAATTATGGATTTCTGGGCCTTCACTAGAGGATCTAAAATTGTTCTACCTGACGCTCCCCAACCAATACAACCATACGTTAAGATGGTTTCAGATATGTTTCATAACATTTTATATTTAAAATACTTAAAACATTTAAGTCTTAAGGGCCCGCTACCCGGATTTGTACCGATTTATTACATATTTCCCTTAAACACGGTAAGTTTTAAAGCTCTTAAAAAAATATATTTTATTCTTGAAGATAATATCTAGACTTCGCCCGCGCCGAAACGCAAATTATATAAAATTCCCTCGATAGAAAAAAATCGCAAAGTATGCTCCAAAAATTATTATTAACACGTTTGTTTCAGTTATTTTACAAGTTATATGTATTCATAGTGTTTCTTTAAATGCTGTTTAAGGTAATGCCCGCGAGATTTTTGCTCTATTTTAAACGAGTCATGTTTTATTAAACATTTTCGCAATTTTCGCATCGTTTTTGTCGCTGGAAATGTTAGCGCTCTCCTCTAACATTCGTAATTTCGTATCTCTCCATCTTCTTCTTTTCGGACCCGGTTGCAGAGCCTTAAGAGTTTTAATTGAAAATTCGTCTAAAAAGGCAATCAAATTAGTGTTTATTACTAGAATTTACGCTGAAAATGTGGAATAATGTTGTATATGAACATGAACTATGAACGATTTCACATACAACGTTATTCCACAAAACGTTTTTTATTTACTCTTCGTACCTTACACAAAGCAACATGCTCTTCAAACATAAATTTACACATGTCGTTGATATATTTGAGTTTAAAAAGCAAAAAACGATATGAATGAATGAAACCATTTACGTTCTCGATATTGTCTTGAGATCAACATGCAACATTATTCCACAAAACTGTTTCAACGGCTAAAAAGCAGCCTTAATAATATTTTTTTTGACAAATTCTACTTTCCTGTATTCTTCAGCTTCTTGGCTTTGAAGAATTTCTAGTTGAAGCCATAAGACGTTCGTTTTCTCTATTTATTCCCATAAATTAAACCATGCACCGTGATTTCGATAAATGACATTATACAACATTCTTCCACAAACCAAATGGCAAACCATGTATGATTGCAAGATATATTATATACAGATTGCAGCCAATAATATGTGCGTTAATAAAATGAAGATGATGTTGGTAGTTCTTAGTCGAAGTATGATATACCGAATTGGATATTAACACCTTAGCTCAGTCGGTAGAGCTGTTTCCATGAAAGTAGAAGGTTATGGGTTCGAGTCCCAGAGGTGCCAAACTGCCAATATCTTTTTCTGATTTTTCTGTCTCCAGATTTTCGATTAAGTTTCGCTAATATTGTCTTGATTTAATTAAATGAAATTATTTAGTTTTTTTTTTATTTTACAATATTTATCTTACAAATCTTACAAAACTGATCAGTTTGATTGTGTGATTGTTGATGATTCTTAACACAAATACAGCATGAAGTTTTTTTTAATGTTATCAGGGTGATATTGAAAGTATCTCACTAATATGTAAAGCTATTTTTAATTTATTTAAATGCTGGGTTTCGAATCCGCAACCTAACGTCTCAGGGCCAAGGATCTTGCCGCTCTTCCGCGGAGGTCATCGAAATGAAATTAATTTTATAACATACCTACCTGTAATCCACTCTGTACAACTGTGAAGGTCATAAGAACTAGCAAAAGGTCAGCGATATTGTAATAATTTATTACGAAACCAATTTTCTATCGAAACGTTGCTTGTTAGGCCTTTAGCTATGTTTAGCATGATTAATAGACCTCTGGGTTGGAGAGATAGGTGAGCTCTGGACCTCAAAGTTGAGGGTTAATAACTTGAATGTGTAATTGATTTTTGTATTCTTGTTTATTATTTAAATTAATTAAATATCAATGTTTTATGTTAAAAAACGTTTCCCTAATGCTTGATCCCAGTTGATCCCCCGCCAGTAGAACCCCCGACAGTTGATCCCTTTGCCAGTGTCTATCCCTATCCTCATCACACTGACATTATTTTTGTTGTACTTCCTCCCTTATGTAGTATTTTGTTTTTCGGCATTCATACAAATTTTCTTTCCAACTATCCGGTGGGATGAACTATTGATGGATCAACTGTCGTGGGATCAACCGTCGTGGGATCAACTGTCAGGCTTTAACTGTCGGAGGATCAACTGTCGTGGGGATCTACCGTCGTGGGATCAACTGTCAGGATTTTACTGTCGGAGTATTAACTGTCGTGGGATCAACCATCGTGGGATCAACTGTCAGGATTTTACTGTTGGAGGATCAACTATCGTGGGATCAACTATCGACGTATAGACTATCGAGTTATCAAGAGCTGGATTACCGTAAAAAACCACTACTGCATTTTACAAAATATTTTTTATTTAAATTTATGGAAACATACAGTTGTATCTTATATAAAAACCTTTTCGTTTAATAGTGAAGCCTATTAATATTATAAAGGCGAATGTTTGTATGTATGTATGTTTGTTTCTCTTTCACGGAAAAAATACTAACAATTCTTTCACAGCTGGATTACCGTAAAAAACCACTACTGCATGTTACAAAATAGTTTTTTAAAATATTTTTTATTTAAATTTATTTAGGAAACATACAGTTGTATATTATATAAAAACCTTTTCATTTAATAGTGAAGCCTATTAATATTATAAAGGCGAATGTTTGTATGTATGTATGTTTGTTTCTCTTTCACGGAAAAAATACTAACAATTCTTTCACTAATAGAATGCTACATTATTTGCAAGACTGTATATATTGGTAAGCTCTGGCTTTATGAATAAGCTCTGGAGTTATGAAATTATTTATTATACGTTTATTGTCCAGACGAAAAGCGAAGCGTTGCTTGGTAACTATAAGTAATTATTTGACGTGCGCTGTCATTTTGTTATTCGTTTAGGTTACTATGGTTACAGTTAAAATTACACTAATCTATACTAATATTATAAATGCGAAACTGCGTGTGTTTGATTGTTACGCTATAAAAGGTGGCACGCGAGCTGATTTAAAAATTAATGTAACGGTAATGGAGGGGGGTGAGGTGGGGGAGAGGGGAGTGAGAGTGGAGTGGTGATAGGAAAGGTGGAGAAGGCGGAGTGGGAACCCCCCTAATACTATGCGAGCGAAGCCGGGGGCATAAGCTAGTGTAATATAAATCAGTTGTTAAGTTCCATTTAATAACATTTTTTGTTATTAAGAAGCAAGTAAAATTTTAAAGTTATAATATCGTGTATTTCCCTTTGCATCCAGTACAGAAATAACTCGGTGTATTGGAAGTGACATCCCTGAGGCGTATGAGTGGTAAAACCATGCAGGTAAATCTAATTGCAAGATCGATGAAAGCGTAATGAACAATATTAAGAAATTGTTGCTTAGATGGTTTGGACGAGAAGAGTTAATGTACGAATGCTAAGATGTGTCGGGTTATATATAGGATCCTATCAAGTCTCTCAAAATCCTATCAATAGACACCTTAGCTCAATTGGTAGAGCATTTGCCATGTAAGCAAAGGGTCCTAGGTTCGAGTCCCAGGGGTGCCAATATCTTTTTCTGTCTCCAGATTTTCGATTGAGTTTCGCTAATATTGTCTTCATTTAATTAAATATTAAAATTACTTAGCTAGGTTAGGTTGGGTTAGGTATGTCTTTTATAAACTTACTCCAATTAATTTCCAATATATAATATGGATTCTGTTTGCCATGCTATAGATCAGAGGTTCCAAACCTTTTTGAGCCCGTTGGCCACTTATTAAGTAGGTATATTTTTCGCCAATAACTGTCGAGTCTGTGATCATTCTTAAGGCCCATTGTACTGCGCATGAGAATTCAAATTTCGTCTAAAGATAGGGCGGTTCGATTATTCTCTAAACCAGGGTTTCCCAACCTTTATTTCGCCGAGCCTCCCCGAACCAAAAAAATATATTTTAATGCCCCCCCTTAGGGGCATGAAAATATGGCATGGAGGGGGGGGGAGGTAGTTTAAAATCTCACCACATATCACCAGGCGGGGAGGGGGTTAAAAAGTTGCTAAAAAACATCACGTGATTAATGGACGACCCCTTAATTAAGTTTCAACAAAAATAAAAAACACATTTTTTTATAATAACTAAATTATTTATTTGAATTTCAAATAGGTATTATACAGATACAATACATTTATTTATTATCGATCTTAAATAGAAGAGTAGGTACATTTTTAATCATTAATTACTTTCACATTTACATTTCTTAGTTTTCTTTTAATTTTACATATTATTCTATTATTTTTTTTTATTTATTTAAAGTATATTTTTATAATTAGATAATGACTAACAACTTTCAAAGTAATTTTAGAATAAATAAATTAAAACTTCAATCAATCTTTGGTAGAGCTATGGTTAAAACCGATTACGCCCCGCCCCCCCTGACATTTCTCTACGCCCCCCTGGTTGGGAAGTCCTGCTCTATACCATCATTTTTCTAATATAAAAACTCACCAAAATAACTCAATTTCAACTTTATTTCATTCAAAATTTGCCAATATATAACAGCAATGCTCAAAGGGGTGATGATAAAGTTATTAAAATTATGTACTTATTGTACCTAATTATTTTTTTATTATAAGCATTTATAATTTCTCAATAATGTCTCTAGGTAAATTAAGTATGTAAAAAAAATCTGAAATACATTAGTTTTTAAGACCGTAAATAAATAGACAAACTGAAGTATTTTCGTTGCAATATAGGTGAGTGGATTTTTTTAAAGTACTTACTTTATTTTTACTGAAATTAAAATTCTGAAAAGTAGCTTTCCTATATAATTTATTGCTTTATTTTACTAAATATATGATTTGAAATTAGTATTGTATAATTTAACATTTTGTTTGAAAAGTTAACAAATCAACAAATCTGCCAACGACCAATGGTAAAACCTTATTAATAAAAATTACAATCTTTCGAAATCAATTTATATTTTTTTGTAGAAAATGGTCGATACATCTAGAATTTGATTTAAAAAAATGGCATATTTCCGGTTTTGTGTGGTTATTCCTTCTTAAATCATGTTGAAGTTTATTCAAGGCTTTAGGTCTTGGTGTGCGCTTTGGTTCCTTCATAATATATTTCCCAGTTTGAGAATCACTGTTCTCGATAGATAATTAATTTGTATTTCTTTAACGATTCGAAGTTGAAAAACTCTTTTCACGCTAATTAAGTAATAATATTGGACGAATAATGTGTGTCGCCGGTTGTGATGCTATTTAATTTAATTTACATCGATTACCACAGCCTGGTCCAAAACTTTAGTCTCGATTTTAGAATTTCGCAAATTAATGGTTTTAAATAATCTTTTTTTTCTTAATATTTACAATAAAATAACTTAGTTTGAAAGCCACTCTTTTATATAGCTTTAATATATTAAACCAACGGGTTTTGATTCAACCTGAACCTTCATCAGGATACACACATATCAAATAAATTGCAGAGTTACAGAATTAGCAAAATTATTAGAAGCTCTTTAGAGAAAAGTATAGACTATATTATTAGCCTTTATGTATTCGAGGGCTGTCCGTTGACTAAGGTCTCCAAGGTGCTGCGGTCGCGATTAACGATTTTACGCGCAATCCTGCAACACTGGCGTGTAGCCTGGTTTCTCCTTGCCAAATCCCCACCACGTTGCACCCTCTGTGACGTTTAGTCTCGGCGTGGCAGCCGTTAGCGATGGAGCTTCCACTCGCCGCAACCGCCAGGTGTGAGTTTACGGACAGCTCTCGTATAAACCTCTATGGTACAGACAGCATCAGTAGCGGTTTATAGTCACTGATACTTCCTAAAGAGGTACGTACTATGAATCTTCGGATTTATGACCTGTTTAAAAAAACATTTGTGTTAAATTTTAAAGGCACTTGAGAACAGGTCGCTTTTACGACATCCTCATCCACAATATCCTCAAATGTCCTCACAATGTCCCGAGGGAAAATAATACTCTTAGGAACTTTTTTGTGGAAATAATACTAATCTGTGATACTATTGTGGATATAAACATAGAAAAGAATGAAATAATTTGAAACACTTTGTTTTTACCACGATAATCTTTATTTAAAAAATCAACTTGTTTCGAAAACGATGTTCTCTTCATCAGGACATTATATGTACTAAAACTAAATTATCAAGTATAGAAAGACAGGCGTGGGTAGAAATGGAAGTAGTGGGGGGGAGAGAGGTGGAAAAGGGAGGTGCTTAGAAGATCAACAGGAGGAGGGGGGGGGGGGGAAGTGGTGGAAAGGGGAAAGTGCTTAGAAGATCAAAGACAAAAAATTACAATGGAAATATTTTTATGATAGGGTTATTCAATTTGAAACATTTGAAGAATAGAAAAGAAACTTTTAAATGAAACCGTCACCCCATTTTACCATTATGGCATGCAGAGAGGATGTGCCGCCACATAACTGTGTATTGAAATGGCCATGGCTTCTTTTTAAATTCTTCTGTTTGTCTAAATTTAAAATGAAGATACATCTATTTGAATTTCATTATTGTTTGTTTGACGTGAAATTTTAGAAGTGAAAGTTAATCCACTTTCCGACATCCATTCGAGTTGAAACTTGAAACTCACCTTAGACTTGTTGTCGATGACAATGCATTGTAGGTATCAATTTGGTGGCAATCACTCACAAACACATGAACATATTTCCATGTTTCCTAAATTCGAATAAATTAAAGAATTAGTAATATTCAAAATAAATGTCGGTTTTAAAAATCGGAATCTGGCAAGGTTGGTACCGCGATTGATTCCGATCACTGGGAAGGAAGGTTCAAACCTCAGTCAAACCTAAAAATATAAAGTTTTAATTCTTCTTCTTCTTGTGCCCTGTCCGCTCAACGGACGTTGGCTATCATGTTGGCTATGCGGACTTTGTTTACTGCGGCCCGGAACAGCTCCACGGTAGACTGGCCAAACCACTGTCTCAGGTTTTTCAGCCTTGAGGGTCTCCTTCTTCCAGGGCCCCGACGTCCGGCAATCTTTCCCTGCATTGTGAGATGCAGGATCTCATACTTTTCTGGATGTCTCATCACATGTCCAAGATATTGAAGTTTTCGGATTTTTATAGTTTTAATTACTTCCTTTTCTTTATTCATCCAGCTTATTTTAAGTATTCTTCTGTAGATCCACATCTCGAATGCCTCAAGTCGAAGTTTTATCAAAGTCTTTTCCTTTTCCTTAAAGTTTTAATAGACATTTGAAAATTATGTTCACCATCATGTATTGAAAATAACAAAGATGATACATTTTCTACAAACCCAGTACTTTGATCTATAATTCTATTAAATTAGCATATTTTAATTTATTGGATTTTGATCCGAAATTCGAGCGGCAGCCCATTAGATGGTGTTCAGTGTTCACCATTAGTTTGCCATTAGTTTGCCATTTATTTTTATTAATCATCTCGCCGTTCAAAGGTTTTGTAACAGTTTTGTGGCAGAACTCGATTAAGGAGGTTTTGGTCGCTTCATCAGTCGTGTTCCTCAGACGGGGTAGGCAGAGAGGACTCTTCTTGATAGGGTGAGCCATCCTTTGCCATATTGTTTCAATGTGTAGATACCAGTTACGTGCCGCGACTTTTCAAAATTATTACTTTAAAAAAATAATAATGGAAAAAGTTTCATACATATCTACTAAAAGTTTCGAAAAAAAGTGTGTTTAAAATAATCAAATTGTAGTGAATTAAACGTTATTTTTTTAGTTTCGGATATTCCTCATTCGATCCCCCCCAAAGTGAAATAAATTGCTTTTTTTTGTTGGAAAACAAACAAAAAAAATATTGTTTTTCGTCTATAAAAGTCGCGACACGGCCCTGTTATATGTGCTCAACGAATATATTAGTTTCTTTAGTTGTAGTTCGGTGAATTTCGGTTGTTCCTTGTTCGATTCCTTCCGAAGTTAACTAAAAATATTTTTTTATGAAAAAACATTCACATTTAAAAAGTTTCATTTTTTTATTTGTTCAATGAAAATTAAAAAATTTTCAAAAGAAGCAATTCCTTTTTGGTTAGACATTATATTATAAAAATTAACACTTTGTATTTAACCACGAATTTATTATTTTATATATCGACCGGTTTCGCTTCGACCAAGCTAATAATAAACAGGATATATTACTATATCCTGAGGAAGCTTGGTCGAAGCGAAACCGGTCGATATATAAAAAAATAAATTCGTGTGTAAATACAGTGTTGTTTTATTTTTATAATCAATGAAAATAGAGTTCCTTCTCTCTTTCTGTTATATGAAAAATGTATGAGAAAGAGGAAAATCAGTGTTAGTGCATTTGTACAAAAAAATAAATAAATTTTTTTCGTATTTTACATTCGATGCCAAAATTTTTTTTATATATTAACTGGAATATATTATATGGAAACACCGGATTTTTTTCGAGGCGCTCTACATAGTTAGGGAAGTATGTTTTTATACTCAAGTGTCATAGGTCACCTCTTAGCAAGGGTGCCCGGGTTCATGGGGTGAGATTTGACTAGGTCTTGGCGGCGTATGTGTCTGCCCACTCATTACATGGCGGGCCGGATCGGGAGAGACTAGTTGAGGAAGCAGCAGAACTCTCTGGACCCATCGCCTTGCACTGCATTCAGGGATGGATTCGTCACTCCTGACCCCATATTTCTACCCACCCCTCATACTTTCATTCCTTTAAAATATTCTTCACACAGCATCCCCAAAGATGACATAGGCCCTGACATTAATTTGGGAGGCGGGAATGGGTCCCGCAGCCCCGGGAACCTTTATTGGATAACCAACACCTCTGCCATAGGTCACTCCAAGTGGTTCGCTACGTTTGGTGATTTAGCAGGGGTGCCCGGGTTCATGGGGCGAGGTTTGTCTGGGTCTTGGAGGCGGATGACCAGGACACGCTGAACCCCAGATTCCTACCCACCCCTTAAACCCTTTTCCTTCCCAGAACTCTCCTCTCCTTCCTTTCCTTAAAAAACCCTCCACACAGCATCCCAAAAGATGACATAGGCCCTGTGGGAATTTTTTTTCCTCAGGGCCTCATGTGTGGAACTCATGTAAATAAAAGCTAGTGTAAAAAAAAAGGGTTTCCTTTTTTTCTGATACATATATCAAATTTAACATACATAGACTAGAAACTCATTAGGTATTTAAAAAAAAAAGTGAAATTGTTAATGTGTTCAGTGTATTTCTGTGTATTTTTTCCTGTGTAATTTGTCGTGGTGTAATTTGTAGCTGTGTAATTTCATCATGTAACTGTTTACATCACCCTCTTTCGTATTCTAACACTAGTTCTCGTGTTTGTCAGTTTCCGACGGTACCGGCGTTGCGACGCGAAATCAACCTAACCTCACATTTCATCACGTAAGTATAATTTTTTTTCTCCTCATCGGTGGCGGTGGATTAGCGACTTATCTTAGATTAAAAAATACGCGGTTAATAGGTACTCTTAGTATCGCCCTGGTGGAAGGCCTCTAATCGTATCGTGACTTGAACGTTACGAAAAAGTTATCAATGCACACAGGCTATATTACGTAGGTACCAATATTTCGTCGAAATGTGTTCCGCTAGCAATACTCGGTGGACACTGCGCGTAGACCAAATTTGTAGTTTCCGGTCGATCGGCGTTAGGGCGTTGTTAGCTAGCATCGGAAGCCAAAACGGATTAATTAGACGTACAAAAGTGGAACCTGTGTTTTCGTTTCATCTGTCATCTAATTTTACTAGTCCCAGGTAGAGATCGTATGTACATCATCGACGATTGTCCTAAAAGCAAATCATAATGTCTTCCTCCTCACACGTCTTGTTCGAAAACGAACAATTTTATCGATGCCAACTTAGCCACTGACCGATTCAATATCCAATGTCAGCAAAAAGGTTCACCATCTCTGGTCTAGAGTTTCCAGTTTTTACCGCCTGTCACTCAAAACTTTAAACAAATAATAATCCCAAACCGTTTTTTGTTTAAAGACATGGTTAAATTACCAAATATTTAAACAACTAGCACTCATTTATCTGTAGATCGATATACAATATACATCTTTGAAAAGTATAGTTTATCAAATAAACGCTAGGCGGCAGCCATGTTGTTTTAAATCTGTCAAAATGAAAATGCAACATGTTTTCATTCTTCTTCTTGAGTCCGTTCCTCGTTGCTGAGGATCATGACCCCTACTCCAATTTCCATGGTGGACAAGGCTCCTCCATTCCTAGCGATCCTGCGCTGCTCGGAGAGCCAAGGACACCCTAGTACCAGACGCCATTGATTCTTGGTCACTTTTTTTTTTATTTTGATTGTATTTCTTGAAGAGATGAATCATTTAAATTTACTGAATTTAAAGTTAATGTTCCTTATAAATAGAACGGCGTCATTTGCGCCTTGCAATTTTTACCTCATGTGGCTATTTTAAAATGTTACCTGGCTATTATAGACTTAAAGGTCTTGTGTTTCATCGGTAGGGAAAAATTGTTATCTAAAAACCTACTAAAATTGCATGTTTCGTCCAGACTCAACATCAATCTTCATCATCAGAACTAGCAGCCGACGGCCATATAAATACGTGTCTGTTTGTGTTATATTGGGAATGGGAAGGAGGCGGTCATGCCGGTCATGTCCTTTTTATTTGGAGTTCTTCCGCATTTGCCTTCGGGAATGAGGAAACCATGAAAAACCTCAATCGGCCGACAGTCAACATGAAACTGGACGTCCTTCAGTAAGTTCAGTATATGAAATACTGCATTGTGTGGTGAGGGGTGTGTGTGTGTCTGTTTTTATGTGAGATATATGCTTTATGGGAAATTTAGGATAAACATACACATACATACATATTATACAATATTATATAAACATAGTTATAGGGGGGGGGGTCTGGTGGTTAGGAATACTTACGGCGCTTTGGTGACCTTTCTCTGCTTCTGTCTTCAACTTTGCCAGTGATAATGAGTTTCTCCAAGTTGCAGTCCTCCTCAATTTGGCGATAAACGTGTCCAAAGTATCTTAAAATGCGTTGTAGGCAGATGGTTGAAAACCTATTTTGCATGCCTAGCTTTCCATGGAATCTTGAGCAATAGGCCACATGCATCACATTTAAAAAAAAATCCGGCTTAGGCAAATATTCTAAGACGTTCTGTTTTTTTTTTAATCGTATTTTTGAAAACCTGAGGATTTTTTGAAAATTTTAATCCGAAAAATCAGACCATTTTTTATAAACTAGAAAGACGGGATATAATTTTATAGATGCGAAAAAACGATAATCACATAGCCGAAAATCATTTTAAAAAAAAATAACGTTTTCCAGAAGAAAGGGCACAGGAGAATAACAAGGCATACCAAAAATATTACATCTGAAAAATATTTTTTTCCTCGATCCATCTTATTGTTCATAAATCATTATAATGTACAACGTCTATATTACTAAATCCAATGTAATATACTTGTACTTGTAAATTGTAATAATAATAAGAATATTATAAAAATTGATTTTGTTAAAATCAGCACCATAACCATTATACCTATAAAACACGTACGGACAACATTAAATGTACGGGGTTCTCTTCATTACAAATTACGTCATAAAGTCAAACCAAATGATAAGTTCGCAGAGAACAAACAATAAATCTAGTGAACGAATTCAAAAATTCGCCTGAAATTAAAGTGATGTCATATAAAAAAAAATCAGTGTGGAATTTTACAAAATTAATAGAAACATTTTCGGAGACGGGACATTTTCATGTAGTGACGTCACGAGCCCAAATAATGGATTTATTTATTTAAAAATAAAAAAAACTGTACATTTCTAAAAAATTTTACTAACATTTTCGTAATCTTAGTAAAAAGATCTATCCACACGATTTTTTCCAAGTCGTTATGAAATCCATGCAAGTGACCTATTTTCTCTAGCACAACATTTCGAAGGCGTCTATACGTTTTCTTTTGTCACGCAAATACTTCTTTTGTGTTCTCTCAAATGTTTTCATTACCGGCCAAAAAAAACGTAATAGATATTGAGATTTCCTGGTAAAGGCGCCGCATCCCCGCTCAAAAAGAAGAAGATCGAGAGATATGTAATTACGAATGTTGGAGAGAGCTCGCTAATATTTAAAACTATAAAATTGAAGCGAAAAATGTTTAATAAAACACGACGAAACACTGTGAATTTTTTCATACATATAACTTCTAAAGTAAGTGAAATGATAGTGTTTATAATAATTTTGGGAGCATACCTTGCGTTTTTTTTTTGTATCGAGGGAACTTCACGTAATTTGCGTTTCTAGTCTAGATATTATCTTAAAAAATAACTTTTTTTTAAGAGCTTAAAAACTTCAAATGTTTAAGGGAGATATGTAACAAATCGGTAGAAATTCGGGTAGCGACGGTTTAAAACATTCTGGAATTTAGAGTAAATTGGGGGTATCCGCTGCATGAATACGCATTTTTGAAGTAAAACCTCTTTAGGCACGCTCGACTTGGGGGGTAAGCTGGTGAATGCGTTAGTGTGATGCGAACGGTAATCGATGCTAACGGTATCGATGCGAACGGTGATTGATGCGAACGGTGATCGGGCGAGGTGAACGGTCGGGACTTTACGCACGCCTGAGTTGAGAAGGAGATATAAGTTAGTGAAGATAGAAAGAGAGAGAGGTACGTTTCGTATATTACTGTCGGGGAAAGAGAGAGAGGCGCGAGCACAAGGAATCATTTATTGAATAACGTTGGTTTTTCTCCGTTTTCTCTACAACCGCTTGTGATTTTCACAAAAATAATTAGTTAGTCTGTTTTCTCTGTCCTTTTGTTATTTCCACAAAAAAGTGTTCGTTTTTCTCTGTTAACCTCTTGTAATTTTTAAAACCAAAAATTCGTTTTTCTCAGTTGTCTCGATTTTCACAAAAAAGCAATTAGTTTTTCTTTTTTTTATTATATAATCAGTAATATTATTATTAAATTAATAAAAACAGTTTATTTTTCAACAAGTTCTGCTGTGTAATTATTATTACGCGTGACAGCTGTGTCGCCTTCTGAAGGGATTATCAAACTGTTTGATAATGCCTTCAGAAGGCGAAACAGCTGTCACGCGTAATAATAATTACACAGCAGAACTTGTTTAAAAAATAAATTGTTTTTATTAATTTAATAAAAATATTATTGATTATATAATAAAAAAAATTTAAATTTAAATTGAATTTTACAAATTAAACTTGATAACAATAAATAAATTAGTTTTTCTCTGTTTACTAAAAACCTACAATAATTCAAAAATAAAATTCAATAATTATTTAATTAAGAACTTTATTTTGTACATCTCAGAATTTAGAAGAAAACAGATTAGATGTTCATTATTTTTCATTGGTAGAGATACGAGTATATCATAATCTTATCCGTTTCGCAAATTGCATCGCCATTTTTAAAATCTGTTAATAATTAAGCAGCACTTAAATTTATTGCTTTTCTTTGTTTGATTAAAATGGTTTAAAATTCGGATTCTGATCGAATGCAGTTCAAATCAATTTCATCAGGGATTAGTTTAGGATAACCTTTAAAAATCAGATTACGTTAATCTTTTAAAGGTTGTGCTGGGATCAAAGTTGATCTACTCTACTGAAACGTAGTTTCTAAAATCAATAATCTTGATATTTTGATCCCAAGTAAGCCACTATTGCTTAGATTATAATTAACATTTTGCCAGCACCCGGCTTTACCCGAGTTTCGGTTCTATTTTTTTTTTTAAATTTTGCTAAAAAAAATTTTTTTAAAGTTTTTTTACTTTTTGTTATACTTTCGCCAAAAACGTCCCGAGAATTTTAAAAGCTGTGTATCTCTCTTCCTCTCATGCAAACATATGTATTTTTCTTTTAACGAGAAAGAGAACGAAATAATGCTTCTTATTGTCTTTGAAATATGAAAGCTTTCTTGCATGGATATTTTACAATCTCGATCCAAAGTGACGGTTCAGAATTTACGGGAGAAATCGAGGCATCCGGAATGTGAGGAAAATATTGAACCAAGCAGACGGGTTAATAGATATTTCAAAGCTCCATAGTTAATAATTTCACAACAATAACCCGTATAAAAATACTATTTTAACTGCAATGCAAAACTTTCATGATGTTTCAGAGTGTTCTCTTGTAAATGCTGTTTTTTTAGCTCCAGCTGAGTAAAACTATTTCCCTCAGGGCTTCTGTCATCTTTGGGAATGCTGTGTGGAGGGTCTTTTTGTGAAAGGAAGAAGACTAAGTTTTGGGAAGGAAAACGTATGAGGGGTGGGTGGTCAGTGTGTCCAGGAGTGACGGACGTATGAATCCATCCTAAGCCAGTGCACGGCGATGCGATGAGTCGAGAGAGTCGGGATGAAAAGGTCAAACGGTTTCCCTTGACCAGTCTGTCCCAATCCGGCCCGCCACTCAGTAGGTGGGCAAACAAACCTCACCCTTTGAACCCGGGCACCCCTGCTAAGTCACGAAACGTAGCGAACCATTCGGGGTGACCAATGGCGCGCGGTATCTCAAACCCATAAATACCCATCTCACACTTGATAAACAGCATCTACCCTAATTTGTTCGTTTTTTAGAATCATACCGTCTCATAGAAATCGTTGTGGCACATTTACTGTCGTGGCGAGGAATGTGATCTGAATGGTGTTAGAAAGAGAAAACACCACGCTTTATACTCAAATCTAGAAGTTAACCGCAGAAGAATTAAAGTGTACACCAAAGATTCCGACAATCCACAATTTGGGAAAAATTAATTTTCTTCTTATAAAATACATTTATCTAATAAAATGCATATTTTGGTGGTCCCTAAAACAAATATTCTCTATTCTGTCAAGCCTTATCTAAAATTGCTCCCCCCCCCCCCCCCTCCATTCAATATCTCATCTCTTCTAAGTCTGAACTGGACCCCAAAGTCACATTCAATTTAGAAATTTGCCCATTTGAATAAAATGAATACATAAAATCACCTTTCCTCTCTCCACAATTTCAAATGATGGCCTAGAACACCCTTGAAGGGTGAAAGCCAGAAATATCTATCAAAGATACCTTGTATAAAGCGGAATTCTGACCAAACGGAACATCTCTATCTTCTCTACATCTCTACATATTAAAAATTTAAGTCCCCCGCGCCGTCTGTCTGTCTGTTCACGATAAACTCGAAAACTACTGAACGGATTTTCATGCGGTTTTCACCAATAGATAGAGTGTTTCGGAAAGTTTAGGTATGTAATTTGTCAAAGATTTATGTAAATTGGTTGAAACATAACGATAATTGTTAGAAGTGTCGGAAAAAGTCAAGCCGCCTGGTAGCTTTCATCGAAAACGCTGCCTAATCCTTTTGGGATATAACAAAACAATGCATCGTGGGATATTCCTCTTTTATAGATCTACAAAAAAGTCCGCGATGGCATACATCAATCTTTTACGGATAGCTTACTATACCCATTCTATCTTCTAAAAAATGGTCATGTACAGTGGGATAATTGGAAAGTTTTTAGACGGATACAGTATTAATCCTTATTAACTAAAATACGTTAGTTACCCCAAGCATTTTATTCACATTATTATAATCTTTCACACCATCTCTACGTATTATAAATTAAAGTCCTCCGCGGCATCTGTCTGTCTCTTCGCGATAAACTCATAGACGGCGGTGGTTACAAAGGTTGGATTTTACAAAGTGTTTTATTAGCCACAGCAACGCGTGGCCGGGTCAGCTAGTATTAAAATAAAATAATAGTTTGGGCTATGTTCTGTTTTATCATTTTTCTGTTTGTCATGGAACCATTTTTTGTATCCGAAATATCAATGACTTCGCGCCAACTGCAAAGTTAACTGTGTCGATTTGTACCAATCATTTTCGTTGTCAGTCGTGTTTCTCCGAAGACGTTCGGATCAACGCTGATGACGTCAACGCCATCTTCAACGCAAATGAACCAATGTATCTGATTGGTTTACCAATTGACTCCAGGTTCATTCTAGTTAGACTGACTTGATGGAATAAGACGTAAGAAGTGCTATAGATAGAATTATAAGACTCGTGTAGGTACTGCTGCGCGAAGTCTTATTAAAAAAGTTAGTTTTTTCTTCTTTTAGCAATTCCTTCTTGTAATTTTTTCAACCCTGGTACGTGAATCCTGCGTTGCCAGATGCGTGATTTTTAGGGTCATTTATAGTATTAACAACATCGACCAACATAGTCTAGACAGGCACGTGGATATTAAAAATCGGTCTCTTCAAGACCCATGACCACTCCCTCTTCTCCTCAAAAAGACCCTCCACACGGCAAAAAGGTGACATAAGCCCCGAGGAATATTATTTTCCTCAAGGCCTGCTGTCGAGTTAATATAAAAAAAATTAAAAGTGAAATTAGCAGTGGACAATGAAATTTCAATACCAACAGTATTGCGGGGATTGGAACCTGCAGTGAATGAAAGGAATTGGATGAACCCTGTTCGGCCATATTATCTACGAATGTTGAGATTTGAAAATATCTCTTCTTTGAATGGATGTGTGCTGTAAAGTCGTGTGGCGGTCCATATTCTATGTATACCAGTTCCTTGTTCATTATGCTCCTTCGGATAGCCTCTCCATATCGGAAGTTGACTATCATTAGTCTGTTGACCGCATCCATTATGACTGCAGCTTGGAACAAGTCGACAGTACTGTACTCGAACGAGATTATAAAAGTTTGGGGGTAAAGTGTCTTTATAAAATCCATAGGGTGAGGTGTCTTTATAAAATCCAGGAGGTGAGGTGTCTTTATAAAATCCAGAGGGTGAGGGTCTTTATAAAATCCAGAGGGCGAGGTGTCTTTATAAAATCCATAGGGCGAGGTGTCTTTATAAAATCCAGAGGGTGAGGTGTCTTTATAAAATCCAGGGGGTGAGGTGTCTTTATAAAATCCAGGGGGTGAGGTGTCTTTATAAAATCCATAGGGCGAGGTGTCTTTATAAAATCCAGAGGGTGAGGTGTCTTTATAAAATCCAGAGGTTGATGTGCCTTTATAAAATCCAGGGGGTGAGGTGTCTTTATAAAATCCAGGAGGTGAGGTGTCTTTATAAAATCCAGAGGGTGAGGGTCTTTATAAAATCCAGAGGGCGAGGTGTCTTTATAAAATCCATAGGGCGAGGTGTCTTTATAAAATCCAGAGGGTGAGGTGTCTTTATAAAATCCAGGGGGTGAGGTGTCTTTATAAAATCCAGGGGGTGAGGTGTCTTTATAAAATCCATAGGGTGAGGTGTCTTTATAAAATACAGAGGGCGAGGTGTCTTTATAAAATCCATAGGGCGAGGTGTCTTTATAAAATCCAGAGGGTGAGGTGTCTTTATAAAATCCAGGGGGTGAGGTGTCTTTATAAAATCCAGGGGGTGAGGTGTCTTTATAAAATCCATAGGGCGAGGTGTCTTTATAAAATCCAGAGGGTGAGGTGTCTTTATAAAATCCAGAGGTTGATGTGCCTTTATAAAATCCAGGGGGGTGAGGTGTCTTCATAAAATCCAGGGGGTGAGGTGTCTTCACAAAATCCAGAGGGTGAGGTGTCTTTATAAAATACAGAGGGTGAGGTGTCTTTATAAAATCCAAGGGGTGAGGTGTTTTCACAAAATCCAGAGGGTGAGGTGTCTTTATAAAATACAGAGGGTGAGGCGTCTTTCTAAAATCCAGAGGGTGAGGTATCTTTATAAATGGAAAGATTATTTTATCTAGATTATAGAACTATTTTTGTTTTTGCAAAAGAGTAAAAAAATAATCAATAAATAGGAACATTGAAAATGCATGGGAAGAACCAGGAATTTTGCGCGAAAACTTTTACAGGCAAAAGTTTACAGATATTATTTTATTATTATTCGAAGGGTTAAGTAATCGGTTTCACCACGCTAGAACTCCAGACGCTCTAGATAAATGAAATTGTGACCTATATAATATAGAAGTCAAAATATTGTCAAGAAATCGATTAATAATATTCACAGGAGACCAAACGACACATGCATATTCATTGAATATGTTTGTTTAATTATTACCTATTGGTCTCCTTTTTATGCTGTCCATATTCGTCATATTTAATCCGTTTAACATCGATTAAAAGGGATTGCTAGGAGGCTAGGATTAGAAAGACGCAATTACTCATTTGATGAAATTGAACTAACTGTAAACCTTTAAAAGACCGCCGGAAAAAATTGATCACATTTGTTTCATCAAATCTATCAATTGTATTATTGATTCATCTACCTAGTACAACTCATCCCTTTCAATATATCTTCTCGTAGACTCAGAAATAATGAACTGTTCTTCCTCAATCAACACTCGACTAATTATGGATTTTTTCACCACTTTCCAGAACGTGTAGACTGGTCAACTCAAGTCAAGACCTTGATTTTGTTGATAAAATTTTAAATGATTTTTGTCTGTCACTAAACAATATAACTACATTTAACTATTTCTATTTCTAGCTAATCTTTATTTAACTTGTCACTTCTGTTTTCTTACGTTTATCTCTGTTTTATCTCCGCTTTCATAGACCATCCTTTACTATTATGATTTACACGTTTTTTTTAAATTTTTTATTATTTTGTTGTAAATTAGACGCAAGTCTGTTAATAAAAAAATCCTGGGCGGTTCCGAAATTTGACACAAGCCCTTCTAGCATTAAGCTTGTCAAGTCAAGACCTTGATTTTGTTGATATAAGTTTAAATGATTTTTGTCTGTCACTAAACAATATAACTACATTTAACTATTTCTATTTCTAGCTAATTCTTTACTTAACTCGTCACTTCTGTTTTCTTACGTTTATCTCTGGTTTTATCTCCGCTTTCATAGACCATCCTTCACTATTATAATTTACACAATTTTTTTTAATTTTGTGTTGTTTTGTTGTGAATTAGGCGCAAGTCGGTTAAAAAAAAATCCTGGGCGATTCCGAAATTTGACACAAGCCCTTCTAGCATTAAGCTCCCGAAATAATGTATAGGTTCCGGCAGTCATGGTGAAAACAATTTAAAACTCGTTTTAGTAAGTCCCTGACCGTGACATCATAGTTTGCTTAAATTAAACTAAGTACCGAAGGTATGTACAAAAATCGTACACAACAAGCAATTCCATTGTAATTCTTGTTTAGATTACATCATGTAAAATTATCAATCATTTACTCTGTAAAATTGTTTTAAAAAAGTTGTTTTTGTTTATTTTTATTTTTAGCTTTAGGAGTAATTTCAATTTGGGAGGCGGGAATGGGTACCGCCGCCCCGGGAACCTTTGTTGGATAATCAACACCTCTGCCATAGGTTACCCCAAGTGGTTCGCTACGTTTGGTGATTTAGCAGGGGTGCCCGGGTTCATGGGGTGAGGTTTGTCTAGGTCTTGGAGGCGGATGACCAGGACATACTGAACCCTCAAGTAAAACCTCAAATTGTAATATTTAATTAAATGAAGACAATATTAGCGAAACTCAATCGAAAATCTGGAGAAATCAGATAAATTGGAACCTATGGGACTCGAACCCGGGACCTCCTGCTTACATGGCAACAGCTCTACCAATTGAGCTAAGGTGTCTATATCCAATTCGGAACTTTTAACTGCATCATACTTCGACTGAGACTTCCTGGGTTCGAGTCCCAGAGGTTCCAATATCTTTTTTCTGATTTTTTTGTCTCCAGATTTTCGATTGAGTTTTTTTTGCATTATTTTGTAATATTTGACCATAATTATAATGTACTTACGCAGAACTTACTTTTGTGAAAAATCGCATGATTTATTTTTGGGGTATTATGCCGTGTTGCGCTATCTCCTCCTTTAGCCAAAGTTTCGGACAGCATTACAGTGTCTATCATCAGGGCAGTTGTGGACACTGTTTTGCTGTCCGAAACGTTGGCTAAAAAAGGAGGTAGGCAGTGCAACACGGCATATTACCACAAAATAAATCAATGTAATGCTTTTGGCCATGAAAATTTCAAAACGTATGCAATAAAGAGATATTTTAATTGTAATATTTGTGAAGCTAAAAGTGATTATAAAAAAGTATTTGCCTAATCATTGTCATAATAAAAAATACAAGACACGTTATATTCACACTATTCAAACGAAAATGTAACACCGTTTAAGAAAAAGATGGCCATTCAAAGAATATATATATGAACGGACCGCCAAAGAATGTCTAATGAACCTAGTTCAGTGAAACCACGCGCGTTGTCTCGGTAATGTATCTTCACTCTATTAATTCATCTTAGCATCTGTCAAGCATTTGAATAAAAGAAATACGCATTTCATTGCAAGAATTATTATTATTATTCATATTTAATTCTGAAATCGTTAATGTTAGATTTGTCTTTGCTGATGATCCAATACTTGATGTCTGATTTATATTTAACTAGCTGACCCGGCCACGCGTTGCTGTGGCTAATAAAACACAACGTCATCTACTGGATGGTTATCCAACCTTTATAACCACCGCCGTCTTTGAGTTTATCGCGAAGAGACAGACGGAGGACTTTAATTTATAATGCGTAGAGATGGTGTGAAAGATTATAATAATGTGCATGAAATGCTTGGGGTAACTAACGTATTTAAGCTAATAAGGATTAATACTGTATCCGTCTAAATAACTTTTCAATTACCGCAATGTACGTGTCCATTTTTTTAGAAGATAGAATGGGTATAGTAAGCTATCCGTAAAAGATAGATATATGCCTTCGCGGACTTTTTTGTAGATCTATAAAAGAGGAATATCCCACTGTGCATTGTTTTGTTATATCCCAAAAGGATTAGGCAGCGTTTTCGATGAAAGCTACCAGGCGGCTTAACTTTTTCCGACACTTCTAACAATTAGCGTTATGTTTCAACCAATTTACACAAATCCTTGACAAATTACATACCTAAACCTTCCTAACGAAACACTCTATCTATTGGTGAAAGCCGCATGAAAATCCGTTCAGTAGTTTTCGAGTTTATCGCGAACAGACAGACAGACGATGCGGGGGACTTTAATTTATAATATGTAGAGATGTAGAGAAGAGATGTAGAGAAGTAAATTGTGTTTTGCCTAATGGCCAGTGGAAGCGCATTGTATTGCTTAGGTGCACAATACCTAAAATTTATTTGGCCTTTGTATTTGAAGAGACGCTAACTGTAATGTAAAAATTATAAACAAATAAAAAATAAACAAAAAAATGGATTCCTTTCAAATCTAACTTACATAATTAGATTTGACAGGATTCCATTATTTTTTTTTTGTTAAATAATAAAGAATTGAAACAAAGTTATATTATTGTGTTTATTATATATATATTCTCTGGAGAGAATAACATGGGAGACAATACACTAGTAAAATAATTTTGGTACCTACTTATTTATCGCTTGCCTGATGTGATAAGAAGTTACAATTTTTTTTAAATTAAAGTTAATTGTACTTGAATAATGTTACGCTTGACGCAGAAATATTTCACATTGATGCGGTGGTAATAAAATAAAACACAATTCTTCTATATTTGGAGTAGGTACAATCAATTTGCAAGTATGACAGAGTTCAATAATAGTAAAACTATAACAATAACTTTATATGTAGGTAATTAACTCAAAGTAATCCAATTTTTCCCGCAACCGCTAGTTAGAAGGTGCGCGGGTACGACCGGAAGGCAACTTAACTTTTTCGAGGTCTCAGATGACCTTATATCGGTCAGACCATCTGTGACATCTGGGGCATCTAATCAATGGCGTCCCTCGCTCCTTATATAAGTAAGGGACGAAGCGATGCGGGAATTATAGAGTCTTCCTTATTGAACTAGCATTAAAAACCCGCTCCGCAGGTTTTTACTGCTAGGCCCTGCGGGCGGCTTTTGGTCCGGCTTCGCCCAGTTCGTGTTGGTGATTATTTTGTAAATCCAATAGGAACTGGTTCCAAAATTAGCCCGTTCCTCATATCCACTGTCGACGTATCAACTGTCAACCAGTGATGGCTAGTCACCGCGAAAAGTGACCGGGACGGGCGATGACCTCATATGTAATATACAGCCGCCTGATACAACTGAGTATTACCGTCAATCTTTCGAAATCCGGGAGATTCTCCAGGTTCACAAATTCGTAAAACTTATACCTAGGAAGGGCACGTCCCTTTGCGTCTTGCCGACGAAAGTGGCGTCATTTTATGACAAATTCTTGAATTAGAAATCGAATTACAATGGAAGCTTTGTCTGAAAATCCACGTACACGGATGCTTATGTGGTGCGACGGGTAAGGCGCGGCGGCAGACATGTGTTGGAAGCCGGATTCTTAAATTCAACCACGCAGATGCAAGGCTATTAATAATGTTCGATTACTTTACTACAACATTACTTTCTTATCCGTGCACCAACAACCGAAATTAGTATCTGTGTTTAATAACAGTTTTTTTCGTTTCAGGCGCTCGTGAACATCGTAAAGAATGGAGGAAAATCTACAACTAAAAATAATCGAGTAGTATCCCTTATTTAGTTCAATCCTAAAGCATACATACATTAACCGCGCCACAAATGGTTACCCAACTATCCTTAGTGATAAAAAACATAAAATTATTTAAAAGTATCCGCACATTTTGATCTGTGTGTAAACATAGCAAACATTTGAGTTACTTTGAATTGTTTGAACTATGGTCAAGTAGTGATCATCTGGTATTTGGAATTGAAAATTTCAGCTTTCACGGTTTGTTGACAAGCTACAATTTGCTGAATTAAAATATTGACCGACTTGAGTCTGCTAGCTCAGGATATTGACCAGTTGAAATTTGCAGAAATGAAATATTGACTAATAAGTCCGCAAGCCAAGAGAAGAGCAAGCACGAAGAGAACCAAATCCAAGACCAGCTTGCGTTTGCTATCATAAAATATTGACAAGAAGTAAATAGTCTACTAGCTCAGAATATTTACCAGCTATAATTTGCTTTCATAAAATATTGACTCAAGTCAAAACAATGAATATCTTCAGGCATTGAGAATCGTTTTGTTGGTAAAAGCTGTTACGCTGACCGTTTCAAATACATTCTGCTGTATCAGCAAAAAAAAAGTCAAGAAACATAGATAGTGTTCCTATCAAATAAAAACGGGTGGCAGAAAAATAAGAAGGAAAAGGCAACCCTTAAGGGATAGGCTATCGAATGGCCCAAAACGAGAGGCAAAGATTGGAGACGAAGAAGAGGAAGGTTGATTTGGTGGCTGCCTACCTGCTCTGCTGAGCGGACCTACTTTCAGGTAAATAAGATTTCTTCTGCTACTTTTGTTTATCAATTTCATGGTATTTTACATATATATTATATCTACTAGCTGGTTCCCGGCATGCGTTGCATTTAATAAAGAAATAGTTTCTCCCTGCGTGTCCTCTCCCATACACCCCGTTCTCGCGTTCCCACTCCGCCTCCTCCACCTCCCCTCTCCCCACTCCACTTCCTCCCTTCCCCGTCCCACGAACACCCTTCCGAGTTCCCCGCCCCCTCCCAAGTTCTTCTCCCCCCTCCCGGGTTCTCCTCCCCCCCCCCCCCCCCGCTAACACCCTACCCGAGATCCTCTCTCCCCCTTCCCCATCCCCCCTTCCGCTTTCCATCCATTCAGTCCCGATACATTCAGTTTTCAAACACCTATTGAAATTTTTTTGTACGAATTTTATAAAGCCAGAGCTCACCAGTAGTTTTATACAAACCTTGTCCTCTCAATAACGTACACAAAAAAAATTAATTATCCAATTTGGTGCAGTCGTTCGGAAGTTATGCGCGTACATACATTTCAGCGATTCATTTTTTTAGATGTGTGGCTCTACCAGTGTCTTCGGTGTGTGGATCTTCCGGCATTGCAGAATTTACAATTTTTATTTTTATTTTTTATTTTGGTGCCGAAACCAGGGATATCATATATGTAAAAGTATCCACCCATCTTGTTAAAATCAATGTGTAACAGTTGTTTCAAATTACTTTAACCGTGTTTTATGACATCTAAAGAGCCTGGTACTTTCCAACCTTTATCTTTGCATCTCCTTACCCTCCCCATTCTCTTCAGCCCCACAATATACCTAAATCGGTGATTAGTTCAACTACTTCTATCTAGACAGCGGGGAGCAGCACATTAAAAAAAATACGTGTGTTAAATCTAGTAGTAGTAGTAGTAGATACGAGTAGTTCTAAAGACATGTGTTCTACTCGCAGTCCGTGTTTTTTTCTTAGATTTTTTTACGTTAGGTAACTCCACACAGGAGGCCCTGAGGAAAATAATTTCCCTCAGGGCCTAGGTCATCTGGGATGCTGTGTGGAGGGTCTTTTTGAGGAGAGGAAGAAATTAACATTGGTCTTGAAGAGACCCATGTTGTAGGAAGGAGGAAACACAGAGGCCGGCAAATCATTCCACAGCCGAGCTTTTGAACACAAGAACGAGGCGAAGAAACGACCTGTTCTCATGTGACAAATGTCAACTGTGTACAAATGTTGGGCACGCGTTTGGCGTGTTTCCCGACTATGCACCGGTGCCGAAGGGATCAATGGTGCTAGGTCCTCGGAGCATCTTCCATTGTAATACCGGTAGAACAAGGATAGCATTCCCACCCGACGCCTGTGCTCTAAAGATTGCAATCCGTCTGTTAAGATGGGAGAATCTATCAAACGGACCGCCCGTTTCTGCACAGAGTCGAGGGTATTTTTCAGGTATTTTGGAGCTCCAGACCAGAGGTGACTGCCAAATTCAACCGTGTGGCGCACTTGTGATTTGTACAGGGTTAGCAGTTGTGTACTATTAAAGTATCTGCGGGCCCTGTACAGTAAGCCCAGTTTTTGGGAGGCCAACTTTACTCTGGCTTCGATGGAGCCCCCATAGCTAAGATGGTCACTTAGGGCTACACCAAGCAAGCAAGATTTACTTAATTCAAAACTTTTCTCCCTAAGTTTCTATTATGGTTAAATGGTATACCTACAACCTACATATATATATACGAGTACATGACCATCTCAAATCATCCACGCATTGAGCGGTACAATTCTAAAGATAGCCGTCTCTAGAGTAATCACTAAGTTCTCCGCGTTGACTTTGGGACCTTGACCTGTGCTCTGCTGGCAAACCATAATGATCTCTGGCTAATTCAGGATGATCCCTGCTGTAGCTCATCGCAGCCTCACTTCATCTCACTAATTGAGGCAGATCAGATTAGGCGAATGGATGACAGACCGTCCACTAAATAATATATCGCACATTAAATATAACGAGACCACAATCAGTGTTGCCAACTCAGCTCCTTTAGAGCTAGATTTGGCTCTAAATCGACGTCGTCAGCTCCAAAAAAAGTCATTTAGCTTCTTAGCTCGTTTTTTCAGATATTTCAGCTCTTATTCACGTGAAATAATATTTGCAATAATATTCCAAAAATGCAACATTGGGACGAGGACTTCCCTAAAAAAAGAGATTCCCTGAACTCCTGCACAAGTAAACAGTTGCTAAAAATGCTATGGTGGAAACATCGGTATAGGGAATTCCCGAAAAAATGAAATTCCCAAAAACTTCGATACAAGTAACTTGCCTAGGTAGAATTTTTAGAGGACTAGTCGCTGTCTAACAAAAAATATTTAAAAAAAACAATTAAAAAATCCTGAAGACTTCGATGTTATCAAAAATAATTGTGTATTGAAAATTATAAATAAAAACAAAAGTAGCCAAAAAGGACGAAAGGTAAGTTTTTTTGTCAAAAATTCTACACCCCCCCCCCCCCCCTGGAAACTGAGAATTTTTCTTCTCTGAAATTCTCCATCAACCCCCCCCCCCCCACGCTTTATGTCATTTTCAAAATTTAGCTCCTTTTTGGCTCTTTTTTGGGTTTCGCCTAGCTCTACTTTAAAATTCGAGTTGGCAACACTGACCACAATAAGACGGTCACGTACGACGTACAAGGGTCCGTTTGTTAAATTCTCCTAACTAAAATATATCATTTTTAAATCAGATTTTATACTTTAGGGAACGTACCCATACTGCGTGACACGTTTAGGGTGGGGGGGGGGGTCTTCGAAATGTCACGCTTGATACAAATGAGCGGCGATGGGCTTAGGTTTTTGGTCACCGGGGGGGGGGGGTTAAAAATGGCAAAAACGTTGGTCACGTAGTATGGATACGTTCCCTTAGGACTCTTTTCCACCAAAAAATATAAGTTGATTTTGAAAGATTGTTCTTTTATCTAGTAAACGTATGTTTTAAATTTTGAGAACAAATGTTTATTTTTAGTGTAATAAAATTACACCATACCATCGTTGACAGATTTGTTAAATTTTCAAAAAAGAGTTTGTATTATACAACACCCATTTCAAATCATATAAGCATGCAGTAAAATAAATCAATACGTTTTCTGGTAAACGTATGTTTCAGAATTTTAATTTTAGTTTAAATAAAATCATTAAAAATATATACGTACATACATGTGTTTCTTGACGAAAATTGGTCCGTTTGTGTATTTATTTGCGCACTTACAGACTAATATATTTCAGATTTTTTTACATTCTTTTTTGCTTAGACATAATTGAAAAATAATAAATACTTATGATCAAAAAATAATTACAAAAAGTACATAATTTTAATAGTTTTATCATCACGCCTTTCAGCATTTTTGGATGTAGGTATAAATTAAAGCAAATTTGGAATGAAATACAATCGATATTGAGTTATAATTTTAAAAAGCTGGTACGGATAATAATTAATCTTTCTCATTGGAACCGCGTAAGAACATCTTTCGACGAAATGTGGATTTTCGGCCGCTGGCTGCTTAAACGCCCTTAAGCCGCCGCTACTCGAATTTCTGCCGATTTCTTACATATCTCCCTTAAACATTTGAAGTTTTTAAGCTCTTAAAAAATATATATGTGGTTTTTGAAGATAATATCTATCCATTCCCCACGCCGAAACGCAAATTATATGAAATTCCCTCGATAGAAAAAAATCGCAAAGTATGCTCTGAAAATTATTATTTTCACGTCTGTTTCAGTTATTTTGTAATTTTTGCAATTTGGGAGGCGGGAATGGGTACCGCCGCCCCGGGAACCTTTATTGGATAACCAACACCTCTGCCATAGGTCACCCCAAGTGATTCGCTACGTTTGGTGATTTAGCAGGGGTGCCCGGGTTCATTGGGTGAGGTTTGTCTAGGTCTTGGAGGCGGATGACCAGGACATACTGAACCCCAGATTCCTACCCACCCCTTAAACCCTTTTCCTTCCCAGAAATCTCCTCTCCTTCCTTTCCTTAAAAAAACCCTCCACACAGCATCCCCAAAGATGGCCTAGGCCCTGAGGGAAATTATTTTCCTCAGGGCCTCCTGTGTGCAACTTATGTAAAAAAAATTACATGTTATGTGTATGAAAAAAATCACAGTGTTTCTTTAAACGCTGTTTTAGACAGCCCCCAAGAGATATTTGCTGTATTTTAAAGGAGTCGTGTTTTATTAAACATTTTCACAATTTCCGCTTCATTTCTATCCTTATAAATATTAGCGCCCTCTCTGCAATATTCGTAATTACATATCTCTCCATCTTCTTCTTTTTGAGCGGGGATACGGCGCCTTAAGGGGAAAGCCGGTCGCCGAGAAATTTGAACAATAGAGATTTCGCTAAAAAGTTGCTGTCACTGTCGCTCTTACTCTCCCGAATATTGAGCGAAAGAGACAACTGCACCTCATGCTTATACGCTATCATACCATATTATCATACGTAAATAAAATCATCAAAATCGAGGTTTTGTATTCGTTAATATTCCATTTAAACCGCAGTCGGTATGTTTTAGTAAAAAATGGTTCATAATCTACCATAAGTAGTTTCCCCAGAATTGCCCAGAGAATTGTTTGTTTATTATTACGTACGTCGCATAAAAATAAAAAATACTTACATGGAATTTCCTTCTTGAAAATCAAAAAATAATCGCGTTGCCATAGGTCATCCCAGGTGTCTCGCTACGTTTAGTGACTTAGCAGGGATGCCCGGGTTCATGAGGTTTGTCTAGGTCTCGCGGACGCGTTTGACTCCGTGCGGGTGGGCCGAATCGGGAGAGACTGGTTGAGGCAGACCTTTTGAACTCTTCTTTTTAACTCCCTCGACCCATCGCCTTGCATCGCAGTGGGAGGAATAGATTCATATGTCCGTCACTCCTGGGCACACTGACCCTCAGATTCCTACCCACTTCTCACACCCTTTTCCTTCCTCTACTCCTTATAGATTCCTCTCCTTCCTTTCCCCAAAAAGATCCTCTACACAGCATCCCCAAAGATGACATAGGCCCCGAGAGAAATTGTTTTCCTCGGGGCCTCCTGTGTGGAGCTGATGTAAAAAAATCTCCAAATGGGATACCATTCTCCTACATACCAATCTCCAGTTGTGAGGCTGAACACAGTGGGAAGTGAAAGGAGACGGTATTGAGGAAAGTTCAGGCTATTCAGTTCTGGTCACCATCCACATCTAAAGCCATTTAGAGCAACGTTTCGTTTGCTCTTTCCGTGGCCCAATTTATTTATCAATCAAATCTACGTCGTAAAAGAATCACTGTAGCATCAATACAAGATACGTTTAGAATCATTGTGGAGTTCTCGCACCGTGGCGATACTGACAGTTTTATTGCAGATTTATTAGTTTTCGAATGGAAATCAAATATGTCACCAGACAATCTACATATTATGTACACATTATCGTTGTGTTGTAGTATGTGTGCTCTTCATTGCTCGTATTAAAGTTAACAATACCAGGAAGACATAATACTCAGGAGATCTCTAAACTTAAAAGTCGCCCGTATGCAATAATGTTTTATTTTATTACTAACTGGGGTACTTGGCTTCGCTCTGGAAGTTGATATAAATCCACGACGGACCTTGCTTTTTGTATCCCTACCAATGGGTAGCCCTACAAAAAAGGCTTTGAATGGTCCTCAATGTTCTAGAACATTCTACACATTTGAGAGTGTTCTGGAATGTACCACAATGATCAGGGGATGTTCCCGAACGTTCCAGGCTATTCCAGATTGTTCGGGGCGTTCTGGAATGTTGTGGAATACTCAGGAATGTTCTGGACTGTTCTAGAAATGTCTAGAGGGCGAAACTTCCAGCCTTTATATTTTCAAAAGCACGCCCTTCAGGTAAAAATCGGACTCGTTTCAGAGTTTTAGCGGGACGCACACTTTCATACACTTTCTTCTAAATATATATTGATTAATTTGTCAAGTGTAGTGTATTGAGTATTCGCGTAGTTTCAATTTCTTTTAACAGATGTCGATGTGTTAGAACATCTGTCATATCCCAACAGATGGCAGCTGAATAAATATTGACTATATCTTACTGGCTGCGCCAGATGTTATGTCTCTTATTTCCAATATTAGATAAGTCGAGAAGTGTTGGTTTTCTTCCAATAATTTTAATGGTTCTATTGTTTACTAGTTTCTTTTTTGGCTATCGTGAATATTTG
Source organism: Limnephilus marmoratus (assembly GCA_917880885.1). NCBI lineage: Eukaryota > Metazoa > Arthropoda > Insecta > Trichoptera > Limnephilidae > Limnephilus > Limnephilus marmoratus. The sequence continues at coordinate 33,054,839 of OU862932.1, forward strand.
CAATGTTTTATTTTACTGGATAGACGTCCTTTCAAGACTAGATCCTAAATAGTTGACAGCGGAAGCCTGCTCTATCTTACTAGAAACTAGAGCCTTCGGCCGTCATTGTTACGGTTGGTACCTAAGACTCGAACGGCGATAGATGGTGCTCCTTTGGCAATTCTAGTTCAGCTGCCATCTGTTGGGATATGACAAAAATTCTAAACTATCGACATATGAGTATATTAAAAGAACCTGAAACTACGTGGATACTTAATACACTACATTAAGTAAGTACAATAATAATATTCAGAGAACATTCTCGTAAATCTGGAAAATGACTCGTAAATATTTTATCAACTTCACAAGACCAATGTTCATTCCTTCCTCTCCTCAAAAAGACCCTCCACACAGCACCCCAGATGACATAGGCCCTAAGGGAAATCATTTTCCTCATGGCCTCCTGTGTGGAGTTAATGTAAAAAAAAAAAAACAATATTGGTTTGGGAAACTGGTGAATTCATATCTAGTTAAAATTTTGATTCGATTTTGTAGAATAACTTATTTTGATATGAGCTTTCGTTTTCGTGTAAATCGAGTCTGAAGTAAGAATTTTTAGGTCAAATTCTAAAAAAAATCTGTCGCTATTATGTTTATTTAGCTTTTTTGCGAAACGTAAATCCGAATTCAAGAGTGTTGACCCTTTAGTGGTCGAAAAAATGAAAAAATATTTAAAAAATCGATTCTTTGATCGGTACAATTTTTTTTCACTCGTGAACCTCGCTGAAAGAATTATTCACGTATTGTGTGTAATGTTTTTGGTGCAGTTGTGTAATTTCTATTATGTTGTTAATTATGTTTATCAGCAACTCCGTTCTCCTTCTATTGAAAAAAAACTAATGCAGTACGCAAGATAATTGTAATTTTCCGCTAGTAATTATAAAACCACAAGATAATTGTAATTTTCCACTAGTATTAACAAAAAAGTTTTTTTCCACCAAAAATTTACAAAATCTAGGAAGATTAATATTTTTCCGGTTGAATTTCCAATTCTAAAATGGAAACGTTTGGCATTTTTTTTTTATTTAAATGCCTAAATAGAACGTTTTGATATAGAATATTTTCCGATAGAAAACACTTGGCAAAAGATAAAAAAATATTAAATTAATTTTAGGGTTTATAGTATTTCTGTTAGAAAATACATAAATTAAGAGAAAACCGGGCGGCGTTCTGTCCATGCAAACATGTTCTCCTATTTCCTCTCTGGATTTCGTGACTAGTGCAAATATTTTTTAATGTGATATAGGTGTCGACCGCTAGTTAGTTATGCTTTTTTGGCAAGTTATTTCTTATAGGAGTTAGGACCCTCCAAAAATCGTTACCATTGCCTGGTTTGAACGCCATCCGCAGGCGTTCAGTATACAAACTAGAAAATGTATTTAAAAGAAAGCAAAACTTTCAGACATAGAATATTTTCTTCTTATTAGAATTAGTCGGTAAAAAAAATTACAAAACCTCGATATTGACAATTTTATTTATGTATATCAATCAGCCTGTGGTGCAGTTGTCTCTCTCGCTCAGTATTCCGTAGGAGGGGGGAGGACTGTCACTGAGGTAACAGTGACAGTGGCAGCAACATTTTTGTTGTTGAAATTCCTATTATTCGTATTTATCGGCGACCGTGTTCACTCTAAATATTTAACAAAAAATCAAACTTGAAAACAAAATTATTTCATCTGTAAGTTTACTTTAAAACAATTATGCAAAATTTCGGGTGTGCTGACTCTATTTTTGCGATTTTGATGGATTTTTGATGGATTCTGCCAAAAAATTGTCCTTTTCTATTAGAAAATTCACTTATTCAAGAGATGATTTTGTTTTTCATTCGTGTTTTGTCTTAAGAAATACAAACAAGCAAAAGATAAGAATGTTTCCGTTGAAATAATATTAGGTATACAAACGTTAATTTAACAGATTATTATTTTCCGTTCGGAATTACAGGAACAACATTCTACCTCAACTTCACCAACGTTATGACATAAAAACTACAAACCCTAAAATTGAATTATTTATTTATTTATTTATTTTTTTATTTATTTATCTATAATAAAATATATTTACATTGGTTTTATTTGTATGCCTGTCTCACTAGGGTATACCTGTGTCGAGACAGGCGTACAGGTATATAAATGAATATAGTAGTTACAAGGATATTTCAGGTAAAATACATATTATGAATAGAATTAAAACAGAAGGGTGATTGGAAGGGTGGTAAATCTTTTAAAGAGAGTTATTTTAAAAATGTTGGAGATGGAGTAATGAAATAAATTCTGCCTAATCTATTTATAGGTTAAATTTGACAGAATTCCACTATTTTCATTTATTTTATAAGGGTTAGGGTGTATGTGAATAGTTATTTCTGACTATGTGTGATTTATTTTACAGATATTTGTGATAGTGTGGCGTCCAATACTTATAATCCATTTTTTAATATCTTGTTTGAATTTTGTAAAGGAGTCACTTTGTCTGATCGTAGTTGGTAGTGTATTGTATAGTTTGCAAGCTATGTATTTAGAGTGTCTTTGCCCGAAGGTGGTTTTGAAAAAAGGAGTTTGGAGAAGTTCGTTGTTTTTGGCTCGGGTATTGTGTATTGTTTGTGTAGCTTTGTATGGTGTTTTGTTGTTTTTGTGTAAATTAAGTAATATGGATCTTGAGTAGAGCTGTTTTATGTCCATAACGTTGAAGGAATTGAAGATAGTATCAGTGCTGGTAGTAAGCGGCATTTTAAGAATTATTTTTATGATTAGTTTTTGTGCTTTCATGATGGGATCAAGGGCATTGGAATATGCATTACCCCAGGCTACAATTCCGTATTCGATGTGAGATTGGCACAATGAGTAATATACTGTTTTTAAAAGTTTTAGGTTAAGGAAATTGCGTGTTTGTTTGAAAAAGTATATAGATTTTCGGATTTTGTTTGTAGTATTATGTATATGTTGTTTCCAATTCAGGTGTGTATCGAAGGTTACTCCTAAATATTTGATAATGTTTACTTGCTCTAGGCATGGGCAGTCACAGTTCCGGTTTAGAGATGAATTTTTACATTTGTGTATTTTTAATGGCGGGGCTAGGTATGACTTTGGGATATTGGTGAGACTAGACAGTAAGTATTTGGTTTTCTGTACATTTAGAGTTAATATGTTCGAGTCAAGCCAATATTTTACCTGTTGAATTCCTTCCTCCGCTTTGGAATATGCGGTAAGCCAATCTTTTGCTTGGAAGAGTAGGACAGTGTCATCGGCAAAACTGACAATAGTGGCATCGATATCTAGGTTGCATAACTCGTTAATATATATTAGGAAGAGCGTTGGACCTATAACACTGCCTTAAGGGACCCCGTAACTAATGGGCAAATTCTGGCTCTTTGTGGTACTGAGTTTAACGCATTGGGATCTGTCAGATAAGAAGCTGGAGAGGAGGCCTAATTCTTTGTTCCTAATACCTATATTAAACATTTTGCGTTTTAATTTGCTGTGTGAGATTGTATCAAATGCTTTACATAGGTCGAGAAATACCGATAGACATTTCAAACCCTTATCCAGGTGGCCAGAAATATGGTCAGTGACCGTGGCTATAGCATCATTGGTGCTTTTATGTTTTCTGAATCCAAATTGCCGCGGCGATATTAAGTTATTGGTTTCAAGATATTCCATGAGACTATTATTGACGATCTTTTCGAATACTTTTGAGAGGGAATTTAGCAACGTAATAGGACGATAATTACTAATATCAAGTTTGGAGCCAGTTTTAAAAATAGGGATAATGAGACCTTGTTTTAGAATGGTGGGAAATAGCCCTTGGCGGATGCTAATATTAAGTAGATGCGTTAATGGTTGAAGTATACCAGGGGCAATTTTTTTAAGAACATTGTTAGATATTTCATCAATGCCGGTTGATGAAGAGTTTTTGAGCGAGTTTATTACTATAGAAACTTCTTTCTCTGTAATCGTTTTAAGAACAAAGCGGGTTGGGAAATCATCATTGGTCGCGTGGTCACTTGGACCAAGCATATCGTTATTTATTTGGATTTTTTTTGCTAGTTCCGGACCTATGTTTGTAAAGTACTGGTTTATGTAATTGACAATTGTGTTGGGGTTCGATGTAAAGTCTACAGTGATATCTTTGATATTGAGAGAGTTTAAGGTGTCGGTGGCTTTATTTGAATTGGTAGCTTCCTTGAGGACTTTCCATATTTTTTTAGGGTCATTGTTGCATTCGGAAATTTTTTTGTTGTAATATAGATTTTTGGCTTTCCTAATGACTTGTGTGCAGATATTACGGTATCTCTTGTAGAAGTTATGGAGTGTGATATCATATGGGTTTGTGGCACATTTTTTGTGTATGGAATTGCGTTTCCGAATGCAGTTGATTATAGTATGGTTTATCCAAGGTTTGAGAGGTTTGATCGCTTTAGGAATGGTGTTTGTGGTGATTTTGGTGTTTTGGATAAGGATGTCTTGTAGGTAGGTAGAGAAGTAGTTCCAGGCCTCCTCTATGTTAGTTTTGTTATAGAGTGTGTCCCACGATTTGGAGTTAATCGTTTTGTTAAGATTGTCATAGTTAATTGTTTTCTTCGTTATTTTAGTTGAAGGTTTGCTTTGTACGTTGTGTTTGGAACTCATTATATATATTTTGTTCGTTTAAGCCTGTTTCACTAGGAACTCCCATGTTGTGAGCTGGTGCAGTTTATAACGTCAGCAGTTTATAACAAAACATACAACGTTTGCATAGTCTTGGTAACAAATACTTAAACAATCTGGATGTATTTGACAATAAATTGAACTTAGCAAACTTCAAACGCCATATGTGCCAACTATTTATTTCTACCTATCCCATAAACTAACGTGAACAACAATTTTAAACATTACTTACTTTGTGTCAACTCCTATAAATATGTAATATTTTGATTCTTATATTTTATGTTGCCTGTATTTTGTTAACGCTTGTATTTTATGTAACCTAATTTTTTTTTTTTAATTTTTAACGCTTATATTTTATGTAACCTATATTTTGTTTTTAACATATATTATGTTACTTATATTTTGTAAACCCATTCTTTTCACTGTATTTAAAAAAAATGTACTGCATTCTATGTAAAAGACCTATGGGCGTTTAAATAAATAAATAAAATAAAATAAAACAAATAACAGAACAATATTACGTTTATAATAAAAGACAATCAGCATGGTACCATTGGAAATGCATACTTATAAGTGGAGGCGCAGTTTAAAACAAGCATTTTATAACAAAATACAAATAACAACACAATATTATGTTTAAAATAAAATACAATCGGTATTGTACCATCAACATCAATCATGCAACTTTAACACAACGTAAATTTCTCTTGATTAACTTTTTTTTTTCTTATAAATTTTTTTAAAACTAGCTGGTTCCCGGCATGCATTGCTATGCCATTTAATAAAGAAATTGTTTCTCCCTGCGTGTCCTTTCCCATTCGTCCCGTTCTCCTTCCGCCTCCCCTTCCTCTCCCGCGTCCCATTCCCCTCACACGTTCCCACTCCACCCCCTCCACCTTTCCTCTCCCCACTCCACTCCCCCCCTTCCGCCGTCCCGCGAACCCCCCTTCAGAGTTTCTCTCTCGCCTCCCAGGTTCCCCTCCCCCCTCCCGGGTTCCATTCCCCGGAACCCCCTACCCGAATTCACCTTGTGGCTCGCGTATTCCTCTTTAAGGGCCCGCAACCCGGATGTGTACCGATTTATTACATATTTCCCTTAAACACTGTAAGTTTTAAAGCTCTTAAAAAATATATGTTATTGTTGAAGATGATATCCAGACTTTGCCCGCGCCGAAACGCAAATTATGTAAAATTCCCTCAATAGAAAGAAATCGCAAAGTATGCTCCAAAAATTATTATAAACACGTTTGTTTCAGTTATTTTACAAGTTATATGTATGAAAAAATTCACAGTGTTTCTTTAAATGCTGTTTAAGATAATGCCCGCGAGATTTTTGCTCTATTTTAAACGAGTCGTGTTTTATTAAACATTTTCGCAATTTTCGCATCGATTTTGTCGCTGTAAATGTTAGCGCTCTCCTCTAACATTCGTAATTTCGTATCTCTCTATCTTCTTCTTTTCGGACCCAGTTGCAGTGCCTTAATACATGACTGACGGCATCCAATCACACTCTAACATCCCCCGTTTTTTATAGGTGAGTACGTAGAACGTACTACAGAGCACGTTGTGTGATTGGTGGAGTGCGAATTATATTCATATTTGTCTTTTTCAATTCAACAATCAACAGTCGACACTGCCATATTATTTTGTACCGCATTCTCGCCATTGTGTCGTGTTATCGTGTTCGACCATCTTGTTTTTGACAGAAGACAAAAAAAAAATCAAAAAATTAAAATAATCATACCATTATCAACTTCGGTGTTAAATAAATCATCGTTTATTTTCATAACAAATAGTGTACATGTAGAACTTCCGATAAAATATAAGTGTGATCTATTTTATTTACGTAATAGAACTTCTAAAAACGTGCTTTTAATTTAAAGTTTTCGCTTATTTGGTGTGTAAAAGTGTATAAATAAATGTTTAAATATTTTAATTGATTTTAAAATGAAATTAAATAAATATATGCCTCTGTACTGGGTGGATAAAATTCTCGCGCGCTTTTTTTTATTTTCTTCTCGGTATTTAAATAAACATATTAAAATTTTTAAAAAGTTACCTAGCTAAGCTTTGTTATTTAATTTTCATTTAATTCTTTCGTCACAAGTTAATAATTTAATAACAAACATTTCTTTTCATCATTTCGTGGCATCGTTTTAATTTAATTAATATAAATAACTTTTTTTTATGCATCACTATTTAATCGAAATAATCGATATGTTTCAAAAACGATTATAAATATAATCGGCATGTTTCAAAAACGATTATAAATATAATTGACATGTTTTAAAAACGATGGTTTCGTATTTAATCGAAATAATTGACATGTTTCCAAAACGATAATCGAAATAAAACGTGTTTTTAAAAATCGATGGTTTCTTATATGATCGAAATAATAGACAAGTTTCAAAAACGATGGTTTCTTATTTAATCGAAATAAGCGAGAATTTTTAAAAACGATGGTTTGTTTCTTCGTCGGGATAAACATATAATGAATTTATGTTTTTTTATAATGACGAAGAATCCATTGGTTTTGAAGCAAATCGATTATTTCGATTAGTGGTGTACACAAAGATATTTATTTTCTCTAAAACAGTTCTTTTTCCAATAGTTTTTCGTTGGTGGAACCATATTTGTGGTGATCCATGCGTTTAAATAAAAATAACTTTTAAAGGGTTCTTACCGATTTGTACTATTATAGCAAGCATCCACCTAACCTCGAATAAAATCGTTAATTTCTTTTATGCATCTTGTTAACTTTAAATTATCGGTATTTTAAATAATATTAGAACATAATAATTGTGTTTTTTATAGTTGTGGTATACAAGATGTTAAAGACCAAATTTTCATTTACATCTTTTACTCTCAATAATGTCAAGATCGCAGGTTAAATAAGTCAAGTACTTTCCTTAACATCCTTATATTTAAGCCAATCAAAAATCATTTTCTGTGTTTTAAACCTTTTTGTCATAATTTATTTTGTTGCATCAATGTGTATCTAAATTTAATGGAAGACACCAAAATATTCTTATTAATTATTGTTTTTTTTATTTGACAGGATAAATATAAATAAATACCATAATTGGACCACTATTAAAGGTGAATTTGGGTCCATAAGTGATAACGAAAAGTTTTGAAAAGAAAACAATCATAATTAAGATAATTAAAGTGATTTTTGACATTCGAAAACTATAAACTATAAAACTTAATCAAACAAGTGATTGTAAAATCAGCTTTTTCTAAATAAAAATTCAAAAGTAAATAATATCAACAAAAAACTAGAGGTGATATAATTTCGTGCTTTAAATAATACAGTTTAATATTAATTTTGAGTGATATAATATACATAAAAAATAATAAATATTTGCTTAATAACATTAAAAAAATATATTTAAAATTAAAATTAAAAACATTTTCACGTTATTTAATAATATCAGTTTAAAGTGATTCCGACAGTTTGATGTCACTTATGTGCATAATTAGTTAATTTCGTGTACTGGCGGTCTGTGCTCGGGACAAATGTATTTCATATTGATCTACAAGCAGTATCTAATGCTGACAATTAAATAGTCATGGTGCTTGTCTATGGGACTAACCATGGCCTCAAAGCAGGGACGGGATAGGCAGAGAGAAGTTGAGGAAGAGGTTATTTTATTTATTTATTTGGTTTGACACATTATTATCGTATAAGACCGATTTTTCGTATTATTTTTCGCCCAGCGATTTCGATTATAACTAGAACAATTTGGATTGAAAATTTAAATTTTTCATTTGTAATTTCAGACCATGCAAACGCTTTTTTACATTATTTTAAATATTTTACCAACTTTTATCCAACTTATTTATTTAGTAATTAAATATGTGTCCAACTTATTTATTTAGTACCTAACTAAATGTTATCCAACTTATTTATTTAGTAACTAAATATTTATCCCACTTATTTATTTAGTCTAATTAAATATTATCCAAGTTATTTATTTAGTAACTAAATATGTATCCCACTTATTTATTGTAACTAAATATTATCCAACTTATTTATTTAGTAACTAAATATGTATCCCACTTATTTATTGTAACTAAATATTATCCAACTTGTTTATTTAGTAACTAAAAATTTATCCAACTTATTTATTTAGTAATTAAATCGACTGTCCCGATGAACAACGTCGAATGTGTGATTTTGTAATTTTGCAGTAGGGCTGTTCTCCGTTTCTACATTTTTACTGTTTTTTTTTATGAAATGGCAATTCACCCTAAAAAGAATGCTTTGTGTTCTGTAAGAAAAAATATTATTTCGTATCATTGAAAATACAATTTTAAATCGTCAAAAGGAAATTAAAATAAACTAACAAGACTATTTTCATTTTTTATCAGATCCGACTTTGTTTTCCGGGACCGTCGAAATATTTATCCAACTTATTTATTTATTAACTAAAAATTTATCCAATTTGGATTTGATTTGAGATTAGTGATGTTTTTTGGGGTATTATGCCGTGTTGCACTACCTCCCGCTTTAGCCAATGTTTCGGACAACGTTATAGTGTCAGTTGTGTAATAGAAGATTGTGGTGAAGTCTGGGCTTATGGATGTGATGCGATAACAGAAAAAACTGAACGAATTCCTAGACCATCTTAATTCACTCCACAACAAAATTGATTTATCAAAAGAGCTGAAAAACCAAAACTGATTTAACAATGGAGCTGAAAAACCAAGATTGATTTAACAATGAAGCTGAAAAACCAAAATTGATTTACTTAACAATGCAGCTGAAAAACCAAAATTGATTTAACAATGAAGCTGAAAAGCCAAAATTGATTTAACAATGGAGCTGAAAAACCTAAATTGATTTAACAGTGGGGCTGAAACATCAAGATTGATTTAACAATGGAGCTGACAAACCAAGGTATTGCCTTTTCTAGACGTGGAGGTGATTCGAAAAGAATATAGAAAACCAATTAGTACCAAGCTAGCCGATGCATTTACCTAAACGTTTACCCCACAAGACAAAAACGCAAATCATTGGAACCAAAGGAACCAAATCTTCCCCGAACAATAGTCAAAATACTTTTCTTTCCTCGTGTTCATAATGCGGCGTTTTTATGACTTATGCTTTATAATTTAAAACAAAAATTTTAGCCATTCCTTTTGAATAAGAAAATATTATTTACTTTGGTTGGGTATTTGCCAATTGCTGTAATTTTTATATTGCTGGAACGAAACTAGAGACGGTTCAGAGTATTGTATAATTGGGCTGCAATTTAAATGATAGATCGGATCCTTCGGTTGAAATCAAATGCCGCGTTGAGCAAGCTCGTTCAACCTTTATCCGCATGAAAAAGATGTTCTGCAGTCGTGATCTCAATCTTTGATTACGAATGCGAATGGTCAGATGCAACGTGTCGATATTATTTTATGGAATGAAAGCATGGACGCTTACTGAAGAACTAATTAGGCGACTTGAGGCATTCGATATGTGAATCTACAGAAGAATACTTAAAATAAGCTTGATGGACAGGGTTACGAATGATGATGTTATGGTTCGGATGAATATGGAAAAAAAAGTTATTAAAACTATAAAAATCCAAAAACTTCAATATCGTGGACATGTGATGAGACATCCAGAAAAGACACAAGATCTTGCATCTCATAATGCAAGGAAAGATTGTCGGAATACAATGCCCTGGAAGAAGAAGAACCTTATGGCTGAAAAACTTGAGAGAGTGGTTTGGCCAATCTACTCAGTCTACTGTAGAGCTGTTCCGGGCCGCAGTAAACAAAGTCCTCATAGCCAACATGATAGCCAACTTCCGTTGAACGGACAGAGCACAAGAAGAAGAAGAAGTTTGGTCTTAAGATGAAGCACTACGCAGTAATGCAAAATCATGTGTTTTTGGGTTTAAAATTTGGTCTCTTAGAAATATGTTAGATGCTTTAATTAAATACTGCGAGTGGAACACATATTGGCTTTTGAAACAAGCGAGTATTTTGTAGTCTTTTTATAAGCCCAGAATAAAATAAAGTTTCAGGCCCTTAAAAACTTCTTTAAAGTTAAAATCTCCTACTTACAAACCCCTTTTCGGTTATGGTTTTACTGTATAATGTGGAAATTTAAATGCTTTAGAAAATTATCGCAAAACGTTTCAATATTTGTACATCAACTTCGCAAAATAAAATAAAGCGCGCTTTTTGGTGATGTTTTTTCTTGTGTAAATCAAAACATTCGGGTGGTGTTAAGCGGGAATTTAAACCTTATCGTCATCTACATAAGGAATGTTATTGTTAGCGGCCCGATCGGGGGGCCATCGCCTTAAATCCTATCATATCCTATCCTATTAATATTATAAAGACGAAAGTTTGTATGTATGTATGGATGCATGTATGTTTGTTACTCTATCACGCAAAAACTACTGAATGGATTTTAAAAATTCTTTCACAAATAGAAAGCTACATTATTTGCGAGTACTATAGGCTATACGTATTCGTAAGCTCTGGCGTTATTAAATTATTTATTACACGTTTATTGTCCAGACGAAAAGCAAAGCGTTGCTAAGTAATTAGGGCAAAATCTAGTCCAAAATAAAATTTTGTGTGAAACGGCACCGAGTGCGTTTCTTTTGATGAAATTTTACACTAATAGTGAAAGATGACTGAAATAGCCTTGACCTCGCAAACTGGCATGGAGTCTGTTAAAATATATATTATATAATATAAAAAAGGTCCAGTGGTAAATTATTCAGAAGCCAAGTTTATGAGCAGCTTCGATTATGGGCAGCTTATATATTTTTGATCAAGTCATTTCTAAACCAAATTGTTTGGAACAACAACAGATGAACGATTTATTCTTCAATGATATTCTGCCGAACATTTTAATTATTTACGTTCAACTTTTTTTTTTTTTTTTAATTGTACAACAGATTTTTTATCCAATTACTGTACAATTTTCTCATTTTGACAGTCTTAACACCTAGGAAGATGATTATTATACAAAAGAATCTTAAGGCTATCTAAAGAAGAGTTATATATATCTAGTGTTTCCGATATTTCTTTCAACAGCACCATTCCTCTTGTCATGCTATGCTGTGCTAGAACATCTGTTCTGCCGTATGATATTTTGAACAAGTCGTGTCGACGACTACGGCTGAAATTTTCAGGCACGTATAAGCCATAACATTCCAAGAGGAATGGGCTGTCAATACGATTATGGATTGTTTAAACTAAGAATTGCAAGATTTGCATAACGTCTAGTTTCCAAGCTAAATCTATCTGTTGCCTCAAGTAATTCCATATGGTGCATGAATCTCGGGTACGTTTCATTCATCCGCATATAGACATACCTAAGGAACTTTTTCTGAATTTGTTCTAGCATATTAATATATTTAGCTTGGTGCGGAGTCCACACACCACTAGCATACTCCACTAAAAACCTTGTATTTAAATCATAAATTTACGTCTATTTTATTTTTATTTTTTTATTATTATTATACAACAGAATAATTCCAATTACGGTACAATTTAGTTACCCTATCAGCATTTAGACAAGTAACTCTTCAATAATGTTTTTAAGGCCTATAAAGAACAGTCACTTACATCCAAATGGTTTGCAATTTCATTTAACAGCACCACTCCCTTCGTCATGCTATGCTTTGCCAAGACGTCTGTTCTGCCGTTCGGTACTTTAAATAAGTCATGATGTCGACTTCGGCTGTAGTGGTCTGGTACATATAAATCATAGCATCCCAAGAGAAATGGGCTATCGATGAAATTGTTCCAAATTTTGAAAGACAGAATAGCAAGACTTGCTTTCCGTCTAGTTTCTAGACTCACAGAATCAGTTTCCTCAAATAAGTCAATATGGTGCATGAACCTTGGATAGATTCCATGCTTCCGCATACAAACATACCTGAGGAATTTCTTCTGGATTTGCTCTAACATATCAATTTACTTCTGGTGGTACGGTGCCCAAACATCGCTCGCGTACCCCAGCTTGCTTCTCAGTATGCCATCGAATATCCTGGATCACACCAAAACGCGTCTTGTCATTTTACCAGAACTTTCTTATAAGTCGTATTTCAGGTTATTGATTTTTTACATTAATAGTATTTAAACTGAGGTATTTCGTTCAGTGGAATCAATTCAGTTTTATTCGCCACGTGAAGTGAACAAGTTCATTTGATATTGTTTCGGTAAAGTATTTTGATCATCGGTTTGCATTTTAAATATTTCTGCTATTACTTATTAAAAGGACTTAGAGGACGAGTTGTCAGTGCTTTCAAGTTAACTATCATCCTCCCAAAGGTTCTAACAACCCTTTTTAATCCACGAAAGAATTGTTTTTCAAATTCGAAAACATCCCTATACCTGCTATAGCCTGACTGTTGAACATAATATAGGCTGGTTTAACACAAGTGTGTGTGTGTGCATAATATGAGCAGTATATCGATGTTACTACCATTCTTTCCAAGATCAGAGCATCTGCAAGATTGTCGAGAAGAAGCGCATTAGAGCATATTACCTCAAAATTACGATAATACTTTTGACCGTGAAAATCTTAAATCATGTCAGTCTATTGATATGATTCTTGGTCGACACATTTATCTGTATCGTGCGACTGTCCTCTGTCTGGAACCACCACCGCCGGATCTTTCCGGGACCTGCAGAGGGCGGTATTGGAAACTTTGATAATAATCATGTTAATATGTTTTTGTTGTTTTGCAGGTTTGTGCCTGAGGCACCGTGTTCCGCCATCATCTCTTGTTACCAGCCGCCCAAGGCCGCCCCACGAAAGCCCTTCTCCCCCTTCGCCCACTACCAGATGGACCCCGCCCTCTGCGGCCGGCTAGACTACTGGAGGAAGGCCCATTGCCATCGCGACTCGCCGCGACCCCAGCCGGAATCCTTTCAGACATTCCCTTCAATGATGCTACTCCTTGCGGAGAAATCACTTCTTCATAGCCACAGGCAGCGGGAAACAACAGGCATCAAGAAACTGTACAACTCTTTCTTCGTCTTATTTTAACTGGATTGCCTCTCCACACCGAGAAGCGAAACGCTCTTACGCGGTGCTTTCGTTTCTCGTCACTCTCCTTTCTTGAAGCCGAGTGGAACTTTAAGGACTTTTCAAAGTCCTCTAGTGAAATACTGGACGTTTGGAGACTTTACAAGTCATCCTGTGAAGTTCTAGACCTTTGGAGACTTTAGAAGTGCTCCAGTGAAGTGTTGCACCTGTCAATACTTTTGAAGTCCTCCAGTGAAGTATTAGACCTTCGGAGACTTAAGAAGTCATTCAGTGCATTACTGGACCGTTTGGGTTGGCCAAAGTCCTCCCTGGTGAAGTGAGTGAACCTTCATCATCCGGTTGTTTTGTAGTTGAGTGGATCATTTTTTGTTCGAAAGTGAAACATTTTCAGTTGTTTGAATGTTTTAGGTTTGTTGTACGTAGACGATTGCTTTTTAAACTTTCGTTTAGTACCTCTCCATCATTTCGAACTTCTGACGTTATGTGTGTTTAAAATCTAAGGTTAAGATAAATTAAAGTTGCATAAGTGCGGATCGAAAATCGAAGCGTTTTAAAAGTTTCGAACCTTCTAAAATATTCTGTAAGTCTTGCCATTTAAGATTTTATATAAGAATCTTTGTTTGAACTTCAATTGTGTCCACGTTTTAACAAAGTGTGATAAAACAAAAATATCCCCCCCTTATCAAGAAGTGTGAAAAAATCGTTTGTTTAGCAAAATTTGTGCTTCATTTGAACATAGATAAATGTTTTTTGGACCAAAAATTCGTGTGACCTCATTTATCTGTCGAAAATTGCAGTAGTTATCATGTAATTATATTTCCATTTAACAAGAACAGAAATTTACGATTTTGGTGGTTGGAGCATTTGGCATTATTCAAAATATTCATTATTGCAAAAACTAAGACGTGGCTTCTTGAAGAGTTGTTGTTATTGAATCACCATAGTGTACATATGAATTTATGTATTTTTGAATAATATTGTATTTTTTTACAAATTGCTACAAGGCACATAATTTCTTTTCAAGGGAGATTATGGAACTGCCTATCTTCTCGTACTTATCAGCAGTAGGATCATATAGTGCTCAAACCTTCGAATTTGTCGGCCACTCGCCCCTGTCCGATAGCGACAATAGCATGGATGCAGGAGTGCAAGACGTCTTGAAGCTAAAACAGACCTCCGAGGAAGACTTCTTCACCTGGGCTGGAGAAATAAGAGTGTCACTAGACGAAGAAAAGAACAACTACGAAGAACAGCAGCGCAAAAACGATCAAGGTGCAAAGAACCCACAAACCGCCATCCCGTTCCCTGATCAAAGAATTGGATTATACGAAAAGAATCAAATCCCTTACAGGAGAGACCAGATCTCCAGTGAGTACAGCAATATCAAAATAAACAATCAATTCAACGGCGTTTTGACTAAAGGCCCCAATAGCTTTGAAGGACCAAACGCACACTTGAGTAAGGATTTGGACATTTTCGACAAAGACAGCTCAAATCAACGCCAAGATTTTGAAGCTAAAGAACAAGAACGCATGAAGGAAGAAGAACGCTTCACCAAGAACTCCCCAATTGCTGGACATTACCAGAAGGCGAAACTCCTCATGAAAGGGGGGAACTGCAACAACTCCGACGGGGGGAGAGCGGAAATAGACATGTATCTGGAGAAGTCGCAGATGGCGGCCACCGGAAACCAGGTGGAGGCGTCCGGAAACGGCGTCGCCAGGAAGCGGAAGCTGGACACGGCGCCGTCTTGGCAGGGTGGGAAGATCGCCAGAGTGGCTGGCGGCCAGGGCAACCAACGTGAGTACTGATTTACTTATTTTATTAATTATTGTATATTGATGGTAATTTACGTAATTTATAATGACGTCGGTAATTAATCGATTATAATAATTGTGGCGCAGTTTAAACAAGAAAACACTTGCATATTAGGTGTATAGGTACAGCGTGTTGCAAATCTACAATCTTATAATGATATTTGATAAAAACGAAAAATTATGGTGTTACAAAATGTTGCAGAACATCAAATATTTTTCTTAAAATAAGTAAAGGTTGAAATATAACATTTTTGTAGCGCAGTTTTGAATAATTTTACTTCAAGCGCGCTTTACCATAATAAAATTAAAAATACTGTTTAAATTTCCTTTATAATTAGTGCTTCTCGCATAAATTGTGTACTCATACATTCTTATTTTCTTCTTAATATAATACTGGTACCCTCCACTGTATACTTATAATCTTATATCATTTTAATGAAAAAGCTATTTTACGGCGTAGGTATCTCAATCTCTACATATTATAAATTAAAGTCCCCCGCGTCGTCTGTCTGTCTGTTCGCGATAAACTCGAAACTACTGAACGGATTTTCATGCGGTTTTCACCAATAGATAGAGTGTTTCGTGAAGAAGGTTTAGGTATGTAATTTATCAAGGATTTGTGTTATATTGGTTTAAACATAACGCTAATTGTTAGAAGTGTCGGAAAAAGTCAGGCCGCCTGGTAGCTTTCATCGCTGCCTAATCCTTTTGGGATATAATAAAACAATGCATGGTGGGATATTCCTCTTTTATAGATCTGCAAAAAAATCCGCGAAGGCATATATCTATCTTTTATAGCTTACTACACCCATTCTATCTTCTAAAAAAATGGTCACGAACATTGCGGTAATTGGAATTGTAATTAGAATGGTAATTAGACCGATACAGTATTGATCCTTATTAACTTAAATACCCCAAGTATTTCATGCACATTATTATAATCTTTCACACCATCTCTACGTATTATAAATAAAACTCCCGCGGCGTTTGTCTGTCTCTTCACGATAAACTCAAAGACGGCGGTGGTTATAAAGGTTGGATAACCATCCAGTAGATGACGTTGTGTTTTATTAGCCACAGCAACGCGTGGCCGGGTCAGCTAGTAGATAAAATAACATGACATGACTTTTAAAACAATTAACAAATTTTAAACAATGCTTTGACACTGCCAAATTCTGGATGCTACCAATAATTGGGAGAAACTATAAACGAAAAGCGCGATCGACGTAGGCAGTAGTACGTTATTCACTTCTATTTCAATTTTCTTTTAAAAACTTTACTACATATAATATAATTTTTTCATTTCACTTTACAACAATGCTGTTTGTATCAGTAGTACGTTATTCAATTCTATTTCAATTTTCTTTTTAAAACTTTACTACATATAATATCATTTTTTCATTTCACTTTACAACCATGCTGTTTGTATCAGATCAGTTTTTATGAATACCATTATCTCAGGGAGAAATGTGAATTATTGTTATTATTACCATAAAATTAATATACGTAGGTTTTGCATAATAGGTAATCTTAATCACCATTTCGTCATCTGTTTTTATAATTTTTGTAATTCTTTAATTTTTTCCATTGATTTTAAAAAATATTTTTATTGCTTTTTTTTATTTCTTGCTAGAGAAATCCCAATGAGTTACAAAACTCATATTAGGGCGGGAGTACCTTACAATTCATACGTGGGAGGCATTAGTTATAATTTTTCAATCATTTTGATATCAAAAATATTAGTTTCACATACAACATTGCATAAAATTAAAATAAAAGACAGGTCAAGTAGAACAAACACGAGAAAATAAGCGAAGAATATATCTTGTATATATATAAAAATGAATCGCTAAATATGTTACTAAGCGCAAATCTCGAGTAAAAAATGTAAATGAAATTTTGGTCTCCCGTGACAATTTTGATGTAGTTTTTTTTTTCTACAAAAACAAAAAAAAATGGTAGTTGTTGAACAGCTGGAGGCGGGGTAAGGGGTTCATCGGACACCCGGCTGAGTGACCAGTGACGACATGCAGAAGAAATTTTTTTTTGTTTGATTTGAAAGAAAAAAATTTTGAAAAAAAAAAAGTCGTCAAAAAAAGTCACCGGAGACCAAAATTTCATTTACATTTTTTACTCCAAATAATGTCAGGAATCACTGGTTAAAGTTACAGCGCCCTTGAGGTGATTTTTCACAAAAACGGCGCTTTATAAATTATCTAATTATTATTATTATTATTAAGTCAAGTACGTCCCTTAACACCCTGAGTATATGATTGCAAGATTCGACTCGAACTAAATGCCATCTAGATAGTGTCTGATGTCTGGATAAATTTTTATTCATTTTATTTTTTAATACGCGACATCTATTGACTTTTCTGCAAGTCTAAATAAATACATATTTTCATTTTTAAATGTACTAAAAATATATTCTTTTAAAGCATTACTTTGAAAAGTTTCAATTTTGAAAATGAAACAGATTCATACCCACCATCAATCATACCAGTTTCCTTCTCAGATATTCCTATACTTCATTTCCTTTAAAAAAAACCCTCCATACAGAGCTATGTTTGCGGATTTGTTTTAAAAGCTGGAAACTTTTTTGCTGCCATCATTTGTTTGGGAAATCATATTACGGAGCAAAATAGGTAAAATATATGTACAGAAAAAATCTTTTTGAATTCTGGGGACTTTTTACGAAGACATAACATGTGCATATATGTAGCAGAGTAAACAAATAAAATATTTTTGTAGTATCATGTCAAGTTACACAAAAACAGGGAAGCATGATTGAGACGATGTATGAATAAAGATTAGAAAAGGACTTCTTGTTAGGACGATATGCCAGGAATAGTTAGCTTTCTTTCCTTTCTGCATTTTGTTTAGAAGAGCTTTAATTTTCAATGTACATTTGTTACTTTATATTTAAATTTTTATTTGTATATATAAATATATATATATATATGTATCTCAAACGTATATATAAATGAAGTCGCTCAAAATTATGTGCGCGTTAATCTTTTAAACTACGCAACGGATTTTCATACGGTTTTCACCAATAGATAATGATGTGCGCGTTAATCTTTTAAACTACGCAACGGATTTTCATACGGTTTTCACCAATAGATAGAGTGATTGAAGAGGAATGTTTATATGTATAATACTTGTAAATTATATTAGAGAAAAGCCGAGAAATTTAACGAAAACAAATTTTGTGCGATTAAAAACGGCTGGCGGGCCGTACTATAGTCACTTTTGAAACTCGTTCTACGGAAGAAATTGGAAAATAAATGTCCTAGAGTAAGTAGGTATTTCATTTTCCCTTTTCAAATATCCAGTGTTGCATTGCAAGCATTGTATAATTAGTGGCGAGTTAATTAGTTTATATGTATATATAATACATGCTTATTATAGTAGAGAAAAGCCGATAAATTCAAATATTTAATTCAGGCAGCGGGCAGCTGGAAAGCGGGTGGTGTGGATTTTATAAAGATTGGGTAATGGCGTTGTGTTTCGTTAGCCACAGCAACGTGTGGCCGGGTCTGCTAGTAAAGTGTAAAATGAAGCCACTCACGCTGTATGTGCGCTTAGATCTTTTAAACTATGCAACGGATTTTCGTGCGGTTTTCACCAATAGATAGAGTGATTCATGAGAAAGGTTTTTAAGTATATTTGTCAATTTTTTGTGTAAATTGGTTGAAATACATAATATATCTGGCCAAGCGGCAGCGGGCAGCGGGTAGCGAGCAGCGGGCAGCGAGCTAACTAACAGGCGGTGTGGATTTGATTTAACAGATGGCGTTGGTTATAAAGGTTTCGTTAGCCACAGCAACGTGTATCCGGGTCTGCTAGTTTGTATATAAATCTTTTTAAAAAAAATTAATTTTTAAACTAGAATCAGGCAACATGAACTTTGTTTACGAAATAATAATTATTCAGAGTTTGATAAACATTTAATAGAGACAGGCCATTGCTTCAACAAAGAAAAAAACTAAATTTAAACATTTCAATATGTATAAATATTTAAATTTATGCGCTTTAGAAACCTTGGAAATAAAATAATTAAATCATTAATTAATTTAGTTAATAAAATAATAGCACCCTGCAAATCGCCCCTATTAACCATGTTTCCATGTAATGTGACTCCACCCACATTTCTTCTCCTTCCTCAAAATCACCCCTCCCACTACCCCCACCCAATTAAATCTAATCGTTTTGTACTTGCATAGAATTATTAAGTGCCCGCAACCCGGATTTGTACCGATTTATTATATATTTCCCTTAAACACGGTAAGTTTTAAAGCTCTTAAAAATATGTATGTTATTCTTGAAGATAATATCTAGACTTTGCCCGCGCCGAAACGCAAATTATATAAAATTCCCTCGATAGAAAAAATATCGCAAAGTATGCTCCAAAAATTATTATTAACACGTTTGTTTCAGTTATTTTACAAGTTATATGTATGAAAAAATTCACAGTGTTTCTTTAAATGCTGTTTAAGATAATGCCCACGAGATTTTTGCTCTATTTTAAACGAGTCGTGTTTTATTAAACATTTTCGTAATTTTCGCATCGATTTTGTCGCTGTGAATATTAGCGCTCTCCTCTAACATTCGTAATTTCGTATCTCTCCATCTTCTTCATTTCGGGCCCGGTTGCAGAGCCTTAAGTCACTTTTAAGTTTGCTAGTTAATGACACGGATGTGTCGAAACCGGTAGCAGAAAATTTAAAATGTAAAGTAACAAAAGTTCATTGAAAATTAAAACTTTTCAAAACAAAATGTCTTAAAATTGTTACGTAGTTAATACCGAAGAAATACAAAACTTTCTACATTTCCCTGCGGGGAAAGGGCTTGTTGGATAGTTAAGTTATTGGAATATATTTAAAAATACTTTTTTTTACATGAATACCGCACAAGAGTCCCAACTGCTCCCGTCTGGAGCCAGTGGGGCTATGGCATCCCCAATTGGGATATGTTATGAGGCTGAAGGTAGTGGGGAGGGGAAAGAGATAGGGAGGAAGGTGGGGAAGTACCTGGCTATTCAGATCTGGTCACCAAACACGGCTAAAGCCATTTCAAGCAACGTTTCAATTCTGAATGCTGGTCTTACATCAGGGCGATACTGAAAGTATCTTCCACTCTGGAACGTGCCGCAAATATAATATAAAATTAATTTGATGAATCAGAAAGAATTGATTCACAAATTTGAATGAATCTGATAAGACACCGAATTGATTCAGTCCATCGATTAAATAAATCCGCTACTGTACCTACTCGTATATTGTCAGCAATTGAAGGTGTCAGACGGTCATTATTGACTAATTTGATTTGTTGCAAAGGCTGCGAGAATGGTCTTTGGTGTGACATTGAAAAATATAACCAAACAAGATCGTCCAGAGTAAGCATGGAGATCGATAAAACCCTATATCTTTCCAATATTGACCAAATGCGTCGTATATATGCTCAGTTATCAATAATTGCGACCACGGTCAGATATTCCAACCGACGATTGATACATTTTAGCAGTGGCGGTCCCGCCGGTCCTTCCCTCAGGTCAATTGGTCAAAAACCTCCCGAAATCATAAGCTAATAGTAATAAACGTAAGTAATAAACATAATTTGTGTTATGAAATATTAAACAAATCAAAACAACCGGTATTATTCTAATATATTTGAAATGCACCTCGAGATAGCAGGCAGCGGCAAGCAGTGACATCTAACATCTTAAGGCGGTACACAATCCTAATAATTTTTGTTTGCTCAAAACTCACATTTTAATCATTTCCGGCGAATTCGTAACTATAATAACTTTTTTATTTCCATGCCGCACGAGGGATGCAAGTTATTTACATTTCAGATTAATTAAAACAGTACCTTACCATTAATATATTTTACGTACAACGATTTTAAAACTTTATAACCCGTTTTTCAACTATAAAGTTAGCGGTAAGCACCAGATTTTATTTTTCTAGACGATGAATTAATAACTTCGGAAGGACAACATGGAGACACATTTTAAATATTTGTAACACGTTCTTCAGAATTAATTAAAATGAACGCGGCGGAAAGGTCTTATTTCCAGGCCTGCTAGGGTGAATTCGACCGTCCGTTCGTCCAATACGCCGTGCCGCGGAGTATATTTGTTCACACGCTTTCTTCACTTACGTCGTTAAGATTCCCACATTATTTTGTCTTCTTCTTCTTTTCTTTGATACGGCAAATTCGACAGTAGGTCCGTCCAATACATGGGTCGCGAGTCGCAATTTGTATACACAGCGTCTTTACTTAAGTCGTTAAGATTCTGAATATATTTTAGGGTATATTGTCATCTTAAAGGGAAACTTTCTTTAAAACGCACTATGATAGGATGGGTCAAACTATGAAATGCCCCTACATCATGTGTTCTGTCTCTTTACGCACCATACAATAAATTGTAACGTAATTATTTTCTTGGTAGTTATTCAGTAGGTACCTACTTGCTCGGAAGGAGTTTTATTAATTTCGGGTGCCGTTGAAACGATTGATAACAAATTCAAATTGCCGGAACGTTGTTCGTTTGTTTTTTTGGTTTGAAAAAAAAAACGATTAGAAGGGCCGCGTCATGACATAACGATGGATTGGTCGGAAGTTTTATTTTGTAAGGAGTTTTGATACTCCTAAATGATTGTGTAAATTTGCAATATTATGCGTGTAACAGACGTGATGCCTTTACGAGACTGTTAAATAGTACCGGGTCACGGTACACGCAGGATGTTGATTGTTTTTTCGAGGCGAGGAAAACTTTTATTGTGATGATCACGAGATATCGAGTTACCTATGTAATATTACAATCTAATGGAAGTGTTTATGATGTCTATGTGCCTGGTACCTAAGGTTGGTGTTCTTGTGCTTAGAACTGAGATTCTTGTGCCACGTACAATCCAATATCACCGAGGACAACTTTGGTGAAGACTGCAGGCACTTCTTAAATCACATTTACAGTCTAGAACTGCGGTTTATATCCTTTCAATGCTCAGAGATGGCCATCGGACGCATTGTGATTAGCGGGCCTTTGTGGATGGACTGGAATCTTGGATGCTTCACGGTGTCATGGGCTTGCGAAGCGGCAGCTCTGGGGCTCTTCTCCAGCTATCTGGAGCCCTTGTCGCTGAGGTTAGAAGAGGTGCGCCATTTTAACTATGGCAAGCTACGAATGATCATTTGGAGTGGATTCTACTAAAATAACTGAATTATCTCTCTCTCTCTCTCTCTCTGCATTTTTTTTGAGTTCACAAAGGTATTTATGTATATTATATTTTACTTGTCAATAATTACAAGTACATTTTGTTTAATGTGAGTTCTTTTATTTACATCAGATAGTAGCTTTCTTTTTATCCCACGCAGGACCCTGAGATGATGATGAGAGCTCATGCATACGGAATTTCTCTGCTAACTGAGAAAGTTACGTGTCAAAATGCAATGGCACTACATCGGCTAATAAAAAGTTTTCGGATTCTGAAGACAGTTTGGGTCATTGCCGTGAGGGAGAAAGAGCATGCTGAATATTATGCGTCTGAAAAAGATGGTTTGATAATTGATTTTGCATATTTTACGCTTGTCGCATGAAATAATTTACTATATTGAATGTAATTTGCCTCTCAAACTCGTAAGGTACCTACAAATGAATATTATCGTATTTAATTGGATATTTTATCATAATATCATTTTGTTTAAATGACCTTCCACTTCAGGAACCCTAGAGCCGCATCTGCATTTTAGCACGGCTTCCACTGTATTAGATAAGTTTCGGTCAATATACTCATTTTTTAATGTCGTTCGTTACGCAAAATTACTGCCTTTTTAATGAACGGATTGAACTAGCGAAGCTCTTAGAATTGAAAGAAGTCGTATACGCGATCCATGATGCATCTAAGTCGCAACCAATTTATTCCGTTTGATCTTTGAGAAACGAAAGTGGTTGAAATATGACTAAAGACCTAATTAACTCCCGTTTAGTGTCAAAAAAAAAATTCGAACTGCCAATGCATATTTGGGTTAGTATTTTAATTCAACCTTGCCATTTTTATGTATTTTACGTGATTGATTGTCGTTTGACATTTCGGAATGTGAATTCGTAGATAGATTCGTCAGTGTTCTCGTATATCATATACGGATTTCTTATTTACACTGTGTCAATATCGGTTCGGCTGTCAACAGTGTACTCGGTATATCGATATTAAATCGTCGAAATAACGCCTATCCGTCGAATATTGTAACGATATCGATTTCTCTTGGCTTAAGCCCCTGGCCCCCTAGAACAGTCAATCGTTAAGGATTGATAGGATAACTTTCGGTAACTTCTCATCGTTCTCTAGCATGATTGCAGATCGCCAACGGATAAATAATTGTTCACAATGACTGAATGTTCTTAATATATTCGACATCAACCATTGTCTGTACGTTAGCGATCTGCAGTTGTCCTAGAGAACGATGAGAACCGAAAGATATCCTATCAATATTTATCGATCGACTATGCCAGGACCCTGAGGCGGACCCCCTAGCCCAGAAGTGGAAGGACATTTAAAAAAATAAATATTACTTATGATACAATATGAAATTAAATATGGTAATATTCATTTGTAGGAACCTCACGAGTTTGAGAGTCAAATTCATCCACATATATGTCAAATTACATTTAATATAGTAAATTATTTCATGCGATAAGCGTAAAATATGCGAAATCAACCTACGTTTATCAAACTATCTCTTTCAGACGCATAACATTCAGCATGCTCTCTCTCCCTCGCGGCACTGACCCAAACTGTCTTCAGAATCCGAAAACTTTTTACTAAGTGACATAGTGCCATCTCGTTTATTGTGTGGTGCGTAAAGAGACAGAAGATATGATATTGGGGCATTTCATAAAAATTGACCCAGCCAATCGTAGTGCGTGGGAAAGAAAGCATCCATTTAAGACGTTAGATGTCACTACTTGCCACTGCCTGCTATCTTGCAGTGCATTTCAAATACATTAGAATAATAGCAGTTGTTTTAATATTTCATAATAATATTACGTTTTACTGTTATCTTATAATTTTGGGAGGTTTTTGACCAATTGACCTGAGGGAAGAACCGCCACTGCTAGGACCCCTGGTGCGATTATTATCGGGCTAAAACTCCGAAAATAACATTCAAGTAGGTTATTCTGAATGGTTGTCTTACACCAAGGCAATACTGAGAGTATCTTCCACTCTGGAACATGCCGCAAATATACCTTATATTATTTTAAATTATGAAATTGTGAAAACGCAAATCAATCAAAGAAAATTGATTTGATTTGATATTGGACCTCCGGATCGCTAGTCGAAAGCCTTGCCCCTCGACCATGAAGGTCAACCTAGGATATACACGACTTTAGCTCTTTTTTAGCTCCTTTTCGGGTGATGTCTGGCTTCATTTTAAAAATTGAGTTTGCAGCACTAGCGCACCCACAGCGCACCCGTTCAACCGTGTTCAAATAAAATCCGTTTTATTATCAACGATAATTTGATTCGATCACTTTTTGCAAATCGCCCTCTTGTTACTAACGGTAGTAATGGCGCAGTCTATCCTATCGCAGGCTATCAGTTATTTACATATTGTTCATAATTATTATTATTACTTGTAGATAAGGCTGGAGGTCATATTGTTGAACTCCTGTCTCAACTGATAGCGGGACAGGGTTAAACAACTGTATTCATTTTTACTGCAAACTATAATAAATTTCAATAAAAACCAAGTTTAACCGTAATATAGTATTTTCCAAACTTTGAGACCGGCCTGAATATGGAACGTCATTCTCGCTCAGGTACTAACCTTAGGGAACGTACCCATACTACGTGACATGTTTAGGGGGGGGGGTCTTCAATATGTCACGCTTGGTACAAATGAGCGGCGGCGGGCTTAGATTTTTGGTCACCGGGGGGGGGGTGGGGTTAAAAATTGCAAAAAGTTGGTCACGTAGTATGGGCACGTTCCCTTACAAGTGTATGGTGAAAATAAACGTAAGCGAAAGAGAAAGACGCATAAAAACATACGTGCGACAGAGAAGAGCGTGGCCGGGGGGGCCTGCCGCTTTTTTGTCCTTAAACTCGCCTATTGCGATGTTTTTTGATCAACGTCAGGCTACCTATACAAGTGTGGAAATCAGGAAAGGATGTTTGCGTAATGAATAAGATTAAGAAAGGGTCGCTTTAGTGGTTTGGGCATGAAGTGCTGATAAGGAATGCAAGGAAAACTTATGACGCTAAAACTTTTTTTTACGTTAGCTCTTCACAGGAGAGCCCCTGAGGAAAATAACTCCCCTCTTGGCCTGTTTTCTTTGGGGATGCTGTGTGGAGGGTCTTTTTATGAAAGGGAGAAGGGGTGTTTCTGGGAATTAAGTGGGTAGGAATCTGGGGGTCAGTGTGTCCAGGAGTGGCAGATGTATAAATCCATCCCTCTCACTGCGGTGCACAGTTCTGCTGGAGTGTTCAAAAGGTCTCTCTCAACCAGTCGCTCCCGATCTGGCCTGCCAAGTAGCTGATGGGCAGATGGATCCGCCGTCAAAATCCTGGCAAAACTCACCCCATGAACCCGGACATTCCTGCTAAGTCTCCAAACGTAGCTAACCACTTAGGGTGACCTAATGCAGAGGTGTTGGTTATGCAATAAATTGTGCCCGGAGCGGCGGTACCCTTACGCATCTCGTACCTTTTTTAAATTGGTCGGTGATTGATCACAATTATCAAGTCATTCAAATACTTTAGTCGGGCCATCTCAAGAGTCAGGTTAACAGAAGGATGTGTATAAGACGTTGTGTGAATGTGAATGAAGCAAATAGTGTGTGACTGCAATCAAAACAATGTGACTGCGGTAAAACAGCGTGATGTTTAGTAAGTTATATATCTGGTTCGATTTATGAAAACTCGCCAGAAGCCCAATTAACAAAAAATACACATTTTTACACAATTGAAAGATTGGGTTGGCTACTCCTGATTTAGGGTTACGCGAAAATCCCTGACATGCAAATTGTAATGTTTTTAACAGTGTTTTGGAAAGGGTAACGCGTGGCTTTTATACATCAGTAGTTCCAGTAAGAGGTCGTACGTAACGTCTTAAACGATCGTCCTAAAATGCTTACTTCTTTCTAACACGTCTTGTGTTAAAACGGAAAAGACAGAAGGTAATAGAAAGACGACGTGACGTACGATCTCTCTCTGGGACTACTATATTTAATTTGTTTTTCTAGTGTAAAAATAATTGAGAACCGCTGATATTGATAATATATTAACAATAATAAGCGCACTTCATTAGAGCATTTAAAATTCGATGTCGACTCCCCCGCTATTGCAGCGCTTCGAAGATGTTTTTACCTTCCCTGAAGATCTTTATTTGGTATTTATTTTAACAAAACAGTAATATTATTGTGGAATCTTGTAATAATAATATTTGGATAATTTGTAGAGCGCCGTTTTTGTGAGAAATCACCTTATGGGCGCTATCTCATTAAATGGGTTGGAAATTTAAAATTGGTTGGAATCATGGGTTGGAAATGACGTTGCGATCCGTAAATTCGATTCGGGGAGCGGGGAGGAAAAGGTGTTGGGGAAGAAAAAGTTGGATAGTATCTACCTGCCTATTCAGATCTGATCACAACACGACTAAAGTCATTTGATGCAACATTATTATTTTAATTTATTAGAGGTCTTTTTTGGAAACGCAAAGGTCGTCTTGTGTATTTTGTATCGGTGGTTTGTCGGCTACCGACGTACGTCATTTGTCATTTAGCGCCTACAATTAGAATGCCAGCATTTAACAGTGCTAGGTGTATGTCAATAGTACTTGCAAACAATTTGCTGAACAAACAGTGCGAAGTAGTGATGGCCATACTCGAAACTTTTAATAATCGTAGTTTTCGTTTTCGAAACATTTTAATAATCCAATGATGTTTCGAATTATTTACAAACGGAAAACCATTAGCTTGATTATTTGAACACCATTTTAAACTCTGAAATAAAAATAATATTTAATCAACTTTAAATTCAAGTTAATTGCTCAACATCTCAAAATTTTTTTTTTACGGCTTTTACTTCGGCCTCGCCCCGTTTGAGTGTTTGTGACCATTTTATAAATCCGATTCCTAGGATTCACTGTGATCCAGTGACATCTATTCACCGTCGGTGATTCACCAAGACAAAGTAACAGTGCCAAAGTAACCGTGTCAAAGTAACCGAGACACGCAATGACGTTATGTGTAATTTATAACAACTTTGTCGAGTATTCCCGC
Organism: Limnephilus marmoratus; assembly: GCA_917880885.1. Classification (NCBI taxonomy): domain Eukaryota; kingdom Metazoa; phylum Arthropoda; class Insecta; order Trichoptera; family Limnephilidae; genus Limnephilus; species Limnephilus marmoratus. The sequence continues at coordinate 33,082,637 of OU862932.1, forward strand.
CAATCTTCCAAATCCGGAAGGGTACTTAAAATATATAAATCGGTAGCAGTCATACCTAGGGAGAAAACATTCACGTCCGAGCTGCTGACGGAAGTAGTGACATCTTGTGTCGAATTCTTAAATTTGAAACCGAATTATAACAGTAGCTTTGTGTGAAATTCCACGTACGCAGATGTTATTTGAGGCACGGCCGTTGAGCGTGGCGTCCGACACGCACTCGTGGCTGGGTTCTGAAATTCTACCATCTGTGTGGTTGCCAGCCAATTAATACTGTTTGTGATGTGATTCCTCGCTTCGTTCACATTCATAGAGCTTCTCATACTCATCTTCTCTTTTTTCGACTTGCATAATACAACTCGTGTAATTTTTTCACTTCATTATATCACGTGTTTCTTGATCGTCTCCAACTTCTTCTCCCATCCACTCACGCATCATACGTATTCTCCTTGCACTCCTTTTTCCGTCCATCCACTCTGACCAACTTACTAAGCATCCATTTCCTAATATTGTTTACTACATTACTTCAGTTGAACATGGTTTTACCATATTATTATTATTACATTAGCTCCACACAGGAGGCCCTGAGGAATATAATTTCTTTCAGGGCCTGTTTATCTTAGGGAATGCTGTGTGGAGGGTATTTTTAAGAAAGGGAAGGATAGGAAGGTCTGGGATGGAATATATGAGGGGTAGGTAGGAATCTGGGGGTCAGCTTGTCGGGGAGTGACGGACGTATGAATCCATTCCTCCAACTGCGGTGCAAGACAATAGGTCGGTCGGCTCGCCACGCAGAAGGTGAACAGACGCATCCACCTCCAAGAACGAACAAACCTCACCCCATGAACCCGGACACCCCTGCTAAGTCACCAAACGTGGTGAACTACTTGTGGTGACTAATGGGAGAAGGGTTGGTTCCAATAAATGGTTCCCGGGGCGGCAGTAACCATACCCACCTCACAAGTTGTATGAATGTCCCTGAGTGAGTGTGTTCCAAGAAAAAGTTGTTGATATTAAGTTGGCGGTATATCCTTTCACCTTTACCCCTTCGGGGAAACGCCATGATGTTTAGTTAGATTTGATCAGACACAGAGGTAGATTTTCGAATGGTTTCGATTTTTTTGCATGTAATGGTATCGGAATTCTAAAACTATCGATTATTTCGGAATGAATATCGAGTATGCCCATCCCTAACAGAAAGTACGACCATGCTATTGCCGGCCTTGTTTTACCTTCCGTGTCCACATTGGTGATCAAACTATTTTTCCTTATTTTAAAGTTTTCTTTATAAAAAATTTTTTTAGGATTTTTTTCTTTCATTGCTTTATTTGCTTTTTATACTGTGCAGTAGAATTCGTGATAGAGCCATTGTATACTTAATTTGTAGTAATGATGCCAGCTTGTTAGTTTCCAATGATTAATATATATTTTTTTTTATTTTAATGAAAAGACAAATAACTTTGTTTACATCACTTTTATTTATACACAATCAACATGTTTCGTGAACGATGTTCACATCATCAGGATCAAATGTATACTAAACTTAAAAATTAAACATAGATCACATATGGGAGGAAGACGAAGGGGTAAGATTGGGGGGACTGTATTAAAATTAGGGATTTCAAAGTCATTAGCAGGGAAAGACCGGTTAGTTGGCAAAAGGTTCAAAAGACGGTTTATAAAAATTTGTTGCTTATTAATTATGTCTGCTTTATTATTAACATTTTTCCGAATTTCTAAAATCTCTAAATACTTTATTTATGATGCCTTACAACCCGTTTGTAATATTTTAAGTTCATGGTTTTTGTCAAAATTATGTTCATTTTTTTATGATATGATCTGCGAACTCAGATTCGCTATTGCCATTTAATGCCCCAAAATGTTCTTTAACCCTTACTTCAAAGTTTCTATTTGTTCTTTTTTTTTTAAATAATAATGATTTATTGTATTTCTTTTCTTAGTAACATTTAGAGATAATTATATCCTCACTGGTATCTCCCGTGCTGAGGATTTCATCTACATATTTATTTATTTATTGATTCACGCCCTTTTTCGGGGCTTTTACATTACATATGAATAATAAGAAAATACAAAGCATTCAATGTACATAACTGAACTGTCTCAGTAACAATATTTTATATTTTTTTAAACATAAATTGAAGATGTCCACTGACTTGGTATAATTGTTTCCCTCCATTAGTATTCTGGGCAAAGAAGAATACATATAATAGTTAGTTCCAGAATTTCTACACTGAAATAAATCTTGACTTCTAGTATTACGTAGTGGAATCCGGAAGCTTATCATTTCTAGCAATACCGGACTATCAACTATATCATTTAGAATTTTATTTAGAAATACCAAGTCAGAGAAAATTCTTCTGTCGGACAATTTGAGCATATTCAAATCATTTAAAATAGTGTTGTAGTTCAACATATTTGCTGGAATACCCATTTTAAAATTTAGAAAACGTAAGAATTTGTTTTGAATTCTTTCAATAGCTTAAACATGTATACTATAATGTGGATTCCAGACGGGAGAATTGTACTCAAGTTGACTTCTAACATAGGCGAAATATAACAGTTTAATACACTTTATATTGTTAAAATTTCTAGTAAGCCTAGTTACAAATCGCAACATTTTTAAGCCCTTATTAGAGATTTCTGTTATGTGGTTAACAAATGAAAGATTTGATTGAAAAGTGATGCCTAAGTCTTTAATTTGTGTTAATGTCTGAAGGGCATTGTTATCAATGTTGTAATTATAAATCACTGGATTTTTTATTCGAAAAAATCTAACTATTTGACATTTTGAGATATTTAGGTAAAGTCTATTTTCATTACACCAAATTAATAATTTATTGATATTATCTTGAAGAATGTTGCAATGGTGAATATTTTGAATAATTCTAAAAATTTTGAGGTCATCAGCAAAAAGTAAAATGATTACATCATAAAATATTTTTGTAAGATTGGACCAAGGTGTGAACCCTGTGGAACTCCACTTGTTGCATAAATAATTTCCGACAGAGAGGATTTTATTCTAACAATTTGTTGTCTTCCAGTAAGATAGCTTTCAAACCAGGCTAATAATATATTGCCACGTATACCAAGTTTTTCTAATTTCCAAATGAGAATTTTATGGGAAACTGTGTCAAAGGCTTTACTAAAATCAGTATAAATACAATCTACTTGTTTTTTTTTCTTTGAAAGCATTGGTTATAAAATTTTCATAAATAATTAAGTTGGACAAAGTACTTCTACCTGGCATAAATCCAAACTGGTGAGGTGATATTATAGGTTTTATTTGTGATAAAAGTTTGTCAAGTATCAGACTTTCAAAGAGTTTCGGCATGGTGGATTGAATGCATATTGGTCTGTAATTACAAACATCACTTTTATCACCTTTTTTGAAAATTGGAGTTAAATAACTAATTTTCCACCTATCGGGAAAAATTCCACAATTCTACCTATATAAAAGCAATTACAGTCTTCACAATTTAGTTTATAAACGCCTGATTTTTTTGTTTTAATGTCGCTATCTTTGTTGTTAAGGGTGAACTTTTTAAATTTATTATTTGTATAAAATGCTGGTTGTATAGTACAGGGAATATTTTTACTAATAATTTTTGACATATTGTTATTAACAAATAGACTTCTACGCCATTGATTATTTATTTGTTTAGAAAAAGGGTAAATATATAGTTTTAACCCTAGGATGGTAACAGGGGTGCCCAATCACCCCACGCGAGCAATCACGCGCCGATTTATCGAAAAATATTTGCTGTCTCGCTCTAGCATTTCGTGTATTCTTTTGTCTTCCCATGAGCCGTCAGTGCCGATTGTGGGTGGGAGCGGCAACACGATAACGGACACACTGTCGATAACGTTCTGCAGGTATGTGTGGGGTGTTGAGTCACCCCTGTTACTATTTACGTTGGTATTTTCTTTTTTTAGTATATTTTTTTATTATGTTATTTTCAGTCCATTATGGCGTTTCGTAATGATGTAGAGCTTGAGCGGTACCTGAATAATAAAATAAATGACAAAAAAGTGAAGATTTTTGTTCAAAATGCAAAAAACCTGCGTGCCCTGAACATCGTGTGGAAATTTGTCTCAATTATATTTAAATTGCCAAAAACATTATTTTTTAAAGTATCATTTAGTTCCTAATAGATCTCAAGAAGAGTGTTCCTTTAAGTAGTATCAATAATAAAAAGTTTTATTTTTCAAAACAAAAGTTTTTTATTCAATTTATTATTACGGGGTGACGCAGCACCCCTGTTACCATGCGTGATAATTTAAATTATGTTACCATCCTAGGGTTAAGAATCTGTTTATTCTTTTTATATGTTTGTTGATCTATTAATTTAGTAGAATAACCATTATTAACAGCTATTTTGTTTGATGCTAAATATAAATGCAATTTTGGTCTCCGGTGTCATTTTTTATATTTTTTTCTGCAAAAACAAAAAAATAAAAGTTGTTGAACCGATGTGGGCAGGGTATGAATAAGGCAGTTACTCGGGTGACCAGTGTTGACATGCTGATGATTTTTTTTTTTTTTAAGAAAAAAAAATATTCATGTAATAAGACCAAGATTTCATTTACATTTTTACTCCAAATAACGTCAGGAATCACTTAAACTCAGTTGGTTAAAGTAAGTCAAATACCCTAGTCCCTTAAACACTGTATAATATATTAGGTCCTTACATATGAAATTGGCGTTTTGTATGGGAGGAACATAAAATCGATTTTTTTTTATATAATATATTTATTTAATCAAAGTATGTACCATTGCTATCTATGCACTTTTGCCATCTCATAGGTAGTTCATCGATCCCTTTACTAAAAAAACCATTCGGACGGGAATCAATAAAATCTTTGAAGGCGGTTTGGACTGCCCCATCGGAGTTGAATTTTTTCCCTTGCAAGAAGTTATCCAAATTTCAAAAAAATGGTTATCTGTTGGGGCAAGGTCCGGAGAGTACGGTGGATGTCTTAGACATTCCAATTGAAGCTCCTCTAATTTGGTAGCCGTCTGTTGTGCAGTGTGTGGTCTAGCGGTCAACGCACATTTGTTGATTTGCTTCACTCAATTCGTGAGGTACCCACCTTTCACCTTCCCAATTTGCTTCAAGTGGATTAAAACAGTTTTATCACTAACACCGCAGCCTGCAGCGAACTCGGACGTGGTTTGCGATGGATCCGCTTCCACAATAGCCTTCAATTCTTCATTATCAACTTTGGTCTCCGGCCGTCCACGGGGCTTGTTCTGCAGGTCGAAATTTCCAGAACGAAAACGTTGGAACCAAAAACGCACTGTGTTTTCTTTTGCGGCACCGTCGCCATACACATCATTGATCCTTCGAGCCGTTTCTGCAGCACTGGTGCCACGGTGGAACTCGTACTCGTAAATAACGCGATATTTCAAGTTTTCCATTTTGTAAACTAAGTGACGCAAAGAAAAAAACAATTAAGGAAAAAACAAATTAATTATAATTTTCGAAACACAAATACGTGAGTAAATAGCTGTATAAATTTTGAATTTGAATTTGAAATTTCTAACCAAAAAGAAGATATTTGAGATCAAGTTTGCCAGTACGGCAAAACGCCAATTTCATATGTATGGACCTAATATGATATGGGTTAAGGTTAGGTTAGGTTGTTATTAATTGTCCTGTTTGATATAATACGTCTCATTTATATAAAGAACTTAATTATTATTTAAATTATTCTTATCTTTTGCATTGTGCACCGATCTAACACCCACTTGTTATTGAGGTATTTTCTTATTACTAAGTCAAATTGAGGAAAATCGTATTATTGGTCATTTTAATTTTTGCGGTTTTACAGCGGATGGATGAATGGAACTCAGCTGGTCTTTTTTATCATTTTTTTATGTAGATACCTAATCAGTTAATAACGTCACAGCATATTATATTTACTTGATTAGTTTTTACAAAATTTATTGTTTAACAAACTAGGGCTAAGCCTGTATCTAGGTTTACAATTTTACAACGAATTAAAATTACACAGACTAAACAATAAAATATTCATACTATAATTCGTCCTCATCATCATCCCAGAATGGTACGTACTTCCAGTAACGCCCTGGTGAATGATCTAATTCAGAACGATGCGGTTCCGCGCGTCTTCATCCCGCAACAAATTATCTACTAAAACCTAACCTAATCTAGCCCTAGCCCAAGGTAACCTAACCTAATCCAACTTAACCTAATAAAAATGGGACAAATCCTAACCTAGCCTAACCTCATTATTCTACATACAAAGAAAATCTAGAAAGAGTTCAGAAAAAGTTGATGAAACATGTCTCTTATCGCGCGTGCAAAATGCTGAAAACTATGTCCCCAAAACCTTAAATTTCTTGATCAACACCGAGACATCAGAAACCTATTAATGCTCTATAAGATTATTCATAACTTCTTTGATAGCCCATACTTACTACAAAATATTCATTTCAGATGTCCATTAAGAGTTACTCGATCTCCGGACACATTTTATAGCAATAAATACGAATTATTTGAAAATGTATTTATAAGAAGAAGCTGTAGCACATTCAATGGATTATGCCCAAATATCGACGTGTTTAACACTAACTACGTGTTTATGTAAGTATATACAGGGTGTTAAGGGACGTACTTGACTTACTTTAACCAGTGATTTCTGACATTATTTGGAGTAAAAAATGTAAATGAAATTTTGGTCTCCGGTGACATTTTTGATGTTTTTTTTTTTTTCTTCAGAAACATAAAAAATGGTAGTTATTGAACAGTTGGAGGCGGGGTAAGGGGTTCCTGGGACACCCGACTGAGTGACCAGTGACGACATGTGGAAGAATTTTTTTTTTGTTTGATTTTGAAGAAAAAAATTTAGAAAAAAAAAAAAGTCATCAAAAAAAGTCACCGGAGACCCAAATTTCATTTACATTTTTTACTCCAAATAATGTCAGGAATCACTGGTTAAAGTAAGGTAAGTCAAGTACGTCCCTTAACACCCTGTATCCAGGGTGTCCGGGGGTAAAGTGCATAAACTTCGGGGGGTGATTCTACGTGATAGTACAAGTAAAAAAGATAAATAACTTTTTTTGAAATTCTAACTTTTGGGGGTAGTTTTGAGGTAAAAAGATATAATTAGTCCGGCGTGTGCGGCCAGATTTATTATTTTCCGCTGTTACGATACGGGCCAATCACAATCAAGTCGGGCGCCCGACAGGCTCTCAGCAAGTTAAATCGTACCTCACACTAAGGATTTTTAGTAGGTACGTCTTTTTGTATGGGAAAAAAGTGTTGGAATTTCGGAAAAAGTTATTAATCTTTTTTATTCCTACCATCATGTAGAATCACCTCCCGAAATTAATGCGCTTTACCCCCGGACACCCTGCAAATGTATGTAGGTGTGCATGAATGTATGTGTATTTATGTACATACATAACAGCTACCTTATTTATTTGTGTTTATTTTCGAGGCAACTTTGGCAATTTGTGAGTTATTGGAAACGTTTCTACCAATTTTCTAATTTTTTTCTAAATTTACTTTTACTAGTAGACTTCATTTCAAAATAACTATCCTCCGTTGGTTACCATGAAACAGGCGGCTGCCTAGTACGGTGATCTAATGCATCTTCTCAAGTAAATGTATTAATTATGTAACATATAAATAAATAAATAACTTTCATAAATTCACAGAATTCATAAAAAGTATCACTCGATCGAGTATCACATGCTTATATCCACAAAGATGACACAGGCCCTGAGGGAATTTATTTTCCTCGGGACCTCCTGTGTGACGTTAAGAGCGTTTAACCAGCCAACGGACGAAAATCCACATTTCGTCGAAAGTTGTTCTTACGATCGTGCAGGGCGGTTACAATGAAAAAGATTAATTATTCTCCGTACCAGCTTTTTTAAATTATAACTCAATATCGAATTTATTTCAATCCAAATTAGCTTTAATTTATACCTTCATCCAAAAATGTTGAAAGGCGTGATGATATTGTACTTTTTGTTATTATTTTTTGATTATAAGTATTTATCATTTTTCAATAATGTCTAAATTTAATAAGAATGTTAAAAAAATCTGAAATATATTAGTTTGTAAGTGCGCAAATAAATACATAAATGGACCAATTTTCGTCAAGAAACACATGTACGTACATATTTTTTAATGATTTTATTGAAACTAAAATTAAAATTCTAAAACATGCGTTTGCTAGATAATGTATTGATTTATTTTACTGCATGACTATATTATTTGAAATGGGTGTGGTATAATACAAAATCTTTTTTGAAAATTTTACAAATCTGCCAACGGCCTACGGAATAACCTTATTATACTAAAAATTTAAAATAATTCTCAAAATTTATTACATGCGAATGCTAGATAAAAGAACAATCTTTCGAAATCCATTTATAATTTTTTGTGGAAAAGAGTCAATACGTCTAAAATCTGATTTGAAAATGACATATTTATGGTTTTCTCTGGTAATGCCCTCTTAATATAAAAAAAAAACAAAAAATAATGAAATAATAATTATGTGTGGTTTTTTCCTGCGAGATACGATGTCATAAAGAAAATCTAACAATGGTCCAATGGTGAAGTTTTATATATCTGTAACGAATTCCCACCACAGTTTTAATGATTTATAGTATTGGAATTTAATGCAAATGTTTTGTGGCTGTCATGAACAATGTTGATATTGATCAATGGTCGTGCGCCACAATTCCAGCACACTTAACCCCTCAAGCTAATTTGTTCGGTTTTCGAAACAACTCATATAGGTCTCATAGAAATCGTTGTGTCTCCCTTAATATGATAGTGGAAATATGATCTAAACTTAAAGAGAAAACACTAATATATTCAAATTAATTAAAATGTAGGTACAACTTTATGAAACCAAAGTTTCCGACTGCAATTAAAAAAAAAAATTAGCTTTTTCATTTTTTATCAATTACTAGCTGGTACCGGGCGTACGTTGCAATGCCATTTCCCGTGCGTCCCAGTTCACCTCCCGAGTAGCTTTCCCCTCCCGCGTTGCCCCTCCACCTTCCCAGCCTTCCCCCTCCCTCGTCATCCCTCCCGCGAACCCCACCTCCCCCGTTTCCCTCCCCCTCTTGCCTTTCCACCCTGTAGCTTTTAATTTTTTTTTTTTTACATTAACTCCACACAGGAGTCCCTGAGGAAAATAATTTCCCTCGGGGCCTATGTCATCTTTGAAGATGCTGTGTGGAGGGTCTTTTTGAGGAAATGAATGAGTGAACATGGGTCTTTAAGAGACCGATGTTGTAGGAGGGAGGAGACACAGAGGCCGGCAAATCGTTCCATAGCTGAACCGTTGAACTCAAGAAGGAGTCATAGAAACGACCCGTTCTCATGTGATTAATGTTAACCGTGTACAAATGTTGGGCGCGTGTTTGGCGTGTTTCCCCGTTGTGTACCTACTATTAAAGTATCTGCGGGCCCTGAACAGTACGCCCAGTTTCTGAGAGGCTAACTTAACTCTGGTTTCGATAGAGCCCCCGTACCTGAGCTGGACACTTAGAGTTACACCAAGCATATCGTTGGAGGTCCTGTTCGGAAGATTGCTTCCGTTGAAGGAGACTAGATTTTCATTTCGATCCGTTTTAGACGTTATCAAACATGATTGGGTCTTTGAAACATTAAATTCGACGAGGTTATTCTTACCCCAAGAGAAAACACTCTCGAGTTAACCGTCCATTCTTTGCTTCAAAGCCCTCCGAGCTATTGGAGCCGCTAAAATATATGAAATTTTTTCATTTATACAAATTTCGTAACGCCAGAGCTTACCATTATATATAGCCTTTAACCTTATCAGGCGTGCGCACAACATATCACCAAAGTTTTATCGCAATCGGATGAACGGTATGGCAACGTTTACGAACAATCAAACAAATATTTATTTTTATTTATAAGATTTTTACAAGAAACGATAAAAAGTGAGATAACGTTTACAATACAATTGTCTAATAAAGTATGTGTGTGTGTTTTTTTTTCGTTAGCAGTAATTTTTGTAAAAACGTAAGGTGAGCCATTTTTAAAACTTTTTGAAGTTTTCATTTTAAATGTTTTATAAAAAAAATAATGTGGTTATTTTTAATAATTGAATTTCAAAAAAACCTCGTTTAAACTAGATTCTCAAAATTTGCGACATCGCCCCGGGGGCGCTAAATAAATTCAGGGGGCGGTGGTAACCTCAGGGACAAAATTTTAAAATCTTTCACATTACGAACGCAGAATACGTACCTAGTAATAAGAATAATATACATATATTAATTGCGTTTAATTCTTGTTTTCTTATCAGTGGCAACATAGCAGATACTAGATACCTCCTTACACGTGTATATTATATATGTATCTTTATAAATATTGGTATAATGTACAACACACACATACACACTTGAACATGCAATGCAGTACAAACACAACAATAATATACATTTAACTACTTGACAAGTTAAATTGTAGAGAATATAAATAATATATATTTTTTAATGTTTTCTTATCGTGTTTTATAATAGTGTTAACGTTAAAATTACTAACAGTAATAGATTGGTAAAAGTAGTATCACCATTATAAGATTCTCAGGTATAGGATGGTTCATATTAACTTCTTATAGTTTTGATCAAAATGTGGACGTTTGGACAAGATTTGAACATGTGTACTGCCGGCATTACACCTTTATAAGCTCATCACCATTATAAGATCCTCAGGTACAGGATGGTTCATATTAACTTCCTATAGTTTTGATCAAATGTGGACGTTTGGACAAGATTTGAACACGTGTACTATTGGCATTACACCTTTATAAGATCATCACCATTATAAGATCCTCAGGTATAGGATGGTTCATATTAACTTCCTTTTATAGTTTTGATCAAAATGTGGCCGTTTGGACACGTTTTGAACACGTGTACCACTATCGTCCAGCCAATGATGTGCTTCGAACGGACACTCACACACTTGCATGTGGGTGACACGACCTCCTTAAAAATATTAGTAAAGGATCCTATAATGGTGAACCTGCTCTACTCTCTGTGTTGACAAACCATCAATATGGTGAAGTTTAACGTGAAATTACTAATTTAGATTAATCTTTACTAAGAATTATTTTACATGATGAATACCAAAAAATATGCTGTTGATAAATTGAAGCTTTTCCTATCGTTTCGCTTGAGTGCAATTAAAACAAAATTGTTAATGACTTTATAAAAAAATATAAGCGTAACCTACTAAGAAACGTATTTTTTCATTAGAAATGAATGTATGCATGTAAGAAACAACTTTAATAAAGTACAATTTTATGGCTAAGATTATCTGTGACAGTTTCCCTTGACTAACTTGTTATCTTTCTAATAAAATTATTCACAAAATAAATAAAAACCACTTTTATGCTGAAATCGAACGTTTAGATTTTCACGACCAAAAGTATTTTCGTTGTTTATTTTTGGGGTGTTATGCCGTGTTGCGCTACCTCCTTCTTTAGCCAACGTTTCGGACAGCATTACAGAGTCCATCATCAGGGCAGATGGGAATAAAAAAGTTTCTTGACTCTGTTTGCCAAGCGATTTTTATACCTGTTAACTTTATCGTGGTGATACAAGGCACACTAAGAATATCACACACATTTTTGTGTATATTCTTTGTGAAACTTGGCTTGAATAGCAAGATAGGTTTTTCCGAACCTTATTCTTCTCCGTCTCCTTTCCCCTGCCCGTACTACACTACAGCCTACCAACTGAGGAAGAGAAAAGTTGAGTACCTGGCTCTTTAGATCTACTAAATAAATTTCAAGTAAAATTTTAATATATTCAAAAGATGGTCTCTCACTGGGGCGATACTGAAAATATATAAATACTAGCTGACCCGGCCACGCGTTGCTGTGGCTAATAAAACACAACGTCATCTACTGGATGGTTATCCAACCTTTATAACTACCGCCGTCTTTGAGTTTATCGCGAAGAGACAGGCAGATACCGTGGAGGACTTTAATTTATAATACGTAGAGATGGTGCGAACGATTATAATAATGTGCATTAATCCTTAAGGTAACTAACGTATTTAAGTTAATAAGTTAATAATAATTTCAATTACCGCAATGTACGTGACCATTTTTTTAGAAGATAGAATGGGTATAGTAAGCTATTCGTAAAAGATAGATATATGCCTTCGCGGACTTTTTTGTAGCTCTATAAAAGAGGAATATCCCGCCATGCATTGTTTTGTTATATCCCAAAAGGATTAGGCAGCGTTTTCGATAAAAGCTACCAGGCGGCTTGACTTTTTCCGACACTTCTAACAATTATCGTTATGTTTCAACCAATTTACACAAATCCTTGACGAATTACATACCTAATCCTTCCTCACGAAACACTCTATCTATTGGTGAAAACCGCATGAAAATCCGTTCAGTAGTTTTCGAGTTTATCGCGAACAGACAGACAGACAGACACGATGCGGGGGACTTTAATTTATAATATGTAGAGATATACAACTTGGTCAAACGGTCCGTTGGGTTATTCTGTGATGTTCTTAATAAATCTGAGTTCTGTCCAGTTATGTTGTCTATTGTACGTCAACATAAAATCGCGCAGCAATAACTTAGCATATTGCACTACAAATTATGATTTTCTTGACAAGGTAAACACGATATTGAGTAGTGGCAAGTAGTAAAAATGTCATTTAATTAGATTGTCACAGTTTTTATTGTTTGACATTTTTTGGTTAAATTATAATTTTTTTTTAATTTTGGCTCCGGAAAACAATTTCCCTCAGGGCCTGTGTCACTTTTGGTGATGCTGTGTGAAGAGTCATTTTAGGTAAAGGAAGCAGAGAAGATTCTGGAAGAGAAAAAAATACGATGGGTGGTAGGAATCTGGAGAAAGTGTGTGCAGGAGTGATGGATGGATGGAGTAGAGGAGTGCAAGGCGATGGGTCGATAGAGTCCTGCTGACGAGATCAAAAATTCTCCCTTGACGAATCTCTCCCGATCCTGCCCGCCTCACAGTGGGTGATCATCCGCCGCCAAGACACCCCATGAACACGAGCACCCCTATTATGTCACCAAACGTAACGTAGCGACCAGAGAGCAGGGGTGTTGGTTATCTAATACTAGCTGGTTCCCGGCATGCTTTGCTATGCCATTTAATAAATAAATTGTTTCTCCCTGCGTGTCCTTTCCCATTCGTCATGTTACCCTTCCGCCTCTCCCCTTCCTCTCCCGCCTCCCCATCCCCTCTCACGCTCCCACTCCGCCTCCTCCACCTTCCCTCTCCCCACTCCACCCCCCCCTTCTCCCGTCCCGCGAACCCTCTTCCCGAGTTCCCCACCCCCCACCCGCATTCCATACATTCAGTTTTCAAACAGCTCGCGTGCCACCTATTGCAATCCTTTTATACAAATTTCATAATTGCAGAGCTCACCAGTAGTTTTATACAAACCTTGTCCTGACAATAACGAACACAAAAAAAAGAATTATCTAATTTGGTGCTGTCGTTCGGAAGTTATGCGCGTACACACATTTCGGCGATTCATTTTTATTTGCATAGTATAGATAGACGATATGGTTCTACTAATTTCTGCATCCCAAATTGATTTCCTAGTGCATTCTTTAGCCAAATTGTTTGACGAAATTATTGTTAGCAATTTCATTGTTTTACTAAACTAATGTGTGTGTGTGTATCTATGGCATCCAATCTACCGCTGTGTTCTAAAACCAAGTAGCTGATTTTATTGTAGTTAAAACTTCTTTAGCACCGTTGTGATTTGAAATTCTATGAAACGAAAAAGCGACACCAAAAAGAGACGAATACGTACATCTATAGGATTTAGCATGCGAAAGGATGAGATAGTATAATCTGTCTCCTCTTTGTGCGGTGCTTCGTAGCCTCCCCACTTTTGTCTACTTTGGTTTTCTAAAGGTTTCTTGGATGATCTGCAAACTTGTATTTAAAAAAAAAACAGTTTGTGCAATTCACACGCGGTAGAAGTGAAACCTTCAGAAAACTAAAGTAGGCAAGAGTAAGGAGGCTACGAAGCACCGCACAAAGAGGAATCGATTATACTATCTCATTCTCTCCTGTAGATAGATGTACGTGTTGATCTCTTTTTAGTGTCGCTATTTTTCGTTTCATCGAGTTTCAAATCAAAACGATGCTAAAGAGTGGGGAGGCTACGAAGCACCGCACAAAGAGGAGACCGATTATACTACTCAATCTCTCGTAGGCTAAATCCTGTAGGTGTATAATGTTTGTCTCTGTTTAGTGTCGATATTTTTCGTTTCATCGAGTTTCAAATCACGACGGTGCTAAAGAAGTTTTCACTTAACACACGCGGTAGAAGTAAAACCTTCAGAAAACTAAAATACACAAGAGGTTAAGAAGCATCGCACAAAGAGAAGACCGATTATTCTATATCATTCTCTCGCAGACTAAATCCTAAATAAGTATGTGTTTGTCTCTTTTTAGTGTCGCTATTTTTCGTTTTATCGAGTTTCAAATCACAATGGTGCTAAAAAAGTTTTCACTTGAAAAAAAATTATCATGTTTTTTTGCGAAGTGTCCTAATTTTACTGGTGTGCGTTTTTATGCGCAATCATTTGTGGATGTTATCACGTTTGGGTATCGTCCGAACAACACTTAGTAGGTATCTGCTAGCGTCGGGGTATGTTGTTTTACGTTGTCTAGCGACAGTGTTTGCGCATTGAAACCCGGAAGGGTCCCATAGACCTGCCGGGGTTTACTCGACCAAATCGTAGGTCACCGCAACCTGTAACCACCGCAAAAATTTGTTGTGCTAGTGAGTTTTTAGCTGAGTGAATTTGTGCAAGTGTGTTGACCGAGTGAATTATAGCAAAATTAAACACGTAAAACCAAAGTTCGTTGTGTTTGTGTGCCGCGTGATCGGACAGGGCCGGTCTGGTTGTTGAATTGTTATTAGTTGTTAACGCAGTGAATTGTTTTATATTTTATCGGAGTCGGTTGTTATTGGAGTGTAAAATAAGGGGTTAAGTCAGTCCAGAAATAATGAATGTTGAATTTAGTTGCTATGGACTCAACTGTTATTGGAGTTATCCGTTATTGAAGTGATTTGTTATTGGAGTGTAGATTGAGTAAACGGGGGTTGAGTCCGTCCAGGACTAAAGGGTGTTGCATTTAATTTCTCTGTCTACGGAGTCAGCTGTTATTAGAGTTATCCGTTATTGAAGTGTAAATTGAGTAAATGGGGGTTGAGTCCGTCCAGAACTAATGAATTTTCCATTTAGCTGCTGTGTCTACGGAGTCAACTGTTATTGGGGTTATCCGTTATTGAAGTGATTTGTTATTGTAGTATAAATTGAGTAAATTAGGGGTTGAGTCAGTCCTGAACTAATGAACGTCGAATTTACTTGCTGTTTCTACGGAGTCAGCTGTTATTGGAGTTACCGTTATTGATGTGATTTGTTATTGGAATGAAAATTGAGTAATTGGGGGTTGAGCCAGTCCAGAACTATGAATGTTGAATTTTATTGCTGTTGCTGCTTTAGTTGTGTCTACGGAGTCAGCTGTTTGGAGTTAACCATTATTGTAGTGATTTGTTATTAGAGTGTAAATTTAGTAAAAGGGGGGTGAGTCAGTCCAGAATTAATGAATGTTGATTTAGGGGTTGTGTCTACAGAGTCAGCTGTTATTGGAATGAAATGTTTATGGGATGTATTTTTATTGGAGTGTACTAAATTGAGTGAATGGTGAGTTCGGAACTAGATGTTGGATTTGCCATTTGGTGTTAACGAAGTTAGTTACTGTGGAAACGAAGTCAACTGTTATTGGAGTTAACCGTTATTGAAGTAAATTAAGTAAATAGAGGTCAAGGTAGACCAGAACCAATGAATGTTGAATTTAGATGTTGTTTCTACGGAGTCAGTTACTATTGGAGTGAAATGTTACTGAGATAAATTTTTATTGGAGTGAATTATTTTCGAAGTATGCTAAATTATATGAAAAATGAGTTTGGAACTAGATGTTGGATTAGATTGTAATTTGGTGTTAACGAAGTTAGTTGCTGTGTCTACGAAGTCAGCTGTTATTGGAATTAACCGTTATTGAAGTGATTTGTTATTGGAGTGTAAATTGAGTAAATGGGGGTTAAGTCAGTCCAACACTCATGAACTCTACTGAGTCAGCTGTGATTGGAGTGAATTATTTTCGGAGTGTGCTAAATTGAGTTATTAATGAGTTCGGATCTAGAAGTTCGATTAGTAGATTGTTTTTAATGTTGACGAAGTTGCTACCACTATGATTTTTTTATGAGTGTTACCGGAGTTAATTGTTATTGAAGTTAACTGTTGTCGGGGTGTGCTGAATTGAGTTGGTAAGCAAACAATGTGGAAAAGTCTGAAACGAGCTGTGAATTATATGAATTTTACCGGAGTTAGCTGTTGTTGTTTTTGGAGTGTGCTGAATTGAGTTGATGAATAAACAATGTTTATATGTTTGAAACGAGCTGTGAATTATTTGAGTTTTATCAGAGTTAGCTGTTGTTATTTTTGGAGTGTGCTGAATTGAGTTGATGAATAAATAATGTTTATATATTTGAAACGAGCTGTGAATTATTTGAGTTTTACCGGAGTTAGCTGTTATTGGGGTAAACTGTTGTCGGTGTGTCCTGAATTGAGTTGATGAGAAAGCATGTTGAAAAAACTGACCCATAAAAAAACCCACACCCACCTCCCAAATTCTAAGTTTTATGGAAACCGACTAATCAACTCCTCGATGGACATATCTATCACTCTGGCTATATTATTTCTCTGAAAATTCTCTTCATAACTGGCAAAACACAAAAGCGTTTTTGTTAAACCAACAAAATATTTTTTTCTTTTTTCGCGACCGCTAGCTCAAGCCGAAATTAGCATCTCAAAGTTTGCCTTGGAAATTAGCTCTTTGGAAGAAACCACATATTAACGCCAATGGATCACTTCACGTATAAACGTTCGTATTTCTACGTTTTGATTGTTTTTTTTCGTTTTATTAAAGGGTGATATGCCATTTTTGCTCATGGCGCGTCATAAATGTGGTGTGTACTGATACACGTCACTGTGTATGCGAGAGCTACCTTTCTTTTTTGTTTTAATTTTGACACAAACATTCTCAGTTTGTGATTAACCTAACAATATTTGAAACCCTTCTACTATCATCATTATAATGCTAAAATAATTTTTAATTTCTTCTTCTAACACAGCAAACTTATTTTGTGGCACCATTTTGATTTAAATTAATAAATTACTGCGTTTTTACCACTTTTATTATTTACAAAACCGACATGTTTCGTCAGCAAAGCTGACTTCTTCGGGGTTTTGACAGAACTTCTGTTTTGTCTGTTCTGTTCTGTCAAAACCCTGAAGAAGTCAGCTTTGCTGACGAAACATGTCGGTTTTGTAAATAATAAAAGTGGTAAAAACGAAGTAATTTATTAATTTAATTTTTAATTGTAGAATGTTGTCCTTCCCGAAATGAGTTATGTATATTAAACTCATTGGGAATAATGTATTATAAATAACCTACCCTATTAATATTATAAAGGCGAAAGTTTGTATTGTTGTATGTTTGTTACGCTTTCACGCAAAACACACTGAATGGACTATAAAAATTCTTTCACTAATAGAAAGCTACATTATTTGCGAGTAATATAGGCTGTATTTATTGGTAAGCTCTGGCGTTATGAATAAGCCCTGGCGTTATGATATTATTTATTATACTTTTATTGTCCGGACGAAAAGCAAAGGCGATTATGTGCGAGCGAAGCCGGGGGCAAAAGCTAGTTATGTTATAATTTTGTAATATATCATTATTATTATATGTTTTTTTCTTTGTGACACGTGTCAGTAAATGGCCTTGAATTTAAATAACCCTGAAATTTTAGCATATAAACAGGTCATAATGATGTTATTTATGATCTATTTAGATACTTAAGTGTTAATAGAATGTTCAAATAAAAACAAGTAACTAAGAATTAATCGTACAAAAGACTAATAACTAATGATGTGGAATTATGCAATTTGTATGACCTTTGAAGGGGTAATGTTATGAAAGAGTGTATACCTAACCTATTGTGGAATCTCTATTTTCGATCACCGACAGTTGATTGGTCAGACATCTACAAATACTAAGTATTGAAATAATGAGGAATGCAATATTCAAAGTCTCACCCTAAATCAAATATTATTTACACTTGTCTGTGTTTTATATATTAAATATGCTATAAAACATCACGGGGAGGCATAACGATCCAGTACATCAGTATGACATTTTTAAATATCCTGATAGTAGACAATATCAACATTTTGTTTAATCGCTACTTTTCTGCAGTTTTTCAAATTTCTCAAGGCATGTAGAATTTGTTCTATTTTAACAGTTTTAATTTTTGGAAAATCGATTTTCTAATGTAACGTTGGCCCTCAAAAATCTAAAATCCTTTGCTAAAATCGAAAGATTATTTTAGAATTCTTGTAGATTGTCCAAATATGAGGGAAATCGGAAAAAAATATTTGTATGTCGAAAAATTGTCAATGGTCATTTTTGAATCAAGCTACAAAACTGTTGACTGTTTGATCTTTTTTAAGATCCGGCATTCCGAATTTCTCAATGTACATTTGTTACTTTAATTTTAATTTTTTTGCGACCGGTTTCGACACGTCCGTATCATTAACGAGCAAACTTAAAACTAACTTAAAAATTCTATACAAGTTCAATTTGTACATTTTTAA
Organism: Limnephilus marmoratus; assembly: GCA_917880885.1. Taxonomy (NCBI): domain Eukaryota; kingdom Metazoa; phylum Arthropoda; class Insecta; order Trichoptera; family Limnephilidae; genus Limnephilus; species Limnephilus marmoratus. Next base: position 33,101,408 of record OU862932.1, read on the forward strand.
GTTAGTTTTAAGTTTGCTCGTTATGATACGGACGTGTCGAAACCGGTCGCAAAAAATTTAAAATTAAAGTAACAAATGTACATTGAAAATTAAAACTCTTCAAAACAAAAATGTCTAGAAATTGTTACATAGTTAGTGCCCAAGAAATACAAAAAATTCCGAATTTCTTCCAAATTAAAACATTTTTCTTTAACACTATATGTTTTTATGTTCTTAAAAAATTATATGTTATTTTTTAAGATAATACTATACATTTGCTTAGCCGAAACGCTAATTATATAAAATTCCCTCTTTATAAAAAATAAATTGCTATTTAACTCCTAAAATTAATAAAAACACATTTGGTCCTGTTATATTAGAGTTGGGTAGGATACGATATCAGGATGAGTTTGTATGAGGTACTCAAATATTGAAATGAGGTGTTGAGGTGAGGTGTTACAAAATATTTTCGCTTACGGGGGGGGGGGGAGGCTGGTTTTTTTCCTTCAGCTTGATTTTCTTGGTTCAGAGGTGTTGGTTTTCTAATAAATACCGGGGTGGCGGTACCCATACCCGCCTCCCGTGTCTGTTATTTTTGTAATACGAAAAATGGATATAAAAAAGGCCTACCCCACCTCCACCACCTCTGATCCTCTCCCTGCACCCCCCTCTGACCCCCCCCCCCCTCTTATCCCTCCCCCTCCTCAGCATCAAAAAATAAATATTTTTTTGGCACAGTTAGTACTGTTGTGCGGTATTCATTTATCAATACATAATTTACAATTAAAAATATTTAGAATAAAAAATAAACAAAAATTAAGCAGTTGGGACTCTTGTGCTCATAAATTATTGTTAGGTGTATTCACATAACAATAATTTACAACAAAAAAATATTTCAAAAAAAAATTTTTTTGGAGCAGTTGGTACTCTTGTGCGGTATTCACTTAACAATAATTTAGAATAAAAAAATAAAAAACGAAAATTTCGGAGCAGTTGGGACACTTCTGCGGTATTCACAATATATGAATTGGCTTACCCCATCCCCATCTCACGGTTCTAATACAAAAATGTCACAGAATATACAAGCCTCACCACCTCATACATTTGTCCCAAACTATACGTGACATGACATATAGTTTAATACATCAACCACCTCACACCTCACCTCATATTTGTCCCATACGTGACAACGTAACATGACTTGTAGTCCAATACACCAACCACCTCACACCTCACCTCATATTTGTCCCGTACATGACATGAATGTAGTTCAACAAAACAAACCACCTCACACCTCATGTTTGTCTCTCCTTCATATTTGTCCCCCCTTCATATTTGTAGTAATACAAAGAAAAAGAGTTGGTACCATAGACATCCAAATGGATAGACAAGAAGTTGCAGATGAGGGGTAAAACCAAACTATGGAGGGTGAAGAGGGGAAAGATGACTGTTATTCGTTGAACAATCAATCTGACAGTATATAGGCATCTCGCATTACAATATCACCATTTAGTTCTTAAAAGCAAAATCTGCTTTGAATGAATAGACCTTTTTACATGGGAGCGCGAATTGCTTGCCACGTTTATAACATATTTGCTAAGGCCAAATGCTCGCCCCAAAAAGACTCGCCCCAATACACATAGCAATATTTTGTTGCCTTGTTTAGTTAAAACACTTTTACAAATGTTTCATAATTTACTTACCCCTGTAACCAGCGACGAGCACATTGGAGAACCGCCCACATTCGATATGTGCACATTGATTTGTAGATATATTGTATAGCACAAGCTGCCGTTATTTCGTTAAATGTATGGATGATAGCTTCTCGCTGTTCACGGCAAGAATGATGACGTCACACATTTTAGATTCAAGCGAGGCTCTATCCCCTCACCATGGAGCGAGTCGGTTCCAGGAGGAGCTCCAGCCGGCGCCATGTGGAGGGGGAAAAAATACGTTTTTATCACTTAGGGCAGGTCCAGATATATTCATATGTCCGTGGTTGGTACAAATACATATTGTGAGGTGGGGGGACATTTTACGTGTTTGTATGGGACATTTGAGGTGCCTCTTGTATGAGGTACTCAACACTATGTTATATAATATGTAATGGTACCAAAAAAATCATAGTGTTTCTTTAAATGTTACGTAAGACATTTGCCGGGACATTTTTGCTCTATTTCAAACGAGTCGTGTTTTTTAATTTTCGCTTAATTATTGTCATTTTTTTATATTAGCGCGCTCCCTCTAACATTTATATTTACATATCTCCCTTTAAAACACTTTCTTCTTCTATTTGAACGCTTATTACGGACCAATAACATTACATATTTCCAATGTACAAAAAATATTACTTAGATAGAAAATAAATATCTCGCAGTCTTCTTGAATCGGCCATTTGCTTTATCGTTATTTGTGTAGGTGTTTAAATAATAATACGGCAACATAGTAACAACACTTGTCAAACTAATCACAATGTTAAATCAAATTGTACACATCAATACTTCATTAGTAATTCAATTTATAATAAGTATATTACGTAATATTATGTTTGTAAATTATCAGGGTTGGTATACTAGTCCCTGCGAGAGCTCGTACTGACGTCATCTTCCTTCACACGCGTCTTGTTTGAAAACGAAAAAGAAAGAAACGATGACGTCACATGCGATCTCTCGCTGGGGGTAATACATCAGCAGTATTAACAGTGGACTGCTAACTTCGCTTTTTTTAATATATTTTTAATTGTCAAAGAAAGAACCCTTTGTGGCTTGACATTATACAGAATGAAATTAAGTTTTTTTTTGCTTAAAACCGCTTTATTTTGATTTATATTTGCCGACCGGTTTCGGTTGACCTTAACCTTCCTCAGGACAATAAACATATAAACTTTTTTTTTTCACATGAGCTTTACGCAGGAGGTACTGATGAAAATAATTTTCCTCAGGGTCTATGTCATCTTTGGGGATGCTGTGTGGAGGGTTTTTTAAGGAAAGGAAGGAGAGGAGAGTTCTGGGAAGGAAAGGGGTTTAAGGGATGGGTAGGAATCTGGGATTCAGTGTGTCCGGGTCATCCGCCTCCAAGACCTAGACAAACCTCACCCCATGAACCCGGGCACCCCTGCTAAATCACCAAACGTAGCAAACCACTTGGGGTGACCTATGGCAGAGGTGTTTTTTTTTTTTTACATGAGCCCAACACTGGAGGCCCTGGGGAAAATAATTTCCCTCAGGGACTATGTCATCTTTGGGGATGCTGTGTGGAGGATTTTTTAAGGAAAGGAAGGAGAGGAGAGTTCTGGGAAGGAAAAGGGTTTAAGGGGTGGGTAGGAATCTGGGGTTCAGTATGTCCTGGTCATCCGCCTCCAAGACCTAGACAAACCTCACCCCATGAACCCGGGCACCCCTGCTAAATCACCAAACGTAGCAAACCACTTGGGGTGACCTATGGCAGAAGTGTTTTTTTTTTTACATGAGCCCCACACTGGAGGCCCTGGGGAATATAATTTCCCTCAGGGCCTATGTCATCTTTGGGGATGCTGTGTGGAGGGTTTTTTAAGGAAAGGAAGGAGAGGAGGGTTCTGGGAAGGAAAAGGGTTTAAGGGGTGGGTAGGAATCTGGGGTTCAGTATGTCCTGGTCATCCGCCTCCAAGACCTAGACAAACCTCACCCCATGAACCCGGGCACCCCTGCTAAATCACCAAACGTAGCAAACCACTTGGGGTGACCTATGGCAGAGGTGTTTTTTTTTTTTTTTACATGAGCCCCACACTGGAGGCCCTGGGGAAAATAATTTCCCTCAGGGCCTATGTCATCTTTGGGGATGCTGTGTGGAGGGTTTTTTAAGGAAAGGAAGGAGAGGAGGGTTCTGGGAAGGAAAAGGGTTTAAGGGGTGGGTAGGAATCTGGGGTTCAGTATGTCCTGGTCATCCGCCTCCAAGACCTAGACAAACCTCACCCCATGAACCCGGGCACCCCTGCTAATTCACCAAACGTAGCAAACCACTTGGGGTGGCCTATGGCAGAGGTGTTTTTTTTTTACATGAGCCCCATACTGGAGGCCCTGGGGAAAATAATTTCCCTCAGGGCCTATGTCATCTTTGGGGATGCTGTGTGGAGGGTTTTTTAAGGAAAGGAAGGAGAGGAGAGTTCTGGGAAGGAAAAGGGTTTAAGGGATGGGTAGGAATCTGGGATTCAGTGTGTCCTGGTCATCCGCCTCCAAGACCTAGACAAACCTCACCCCATGAACCCGGGCACCCCTGCTAAATCATCAAACGTAGCGAACCATCTTGGGGTGATTTATATTTGTCGACCGGTTTCGGTTGACCTTAAGAGCATTTAACCAGCCAGCGGACGAAAATCCACATTTCGACGAAAGTTGTTCTTACGATCGTGCAGGGCGGTTACAATGAGAAAGATTAATTATTCTCCGTACCAGTTTTTTAAAATTATAACTCAATATCGAATTTATTTCAATTCAAATTAGCTTTAATTTATACCTTCATCCAAAAATGCTAAAAAGGCGTGATGATAAAACTATTAAAATATTGTACTTTTTGTTATTATTTTTTTATTATAAGTATTTATCATTTTTCAATAATGTCTAAATTTAATAAGAATGTTAAAAAAATCTGAAATATATTAGTTTGTAAGTGCGCAAATAAATACACAAACGGACCAATTTTCGTCAAGAAACACATGTACGTACATATTTTTTAATGATTTTATTGAAACTAAAATTAAAATTCTAAAACATACGCTTGCTAGATAATGTATTGATTTATTTTACTGCATGATTTTATTATTTGAAATGGGTGTGGTATAATACAAAAACTTTTTTTTAAATTGAACAAATCTGCCAACGACCTATGGAATAACCTTATTATACTAAAAATTTTAAAAAATTCTCAAAATTTATTACATACGAATGCTAGATAAAAGAACAATCTTTCTAAATCCATTTATAATTTTTTGTGGAAAAGAGTCAATACGTCTAAAAACTTTTTTGAAAATGACGTATTTCCGGTTTTCTCTGGTAATGCCCTCTTAACCTTCCTCAGGACAATAAACATGTAAACTAAGTTGCAATACAGAGTTAAGATTATTAGGTAAACACAATAGAAAGAGAGAGCATATAAGAGAGGGAGAGAACATCAGAGACTGGTTGGTGGAGGAGTCAAGGGAGGGTGGGGGTGGGGATTACATAGGGAGAAAGGGAACAACTTTAAAATCGGACTGTCGTTTAATTCTAATTGTTTTTTTTTAATTTGGTAATTATTTTTCTTTGATTTTGATATTTCTAATGCTTTTAAATTATTAAGGCGTATCCTGTTTTATTTATATGTGTTATTTGGACTCCTGTATTTAATTTAAACATACGTTTTATATCAAAAATATATGAGAAAATTGTAAAAAAACAAATTTGGACATTCTTAGAAGAAAATAAAATAATTAATTATAACCAATTCGGCTTCAAAAAAAATACAAGTACTCATGACGCGATAGCAAAATAACTAACTATTTATATACGGCCCTAGATTCCGATAAAAAATGTATCGGAATATTTATAGACCTGAAAAAAGCTTTCGACAGCATATCACATAAAAACTTAATAAATAAATTAAAATCGATAGGAATTAATGGGAAAGTCTTAGCATGGATAACTAGTTATTTACATAAAAGACCTCAACAAGTAAAATTACTCAATCAAGTCAGTGATTCAAAATATAGCAACTTTTCAATACCCCAAGGTACAGTTTTAGGACCTCTGTTATTTATTATATATGTCAATGATATATTCCATATTTCCAAATATGGAGATATTGTCTCCTACGCTGACGATACAGTCCTACTACTAAAAGCAAACACAGTTGCACCCTTCAAAAATAACAGAAATGTTAGACAAACATCAATACTTCCTATTCCAAAATGTAAAAAAACAATAGGACAGTTAAATCATAAATATCTCGGAGTTAAATTTTTTAATCCACTACCTGAAAAAATCAGAAACATGAACAGTAATATAAAAAAATTTAAAACTCAGCTTAAAACTTATACTGAAAATTTGAACTGAATAAAAAATAATAAATTGAACCAATATAATAACACCCCCCATACACACAAGCCCTGCTTATTTATGGGGGTACATCAAATACATGTCTCTCTCTCTCTGGTTTCAATCCTGGGATTGGTTTGCAGCAATTTCCTTTAGTTTCCTCTTCCATTCTTCCCTGTCTTGTGCGGCTCTTTTGAGGTCTGCATATGATAAGCAGCGCACGTCCACCAGCAGGTCCTCCAGGTACTCTCGGCGTGGGCGTCCCCTAGAGTTTGTCCCCTCGGTCATACCCTCCATTATGGAATGCAAGAGGCCTTCTTGTCGTATTACATGGCCGATCCATCTTGCACGCCTTTCGGACAAGGTCCTGAGCAGGTGCCTTCCTCCTTCGATTCTTTGGAGAACCTCCTCATTTGTAATGTGGTCTCTCCAGGAAATTCCTAATAGTTTTCTATAGGACCACATCTCAAAAGCCTCTAGTCTCCGTTTATCTCTTTTGGATAGGCACCATGTTTCGCAGCCGTACATCAAGATACTCCATACATAGGTCTTGATGAGGAGTATTCTCAGCTTTAGGTCTATATTATTTGATTCAATTATTTTCGACCTTTTATTGAAAGCAAGCCTAGCCTGGTGTATACGGCTGTCGACATCGCTCTTAGACCGACCGTCCCATGTTATTTTGCTCCCGAGATAGACAAACTCCTTGGCGTTCTTTAGTGGAACTCCTGACATCTCTATTCGCATCTGATGTTGTGTTCGGCCTACAGTCAGCAGCTTTGTTTTGTCTTTATTTATCTTCATGTTATAAATACATGTATTATATAATTAATTATTTTAAAAAATATATTATAATTTATGTATCTTTTTGTAAATAAAAAAATAAATAAAAATAAAATATGCCCCCTACTGCGTGGCGGGCCAGATCGGGAGAGACGGTTGGTGGAGCCATTTCACCTCTCCAGCCGGACCCTCTCGACCCATTGCCTCGTACCGCAATGGGGGGATGGATTCATACGTCCGTCAATCCTGGACACATTGACCTCCAGATTCCTACCTACCCCTCATACCTGTTTCCTTCCCAGAACTTCTTCGCCTTCCTTTCCCTAAAAAAAAGGCCATACACACAACATCCCCAAAGATGACATAGACCCCGAGGGAAATTTGTTTTCCTCAGGGCCTCCTATGTGGACGTGATGAAAAAAACGAATGTCTTTAGACCTCACGACTGAAGTAAAACTTCTCTAACTTATATCTCCCTCTCAACTTCCGTTCGCCTCGTCCGACCGTTCGCCTCGCCCGATCACACTTTTCATAACGCTCTTGTCACGCATTCACCAGCTTGCTCCCTAAGTCAAGCGTGCGTAAAGGCCCGACCGTTCGCCTCGCCCGATCACACTTTTCGTAACGCTCTCGTCACGCATTCACCAGCTTACTCCCCAATTCAAGCGTGCGTAAAGAAGTTTTACTTTTAAAAAAAATTCAATTAATTTTCAACCCTATCTCCTTCCCCTCCCCACTACCTTCCGCCTCACAACATACCCCAATTGGGGATGCCATAGTCTCACTGGCTTCAGACGGGAGCAGTTGGGACTCTTGTGCGGTATTCATATAAATAAAAAAACCTTGCCCCGCCACCAGCTCTTCGCTTTCAATGTTAATGTTTCAACTAAGACTTCCACGTTACGCCAATGATGGGCAAGTCCGCCATGATTGTTTGTGTGCTGTCTATATAATGTATTTTCGTTAATACATCACAAACGCCCGCCGCCACTGTTTGCTATCCGTCAATTCCACTAGCAGACCTTTCGATGTTTACCAATAATGGTATGTTTGCGTTTCTCTACTGTGTTCTGATCGTGTTCATATGAATTCATATGAATGTATCGAATGGCGAGAACCTTGGATTAATATAGAGGGTCTGCTTCAAAAGATCTTTTTTTTTTAATTTACACCACACAAGAAACCTAGACCTATTGGATCTATAAAATGGTCACCAACACTAACTGGGCGAAGCCGAACCAAAAGCCGCCCGCAGGGCCTAGCAGTAAAAACTTATGGAGCTAGTATTGAATAAATTCGTCATCTATGGTCAGTTGGTGGTATTTGCGAGCACGGTCATCATAAATCTGATTCCGACAGTCTGTTAAAAATAGCTGCTAATTTTTAGCTCTTGAGTGTCAGCTGATAAGCTGTCAATATACACATTTTTTAAATTATATCAGTCGTTATGCAAAATAACTGACTTATTTCAATGTAAGTGAACTAACGAAGCTCTTAGAATTGAAAGAAATCCATAGACCCGATACATAGGCTTAATTAATTAATCTAAGACGAAATCAATTATTTTCGTTCGATCTTGAAGAAACGGAAGTGGTTCAAAAAATGACTAAAGACTTCATTAACTAATTAACTCCTGTTTAGTGTCCAAAAGTACACCCGAAGTGCCAATGTATATTAAAGATATTTTTTTAATTCTAAATTCCCAATTTATGGTATTTTTAGTTTTTCGTAACAGTTTGACGTTTTGGAATGTAATTCCATTGATAGATCCGCCAGTGTATCCAGCATATATCAATTTCTGTCAGTATCGGTCCGGCTGTCAAAATTGCAACCGTGCTCGGTACTATCGACAAAAATATCACTGTGCCAGACCCCCTGGAGGCCCTGATGGTTCCTGATTTTTAAGTTTATTTATTGGATTTCTGAGCCACATGTTCATCACCAAATTAATTCTAGATGGAATATGCAAGCCGAAAAAAAATATAGTGTGGAGGGTATTTTAGAGGAGAGGAACGAGTGAACATGGGTCTTGAAGAGACCTATGTTGTAGGAGGGAAGAAACACAGAAGCCGGCAAATCATGTTGAGCTGTTGAACTCAAGAATGAGTCGTAGAAACGACCTGTTCTCATATGACTAATGTCAACCGTGTACATATGTTGGGCGCGTGTTTGGCGTTATGCTCCGGTGCCGAGGGGATCAATGACGCAAGTTCCTCGGAGCATTTTCCATTGAAATACCGGTAGAACAAGGATAGCATTCCCACCCGACCGCGTATTTACAATCCCTACCGCGTTTCAGTCGCTTTAAATTTTCAATATCAAAATTTAAATATTTAGAAATAAAATTATTAATTTCTAATATACACATTGGAAAGATTATTTTATCTAGATTTTAGAACAATTTTTGTTTTTGCAAAGTGATCAAAAATTATCAATATACAGGTGTATTTACAATATATGGGAATAATATTAAAATTTAAATATTTAGAAATAAAATTATTCATTTCTAATATATACTTCAGAAAGATTATTTTATCTAGATTTTAGAACAATTTTTGTTTTTGCAATGTGATAAAAAATAACCAATATAGAGGTATATTTAAAATGTAAATTGTCTTTACCGCGACTGAATCGGTATAGGTTTTGTAAATACGCCATCCGACCTCTTGTATCTCCACGAACATAGGTAATAGGCATTAAAATTAGTAATGGCCAATTTGAGCGCAAAAGTGTTTTTTTTTCACTTATTTTATAAATAAAAATCACTGTTATAAAATAATATAGATCGATTAAAAGTTAATCAAGGAAAACTGTCACAAATAATCTTGCCCATAAAATATTATTTTTATTTAATTGTTTCTTACACGTGTTCATAATTTTCTAATTAAAAAATCAATGATTTTGTAGTTAACGCTTATATTTTTTAAAGCATCCGATCCTGTCCTATTAATATTGTAAAGGCGAAAGTTTGTATGGATGTATGTTTGTTACTCTTTCACGCAAAATATGCTGAATGGACTTTAAAAATTCTTTCACTAATAGAAAGCTACATTATTTGTGAGTAATGTAGGCTGTATATAATGTTAAGCTCTGGCGTTATGAAATTATTTATCATAAGTTTTCTGTCCCTAATAAAATCGAGTTATTGCAAACGTCAGAAGAAAGCAAAACAAATTGTTGCCTACTGTTTTTATGTTTTGTTTTAAAAGACATTGTCTAGTCTAGGGAATGTCTTTTGAAGTCGTTCAAACCAAGGCAATTTGAACGATTTTTGGATGGTCCTCTCTTCTATAAGAAGTAACTTATCAAAAAAAGCAACACTGGATGTCAATAATATCTTTCATGAAGTTATTTTATTCAAATTCGAACTGCTAACAGTAGAAGAGAAAATGTGATGAACTAAAATAAACACAAATTTTAACAAAACAAAAAAACGACTTCAAAAAATGCACTAAAAAGTAAAAAAATAATTTCGTATTCTTCTACAACTTTATAATCAACTTACCTTTTCTACTCATCAATTTGTACGTACGATTGTTATTTTTGGAGTCGGTGTCGGCGGGAGAGGAGCTGTCAAGTGAACACGCCGGGCCGCGGGTACCTTGGTTGACACCGACTCCAAAAATAACAATCGTACCTACATATTGATGAGTAGAAAAGGTATTTAAGTTGATTATAAAGTTGTAGAAGAATACGAAATTATTTTTTCACTTTTTAGTGCATTTTTTTAAGTCGTTTTTTTGTTTTGTTAAAATTTGTGTTTATTTTTTGATTTTTAGTGAATCTGAAGTACACTAACTAATTCGATTAAGATTCGGCCGAGTATCGTAAATTTGTTGTTCAGAATTGGAGAGTTCCGTTACTTTGTCATGGATCCCATAATCAGAACCTAACCAAACTCTCATCAAACTACCCTTGAAGTACATCATTTCCAATAAAAAAAGAATCATCGAAATCGGTTGGCGTGATATTGAGTTATTCGTCCATTTGTCGCGCACATACTTGATGCAAATTTAAGACTTATATGATTTTCTCATGGATTCATTCCATTGTCAGAACTGGACCAAATTAAAATGGGACCACACGGGAAGCACCAGCTTTCAAATAAAAAAAGAATCATCAATATCGGTTCACCCAGTCGAAAGTTCTGAGGTAACAAACATAAACAAAAAAAACAAAAAAAAATACAGTCGAACTGAGAACCTCCTCCTTTTCGAAGTCGTTTAAAAAATAGAAATAAAGAAATCAGTGAAATATTTTAGTTAAACGTGTGACATTCGATGGAGTGTTATTTTTTATGAATGCTTTGAATTTAGCAAAGTTCGTCCTATATATGGGACGCGGCGACCCTGTACTACTATCGTTAAAAAACAAATCTCGTATTTTATAACACAAATTTGATCTGAACCCTTTCACAGCCCGCGACATCCATGAATGGGTAGTCAAATACCACTTTCGTTAAATGAAAATTATGATATTTCACAAAAATAAATTATCTAATTGAATACTGACGTCATAGAAGCTTCTCTGACGTCATAAGATATGTACATATGCATCGAACTGTCACACCATTATTATTAGACCATGACAACAAGTATGTACAAGTACAATGCTGGTATTACAGTGTTGACTTTGACCGATTGTTCGATTGTTGACAAATTGGCACTTCCAATTCGCCACTGTTACTACAGCCTTAAATGATGTTTTGGTTATGTTTAGTATTTTAGTACATAATTTTACGAAGTTATTCACAGAGTTATAGGTACTCCCAGTATCGCCCTGGTGGAAGACCACCGTTCAGAAATGAAACGCGTTGCTTGAAACGACTTTAGTCGTGTATTTGACAGCCTCCATGGCCGAGGGATGAGGCTCTTGACTAATAATACGAAAGTTGTCGATCCATCGTCCATCACTCCTTGATGCATTAACCCTCAGATTCCTACCCACCCCTCATACCTTTTTCCCTCCCAGAACTTCCTCTCCTTGCTTTCCCCTGAAAGACCCTCTACACAGCATCCCCGAAGATGACATATATCTCAAATTTTTCCTCAGGGCATCTTGGTTGGGCTAATGTAAAAAATACATTTTTGAAATACACAACAACTTGTTTGATAGATTCTCCCATCTTAACAGACTTAGAGACATCTTTAGAGCATCGGCGTCAGGTGGGAATGCTGTCCTTGTTCTAACGGTATTACAATGGAAGATGCTCCGAGGAACTAGCGTCATTGATCCCCTCGGCACCGGTGCATGGTCGGGAAACACGCCAAACACGCGCCCAACATTTGTACACGGTTGACATTAGTCACATGAGAACGGGTCGTTTCTATGACTCGTTCTTTAGTTTTTCGGCTGTGGAACGATTTGCCGGCCTCTGTCTGTTCAAGACCCATGTTCTTTCCTTCCTTTCCTCAAAAAGACCCTCCACATAGCATCTTCAAAGATGACATAGGCCCTGAGGGAAATTATTTTCCTCAGGGCCTCCTGTGTGGAGTTAATGTAAAAAAAACTCCGAAAAGCAAATTATTATTAATTTCGTGATATGTTACAAAACCTAGAAATACTTAACCCCTTGAGTGCCGCGACGTGATTATAGCATAAAAACATATTTAAAGATGAGACACTACAATTTGCATCAAAGTTTAAATAGCAAATTATTATTTCGTGATGTGTTTAAAGACCTAGAGAGACTTAACCCCTTGAGTGCCGCGGCTTGATCGTAGCATGCGCAGCGAGTGTTCACCATGGGGAAAACTATGAAGAGATTAATGCAAGAGTTGGGGGGGATGGGGAATCTCAGTGGCATGGGGTTGACACCACGCCATCATCATCCCCACCCACAGGATTATGGTAAGAGGTCTAATATTTAAAATAGTTGTTGTAGGGGCGTGTAAATAGCCCCAGACACGAGGGAATACTACCCTATGTAATTAATCAAAGATGAACTCTTCCCTATGTGACACAAAACAGATTATACAGCAATTCCTAAATCCTCAGTGAAAACAAAACAAATACTCACTCAGCGAATGCAGCTCTCCACACGATGTCCAGACAAACGACACTAGGTTGCTTCAAATATTGATTTTGTCAAGGCGGTATTGCACAATCTCAACAGATGTTTATCACAGGAAGAAAGTTCACACAATGATTATGAATTTTGCAAATTAATCGTATGTGTCAAAAAACTCAAACAATAATTTAATTATAGGTTAATATTTGATTAGGACTGACCCCACAGAGGTCAGAAAGTGCCTGAATTCACTGAATTTCAATGTCACATAGAGAAATTCAATATAATACAACCACCATAGATGGCGCCCCCATGGTCCCATAGCATAAATTATTAATTTAAATGAGACTAATGCCCAAATGTATTTAAATATATTTTATGGCACGTATCCAGTTGTATTAACCCCTCAGGCCTCGGGCATATTCTGTCAGATGGCCAGAGTATTTCCGCTTTGAAATAAAATCAAAATAAATTTATTTCCAAATGTATCCTAAAACAAAAAACTGTTTTTGAAAGGTGTTGCAATATGCTTTAAAATTTTATTATTAGAAATAAACATATATTTTTAAAATATAAAATTATTAAATTCAAACATAAAAATGACTCACCTTCCTTTTTTTATAACTAAAATTACTGATTTTTATGAAGGGAAAAAATTACACACATGTTTTGTTAGACAAATGTATTATAAACATTATTGTCACCTCACTTTTTTTGTCTTTTCATGTAAAAATAAATAGTCAAATTCTCAAAATTTCTTAAATTTTTTTTCAATTGTAGTCGGAAACTTTGGTTTCATGGTATATTATTTGTTGATAGGCTTCTACCTTTTTAAATGATCACAAAGTTCTTTAGGTTTAAAAGTAGAAAATAATGCACAAAAAATTATAATTATTATACGTCGGGTCACCACTTCTAACACTAAAGGTCTCTGCCCACTACACCGTTCCATACCATGACCGTAACCGTAGCGGCGCATGCAAAAAAATATTCTTTGTATCGATCAGTATGAAACGCTGCCCACTAGCCCGTCCCGTCACCGACCAACACCGTCGCATTCCATGACCGGACTGACGGCGATTTCTCGATGACAATATTTTGCAGGTGCCGGTCCGTTCTATGCATGGCACGCGACGGTGTTAGATCATACGCGTATGATCCCCGTTCTAACCCTGTTCTAACCGCGTTGCCACTCCGTCAGTTCGTGATTTGTGTTCAGTTTCAGGTAGATAGATAATTTTGAAAGAATTTTGAAAAAATGGAGGACGAAAAACTTATTGTGTGGGTTCGTAAATACGAATTGATATACAATTAAAAACATCCACCGGGTACCGTACGCTTATTGAACGGGGATGGTACGGACACTAACCCCGGTGTATACGGGTATCATACGGTCACTAAACCTGTTATGTATGGGTATCATACGGTGTTAGCACGTTCTAGTGGGCATAGTAGGGCGTAGCGTGTTTATTTCGTAACTGATACGTTCATAGTACGGTCATGGTATGGAACGGTGTAGTGGGCAGACTCCTTAAGAGATGAACCGATAGGAAGTGTGCTGTGGGCGTGTGCCTGTGCCCGAATTAAATGATTTTTTCCATACACCACTGTTGAAATTGACCAAAAATTTTCAGATATCTCCAATTTGTTATGTCCAATTTGCTTCAAATTCAGCATTTTTTTTTCCAAATTTTATTTATATACTTGTTTTCTTTTTATTTCTAGGCGACATGATCAGCGCCGGGCGCATATCCGCCAGTTGGCAAGTGGATGACCTGGACATAGACCTCCCCGGAGAGCTCGCCAGTCCTTCATATATCCCCATGAAGTAAGCTTATTATTTACTTTTACTTGGATATCACATTCCTGGTCTCCTTCAACGGAATCAATCTTCCAACAAGCCTTCTTTTGATGTGGTGTAACTTTAAGTGGCCACTCAGGTACGGGGGCTCCATCGAAATCAGGGTAATGTTAGCCTCTCAGAAGCTGGGCGTAGTTGTGTATTGCCTGCAGATACTGCAGGCAATACACAACTGCTAAACCTGTATAAATCGCAAGCTCTCTCCACGATTTAATTTTGTAGCCATCTCTGGTCTGGAACCCCAAAATATCTGAAAAACCTTATACTCTGTGCAGAAACCGGCGTTTGATAGATTACGATATCTTAACAAGCCTATTGCAATCTTTAGAGCATAGGCTCGGGTGGGAATGCTGTCCCTTTTCTACTGGTATTGCAATGGAAGATGCTCTGAGAAACGAGTGACATTGATCCCTTCGGCACCGGTGCACAGTCAGGAAACGCCAAATGGGAAAGGAAAAATCAGGAAAGCAAATTTTTTACTGTTGACATTTGTCATAGGGGGCATACATTAATTACGTGAGCAGTTTTTCTTCCAATCTAGACCCCTCCCACCCCTTGATGAGATAAATTTGGGCCACTTCGCATATTCTTTTCAAGTAATGTGAGATTTTGCTGGACCCCTTCCCCCCCTTTTTGAGCTCACTTAATTAATGTATGCCCCCATATGAGAATGGGTCGCTTCTATTGGTAAGCCCACACTGCGGCCAACGTTCCAACAGCAAACGTTTGGACGATCGTGTGGAGGGGTGTTCGTGCGTTAGAAGTTCGAGTTTGAAGGTTGGAGTTCGAATTGGCCCGGAATCGCCTTCGAGGCGAGCCAACTCACACGAGCCAGCCTGCCGCTGCTGTCCACACATCAGTCTGCGAACGGCAGGCGATCAAGACGCACGTACCCCGTACTATTAAAATTCCAATGTTATTACGGAGAGTGGTATAACAATTGTTTGAAAACATGTTGTGTATATAAGTATATAATTTTATGTACGTAATAATTGTAGGCAATTAATAAGGTACAGCTGTTCGATGTCCGCCATTTAGGAGTTCGGAATTCGGGGTTGGAGGGTTGGCCACTGCCACCACACGATCGGCCAACCTTCGGAAGGTTTGAGTTCAACATTTCGGCAGTGGAATAATTTGCCGGCTTCTGTGTTTCCTCTCTCCTACATCATGGGTTTCTCTTCAAGACGCCGGTTCACTTCTTCCTTTCCACAAAACGGACCCTCATATAGCATTCCCAAAGTTGACATATGCCCCGAGGGAAATTTTTTTCCCCAGGACCTTTCGTATGGAGTTAGTATAAAGAAAAACTCAAACCCAGAAGTTATGGGTTCAAATGCCTAGATTGCCTAGTTTACTCTTCTATCATTGCCCAAGCAACATTTTCCCACTACAATAGTTATTAATGCAAATGTGAATGGTAAAAGAAGTCGGAGATGCCTGAGCAAGACATGGCACGAGCTAGTGAATCAGATACTTGAGTCGGGCCATGTCAAGAGTCATAATAATAGAAGAGAATGTATGAATGTGAATGAGGCGACGAGTGTGTGCCAAGACCGAGTTGTTTGGCGGTTCATCCTACCCCTGCCGTATATCCTACCTATTTTTGGTTTGCATAATATAAACCGATTCGTAGTAAACATTAATCGGAAATAGTGATTTTACATTAAACTTTGCCATAATGCAGACCAGCAGTCATTATGTTGTATTGATTTCTGCTCCATTACATGCGTCCAAGTTTCTGATTTATGTCATAATTATTTACAGTGAGGCGCTCCTGTCTCTGCCAACATTCAAACAGGAGGCTCCATCTCCGACAGGGGGCACCAGGGACCCCTCCAGTCCATCATGGCTAAACAGACAGAATGTCATGGTGAGTTAAAAAAAATGTAATCACACAAACGCCATTGTATTAAGTCATGTTTTACGCTATTCCAACCCTACTTGCTGTGTATTTACACCGCGTTTATAAGTAAGGGGGTTTTAATCCAACCTTGACCTTAATTGAACATATTGTTATTTCAGATGAACAACAACATTGCTTCTATGAATGGGGCCAACTGCAGCCCCGACCAACACTCTCCCAATCTGCAGATGGGGGCATGCAGTGCTGCAAATCAGCAACAACAAGGTCCGATCGATACTACCTAAATATATTTATGTTTGCTTCATCACTATAACACAGGTGTAATATTATTGACATTCACACATTCTCGTTTAATCAAGCCTGCCATGGTTGAAGTAGGGCCGAATACGGATTCTTTGGAGCATCCAACGCACAAAAAACGACTTTTTCTTATAGGCATAGTGCACAGAATAGCTTATCCAAAGCGAGCGGACTTGGTACCATTAGAGATTTTCTTTGCCTGACCAACTTTCAACAGTTATTTGTTGTCTTGAATAGCAGAATCTTTCGTAACACCTATATAATTAATTTAATTAGGGAACTATATAATATTTAATGTGAAGCATAAAGGTTGTAAAGAGCTAATTTAACAGACTATTTTTGTCAATAATTGCATCTTATTCGTGGGCGTCCGTAGACTTTTGTATTTGATATTAGGTAGGTACAAGTTAGCCTCCCAAAAACTGGGTAATACTTAATAGTACACAACTGCTAACCCTGTACAAATCACAAGTGTGCCCCACGGTTGAATTTGCAGCCACCTCTGGTCTGGAGCTCCAAAATACCTGAAAAATACCCTCGACTCTGTGCAGAAACGGGCGGTCCGTTTGATAGATTCTCCCATCTTAATAGACGGATTGCAATCTTTAGAACACAGGTGTCGGGTGGGAATGCTATTTATTTATTTATTTACGCCCTTTTACGGGGCTTTTACTTATTGTTTTTACTATCCTTGTTCTACCGGTATTACAATGGAAGATGCTCCAAGGAACTAGCATCATTGATCCATTCGGCACCGGTGCATAGTCGGGAAACACGCCAAACGCGTGCCCAACATTTGCACACGGTTGATATTTGCCACATGAGAACGGGTCGTTTCTTCGACTCGTTTTTGTGTTCAAGAGCTCGGCTGTGGAATGATTTGCCAGCCTCTGTGTTTCCTCCATCCTACAACATGGGTCTCTTCAAGACCAATGTTCATTCCTTCCTCTCCTCAAAAAGACCCTCCACACAGCATCCCAGATGACATAGGTCCTGAGGGAAATTATTTTCCTCAGGGCCTCCTGTGTGGAGTTAATGTAAAAAAAAAAAACATACTCCAGCATCCCTTATACAAAAAGTCACCTTGCCTGTGTTATGGTGGTCGATAATAATATAGAATAAATAATGTAGATAAAAATATGTCATCTTTTGACCGCAAAACAATAAATTATACAATAGTTTAAACATACACGAGTGTGATTCAAATTAATTAAAATTTACAATGCTAAAGAAAACAAAAGGTAAATTGATAACTATTTTCATTAAAAAATTTAAATGCTTTTTTGCAAGCTTTTTCGGTGCTATTAAAAATATCTGCTTCTGCGTATCAGTTACTTAAGGCGATACAAAAGAATTCATAATCTGATCTTTTAGAGATGGCGTGAGTTTAATTATTTTAGTTTAAAACAATTTTTGCAAGTAATGCTTTAAAATATTAGTATTTAGATAAATTTTCTTTAATTAAACCGTTCTATTTGTCAGATGCTCTTTTATAAAGTATTGTTTTGACATTCCAGCCATGCAGCAGAGTGGCCAGATGAACATGCACGGAGGCCTGACGCAGCAGCAAGGCAACGCTCAGCACATCATGTCCGCCTACACCAACAGTGGCCAGATGCCGGGCAGCGGAAGCCAGGATCAGGCCGTCATGGATGTGGCTAATGGTGAGGACAACCAACAATAATCAGTTATAGTAACTCACTGAGGGAGCTATTAGGACTATTAACGAGACACTGCCACCTCAGGAGACACGTGAATAGGTTTAATAGCTGTAACAATGTGACGAAGAAGATGGTATCTAACTTAACGATGCAAATGTCCCGCCTCGAAGGGAAGAAGGCTCAGATACCTGGGAAATTAAATAATATATGTTGTAAAATTAGGAGACAGCTCTAAATACTCAATAATAACACAAGTGCACTTTATTTAACACTTCCGTTCCGAAGGAGGTAGTACACTCCCCCCCAAACAAGAGTTTTGTGCGATGACTAAGTTAGTTTTTAAATCTCATACTCTATAATTTAGGTAATCTTAGAAAAAGTATTCAGTAATCGTTTCGCATATTTAAAAAATTATCCTGTTACGATTTTTAAAAGATATTAAATAATATCTATCATATTTGTCTTTCTTTTTTAAAAAAATATATATTTATTCTGACAAAATTACTCTCCCCTACCCCTCTCGAATCTCCAATACTTTTTTTTTAATTTTCTCGCTGCAAACAAGCTGCAAGTGCAGTCGTAAAAAGTGTAATTTACTGGAAAGAGCGACAATGATATAATATGTATTTGAATTGTGCTCGATTTCGTGCTATCTCTTTTACCGTTTCACATTATTGCTTAATGATTGACTGCTGGACATAGCTGAGCAATGCCCGGTTAAAATGGTAGGTGTTACTGAATAGGGCAAAATGAATGTTAAGAGACACAAGCGTTTTGCGTTAAATGGGGTTCCTGTTGACCCCATGTTTGTTACTTTCAGGTAAGTGAAGGTTAAGGGATTGGTCTACTGAAAAAAGGTGAAACATGGGATATAGCACAATGGGTCTATGACCTGTGTTGCTATGAGACTTTCTCCTTATCAATAATATATACCTACATAATATGCATATTTACATAATATAATATTATATAAGTAGGCTGATGCTGAAGAAATGACTCATTTAGTAGTACAATTTAATATACATATGTATACATTTTAGTGATACAATTTATAAATACGGTGTAGTAATGCAGTTAGAAAAAAAGTTGATATGTATGTATTGTTTATAAATATGTACAATTTATGCAATATGTAGTGTGCAATAGCATTATTAAAATCTGTTTTTGTGTAGATCCATTAAAATTATGCACCATACTGAAAGTCCAGTCTGTCCAGTTGATAGTCAGATATCTTCAAATACTAAGTTTTCAGATAATGAGGAAAGCAATATTCAAATGCTCACCATGAATCAAATATTATTTTCACGTGTCCATATATATAAATATGCTAAAAAATAACAACGGGTAGAACAACGGTCCGGTACCCGGTACGTATTAGTATGACATTTTGAAATTTGCTTCAAATAGCCCAGAAAACATTAATTTTTGGTTTAATCCACTACAAGTTTTTCTGCATTATAATTGATTTGTTTTAATTTGTGTTTACGAGTAATTTGAGTATTGTACCAGATAGAGGGTACGCTTTTACATATAACTGCGTACTCAATTCAATTTTCGATTTTTCAGAGATGTCTGACTAATCAACTGGGCGATCGATATTGAACTCAAAACTCATGATTGAATTGGATAAAATACTAACAGCCTTACTAAAAAACCCAGTGAAAATTTTATTCAATTGACAAACGGCCGCGGATGTGAAAACCTTACTAATTAAAAAATTGTTCATGGAAAAAAATACACTTGGTTTACACGGCCTGAGGGGGTAGTTTATCTCTGTTTTATCAATGTTCTTTGAACGAAATTTGAAATTTTTGCAAAGTATTTTGAATGTTGTATATATTTCTTATTTTTGAAGGTGTCGTAAAAACAAATACCATTTATGAAAACTAGATAAAATTACCTTTTAGATTTGTGTAATTGAAATACACTTTAGTTTTTAAAAACTGCCATATATTAAGATTCAAACGCGAAAAAAAATTTTTTTTTTTTTACCAAAACATATTTGATGAAAGTGTACAGAAATTTATAAAAAAACAAAATTAAAAAAATACTGACCTTTTATATAATGAATTTGGAACGAAACTGCCACCTCACTTTTTCCTCGTGCATACAATAAAAAAATAATAAAAAATTTCAAAGTTTTTTTATTGCCAAAAAACTAACCTAAAAAAGTAATACCGACTTTTATAACAGTTTTCTTTCAACTTTAAAACTTTAATTTCATTGATAAGTTTAGGTACACATGTATTAGATATAAATATTTTTAAAAAACACCACTTTTATGAAATTCACATAAAATAAAATACTTTAGATGTAAATTTGAATTTTCATGTTTCACATAAAATACTTATTGACATTTCAATTTTCAAAGTATGATTTTGGTTATTATAACTTGAATAAAACTTATTAAAAACCACAAAAAAACACCGTAAATATATCAATTATGCGAATGTAATTGTGAATTAGTCATATTAATTGAAATACCTTATAACTTAATGTGTGTATGCTCACTGCAGTCAAATGAAATTTTTATGACAATATCTCAGAATTCACTTTTTCACAAAGGTAGTGCTGTTTATCCACATAAGGGCTTAAATGTGCCTTTGTGTGTTTATGTGACTTTAACAATGTGATTATTAAGCACTGGAGCGATTTTTGCCATATATTGGTGCCATCTTAAATGTCTCCGATTGCTTTTGGTATAAAAAAGGCAATTATCTCTTGATTTGGCCAAATTTAAAAATATATATATTTGTAGCTCCCACGTTTGTTATTTTGCAATTAAAACGAAGCTATTGAAATGTTTTATCTATTATGAGCATAGATGTCGCAAATCTGAACTTAGTAGACTATTTTATAATGATGTTAAGAATTAATCTTTAAAATATTTATTTCACCCGAAAATATTCCATGTTGACTCAAATAAGTACCTCTCACGGCAGTTTCAACGTAACAAACACGAAGGATTTGCGGGGTTATAAACTTTACTTTTTTAATATTTGTTTTATAAATCCTAAAATATGAGATAAACAGTAAAATACAGGTTAATTCATTGGCTTTACGGCACTATAATAAGTTTTTATGTCTCCATGTTAAAATTCGAAGGTATGCTTTTTTTAATGTTGGCGAAAAATTTTAAAAATGATCTTCAGAAAAAAGTTTTAAAATGCGCTGTCGCTCCACATTCGCTCCACGCTCAAACAAAGAAAAGAACAACAAACAATATTAATTTCTATCTTGTCTACAGGTCTGTTGCTGTGTTCGCCGCATGGATCTATAGAGGGCTACGGAAGTTGCTCCATGAAGCCAGTTCATCAACAATCGGATTGCATTGGATCTGCAGATAATCGGTAAACATTATATTGTTAAGCTCAGGAATGCTTTAAACTTTTACAAGAATAGATGAATGTGTCTATTTTCCAATCCAACATTCTTGCAAACAAGAAGAGAAGGGAATACTTTATGTACAGGGTGGCGCAGATGGATCGGGTGGTTTTAAAATACTTGTCAAACTGTCAATTTCAAAGGTATTGGATCGAAATAAAGTGCAAAACGTGTAGTTACAATGGAAATTTCTTAACAAAAAATTTGTAAAGTTAGTTTTTAAAAATTACATCCATCAAATGCCCTCCTTCTCGAGCGACGCATTCTTGGAGTCGGGAGAATCTTCTGGAGAATCTTCTGGAGAATCTTCTGAAATCGGGAGAATCTTCTGGACCACCATGATTTTATAGGGGTGGAATTTTAGTTCTTTGTTAAGAATCCTTTGAAGGCTCCGACGTGACATTCCAAGAGCTTGAGCACGATGTCTCGTTGATCGACGTGGTCTCGTAATGACATCGCGTCTCACACGCTCCACGTTCTCAGGCGTTCTTATTGTTCGAGGTCTAGACGTCCATTTTGGAGCACATGAACCAGTAGTGCGGAAATTATGCACCCAACTCAATATTGTGTCTCGCTTAGGAACACTACCGCGAGGTGGGATGTTGAAACGCCGGCGAAAGGCACGCGTCACAGCAACAATTAAGTCGTTATTGCGTATAAACTCTTCCACTGCGAAAACACGATGCTCAACGGACCACGTAGCCATCGTGACTAACTGCCAGTCTGCAACTGAAACTTCCCGTCCTCCCCACCACAGCACGAAGACCGCCGAACACCTGGCTCCCCCACTCCAGACGTACAGTCCACTTCAAAACCACCCGATCCATCTGCGCCACCCTGTATATTTAAATTCATTAGCGCCTCCCACACGCACACTTCGGAGCGACCGAGTCCCGCGCCGTTTCAGGCCGCCGCGCAAAAAAGTAAAGACCGATAGGTTTACAGCGCAGTTCACTATGAGACTTTTCTGCGCGGCGGCCTGAAGTGGCACGGGACTCGGTCGCTCCGAAGTGTGCGTGTGGGTGATGTTATTATTGCTAGATAAAAATTTTCTTAAGAAAATAAGTTCAATGTATCGCCACTCAAGGTGGCGACTGGCGCTAGTGTTCAAAGGTAAAAAAATAATACTTATATTACATTCTGTTTGATTCCTCGGTTGGTTAAGTCCTCCATCACTACGTTTTTTTATAAATTTACATAACCGTTGGAGCGACAGCGCATTTTATAACTTTTCTCCATTTGCTCGACATTTTCAAATTTTTCGCCAACTTTAAAAAAAATCTTACCTTCGAATTTTAACATGTAGACACAAAAACTTATTATAGTGCTATATAGCCAATGAATTAACCTGTATTTTACTGTTTATCTCATATTTGTAGAATTTATAAAAAAATATATAAAAAATATCGTTAAGTTTATAACTGCGCGAATCCTGTATGATTTTTGTTTTGAAACTGCCGTGAGACGTACTTATTCGAGTCAACATAGAATATTTTCAATTTCTGTATATTGTCTGTGGTATACTTGATAATGAAAGGTTCATATCTATGGAAAAAGGACTTAATTTTAACCGTAAACAGCTGATCAGAAATTCTGCGTGAAAAAAATATTTTTTAGAATTTATTTTTGACATCGTTTTAAAATATCTACAAAGCTCGGATTTGCTACATCTATGGTCATAATAGATAAAGCATTTCAATAGCTTTGTGTTAAAATAAATGGCTGGCCAAGGAAATTTTTTTAAATAATTACAAAAAATGTTTCATGAATGGTAGGAAAATGTGGTCCAATTTTGGACCGCTATCAATCGCAGAAAAATAAAAGTGGTCCATTATTTCGACCGTAATCGCTCCAATGGTTACACTAAAATATTATTACATTTGCATTATGTATAATAAATGCTGTATAATTCTTAGTATTCACATGTAAAAGCCCCTAAGAAAGGCGTAAATAAATAAATAAATGAACTAAGATGATGTATTTGCTTTGCAGTTTCCAATACGTGCTGGCAGCCGCCACCTCTATTGCCACCAAGTGCAACGAGGACACCCTGACTTACCTCAACCAGTGCCAGTCCTA
Source organism: Limnephilus marmoratus (assembly GCA_917880885.1). Taxonomy (NCBI): domain Eukaryota; kingdom Metazoa; phylum Arthropoda; class Insecta; order Trichoptera; family Limnephilidae; genus Limnephilus; species Limnephilus marmoratus. The sequence continues at coordinate 33,125,376 of OU862932.1, forward strand.
CGAGATCAAACTCAAAAAGCTGGGGGATCTAAGTCACTACAGGGGGAAGATACTCAAGGTATTATAAACGTACACTGACCGTCCCGTTGATTAGTCGGACATCTCCAAATACCATGAGTTTTGATATAATGAGAATTTTGAATTTCGAATGCTCACCATTTATCTATTATTCTTACCCCTTGTCTGTGTTTTACATATTATTTTTTTTTTGCATGAGCTCCACACAGGAGGCCCTGAGGAAAATAATTTCCCTCAGGGCCTATGTCATCTTTGGGGATGCTGTGTGGAAGGTTTTTTTTGGGAAAGGAAGGAGAGGAGAGTTCTGGGAAGGAAAAGGGTTTAAGGGATGGGTAGGAATTTGGGGTTTAGTGTGTCCTGGACATCCGCCTCCAAGACCTAGACAAATCTCACCCCATGAACCCGGGCACTCCTGCTAAATCACCAAACGTAGCGAACCACTTGGGGTGACCTATGGCAGAGGTGTTTGTTATCCAATAAATGGTTCACGGGGCAAATTGCAAGTGATTTTGACCATTTAATTTGTACACATTTGTTTTGTTATGTATTGTTACTGCTTTGTTAACTAACCAAAATATTTTGTTGTTTTGCAGAGCGTCATTCGCATCTGCTTCCACGAACGTCGCCTGCAGTTTGCCGAACGTGAGCAGATGTCTCTCTGGCAGAGTGAACGGCCAGGAGAACGCATTGTTGAGGTAACTATGCATTATATTTTGTTTATTCACAAGCAATTTAATTGTTATAAAGAATACATCTTCTTTTCCCTGTGTACACACTCCAGTCCTTTAACCTGTCATTTCTCAGAAAAAATTTTAAACTGTATGAAAGACAAGGTCACAATCGCTTGCCCCAAAATCATTCTTGACATTACCGTTGGTTTCATTAATCTAAAATATTTATCTAGAATATTTTTAAATGAATTTTTTATGAATATACTATAATATACTTTTAAATATACTATAATATACTTTTTTAATATAATATACTTTTGAATGTAGCTATAACTTTGTGGTTACCCATTATAAATAAATGAAGCAAGGTTACTTTATTTGAACCACTTATATATTTGAGTAAAGCCGACCGATTTCGGAATGACCGTTCCTTCTTTTTATGACTTAGCGGGTCAATTTTGGCAACTACTGTCAAAACTGAAGAAACTAATGTTTTACATTTTCAAATGCGTATAAGATCTTTATTTATTTTCAAACTCCTTTGAATTGTGTTTTTTCATGTTGGATATGTAGTCAGATTTGTGTAGAAATAATAAAACCAGTTTATATTTGTGTGATTATATTTTTTGATAATTATTTCCAAAATGGCTGTTTTTTTATCTTTCTTTTAGTTAGCTATTCTGGAAAAACCTCTCACAATATTATCATGTTATGCACGTGAATAATAAAATATATTATCTGGTCAACAGAAAACAATCGCAAAATACAATTCCTTTGTTTTTATATGGATATTTGACCAGAAAGCAACAAGGTAATTTCCGCACGGTTAGACAGTCACAACAGGGCCTAACTATCAACGTCAATAAAACTAATTGGATGACATTTGGACGACTAGATCACTCTCTGAATAAGTGATACAGTTAAATGGTTGCAATGTCGAAAAGGTGGAAAGATTTAGATTTTAGATACCTCGGCAGTATTCTCACGGAGACTCTTGACCCAGATGTAGAGGTTAGATGCAGAATTGAAGCAGCAAGAACTGCGTTCATTAAAATGAAATCCTTCTTCTGCAATGACAATATCAGCTTAAAGCTAAGACAGAGAATGCTAAAATGTTATGTGTGGTCGGTCTTGCTCTATGGATGTGAAACATGGACCTTGAAAGTAAATACCATGAACAGTCGAGAGCAGCGCCGGATCTGCCATACGTTCAAAAACGTGCAAAAAACTTGGCGCCAACTCCGAAGGGGCGCCGTGAGAAAATAAATATTGTATTAAAAATTTGTTATAATATTCCCTGAATCGTTTAAAAATTACCCATAGTACGAAATAATTATTACGCTCTAGCAACACTTTCCAAAGATACAAACTGCGCACGCATCTGGTTTGAATTCAACGAAATTCAACGATTTACGAATTTATAGTCAGTTACAGAATTTTTTACAAATTCCATATATTTAGTTTAAACGTAAGATCTATTTTTCCATATATCTTTTACCGTCTTTTACGACGAATGAGTGCGATCCAAATTCATTAACCAATCACAGCGCCGTACTTTTATTAAAGAGAACAATCAAACCGACGGCGCCTTTCAAAATGCTTTTGTACGATTTAAGTCTCTAGGAGAAGGGACTTAAAGACCATTTTCTTATGAAATCTTCAGTAAATTCAAAATTCCATTAGCATAAACATCGCACGGTTTGCAAGGTTGCAACTTGTTAACAGTTTCATCATTGTTTTGACAGTTGAAGTTCCTTAAATGTACCTATAATTAATTTCTATTAGATTTGTTATTTTACAGTCAGTAATAATCAGTGTAAGCGTCTTTCGTAAGCCGTTGATACCATAGATACGTTCGTGTTTGTTCGCTCAACACAGAACACAGGGGAAATGGAAATGCAAGGTACAAATTTGAGGTTATATTATTAGATTTTTTAATTTATAACTAAATTTCTATTGGTTGTTAGAGGTTGTGGATTGTGGATTACAATGAATAGAACAATAATTAAAAAAAACTTTCAGGCTCGCAGAATCTAAAACTTAGAATTAAAGACATAATGACATAAAAAAACTCGTTTCAAAACTCAAAATTCCATTAGTTTATTAGTTCAGGAAGGTCCTGTACAATTGAAAGGTTTTGATTTTCCTATTACGAACAAGCTTAAATTTAATACTAAGTATTATTACAAGAAACTGCCTAATGGAGAAGAATTACATAGATCGTGGCTTATTTATTCGAAAACTTTAGATAGGGTTACACCCTTTATATGTCTTGATTTTATTTGATAAATTAGTGTAAAAAAAATAAATAAAAAAAATTGGGGTAAACGAATTTTTAATCAAAATAAAAATGTAGGGGGGGGGGGGCGCCATCGGTACCTACTGCACAGGGCGCTAGATTTCGTAGATCCGGCCCTGGTCGAGAGGCTTTTGAAATGTGGCTTCACTGGAGAATGCTCAAGGTCCCATGGACCGACATGATCATCAACACAGAAATTCTCAGGCGGGCTAGAGCAGATAGAGAACTGCTTACATTAATAAAAATCAGGAAAATTTCATATCTGGGTCATATACTTCGAGGGGAGAAGTATCACTTGCTCCATTTAATATTGAAAGGCAAGATAGAGGGTCGCCGAAGGCCTGATAGAAGACAAATGTCTTGGCTGCGTAATATATGAGAGTGGACCGGTATTAGAAGTATGGAGGAGCTATTCCGGGCAGCTCAAGACAGAGAGACATTTTCAAGAGTGATCGCCAACGTTGGGGGGACCTGATACGGCACACAAAGAAGAAGAAACAGTCACACAAATGTCTTGCTGCAGCTGTATTCTCAAAGTTTCTTTAGCTAATACATACGTATTTGTTGTCTACTGGCACTTGTCTTCTTTTCCTTCGGTTTCACTTTGTATTTCAGCAATGATGATATTATTTGTCTAACTGCTTTTCGTATCCCTTCACTTTTACCATCAATGAGCAGTTGAAAAACTTTACGTTAGACCGTTCTTCAATTACCAGCACATTGTTTTACTTCAATATCACATCGTAGCAGTTTGTATCATTTGTATGTTTCCTCTCTGTAACGATAATCATTCTTCTAAGGCATTTTTTTATTTATTTTTTATTTACAGGTTGATGTGCCTCTATCGTATGGTCTGGTCAATGTATCACAACCCTCTGACCAGCCTCTTCTTAACACCGTAGAATTATACTGGGACCCGGTCAAGGAAGCCGGTGTTTATATCAAGGTACGAATTTTTAAATACTTATGGAGAACGGATTCGCAGCTCATTTCGGCCCCTATCACACATATCTTAATTTTAGATTTTAAACAAAAAACCCCACCAAACTGAAAAATAATTTTTTAACCACCCAGGTATTTTGCGATTATGCAAGTTTTTTGTCTTAAGAGTGTGTTATAGGGGCAGAATGGTTATTTTCTGAAAAACGGCTCTCTAAAATGCCCTAATACTACCTTTCATGTATCATTCTCGGACTTGATATTTTTTGTTACCAAATAATGGACCTTTATTTTTCAATCTGCTTATTTTTTTTTGTAATTGATGTAGGCATTCGACCATGAAAAATAAAAACATTGATACATCATACAACCCATTTTTTAAACTTAAATCTATGATTGTCGCATTAATAATGATTTTACACAATATTTTTAATTTAAAATATGTACATAATACATACATCTGTAGAAGTACGGCCTCTTATTATCGTTATGATATCTGTGGATATTAACAATTAAATAAATACTTCATTTTACACCAAATTCTTATACAGTTCGAGCTTTTTACTCATTCCGGGCTAGGATCTCCCGTTGACAGGCAGTGAAACTATACGCTCCTCGTTTAATAACGTATATATTTTGAAAATGCCGTCAAAATATTTCATTAATGCCTCTAAATATAGAATACCGACACACTTGAAGCATTGCAATAATCTCAGCAAGCTACAAAAACAGTAGGTACTCGAAAATTCACTTTTTTGGTGTAAATCTGTCAAAATGTTTCTTTTCGACCGCCATATTTGCTTCAACCATTGAAAACATAACGTTTAAAGTGCGTTGCAGTTCCGAAAACGGTTAGTGCGTTGTTCACGTATGTGGCGACACGTTTTGCAAGTATGTGTGTGAGAATTCATTGGGCTGCGTACACACACACAGCTATAATATACGTATCGTGGCTCGTGGCGTCTTTCGGAATATGGGTATTAGTTAATTTATCCGGGCATTTCGCTCGCCAAACATTTGTCGTAGGTACATTATGTACGCGGTGTTCGGTAATAAATACAACTTCAACTTGAAGATTGTACTAGGATATTATTATTGGTTCATCAGCCACTACTATCGAAAAGGTACTTTTATACTTTTTTTTACATTAACTCCACACAGGAGGCCCTGAGGAAAATAATTTCCCTCAGGGCCTATGTCATCTGGGATGCTGTGTGGAGGGTCTTTTTGAGGAGAGGAAGGAATGAACATTGGTCTTGAAGAGACCCATGTTGTAGGAAGGAGAAAACACAGAGGCCGGCAAATCATTCCACAGGCGAGCTGTTGAACACAAGAACGAGTCGAAGAAACGACCCGTTCTCATGTGACAAATGTCAACCGTGTACAAATGTTGAGCACGCGTTTGGCGTGTTTCCCGACTATGCACCAGTGCCGAAGGGATCAATGATGCTAGTTCCTCGGAGCATCTTCCTATTGGACTTCATACTTATTGGACTTCATTTTTTTTTTCTTTATTAATTTTGTTTGTTGCAGATATGATTTTAGATTTTCACGGCCAAAAATTTTATGGTTATTTCCTTTTGGGGTATTATGCCGTGTTGCGCTACCTCCTCCTTTAGCCAACGTTTCGGACAGCGTTACAGTGTCCATCATCAGGGCAGATGTGTGATGGGCTGATGATGGACACTGTAACGCTGTCCGAAACGTTGGCTAAAGGAGGAGGTAGCGCAACACGGCATAATACCCCAAAAGGAAATAACCATAAAATTGTTTGTTGCAGTTTGTTTTACATGGTTTTCGACTACCAAGGCAAAGCCTGTACTATGGTAGTCTATATCTCGCAATTACTATTCGTCACCTCATTTGGATAGGGTTCTAACTTCACAACTTGTTCTGAGATACGAGATGTCAAACTTTGAAAAGGCAATTTCTCATAACCTATTTACATTTATACCTAATATATCGGAACACTTGTTACATGCACCTGCGTTAGCCCTCATAAAATATATGGTAAATATTTCCATATCGATTCCATGCTCAAAACACACATTTAAAAATTAAGACAAATTGTACTTGGTAGATAATGGTTAGTAATAAGTAATTCAGTAACCGGAATTTAAAAATATTGCGTTTTTTTGTTTTTTTTTTTTTTTATTAAAAAAATGCGAAATGTCATTTTTCAAGGACCGCCATGTTAATTATGGAGATGAAATACGCATGTTTAAAAGAAAAAATCACTTTCTGTCAAAATAAGTACGAATTGTAATCTTCGGAAATGATGAATAATGCGTATTAATCATTATTTTGTTCGGTTTCATAAACACGAAAAATTACGCGAGACGAAATGACATTTCGCGTTTTTAGAGATAACAAAATAACCATCAAAATGCAATATTTTCAATTCCGGTTAATAAATTACTTAATACTAACTCTAATCTACCTAGTACAATTTGTTTTATTTTTTTAAAGTGTGTTTTGAGCGTGGACTACTCGATAGGGAAATATTTACCAAATATATTGTCGAAGGGTGAGATTTTTTTTTACTTTTTATGACACGTGTTCCCAATATCGTGATAATAGGTTTGTATTTTACTAAAATTTACACTAATAATCTCAAAATCAGATTGAATAGCATGGTAATCAGTTTTTATTTCTACATTGTTTAGAAGCAAAAAAACAGCAATTCTTTGGCAAAATTACCTATGACCGAAGGATGGATCTGTGAAGAATCGGAGCAGGAGCTTACTATTGAAGATGTGATAGAAGAAAGCAATGATATTTTAATAGAAGGGCGGAGAGTAGTACAATTTGATTATTTTTTAAGCAACTCCAATGTATTAGTCAACATGATTCCCTTTTTAACTGCAATTTAAAGCACTTACGAATTACCTCAGAAAATATAAATGGTTTGAACTCTACTTTTAATTTAAAATGCGTGTTATGTGGTAAAACTTTTAAACTAAAAACGTCCGAAAGCCTATAAGAAGGCCTTGGCATCAACGAATCTTTTGTATCGGGAATAATGAGCATAGGATTGGGTTATTCGGGCATGAAAGAGTTATGTGCCACCATTGGAGTTCAGTCCTTATCTGTTGCTGAATATGGATAATGCCATTGAAGGTTTGTGAATGGTGGGAGAAAACCAAATTTACCAGTATGACTGCGGAAGCCGACGAAGAAAAAAACTGGCTATTCAAAGCGGCGATGTTGACGAGAACGGAACGCCGATAATCACTGTAGTAGCCAGGGTTGCCAGGTGTTCGGTATTTTAGCACCGTGTTCGGTTTCGGTTCGGTATTTTCTGACTAATTTTTCTCCCTAATAAACGATTCAACTGTCAGATTTGACGCAATCTATCCCTACTTAGTTTATGCGGTGTTGCCGCTTCGTGCAAGAACTCACTTTTTTCGAGCCATTTCGAGGATTAGTGTTACATATCAAGTGACTACGTACTTGTGTAAATGTGATCAAGGGCGGATCCAGGATTTGTTAGGTATATATAGGAAGATTTATGAAAGTGTCAAAACAATAGAAAAATTAAATGTTTAATAAAGACAGTTTCTGCTTCTAAGTATGTACTGTGATGGAATCTCCACAGTACACAAAAATATCGCGGATTTAGGGGGGAGGGGGGGGGGGGCACGGGGGCACGTGCCCCCCCCCCCTAAATCCGCCTATGAATGTGATTATTCGAATAATTTGACTGCTTACATTGTTTCAAAGTCAGACAACCCCCGCCCCCCCGACTCGGGTTTTAATTTGCCAAGGTACTGGCTAGTAGCTGATGTGTGTTGGTCGAATACGGGAGGGGGGAGGGGAACTCGGGAGGGGGGTTCGTGGGACGGGGGAAGGGGGGTAGAGTGAGGAGAGGGAAGGTGGAGGAGGAGGATGAGCGGGAACGGGAGAGGGGAAGGGGACGCGGGAGAGGAAGGGGATGAGGAAGGTGAACGGGACGAATGGGAAAGGACGCGAAGGGAGAAACGATTTCTTTATTAAATGGCATAGCAATGCATGCCGGGTACCAGCTAGTATATAAATAAAAAAGAAACTTTATTTTATTTCTCTAAGTCAATATTATTAATGATGTTATTAATATGTATAGATATTCTATCAAATATACGTTTCCAATTTGGGGATAGTAATAATAATGATGAATTCTAGAAAATATAGTTTAAAATCAATTAACGACTGAATATTTAGAAGTTAAATTAAAAAAAACTTCATTAAATCGACTCCAAATGTTAACCACGAGATTCCAAACGTTGTTTATTATGGAAACGATGAAAGGACCATGAACAAGCAAATTATGAAACATTTATAAAAAGGATCATACTAAATATTCTACCAACATAATAAGTTCCATAAACAAACCACACTTTGTTATTAGTTTGTTTTTTTACTTCGATATTTAAAAATACTGTGCTTGGATGTTCATAACAATCATAACGCAAGTATAATGTTGACCTTTTGAAATCTGGGAAGACACCCCTACTGCCATCTAGCGATGTAAAAATAAACACATTTTGACAGATTACGAAATGTTACGAGGGTATCATATACGCTTAAACGAACTGTCAGATTTATAAAAACTTTGTGTTATTTCCGCTCCGCAATTAAAGCTCTATAAATGAAACATTTCTGAACGTAGCCGAATACAAAAAAACTGTTTTTGAAAGGTTACGAAATAAGCTTTCAAATTGTTATATTACAAATAAATATTAACATTTGTAAATATTAAAATTTAGAATGCAAACATAAAAAAATTATTAAAATTACTCACACGGTGTTTTTATGTGAAAACGTTACTAAAATAACTCATTATGTAAAAAAAAAAACACTTATTATTGTATAAATGTATAATAAACAATTTTGTAACCTCACTTTTTTATCATTTCATACAAGAATATTTAATAAAAAATTAACAATGTCTAACGGCGTGGTGAAAACTGTTTCTACGAAATAAGTCTTTTTTATGTATTTCTATGGACAACTTTGAATAGAGCTGTGAAGCTTGATTCAATATGGATCTTCTACTTTTTGATTTAGGGTTATCACTAGAACAATATCAGAGTTATAACGATTTCTGTGGGAACACAAGCGTTAGCGTGAAAACACGCTTATTGTACTTGACTGCTATTGTTATATTGTTGTGTAAACATGCTTACGGGTCGGAGTGGTTAATCAAATATCTAGGACAGACTAACTAAACTAACTAACCATCACGCCGTTTCCCCGCAGGGGTAGGCAGAGAGGACGGACCGCCAAACAATCAAGGACAGATGTCCTTTTAAATCTAATTTCAAATATTTATGACAGGTATTCCTTTATCTGGCATTTTTTTTTTTTTTTTTTACATTAACTCCACACAGGAGGCCCTGAGGAAAATAATTTCCCTCAGGGCCTATGTCATCTGGGATGCTGTGTGGAGGGTCTTTTTGAGGAGAGGAAGGAATGAACATTGGTCTTGAAGAGACCCATGTTGTAGGAAGGAGGAAACACAGAGGCCGGCAAATCATTCCACAGCCGAGCTGTTGAACACAAGAACGAGTCGAAGAAACGACCCGTTCTCATGTGACAAATGTCAACCGTGTACAAATGTTGGGCACGCGTTTGGCGTGTTTCCCGACTATGCACCGGTGCCGAAGGGATCAATGATGCTAGTTCCTCGGAGCATCTTCCATTGTAATACCGGTAGAACAAGGATAGCATTCCCACCCGACGCCTGTGCTCTAAAGATTGCAATCCGTCTGTTAAGATGGGAGAATCTATCAAACGGACCGCCCGTTTCTGCACAGAGTCGAGGGTATTTTTCAGGTATTTTGGAGCTCCAGACCAGAGATGGCTGCCAAATTCAACCGTGGGGCGTACTTGTGATTTGTACAAGGTTAGCAGTTGTGTACTATTAAAGTATCTGCGGGCCCTGTACAGTACGCCCAGTTTTTGGGAGGCTAGCTTTACTCTGGCTTCAATGGAGCCCCCATACCTGAGCTGGTCACTTAGGGTTACACCAAGCATATCAATGGAGGGCCTGTTCGGAAGATTGCTTCCGTTGAAGGAGACTAGATTTTCATTTCGATCCCTTTTGGACGTAATCAGACAAGATTGGGTCTTTGAAACATTAAATTCAACGAGATTATTTTTACCCCAAGAGAAAACACTTTCGAGGTAGCCGTCCATTCTTTGCTTCAAAGCCCTACGAGCTGTTGGAGTTTGTGAGCCCTTTGGGGGCTTGTCAAACAAAAAGCTATCATGAACTGTACTGTCATCCGCATAACAGTGAATTGGTGCACATGACAAAAGGTCGTTGATGTGCAACAAAAACAAAGTTGGAGACAGAACCGATCCCTGCGGGACGCCAGCATTTATCGAGTGTGAGGAAGAGGTGAAACCATCGACTACCGTCTGAATCGACCTCCCCCTCAAGAAGTCGGCAATCCACGTACACAAGGATGCGGGAAGTCCGTAAGAAAGCAGTTTGTTGACAAGTCCTCGGTGCCAAACCCGGTCAAAGGCCTTGGAGATGTCCAGTGCAACCGTTTGGGTCTCACCGAAACGTTCCAGGCATCGCCCCCAAACATGCGTCACATACGCGAGAAGATCACCGCACGAGCGGTTCCGCCGGAATCCGTATTGACGGTCGTTGATAATTTTGTTCTTCTCGAGGTATGTGAGCAGTTTGTCGTTGATCACACGTTCCATCACCTTAGACAGAACTGATGTGATCGCTATGGGGCGGTAGTTGGCCGGGTTGGAGCGGTCACCCTTCTTTGGAATAGGATGGATAACCGCTTTTTTCCAACCAGAGGGCACAGAGCCAGTCTTCAGGGACAGTTTAAAAAGCTTCGTCAAAATTGGAGCTAATTCTGCAGCGCACCTCTGCAATACCAGGGCAGGTATTCCGTCGGGCCCACTAGCTTTATTAACATCAAGCCCTCGTAAAACATGGAGTACTTCCCGATGCCGGATCCTCAGCTTTTTCATATGAAAACCGCAGTGAGGAACCGACGTCGGGACAGCACCTTGGTCATCGAGGGTTGAGTTATCCGCAAACATTTTACCTAGTAAGTTAGCCTTTTCGGTGGCGGTGTTTGCTAGTGAGCCGTCAGGTCTGGTAAGAGGTGGCAGACTGGATTTGCAGAAATTGCGACCTATTGAGCCCGCAAGTGACCAGAATATACCTATTGACGCAAGTGGCATTACAAGAAAAGCTTGATAGAGCTATTGATCAGGTACTTAATTGCAAAATTTCTTCAAAAATAAGAACAACCAGAGATTGTTCATTTGAGATTTTTACAGCCAAAAGTGTTATTGTGATTTATTTTTGGGAGTATTATTTATTTATGCCTCATAGTGCTACCTCTTTCTTTAGCTAACATTTCAGACAGCAGTGGCCATCATACAAGTATTGACACACTGCAGCAAATTTTAGTCTGTTGGGATTATACTGTCTTAATTTAAAATTCTAATAAGCTGAACGCTTACCAAGGGTTAACATTAAGTCCTTTTCTTCAGGTGAACTGCATTTCTACTGAATTCACTGCCAAGAAACACGGGGGCGAGAAAGGGGTCCCATTCCGCATCCAGGTGGAGACCTTCCTGCCAGGGGAGGGGCCTCCAGGCACAGGAGCTCCCAAGGGGCCCCCGCAAGTAGACCGCAGGCTGCATGCCGCTGCTTGCCAGATTAAGGTAAATATAAATTATGTAGTAAGTACTTTTAAAAATAAAGTAAAAATTCTGCCCGAAGCCAGTGAACATATAGCATCCACAATTGGGGGTGTGTTGTGAGACTGAAAGAAGTAGGGAGGGAAAGGAGAGTCAAAGAAAGGTCGTGAAATATCTACACAGCCATAGTCTTTTTCTCAGTCAATGTTTCTGTTGTGATTGGGGATCTTTCACCATCTTATATATTAGAATTTGGAAATCAATTAAAAAAAATTATTTTGCCATTTCTTTCCAGGTTTTTAAACTAAAAGGAGCTGACCGTAAGCACAAGCAAGACAGAGAGAAGATTCTACGCCGCCCGGAGTGTGAACGGGATAAATACCAGCCCAGCTATGAGTGTACCGTCTTCACAGATGTGAGCTGAATTCCTTATTATTTATTCCCTAATATAATCTGGTAAGATTCTTGGCTTAATGTAAAAACTTTTGAATCTGAATTACAGATGTCAGTAGTAAATTAATATTTAATCAATTTTTACACATTTTCACAGATGTCAGTAGTACATTAAACCATAATGATTTCGCTACTTAATCACAGACGTCGGCGTTATACAAACACCATAATGTTTTTAATACTCAATCACAGATGTCAGTAGTAAATTATAAGAATCATTTGTATTTTTTTTTCACAGATTTCATTAGTAATTAAATATCCTCATAATTTTTATATTTGATCACAGATGTCGGTGATAACTTTATGATTTCCGCAATCCTTTTGATATTTTCAAGTGGGCAGCGTGACATTTTAACATAGTAATCTTTGTGATTTTTGCTGTTAATTAGATACTGTTCTCAATAGTCCTTGTTCAGGCTGTTTTAGATTTTTCTCTTTTAATAAAACATTTGACACACCTGTATATATACTTAAATTTTAGTTCAGTTTTATGTGCTTGATGCAGAAAGTATAAAGCATGCCTTGCAAAAAAAAAAGCAACTTGCAGATATGATTTTAGATTTTTACTGCCAAAAGTATTTTCATTATTTTTGGTGTGTTATGCCGTGTTGCGCTATCTCCTTCTTTAGCCAACGTTTCGGACATTGTTATAGTGTCCATCATCACGGCAGATGTGATCCTGGTGATGGACACTGTAACGCGGTCCGACACGTTGGCTAATGAAGGAGATAGCGCAACACTTTAATTTTGGAGGCGGGTATGGGTACCGCCGCCCCGGGAACCGTTTATTGGACAACCAACACCCCTGCCACAGGTCACCCCAAGTGGTTCGCTACGTTTGGTGACTTAGCAGGGGTGCCCGGGTTCATGGGATGAGGTTTGTCGAGAGGTGGCGGATACGTTTGCCCAACCACTGCGTGGCGGGCTGGATCAGAGGAGACTGATTGAGGGAGGCCTTTTGACCTCTCCAGCCGAATTCTCTCGACCCTTCGCCTTGCACCGCAGTGTGAGGAATAGATTCACACGTCTGTCACTCCTGGCCACACTGACCCCCAGATTCCTACCCACCCCTCATACCTTTTTCCTTCCCATATCTTCTTCTCCTTCCTTTCCCTTAAAAAACCCTCCACACAGCATCCTCAAAGATGACATAGGCCCCTAGGGAAATTGTTTTCCTCGGCGCCTCCTGTGTGGAGCTAATGTAAAAAAAAAAAACATAGCATAACCGCCTGCATATCCTTAACACGTTAGCTGCTGAATTGTCTAGTGCCTAGCGCGTATTACAAAATTTCATTTGTAGCTGACTTTACAAATCATAATATGCACGGTAAATGTGAAGAAAACTTTATGAGAAGCTAAACATAATTTTGCAAAAAGCAAGTAAGTTATTATGAAAATAGAATTAGCAGGTGCACAATGAAAATTTTCAATTGGCCATCGAAGAGTTAAGATTAAAAAAATCGTGTAAGATGTATTTATCAGTGTTCCAAATATGTCCCACGACTTTAGTTACTGGGATGTTGCTCACCATTGGTGTTGTCAATATATGCCTAGCAAACTGATTTTTAGAGCACCAATCCTCTCCTTCAAATAATATGACGGTATCATCTGCGAACGTAATAATTTTCCCACCTACATGTTGGTTAAATAGTTCGTTGATGTATATAAAAAAGAGGAGAGGTCCTAGTGTACTTCCTTGTGGCACACCAAAGTTATTTTCCAATGAAGTACTAGTAGCCTCATTAATTTTTGTTTGCAACAAAATCTATTAGAAATATAACTTTGTATCCATTGAAAACTTTTTCCTGTTATTCCTATATTTTGCAGTCTCTGTAAAAGTATTTTATGTGATATTGTGTCGAAAGCTTTTGGAAGATTTTTTGTTTGATTCGATGCGATGCATTTAGTAACTTAGCAGGGGTGCCTGGGGACTTCAAAAGTCGTTTTCTCAGGCCCTACGTCACCGAACAGACTGAAATTTTGGATTCTTACTAAAAACCATAGTCTGTACATGAATCAATCAAAAAATTTGCTAGGTGGCATTGATACAAGTAACAAATATCTGACTTTTGTTGATGATGGCATATTTTATTTCATATTATTTATCTCTTTTCCACAGCTTCCAAATGATGCGGTGTTCTCTCCTATTGGACTTTCGAGTGGTCAGCCTTACTCTCCCGAGCAATGGTGAGTGACTTTAATATTTACTTTAATTTTTAAGTTATTATCAAAACAAATAACAATACAAATTACAATATCATCGGATGTCATCCTTGATTCGGTAATGGGAACAGCCACGAGTTCCCAGGGAAATAGAAGGTCCACTCCAGCAGAGCCCTGAGTGCTGGAGTGAGGTCTAAATACTCCGAGATGCGACCTTGTTTCTCGGAGGCACCGTTTGTAACGCTGTTCCCCAGGACATTCAGCCTGAGCACGGTAGCTCACACCTTGGCTTGGGATGGCTATTGCAGGTTTGTGTTTTCCACTACCTGAGCGATGGGTTCGCCACACTCCCTACGCTGATAAATAATTCATAATAAGCTCATTCATAGATGGCGGTAATTTAATTATTTTTACAAGTGGTGCTGTAAAATATTGAGAAGAATTGTGGTGTCGCGAAACTGCGATTCCACTGTTAATTGGCGGTAAATGCTGCAGAGCAAGCCTATGCAGCCCTCGAAGGGCCAGTCCCGAAACTACGTGAAAACGCTAAGTTATACGGGATGATTAAATTAAATAGCATACACTCGCAAAACCTGATGGATAGTCAGTCGATAGTTCAGATCTGGGCTTTTGGAAAATTAGATAAGCCCAGATTGGAATAAGGAAAATAGGACTCACCGTTGCAGATGGGGCCTCGCTGATCTCCAGTTTTGGTGTACACTTCTCAAGTAAGAGGTTACGACACATGCGCCCTGTCTGAGATGTTATTTTGTACTGAGCAGGAAACACACTGTCACCTCTCCAAAGTTGAGTATTTCTTGCAACAATTTTTATGGTGACATTTGGGAAGGAAAGATTAGGTAGGTGGGATAAATTCAGGATTTTGACATATCTACCCACCAAGTCTGCGAATGCAATACCCAATCAATCCCATATAAAAACGCGCGGACAAATTGTTTGTTTTTGCCCGTAAATACGCAATATGAATAAATAATTTTTGTTCATGTTAAAACCCAATTCTTTCAAGAATTATGATAATGAATTGTTACATTTGCCCTTTTAAATAAAACTGAGCTACGGATGAGTGAAATGAGATGAGCTACGGATGTGCCAAAGAATGGCAAATCTGAAAATATTTTAATCTTCAAATATGGACGCCAGAAGGTTCATAAAGAAGAGTATGGCTAATATTATATACGGTGTTCGGAAACTCATAGTACAAGCAGAAAACTGGTGAATCTATAACACTCTATAACAATTCTATATCATTTGTGGAATCGTTATTAGATAACAGACGTGATCTCCTGTCAGATTTTTGTGATTTTTATGGCTGTTAATTGCTTTTTCTATGTACAACGTACATTAAATGAATAAATAATCATGCATACTTGCAGAAATTCGTGTTTAACGATCTAAATTAAAATATTTGACAGTAAATATGTAAAAATCTGACAGGAGATAACGTCCATTATCTAACAACGATCCAACAAAAGATATAGAATCACTTGGCTGAGGATTTTGATTTTTTTTTAACCTCTTTTCCAAAGGTAAAAGCTTTTGAATTAAGCAATGATGCATTTTAAAATACCGTAAACAACTTAAGACATTAACCCCCGTATCTATGGATTTCTTTTCAAATTTGACCTCAAGTTTGGACTCCATTTACTCGAAAACAAAAGCTCAAATCAAAAAAAGTTGTATGACAAAGTCGACTCCTACCGTGATGTAAATTCATCAGTTTCTCGCTTATACAACGTGTCCGGAAACTCGTAGTAAAAGCGGGAAACTGGTGAATCTACATCACGTAGAGAACCCAAAAAACTTATTTTTTTCGATCTAAGCATTTCGATTTTAATATTATTTTTTTTCTATTTTTTCATTTTTTCGGCAACTAAAGGGTTAAAAAAAATTTTGAGCCCGGTTTACCCTTCGTTGCATTTTATAAGACATTACACAGCTGAAATCAACCCCCTAGTGAAAATTTTTTTCAAATTTAACCTAAAAAATTCCAACTTCGGACCCGATTTACTCGAAAACGAAAGCTCAAATCAAAAAAAGTTAAACCACAAAATCGACTCCAAATGTGATGTGGATTCTCCAGTTTCCCGCTTGTACTACGAGTTTCCGGACACCTTGTATTATGAGTATCTGTCCGATACATTGGCTAAAGAAGGAGGTAGCGATATTCATTTTAATATTTTGAAGCATAACTGGCAAAAAGTGTTTTTCCTTCTTCTTCTTCTTCTTGTGCCCTGTTCATTCAACGGACGTTGGCTATCATGTTGGCTATGCGGACTTTGTTTACTGCAGCCCGGAACCACTCTACAGTAGACTGGCTGTAGACTAACCACTGTCTCAGATTTTTCAGCCATGAAGTTCTCCTTCTTTCGGAGCCCCGTCTGTTTTTTCTAAAGTAATTAAATTAGCGCCAACCATGAATGAGCAGTTTATGATTAATTTTGCGTTTAACTTTAATGTGATTGGAGTGGGTTGTAAGACGTTTTATCCTCTCTGCCTACCTACATCTGATAATTAGTTACTCAGACCCAGGTATTTGAACTCCCTTTGCATTTGACGTCACAAATCAGCATTCGGTGCCATTTTAAATATTTGACAGTTTCCATTTTTTATACTGGGTTTGCGTTCCATTAAGGTGATACTTAAAAGAATTCATAATCTTTTCTTTTATAGATGGCGCGCTTTTAATTATTCCAGGTTTGTACAAACTTATGCTTTAAAATATCAAGTTGACCCACTTGCATCACTTTTTTTTTTAAATTCCGGTTTAGGCAAATATTCTAAGACACCCTGTATTTTTTTATTCAAATTTTTGAAACCCTGGCGATTTTTTGAAACTTTCAATCTGAAAAATCGAAGCATTTTTTATATATCGGAAAGACGGGACATAATTTTGTGGATGCGAAAAAACAATAATTACATAGACGACATCCACACGAATGGGCACAGGAGAATAACGAGGCATACCAAAAATATTACATCTCCCAAATATATATATTTTTTATTCATCTTATTGATCATTAATCATTATAATATTCAACGTCTATATATGACTAAATCCTATGTAATAAACTTGTACTTGTAAATTATAATTATAGTATAAACGATTGAGTTTTGCTAATATTGTCTTCATAATTAAATATTACAATTTGCAGTTTTACTCATGAAGTTTAAAATAAAAATCAGGGTTGAGATGATTTAAATCACTTGATTTTTTTTTTTAATTTTTTGCACATTTGTGCGCGTGTTAGTTTGATGAATAGTATTATTCGTTTGTTTGCCAAAGTTGAGCCTTTCACCGGAGTATTGGTCGATAAACAAGTCATACAGAAAAGCGAACCTACTGATTGGTGTTTAGCAATGTATAAATGAAAAGAAGAATTGGAAATAATTAAGCAACTTTTAAGTGCAGTTGCTCGAAAGAATATTTTCAGCATTCAATTTGGTGCACAGTAAAATGAGAAATAGATTAGGCATTGAGAAGACAGGCAAATTAGTCTTCCTTTTGAAAAAACTAAATTTGGACAAATCACAAAACCTATATAAAAAAAGATACCCAAATGGTTTAATTTCTTTATCAATATTCTTACCTTTAAGTCTTTTTAATTTTCTTAGTTACCGATTTTTTTATTAAATAAGCAAAAATTATTGCTAGTATTAAAAAAAATACTCTCTCCAAGCACATTTCCTATGGCAGGTGGGATGGAAGAAACTTCTTTAAAACAAACCCCTACCTTTTATGCTTTTTTTTGTTATGTTGTGTTAATTTTTTTAATCTTGTAATGCTCAAAAATCTTCGTGTACAGTAAAATGTTAATAAAAAAAATAAAAATAATGACATTTTGGAATGACTGATATATTGGTTTTGAAATTAATAAATTAATAATCAAAATGAACAACCACAACATTGGATTTTTTCAACATAGACCGACTTCCGAGTTAAAATAGACGAAATAAGAAAAAATACAAATAAATCCGATTTTTTATCAACCCTGATAAAAATAAATACCCTACCCTTAGTTAAGGTGATACTTAAAAGTATTCATAATCTACTCTTCGTAGATTTCTTGAGGATAATTTATTTTGGGAAAATCGCTTTTTACAAGTAATGCTTAAAAATAATAAGATGAATGAATTGTTTGCGCCCGTACATACGCAATATGAATATGAATAAATAGTTTTGCCCAAAAACAAACTCAAATTTATTCATATTGCGTATGTACGGGCTCAAACGATTAATTCATTTTAATATTTTAAAGCATAACTTCGCGCCGCGAGTGTAAAATGCGTTTTTCCCTAGAACAACTATCTTCGCGCCAAAGAGAAGATTATGAATTCTTTTAAGTATCACCTTAAAACGAGGTGTCTCGAAATATAACTAATTGGCCCCAAACTTAGTTATATTATGCAATAAAATATTAATTTTCTCACTAGAATTTAGTTCCTTATTGTAACAAAGAATAATTTAGCATCAAAAAGCAGGACTAATCTAGCTAAATCTAGTATACAAATGTGCTTTATACCTGTAATTCAGCTAAAAGCGATTACTCACCATTTTCAACTTAAGAGCGTTTAACCAGCCAGCGGACGAAAATCCACATTTCGTCGAAAGTTGTTCTTCCGATCGTGCAGGGCGGTTACAATGAGAAAGATTAATTATTCTCCGTACCAGCTTTTTTAAATTATAACTCAATATCGAATTTATTTCAATCCAAATTAGCTTTAGTTTATACCTTCATCCAAAAATGCTGAAAGGCGTGATGATAAAACTATTAAAATAGTGTACTTTTTGTAGTTATTTTTTGATTATAAGTATTTATCATTTTTCATTAATGTCTAAATTTAATAAGAATGTTAAAAAAATCTGAAATATATTAGTTTGTAAGTGCGCAAATAAATACACAAATGGACCAATTTTCGTCAAGAAACACATATACGTACATATTTTTTAATGATTTTATTGAAACTAAAATTAAAATTCTAATACATAACTCTGCTAGATAATGTATTGATTTATTTTACTGCATTATTACATTATTTGAAATGGGTGTGGTATAATACAAAAACTTTTTTGAAAATTTAACAAATCTGCCAACGACCTATGGAATAACCTTATTATACTAAAAATTAAAAAAAATTCTAAAAATTTATTACATAACTTCACTAGATAAAAGAACAATCTTTCGAAATCGATTTATAATTTTTTGTGGAAAAGAGTCAATACGTCTAAAAACTTTTTTGAAAATGACGTATTTCCGGCTTTCTCTGGTAATGCCCTCTTAATGATTATACGTATATCAAAGTGGAATAATAATAATTTATAAAAAATTCCGCCGAAAATTTCAATGATACTATTGTGTAGTAGAAGTACATGATAAATTTTAATTATTTGTTTTTGAAGTGAAACTTCTTTAGCGCCGTTAGTGACTTAAATTCGGGTGAAACGTAAATGTTCTACACAAGTACACAAATACTCGGTTGTTATATAATGCTGTAAATTCACACCTCGGCGCGTGCCTTCCATAGCGTAGCTCGAAAGGTGCCTGACAAGTCTCAGCGGCCAGAGGGGTGCATGGGTTCATAGCGTGAGGTTTGTCTACGTCTTGGCGGCGAATGCGTTTGCCCACTTACTGCGTGGCGGGCCGAATTGAGAGACTGGTTGAGATAAGCCTAAACCAGACCTCTATCAACTCATCGCCGTATAACGCAGTAGGAGGGATGGATTCATTCGTCTATCACTTCTGGACGCATTGACCCCTAACTTCCTACCCACTCTTCACGTCTATTTCCTTCGTTCTTTTGGTCCATACAGCATCTTTAAAGATGACATAGGCCCTGAGGTGAATTAATTTCGCAGGGTCTCCTGTGTGGAGCTAATATAAAGAAACAGTCCCAACTGCTCCCAACTGCTTAGAGCCAGTGAGACTACGGCCTCCCCAATTGGGGTACGTAGTGTAGGCTGAAGATAGTGGGGAGGGGGAGGAGATGGGAAGAGGAAGGTGGAGAAGTATCTAGCTATTCAGATCTAGTCACCAAACACGGCCAAAGCCATTTCAAGCAACGTTTCAATTATGAATGGTGGTCTTACACCAGCGCTATACTGATAGTGCCGCAAATATACCTTAAATAAGTAAAATAAAATAATATACCTTATTTATTTTAAATGATTAAATTGTGAAAACACAAATCAACCAAATAAATTTTACCTGCGCACGCCGGGATTTGAGCCCACGACCTCGACCTGCCGATTTGAAGGAAAACTAATGTCGCGAATTTACATAAGACTTTTCGGTTCCTACGCCCCAAATAAGGTAATGAAATTATTTATCCTCTCGAGACAGAATTTCGATATTTGAAAGGGTTTGATCAAATTTTATCAGAAGAAAGGAAAAACTTAGCTTACTTCAAGATCTAATAGGCCACTTGCATGGATTTCATAATGTCTTGGAAAAAAATCGTGTGGATAGAATTTTCTACTAAGATTACGAAAATGTTACTAAAAATTTTTAGAAAAGTATAGTTTTATTTTTATTTTTAACTCAATAAATACATTATTTGGGCTCGTGACGTCACTCCATGAAAATGTTCCGTCTCCGATAATATTCAATTAATTTTGTAAAATTCCACACTGAGTTTTTTTTTATATGGCAACACTTTGACTTTCGGCGAATTTTTGACAGATGTTACGAAGAGAACCCGTACATATTATACTTTATGTACCTGTCTTAGAAGCGTCATGGTAATGGTGCAGATTTTAACAAAATCAAATTTTATAATATATTATTACCTATAATTATAATTTATTGGTACAAGTTTATTACATTGGATTTAGTCATTTATAGACTTTAAACATTTTTCGCACCCATAAAATTATGTCCCGTCTTTACGGTTTATAAAAATGGTCCGATTTTTCGGATTGAAATTTTCAAAAAATCGCCAGGGTTTAAAAAGTACGATTAAAAAAAAATGGAATGTCTTAGAATGCAAACGTAAAGTTTAAAAATTGAAAAAGTTTTAAAATTGGCTCACCTTACTAAAATTACTAATAACGAAAAAAAAACACATTTTTATTTTATCATACAAGTATATTATTACATTATCGTCACCTCACTTTTTAATATAAAAATAATTAATAAAAAATTCCCAAATTTTCATTTTTTTAAATTGCGATTCAAGACTTTGGTTTCATAAAGGTGTACATTTTACTTCTTTTGTGGTTAATTTTTAGGTTTGAAAATAAAGCGTGGTATTTTTTTTTCAAATACCATTTGGATCATATTTCTCACTATGATAGTAAGGGAGACAGAACAAAATTTCATTGTGACCTACATGAGTTGTTTCGAAAAGCGAACAAATTTGTCTGATTTGAAAACAAACATTTAATTCTTTGTTTTTAGCCAGTTCAAATGAGTTAATTCCCGATAAGTTTTAAGAGTTAATTCCCATTCATTAAATGTTTTGTACAAACATAGTAGCTTTGTGTTATATTTTCAGAAACTATGTATGTCCATAAAAAATAAAAACTACATGCTAAGTTGTACGTATCACCTTAACTCCCTTTGCACAGGCCTAACCCAAATTATTCTGGACTTATCCAGATTTTGGAATTCTTTGCAGCCTAAAAATAAAAATAAATTTGGACATATCCAGATTTCGCATTTTTTAAAGCATATTAAACAAATAAGTATTTCTGGACTTATCCAGAATTCGTTATTTTTTAAAGCTTAAAATAATGTAAACTCTTAAAATTTTTTAAAAAACAATAATGATAAGCAATTAAAACTGCAAAATTCCGCATAATTTTTCAGTTAGAATAAAAACTCGTTAATTTCGGCTTATGTCCATTTACTAAAAATAATTGATTATTGCTATTGCATAATATTTTTATAACAGATTATAATATTTTGTTTTGTGATCTGAACTAAAATAAATTTGATTGCTGTTTTTCGACTTATGAATCAAGTCCACATTTTTTTTTATTAAATATTGATTTGATAATAATAGTATATTATTATTGGAATACTAATAGAAAAAACCTCGAAATCTGTGTTTTATTCTATCATTTACTCTGCGTATTATTTTATTTATTTTTTTAGATTTTTTTTATTTTAAAAATTAAGATCAGCTGTTAAGTATAACGGCCATGTTGTTATGCTTGTCAAAATTTGATCAAAATCGGAATCGGGCCGATAATCGGGACCACTCGAAGATCAATCTCAAATTTAGATTGAAAAAATCAACTTGTTTCACATATTATATACTAAACATCGATCTATCAATTTTTTATTTTTTTATTGAGTTAGTTTATATTACATTTGACGTAGGTACCTAATATGTACAGGAGGCGTCTACTAATATCTACAGGAATTCCCAAAACTGAAAAAATCGAACTAATTATCTATGAGAATCAAAGTGTTGTCGAATATCTACAGCTCAAACTGTTGATTAATATCTATGAGAACCAAAGTATTGACGAATATCTACAGCACTGGCAGAGGTTAGATTTGCAATTATGTATAGCATATTGGAATAACGTAATATTGCGTATGCAGTTTAAAAAACTTAATTTATGTAAGTATGTATGTAAAAATCCCTAATATCGGACTATTGGACACATTTAGCTGATTAGTCCAACCTACGCTCTGTAGATATTAGTCAACACTCTGAAGTTCATAGATATTAGTTCAACATATGAGCTGTAGATATTTGTCCGACATACAGGCTGTAGATATTAGTATCTGGAGTCTATGTACATGTATATTAATTAGTAGATAAATTTTTACAGTAAACATAACAACTTTTTTTAAATATCGATAGTTCATTTGATTAAGTTTGGAGACAATTGGGAAAGCAATATTCGAATGCGTACTATAAATCAAATATTATTTGCACGTGTCTGTGTGTTTACATATTAAACATGCTATAAAATAACACCGCGAGGCTTAACAGTCCGGTATATTAGTATAACATTTTGAAATATGCATGCTACTAGTGACCCAGAAAATGTAACTTTAATTTAATTAACTTTTTTTACATTAGCCCACAAGGGAGGCCCTATGGAAAATAATTCCCTTCAGGGCCATCTTTGGGGACGCCGCACAGTGATTCGTTTCATACACGCTAGACGCTAAAACTCTTACAAATGATTAAATTATTTTTAACCCTCTATTGAGGTGAAGTCTAACTAACTAACTAACAAACCATCACGCCGTTTCCCCGCAGGGGTAGGCAGAGAGGACGGACCGCCAAACAACTCGGTCTTGGCTCACACTCTTTGCCTCACTCACATTCATACATCGTCTCATACATTCTCTTCTATTATTCTGACTTTTGACATAGCCCGACTCAAGTATTTGATTAACTTGATCGTGCCATGTCTTCCTCGGGCGTCCCCGACTTCTTCTACCATTCACGTTCGCGTCGTATATTTTTCTTACACTAATTTCTTCGTTCATTCGCTCTACATGCCCAAACCATCTGAGGGTCGCTTTTTTAATCTTACTCATTATGCTTACATTAGCTTTACATTCTTTGCGGATATCCACATTTCTCACACAATCATACTTTGTTTTACCACACATACATCTCAGGGATCTCATTTCAACTGCATTCAGCTTACTTTCATCCTTCCTCTGCCAGTTCCATGCCTCACTGCCATACATCAGGGTAGGTACCAGAACTCCATTGTGGACTGCTAGCTTCGCTTCATCTTCAGGTGAAGTCAATACTAATTTTATGAAAATTAGTGTTAAAAATGATTAATTTTTTTCTTTCCTATCGTTTTATTTTAATTTATATATTTTTTTATAATTTTTAAATAATGTGTTAATGAGGTTTATAATAAAACAATTATTTGTAAAAAGTAAAAAAAAATTGAGTGTAATCTATCTTCTATCTATCTATCTATCTATCTATCTTCTATCTATATAAATAAAAATGAATCGCCGAAATGTATGTACGCGCATAACTTCCGAATGACTGCACCAAATTGAATAATTCTTTTTTTTGTGTTCATTATTGTCAGGACAAGGTTTGTATAAACTACTGGTGAGCTCTGGCATTATGAAAATTGTATAAAAAAATGAAATAGGTTGCACGCGAGCTGTTTGAAAAATGAATGTACAGGGACTGGAGGAGAGGAACACGGGAGGGGGGGAGGGGAACCCAAGAGGGGGGGAGGGGAATCCGGGAGGGGGAGGGGAACTCGGAAGGGGGGTTCGCGGGACGGGGGAAGGGGGAAGTGGGGGGAGTGGAGTGGGGAGTGGGAAGGTGGAGGAGGCGGAGTGGGAACGCGAGAGGGGAAGGGGACGCGGGAGAGGAAGGGGAGGCGGAAGGAGAAAGGGACGAATGGGAAAGGACACGCAGGGAGAAACAATTTCTTTATTAAATGGCATAGCAACGCATGCCGGGAACCAGCTAGTAAATTGATAAAATTGCGGTCCATTTTCTGCTTATATTCAAAGATATAAGCCTTATTTGGTTTTTCAACTTTTTTTCACCACTTGCACTGAGCTTATCAAGTTCAAAACTTAAAATTTTGTTAAACATTCCCTCAAGCTTTTTTTTCTTCGGCAAACTCTTCCATGTCACGAACAATTCCAGCCTGGAAATCTCGTTTGCGGTTCCTGTAAAATGAAAAAATAATAATAATGTGGACTCGTGTGGGTTAATATCGAAACTGATATGAATAGAATATTAGTTGCACTATTTAAAAAAAAAAGAAAATAATCGTGCGATTTTGATATACTCTCTGAGATGAACTCTCGAGAAGTTAGAAATTTAATATTTTTTAAGCCAAAAAAAAACACAAAACTTATTTATTATTTTAAAAAACAAATAAAATTATTTACACTAAAGCATTAAGAAAAAACTTTAAAACATACCTTCCAAAGTACCCACCATTTTACAGAACCGAAAAAAAACACTTTTCAAACTTAGTACACAATTTTAAACGTCGAGCTGCGACTAGCGAATAAATGCATAAGATAATTTCAAAACACATTTTTCAAATTTAGGCCTCTGGTATGAGTCAATGCGTGCACTAATCACCCCAATTAAGCATGCATTTATAATCCTGTCTATCTGGTAATGTCGCCATGACGTCATTGTTTGGGAATTCAAAAGTGACTTATTATCGTCTAGCTTGTATGAAACAAATCACTGTGCGCTGTTTGGAGGAT
The DNA here is from genome assembly GCA_917880885.1 of Limnephilus marmoratus. Taxonomy (NCBI): domain Eukaryota; kingdom Metazoa; phylum Arthropoda; class Insecta; order Trichoptera; family Limnephilidae; genus Limnephilus; species Limnephilus marmoratus. The sequence goes on from OU862932.1 coordinate 33,150,779, forward strand.
CTTTTTAGAAAAGAAGGAAAGGAAGTTTTGGGAACGAAAAAGGTAGAAATCAATCATTGACAAATCTACAATTTTATTCCGATATGGATGAAATTTTGCACACTAGACCTTCAAATCAAGAGAAAGTACTGTACGTGAGATTTCCAAAAGACACCCCCATCACCTTTCCCCACCCCAGAATTTTTATAGAATACTTCTTGATGAAGTTTTTACACACTTAAGGTTCAAAATAAGAGAAAAATTACTGTCTACGTCTGATTTAGAAAAACTCAGTGTAAAGCCCGACCAACGCCGGGGACTTCAGCTAGTATTAAGTAAAAATTAATTTTAATTTCGTTAACACCGTGCGCCTAGCTAAAAACATAAAATCCATCGCATGCATAGACATATGAATATTAATAGACCTGCCCTAAGGGATAAAAGCGTATTATTTCCACCTCCCCATACCGGTTCCATTGGAACCGGCTGGGATCGAGTATGGCTTCGCGTGAATCTAAAAAATGTGATGTCATCATTCTTCTGCGAGCCAGCGTCGAGCACTCATCGGTGCATTTTACGAAATAACACGGCAAAAATAGTGGCTTGTGTTTTGAAAACGTGTAAAAATAGAAGTGAAAAAGAGAATAAACCCAATTGTCGTATTACATTCCATAGGAAAGCATTATTTTACTTTATTATAAGCTTATTCAGATCACATAATATGATCGTTTTTATAACACACACTATTACTCGAGACACATGGCGTGTGCTCGTCGCTGTTTTGTGGGGTAAGTAAATTATGAAACATTTGTAAAAGTGTCTTAACTAAATACGTCAACAAAATATTGGACTATGAAATTAGGCGAACTTTACTTTGCTGTATTTGGAATTTGTAAATTTGTTCATTTCGCGGCGAGCAATTCGCGCTCCCTTGTAAAAAGGTGTATTCATTAAAGAGCAGAGCTTACTTGTAAGAACTAAATGGTGATATTATAATGCGAGATGCCCATATACTCTCAGATTGAGTTATTGACGAATCACATATCACCGAATTCATCTTCCCGCTCTGCGCCCCGCTGAAGTTGGTTTCTTCCCCTCACCTTTATATTCTGGTCTATTAATATTCATATGTCTATGATCGCATGCCTTTTTTAAAACAAACGCGATAATTTTCATGTATGACAACTGAGAACATGTATTTTTTTTATTTAACCACTCGAGCGCTTCTTGCCACAATTTGGCACTATTTAAAAGACCATGGATGGCTTTGCTGCCAATTTTGGCAAATATTCCCTCGATTCTTAAAAAAAAAAAAATATATATATATATATATATTTAATATTCCTGGTTAAAAATTCCATTTTATTTTAATGAAATATTGACATTTCTCAACCAAAAATTTTATTGTCAAAAGTTTTTTAAACTAAAAATTAAAACATATCAAATTCAGTTTTGTTACATGAATTTATATATATTACCATGAAATTAGATCATTTAAGAGAAACTTCATAGAAAATATTTAATGTGGACGCAAAATTCAACTTTTAACGCGAGTTTATGGCTAGAAAATCCGGAGAATATTTCCGTTTATAATTTTTATGACTTTTTAATATTTTTTTATAAATCATAAAAATATGGGTGATTATTTAAATATAGGTGAATTCATTGGGTATATAGCACTTTATTCGGTTTGTGTGTCTCCGTTTTAAAATTCGGAGTAATGATTTTTTTAATATGGGCGGAAAATTTTCACCTTCAGGGCATTCAACCAGCCAGCGGCCGAAAATCCACATTTCGTCGAAAGATGTTCTTACGATCGTACAGGGCGGTTCCAATGAGAAAGATTAATTATTCTCCGTACCAGCTTTTTAAAATTATAACTCAATATCGATTTTATTTCATTCCAAATTTGCTTTAATTTATACCTACGTCCAAAAATGCTGAAAGACGTGATGATAAAACTATTAAAATTATGTACTTTTGTAATTATTTTTTGATCATAAGTATTTTTCATTTTTCAATAATGTCTAAACGCACGTACGTATATATGTTTTTATGGTTTTATTTAAACTAAAATATTTAAATTCTGAAACATACGTTTACCAGACAAGGGGGCGTTCGTAACGCAATTTTTGAAGATTTTTGACCCCCCCCCCCTCCCCCATGTAACGCGCCGTAACGTTTTTCCGTTCCGACCCCCCCCCCCCTAAATGTTACGTAACGCTCAAGTGACAATTTTTACCTGAAAGTCACAATTAAGTTGCGCAAAGTACTGGAAAGTCGCTTAAATACCTTTTTTCTTTCTTTTATCGCGTTTGCGGTAATAAATAAAACAAGAGAGTTCGAGAACGAAAAGGATTGCCGACTAGGAAGATTTTAAATCCCTAGTTTTTTTTATCTAAATAAAGAAAACATGTTACGTAATGCGTTGTTCGAACCCCCCCCCCCCCCTTCCCCCCCTCGTAACGCACAGTAACGTTTCACAAGACCCCCCCCCCCCAAGTGCGTTACGTAATACTTGAACGGCCCCTAATGTACTGATTTATTTTACTGCATGATTAATGATTTCAAATGGGAGTTGTATAATACAAAATCTTTTTTTGAAAATTTAACAAATCTGCCAACGACCTATGGTATAACCTTATTATACTAAAAATAAACGTTTTTTCCCAAAATTTAAAACATACGTTTACTAGATAAAATAACAATCTTTCTAAATCAAATTATATTTTTTTGTGGAAAAAATCTAAAATCTGATTTAAAAATTACATATTTCTGGTTTTCTCTGGTTATATATACCCTCTTAAAATCTAAAGCAATCCACGAAAAAAGTTTTAAATTGGTCTGTCGCTCAAGTGGTTTGTAGTTCAAGTTTTCAAGTTTTTTTTATTAATTCTTTGCAGCATTTACTTATTCTTAGTAAAAAAAATTAAAGCCAATTGAAAATGTATAAAGGAGGTTTATTAAAATTTTGATGAGTCAGGCGTGTTCGTTAATTATTTCATTAGTAATATAATTAAATTAAATTCTCCCATCAATCCGCCTCAGTTCGTGCGTAGAATTTGACTATTAACTAAACTACGACATTAATCATAATTGAAACGGCCAGTGTTGAGTGTAAAACCAGGCGGGTGCGCCGCGCATCCCATTCTGTATTCACACAGCGCACACAACACAAGTCACCGCTCACCGCTGACGGAGCCGGAGTTTGCCGGTTGAATCCGGATAGTGCGGCCGCTCCCGCCGCTCTTGGCTGCCGGGCTTGCCACAACTGTGGGTCGCAACACCGGAGATTATTATTATACTGTAGAAATCTCCGGTGTTGCCTGGGCTTTACGCTAAACTCTTGGAAATCTGATGTAGACAGTAATTTTCCTCTTATTTTATTTATTTATTATGAATTCACGGCTTTTTCATAGGAATTACAATAATTTGAAATGAATACAGAATATACATAGTTAAGAAAAAAAGTATTCATTTGACAAAAAAATTAAAAATACATCATGTTGAAGTGACAGCATAAAGTACAAATAGTAAGCTATTATAAATCAAATATGAAGAAAAATTAAACCTCACATACATGTACACAAGATATTTTTAACTAAAAAAAAACTACGTAAAGTACATAATAAAAATAAATTTAAAAAATCCAGAAGTAAACATTGATGAAGAATATAAACATTCAAAGTATATTTGATTATAATCCAACTGAGAAGCGTTGACAAACAGCTTTAATTAAATTATGTTTGTATGTTGATAATCTTTCAATATTTATCACATCATCAACAACATATTTATTACCAAGCATAATCCGGCGATTTATTATAGAATATAATTCAGCATTTGATCCTGTATTGTTGCAATGACAAGGTAATTTGTTTGAACATCAAGGGTGCTAAATTTCATTAATCTCGAAATAAAACTGTGGGATTTGTATCAAAAACAAAGCCACACCGGGAAACTTCTTTATATCTGTCGTTATTAATAGATTTGTATAGCTGATGTCTCCGGTGTTGCCCGGACTTTATGCAGAGATTTTCGAAATCAGGTGTAAACAGTAATTTTCCTCTTACTTTGAATGTCAAGTGTGCAAAAACTTTTCATTCGATGAATGAAAAATTTCTTTCAATTCTTTAAAGGGTGGAAAAGGGGGTTGGTTTTGTTCGTAATCTCGCGTACATAGTGTCCTTCCTCTTGTTTCCTCTAAGTGTACAAAATTTTATCAATTGTTGTAAAGTCAAATCCACAGTGCCGCCTCTGATGCTTTTCTTTATGCAAATAAAGATAGACTAGTTGAAGTTCCCGACTTCGCCCTGGATTTACACAGACTTTTTCGAAATCAGATTTAGACAGTGAGCTTCCTCTTACTTTGATTTTTTTTGTCAAATTTCATTTATATCTCTACATGAAGTACTCGTAATTTGATTTACTGACAATTTTCATTTAGTTAGGCATGGATATTTTTTGTTTTAAATAACAGTATTTTGCTACCAAACATCTAAACCATTAAAACTTACCTTTATTTTTCTTATTATCCCCGTTTATATTCTTACAAAATCCCTCAGTTAGTATAAATTAGAGTGTGCTTTTAGAATTGTCTTGACGATTACAAGACATATTTTGCAACAAGCTTTTGGCTACGGATAGACTTTTCAGCGTTTGTGTTTCCTACTTCCTTTAATATGGACATCTTCAAGACCCACACCCTATCAAGACCTACACCCTATCCTTAAAGGACTCTCCCACAGCATCCCAAAAATGCCTCGTGTGTGGGATTAATCTCGACTATGTATAAAGCAGATAATCTGTTTTGTGTAACTACTTAAATAAAAAATTTCAGTGTCATCGTGCAATTCTTTCTGTTTTGAATTTCTAGGTCAACCATTTCCGTCGTGGGCTATGAAAAGCTTTGGAAAATCTATTTTATCTCACAAAAATAAGACGCCGAATCTTGTATTTTTTTTAATGTTAAATACGAAATAAAGTGTTGTAACTCGGACAAAGCCGGGTAGTACTACTAATGCTACTAGTAGTATAAATAAATTAAACTGAACAGTTTTTTTGTCTTTCAACTTTTTTTAGAATTAGGTAGGTACTGATAAGAAAAAAGTTTTATATTCTTTCGTCTAGCCATGCCTCCGAGGTTAACAAACATCGCTATTCTCAGTTGTGAATTGTCGGTTGTTGCTTTGTGCGTTGTCGTTGTACGTCTCTTGCCTCCAGTTAAAGCTATTATATCGCGAACTTAAAACCATACCTTGCTTAAATCGTTGTTAACTAACAGTTGTTGCAACAACCTACTCTTGAAATAATTAAAATCTTCTATTAAAAATAATAACTAATCTACGTATCTATTTAATATTTATGTTGAAAAGGTAAACTTTAATAGTGTCGTGTTTATAAATACGGAAATACCTGTGTCTTCGTGTGTTAATTTATTAAAATATAGTGCAATTTATAATAACTTTAATTAAATGAAGGTCTCATTTTAATAATAATTACACATGTTATAAATCAACGCATCTCTCATCATAACAATATTGTAAAGAAACGTTAATTTTTATTTGAGTCGTAAACACGAAAATAATTGGGTTTTTAAACTATTTCTCTTTTTTGGTTCATTAACAGTGTTCACTTTATAATAACTGATAATCGATAATATAATAGGGTAATTATTCCTCTAATTGGTTCACCTGAATTTAGAAATTACTTTATTTTAAAACTTACTACAAGAAACAATTATTAGGTTTTTAGTTTGGGTAAACTAAGTAATTAATGGGTTTTTAGTTGAAACAAAATTTACGAAAATGTCAGTGCATTAAAAAAAAAAATTAAAATGGCGGCAAAGGAATCGTTTAATATGGAAAATTTTGAACTTTAATTGGATGAAAATGGAATTTTAATGCATATTTTACCATCTATCAAAACCTAATTAGTTGTTTCTTGTAGTAATTAAGTTGAAATGTAGTGTAATTCCCAGAATCTGTGCCTAATAAAAGTGCGGCGATTAGTGAAATATTTACCTATAATAGAATTTTTAAAATATGTAATAGCTTATCTATAATTTTTATTAAAAAGAAAAAAAGTTAACTTTGGAGGGAAACCAGACATTTTTAAATAAAATTTTAGACGTATAACTCTATTCCACAAAAATTATGCTTAAATTTATTTCGAAAGATTGTTCTTTTATCTAGTAAAGCTATGTTTTAAATTTTGAGAAAATATGTTTATTTTTAGTACAATAAGGTTTTACGTTTTAGTATAATAAGGTCATTGCCAAATTTGTTAAATTTTCAAAGAAAATTTTGTATTATACAACACACATTTCAAATCATATAATCACGCAGTAAAATAAATCAATAAATTATCTGGGAAAGCTATGTTTCAGAATTTTAACTTTAGTTTAAATAAAATCATTAAAAAAAGATCACCGCACATGTTTTGTGACGAAAATACTACAGTTTGACTGTTAATTTACGGTCTTACAAACTAATATATTTAAGATTTTTTTACATTCTTATTTTGCTTAGACAATTTCGAAAAATTATAAGTACTTAATCAAAAAATAATTACAAGAGGTACATAATTTTAATAGTTTTATCATCACGAGGTTGATCATTTTTGAGTGTAGGTATTTACCAAAGCAAATTATGAATGAAATAATATCGATATTGAGTTATTATGGTAAAATGCTGGTATGGAGAATAATTAATCTTTCTCAACGGAACCGCCCTGTACAGTTGCAAGAGTACGATCGCAAGATCATCGTTCGACGAAATTAAAATTTTTCGGCCGCTGGTTAATGGCTCTTAATTTTATAGTCATTTTAAAAATGAAAATAATTGTGGCTTTGATTTTTATTTACTTTTGTGAATGTGGTTTAATTTGGAGTAAAAATATATTCCACGTATTTTGTAATACTAGGAAGATGTTACTACCCGGCGTTGCCCGAGATTCACCTCCCTTTTTTTAACAATTCAAAAATGTAGAACAAACAATGTGTCGAATTGTTTTTTTTTATGGCTTATTGGATATTTCACAGCTCCATAGAGCTGATACTGCTAGATGAAAAAGTTTTGTTGACCTTCAAATGCTATGCATATTTCATGACACCAGAGATTATCTTTAGGAAATTTTTGTTGCTTCATACAATCAGATTTCTACTTGGTAGTTTAAATTATGAATAAATATGTGGGTTTAACTGTTTTACATGATTAATTCATAAAAATACTTTTTTAGAAAATTTTTCAGATTACTAAATTGTAGACGGATTTTGACATGACACAACATAAGTATACTGATGAAAACTGGTCAAAGTCAAAGTCCTTTTACCAACGGACGGGGATTTTGATTTGGTCGCTTTTAGTTGTATGATCAGGATAATGCACTACAGTAATGCTTGGTAGACAGTATTTTTAAGATGGGGTCTGGTACGCGAAAAACAACCGCTCTGCCCCTCATGTTTAACTCACCTTAAGGTTCATTTTCGTTCAAAAGTGGGAATGGACGAAAATCGTGTGGGAAAATTCAGCCCTCTAAATTGTTAATTTCGACCTCCCCGCGTAGTATTTTGGAAGATTTAAGGTTCACTTTTCCTCACCAAGTCTCGTATTATGTATTGCTTTTTGGTTTTTATTTACTGTGTTCTACTGAGAAACAAATTTTAACTACGCTGTTAATTAAGCCATACTTGTTTTATAATAAAATTGTAGCTATGTTTTCTCGTAACACCCATGGTTTCGTAATAAGCGTGTGCGTTGTAACCATGTTCGACTGAGTCACACTTAAGAGGCAAGACACTCAAACCAATTGTAAAATTATATTTTTTATCAAAAGGTATAGAAAATATCTATTACGGATATTTGCTACTTTGTTAATTTGTGTTTCAAAATTGTGAAGTGCAGGACATTAATGAAGTTGATTTTTCATGATTTTGGAGGCAACTTTGACAATTATTGCGAGTTAATGATAATTATTTAAAAAAATATTTTTACCACGCCTTATTTGTAAATACAATGACATGAATTTTGAAAATAAAAATCATTATAAAAGGCATTTTTATAAAAATGCCGAGTTACGTGGGAACACAAATTTGTCGAATTTAAATTTAAAAAAATTTGACCCAAAAAATGATTTTTACGTTTTTTTTTATTTTTACATTATATTTCTTTAAAATAACAGTGGGTTGCGCAAGATTGCTTTTTTAATAATTACTACGAGTATTAACTTTAAAAAATTGCCAAATTTGCCTCAAAAATCTTGAAAAATTTAATTCTTTAATAGCCTAATAATTAAAAAAATATATAGTAGCAAATATCACTAATAGATATTTGCTGTCTTTTGATTACAAAAATAACTTTTCCGTTTGGTGAACCCGTTTAATCACCGGAGACCAAAAATGTCCTAACTCACGTAGTACTCATATAAATCTTTGTATCTCCCTTACTTTCATATGATCTTAACGGTGTTAGAAGAGAAAACTCCACGCTTTATATTAAAATCTAGAATTAACCATTCAAAATTAAGTATTTAGGAAATAGTATATTCATCAGTACCACCACGAAATCAACGTTTTCGATATCAATTTTAGAAAAATGTTGAGATTTTTTTATGAAACGACAAAAATATGAGGTAATAATAACGTTTATATTAACGTTTATATACTCATTCAAAATTTAGGCATATTAGATTTGTCAAAGAATTTGTGTATAAAAATGCAAAATCAGACATTTTAAATACATTAGGATTTCAAAAGATTTTTTAAATATTTATATTGAGGGATCAGTAGGATTTATACTTTTATAGGTTCAATTAGGAATTCACAGAGCCGAACCCTCTGATATGAAAATATCTGGAGTCAGTGAATTATTTTCCCATTTGATCTCTGGTAGGTTGACATGTTGTTCTTGTATTGTTTTGTATTTATAATACTTATATAGTGCATAGCATGGATTGACTAGATGACTAGATGACTAGATGATCATTTGGGGAAGTGTGTGAAAGGGTTTAGTTTTCCTGTGGGGAAAATTTAACCCGGACATTTAAATCATGTTCTTTTAAAAAATACGTGTGTGTTTTCCTTTTTTTTAGAATCTGTATTTTTTTATAGAAAATACGTAAAGTGAGCCATATTGTATTAAAAAAAAAATTTAATTATATTTTTATTTCTAATAATAACGTTTTATGTAAATTTATTTTATTTTATTTTTCATCACTTTTCAAAAATAGTTTTTAGTTTTCAGATACGCCCGATTTCTGAGGGGTATTTTAGCCGCAATCCAAATTTAAATTTTGCATGAAAAAAGCCACACGGCCGTTCCTCTTAATCGGTTAATTAATGCATTCCATCAGCCAGATTATCGATTATTAATAGCCTCAAGTTGTTATCGCGTTGTGTGTGGTGTGTTTACATTATTTTTCACTTATCCGTCGCTTGTTTAGGTCGTTCAGATGGGTTAGGATAGGTTAGTTCTCGAAAGTTCCAGTTTTCACAGGATTCGTATTATTTAATTTGCTCGGCGTTATCCGGTAGGCGTTTGCGCGTATTAAATTATTCCTTCAGTTTCGGGTCGTGTACCGATGCGTGTAGAACGCTTATTAAAAAAAAACAGTGAAACCCGTTTACGATGAATACGTTAATAAAGAGATACGTCTGTAACGATAAAAATACAGAATGTTTTCATTTTTGGATATCTCCTAGCTTATCTCGTGGTTATTTATATATAAATTTTAATACATTATCCGGTAGGCGTTTGCGTGTGTTAAATTATTCCTTCAGTTTCGGGTCGTGTACCAATGCGTGTAGAACGCTTTAAAAAAACAGTGAAACCCGGTTACGATGAATACCTTTATAACGAGATCACGTCTGTATCGATAAAAATACAGAATGTTTTCAGTTTCAGATATCTCCATAGCTTATCTCATGGTTATATTTATAAATTCAAACAAATTATCCGGTAGGCGTTTGCGTGTGTTAAATTATTCCTTCAGTTTCGGGTCGTGTACAGTTTGTCAAATAAGAATAGAAAACATAGGAGGGCGCCACTATTGTTCAAATGGCAATACTAAAATAATCATGGTAATAATAATTAATAATTGGCTAATTTATATAGCGCCGTTTTCGTGAAAAATCACCTCAAGGGCGCTGAAATCACCTCAAGGGCGCTGATAATAATAATCTAAAGCTGTCTAACCTACATTTTTATTAAAAATTAAAAAGGCGTAAAAGTGATTTTTTCTTTCCACTGATCTCAAAAGAATTGCATGAAGGTATATTATTATTATATCTTTGCAATCTTGTGTTAACATTATGAAGAATAACGATATTGTAATAAAATATAAAGCACAGTTAAGAAATTGCTCACATTTATTTAATATTAGCTGAAGTACCTGCTAGCGTTGTCCGGACTTTAGATCATGTCTCTAATTTTAGATCTGAATATATTTAACTCGATCAGATCTAAGAGTAGTGTAACTAAACTCACCGTTAATGATTCTTCCTTTTTACCTACTGTTAAATTAAAATTAATTTTAAATTAAATGAAAGCAAATCACAATTTAATCAAATTTATGTCCTTAAGCAAGTAACTTAACAACAGTGCTTTTTCGATGTTTTTTTAAAGAACAAAAAAATGTATTTTTAAATGTGTATACAGTGTTCTGTATTTTCATTGTCTTTGCACTTTAAAAGAATATTTGACAGCTAAATTGGTGTTGCCAGCCTACAAATTTTATAGTTCAATGCGTATTTATTTATTTATTTATTTATTTATTTGAGACACAAACAGGATATTTATAAAACATTTTTGTGGGTTAAATAAAATAAATTAAAATACAAATATAAATATCCCTAGACTAATGTGTCTGCAGTAATCACATTTGAATTTTTACAGAAGCAAACACATGAAAAACAATGCAAGTATTATTTATACATAACTTTAAAAACAAAAAAACTAAATACAAAATTGAAATACATTATAAGTATACAATATATATGAAGTATTTCCTGAGATGTAATAAAACAACAAAATTTTTTTTTATTTTTTTTTAGGTGCACAAATCGTGGAGATAATTTTTGAAACATGTTACATTATTTAGAAAAATATCTATGAAAGTGTGTATTTTAACAAGATCGTTGTATGATCGACATATTCTGGACATAGGATTAAAATATCCAGTATTATTGGTAAAAATTTCAGTCCAGAAACGCTTACTTAAAAAAAAAAATCAGTGAAACCCGGTTATGATGAATGCATTTATAACGAGATCACGTCTGTACCGATAAAAATACAGAATGTTTTCATTTTTGGATGTCTCCGTAGCTTATCTCATAGTTATAGTTATAAATTTCAACGTATGTGCTTGAGGGATATGTCGACCAATGTCCGATATACCGTTGTAACACAGCAAATAAACGTAATTGATAAGAAGTTCACAATTATTTGAACAATTTATCGCACCTAAATAATCTCCTGTTGTATTTTCGATCTCTTGTTTGTTGGTTAATATTTTTTTACAATATTAAAATTTGTATGAATTTTTAATTAAGATTATTTTATAACGCTTCAAATCATTCAATTAATGTTTATATTTTTGACTCTTATCGCAGACTACTTTATATAAGAACCACATCATTTTATGCAATTATTTAAGTAATTTGTATAATTATTAGAAAATAAAATAAAAAAAAATAAGCACTCAGGTATCTAGCACGGTCAATCATTAAACTACTTATCGTTAACGTCGATAACTTTTCATCGTTTCCGACGACTGTAAATCGCTAACGTACAAACGACATTTCATGTGGAATAAATTAAGAAAACTTAGTCGTTGTGAACTGCTGTTTGTTTATTGGCGATCTGCGGACATGCTCGGGAATAAGGAAAATTTTGCGACATTATCGATCAAAATCTTTATCCATCGACGTCTTTAAAAAACATGTGGTCAAGTTGACTTCAAAAAACATGTGGTCAAGTTGATTTTAAAAAACATGTGGTCAGGTTGACTTAGGTTAAGTTGGGTTAAGTTAGGCTTAATTTATGTTAGGTTAGGTTGGAAAGAGTTGAATTGGGTTTGGTTTGGGTTCGATTAGGTAAGGTTACATCCAGTTAGGTTTGCTTGGGTTGGGTTGAATTAAATTGGGTTTGGCTCGGGTTAGATTAGGTAAGGTTACGTTCTTTGTTGGAAAAAATATAATAAGCAGTAATTTTTTAATGAAACACTAGTATATATTGAATTATTTGGGTGGTATTTGATAAGCCGCCATAGCTCAGTGGTCAAGAGCAGCTGACCGGCAATCAGAAGGACACGGGTTCAAGTCCCGTTGGCGGCAAGTATCTTTTCTCGGAAGATTTTTCAATGTAGATGAGTGTTTCAGGCTGATAATTATTGCTTATAATAATAGGTTACGCTCGTTTAGGTTAGATTTAGTTGGGTATGGTTGGATTGAGTTAGGACGTAATGTTCAATTATATTTAAGTACATTTTTGTATTGATTTTAAAAGTTATAAAATCTATGTATTTTTGTAGTGATTATGGAAAATAATAATCCACGTACAATGGATCGTTCGAAAATCGATTTAAACTTATCTTTTTTTCTAAGAAATGTTAAATGATTTAAAACATTTCTTCACACTAGAAGTTAATTATTTTTTTAAAACGTGTTTAGTGCCATTTCGTAATTTTTTTTTTATTTTAAATCTTTTAGTTATTACGACATTAAAATTTGTTTATTTTGTTTTATTATTTATTTATTCTATCACAACTTATTTATTTAATTACCGTACAAGATTTCTTATTTTGGCTTTTCTAATGTTTCGGAAGATAGCTCTTTATATTGACATCTATTTTACTACGATTTTATTTGATACATATTTTGCCACGAAGAAATATTTTAGTCCCACGACAACGATATTCTGATATTTATTTGTTTATTGTTAAAAACAGCGAATCTAATTTTTTTTTTTATTAGCAAAATTTTTTGATACATGGGAATAGGTACAAACATAATAACATAAAATATAAGAGAGTAACAAAAAAGATCCCACAAAGGCGAAGCCTGTGCGTGTGTATTATATTATGTGGATATTAAACAGTGGTGGTTAAAATAGAATTTAAAAAATATATATATAGTGTCTTTAGAGATCAACATGATCGATTTTACAGGAGTTACTGTGAGATTTCTTAAAATTAAAGATATATGTACATATCATAACGTATGTATACACCCAATAGGTACATACACACGTTACTATTATAAACTATCATAAAGACCCTACAGTTGTAAATGGAAGTGGCGCCATCTGTTATTTTAAAATAAAAAAATGTACAAAACTTGGAATTTCCCAGTTTCAAAAACTTTTATACAATTTTCCGAGCATTTCTTCCCATTTTCAATTTTTCCGGAAAATCAAAAAATCCCGAAAGACTGAAATTATTCTAACAAAAAAATTCCAAACTTCGTGGTAACAAAATCAAAAATATACATGTTTTTTTTTTTTAAATTTCCCCATTCATTTTCCAACCAATTTTTCGAGCAAAAATTTTTCGATTTCTTATTTTCCCGGAAAATTGTTTAGTTTAAGTTATTATCTCCAGATAGAATCTGTATAAACATCTGACATTATTTATTGTGAACATTCCCAGCCCCATAGCTCACAATGGAAAGACCCGGATTAGCCTTATAATTCCAGATTAAAATCTGTATAAAATATTCCGTGATTCCAGACCTCACGGTCCATGAGTTTTTACTGGGAAACTGGGAATTAATTTTCTTTTGAATTTTTTGAAACCCTTGTAACCTACTGCATGACTATAATTTCTTTTAGATGTTAATTTAAAGAGACTCACGGATGTTATTCATTATCTATTTTCATTATCTTCACTATCTTTGTATATGATATTTTCCCATTTTTTATGTTTTTATTTCCAACCGATGTGTATTTTCGCCTTTATCGGTTGTTTTCCTGTGTTTATTGGTCATTGGGGCCGGTGGCAGTCGGCCCTAACCGGTTCAAACCGTTTCAAACTGTTTCAAAGCGTTTCATCCGAATATAACTTAGCTTAACGTCGACATGCGTAACGTAACGACGTAATTCCTGAACGTCGAATCGGAATCCTTCGTAAAACACTTGATGTTCAACTAAATCGGTTTAGTACCTACTGTACAGCGTCGTGTTCCCCCGCCCAGGCGTCGCGACGCGGAAATCCTTTTCTTGCCAACCCCTCCCATCATTACACAATTTCCCTCTAAAATGATGAGAGAAAATATTAGCCATCGCTCTTTTTCCCAGCAGAGGCAGGCAGATACAATTAACCGCAACACATCTAATGTTCTGTCACATACTCATTACTTCATTTTCATTCTAAATCTTCTCATTCGTAGGTACTCTTCTAGACTAGATTTCCTCAATGTATTAATATTTTTGAAGTGAAAATTTCTTTAACACCGTTGTGATTTGAAACTCGATGAAACGAAAAATAGCGACGTAAAATAGAGACAAACACATACATCTATACAGGATTTAGCCAGCGTGAGAATGAGATAGAATAATCTGTCTCTTCTTTGTGCGGTGCTTGGTTTTCTGAAGGTTTCACTTCTACCGCGTGCGAATTGCACACTCTGAATTTTTGAAGTGAAAACATTAGCACCATTGTGATTTGAAACTCGATGTAACGAAAAATAGCGACACTAAAAAGAGACGAACACATACATATATAGGATTTAGCTTGCGAGAGAATGAGGTAGTATAATCGGTGTCCTCTTTGTGCGGTGCTTCGTAGCCTATCGGTCTCCTCTTTGTGGGGTGCTTCGTTGCATCCCCACTCTTGTCTACTTTAGTTTGATGTAAACGAAAAATAGCGACACTAAAAAGAGACGAACAGATGCATCTATAGGATGTGCGAAAGAATGAGATAGTATAATATAATATGAGATAATATAGGTCAGTGGCTGTGTGGGCATCGCGTTTGGGTCCCACCCGGGCGTCGCGTGTTCGATTCCTCGGCTGGCTAAGTCCTCCATCACGACACAAGCAACATTTTCCGCTTACTGTGGTGGTAGTCAGAGATTTTCAAACATTGTTGGGTTATTCGTAACCCGAGAATGTTTGTATTTCTTTTTAAAAAAATTAAAAAAATTAATAATCGGTCTCCTCTTTGTTGGGTGCTTCGTTGCATCCCCACTCTTGTGGGGTTATTAGTTTGATGTCATGAAAAATTGAGACACTAAAAAGAGTAAAATACGTATATTATATTCATCTATAGTATTTAGCCTGCGAGAGAACGAGATAGTATAATCGGTCTCCTCTTTGTGCGGTGCTTCGTAGCCTATCGGTCTCATCTTTGTGCGGTGCTTTGTAGCCTCCCCACTCTTGTCTACATCAATTTTCTGAAGGTTTCACTTCTACCGCGTGTGAATTGGACACTCTGATGTTTTTTTCTCTTTTCCAAATGTGTCTTATCTCGGTCAGTTGAAGGTTCGGCGTGTTACAATCTTATCATTGTTTAATGTGTATTTTTATGGTTTAACCCCCTAAAAATTTCCATTGGTGGTTGGTTACAAGTATGATTAAAATTCTTTAAAACGTCACCATTAGAGATAAGCATAATGTCAACTTCAAATCACTTAAAAACTTTTCCTATGCATCTTCTGATATAAACTACCTACAACAAAATATCACCAGAATGCAGATTGTTGGAGTTTTTGTTTTAATTATTTTCGTACTAGCTGGACCCGGCATGCGTTGCTATGCCATTAAAGGCGACAATATACCCTAAAATATATTCAGAATCTTAACGACATAAGTAAAGAAGCCGTGTACACAAATTGCAACTCGCGACCCGTGCACTGGACGGAACTACTGTCGAATTCGCCGTATCAAAGAAAAGAAGAAGAAGATAAATAATGTGGGAATCTTAACGACGTAAGTGAAGAAAGCGTGTAAACAAATATACGCTGCGGCACGGCGTATTGTACGAACGTACGGTCGAATTCACCCTAGCAGGCCTGGAGATTCGACCTTTCTGCCGTGTTCATTTTAATTAATTCTGAAGAACGTGCTACAAATATTTAAAATGTGTCTCCATGTTGCCCTCCCGAAATTATTAATTCATCGTCTAGAACAATAAAATCTGGTGCTTACCGCTAACTTTATTATTGAAAAACGGGTTATATAGTTTTGAAATCGTTGTACTTAAAATATATTAATGGTAAGGTACTGTTTTTATTAATCTAATATATAAATAACTCGCATTTCTTGTGCGGCGTGGAAATAAAAAAGTTATTATAGTTACGAATTCGTCGGAAACGATTAAAATGTGAGTTTTGAGCATACAAAAATTATTAGGATTATTTACCGCCTTAATAAAGAAATTGTTTCTCCCTGAGTGTCCTTTCCCATTCGTCCCGTTCCCCTTCCGCCTCCGCCTTCCCCTCTTGCGTTCCCACTCCGTCACCTCCACCTTTCCTCTCCCCACTCCACTCCCCCCCTTCCCCCGTCCCGCGAACCTCCCTCCAGAGTTCCCCTTCCCCCTCACACGTCCCCTTCCCCTCCCGCGTTCCCCTTCCACCTTCCCCGCCTTCCCTATTCCCTTTCCCGCTCCCTCGTCCCGCCAACCCTCCTCCCGCGTTCCATATATTCAATCCCAGTACATTCAGTTTTTAAACAGCCCGCGCGCCACCTTTTACAATTTTTATTAAAATTTCCATTTTTCATGTATATTAAATTTGGTACCTAACATAGTTACCTATTTAAAATACCTAAAATTCTTGATTCGATTCAAACTATTAGGGGAGTACCTACTTTAAATAAATTTATCAACTTAAAGATTTTCAAAAATAGAATCCTGATTTAACAATCATTGTTTTGCAAAATGTCATTCTCAAACACGCGAACTGTCAAACGTGCGATAGTCGTTAGGTTTTCTGAAATTATCTAATTTTTTGCGCAATTTTCTTAATTTTTCTCCCCGTAAGAACCATCCTCGTACTTCTAGGAATGTTCTAAAAAAAGAATTTGCGAAATCGGTTCAGCTGATCTCGAGATTTGCACTTAGCAACACATTCAGCGATTCATTTTTATATATAAGAAGATAAACAGTAATCTTTTCAGTGATTTGCCGAATTACACAATTTTTTAAACTTTTTTTTTGTGTGCCAGCGAATCTTTACATTTAACAAACAATACAAATGAATCATATATTTTATATATCTTCTTGTAATAATTTGTTTTAATTTTCTTTTAATTTTCTTGTAATAATTTATTTGTTGGTCATATTCCGTCTTGAAATAATTTGAAATATTTGTTGCCCATCATCTTTCATTCATTTCTTGGTCATATTCCTTCTTGAAATAAAGTGTTTCCCATCGTCTTTCATTTATTTGTTGGTCATATTCCTTCTTGAAATAATTTGTTGCCCATCGTCTTTCATTTATTTGTTGGTTATATTCCTCCTTGAATTAATTTGTTGCCAATCGTCTTTCATTCATTTTTTGGTCATATTCCTTCTTGAAATAAGTCGTTGCCCATCGTCTTTCATTCATTTCTTGGTCATATTCCTTCTTGAAATAATTTGTTGCCCGTCGTCTTTCATTCATTTCTTGGTCATATTCATTTTCCTGAACGGCATGTTTTTTTTATGAACAAAAGAAAAATGAATATGATTGAGATTTTAAAAAAATATTTTTCTGTCATCTGAGCACTCATGTAAATAAAAAAATAAAATAAAAATTAAGTATAAAAAGTTACGCATAAAAGGGTTATGTAACATCGTTAAATTAAAGCCCGAAAGCTTTTTTAATAATGCTAACTTTTTTTATAATCTGCATTTCTTACGGACAAGATACGTAACCTATCTACGTCAACGAAAGTACTCGATCAAAGATCGGGTGGCGATTACTCGGATCTCGGTATACTTTCGACATTCAATCTTTCTTCTCTATTGCATTTTTTCCATGTGTAAAAGTACCCGATCAAAGAGTGGGTACTCTCGACCCGATCACTTTGCCAATCGACCCGGGTCTTGTAAATGATCGATCGACAACGCTTTTTACGCACTCTATCGTTAATCATACAGATTTGGTAACCATTATTTGTTTTTTTTTTTTTGTGTTTTGAGTGTTTATTTTAAAAATCGTAACAGCGTCACAAAATTCGACATTTTAATCCAAAGTCCAAAAATTGTCGGATTGAAAATCTTATATAAATAAAGTAAGATGCCTTTATCTATCGCGAAGTAGTATTATCGATAATATTCTTTCAAAAGGTCCAAATACCCGGAACCAGTAGGTCTATGACATCCCTAATTTGGGTTACATTTTGACATTCAAGAAAGTGCGATCAACGAAATTTAAAGATTTGAAAATATTTTTTTATTATTTCTACTAGTGGAACATATTTGAGGAATAAAATACTTTGGCTGTCCGACTAGGAAAAAATTCCCGGTTTATACGCTTTTTGTAGCTTTGCTATTGGATCCAAAATAGTTTTTACAGCCACCCCAGCTTATGTATGCATATTTCGTCAATATGTTGCACGTAGCGTCGTCGTAAATAAGTATTTGGATATTCAGACCTGATATTAAAATCTTTCAAGCCACGTTTTGATTCTGAATGACGGTATTTCACCAGGGCGATACTGAAAGTATCTGTGGTTCTAGAAAATATTAAACCAGGCAAATGAAAAGAAAAAAAAATTCTCTCTTCGCCCCTTGATAATATTTGGATGATTTGTATAGCGCCGTTTTTGTAAACAATCACCTCAAGGGCGCTGTACACATTTATAATTCTACAATCTTACTTCTTACTACAGACTAGAAAAGCTACTATAACAGCTTATGGCTAACAGATTGCATCCACGGGTTCGTCGATCTTTAATACAAAACTACGTGTACAATGTACAATGCATTTGATCAAATGTTGTTACGAAGAATAAATAACAGTAGATAGACGTGATTAAAACATAATTAATAGATCACAGGTGTAATAATTGTTTTAAAAAAAAAATGATGTTAAAGGGTAAAAACATCTGCCAGCTTTATGTTTAAAGGGGCGCCACTGGTTGATTAACCAGGCTAGCAGATAGGAAAGCATTAATCCTCTCTCAGGGCCTTTGGTATGCAAACTTTACGGTTAAAATAGAAGGATTTTAAATAAAATAGACAGTATTGATAAGAAATAAGAAATAATAGATTTATTATAACATAATAAAAATAATTGGGACATTAAAACATAATAATAGATCTTAAACTCACCTCCCTTGGATCGACCAAAAATTCAAGTAACTAACTATCTAAATTACAATCTTGAGCTTCTGGTTTTTCTCTTGAAGTAGAGTCTGACAAAATACCTGGAACTGTAGTCAGCTGAAAACAGTATTAGCTCCAGCCATGGAAAATTTGTAAATCCAGGCGAGATTATAATTCCTTCGTCATTAGACAGGTTAGACTCCTTGTGATTTATTAAACTTCCATTTTTTTAAATAAATTGCTTTGATACTTGGCAAGTAAATTCAAATTATATCCTTTGGTTATATTCTGTGGTTATTACCATCTCAGAAATGTGTATTTAAAACACTTTATCGGCACCACGATTTATATTGGTCGCGGCCTATTTAATAAAGAATCATTTCGGATAAATGAACAATCGTTTTACTTTTATAATATTAACGAAATAACACGTAAGTAAGAATCACGTTTGACTTTAGTAAATAATCCACCACCACGGACTAAATACTGAGGAGTGAGCTCTAAGCAAATTTTCCGATTTTTATACCTTATTCGAAAAGAAATAATTGAAATATTTTACTTCCAAAATTCAAAAAAAAAAAAATTTATGTTGAAGTTTATTATTTTTTTTAAATATTATTTAATCACCTCTCGAAATTAGGTACTTGCTTGCCTAAATCTATGATAAAATAAACTTCGAGATATATTGTCAAATATTTTATCATAACAATGTACTTACATTGTTTTATTTATTTTCTGTATAAAA
The DNA here is from genome assembly GCA_917880885.1 of Limnephilus marmoratus. Classification (NCBI taxonomy): domain Eukaryota; kingdom Metazoa; phylum Arthropoda; class Insecta; order Trichoptera; family Limnephilidae; genus Limnephilus; species Limnephilus marmoratus. The sequence continues at coordinate 33,170,748 of OU862932.1, forward strand.
TGCAGAAAGTATACTTCTGCTTCTTCTTGTGCCCTGTCCGTTCAACGGATGTTGTCTATCATGTTGGCTATGCGGACTTTGTTTACTGCAGCCCGGAACAGCTCTACAGTAGACTGGCCAAACCACTGTCTCAGGTTTTTCAGCCATGAAGTTCCCCTTCTTAGAGGGCCCCGTCTTCCGGCAATCTTTCCCTGCTTTACGAGATGCAAGATCTCATACTTCTCTGGATGTCTCGTCAATACATGTATAGAACCATGTATACCTGGGAGGTCACTTGAGATTAACACTGTTAATTGTTTAGAGAATCGATTCTGTTAGCACGTATTTAATGCGGTGACCGGACAACTCCGAATGAAATCATTTTAACACCTTTGAAAGGTCATTAAAAAATATGAAAAAACATATGAAAAATCCGTTAAATAGGTTACGTTAGGTTATGGGCTATTTTTATTCTATACTAGCTGGTACCCGGCAGCGTATTTTCAAAACCTATACTGGTTCAGTCGCCTTACATTTTCAATATCAAAATTTAAATATTTAGAAATAAAATTACAAATTTCTAATATACACACTGGAAAGATTATTTTATCTAGATTTTAGAACAATTTTTGTTTTTGCAAAATTATAAAAAAATATCAAGATAGAGGTGTATTTACAATATATAGGAATAATATTATAATTTAAATATTTACAAATAAAATTATTAATTTCTAATAAACACATCAGAAAGATTATTTTATCTAGATTTTAGAACAATTTTTGTTTTTGCAATGTGATTAAAAATAACCAATATGGAGGTATATTTAACCCTAGAAGGGTACGGTCAAATTGTAGGCGCTTATAGGTACCGATTAGTAAATTTTACTCACTTCAGAATTTTTACATTATTATCCGATTTATTTTGCAAAGTAGTAGTGTTTAATTAAAAAAAATTGAAAGCCAGCATATATTATAAGTGTAATTTTTATTATAATATATAAAATAAGCAAAAACAATAGATTTTTATTGATTTTACTGGCAGGACACAGCGAATTTTTTGTATTTGCTGTTGAGCCAGGGCGAATGTAAACAATATTTTTTGAGTGAGTTTTTTGACCTGGTGCAGCAACAGGTTCCTTACTCCAAATAAAGTTTCCATCTTTTATGATTTCATGTATAATATTTTCTTCTTCACGTACTAATATTTTATGTATATTAATTAGTACGTAAAGAGTACCGATAAGTAAATTTTACTCCCTAACTTTTATTAAATTGTCCACAAGCGCGATAAATCAAACAACACAATTCAATGCTTGCGGCAGCCGACTAATGACAAAGTGGGCGAAGCACTGCTGTTGGCTTGACTTTCAGTGTTGCCAACCTGCTGATTTACGAACAAATCTATTCCTTATGTGAGTAAATTTTACTCACAGTACCCTTCTAGGGTTAAAATGTAAATAGTCGCTACCGCGACTGAATCGGTATAGGTTTTGGAAATACGCTACCCGGCATGCGTTGCTATGCCATTTAATAAAGAAATTGTTTCTCCCTGCGTGTCCTTTCCCATTCGTCACGTTCCCCTTCTGCCACTCCTTCCATTCCTACGTTCCCTTCCCCTCTCGCATTCCCACTCCGTCTCCTCCACCTTCCTTATCCCCACTCCACTCTCCTCCTTCCCCCGTCCCGCGAACGCCCCTCCCGATTTCCCCTTCCCCCTCCCGATTTCTATACATTCATTCCCGGTACGTTCAATTTTCAAACAGCTCGCGTGCCACCTATTGCATTTTTTTGTATACAAATTTCATAATGCCAGAGCTCACCAGTAGTTTTATACAAACCTTGTCCTGACAATAACGAACACAAAAAAAAAATTTATCCAATTTGGTGCTGTCGTTCGGAAGTTATGCGCGTACATACATTTCCGCGATTCATTTTTATTTATATATAGATATATAGATATAGATATAGATATAGATATAGATATAGATATAGATATAGATATAGATATAGATATAGATATAGATATAGATATAGATATAGATATAGATATAGATATAGATATAGATATAGATATAGATATAGATATAGATATAGATATAGATATAGATATAGATATAGATATAGATATAGATATAGATATAGATATAGATATAGATATAGATATAGATATAGATATAGATATAGATATAGATATAGATATAGATATAGATATAGATATAGATATAGACATAGACATAGACATAGATATAGATATAGATATAGATATAGATATAGATATAGATATAGATATAGATATAGATATAGATAGATAGATAGATAGATAGATAGATAGATAGATAGATAGGTAGATAGATTTCTGTCTTATGATTTTATTTGGATTTAAATTTATATGCCTGCATTATACATTATTAGTGAATTGCAAATGCGTTTTGTACCTACTGATAAAAATTGTTAAATATATAAAGCTGAATTTGGGCATAAATAACTAAATAAATTCGTCTAAGCCTAGAGCCTAGTGCGCAGTCTAAATATTACGTGGTTGCACGTTGAACCGTAGGAACCAAGGTCTTTGTTCAGTAGCTGGTGAAGAACCAGTTTGAACTGGTCTGTTGGTTTCCTGCCTTCCGGATGCAGCCGATTCACTCCGGCTCAACTTACCACCACGTCGAATTCGGCAACAGGAAAACAAAAACAATTTAGAATAATTAAAACGAAAAACTGCGTATTATTTTCATTATAAAATATTCGTTATATTGTCTTAAGAGGGTATTACCAGAGAAAACCAGAAAGATGTCATTTTTAAATCAGATTTTAGTTGTTTTGACTCTTTTTCACAAAAAATTTTAAATGGATATAGAAAGATTGTTCTTTTATCTAGCATTCGCATGTTTTAAATTTTGAGAAAAAATGTTTGTTTTTAGATTAATAAGGTTATACCATAGGTCGTTGGCAGATTTGTTAAATTTTCAAAAAAGATTTTGTATTATACCACACCCATTTCAAATCACAAATAAATCAATACATTTTCTGGGTTTCGCATGTTTTAGAATTTTGATTTTAGTTTAAATAAAATCATAAAAAAAATATATAGGTTCATGTGTTTTTCGACAAAAATTGTTCCGTTTGTGTATTTATTTGCGCACTTACATACTAATTTATTTCAGATTTTTAACATTTTTATTTAACTTAGACATTATTGAAAAATGATAAATACTTATAATCAAAAAATAATTACAAAAAGTACATTATTTTAATAGTTTTATCATCACGCCTTTCAGCGTTTTGAGTGTAGGTATAAATTACAGCAAATTTGGAATGAAATAAAATCGATATTGAGTTGTAATTTTAAAAGGCTGGTGCGGAGAATAATTAATCTTTCTCATTGTAACCGCCCTGCACGATCGTAAGAACAACTTTCGACGAAATGTGGATCTTCGGCCCCTGGCTGGTTAAACGCTCTTAACTTACTTTTATTAGGTGTTGTCCAAGCATGTTGTGAATAGGAATCTCATAAGGCAATCGCATCTCTGCATAATAAATAATAAGTTATGTTTTAGGGTGAATGGTGGTTTTACCGAGTGGATGAACATCACAGAAAGGGGTTAAACAAGGATGCGTAATGTGACCGTTGTTATTTAATCTATACACGCATATTTATTGCACGTAAGAATTGAAAGATATGGGGTAGAGGGCAAAAATGAGTAATTTGAAAGTATGTTGCCTGTTGTATGCTGATGATGCTGTGCTGATTTCTAACAGTGTGGAAGATCTTCAGTCTCTTGTATCTAGGATGTACGAAGTATGTATGAAGAATGAGTTAATGATTAATGTAAGCAATTTTAAAGTCGTAATGTTTGAAAGAGAGAATTAGAGAGCAATATAGTTGTGAATGATGAATACTTAGAGCAGGTGGATTAGTTTTTATATTTGGGAAGTATGTTTACGAGAAGATAGAGTTGTTGAAAGAAGGCTAAATGCTGGGAAAAAATGTCCAAAAAAGCGAAGCTTGCAATCCATAGTGGAGTACAGGAGTACCTACCCTGATGTAAGGCAGTGAGGCGTGGAACTTGCAGAGGAAGGATCAAAGTAGACTGAATGAGTGTGGGTGGTAAAACCATCATTTCCATGACCGGTCAGTGGTTGAGTGGGCATAGCGCTTGGGTCCCACCCGAGCGTCGCATGTTCGATTCTTCGGCTGACTAAGTCCTCCATCACAACACAAACAACATTTTCGGCTTTCTGTGATGGTAGTAGGAGATTTTCAAACATGGTTGGGTTATTCATAACCCGGGAATGTTTGTCTTTCTTTAAAAAAAAAATTAAAAAAGATAAAAAAGAAATGTGGAGATTCGCAAATAATGCAATTATGATTTACACGTATTCAGTGAGATTAAGAAAGGGACGCTTAGATGGTTTGGGCATGTGGAATGAATGAACGAATGAAGGAGTGTAAGGAAATAATGACGCGAATGTGAATGGTAGAATAGGTCGGCGACACCCGAGGAAGACATGGCACGATAAAGTGAACCAAATATTTGAGTCAGGTCATGTCAAAAGTCGGAATAACACAAGGGTGGTGTATGAGATGATGTGAATGAAGTACGGAGTGTGTGCCAAAACCGCGTTGTTTTGCTGTCCACCCCTCTTTACATTCCGTCTCAAAACAGACATCGTCTAGTGAGGCGAGTAACTTACTTATGTTCAAATTTATAGTCTACTAGCTGACCCAGCCACGCGTTGCTGTGGCTAATAAAACACAACGTCATCTACTGGATGGTTATCCAACCTTTATAACCACCGCCGTCTTTGAGTTTATCGCAAAGAGACAGATAGATGCCGCGGGGGACTTTGATTTATAATACGTAGAGATGGTGTGAAAGATTATAATAATGTGCATGAAATGCTTGGGGTAACTAACGTATTTAAGTTAATAAAGATTAATACTTTATCCGTCTAAATAACTTTTCAATTACCGCAATGTACGTGACCATTTTTTTAGAAGATAGAATGGGTATAGTAAGCTATCCGTAAAAGATAGATATATGCCTTCCCGGACTTTTTTGTAGATCTATAAAAGAGGAATATCCCACCATGAATTGTTTTGTTATATCCCAAAAGTATTAAGCAGCGTTTTCGATGAAAGCTACTAGGCAGCTCGACTTTTTCCAACACTTCTAACAATTATCGTTGTGTTTCAACCAATTTACACAAATCCTTGACAAATTACATACCTAAACCTTCCTCACGTAATACTCTATCTATTGGTGAAAACCGCATGAAAATCCATTCAGTAGTTTTCGAGTTTATCGCGAACAGACAGACAGACGACGCGGACGACTTTAATTTATAATATGTAGAGATGATTAGAGACCCGGATTAGTTTTATATTGGCAATTAGTTTTAAATTGACATTTTAGACCGGTGATTCCGAAAATGGGAGATATTAGAATGAAAATGGGAGATATTAGAATGAAAATGGGAGATATTAGAATGAAAATGGGAGATATTAGAATGAAAATGGGAGATATTAGAATGAAAATGGGAGATATTAGAATGAAAATGGGAGATATTAGAATGAAAATGGGAGATATTAGAATGAAAATGGGAGATATTAGAATGAAAATGGGAGATATTAGAATGAAAATGGGAGATATTAGAATGAAAATGGGAGATATTAGAATGAAAATGGGAGATATTAGAATGAAAATGGGAGATATTAGAATGAAAATGGGAGATATTAGAATGAAAATGGGAGATATTAGAATGAAAATGGGAGATATTAGAATGAAAATGGGAGATATTAGAATGAAAATGGGAGATATTAGAATGAAAATGGGAGATATTAGAATGAAAATGGGAGATATTAGAATGAAAATGGGAGATATTAGAATGAAAATGGGAGATATTAGAATGAAAATGGGAGATATTAGAATGAAAATGGGAGATATTAGAATGAAAATGGGAGATATTAGAATGAAAATGGGAGATATTAGAATGAAAATGGGAGATATTAGAATGAAAATGGGAGATATTAGAATGAAAATGGGAGATATTAGAATGAAAATGGGAGATATTAGAATGAAAATGGGAGATATTAGAATGAAAATGGGAGATATTAGAATGAAAATGGGAGATATTAGAATGAAAATGGGAGATATTAGAATGAAAATGGGAGATATTAGAATGAAAATGGGAGATATTAGAATGAAAATGGGAGATATTAGAATGAAAATGGGAGATATTAGAATGAAAATGGGAGATATTAGAATGAAAATGGGAGATATTAGAATGAAAATGGGAGATATTAGAATGAAAATGGGAGATATTAGAATGAAAATGGGAGATATTAGAATGAAAATGGGAGATATTAGAATGAAAATGGGAGATATTAGAATGAAAAATGCATCTGGTTTTCACCCAGACTTCGCAGGTTCAATCCTCTACTTTTCTTTAGCTAAGTCCTCCATCACTATTGCACGAGCAATATTTTCCGCTTGTAGTGATTTTGGTAGAAGAAATTATAATATTATCGGTTTATTCCTAACCCGGTCTTTTATGTGCAAAATTTATTTTTATTTTAAGGCCTAAATACCCAACCAAACTGTATAAATATTTTTTCAATCAACTGATGGAGCAAATATCTAGTAGACGTGTTGGCTATTTTATTGAATTGTGTTTTAAATTACAAAATATAAGACATTAATGATTTTTTGTGATTTCACAAGCAACTTTGCCAGTTAATTTTGACTTATGATAATTAAAAAAAAAAAAAAATTGCCCTACCTGCTATATAAACAAGTACATTGGATAAGGCTCTCGACTAGCAATCAGGAGGTCGCGGATTCAAATCCCGGCGTGCGCAAATAAAATTTTATTTGATTAATGTGTTATTTCGGAAATTCCATAATCTCATTGTCTCGACAAAGGAGCAGTTGAGACTCTTATGCAGTATTAACATAAAAATACAAGTGTACAGGTATTCACAAGCGGTAAAACTAAAACCTTCAGAAAACTAAAGTAGACAAGACTGGGAAGGCTAAGAAGCACAGCACAAAGAGGAAACCGATTATTTTATTTCATTATCTCGCAGGTTAAATCCTATAGATGTATGTGCTTGTCTCTTTTTAGTGTCGCTTTTTCGTTTCATCGAGTTTCAAATCACAACGGCGCTAAAGAAGTTTTGACTTCAAAAAACTAAAAAATATACACAAATTAAAATTACGGTCCAAAATAATGTTAAATTTTTTCAAGGTTCTATATTTTTTTTATTTCATTATATGAACATTATAAAGTTAGGTTAGATTCTTTTTTTAATTATTACTGTTAACTCACATAAAAAATTTCAAATTTGCCTCTGAAGACGTGAAAAATCGATTTTTAATTACATATATTTTATGATTTAAAAATCAAATAACAAAAAAAAATTGCTCACAAATCGTATTAGATATTTGTTACACTTTTTTTTTAAAAAATATTATTATTTGGTTGGGTATTTAGGCTTCAAATCCAAAATTAAGTTTTGTCCTGAAACGTTCGCGTAGCCGTTCCTGTTAATTAGATAGTCTGTTACCATCGTGATACAATAAGAAACTCCAGTAAAAAATATTATGACTTTAAAAAAATATCTTCATACAGACCAATAAACGCTGATTCTGAATATATAAGTTTTTTTTTATAATATTAAACGTAGTGTTCGTAAAAAAATATTAAAAAGTGCATTTTTTAACGTCTCGTTAAAATACACTTTAAGTTGGTACGATTGAATGGTTAGTGCTGACGTCACGCGTCACCAGTCATTGTATTACATTGTATTGAAATCAATTGACATGTAGGTATGGCACAAGCCATCAGTATTAACAACATTTCATGTCATTCTTTATTTCGTACTGTTTATAGAGATTTAGTTGTAGTGTTTATTGAAACAATATTTAATCCTAAATAATTCAGTATCAAAAATAGAGGTATCTCTATTAGTTTATCTATATTATTTAAAATATTGAAAAACTACTGCACAAAAAAAATAATGAATGAAAAAAGTAATGCTTCTTCTAGGGAGAATACTTCGAACAACGGAACAACGGATTTCAAAATGGCGGCAGTAGATCAGCTGATTGCCCAATCCCATACTAATTTTTCGAGAGTGATGACGTCACACGATTTACCATATTTCCGGGGGGTCTCGAAAAATTAAAACTTTGACAATTATTTTAACTATTAAAACTAACTCTAAAAATAAAAACCAAAACGCAGTTATTTAAGTTAGAAGGTCATTCATTATTCATTAAAAAAAATTAAAAAATTGGACTGGAGTTCTCTATTAGTATTATTGTACGTTTATTCCCATCGTTACGAAAATTAGATGACATCATTGTTTGTACTCGTACATAAATTACAACCAATCTTTAGCAAGTGCCCTTATAAAAGGAAGATTAATTTCAATGAATGTACCACGAAAGACCTAATCAATTCTGCATATTACTTTCATTAGCAACAACGGATCGCCATCGTTGTCAACTAATTATAATAAAAATAATACCCACATAATAATAAAAAACAATTCTATATTTAGAAGACCTTTGTATCTTGTGCAGAAATTAGAACGAACCGACGGGAACCGGTTCTTCTTGGAACTTTTTGGTATCGGAACGGTTCAGCTAAGTATAGAGTTATTTACATGAGACGTTACATCACTATTGTGTTTATCGACGATACCAAAAATAGTCTGATTTTATAATGAATGCTAATATGTTTATCGAATGTGCTCCTTTTTCCATAAATATTATTCCGATGACCTGATAACTCAACAATGTGCTACTTCATCACTTCTTTGAAAGCCTTTAAAAGTGATGAAACAAAAAAACTTGAATAAATAATAGGTTTTTAAATATTTTTATTAATTCTAGACTTACAATAAATTAGTGATGTGCTTGATATGATTGTCACTTTAGGAAATCCGTTGAGCAATTGAGAGCAGGCGCTTTAAAACATTAACTGGGAGGCAGGAATGGGTACCGCCGCCCCGGGAACCTTTATTGGATAACCAACACCTCTGCCATAGGTCACCCCAAGTGGTTCGCTACGTTTGGTGATTTAGCAGGGGTGCCCGAGTTCATGGGGTGAGGTTTGTCTAGGTCTTGGAGGCGGATGACCAGGACATACTGAACCCCAGAATCCTACCCACCCCTTAAACCCTTTTCCTTCCCAGAACTCTCCTCTCCTTCCTTTCCTTAAAAAAAACCCTCCACACAGCATCCCCAAATATGGCATAGGCCCTGAGGGAATTTCCTCAGGGCCTCCTGTGTGAAGCTCATGTAAAAAAAAAAACAGTTTATAACAGTCAATTTGGGAAGAGGGAATGGGTACCGATCCCCTGGGAACCTTTATTGGATAACCAACACCTCTGCCATAGGTCACCCCAAGTGGTTCGCTACGCTTGGTGATTTGGCAGAGGTGCCCGGGTTCATGGGGTGAGGTTTGCCTGCGTCTTGGAGGCGGATGACCAGGACATACTGAACCCCAGATTCCTACCCACCCCTTAAACCCTTTTCCTTCCCAGAACTCTCCTTCCTATCCTTTAAAAAAACCCTCCACACAGCATCCCCAAAGATGACGTAGGTCCTGAGGGAAATTATTATCCTCAATGGCCCCTGTGTGGACCTCATTTAAAAAAATACGAATAACAACACAATATTTCGTGTAAATTGGTTTGATAAAATCCTTAATGTTATATCTGTCTTAGCTGATGATACAAGACTTGATGTCTGATTTACATTTAAGTTAATGTTACTTTCATCATCATCACTATTGGCTCTACAACCCCTGGTGGGTCTTGGCCTCCTCAAGAGTCTTCCAGCTCTCTCCAGTTTGGAAGCTCCAAGATAGATATGTCTTTGAGGACGTTGTCGCTTCATCTTAGTCTTGGCCTTCCCAGGCTCCTTCGCCCTATTGGTCTTGAGTTCAGCAGGGAAGTTGGTGCTTGATGCTCGGTCATTCTCTCCACATGACCCAGCCACCGAAGTCTTCCCAATTTTATAAATTTTGCGACGTTTAGCTCCTTAAACAAAGTATAGAGCTAATGTTACTTTAGATTAGGTTATTACATCATAATATCTGTCATCAGACATTATAAGGTCATCACTTTGCAAAGTGGTGTTGAACTGCCATTTTGTTGAGTTATCATAGAACCATTTTCCATATAATTTTCGATTATTCAGGGTGTTCGGAAACTGTCGGGAAACTGGTAAATCTGTATTACTGTTGGAGTCAATTTTGAGGTATAACCTTTTTTTATTTGGGTTTTCGTTTTCGGGTAAATCGAGTCCGAAATTGGAATTTTTTGGTCAAATTTAATATCAGCTGTTTTGTCTTTTAAGTGCTAAGACCTAGCTCCAATTTTTTTTTACCTTTATTTGCCGAAAAAAATAATTTTAAAATCGGAATTCTTAGATCGATTTTTTTTAGATCTCTATGTGATGTATATTAACCTGTTTTCAGTTTGTACCACGAGTTTCCCTTCACCGTGTTTTATGATCGAATATTCAAAACTTTTTTATTAATACATTAATAAATATGTATTTTAGCAGTTTTGCTACCCGGTTTTGTCCAAAATTTTGTTTTATTCATTAGATTTCCGCAATCTTTCTTGTTGAATAATTACGGAAAAACCATCAAAAAGTATCAGTCTTATTTTGACATATAAACGAAAATTTTAAAGTCCCATGGATTTTCTGACTTTGAAATTTCTGACCTAAAATGCTTCCCAAGTTTAATGACGCCAGGGCTCACAGTTGTTTTCTTTCTTACAAAAAGTTTTTTGTTATATTGTGGTTAGGTTTAAACGTCCCTGTATTTTTCGATTAAATTGACATAGAAAAGTAAATTCATTAAAATCATTTATTTTTACTTTTACATTTAACCTTAAAAGTATCTATGTTATATTTTAATAGTTTTTCTTTCTATATCAACAGGTTTTTAAATAACTTAAATCAGTGAAGCGCTATTAAAAACAATTATTAATAATATGAACAAAGTGATGTAATTTTCCACCTAATTAATAAATTGTTATCACCGATTTAACGGACCAAGTGCTTAAACAATTGTCATATGATGTGGTCGAACAATTCAGCGACATTTTTCAATAACTTCGTGTTTCCCCGCTAATAAACTTGAGTGCCTTTAAAATTCGTTAATAAAAGTTGTCCTTGCGTATCCTGATATTGTTGACTTAAAAGTAATCCCTGATTTCGTTGAAAATCCAACAAAGGAAGACTCAATAAAAAGACTTTCAATCTCCCTCGATAAATAACCAGAAAATTCTTGCTCTGTGCGAGAGATAACCAGTGAACTTTGAAGTGTGTAAAATCCCAGTGCTTTACGTTTCCGTAAACCCGTCACCGGTGAAATCCTGACTTTTCCGAGTCATTAGGCTGTAAAATCGTGATTTTTCTTACGCACTGAGAAAACTGGAATTTTCCGAGACTTTCTTACCAGTGATATCCTGAATTTTCTGTTAATAAACCAGTAAGAACCAGACTGTTTCGTTAGTTTTCCAGTAAACCACCGCTTCCTTCGAAATACCACCGATTTGGTGGAAGTGCACATCAAATAAGAACTTATTCCTTCGTCATCATCACAAGAATTCATTTATCTACACCGCGCGACTTCGTGATAATTGACAGCGAGTCCGGCGCTCCGCAGGGGACGGCAGAGAACTCTTCGAGGCTGGCGTACTTGATGGTCAGACTTGTCGTTCACATGGCTGTAGGCAGACCCCACCGTCGTCCTCGAGCTTTCAAAAGCGTAAAAACGGCTGAGGAAGTTCGCAAGGTGTACAACGATCTGAATTTGAATCTGACAAACATCTGACGTTAGATTTGACGGGCCTGAACAGGATAGAAAGGCCTTACTTCTACGACACCGAGAGAGGAGAAATCTCGAAAGAATCGACGCATTCGAAAAGCGCCAAACCCCATAAAGTTGACAGGCTCGCAAGCTACGATAAGCCTGATTTGTGACGTAGATTACGAAGTAAATGATACCAGAACTTCTGTGCATGTTAAAAACAAATAAAGCAGACTTGTTTTGTGTACAGGAGAACGTATGCTCTAATTCTACAGGCTGGAAAAGAATACTTATTCGAGTATATCTGAGTCTGACTTTGTCAAATATTTGACGAAAAAATTGACGTGCTTGACAACTGCAGAACGCCTATTTTTAAAGGCCTGGTATATAAAAACATCCAGAGACAGACTATTTGCACCAGTTGAAAACAAAGCAAGCAGCCTCACATGGTCTCTTTTTGACTGACTGTAAAAGGCGAAGTCATTTCGACAGACCTGAAAAGAGAGTTACTGTAAAATACGGAATCGATAATCTCAAAGGTGATATTATCATCAAATGTTATTTTTGCACGAGATATCAAACTATTAGATAATTATAGTGCTTTTGCAAAAAGACTGGGATAAAAACAGTATTATAAAAATAAGTTAATTTATTCAAATTTATTTCTAAATTTGTTTTTACTCAGCCAATCATCGTATTGCAAATATGCCAAGATTTGAATGATCTGAAAAAGAGGACACTATAAAGTTTACAAGATTGGACGAAGATTTCAAATATTTGAAAATTTTGCTTCAAACTTTGGAAAAAACGATTTTTTTGGATAACATCAAAATTGGACAAAAGAGCAAACATTGATAGATGTTCTTAAATCGAACAGCAGAACAGTATTTGAAAATCAAATCTTGTCTGAAATTTGAAATTGAACATTTGACAATCGAACATTTGAATTAAAGCTTTGGTTGAAGCTTGAAATTGAACATTTCACAATCGAACATCAGAGCAACATTTGAATTAAAGCGTTGGTTGAAGTTTGAAATTGAAAATCCAACACCGGAAAATTGGAAATTGAACATCAAAGCAAAATTTGAAAATCGAACATAAGAGTAAGATTTGAACTAAGCCAAAATGTGCTACGTAAAGTCGTTTGTGATCGCCGAGGACAAGCGCTCGGCACGCCGCGTGCTGTTCGTGCGCACGACGCGCATTTCGCGCGATATACTGCGCGTGCGCGCGCTGCTTGTGGTGGAAGGGATCGGAGCCGGAAACGAGACCTTCAGAGTCTGCATGTGGGTTCTATTTTCAAAAACATAACCTTTTTCATTTTTACTTTTAACTGATATTCGATTATTTGGTTTGGATAATTTAATAATATACGTATTATTTTTTTCACTGAAACGGGAAGTTTCTATAAGCATTTATTGGAATTGTTTATATTTTAAATTGTTTTTATTTGATAATAATGAATCTTGCTAATTTTTAGAATTGCCACTTTTTGTTCAATGTCACTTCATATCGTATGTATGAATAATTTTCACTAAAACATGAAATGTTGAAATTATTTTTGTAAAACTTTGAACATTATAACGTCAGATTAAATTATACAAATTGTTTACAACCATTTTTAAAACTCTTCATTTTATGTTTTAAAACAACTCATTAACAATTCTTAAACTAATTTTTAAACCGCATTTTCTGTGAAAAACTATCTCAAGGGTGCTGTTTTAATTTTCATTTTCATGAAGACATGAGTTACATTTTAACTCATTTTCATCTAATATATGAAGACAGGAATTACATTTTCATCTATTACAGTTGAGCACATGAAGTTTTCATCTATTACAGTTGAAGACATGAGTTATATTTTAACCTATTTTCATATAATATATGAAGACATGAGTTACATTTTAACTCGTTTTCATCTAATACATTAAGACATGAGTTACATTTAAACTAATTTTTAAGAACTTGTAATGAAAAGTCACTCAAAACAAACCTTCTTTTTAATAATTTTTCCTTCTTGTTTTCCCTAACCACCCGGACCCATAAGCTTATTTACACGAGAGTTTAACATTACTAAACATACATAAGACGTATGAGGCGAACCTGAGTTATTAATGATTCGTTTGGCTTCGAGTTTTGGTCAGATGTCCTCATATTTGCCAGATTTTCTGATAGTTATTGTATTATTGTTAACGAATAATATCTTATTGTTGTTTTGTCTTTCTTTCCAGTGGTGGCACACTGCCGGCTCGTCCATCGGCCCCTTCTTCCGCTTCCCCACCTCGCGGTGATGGACCTCTGCAACAATTGTGTTAGTTAAATTTTTTCCATTATTATGTCCCATTAAGAACCCCATAGAACATTATCTACAGTTCTGTCCTTCCTGATGTTGTAACACTGTGCCATTTTGAAATTAATATTAACCTTTTCCACGCGATCGTAACAACAGTTGATATGGCAAAAGCCATGCCTCACACGCGCCCGTATCAGCCCTTGTTACGCTAACTTCGACTGCCGATATAACAGCGCTACTATGTCACAGTATTTTTTCCCACTCGCTAGGATATTCGTGTAACTATCACGATGCTGACATATTCAGGCATATTTCGAAAGTAAAATTTTTTTTCGTAAAAATATCTATAATCAAGTGAATGTGTCCTCGTGCCTCGTGGTACTTGAAATATGACATATACATACCGCGTATGGGTATTGAAAAAACGGAGTAGATCAACGCGGGTAAAAAGTTAATTCCACATTCCTTTTATTAAAACTACAAAGTATTTTTAAATACATGGCAGGCCAATTATACAATATTGTTAACCTCAAAGAAAAGATGTATTACTGTATTTACATTTAATATACCAATTATGTATGTACCTCCTACGTCCATTTTGACATGTAAATTTCCCATTGAGAGACACATTGAAAAATCATTTATAATTGTGTTAATTAATTTATAAATAATTTTTGTCATGTTTACAGTATTGGGATCTCCTCAAAATGACCTAAAATTGGAGCAGACACTGAGCCGAGTCAACTCACAGTAAGTTCTTGCCTTTTAATTTATATTTTAATACAATAAATTACATTTCTTAGTACAATCCAGTAATGTTGGCCTCACTGGGTGGCTGGAGGCGTCTACTAATATCTACAGGAATTTCAAAAACTGAAAAAATCGAACTAATATCTATGAGAATCAAAGTGTTGACGAATATCTACAGTACTGGCAGAGGTTGGATTTGCAATTATGTATAGCATATTGGAATAACGTAATATTGCGTATGCAGTTTAAAAAACTTAATTTATGTAAGTATGTATGTAAAAATCCCTGATATCGGACTATTGGACACATTTAGCTGATTAGTCCAACCTAAGCTCTGTAGATATTAGTCAACACTCTGAAGTTCGTAGATATTAGCTCAACATATGAGCTGTAGATATTCGTCCGACATACAGGCTGTAGATATTAGTAACTGGAGTCGGGTGGCTTACCCGTGCTGAGGTTTCTTTTCTGATGTTTATTTTTATGTGAAAATTATTTACGTATACCAATTATGATCTTTATTTTCTTCACATTTTTTTAATTAAAACTTCGACTAATAACTACCAACGTTATCTTAATTTTCTTAATGCAAATTTTTTTGTCTGCTATCTTTAAGTACGATTGCAATATTCTTCCTAGATAGTGTTGGTATCGCGAAACTGCGACTCCACTGTATCTTTGGCGGTTAAGTACTGCAGAGCAAAGCCCTGTGCAACCCCCAAAGGACCAGTCCCGAAACTACGTTGCTCGCTAAGTTATATGGGACGATATGCATACACTCGCAAACCCGATGGATAGTGTCTGTCGATGGTTCAGATCTGGGCTTCGGAAAAATAAGATAAGCCTAGATTGGATAAAGGAAAAAAGGACTCACCTTTGCAGATGGGGCCTCACTGATCTCCAGGTTGTGATGTTCACTTCACAAGATTAAATTTGTATTTTGAAATCGTAATATTTTTTATAGAAAGATGTTATGAGTTATGATATATGCGCCTTGTCTGAGATGTTAATTTACACTGAGCTCCAATAAGCACACTGTCACCTCTCCAAAGTTGGGTACTTTTTCTTTCAACCATTGCCCTATTTCATGGTGACATTTAGGATAGGAAGATTAGATAAGTGGGATAATTTCAGGATTTTGACATTTGCTACCCCCCAAGTCTGCGAATGCATACCTAACCAATCCCAATATATAATGCGCGAACAAGTCTCTTGGATAAATATATTTTAATGGGCGACATCTATTGACTATTCTGCAAGTCTAGGATGAATATTTTATTCATTATTTTTGGATTAACTTAAAATAATAATAATAACTTAAACTTACTTTATTTGTAACTTTTTCAGTGGATCTTCTTTGGACTGTGATGACGACATCCCTTGCAGAGCTCTGGTACAAATTACTCCAGCAAGTCCAGGAGAGGTTTTTGAAGTAAGTTGATAACTAACTAACTAACCATCATAAGAAGTTAGACTGCCACACTGCTCAGTCTCGGCAGAAACTTCTTGCTTCATTCACATGCATACATAATCTTCTGTTATTCTGACTATTGACATGACCCCAATCAAGTGCTTAAGGTATGGTTGCTTAAGTGTAGACAGTTTTTCCGGTAGTTGTTTATTTTTACTGATCAGTCTGTTTCTATTATGCAGTCAATTTTTTAACTTTTCATAAATTGAAATTTGCTGTTAAATTTTTTTTTTCCTATTATCCATATTGTAAAACAAAGTTTTCAGCATTTAATTTGATCGAGCCGTAAGGGACATTAAGAAATTTCAATAAATAAAACGATTTTTTTGTTAAAGTCAACATGTATACAATACAAGATTATCGTAATATCCGAAGACAAAATCAATGTATAAGGACGAAACTGCAATTGCAGTGTTTCGCACCGTGCATTTTTTTTATATGAATACCGCCCAAGAGTCCCCAACTGCTCCCGTCTAGAACCAGTGAGACTATGGCATCCCCAATTGGGGTATGTTGTGAGGCTGAAGGTAGTGGGGAGGGGAAGGAGATGGGGAAGAGGAAGGTGGGGAAGCACCTGGCTATTCAGATCTGTTCACCAAACACGGCTAGAGCCGTTCCAAGCAACGTTTCAATTCTGAATGGTGGTCTTATACCAGGGCGATACTGAGAGTACCTTACACTCTGGAACGTGATGCGAATATACTATACATTATTTTAAATGAATTAATTGTGAAATAACACAAATTAATCAAATAAAAGTTATTTGCGCACACCGGAATTTGATCCTGCGACCTTCGGATTGCGAATCAAGAGCCTTACCTCTCGACCATAATGTCAGTGTGTCCTTACTTTATTTCATTCAGTAAGAATTGGTTGTACATATTCCATATACCATCTGATATTTCATCCCATTAAAATGATAAATTTATTGGTTTCGAAGAGTACTTTATTATATTTTTAATTTCTAGACTACCGCCTTAACAGAATGTGCCACGGCTGCGGAAACCAGAGCCTGGCTCTCGAAGAACAGGTTCGCCGTGCTAATCCCCACCTTCACCAACTTCTCCGGAGCTGATCTTCTCAGGTTTGACCAATCAATATAAATATTACCCTCGGCTCAACTATTCAAGTACAAACATTTGATTTTATCCCCTCCGAAAATCGCAAATATTCACTTATAATGTCTCAAAGGAAATGACATTTTACGAAAACTTTGTGTTATTACCGCTTCACAATTAAAGCTCTATAAATGAAACATTTCTGAACGTAGCCGAATAGTAAAAACTGTTTTGGAAAATTTATAAAATAAGCTTTCAAATTTTTATATTACAAACTAATATTAACATTTGTAAATATTAAAATTTAGAAAGCAAACATTAAAAAAATGTAAAAATGACTCACGTGATGTTTTTATGTGAAAACGGTACTAAAATCACAGATTATGTAAACAACAATACTTATTCTATTGTATAAATGTATAATAAACACTTTTGTCACCTCACTTTTTTATCATTTCATATAAAAATTAACAATGTCGAGGGCAGTCGACCCGCCCGTAGGAAATTTGGCAGGTAAAATTATGTGTCAGACCGCGCGAATGACAGAATATTCTTGTTATGTCTTTCCATGGGCAACTTGATAGAGATGTACAGCTTGATCCACTATCGACCTTTTACTTTTTGTTTTAGGGATGTCACTAAAACAATAACGGAGTTAGAACGATTTCTATGGAGACACACGCGTTGACGTATAAACACGCTTATTGTACTTGACTGCTATCGTATTTTTAATGCATCTATCTGCTTAAGTTGCTGACCGGTTAAATTCTTATTGCAAACATTTAATGAATTTTATCTCTAATGCTTCTTCTCACATCCTTATAAAAACCTGATCTAGATAGTTATCATATATGTGTTTCATCAGCGTCTAACGCATATGTAGCATATTACGATTTGTAAAGTTTTGCTAAAACATGTCAAACACGGTTTGTAATGAAAAATAATTATTAATTATTAATTTTTTTATTTTCAGGTTGTCACGTGATGACTTGATTCAAATTTGCAGTTTAGCCGATGGTATTCGGCTCTACAACGCTCTGCATGCTGAGTGAGTATTATTTGCCCTGCCTTTATTTCTACCTGCATGCCAAACCCATAACTCTCATTGCATAGCTTCTTTGATAGTCCATGCAGTTTGGTCTTAGCTCTGCGACAGTCAGCAAACTTCCATACCATATCTCTTTGTTTCAATTTTCTATGGATTTTTCTTAAATTTAATATGACAGCCATTGCAAGGTGGAAGTTTACAAGAACACAATATTTTTTTTATTTTTTTTTTTATTATAGCGACTATACAAAAATTTTTACATACAAAATATAATGGTGAAATTAAAAGTAAAATATTGTATTTCTTAGTCCTCCTCACTAGGGAGTCCTGTGCCGAGGCGGACTTAAGTTATTTAAATATAGTTCATTTGTCTTCTATGTCGTTTTTAGCGTCTTCGCTAGGGTTTTCTCATTGACCTCTTTAAGCCATAATTTTATTCTTGATTTGTATTCAGTTGGATTTTTTATTAGTTTTATGTCTTGGGGAAGTATGTTATGATGTTTTGTTGAAAAATATGTATAGTTTCTTTGTCCAAATGTGGTTTTATAACTTGGAATATTTTTTATATAATTTTTATTCGATCTAGTGTTATGCATACACGGTCTATTAGAGGATTCATTATTTTTGAAGAGCTTCAATAATATATTTTTGGCATATATTTGCTGTACATTTGGTACGTCAAAGTTATTGAAAATTTCAATTGAAGGCGTTCTAATTGGTACTTTCAATATGGTCTTTATGATTCCTTTTTGAATCGTATTCAGTTTGTGTAGGTACGTATGTGTAGCAGATCCCCATCCTATGATTCCATATTCAATTCGAGAATGACATAACGCGTAGTAGACCTTTTTCATATCCTTTTTATTTAACACATTTCTTAATTTAAAAAAAAAAATATATATATATATGAATATATATATGAAATAATAAGAACAATGAATGATGAGGACATTAATAATTCACGTTACTTGTAAGATATTCCCCAAACAATATCAAAGTAAGCTACAAACCCGAGGTAATTAAGCCTACTGGGAAAAACCAAAATAATTAGAAATTCGACAAAGACAACTTAGCAACAAATCTAAGAAAACTCATGTAATTGAATAAAACTCTTATAGACCACCCCTCTCCCCCCACACCATTTATTGTGCATATAAACCGTAGATTTAGAATAATTTGTACCAGTCTGAAGATGGCATTATATTATTATAACATTGATTTATAATGTTTTTAACCTTTTTCCAGACATGCACCAGCCCGCCTGACTTTGTACGCCAAGAAAGGCGGAGAGAAGCCCTTCAGTGCCATCTATCTGAGAAGCTACCAAGCTTCAGAGCTGCGGAGAAAGCTGGTAACCCTGTTCCAGGTATGTACACAAATCATTTTTTTTATTTTGCTTTTTAACGACTCACTTATAAGTTTTTTTCTAATTAAAATTACTGATAACAAAAAAAATAAAAATGCGCACCTTTTATTTCTGGTTTCATGAAGGCGTACATTTTAATTATTTTGTGGTTAATTTTTATATTTTAATATAAAGCTTGGTGTTTTCTCTTTCTAATACCGTGTTAGCATTACCGCATATAAGGCCATTTGCTAAACCAAACCTGGAAAGGACACGCAATTAATAGGCCAAACAATACTAGCTCAGGAAGCCGGCGCAAGCAAGGTTCTCTCAAAACCAGGGTGAGTGCTTGTGGTTCGCTGGTGAATACCTCCTCCTCCTCCTTTCCTCACAATCTCCAGGTCTCCTTCTTCAATCAGAACACAGTTTTGCACGTAAAAGGGTTTATTCATTTAGAAAGAGACAGGGTTTTACAATTGCCAGCCTCGGCACACTACACATGGGTATTTGCTAGGGCTAGAATTCTATCTGACGGGGGAACTTCTCTCTCTCGACTCTCCACACGTATTAGTGAATTTAAAGGGGGGACGTGGCACACAAAAGGCAAGGGTTCTCATCCCAGGCAAGGGCTACTAGTGGGCGGGAGCCTCCTCGTGCACAATTCACATTATAAAAACATCACGAATTTAGGTTCTCGGACAGCGCCGTTGCGCAATTACTAAGGACACTGTTGTCATGCCCGCGGCAAACGGAGGAATGAGCCGGACGGCGCGGTTGCCGGTCGCTTCAGCGCGGTGCGGGGAATTTACGAACTATTCTGGCGTAAAATGGGGAAACAGTGAGCTTTAGGAAAACATTCTCACTTTGTAACGTAACAACCGTTTATTTCGTATTTCTTATCATAATAGTGAGGGAGACACAACGATTTCTATGAGACCTATGAGTTATTCCTGATAGCGAACAAATTAACCTTTTAAATAGCGGGTTAATGCTTTTTACACTTTATCACAGATGTCAGTAGTATGTATACCAACACCTATGGCGTTGACACTTAATCACAGATGTCAGTCACATAATATTTCTTAATATAATATAATATAACTAGCAGACCCGGCCACACGTTGCTGTGGCTAACGAAATACAACGCCATTACCCAACCTTTATAAAATCCACACCACCCGCTTGCCAGCTGCCCGCTGCCTGAATTGAATATTTGAACTAATTATACAATGCTTGCAATGCAACACTGGATATTTGAAAAGGGAAAATCAAATACCTACTTACTCTAAGACATCTATTTTCCAATTTCTTCCGTAGAACGAATTTCAAAAGTGACTATAGTACGGCCCGCCAGCCGTTTTAAATCGCACAAAAATATGTTTTCTTTGAATTTCTCGGCTTTTCTCTAATATAATTTACATGTATTATACATATAAACATTCCTCTTCAATCACTCTATCTATTGGTGAAAACCGTATGAAAATCCGTTGCTCAGTTTAAAAGATTAACGCGCACATACATTTTGAGCGACTTCATTTTGTACTATGTAAGGATTCTTAAAATCAAATAATATTTCTTTTCCCTTGTACAAAGGGAAAAGAAAGGTCCCATTCGAGAAAATGGATTTTGTTTTAAACTCTATAGGAGAAGACTATAGAAGTGTTTGACTTCTTGGAGAAATATCTCCCAAAATGGGAGGGGGTTAATAAATAATAATCAATCTTTTTTCCTTAATTTCAGGATGGCTCTAGCAGATCAGAGATTTCAAATATCTACTTGGCTGGACCGAACGGCATAAAGATTCATCTCACCGATGAAGTGATTCAGAACCTCAAGAATGACTCCATGTTTCGTCTAGAATCCATCGAAGGAGGTATCTTAATGAAACCAGCATAAATATATTGTTTAAGTCATATCATAAATCAATTTCAAAATACTCACTAACCAACCCGCCGTTTCTCCGCAGAAGTAGGCATAGTGAAAGGAATAATGTAAGCCTTCGTATTATAAACTGCTCACTTCTCTCAATTCCATGTACACTACTAACTTAATTTTTTTATTCTGATGTGATTGTGCACACATCTTGATATGACGATCTCAAGTATCTGATTCACTTGATCGTGCAGTGGCTTCCTTTCTTTCTTCGGCTTCCACGGCATATATCAAAAGCTGAAGCGAAGATACATCGTTTGTCACTGTAAAGACACCTTGTTTAATGCCTGTCATGCAGTGGTAGGCAGAGAGAACACAACGCCACACACCACTATAATGGTGACTACGTTCTCCCCCTTTCTCTTTCTTCCCAATTACCTTCCTCTTCACAACATTCCCCAAAAGGGGATGATAATAGTTACAAGCAGTGTAATTGTTGTGTGGTGTAATGAAAATTATATGTAACATGCAGTTTCATGGCAGTTCATCCCCCCCCCGACAGTGGCCACCTGGCATACTTAAACACAATATATTATCATCTTAGAGAAAATACGGTACCTATACCTAAGTAAACAAAAAATTAAACCAAGTGTGTATAATAACAAAAGTATATACCTAACATATTTTCATTCAAATTGCATCAAGGATAAAATTACCTGTCTGTATATGAGTCGTTCAATTTCTATATCTCCAAATCAACTTTCATTGAGTTGGTAAAAACCGCAAAATACTGTCACATCTCTAGCGTAAATATATAATTGCTTTTCAATTTTTTGAATAATTAAATGCAGTCAATTTCGAAAAGTGATAATTTTTTATGTATGTCTAGCAGAATTTAAGTAATTTCGATATATAAAATGGATATAGCGAATTTTGATACTCACCTCGTGATTTGCTCACGATATAGCAGTTTTTGAAACTCAACTGACCTGACACGCGAGTTTCTAAACCCACCATCTTGGCAAAATAATTGCTTGTGATTGGTTGAATTCCGAAATAGCGGTTTTTGATTTATTGAATAATATAGCGGGTTTTGTTTCTCACTTGCAGTTTTAACATGGTTTTTGATAGTGATAAAGGTTTTGAAACTCAATTTTAGGTTCATCTTGAACCTCACAAAAATGTGAAGATGTCGTATTCAGATCACTTTGTCAAAAAATCGGATGTAGCGGGTATTGAAATTATAGGACTCATATACCAGAGTATAAATGCAAAAATCGATAATGTAAATCAATTTGTTTGAAATCCATACCAACGTAAAAGGTATTTTTGGAGTCGGTTTTACGTTTGAAATTGGTAAATAAAGCACAAAAATATTATTTTATAACAATTATAATTTCGGGGAGCCAACTATCGGGGATCAACTGTCAGGTCACCATAAAATGCATAACTGATAAATGTACAAACATACGATTTAACAAAGATGGAGTTATCTGCGATGGAATTTTGTCGACAGATGTCGAAATATAGGTAAATGTTTTATGAATAAATAAACATTGTCAGAATTGATCTGTTCAAGTCTATTTACTGAAGACTTGTCGATAAGTAATGATAGTCTTGTAATAGAGAAAAGAGTAGGTACTGAAAGTATGTAAAATCCTCTCTTGACAATTTTTGTATGTTGATTAATGCCTCATGCACACGAGGCTAGTATAACAAGCAAGATAGCAAGCTAGTAGGCTGGCGTCCTGTTCTGACAAGATCCTAGCTTACTAACCCTGTTTCGTACAAACCAGAACGGTTTACACGATGCTAGGAAATTTTAAATCAGTGTCATTTTATTGACTACGGTAATCACACTTCGGTCCGTAAGGAAAAATGGACTGCTTACGTAAAAGAAAAATTAAACGTAGAAGGCCATTATTTTGCCAATATTTTTAATTCAGCATAAATGTTTTGTAATGCTGAATTATGCATAGTCTTATAAGATGGAATACTAGCATTCCACGGACTTTCTTTATCACGATACAATTGTATAAAATTTAAATTAATCTCGTTACTGATTTTTTTCATTTTTAGAATCGTATCAAGTCAGAAAAAATGTCATTACTGTGCACTAGCCGATCATATATTAGCTACGGGCGGCCACAGGATGCTAGACACAAAGCTAGGATAAAAATTTCGATGGTGGGATCAAATAATACAACCCCATCCTATTAAACTATCCTATCTTGAGACGCTAGTTTACTAGCTTTCTCTCTAGGTTACTAGGTTTAAAACTGTAATGTATTGAAAGAGCTTCTAAGTGATGCCGACAGATGCCAGCAGGGAAAGTGCTTCTATCGATTGCCGACAGGAGTGCCCGAGTAGGCGGTGGCCGTCGAGATTGGATCGGTCCAGCCTAACACTCAGATTAAATTAGCCGCTAATGAAGACAGGTCATGTTAATTGTAGCATAATTATTGTAAATACATCATCTCATAATTAACCAGTTTGTTTTCAAGGACCCATTGAGAAGTATCGAAAACTACCCCCACAGAACTGATAGTGTTGAATGTAAATAATACCAAAAATTACCAAAACAAAGCTAGTTCTGTCTACACATACCTAGTGTTCCTGGCTTACTGAGTTACTAGAAATATCTTGCTATCCAAGCTTATTATACTAGCCTCGTATGCACCGGGCATAAATGGGTGACCCAAAAAATTTGTTTTTTTTTGGTATGAAAAGGAAAGAAAAAAATTATTGTCAAATTGATATTATTATACAAGTTGTAGAAATGTGCAATTAATTTAGCAATATTAATAAGAATTTCATATGTAAATAATATTTGAATGTAACAATTTTTATTCATTTTATATTTGACAAAGGTTTTTTTATTACAGTTGTCAATTTCTATTTGATAAATGAAAAAATATTTTTATATTTTTAATAATGAAATACATAAAATCAATGACGTATTGTTATAGTTTCAGCTATATTTTTTAAGGTATAAAAATATGTATTTTTAAGCTTGCATATTATGAAAAAATTGTATGGAGATATATTTTTAATTTTTTATAAGAACTTTGTCTATTATCCTTGTGCTGGTCGTTTTTGTATTAGAGTTATTTGATGATAGCCAACTTCTGATAGAAGATAGTATCAGAAAAAGAAGAAGTGTTACTTCAATTGAGATGTGCATTTTGCTTGTAACAGAAAAGCTCATTTATAAAAACGTATATTATGTATTGATAAAGCTCACAAAACTATATTTTTGTAGGAACTTTTTTTAACGTTTTATTTTTAGGCAGCTAAATGTATATTTTTTTAAAATAAAACATCATTAGCATATTAAAGTTAAGATGCGTATGCTTGCAAAAAGAATCCAATAAACTGATTTAATCCCTCAAGCCTCGGGCATGTTTTGTCGGATGGTCAAAATATTTCTGCTTTGCAATAAAATCCAAATAATTGGAATATTAATGACTTTATCCGAACACTAAAAACTGTTTTTGAAAGGTGATGAAATACGCTATCAAATTTTATTATTAGAAATAAACGTATAATTTTTAAACCTAAAAAATTTTTAAAAATGGCTCATTTTACTTTTATTTTCTATCTGATAGTGAAAAGGATAAAAATACATCCATATTTTATTAGGCAAATGTATAATAAACGTTATCGTCACCTCACTTTTTTGTCGTTTGGAACATTCCAGAATACTCTTGAATGTTCTGGAACATTGTGGATCATTCGAAGCCTTTTTTGTGTAGCTGGGGCTACCCATTGGTAGAGGTATACGAGTATAAAGCAAGATACAGTTTGTCAAATAAGAGTAGAAAACATAGGAGGGCGCCACTGTTGTTCGAATGGCAATACTAAAAATAAAACCATGGTGATTATCTAAAGCTGTGTAACCTGCATTTTTATTAAAAATTAAAAAGGCATTAAAGTGAAAAAAACATTTTTTCATTGCACTATAGATACCCACTGATCTTAAAATAAGAATTGCGTATAGGATGTGGTGTATCGTAAAAGCTTCCACTTTGTAGAGACAGATGGCGGTGACATCAGCTTTCGGTAGAATCCGCTAGATGGCTAGCCGTAGTGCTTAAGCTCTCCGGCAGGGGATCGGGGAAGCTGAGAGGGTGTGTTTGAATTATCACTGGCCAGAACCATTTTAGTAAGCTCCTAGTTAGGTTGACTACCGCAGTCCCATTTGTATACGCGAAGTATAAATAAACGCAGATAACGAACCAGATTCTATTGATTCCAAAGTAATCTTCATCCAAGTATTTGGAGAGTCTGTTAGTGTGTTCACTAAAATAACAGAACACTACAGTATATTATTATTATACGTTTGCAATTTTGTGTTAACATAATGATGAATAACGATATTGTAATAAAATATAAACCACACTTTAGAAATTGCTCACATTTATTTAATATTAGCTTAACCCTTTTACCGCTAAAAAAATATTCCTAAGCAGTCGCCCCCACGCGGCATATTTTGTTTCTAATATTATTTTCATGACTAAAGTCAGCCGCCGCGTGGTGTGAGCCACTTGATGAAATGACTTAGGTCAGCCGCCGCGGGGAAACGGTTAAGAACCTAGTGTTGCCCGGGCTTTAAATCATGTCACTAATTTTAGATCTAAATATATTTAACTCATTCAGATCTATAAGTAGTGTCACTAAACTCACCATTAGTGATTCTTCCTTTATACCTGCTGTAAAATTAAATGAAAGTCAATTTTGTGAAAAAAATGTTTTTTTAAATGTATACAGTGTTCTGTATTTTCAGTGTCATTGCACTTAAAAAAGAATATTTGACAGGTAAATTGGTATTGCCAGATTAAAAATTTGTAGTTGCATTTTTTATATTTTCTACTCTTATTTGACAGACTATACGTCGTGAGTTCGAATGTTAGTTAGAGGGCACCCCAGCTAGTTTAGAATAGTATAATAGAATTTTTTCCATTCAGTTCAATCTGTATTTGTACAAGGCAGCAAAACACTTGAACGGAGAGCATGTTATGAAATTTGCACGGCTTTTTCAGTGTGAAATTTATGTGGGACGACATTTCTATCATGAGCTTTGAAATGTCCACACGATTTTTGTATTAAATATAGCTTAGACTCAACAACATTATAATTAAGTGTTATATTATTCTCTTTTAAATCTCGGACCAAGCCGGGTAATGAATTAGATAAATATCTGTGTACAAATTACGTAGCATTTTGATTTTAAGTTTAGAAATTATTGTAGAAATGTATCAAAAGTCTGGTATATGAGTATACCAGACTTCTACATCACCAGTCGCTTCCCTACATCTGTTAAATGCTAACAGGAAGCGTTCATCACTCGATCCAATATTGACGTAATACTTTGAAAAAAAAAAAATTCATCATTTTTCCGTTCAGGAGAGCCTGACGAAAACCATTTTACTCGGGGCCTGTGTCATCTTTGGGGATGCTGTGTGGAGGGTCTATTTAGGGAAAGGAAGGAAAAGAAGTTCTGGGAGAGAAAAGGGTATGAGGGGTGGGTAGGAATCTGGGGGTCAATGTGTCCAGGAGTAACGGACGTATGAATCCATTCCTCCCAATGCGGTGCAAGGCGATGGGTTGAGAGAGTCCGGCTGGAGACATCCAAAGGTCTCCCTCAATCAGTCTCACCCGGCCCGCCACGCAGTAGGCAAACGCAACCGCTGGCAAGACCTAGACAAACTCCCCCCATGGACCCGAGCACCCCTGCTACGTTACCAAACGTGGCAAACCACTTTTGGTGACCTGTGACATGGAAATGTTGTAGGAAACATGGGGTAAATTAAACAGCATTTGGATATAAAGGAGTTAAGTGAGATGAGGGTAAGGTGTGGTCAAATAAGACTATAGTAGTATAACTAACTAACTTTGCCCAGGTTTTTCTTTCAGTAAAGTATTTTTTTATATTTTTAAAATGTCAATGAATTTCGTGGTGCACAATTTATATAATGCATTATTAATTATTTTTAAAGGGTTCTTTCGCCCTGTTATTAATTAATTTGCTCAGTTTCATAAAAAAATCTTTATTTTAGAAATTGTTTATTATTGTATTGTTCTTTTAAAGACAAGAAGTTATGTATAGGTAATCAATATTTTTTTAAATATCTCTGAAAGTGGCTGGTTCATTGAGGTTTTATGAGATTGCAAGAGATTATGTACGCAATCGTATTTTTAAATCGTTTTAGTGTTTTATTTGATGTTATTATATAGAATTATTCTTAAGTATAGGTTCAGAAATTATTTTTATTCCAATTTTAGATCTGGAAGTAAAAATTCAAATTAATAACTTTTTATTGTTGAAAATCTGGAATGGTCATGGCGCACTATTATATCATGAACGAATAAACAATTTTGTTTTTGAAATATATTTCTTGCATTTACATTGTTATGTTTTTTAGATTTTTGCACCGATTTGTTAATTAGATAGAACGGCAGCATTTCATGTATAATTCTTACACCGGCAAACATTTATAATAAACCGTTATTTAATTTTGTTATTGAATTTCACAAAAACGAGCATTTTCACCGGGGTCATTTTGATGGTATTGTTTATTGTTGTAAAATATTCTAATTTGTGTTACATACACACTGCCTTACAATACATGTTGCAAAATATTTTTTTGAATTTTAGAAATGAATTTGTTTTTTTTAATGAAAGTATAATGAATAAGAATATATATTTGTTTGAGTCTCTTTGAGAGACCCTTTAGTTTTTGTATTTTATAAAAAAAATTCCATGCCAGATTTTAACCTATTGAGTGGACACTGAAATGTTTTGAAATAATATCTTGGACCTGTAAAAAATTACATTAGACTTAAAGGATAAATAAATACATTGAAACTCACTTAAGAAGTTTTCATACTTAAGATCGGATCCATAAGCTTGTTTTCAAGCTACCTACAACATTGCCAGACATATGTAATGACGTATAAGGCGTACCTGACTTATTTAGAAGTTTTCATGCTTAAGAAGTTTTCATGCTTAAGAATTTTTCACGCTAAAGAAGTTTTCTGATAATAATAATAATAATAATTGGACAATTTATAGAGCGCCGTTTTTGTGAAAAATCACCTCAAGGGCGCTTAATGTTGATGTAATGCTGATGTTTGTATTAAGTTGAAAGAAGTTTTCATGCTTAAGAAGTTTCATGCTTAAGAAGTTTCATGCTTAAGAATTTTCATGCTTAAGAATTTTTCACGCTAAAGAAGTTTTCTGATGTTTGTATTAAGTTGAAAGCAGTTTTCATGGTTAAGAAGTTTCATGCTTAAGAAGTTTCATGCTTAAGAATTTTCATGCTTAAGAATTTTTCACGCTAAAGAAGTTTTCTGATGTTTGTATTAAGTTGAAAGAAGTTTTCATGCTTAAGAAGTTTCATGCTTAAGAAGTTTCATGCTTAAGAAGTTTCATGCTTAAGAATTTTTCACGCTAAAGAAGTTTTCTAAATTTGTATTAAAATGTAAGAAGTTTTCATACATGCTTAAGAAGTTTCATGCTTAAGAAGTTTGGTTTTTTGGTCCTTTGGATACTGAATTTGAAAATGGTTCAATTTTTCCCACATAAAAAGGTTTTCCTGCTTAAGAAGTTTTACAGTCCCTCAGAAAACTTCTTAAGAGAGATTCACTATAATATGTCCAAGTTGGATAAGTTGAATATATATAATACAGTATATTTTTTATAAACATTTTTAATTTTATCTAACAAGCCCATTTAGATTTTTATAAAACTGCGCAACTGTGATTTTTCAGATGAATTTATCTATAAAGTAAATTTAACCACTGTTAATTATGATAAAAATATATTTTTACACATTGTAAAACAATAGTTATTTTTTTTAAATATTATGCTGTAGATAATGTGTAGTATATAAATATATATTTGATATTGCAGGTACAATAATTTTAATTATTTTTAATTCATAAATGCTTAATTATGCCTTTAAAAATATGTTATTAAATGTTTTTAAGCTGTTTATTTTTAATTGTAGTTTTTTAATAGCATTGTATTGTGTTGTCTGAAAAATGAATTTAAATCTATACTGTTAAGTTATTTGCAGAATTTGGTTTGTCTGCGGAAATGTTTAGAATTTTTTTTGTATTTATATCTAAGTGGCCATATACTTTATGAACTATCTGTTAATTTCAATAAATAAATGTATTTAGATATAAATTGTGTAATCTTTTTATCATCTTGTAGTTATTCTGATCTCTTTCAATGGAAGCAATCCTCCTAAGTTTTCGTGCTGAAATTTTCGTACTTAAGAAGATTCATGCTTAAGAAGTTTTATGCTTAAGTTGACAAGTTTGATGACCAGCTCAGAAGGGTGATTCTGTGTATCTTCTGTGACAGCATAACGCATGTTAGATCGGCCGCACATTCTGCACATTTTGACAGTTTTCTTAAATGTGCTATTTCGTATTGCGCCAAATACTGTGTTTGTTTTAAGACACCAACCCTCATTAAGGGATGTTAGTCTCGGGAAAATTTGCAAATCGACAATCATCGCTTACCATAGACATCCAAATGGATAGACAAGAAGTTACAGATGAGGGGTAAAACCAAACTATGGAGGGCGAAGAGGGGAAAGATGACTGTGATTCGTTTAACAATCAATCTGACAGTATATAGGCATCTCGCATTACAATATCACCATTTAGTTCTTAAAAGCAAAATCTGCTTTGAATGAATAGACCTTTTTAGATGGGAGCGCAAATTGCTTGCCACGTTAATAACATATTTGCTAAGGCCAAATGCTCGCCCCAAAAAGACTCGCCCCAATACACATAGCAATATTTTGTTGCCGTGTTTAGTTAAAACACTTTTACAAATGTTTCATAATTTACTTACCCCTGTAACCAGCAACGAGCACACTGAAGAACCGCCCACATTCGCTATGTGCACATTGATATGTAGATATATTGTAAAGCACAAGCTATCGTTTTGGCGTGTTATTTCGTTAAATATATGGATGTTAGCTTCGCGCTGTTCACGGCAAGAATGATGACGTCACACATTTTAGATTCAAGCGAGGCTCTATCCCCTCCCCATGGAGCGAGCCGGTTCCAAGGAGGAGCTCCAGCCGGCGCCATGTGGAGGGGGAAATAATACGTTTTTATCACTTAGGGCAGGTCCAGATATATTCATATGTCCGTGTCGCTTACAAACATCAAAATAATACGACAAATAAGTAGTCATTTATGAACGACTAGTAGTCTTATTTGTATGGAGTTATAATAAGTAATAAATTGTTTTTTTATTTATTTTTTTTTAATGGGCTCCACACATCTTTGGGGATGCTGTGTGTATGGTTTTTTTTTAGGGAAAGGGAGGAGAGGAGAGTTCTGGGAAGGAAAAGGTTTTAAGGGGTGGGTAGGAATCTGGGGTTCAGTGTATCCTGGTCAACCTCCTCCAAGACCTAGACAAACCTCACCCCATGAACCCGGGCACCCCTGCTAAATCACCAAATGTAGCGAACCACTTGGGGTGACCTATGACAGAGGTGTTGGTTATCCAATAAAGGTTCCCGGGGCGGCGGTACCCTTTCCCGCCTCCCAAATAATCAGTTGTTTGTAAGTAGGTAATTAATCCACACCAACTGAAATCAACACACGATAGGCATAGACAAGCCATTGAAATCCATAGAAAGTAACGTCTCGAAAGCCATAGAAAGAGACTTAACACAAAATATATAGAATCATCCTTCTCGCGAGGGGCTCTATCGAAGCCAGGGTTAAGTTAGCCTCTCCCAAGCTGGGCATACTGTACAGAACTTGCAGGTCATCTAAGAAATGAGCTGAGCACTTAAATTTCAAATACAGATCTTTGTCAATATTATGAAATACAAATGGGATGCGATATACAACGTCACACAAATGTATGAGAGACAGAGCGCGTGTTAAATGGGCTAGAAGCTAGAACCAAAATGTATTAAGTCAGTGGCAACTTTGATTACCATTCAAACCTACATGGAAGTTGTTGGTGCCTAGCATTGCTCCTTTACCTTTATTTTTCCGACTTTTAATTTCTACCTACCAATCCTTATAATTCCTACCCAACAAATCCTATTTTTTCCTACCCGTTTCCTACCTCAGTGTTGTTTAGTGAGCGGTTGAGAGTAGACGTGCGTTATATTTTTGTTTTAGTTTCGAAAATTTTGTTTCCTTGTGTTAAAAATGTGGAACAATCAACAAGAGTTGCAATTTATCGCACAGAGCCAAACCTGCAGCATTTTGAATATCGTCTGTAATATCATCCATACCGGATGGGAAACAGATCACGAGTGAGAAAAATGAGAGTGTGGATAAGTGCTTGTTCTCGCCGTGAGTCTGGAATCAGCATACAAATTGACAGTAGGAGACATATTGAAAACGTGTTAAAATTGATGCCTGTCATAAATAACGTTTTTCAAGAAGTTTGGATTACCTTCTGATAAGTGTTTGAGGGCGGTGCCTGGAATGTTATGCTAAGACCCAAATTATTGCACTGGACATTTCCAAGGCCTTTTACCGGATCCGGAACCGAAGACCGTCGACTAACTGCCTTCTTACTGACTTCCCGCATCCTTGTGAACTTTTTGAGGGAGAGGTCGATTCAAACGGTTGCTGATGGTTTCACCTCTTCCTCACATTCAATAAATCAAATAATCTCCGACTGTGTTTTTGTTGAATATCCATGATCTTTAGTTGTGTGCATTGTTATGCGGTTGACAGTACAGTCCATGATAGCTTTTTGTTTGACAAGCCCCCAAAGGGTACACAAGCTTCAACGACTTGGAGGACTGTGACGCAATCTTAAGAAACGGACCGCAATTTTTAGAGCACAGGCGTCAGGTGAGAATGCTTTCCTTGTTATACCGATATGTTAATGGAAGATGCTCGAATGAACTTTAGCGTTATCAATACCTACAGCACTGGCGCATATTTGGGAAACACGCCAAACTTACCCCCGATTGATATTTGTCAGATGAGAACGGGTCATTTCTACGACTCGCTCTTGAGTTCAACAACTCCACAGCATCCCCAAAGATGTCTTCTTAAAATCTTAATGATTAGATTTACGATAATTTCTAGATGCGACCAAATATTTTTCAGAATGACCGAAGGTGTTAGACTCGAATTAGCTCAGTGGTAGAGCAAAGCCCCAAGTCCTGGGTTCAATTTGCAGATGTGATTGAATATTTTTCTAAATTTTCTGTTTTAAATTATTGTTTGAGTTGCCAATGTTGTCTTCAATGATTAACTTTCGACAGACCAAGATGCCAAACATAACGTCCGTAACCATGTGGGTCGGTTGATGACCCTATGAAATATTTTTTTTTGCATTTAACCTGTCAAAGGCCAGGGTTTTTTACCTTACCTTTTTTAAATTACCTTAAGAACAAGAATGGAGGAAGCTATTCTGAGCTTTTCCTTGGTACAGTTTCTTTATACAAAAAAATTTAAATCGCATCCAAATTATTTGAATTAATATTCTTTTTTGAAATTCGAGTTTCGCGTGCGGGCACGTTCCTGGCCTTTCACAGGTTAAACCTTTGAAATACCTTTTTTTTGTTATTTGTCCATTTATTGGGCAGGGAATATTACCTATTTTTGACAAAATATTTTTCTTGCGATCAACGATTTTTTCACATTTTTTTAAACTGCACATTATGTATTACTCCTTTACGCAAGAATACCTAAAATACTAAAAATATATTTCATGTATTTAACCCGGCGTCGATGACGCTGGGTCACAATGACCCGAGGCGATTTAAAATGGCCATATTTTTTTTTCCCATTTAACCGTTTGACTTGAGCGCGTGAGTAGCTGGAGATACAACCTCCTTCTACCCGCACCGCCGGCGTGCTCAGTGTGACGCCGCTTTCGGAAGGAGATACACGTGCGTCAAGTTAAAATGGGTAAATATGACCTATAGTTGAAATGAAATTCTGTAGGTATGTTTTCATAGTTGATTTTGCGTGTGTTTCTTACTAAGATAATAAAAAGTTGATTTATAAAATATACTGGTATTATTTATATTTTTTTTATGAGTAAAGAACCCATTATTAATAAATAATTTTCAAAATCAAGATAACCCTTTCAGTTTTGGTACAACCCATCGATAAAATTCACGTCACGGTTACGGTTAAGTAAATATAAGAAGATAGTAATTTTGTGGTCTACCTTCAGCCCCACTTGGCAGCGGGTGAGTTAAATAATAAAATTATTTTAATAAATTAACATTCTAAATAAATTGAAAACAATAAATTATTGATGCATTTGTTAATATAATATACTCACTTTATTTTCAAATAAATATCTGTTTTACAGTTTTTTTACTATTGTTACAATAATTTAAGGATAAACATTTAATAAAACTTCTGGTAAACATTTTGCGTTGAATACAAGTTGTTGTATTTATATATAATCTACTAGCTTGGCTATCAACAGAGTTAGATTTAGGCCAATAATGGAGTAGGAAGCAATTATAAATACCACAATTGAAAAATAATCATTTTAATTATAAAAATAAATAATTACTACACACTTCTAAAGTGTTCTGTATTTCTGACTATGCTGAATTATGTCTACTGACATCTGTAGTTTATTTTATGAAGCTTTTACCAATACAGCTGTCTGTAGATAAAGCAGCTGGTGTCTATTATTTAGATTTTCTTTTTATGTGCATGAAAATACTTGAATTTTTATGATAAGCTATGAATCAAGGGAAGGTAATTTAAATTTTATTGTTAAAAAACCAATTGTTGGAATGGAAGGAACAATATTTTGAGAAGGAGATTACACACGAATCACAGACATATTAATATTTTATCGTAAAACTTACGTCTACGTAATATGAATTGATATGTTGTATACCACAAAGATCTTATATTCTACTCACTAATAAATAGTTTTCAATGCCAAAGACAATATCTGGTTTATTTTGTATAATATAATTAATTTTAAATATCCAACATTTTAGGCCTCTACTACCTGGTTTGACAAAAACTTAATATAAAACAAATTTAATAAAAATACCTTTAAATTTATATAGGTTTTTTTTTCTGCACTTATTAATTATTTTCTTTTAACTTTTTTGTTTTAGTATTTACTGGCTGGATAAATGGCAAGAAAATTATATAATTTTACTTGTATCTTGTTTATTTGTTAAAAAAATTACAAAACTAACAAAGCAAAGACGTAAGCGCATAAATATATATTTTTAAAATTATTTCAGCTTTTAACGATAATTTTTTGTTTAGTAATCAAAAATATGCTCAACTTTTTGAAATATTAATAAATGATATTAAAAATGTCTAACCCCCATTTTTATCACATTCCTGGCAATCTTTTATAATTAACAAGCTAATCTATTTTAATTCTAAATCAAACACCCAAGAATTAATCCATGATCTAAAAGTTCTCATTTTGAAGCATAATATAATATTATGGCGTAATAATTAATAAAAATATTTTTTTTAATTTGCAATCATATGTGAACCACCCTATATTACCAAATTGAATTACAAACAAATTTGTCATTCCATAACAAAATGTCTCTATATTTTGGCTACGTTAGCAGAGGTGCATGGGGTGAGGTTTATCTAGGTCTTGGCGGCGAATTCGTTTGCCCACATACTACGTGGCTGGCCAGATCGGGAGAGGCTGTTGAGGGAGACCTCTGCAGCCGGACTCTCTCGACCCATCGCCTTGCACCGCAGTGAGAGGGATGGATTCATATGTCCGTCACTCCTGGACACATTGACTCCCGATTGCTAACCACCCCTCGTACCTTTTTCCTTCCCAGAACTTCTTCTCATTAGTTTCTCTAAAAAGACCCTCCACACAGCATCTCCAAAGATGACACAGACCTAGAAGAATATTTTTTCCTAGGAGTCTCCTGTGTGGAGCTGACGAGAGAAAGAAGATTGGGCACAGTACGGTTTGAAATTATCAGGTTTTTCATATCTGGTCACTGAACATAGCTAAAGCCATTTCTAGCAACTTTTTGAATTTTTTAATGGTGATATTGGCGGAATGGTGTTTGGAACTAAAAAAAATCATTTTCCTTAAAAATTTTAATTCGATTTTTAAAAAATTTTATATATTTTTTTTAAATTAAAAAAAGTACTTAACTAAAAAAATGTGGCTCACTAATACAGGTGATCACAACAGAATGCTAATAATGAAGTGTAATATTTATGCCTACTAATATTATAAATAATCATTATAATAAATTAATTTTTGTACTTACTTACTAGTTTGAAATAAATGTAAGTAAGTACCTACTTATAAGAAATAAAGTACTTATGAGAAATAATTTAAGTACTTATATATAGCTAAATTTGCCTCAGCCAGATTGATATGTATCGTTAACAATTTAGTCTTAAGTATTTTTTTAACATACAATACTATTTATTTATGATATTTAATAAATTATTTGAAATTTACAATGGAAAAAACACAAAAATTTAAACATTTTTTGCATTAATTTTTTTCGATGCACAAACTCAACAATAGAATTTTAATTTTTAAAACCTTTGATTGTTAACCTGAATGATATAATTTTTCAGTATTTTTTAAACTGAGTTCTTCATTTTATTATCAAATTTGAGATTCTGGAGAAAACCATCAGATTAAACCGTTGTTAATTTATTTAAGGTGATACGTCAAAAGATTTCAAAATCTACTCTTTCAAAGATGGCGATAGTTTAATTATTTTAGTAAAAACACTTTTTGTGTGTTTTAAAATTGTTTGCACCCATGCAAACGCAATATGAACATGAATAAATAGTTTTGTCCACAAACAATCTCTATTCTTTCAAGAAATCCTTTCAAATAAACTGTGTATTTGTTAGCCTTTCTTGAAATATTTGAGTTTTTTCATATTCTTAATCGAACAGTATTAATAGGCTTGCATCTGCGTGGTTGAATCTAAAAACCCGGCTTCATATGCGCCTCACCATATAAACATTTGTGTACGTGAAATTTCAAACAAAGCTACCGTTGTAATTGACTCCAGATACTAATATCTACAGCCTGTATGTCGGACGAATATCTACAGCTCATATGTTGAACTAATATCTACGAACTTCAGAGTGTTGACTAATATCTACATCGCGTAGGTAGGACTAATCAGCTAAATGTGTCCAATAGTTCGATAATAGGGATTTTTACATGCACACTTACATAAATTAAGTTTTTTAAACTGCATACGCAATATTACATTATTCCAATATGCTACACATAATTGCAAATCCAACCTCTGCCAGTGCTGTAGATATACGTTAACACTTTGGTTCTCATAGATATTAGTTCGATTTTTTCAGTTTTTGGAATTCCTGTAGATATTAGTAGACGCCTCCTTGTAATTCGGTTTCGAATTCAAGAATTCGCCAAAGGATGGCGCTACTTCCGTTAGCAGGTCGCATGAGAACGTGCCCCCCTAGGTACAATACGATTTTGTAAATTTGAGTATCTCTACCGATATGGAAAGATTGTTGGTAATACTTAGTTGTGAATAATAATAGTATCATGCGGCTATATATTTCATGTGACGTCATTGTGCCTGTCCCGGTTACTTTGTCCCGTTGACTAGCTTTCACTAGATCGTAGTGGATCCGAGGAACGCGCTATTTTTGGAACCAGTTCCTATCGGATTTATAAAATGGTCACCATCACTAAATCTGGGCGAAGCCGAAACAAAAGCCGCGCGCAAAACCTGCGGAGCGGGTTTTCAACAGATAGTGCAATATTAATAACAATTAATTCATCTTAAGACCCGGCATTCCGATTTATAACACATTTTCCTTGAACATTTTATGTTTTTTAGTGCTTAAAAAATTATGTATTATTTTAGAAGATAATATCTATACATTTGCTGAACCGAAGCAGTAATTATTTTTAATATGAATTTCCCACGATAGAAAAAAATCGCAAAGTATGATCGAAAAATATTAAAAATACATTTTGTTCGGTTATTTGACATGTTATAGGTATGAAAAAATCAGTGTTTCTTTAAACGCTATTTTAGAAATTTGCCGCTAATGTTTTAATAAATATTTTCGCAATTTTCGCTTTGTTGTAAACGTTTTTTTTATATTGGCGCGCTCCCTCTTACATTCATGTTTACATATCTCCCTTTCAAACAATCTTCTTCTTTTTTTTTAACGCTTACTTACCGAGCCAATATTTTAAAGCATCACTTACAAAAAGGTTTTTTTCCCTAAAATAATTAAACTATCGCCATCTGTGAAAGAGTAGATTTTGAAATCTTTAAGTATCACCTTAACTAGTTTTGGTTGGAATGTGTTTGAAACACATGAATTGACTTGGAATTAAATGCTTTTAGATATAACAATACTGTACCGTCTAATGCCACATTTAAGTGATATTTTTAAAATAGTTTTATTGTATTTACTTGTGCTTGTATTTAACTGCGAAATGCGTTTATGCGGTATTAAATATAATATAAATAACTAAGGGGGAATGTACAAAGTTAAGAATCCATATAGATATAATATTAGTGGCAGGCTAAAAGTATGAGCATTTAACATTAGTAGAAAATTTTATTTTAAAGTTTTTTTATGTGTTTTTATACTTAGCATTTTCAATCAGAAAAAAATTCCCATTTGTAGCAGTGTATTCAAAATTAATGTTAAACTAATTTGTTATTTATATTTTTTTTCAATGCTTTGCGAAAAATTTGTCATATAAAATAATATATGTTCATTGGTAAACTTTCAACAACATAAAAAACAGATTTTAGCATAATTTTAAATTTAATTTTTCATATTATGGTTGCGCGGCTTTTTTTATACAAAACTCAATTTTGAATTTGAAGCCAAAATACAAAATCAAATTGACTAATTAATTTTTAAATCAAAAGGTATTGCAAATATCTGGTATGAATATGTGATACATTTTTTTTTATGTTACAAATTATAAAAAATATCTATAGAATTCAGTTTTGCATAATTTTAGTGACAACTTTGGCATTTTTTGTGAGTTAATTATGGTTATTTTAAAAATAATCTTAACCATAGTAATGAAAAAAAATTGTTAAAAAAGGTCTTCTAGGACAGAAATTTTAATTTATATATGACAAATATGTTTTCCAAAGTAAAATCAGTAATAAATTAAATTTATGCCCGTCAAACTGCTTCTTCAATAATTTTATTTTTTTATTATATATTCCATCATATTTCTATATTAAATAGTGCAAAATTATTTTTTTAATAACTGTCATTAACTTACAAATAATTGCCAAAGTTACCTATAAAATTGTTGAAAATTGATTTCTTTATTTTATAATTTATAACTTACATATTATCTTTTAATATTATTTGATTTTATTGGGTATTTAGGCCTCAAATCCAAACTAAATTTTTGTATGAAAAGGCAGCACAGCGGTTCCTCTTATCATGTTCTTGGACAATACCTACTTGTATTTCGTATAAAAGATACCTACTTCGTATAAAAGATAATACATTGCCATATATTATCTTTTATACGAAGGTATGTACGTCTATACATGTATAATTTTATACATTTATATCTGCACTTTGCCATATGTAAGTTTTGTTTTTCATTTTCTACCGTCATCAAATACCGCTTTCAAGTTTATCCTGCCATAACACAAGTCAATACAACATTGTCCAAAATTAATGTTCAACATTAATGTACATCTTTCTTTGTAGACACATGTATATATACATATATTATATAGAAGTATTCCTTTGTATTTGTCGTCCACAAACCCACCGTGTATAAACGTGAAACATAACTCATCACAGTCATCACTAAAGACCGGATTATATGCAAATGCATATTTGCATATGCATTTGCATATTTAGACCCTTTTCAGTGGTAGTTGCATATTTTAGCAAAAAAATTGAGATCTTGCATATTTACGCTCGATCTCCTTCATCTTTCACATAGTGACCACTATAAATATCAGATGGCCAAATGCGCGGCTAGTGAACGTATCACCCCACGACTAGTGAAAACGTTTGGATTGGCGTTGAATGAATCTACTCAGGTTATGAAGAAAATTCGCGTTATGAATTCCTCTTTGCCAAAGCTCTTCCCGCGTAAACTCAAAGAAAAATTTGAAAACTTACTGAACAATAACCCAGGGTTTGAACCCTTGTGCCAAATTGATAGCTTCATCAACGGGGCAGGTGAAATTTTGCCCGGCAAAATAAGTCCAAAAATCGCTCACAAATTTAAATTCTGTCCAGTCACATCAATAGACGTAGAACGCTCCTTTTTCCGCTTACAAAAATATGTAAAGCGCTCGGAGACACAATTTGTCTACAGAACATTTAGAACAGTTTTTAAAGGTAAATTGTAAATTTCATTGTTAAATACATTTGTAATTGATATTTTCGAAAATACGATTGTTATCCTTGGGAACTAATAGCTTACTAAAATAAAAAATACTTAAAAATATGACTTCCTGTATTATTTCATGTTGCATATTTTGACCCTTTTCATGAATTTTCGTGCATATTTTAGCTATTTTTATTGCATATTTGCATGCATATTTTGGGCTTTTTTTGTTGCATATAATCCGGTCTTTAGTCATCACACATCAATAAACAGAATGCTGGGGACACTGAGTGACAGTATCTACGTCTAAGTGTATAGACGTATTTTAAAATATGTAATATTGAAAGCTTTAGCGATAGTATAAAGTACAACAAAGGCTGAACGTGATATAGGTAATCTACCAACCAAAATGCTCACAGATTTCAACCTTATTAAAAAGTGAATAAAAAGGTTATTTTCGTTTACAGATTTAAATAATAATTCGATACAAGTGAAATTTCAAATATTTGACTTATTGATTACAAAAACATATTTTCTTCTTAATCTACGACACATTTTCGTGTCTTCTATTTAAGATTTAGGTACGTTTGCGAAACTGAGACGATAACGTGTTTTTTAAACACAAAAGTTATAATAGTACATTATAATATTTATCTACACATTTATAATCTTTATGTTAAAAATTAAACTTCTAAAAAACAAAACACGTGGCACGAAATTCAAAATTTACTGGCAAAAAGTTTGATTGGCTGAAAAAGAAAAGACCGAATTTTTACACACCTGACATCTATGGGTGAAATGCCGAACTTTCATACTGAATTTTCTTCAAATAGTACCTTCCTTATAAATGCCTAGATACTACATATATTATATGGCCAAGAATACACAAACAGGCTACTTCTTGCGAATTCGTAATACAGGTTGAAGCTTCGCTCTGCTGGAGTTCCTTAATTTTCTATTTAAATATTTAAAAAAACAGTGACTTTAACAGAATATTATTGTTATAGTTTTCTGATGTTTGAGAATCGACGAGGGCGACTCAGAAAGCAACCACCAATAAATAATAACAAACATATACAATTATTTTGTTATTTATCTCAAAACTGTAACTTTCCGCAACTTTTCAGCATAGTCGCCATTTAAATTCAAGCACTTGTCACAAGGTTTCACCAATTTGCAAATTCCTTTTGCAAAAAACTATGCCGAAAGTAATGAAAGTTTATAAAATTACTATAAATTTTTTTGGTTTCCATTTCGCATTGCTTAAATAAATAACTTAAATTGAAAAAACTTCCAGAAATTCAATAAACATCAAACTGTTTGAACAAAATTGGCGGCCATCATGGATATCGGCTTCTGGGCATTTATGTAGGAAAGTATTTTGTTCATTATACAGTAATTCTGATATTTAAAGTAATAGGTAAAGCTTAGACTATTGCAGCATATGATTTTTTTCACAAGGATAAATAAACCATTGAAAATAGCAAAAGCTTCACAGCATACCTACTCATGTTTAACCTATCC
Organism: Limnephilus marmoratus; assembly: GCA_917880885.1. NCBI lineage: Eukaryota > Metazoa > Arthropoda > Insecta > Trichoptera > Limnephilidae > Limnephilus > Limnephilus marmoratus. The sequence continues at coordinate 33,212,266 of OU862932.1, forward strand.
GTTTAAATTTATAGCTCAAACAGTTTTTAGTGTTTTTTTTTCAAATAGCAATTTACATTTCGTTTGGGGGAATCAAAACATTACGCCTTATCTTAATTTAAATGTCTACAGTCTCAACCATTTCAGCCAGAAATTTGAAAAATCAAATAAAACTAATAATGTCAAAAATCCTATCCAAAATTCTTTGCAAGAGTCAAAAGGGTTGGACAAAACATTCAGAGATTTAAACCATACGAATTTTAATATTTTTAAGCAATCATTGAACACGGCGTTATACTCCATTCATAACTATTAAATTAACCATTGAATTGTTCACAAAAACAATTATTTTACTGAGAGTTTTAAGCATCTTTCCACCATAACATTTCTCAAATAAAACTATTTGCCTGCGTATTGAAAATGTGTTTTTTTGCGATGGCAATAAAAACGTAAATTATGGCGGGATTATGTTAATTCTGACAGCTGTCAAAACTCGGAATGTTTTATCCAAGATGGCGGAACGAATTGCATCCCACACAAAAATAAACATTCTAAACAGAATAGAGCAGTTGTATTATGTTATACAAATTAATTTCTGTTTCAGCATATTTATAGTTTTGTGAGTGATATTGTCGTTGTTGGTTTATTTGTTTAATGGAGGGAGTTTTTGTAGGATGTGATCCGCTTTTCTCCGGCTGTGTGCTGGATGTCGTTCACTTTGATTTGGTCCATGGCAACTGGTCCGATGCAGACGAGCGGGTCTTTGAAGTAAGAACACACCTGAAAATAAAGATAAAAGGTCAAATATTTTGTGTGAAGAGTAGTAGGTACTCCAGCAAAGTCGTCGACAGATATATAATAATATACTAGCTAACAGGACAGACGTCCTATCTTAGCAATGAATATTCAATTCGAACTGGAATAAATAATAATAAAAAAATATATTATTGCAAAACATATTGTTCAATGTAATGCTTTTTGATACAATTGTTTCTCCCTGCGTGTCCTTTCCCATTCGTCAAGTTCCTCTTCCGGCTCCCTTTCCCCTCTCGCGTTCCCACTCCGCCTTCCCTCTCCCCACTCCCAAAAACCATCGCGGGCATGCACACATCAAATCCCCAAAGTTTGAATGAAATAGGTAAAGTCGTTCTGAAGTTATGGCGTGACCAAGGGAAACAGGGATTCATTTGTATATATGTAGATAGATTATATACACTAGTACAGACTCGTGAAAAATCACGAGAAAGGCAGAATTCTTGACAAGTTAGATCCAATATTTTCTGTGTCTTGTTATTTTTCATATTTTCGTTCAGATTTATTACCATTTCTACGATGGGAATAACCTACAAAAGTTATTATAAAATACGGTAATTCTAATAAATAAAGAAATTAAATCTTGTGAAAATAATTACGTGTAAGCAATTTATCGCTTATCTGAATTCTACACACGATCAGTTAGAATTTTACATATGACACTTAAATTCACAGCAAATTCGAGTTCATGGAATCAGAGTTATTAGCAGGACGCACAGAAAGCCGAAATTTTATTTTTTAATGATATTTTTTTACATTAGCTCCACACAGCAGGCCCTGGAAAGATATTTTCCTTCAGAACCTATATCATCTTTGGGGACGCTGTGTGGAGGGTCTTTGGAAATGAAGGATATGAGGTTCTGGGAAGAATAAAGATTTGAGGGGAGGGTGTGAATCTGAAGGTCCAGGATTGAGAATCCAGGAGTGAGAGACGAATGAATCCATCCACCCTATCGTCTTACCAGACAACATGTTTATATTACTTTTAGTGACCGACCGAAGGTTCGGTTTCGGCAAGTTTTGGCGAAAAAATTTAGTCTGGCATCAGAATTTGGGAGGCGGGAATGGGTACCGCCGTCCCGGGAACCTTTATTGGATGACCAACACCTCTGTCATTGGTCGCCCCAAGTGGTTCGCTACGTTTGGTGATTTATCAGGGGTGCCTGGTTCATGGGGTGAGGTTTGTCTAAGTCTTGGAGGCGGATGACCAGGACACACTGAACCCCAGATACCTACCCACTCCTTAAACCCTTTTCGGTAATTGTTCGGAACAAACGTCAACGGTTAATAAGCACTTTTTTTTATAAAACTTTTAGATTCTGCTTAATTACCATAAAAGACAACTATTTGCATTGGGGGAGGTTGAAAATGTTACATTTTTAATTTTATTTACGTAAATTGAAAATTTGCTTTCACACTGTCAAATCACTCTGTTTGCAGTTCGGAACAAACGTCAACGGTTAATACGCACTTTTTTTTGATAAAACTTTTAAAATTAAGACAATATATACAAGCCCGCTACACAAACCCTGCTTTGCCAGACAAACCATTCAAAAACGTAGGCTATTTTTTTAAGTAAAGATAATATTCACAATCCCGTTACATAACCGTTGACGTTTGTTCCGAATATTTACCCCCTTTTCCTTCCTAGAACTCTCCTCTCCTTGCTTTCCTTAAAAACACTCCACACAGCATCCCCAAAGATGACATAGGCCCTGAGGGAAATTATTTTTTCCTCAGGACCTTCTGTGTGGAGCTCATGTAAAAAAAAGTTTCGGTTTCGGCACAAAATCTATACAACCTTCTGCCGCCGCACCGTTCAGCTGATTTCGGGGGAGTTCGTGGCTCGTGTGTCATCCGCCGTCGCCGTCATGAGTTGAGTTCGCTGTTTATGGGTTATTTCTCGCGCATAATGATTAGGTAAGTGTTTGTTTTTGTCATTACTTCTGTCTCACATATTTTCTTGGCATTTATTAAACTTTGATGTTCTTTCCGTTGAGTTATTCACTCGGCTTTACGAACGATAAGAATTATGTAAAAATTAAAGAGGTTATATTTCATTTACACGTTCATTCATTACTTACAGTAGATACATTTGTTTTTTTTTTGTAGATAATTGTTGTTTGTTTTATAGTATCTAGTAATATCAAAAAGAAAATTATTTCACATACTTTAATTATTGTTTTTTTTTTTTTTTTTATTTCATCACACTTGTAATAAGAATATTGTGATTGTAAAAGCAATTAAAATTAAAATACTCAATTAATGAGGTCCTTCCTTTATAATGTAAGTTTTGATATTGACAAATTTTCCTTCCAAGAACTTTTTCAAAGAAGAAGTACATACTTTGTTTTATGTATAACTAGCTGACCCGGAAACGCGTTGCTGTGGCTAATAAAACACAACGTCATCTACTGGATGGTTATCTAACCTTTATAACCACCGCCGTCTTTGAGTTTATCGCGAAGAGACAGACAGATGCCGCGGAGGACTTTAATTTATAATACGTAGAGATGGTGCGAAAGATTATAATAATGTGCATGAAATGCTTGGGGTAACTAACGTATTTAAGTTAATAAGGATTAATACTGTATCCGTCTAAATAGCTTTTCAATTATCGCAATGTACGTGACCATTTTTTTAGAAGATCGAATGGGTATAGTAAGCTATCCGTAAAGGATAGATATATGCCTTCGCGAACTTTTTTGTAGATCTATAAAAGAGGAATATCCCACCATGCATTGTTTTGTTATATCCCAATAGGATTAGGCAGCGTTTTCGATGAAAGCTACCAGGCGGCTTGACTTTTCCGACACTTCTAACAATTATCGTTATGTTTCAACCAATTTACACAAATCCTTGACAAATTACATACCTAAACCTTCCTCACGAAACACTCTATCTATTGGTGAAAACCGCATGAAAATTCGTTCAGTAGTTTTCGGGTTTATCGCGAACAGACAGACAGACGACGCGGGGGACTTTAATTTATAATATGTAGAGAATAGAGATGTAGAGATAGAGATGTAGAGATTTTGGTTTGTTTTACAACATAAATTTTTTTTTACATACTTTAATTATTGTTTTTTATTTTTATTTATTTCATTTAACATGTGTTAACTGTCTGTATAAGCGTAAAAAAAATAAGCCAAATTTCAGTAAACAATAGTTTTTAACATTTCTAAAAATGTTTCGGTTTCGGCCGAAACTGAGACAGATGCCGAAGATTCGTTTTCGGTAGAAAGTCCTATTTCGGGTCGAACACTAATTATTTTATCTATCCTATGTGGTTTCTCCTGGATAGCAACTGATCTTCAGAGAAATGTATTTTTTTCTTTATCGTTATTTTATGACGTAAGAAAATATTCTTGAGTTTTTTTATATTTTTCAGCTTATATGCGTGGGTCACAATGAAATAAGACGTATTAAATCGGAATAATTACTTTTAACATGGAATTTTGCGACGCGCTTTTTCGAAGATAAAATAAACGTGTTTGAAAGATTAAAAAACAAATTAATATTAGAGCAGAATATATTTCAGTATATATATGTTACTGTAAAAGCCCGAACTACGGTAAATCCTAAGATTTTCCGGTAAATCCTAAGATTTACCAACTCTTAATGGTAAAAGTCCGAACCGTTCTATAATCATCGTTCACCAACCTAACCTAACCTAACCTAACCTAACATGTACTAAATTCGAATGGTAAAAGCCCGAAAAAATCGTTTATAATATTTAAATAAGAAACGATTTTTTCGGGCTTTTACCATTAGAATTTAGTACATGTTAGGTTAGGTTAGGTTAGGTTAGGTAAGGTTAGGTTAGGTTAGGTAAGGTTAGGTTAGGTTAGGTTAGGTTGGTGAACGATGATTATAGAACGGTTCGGACTTTTACCATTAAGAGTTGGTAAATCTTAGGATTTACCGGAAAATCTTAGGATTTACCAATATTCGGGCTTTTACGGTAACATATACATTGTTTAAGGTTCAAAATACCATAAAATCAAGACAAGTGCGGTGAGCTACCAACAAATGCACGAATGCTTGACACAATAGGGGTTAAGGTCTGCAATCGGGCTCGAAAAGAAGAAGATGGAGAGATACGAAATTACGAATGTTAGAGGAGAGCGCTAACATTTACAGCGACAAAATCGATGCGAAAATTGCGAAAATGTTTAATAAAACACGACTCGTTTAAAATAGAGCAAAAATCTCGCAGGCATTATCTTCAACAGCATTTAAGAAGAATATAAACGCTAGAAATATTTCGAACTTCATGCCTGCAAAATTTTAAAATCGAGCGTCTTTTTGCACGAGGCTATTAGTAAGCGAAAAAGTGGTTTTTATTTATTTTGTGCATAATTTTATAAGAACGAAAAAAGTTAGAACATGGAAAACCTCAAAAATAGTCTTAGCCTTAGAGTATTTTTTTAAAATTGTTTCTTAGTTAAGTCATGAAAAAACTTTTTTTTGTGGTTTACGCTTATATTTTTTGTTACGTAAATAATAATTTTATTGTAATTCCAATACATAGAAAAGCTAGTAAAAGTTTCGATTTATCCGTAGCATAGCTGTGAATTTTTTCATACATACAACTTGTAAAATAACTGAAACAAACGTGTTAATAATAATTTTTGGAGCATACTTTGCGATTTTTTTCTATCGAGGGAATTTTATATAATTTGCGTTTCGGCGCGGGCAAAGTCTAGATATTATCTTTAAGAATAACATATATTTTTTAAGAGCTTTAAAACTTACCGTGTTTAAGGGAAATATGTAATAAATCATGGGGTGAGGTTTGTCTAGGTCTTGGAGGCGGATGACCAGGACACACTGAACCCCAGATTCCCACCCACCCCTTAAACCCTCTTCCATCCCACAACTGTCCTCTCATTCTGTTTCTTTTAAAAAAACCCTCCACACAGCATCCCCAAAGATGACATAGGCCCTGAGGGAAATTATTTTCCTCAGGGCCTCCTGTGTGGAGCTCATGTAAAAAAATAAATCGGTACAAATCCGGGTTGCGGGCCGTTAAACAGATTCCACCAAGAATCTTCTATGAAAATCTATAAATTATTCAGAAGTCGACAAGATATTCTGTCACGTAGAAAAAAAATCCCAACGCGTCCAAAAATACATAAAATTTATCTCATCTCATAAAAGAAGCATATATTATCACAGCGCGAAAAGCTCAGAAAATTCCCAAGGCATAAAACAGGCGAATTTTTTTAACATTATTTACTTGGCGAAACCTTTTAGGATGTGAGCGAACTGTGATTACTTACAGAGTGTCAAAAAATCTTCCCAGAATATTTGAAAATTTAATATTTCCTTAATCCGGTACCTGGGCATTAGATGCCAGGCCCGAATGTACAACAGGACTAAAAAAAAGCGCCCCATAGGGGTTCTAGGTTCTGGTTCCATGCCAACTCAGAATGAAACCAACTCAGAAACACCTCAGAAAGGTAATTAAAAGCTATGAAAAATTTTTTCAAAAGAAGCAAACACATTGTGACTTGACATTTTAAATAAATAAAAAGAAAACACTTTGTTTACGTCACTTTATTGATATTTCTTCCGTCTACCGGTTTCGGTACCTCCGTACCATCATCAGGACTGAATATAAAATACTGACAAATACAGGGAAATATACATATATACACAGTGTCCGGAAACTCGTAGTACAAGCGGGAAACTGGTAAATCTACATCACATTTGGAGTCGATTTGTGATGTAACTTTTTTGATTTGAGCTTTCGTTTTCGAGTAAGTCGGGTCCGAATTTGGAATTTTTTTGGTTAAATTTGAAAAAAAATTTCACTAGGGGGTTGATTTCAGCTGTGTAATGTCTTATAAAATGCATCGAAGGGTAAACCGGGCTCAAAATTTTTTTTAACCCTTTAGTTGCCGAAAAAATGGAAAAATCGAAAAAAAAAAATATTAAAATCGAAATGCTCAGATCGAAAAAAATAAGTTTTTTGGGTTCTCTACGTGATGTAGATTCACCAGTTTCTCGCTTGTACTATGAGTTTCCGGACACGTTGTATATACAAATAGTAAAAGAAAGAGACAGTAAATAAGAGAGGGACAGTGCGTCAGTTGTGGGAGGGAAGTGGGGGAGGAGCGAGTGGGATAACGGGAAACATACTTATAATAGGGCTGAATGTTAAATTAAGTTGATTATTAATGATTTCAGCCTTTGCGTTAACTGATTTTTTTATTTCTAAAGCTTCTAAGTTATTTAATCTTAAGCCTATACCATTTTTGTGTAGGACTTTAATACCCGTATCCCGGTTAAAAGTATGATCTTTATTAATTAGGTGCTCCGCGAATTCTGAAAACCCTGAACTGGTTAGACACCTTATGTGCTCCTTTACTCTAGTTTCCACATTGCGTGACGTTTGTCCAATATAGAACGCTGGACAATCGTTACAACTAATTTTATAAACGCCCGAGTGGCTTAGTATGTCCTCATTGTCTTTAGCATTAATTAAAAGTTTTCCTAGGTTGTTATTCGTGTAAAAAGCTGGTTTAATTTCTGGTGGGAATTTAATTGTACACAAAGAGGACAGGTTATTAATATATAAAATTCGTCGCCATTCCATTCGTTTCCCGTTATCCCACTCGCTCCTCCCCCACTTCCCTCCCACAACTGACGCACTGTCCCTCTCTTATTTACTGTCTCTTTCTTTTACTATTTGTATATATATATGTATATTTCCCTGTATTTGTCAGTATTTTATATTCAGTCCTGATGATGGTACGGAGGTACCGAAACCGGTAGACGGAAGAAATATCAATAAAGTGACGTAAACAAAGTGTTTTCTTTTTATTTATTTATATGAAAAAATTATTTTTAAATAGCCGATACCCCTAACGTAAGTAAACCTATTTAACCAATTTTTAAATATTTTTTTATCATCACTCTTAATGACCTATCTGAGTTGGTTTTATTCTGATTTGTCCGGTCAAGAAGAAGAAGATATGTGTTTGTATTTATCCGAGACATAATTTGGGTTACAAACCAGTTCAATGAAAAAGATGGCTGCCTATAATATGGAAAAAAATGGTGAAGATAATATTAATTATTTTCTTTAATTGATAAACTAACGTTTAAGAGCTATGCCGGTCATTTAAAAATATCGTCGATAGGTATTGTAACCAATGTCTTCTGTTCCACTCCGCGCTCCCCTCAGGGGAACTGAGCGAAAGGGACAAGTGCATATCGGGCCGAAAATACCTAAATAAAATCGTCAAAATCGATGTTTTTTATTCCCCATTTTTCTTCTCCAAAACTGGACCGATTTTAATTTTTTTTTCACTAACTATTAGAAGAAAATATTCTATGTCGGTACGTTTTGCTTTTTTTCAAAATACATTGTTCAGTTTGTATACTGAACGTCTTTTGACGGCGTTTAAACTAGGTAATATTATTCATTTTTGGAAAGTCCTTACTTCTATAAGAAGTAAATTATCAAAAAGAACAAAACGTACCGACACGCTAGTGGTCAATTTCTATATTATGTAAAAAAAATTTGCTCTAGAGTCAAAATCCAGAGAGATAAATGGGGAATACGTTTGTATGGAAAAAACGCCGCTGGTATTTCCTCTTAAGACAAGATTTTTATGCATAGCACAAAGGGTAACAATTATTATAAGCAATAATTATCAGTCTGAAACACTCGTCTACATTGAAAAAATCTTCCGAGAAAAGATACATGCCGCCAACGGGACTTGAACCAGTGTCCGGTGGAAAAATGTAATAAGCAGTAATTGTTTAATGAAACACTAGTATATATTGAATTATTTGGCGGGTATTAGATAAGCCGACATATGTAGCTCAGTGGTAGAGCACCTGACTGGCAATCAGAAGGACACGGGTTCAAGTTCCGTTGGTGGCATGTATCTTTTCTCGGAAGATTTTTTCAATGTAGATGAGTGTTTCAGGCTGTTATTGCTTATAATGAAGATAATATTGTTAATTATGGCATTTGAAATATGAGATTGACAAAATTGAAGTTTAAATAAGAGGTTTCAGTAGCCGAATTGGTAAGGCGTTTGAGAGGTTCTGTGTTCGAGTCCCACAATTTTAGAGGTGATTATGGATACCGCCGAACCAGGAACCATTTATTGGATAACCAACACCTCTGCCATGGGTCACCCCAAGTGGTTCGCCACGTTCGCTGACTTAGCAGGGGTGCCCGGGTTTATGGGGTGAGGTTTGTCCGGGTCTTGGCGGCCGATGTGTTTACCCATCAGCTGCGTGGCAGGCCAGAACGAGAGAGACTGGTTGAGGGAGACCTTGTGACTCTTTTGGAACATCGCCTTGCACCGCAGTGGTAGGTATGGATTAATACGTCCATCACCTTTGGACCCACTGACCCCCAGATTCCTACCCACCCTTCAAACCTTGTTGTTCCCAGAACTTCATCTCCTTCCTTTCCTTTAAAAGACCCTCCATACAGCATCCCCAAATATGACACAGGCCCTGAGAGAAAATATTTTCCTCAGGGCCTCCTGTGTGGAGATATTGAAAAAAAAAATGTTGCGAACCTTATTTTTTTATGTATCTTGTTCTCTTTCATATTTTCTTTTAGATTATTAGTGTTATCTTCAATAATAAAATGCAAAAATATATATTTATGGTAAATCCGGCACTGGCCGAGGTTTTCGTGTTGTGAAAATAAATTTTGTGGCATAAAACATGTATGAAATTTATTAAACAATTTTAATGGCCTGTCACCAGCAGAATTTCTAAAGCCCAAATCCAACGGCAATTTAGGGGTAGGTACCAACCTCAAATCTGCTGTATGCGTAAAAAGATTATCTCGTAAGTATTTTTTCGTGTATAATGTTGTCAAAATGCTGAAGTACACTTAACATATTACAGAATCAACTCATAAAAACGCTATAAATCTTGTGACTGAAAATTACGTGAAAAATATTTAATAATGTTTTATAGTACTTTATGATGTAAATTTACCTATTTTTTTTGGTGTTTTATGTCTAAAGATTGACTTAAGGAATGATTTGAAAAGTTGAAAATCCATGAAAATTACGCTGCTATTTATGTAGAGTCCGTCAAATAAGAGTAGAAAAAATAAAAACTGGAACTACCAAATTTGTAGGCTGGCAACACCAAATTACCTGTCAAATATTCTTTTGAAGTGCAATGCCACTGATAATACAGAACACTGAATACACATTTAAAATAACATTTTTTTGATCTTAAAAAATCGAAGAAGCACTGTTGTTAAGTTACCTACTTAATAATGACATAAATTTGATTAAATTGTGTTTTACAAAGTGATTGGCTTTCATTTAATTTAAATTTGAATTTAACAGTAGGTAGAGAGGAAGAATCATTAATGGTGAGTTTAGTTACACTACTTTTTATTAAATATATTCAGATAATGATTCTTGGATAATGTGGACATTTCAGATTTGGATTCGATATTTGATAGTCCACGAAAAGCTGCTCTGAAGTCAACAGTCCGAAAACTGCACACCGAAAAACACCAGCTCATAATGAAAAATAATAATTTAACCCGTAAAAACGAACGACTTAAGAAAAAGTGCGACAGCATGAAAAATATTGTAGGTACGTTAAAGAAGAAAATATTTGTGTCCATGGATCAATTTAATGAACTAAATATTAGAGAAGAAGCGATAGATTTATACAACAGGATCCGTTTAAAAAAAAATCTCCCTTGAATCGTAATAAATATACTCCTGCCTTACGTAAATTTGCCTTAACCCTCAATTTTTATTCTCCGTGTGCATATAAGTACGTTAGAAATGTCTTTAATGCAATGCCGTAAATAGGGCGGTGCCACCGGTGCCCAGGCACAGGGCGTAGACTCTGGGGGGCGCAAGAATGGCCAGACTAGGCAGGACTATTATTTTTTCGTTTTGCTCCTGATTGCTCTTGATAAGTTCCCGGCCCCAAGTAGAACACAAATCACGAATTTGAGTAACCCTTCAGAACCACCTCAGAAAAGTCATTAGAAGTGATGAAAAAAATGGTTAAATAAATTACACTTGGGTCGGGTTGTGGGCTATTTTAAAATGATTTTTTTCGTAGCTTTTAATTATTTTTCGAAGAGGTATTAAGTTGACTTTATTCTCAGTTCGCATGGAACCTTTTTGAATATATCTCAAAACTAAAAACTGTTTTTGAAAGGTGATGAAATACGCTTTACAATTTTATAATTCGTAATAAACGTATAATTTTTTTTTTACATAGAAAAGTTTTAAAAATGGCTCACCTTACGTTTTTTTCTAAAAAAAAAAAAAAATAAGATCACCCACATATTTTATTAGAAAAATGTATTATAAACGTTATTTTCATCTTAATTTTTTGTCATTTCATTTGAAAATAATTAATTAAAAAATCCCAAATATGAAAAAAAAAAAATTCAAATCGCTATTCAAAACTTTACGTTTTACTTTTTGGTGGTCATTTTTAGATTTGAATATAAAGCGTGGTATTTTGTCTTTCTAACACCGTTTAGAACATATTTCTCGCTCTGTTAGTAAGGGAGTTACAGCGATTTATATGAGACCTGTGTGAGCTGGGACAAATATGGTCTCGTGCTATTCAACGGGTTAAGCCTGTACAGATCTTTTTGTAATTTAAAGCAGTCAATAAGGCGTTAATAGGAAGAAATATTTTGATGTCATTAGCGAAGAGTAGAACATTTGCCTAATGGAAGCATTTTATAATGTCGTTGATGAAAATTGTAAATAGATTTGTATACTCATTTGAACCTATGACCTGTTCTGTATAATAAAATATGTTTTTAACAATACTACTATAATAGTACCAATATTGTATTACTAATGATAACTCATATAATTATAATAAAAAAAATATTTGCCCGTGTGTCTTGTTTAACTCGCCTTTACCCAATGACGTTATAATAACGTCATTGCCTTTACCCTCCCCTGTGCGCAGTGTAACCGAGTGAGAGTATCTTGTTATCTCAGTCACACCCGTGATGTGAAAACAGTATTCGGCGAAGAAATTAATACGCCGCGCCAACGCCTTCGTAATAGTGGAGGTGTCTTTGGCCGCGCCGCATACAATTAATATTCCATTCATACACACACATTATTTGATTGTCTGTCTTTATCACGTAGAAATAAACTTTTGAATTAAGAAATTATACTGAAAATCGCTGAAAACAAAAGAGTGTTCCTTACTTTCCACATTATATTTGATTATATTGTGAGTATATGAGACTATGGCGGATTTATTTTATATAACGTCATTGTCAGCAGCACTGTGTGTCCAGTACGGCAGTTTTATACTTCAAAAATGCGATACCTGTCTATCCAATTAAAACAATAATTGTTGTGTGATAGAAAATGTCAAAATTTGAGAATGACATTTTGCAAAACAATTTTTTCGTACAAATTTCATAATGCCAGAGCTATAGCTATAGCCTATATGTTTATATTATTGTAAAGTTTCATTAAAATCCATTCAGTAAAGTAGGAACTAGTATTTTATACATATTTGAATTTTAACATCAAAGGGATGTCCATAGTAACCTAAACAAATAACAAAATGACATCGCACACCAAGCAACGCTTTGCTTTTCATCTGGACAATAAACGTATAATAAATAACTTCATAACTCCAGAGCTTATTCATAACGCAACAGCCTATATTACTCGCAAATAATTTAGCTTTCTATTAGGGAAAGAAAAGTCCATTCAGTATTTCTTGGGTGAAAGAGTAACAAAACCATACACAAACTTTCGCCTTTATATTAGTGGGATAGTACATTATTAATATTAATTAATTAATTACCCCCTCCACCACCCCCCCTCCACCTCCCCGTTCCCCTTCCTTCCCTACCCCTCCCCCTCCCCCTCCCTTCCTCCCCCACTGCCCTCCCCACACCCCCTTACCCCCTCCCTCTTCCACCTATCGCATTCCACACATTCATTCCCGGTATATTCAGTTTTCAAGCTGCTCGCGTGCCACCTATTACAATTTTTTATACAAATTTCATAATTGCAGAGCTCAACGTTAATTCTATACACAATATAACGAAAAAAAAATAATCATCCATTTTTGGGCAGTCGATCGGGTTTATGCGCTTACATACATTTCGGTGATTCATTTTTAGAGATAGTTATTAAGTACGACGCAAACAAAGAACTTTTTTAGGGTGAATTGCCTTATTACAAAAAAAAAAACAACGTTTCCACGGCGACAATTGGCGTTTGCAATAAATCGATTTTGTTAGCGACAGAAAACATATGGTAAATAATTTCATAACGCCAGAAATTATTCATAACGTCAGAGCTTACCAATATATATAGCCTATAGATCTCGCAAATAATGTAGCTTTCTATTAGTGAGAGAATTTTTAAAATCTATTCAGTAGTTTTTGCGTGAAAGAGTAACAAACATGCATCCATACAAACTGTCACCTTTATAATATTAGTAGTGCTGTAAAATACTACCGGGGGCATAACGGTTCAGTACATTAGTATGACATTTTGAAATATCCTACTAGTAATCCAGAAAAATCAACATTTTGTTTAATTCACTGCAAGTTTTTGTGCATTATAATTGATTTGGTGGTGTTTATGAGTAATCTGAATATTGTACAAGACATAGGGTACACATTTACATATATGTAACTGCATATGCAACTCAAATTTCGATTTTTCGGAGATGTCTGACTGTCTAGACTCTAGACCCGTGGTCGTCAAAGTGCGGCCCGCCGCGGATATTTGTGCGGCACTCTCAAATATCAGCAAATTTAAATTATTTTTTTTCATTTACAATTATATTAACCTGATTTTTATTTTTTACAAATGTTTTGTGTTTATTACATGATTTTAAAACTTTGTTTTTAATTGATTGACATTTGCTTTTAAAACGCCCAGTTGGTTTTTGAACACATCCTAAGTCGATTTGGAACGCGCATATAGCGTACGTCATAGGTCATAACGCCCCCTTGTGGGTGTTTGAGACTTTCAGGAGGGGCAGTAGAAGACTCAGAAAAAAGGGGGCGTTGAGAAGGCACAGTGAGGGCGTGGGCAGATTAAAAAATATGGTATAAAAAGAAAAAAAACATGCTAATCACGTACTAATAAAGCAAAGTAAACTTTCATATTGGTTAATTTTTGTTATTGTAGGTATGTATTGTAATAATTTTTATCACATATGCGAAAAATCATTCATGTTCAATTGAATAATTCATATAAATTGAACTGAAAGATAAATTGGTAATATGAAAAAAAATGAAAAATCACCTCGAGGGCGCTGAAAATTAATATAATATCAAGTGTATCAATTACAAAAGAATTGATAACAAATAATTTTTATCGAATTATTGATTCCCGCATCACCCCCCCCCCCCCCCCCCCCCCCCCCCCCGTCGCCAATAAGTGTGCGGCCCGCGGTGATACCTCACTTGTCGTATGTGGCCCTTGACCAGAAAACCAGTATGACGACCGCTGCTCTAGACGTTTGATTTGTTGTGACTGACTGTTTTTTGCCTGTCTGTCCATAAGGCTAGTGTCTCATCTGTCTGCTTATTTGTCAATTTGTTTGTTCATTTGTTGGCCTATTTATCCGTTTGTTTATCTGTATATCTGCACAACACATATCATGTATGTTTACCTCTTTTCATGTAAGCTTGTCTGTTTGCCTGTTTATCTAAGTGATTGTCTGTCTATCTGTTGGTCTGCTTGTCCATCTTAGTCTGTTTGTCTGTCTATCTGTCCATCTGTCTGCCTGTCTGTGTGTCTGTGTGTTACCTTTCTGGGCTGCTGTCGGTGGCGGCGCTGCAGTTGGCAGCACAGTCCCCTGGAGATATCGCACTCGCCGGACATGTGGCACTCCTCAGCGTACTGCTTGCTGCTAGACATGGGGGGACGGCACACGCGGGGCTCTCCTGCACACAAACATTGAAATTATTGCTGATTACAGATGATTACTGATGATTTCCGGGGATTATTGATGATGATTGATGATTGATGATTTCTGATGATAACTGATGATTGATGACGATTACAGATGATTTACGACGATTAATATGTACGTACTAATGATGACTGAAGTTTACTGATGCTTACTGATGATCACTGATGATTACTGATAACTGGTGATTTCTGATGATAACAGGTGATTTCTGATGATTGCTGACGATTACTTGTGATTATTGATGATTACTGATGATTACTGATGATTACTGATGATTACTGATGACTACTGACGATTACTGATGATTACTGATGATTACTGATTATTAATAATGATTACTGACGATTATTGATGATTACTGATGATTACTGATGATTACTGATGATTACTGATTATTACTAATGATTACTGATGATTATTGATGATTTCTGATGATTACTGGTGATTACTGATGCTTACTGATGATTACTGAAAATATTTAAATAGGACATATGTATACCATATATATGATTACTGATGATTACTGGTGATTACTGATGCTTACTGATGATTACTGAAAATATTTAAATAGGACATATGTATACCTAAAATTTTAGAACATATCTATAATTACTGATGATCAGTGGCGGTTCGTGGTCTTTTTAACAGGGGGTTCATAAATTCAAGAGAAGAATATCTAATCAAAATTTACATATGTTGTCCTTCGTCAAACCGTCGAATACAGCGTCGCTCACACAACATAAGTGGGAGAGGTACCTACATACTTTTGTTTTCAAATCACTTGACACTCAGCACAATTATTAATAACAACGAGAAAAATTAAAAATTTTAATGTTTTTTTTTCATTATATCTATCTACGTTGCTAATAATTATTATTGTTTTTTCAACAAGAATAATTACGTGGAATATATATTTGATATTTTAAAACATCAAATAAAAACAAAAAATACAAATAAAGGTGGCTCGAAATAAAATTATTTTTTTCACTTAGGTACCTATACAACAAAATGCATGCGCCGACTTTTGCATTTGAAAATACTTCAATTACGCGGGTATTACAACCAGGAATAGAGGTTATCAGTTGTTCCTTCTCTAATCTCTATACTTATCATCTTAATGTAACTGAAGGATATATCGTCTTATCTAAAAAATGAATACGAAAACGCAAATCAAAATCTTAAAGGTCAACGGTCAGTCGGCGCTCTCGCTTATAATAACCATTAGGGAACGTACCCATACTACGTGACACGTTTAGGGGGGGGGGTCTTCAAAATGTCACGCTCCATACAAGTGAGCGGCGGGTTGCTTAGGATTTTGGTCACCGGGGGGGGGGGGGGTTAAAAATTGCAAAAAGTTGGTCACGTAGTATGGGTACGTTCCCTTAGGAGCGAGAGCGCCGACATCCGGCATCGCGACACTCGTCTCATAGGACATCGTGTTCGGACAATGTTCGGACATCATGATCGGGATCGTCGCACAACGGTGTGTGAATTTTGCATACAGAAAGCCCTCGTTTTGTTAAAATCACGTTTTTGTACGGAGCGTGGGTGGTTTGGTATATTTATGTACGGAGCATTTGATACCGCGCTACCTATAGTAGTGTTATTTATTATTTTACGCACCAGATTTAAATGCCCGGGTTAAATTTTCCCCAAAGGAAAAACTAAACCCTTTCACACACTTCCCCAAATGATCATCAAGTCAATCCACGCTATGCAATTGCACTATATAAGTATTATAAATACAAAACAAAACAAGAACAACATGTCAACCTACCAGAGACCAAATGGGAAAATAATTCACCGACTCCAGATATTTTCATATCAGAGGGTTCGGCTCTGTGGAATTCCTAATTGAACCTATAAATCCTACTGATCCCTCAATATAAATATTTAAAAAATCTTTTGTAATCCTACATGTATTTAAAATGACCGATTTTTGCATTTTTATATATAAATTCTTTGACAAATCTAATACGCCTAAATTTTGAATCAGAGACCTAGGTATAATGCCAGTAGCCGAAATAACAAATGGTAATATTTTTATAGTCCGAGAATGCCAAACTCTTTTAATCTAATTTCCTAAATCTGTGTATTTTCTAATTTTTTCAGAAACAGTTTTTTGAATATTACAGGAATTTGGAATAGCTACATCAATGATATAAGTTATTTTTTTTAATTTTGTCATGTAAAACTATATCAGGTCTATTATGACTAATTGTTCTGTCTGTTAGTATAGTTTTATCATAATATATTTTATAAAATTCATTTTCTAAAAATAAGTTTGGTTCATGTTCATAATATGGTACTATATTACGGCAGTCAATCAAGTTATGTTTAATTACCAAACTTTGGTGGATTATTGTAATATTGTTTATAATATTGTTACATTATTACAATATTGATTATTGTAATATTGTTTATAATATTTTTATATTATTACATTATATATAATTATTTTTACGTTACGTGTTTTATACGTTTATAATATTATTACAAAACAAGTTTGATTAATTTATGGATAAGCCGCCGCATTTTTATGCACAGATTACGGAAATTATACGTAATTTCAACAATTATTACAAAAAACAACTATTTACGACCACAAAATAGGTTATTAGGTTCTTAGTTTAGGTAAATTAAGTAATTCATGTGTTTTTAGTTTGAAACGAAACTTCGCAAATGTCAAATCCACACAAAAAAACATGGCCGTAATGGAGATGGTGATTTTTAAACTTTTAATGAAAATCGAATTTTAATTCATATTTTTCCGTCTATCCCGACTGAAACCGATGGTTCTTGTGGTAATTAAGTTTAAAAATAGTTTACTTTTAAAATTTTATGCCTATTTAAAGTGTAGCGGCATGCGGCGGCTTGTTCATACTTTACCCAAGTTTGTTTTATTTTCTCATATTTTCGGTTCGGTGGTTCAGTGGTGGTTAGAGAAAACCGCCACTGCTGATGATTACTGATGATTATTGATGATATTACTGATGATTACTGGTGATTACTGATGATTACTGATTAAAAAGGACGTATACCTAGAATATTAGAACATATCTATCTAAACGTGCAAATAGAACCATATGCAAACAGCTAGAGCTAAGATTCTAACTAGATTCTCCTAACGTCGTTCCCAGGTAGAGCCACGACCTAATTAAATATTTTCCTTTAAAATAATGTTAAACTAAAATACTTTACACAAGATTGAATCTCAAAATCAGAAATTGTTAAATAAATCACCAGAATTTATGAGAATTCGTCTTTGCAAACTACGACAGTTCAGAAAATGATCAGGCGAAGTTAGAACCCTATCCAACTAAAGTGATGAACTACTCCGCCTCTTAAAAACAATGAACTGTCAGATAGTAACAAAATGACAATTGAAAAGGTTCAAAGTGATGTTAGAACCTTGTGAAATAATGAAATCTTTAAAAACTTGATTTTAGAACTTCGTAATACATATAAGTAAGTATTTACAGAAAATTATTTTGGATATGGAAATGACCAAAGAAATTGTTTTGCCTGAAACCTTGTCCAATTTTTACTCTAACAGCCGTTGTTCCCAACTTTTCGATCGACCAATCTGAGTCTGCACTCAGCTAAGCGATTTGTAAGTATTTTAAAGGTAACGCTCGTTTCGCGTTATTCCCAAATATTCTATCGTTGATTATCTTAAGTGACCCCGCCCACTTTCATAGACATCAAAGTAAAAACTTTCGATGTTAAATTAATGTTAAAGCGTTAATTATTGTATTTATTATTAACACATATAATTTATTTTAAATATTTTTATCCATAAACTGGCATTTTATATTTTTTAAACAAACTTATAAAATATATTAAAAATAAAGTGTCAGCTTGACCTATGCCACCGTCCCGTCTGTTACCTCGTGGCGTTAGCGCCACTCTCTTGACACTTTTTATAACTTTGCTTTGCTCAGTCGAGCTTAATACACATGTCCCGGCTTCCTTAGACTGAGCGATGCTTAAGCAATATTGAGCCTTAGTTCCGGCTTAGCAGTTGATTAGTTGGATTGGGAACAGCGGCCGTTAGTTGTTTTTATGCTTATCGTATCTTCTTGAGAATAATGATTTATTTATTAAACTATGTTGATTATTTGGTGGAAAATGATGCTTTATTTTCTGTGAGAAGCAATAATAAATAATGCATTCTTACCTGGAGCGGTGTCGGTGCAAAGCAGGCCCGATTCACAGTCGTTGTCCCTTCGGCACAGCTCTCCCACCTTGCGGCCATAGGCGAACAGGCATGACCCAATCACTGTCAAATAAAATAAAAACATTTATTAATTTAAAAGGTAATAAATAACCCGACAATCGGAAACATGCCGTTTTTAAATAAAATTCTAGCTGTACCAACTCTTTTCTACAAAAAAAAATATAAATTGATTTCGAAAGATTGTTATTTTTTCTAGTAAAGTTATCTTTTAAATTTTGAAAAAGTGTCTGTATTTTTATTATAATAAGGTTGTACCGTTTGTCGTTGGCAGATTTGATAAATTTTCCAACAAAATGTTGTACTGCACAACACATATTTCAAATCATATAATTATTATTTTTTTTTTTAATTAAATGAAGACAATATAAGCGAAAGTCAGTCGAAAATCTCAGAACAGAAAAATCAGAAAAAGATATTGACACCTCTGGGACTTGAACCCAGGACCTCTTGCTTTCCGGGCAAACGCGCTAACCACTGCGCCACGGTGCCGATATCCAATTCGGTCATTTTTAACTGTATCATACTTCGACTAAGAACCGCCCACATTATCTTCATTATCTTAACGCATATATTATTGGCAACTATCTTTATGTATGATTGCAAGATTCAAACCCGAGGTGTCAATATCTTTTTCTGATTTTTCTGTTCTCAGATTTTCGACTGACTTTCGCTTATATTGTCTTCATTTAATTAAATATCATAATTTGAGGTTTTACTCATAAAGTTAAAAAAAAAAAAAAAATAAAAATAAAAAAAATAAAAAATTATTTATTTATTTATTTATTCAACGCCCAGAGGGCTTTTACATAGTTGGTAGTACAATAAATTCATGACCGATGAATTTTCAACAGATAAAGAAATAATAAAAATAAAATTAGATAAAAAATGCACATAAGTCACAAAAATACAAAAAAAATATTGTAGGTACTGCGATTTGATAAGTTTACAAAAATACAGATATGTTTAGGAATAGTATTGGAATAAGTTTTTTACAAGTTCCACAAAATTCGCCAAGTTGATGTTAAATATGTCGACATCACCTAAGTACTGATTCCCCATGGTGTGAAATCGTTGTATAGGAGAGTGGGCAATGTAGTTCCGCTTGTGAATGCTGCAGTAGAATAGTGCATTTAGTCGCGTGGTTACTGTCGGTATTCGTAAGTTTATGAGTTATAGGAGTTCGCAACAGTCGAATTTAGAGATAAATATTTTGAATAAAAATGCTTTAATTTACGTCGGTCTTCTAGTGTATGTATTTTTAGAATATTTAGTAATTGATCATATTTTAAGTCTTCTAGTGGGATACTTAATTTAACATTTATAAAACGAAGAAACTTTTTTTGTATTCGCTCAATATAATTATGCAGTAAATTTTTTATTGATTATTTTGTCATTAAACAATAATACATTTGTCAAATAAAATATACATGTTTTTTTTTCATTACAAGTAGGTAATTTTATATAAAAAAACGAAAAGCGAGCTATTTTAAAAAAAAGTTCGCATTCAAAATTTTTACATTTCAAAAATTATAAGTTTACTAGCTGGTACCCGGCTTGCGTTGCTATGCCATTTAATAAAGAAATTGTTTCTCCCTGCGTGTCCTTTCCCATTCGTCCCGTTTCCCTTCCGCCTCCCCTTCCTCTCCCGCGACTCCTTCCCCTCTCGCGTTCCCACTGCGCCTCCTCCACTTTCTCTCTCCCAACTCCAGTCCCCCCCCCCGCTTCCCCCGTCCAGCTAACTCCCCTCCCGAGTTTCCCTTTCCATACATTCCCGCATTCCATACATTCAATCCCGGTACATTCAGTTATCAAACAGCTCGCGTGCCACCTATTGCAATTTTTTATACAAATTTCGTAATGCCAGAGGTCACCAGTAGTTTTGTACAAACCTTGTCCTGACAATAACGAAAACAAAAAAAGAATTATCCAATTTGGTGCAGTCGTTCGAAAGTTATGCGCGTACATACATACAGATAGATAGATAGATAGATTTATATAGATTTCGAATTATTAAATTTGGAAGCGTATTTTAACACCTCTCGAATACATTCTGAAATATTCAATTTATTAGGATTTAATAGCAAAGCGAAAATATTTTTACCTTCTGACAAAACGTGCCCAAGACATGAGGAGTTAAGAAACAGTTTTCCATTCAAGCCTCGAGGAAATGATCTGCCCATAGTGACCATTTATTTTGAACTTAACAGAATTATCCAATTCGTTACGTGATCCGTTATTTTGGAGAAAACCGTTGAATTGTTCCCGAGGATTACGTAAAAAAATCATTTCTATTTTGGTCCGACGAAGGGCAACCTCTACGGGTAGTTTTTTCGGGTTATTCAGTTTTTGTTCAAATATTTTTAAGGTTGCTCCGTAGAATGGAAAAAATTCAATCTGATTTTCCATAAAGGAAATGCTATCTTTCTTGCAGGTAGACTTCGCCTATTTTTAATTTCAGAACGTTTAACCAGCCAGCGGACGAAAATACACATTTCGTCGAAAGTTGTTCTTACGATCGTGCAGGGCGGTTACAATGAGAAAGATTAATTATTCTCCGTACCAGCTTTTTAAAATTATAACTCAATATCGAATTTATTTCAATTCAAATTAGCTTTAATTTATACCTTCATCCAAAAATTCTGAAAGGCGTGATGATAAAACTATTAAAATAATGTACTTTTTGTAGTTATTTTTTGATTATAAGTATTTATCATTTTTCAAAAATGTATAAATTTAATAAGAATATTAAAAAAATCTGAAATATATTAGTTTGTCAGTGCGCAAATAAATACACAAATGGACCAATTTTCGCCAAGAAACACATGTACGTAACATATTTTTTAATGATTTTATTGAAACTAAAATTAAAATTCTAAAACATACGTTTGCTAGATAATGTATTGATTTATTTTACTGCATGATTTTATTATTTGAAATGGGTGTGGTATAATACAAAAACTTTTTTGAAAATTGAACAAATCTGCCAACGACCTATGGAAAAACCTTATTATACTAAAAATTAAAAAAAATTCTCAAAATTTATTACATACGAATGCTAGATAAAAGAACAATCTTTCGAAATCCATTTATAATTTTTTGTGGAAAAGAGTCAATACGTCTAAAAATTTTTTTGAAAATGACGTATTTCCGGTTTTCTCTGGTAATGCCCTCTTATACAGAAATTATTGGTCGTACTATGAATTATATACTTTTGAATTATTCAATTGTGAATGGTAGTAGTGTGAATGTAAAAGTAGTCGAGGACGTCCAAAGAAGACAAAGCACGATTAAATTAGAACTTGAGTAGGGTAACGTCAAGAGTCAGAATAATAGAAGGGTATGCATGAGACGATGTTCGAATGTGAATGAGGTAAGGAGTGTGTGCTAAGACCGAGTTGTTTGGCGGTCTTTCCTTTCTGCTTACCCATGCGGAGAAACGGAAAGATGGATAGTAAGCATAATGTTCGAGGCATGTTCGCAAAGTAATTGATACACTTGTTGACTATTTTCCACATAATTGCCATCCCGTTCAATGCATGTGGTGAGCCGTGGCACAAGTTTCTTTATACGAAACGGAAAAGTAACTAATCGTACCGTCGTGTTAAAATTAATTTATTAATTTGAGAGATATGCTATACTTATCAGAAGGCGCACAGCCTTGTCAACCTTTCTTCAATTTGTAATTTGAATCAATTAAATTATGTATTAAATAAAAATGAAAATGTATTAGACCTTGTTTTATCTGATAAAATTAATGTAGATCTACATATATCACCAAGCTTAACCGAATTACAACTTCAGGAAGGGAAACTACGATGAATGTCGTCGGGATCTATTAGCTGTAATTGGATAACTCTTTTTAAAAATAAAAATGTTAATAGTATAGTTGCGCTGTTTTATGAGAAAATATGGGAAATAATTGACAAATTTTTTTAAAAATATGTTTCTAAATCAAAAAACCCTGTTTTTAGTCAGCAATTGATTGCTCTTCTTAAAAAAAAAATTAGACCTAAGGCAAAAAAACATGGCAACGTTTCGGATTATAGAGAATTCTCTAATTTAAGGAAAATTGCAAAATTAAACTGTGATAATGCTTTTTTCGCCGATGATCTTAAATTTTTCGTAAAATAAGGTCTGTTTCTGATCATTAACTTCTTCAAAACGACCTCAACACACTCAATAACTGGTGTACTGTCAATGATATGCACTTAAGTGTTGAAAAATGTTACACTTTAAACTTCACTCGGAATAGAATTATAAAGGATTTTTCCTATGTTATTAATAATACTATTCTTAAAAAAGTGTCCCCCATAAGAGACCTAGGAATCACTCTTGATTCTAAATTCATATTTGATGTACACATTAACGACATTAAGTGCAAATCATTTAAAATGATGGGATTTATTCATAGAATATGTAAACCTTTCAAAGATCCTGTATCAATTCTGACCCTTTACAATGCCTTAATTAGAAGCAATATGGAAGCTCTATTTGGAATCCACATTACTGCAAGTATGAAAACATTGTAGAATCAGTTTAAAAAAAAATGCTAAGACTGTTATCTTTTAAATGTCAATTACATGAACATCTTAGATCTTACGACATGCGACTTGAATACTTCAAAATTAATACACTTAAAATCAGAAGGCAATAATTGACTGATCTAATATGTTTACATAAAATAATTCACGGCCATCTTGATACTTCATTGTGTCTTAGCAACATTGATATAAATTATTATTTTTTAATTTATAAACTAACGTTTAGACAAGATTTTTATGCATAGCACAAAGGGTAACAATTATTATAAGCAATAATTGTCAGCCTGAAACACTCATTTACATTGAAAAATCTTCCGAGAAAAGATACTTGCCGCCAACGGGACTTGAACCCGTGTCCTTCTGATTGCCGGTCGGATGCTCTGACCACTGAGCTATGGCGGCTTATCAAAATACCCGCCAAATAATTCAATATATTCTAGTGTTTCATTCAACAATGCTTATTATATTTTTTCCACCTGAAAACAACCAACTTAATTTTTGCGAAAGAGGGTTCAAGTCCCGTTGGCGGCAAGTATCTTTTCTCGGAAGATTTTTCAATGTAAATGATTGTTTTTTCAAGCTTAATTATTGCTTATAATAATTGATATAAATGTTCCCAATTCCCATTGCTTAAGACGCCATAATATGTTTCACCTGAATATATTTAAAAACAATATCGCCTATTTTAGCCCTCTGACCCAAATGTGTCGATTGTATAATAAGATAGAGTGTGCTGAAGTAGATATTTTTGTCGATAATAATTTATATGGATTCAAAAAAAAATTCTCTGCGATTGCTGAAAAATATGTGCTAAATTATTATGTATCATTTTTGTCTCTAATTATGTATATTATCTTGCCTCTCTTTAATTGTTATTTGAGTAAACTTTTATTTTTTTTTAAATTCTATATATCTAACGTTTTTAAACGACTTCAAAAAGGAGGAGGTTCTCAATTCGACTGTATTTTTTTTATTTTTTTATGTTTGTTACCTCAGAACTTTCGACCGGGTGAACCGATATTGATGATTCTTTTTTTATTTGAAAGCTGATGCCTTCATGAGATTCTGATGGATCCATGAGAAAATCATATAAGTCTTAAATTTGCATCAAGTATGTGCGTGACAAATGGACAAATAACTCAATATCACGCCAACCGATTTCGATGATTCTTTTTTTATTGGAAAGGATGTACTTCAAGGGTAGTTTGATGAGAGTTTGGTTAGGTTCTGATTATGGGATCCATGACAAAGTAACGGAACTCTCCAATTCTGAAGAACAAATTTACGATACTCGGCCGAATCTTAATCGAATTAGTTAGTGTACTTCAGATTCACTAAAAATCAAAAAATAAACAAAAATTTTAACAAAACAAAAAAACGACTTAAAAAAATGCACTAAAAAGTAAAAAAATAATTTCGTATTCTTCTACAACTTTATAATCAACTTACCTTTTCTAATCATCAATATGTGGGTACGATTGTTACTTTTGGAGTCGGTGTCAACCAAGGTACCCGCGGCCCGGCGTGTTCACTTGACAGCTCCTCTCCCGCCGACACCGACTCCAAAAATAACAATCGTACGTACATATTGATGAGTAGAAAAGGTAAGTTGATTATAAAGTTGTAGAAGAATACGAAATTATTTTTTTACTTTTTAGTGCATTTTTTGAAGTCGTTTTTTTGTTTTGTTAAAATTTTTGTTTATTTGTTTTATTTTAATTAATTTCTGTTTTAACTGTTTCAAAATTAATCATTGTATTATTTGGCTAATTGATTGTATATAAATTTTTACTTTATCTTATTTGTATAATTAACTGAGTTTTTATAACTGGGTTGTTCTCACATGTGTGTGAACAACCTGTAAAAACGCAGTATAAATAAATAAATTATCTTATATAAAATATTAAATTTTATATTTTTACCAATTTCATATCCAATTTGTAACAAAATTTTATGGTACCTATTTTCAGTCGTAAAAAAATGTCGTAACATTTTTCCATCAAAATACTTAACGTTTTATTGGCAGGATATTTTTTTCAGCCCTTTGTTCATCATTTTCACGCTTCAATCGAGACGAGATAGAAATCTAATACGTTTTGAAATAAGTAATCAGTTTTCAAGGATACTGTCATCTTAGAGAAAGTAGCAGGACAATGAGATATTTTTTGAAGTGAAAACTTCTTCAGCACCGTTGTGATTTGAAACTCGATGAAACGGAAACGAGCGACACTAAAAAGAGACAAACACATACATCTACAGGATTTAGCCTGCTAGAGAATGAGATAGAAATCTAATACGTTTTGAAATAAGTAATCAGTTTTCAAGGACACTGTCATCTTAGAGAAAGTAGCAGGACAATGAGATATTTTTTGAAGTGAAAACTTCTTCAGCACCGTTGTGATTTGAAACTCGATGAAACGGAAACGAGCGACACTAAACAGAAACAAGCACATACATCTATAGGATTTAGCCTGCTAGAGAATGAGATAGAAATCTAATACGTTTTGAAATAAGTAATCCGTTTTGAAGGATACTGTCATCTTAGAGGAAGGAGCAGGACAATAAGAGATATTTATTGAATTGAAAACTTCTTCAGCACCGTTGTGATTTGAAATTCGATGAAACGGAAACGAGCGACACTAAAAAGAGACAAACACATACATCTATAGGATTTAGCCTGCTAGATAATGAGTTAGCAATAAAATTATTTTTTTCACGGGTACTCGGTTCCAATATAATACGATAAAACCACGGTCCAACGCTCCTTCGGTCTAGTGGTATAAAGCGCCTAACAAATCAATGCACCCAAAAAAATACATATTTTTATTTTTGTAAAATCAATATCCAATCTTCAAACCACTTCAAAATGAACAGGCAAAAGAATGCGACATCTAGCGACTCCGAAGAAGAAAAACATATACTTATAAGATGACCAAATGTATAGGAAAAGGTGCACTGGAATTCGATAACAAAAATATGGATTAAATCATCCTTCACATTGAAGAAAAAGGGATTCGTAATCTCCCCACTCTTGTCTACTTTAGTTTTCTGAAGAGTTCACTTCTACCGCATGTGAATTACACACTCGCATTTTTTGATTTTTTAATACGCAAGTAATAACAACATTTATGTTTACAGCATTACATTATGGACAACAATAGTACCGCTGTACAGAAACACGCTGTGAATTTCGAATGTAAATATTCTAAACGTATTTGACAAAAAATAGTTCGCTCATTTACCTATACGGAATTGCAGTAGCAGTGTAGTAAAGAAGTGTCAAGCTGCTCTAGAACATCGTAATAAAAAACCGGGTTTGCTTTCAAAACAATTGATAAACAGCCATCACTTGGTCCGAACTCTGTGCTCGCCCTACTCGCCACCGTTGAACTCAGTTTGTGTGTGTGTGTGCGTGATGCCGGTGCCAGACATAACTCCAAAGAAGTGATCACTTCTTTTATTACTACCCAATAATAAATGTTTTCCAACATTTCCCGGTTCCCCCACTTAAAAAAATTATCACAAAATTGCACTACTACAACTACAATTACAATAAAGATTTCTTTAATAAAAATAATTTACCACAATTAAATATTAGCAAAAGAATAATATCTGTTGGAGGACTAACCGTGCCACTAGTACGAACAACAACAGCACAGCATCACTAAATATTCAAGGGTATAAAATTATTTAATAATGATATACAATCGGAAGTAAACTACGACAAATATATAAAAAAAAATTAAACTAAATACTCTAGTACCACCTCATAACTTTACTTGTTGTTTAGAAATATGTTTTTGCCTTATCAATTCTTTGAATCATTTATTAACTTACATATATTTTTATTGCTTTTATCCGTATCTTCTTTCTTCTTCTTCTTCTTCTTTATAAATAAAAATGAATCCCCGAAATGTATGTACGCGCATAACTTCCGAACGACTGCACCAAATTGGATAATTCTTTTATTGTTGTGTTCGTTATTGTCAGGACAAGGTTTATATGAAACTATTGGTGACCTCTGGCATTATGAAATTTGTATAAAAAAATTGCAATAGGTGGCAGGCGAGCTGTTTTAAAACTAAATGTATCGGAACTGAATGTATGGAATGCTGGAGCGGGGAGGGGGGAGGGGAGAGGGGGAACTCGGGAGGGGGGTTCGCGGGACGGCAGAAAGAGGGAGTGGAGTGGGGAAAGGGAAGGTTGAGGAGGCGGAGTGGGAACGCGAGAGGTGAAGGGGAGGCGGAAGGGGAATGGGACAAATGGGAAAGGACACGCAGGGAGAAACAATTTCTTTATTAAATGGCATAGCAACGCATGCCGGGAACCAGCTAGTTTTCTCATAAAATCACTAATATTTTTTGTTAAATTACTAATATTTTTTGTTTCAATTTAAACAGATGTAAAAATATTTAGTTGTCCTCTCCTAAACACAAGCAGCTGCTTTATTAGGAGAGTGTTTGGTTTGAAATACTGATGTTATGTTATGTTGTAAAAATTGTAACCTTGTTAAATGTTTCAATAAATAAATAAATAAATAAAAATAAAATTACCGTTATTTTTTACATCAGCTCCATAATTTCTCTCAGTGCCTATGTGATCTTTGGGGATGCTGTGTGGACTGTGTATTTAAGGAATAAGGGGAGAGGAAATTCTGGGAAGGAAAAGATAAGAGGTGTGGGTAGGAATCTAGAGATCAGTTAGTCCAAGAGTGACAAGCGTATGAATCCATCTTCAGTTGTCGAGAGTCCTTTTGGAGGGGTCAAAATGTCTTCCTCAACCAGTCTCTCCCGATCCATCCGCCACTCAGTAGGTGAGCAGACGCATCCGCCGCCAAGATCCAGACAAACCTAACCCCATATCCCGGTGACCCTTGCCGAGTCACCAAATGTAACGAACCACTTGGATTGACCTATATCAAAAGAGTTTTTATACAATAATAGGTTCCCGGCCCGGCGGTACCCATATACGCCTTATTATATTATGGGAAAGACGTGGCGGACTAAAAAGTCGAGAATTATTATTTTAACTAAGACAGTATTATATATTGTTGGTACCTAGCATTGATCCTTGTACCTTTTCCTAGTTTAATTCTTACCTACAAATACTTTTGTCTATCTAGGGTGGGGGGGGGGGTGCCAACCGACGAGGGGTGACACCTGACCGTGGATTTTTTTTTACCAAGTAATAACAGGCATCGCGATGAGTCAGGCCATATACAGGAACGCAGTAGAGCCTTTACCTGCATCAACTAGGCCATGATGGTATCCCATTACGCCCCACCCCATCCCAATATACCTCAGAGATGTTAGAAGCCATCCCGCCCTATCCAATTACGCCCCCCGTTATGGTATCCGCCCGGGTGCCAACCATTAAAATTCAAAACGCTAATTTCATAAAATTGGTCCATCCTAGGGAGGGGGGGGTGAAATCACGCCCCGTGGGGTGACATCCGCCCCGAGTGCCATTGATCCCTTCGGCACCGGTGCATAGTCGGGAAAAACGCCAAACGCGTGCCCAACATATGTATACTGTTGACATTTGTCACATTAGATCGGGTCGCTTCTTCGACTTGTTTTTGTGTTCAACAGTCAATGTTCATTCCTTCCTCTCCTCAAAAAGACTCTCCACACAGCATCTCAGATGACACAGGCCCTGAGGGAAATTATTTTCCTCAGGGCCTCCTGTATAAATGAGAGATCGTGTTCATGTGTACAATATTCGTCAAAAAAAATGTCGGGTGTCATCCCCCATCGGGTGGCACCCGGGGCGCCCCCTCCCCTTCGCTACGCCACTGCCTCGGAGCATCTGAAATACCGGTAGAACAAAGATAGCATATTCCCACCCGACACCTATGCTCTAAAGACTGCAATCCGTCTGTTAAGCTGGGAGAATCTATCAAACGGACCGCCCGTTTCTGCACAGAGTCGAGGTTATTTTTCAGGTATGTTGGAGCTCCAGATCAGAGGTGGCTGCCAAATTCAACCGTGGGGCGCACTTGTGATTTGTATAGGGTTAGAAGTTGTGTACTATTTGTTTCAGACACAAACGGGATATTTACAGAACATTCTTGTGGGTAATATAAACCAATTAAAATACAAATATAAATATCCCTAGACTAATGTGTCTGCAGTAATCACATTTGCATATTCTCAGAAGCAGCAGTAGAAAAGTTACAAGTTAAATATGGACTTTGGAATCCACATTACTGCAAATATGAAAACATTTTAGAATCAGTTTAAAAAAATGCTAAGAATGTTATCTTTTAAATATGGATTACAAGAACATCTTACCAACATGCGACTTGAATACTTCAAAATTAATATCAGAAATTAAAATCAGAAGGCAATTGATAGATCTAATATGTTTACATAAAATAATACACGGACATCTTGATACTTCATTGTGTCTTAGCAATATTGATATAAGTGTTCCCAATTCCCATTGTAAGACGCCATAATATGTTTCACCTGAACACATTTAAAAATAAATCGCCTATTTTAGCCCTCTGACCCAAATGTGTCGACTATATAATAAGATAGAGTGTGCTGAAGTAGATATTTTTTCCGATAATTTATATGGATTCAAAAAGGATGCTCTGCGATTGCTGAAAAATATGTGCTAATTTATTACGCATCATTTGTGTCTTTAATTATGTCTCTTGTCTTGCCTCTGTTTAATTGTCATTTGAGTAAACTTTGTA
This sequence comes from Limnephilus marmoratus, assembly GCA_917880885.1. Classification (NCBI taxonomy): domain Eukaryota; kingdom Metazoa; phylum Arthropoda; class Insecta; order Trichoptera; family Limnephilidae; genus Limnephilus; species Limnephilus marmoratus. The sequence continues at coordinate 33,242,492 of OU862932.1, forward strand.
TATTTATAATTTTCTTCATTTGAGTAAACTTTGTATATTTATAATTTTCTATTTCTAACTGTTTTTTGTTTTATTTTATCTGATTTTTATTTAAACTGTTTCAAAATTTAACCATTGTATAATTTTATATAAATTTTTACCTATTTGTATAATTAACTGAGTTTTTATAACTAGGTTGTTCTCACGCGTATGAGAACAATCTGTAAAAACTAAGGGTCGACCGAGACATGTTTTTCGTTCTCGGCCGAGACCGAGACCGAGACCGAGAATAAATTAAAATCTCGGCCGAGACCGAGAATAGATAAATTGAGAAAAAAAAATGAAAATGCGCTATTTTGGCATAATATAGTATATTTAAGAATGTAATAATAATTTGTTTTAAGGCGCCGCATCCGCGCTCAAAAAGAAGAAGATGGAGAAATATGTAATTAGGAATGTTAGAGGAGCGCGCTAATATTTAAAGCGATAAAATCGAAAATATTTAATAAAACACGACATCATTTAAAGAAACATTGTGAATTTTTTTCACAATTATAACTTGTAAAATAACTGAAGCAAACGTTTTTAAAATAATTTTTGGAGTAATACTTTGCGATTTTTTTTCAATCGAGGGAATTGCAAATAATTTGCGTTTCGGCGTGGAAGGCGTCTAGATATTATCATTATGGTTATAAGTAAAACCCGCCTCGCTGCCAGCCGACCAATCACAATCGACAGTTCTCTCACGCACTGACACCAAGTGACAAATGTGAACGCATGCGGTAGATTTGAATCTCATTATCCTATACCGTACCTACTTACAACGGTCTCGGTTATGGCCGAGAATCTCGGCGATTTTTCGCCGAGAACCGAGACAGAGTTCTCGGTAGAATTTGTAGCCGAGAATGCCGAGACCGAGACCGAGATCTCGGTCGACCCTTAGTAAAAACCAAAAGTAAAAAAAAATAAAGTATTTATCAACAGAGTACAAAATGTAGTACAATTTAGTATGCAAAATGTGAGGACCGTATTCCACCAATGGATTTGAGTTAAAAAAGGTCAAAGATTAATAATGTGGATCTTGCCGGTCAATTTTTTAGTCCATTTTTTTTACCCCCTCTACTATTATTTGTAAAGGGAATGTATTGAGTACAAGATATTAAATCATTTTAATGATTATTGCAGTTTTAATTTATACTTTTTTCTAATGTTAAAAGTGAGGATGGATTCTTGAATGAAAAAGAAAACGAAAATAAAAATAATAAAACCATGTTTATTAATTAAAAAAGATTTCCATATATATAAAACAGCGAAATTAAACAGAAATATACAATAAAGTGGGCAAACAATAGGCCACTTGCATCACATTTTTTTTAAATTTTTTTCCGGTTTAGGCAAATATTCTAAGACATTCTGTTTTTTTTTTATCGTATTTTTGAAATCCTGGGGATTTTTTGAAAATTTCAAACCGAAAAATCAGACCATTTTTTATAAACCGGAAAGACGGGACATAATTTTATAGGTGTGAAAAAACGATAATTACATAGCCGAAAATCATTTTAAAAAAAATAACGTTTTCCACACGAATGGCACAGGAGAATAACGAGGCATACCAAAAATATTACATCTCATAAATATTTTTTTCCTTGATCCATCTTATTGATCATAAAACATTATAATGTACAGCGTCTATATTACTAAATTCAATGTAATATACTTGAACTTGTAAATTGTAATAATAATAAGAATATTATAAAATTTTATTATGTTAAAATCAGCACCATAATCATTATAGTTCTAAAACATGTACCGACATCATCTTCACGTTCTGAAGAGAACCCCGCACCCATTAATTGTACGGGGTTCTCTTCAGAACATCTGTCAAAAAATCAAACCAAATGATAAGTTCGCAGAGAACAAACAATAAATCTAGTGAACGAATTCAAAAATTCGCCTGAAATCAAAGTGATGCCATATAAAAAAATAAATCAGTGTGGAATTTTATAAAATTATTAGGAACATTTTGCAACTAAAAATTAACAAACAAACACTAATATCTAAACATCCTACAACCTTACAAAAACTCATGTTGAAAGAGAAAGGGGCCTAAATTGGCCCGGAGCTCTGCACGCCCGTAATTCAAAAAGTCAAAAAAACACAGATGGGGTGACGTGGGCGTGGCCGAAATCAAGAATTTCAAAAAAGGATCAGTTTTAGTGGAATTAAAGAACACAGAGGCAACAAAAAAGATCCAAAAAGAAGTCTTCACTAAGCTTGGGGATATATATTCATTTTTTTGTTTATTTAAGTACATAAAACAGGCATTATGGCCAAAAATTTATATACATGGATGATTTAAATAACAGAAATTAAAATAAAAATAGTACCAAAAATAATTAGCTACTCGTAAATATGCAAAAGTGAATTGACAAACAAGAATGAGTAAAAGGTAGAATACAAAAGTATCACCAACAACTTATTATTGGCACCTGTGCTGATGGGACAATGATTTAGTAGGTGCAATATTTCCTGTCTTTGAATAAAGTAACGATATCAGCTTTTTATGATTGATGGTAAAATATATTTTTTGAGGTTTAAATTGGTTATTAAAAATTTCAATTTCATTATTAGAGCAGTCTATAGTGTTATAATGTCTTAATGTTCGTGGTAAAGGGGAGAAATATCCTGTATTTGTGTGGTAAGTAGATATATAGAAAATATCTTGCATCCTCCTTGTAGAATTACTTGATGGTGTGTTGATGTTAATTTGGGATAAAATGTTTGGCGTATCAACTGATGCATGTATAATTTTGTGCAGAAGCAATAAATCGGAAAGTTTCTGTCTTCCTGTCAAAGAGTGTAATTTATAGTGTAGAATTCGGTCGTTATACGTTCTGAAATGATCAGATAAACCTTCGCGATAAGCAATAACACGAGTTAATTTTCTTTGTATGGGTTTGATTCTATAATTGTATGATGTGGATATCCCTAAACCCAAGAATCCAACAGTAAAAGTGATAGGAATTACGGATAAATATAGCGCCGAAGAAATTGAAAATAAAATAAGGATGCAAAATGCACATATAGACAAGTAAAATTCAAAAATATCAGAAAAAAATTATAAAGAAAAAAAAAGTTGTGGATATAATAACTTTACTTTTCATAGAAGTAGATGGAAAAAGGCACTCTAAAATGTTAGAGGAAACAAAGAAAAATATTGAATGGAATAGATGTGCTGTTTAGGATCATCTCTCAGTTTTTGCAATGGATGTAGACATAAAGCAGGTGATTGTAAAAAAAAAATCATGCGGAAGATGTTTTAATGCACACGATACGTCAGATTGTAAGGAAAATATTGACAAAATCAAGTGGGTGAATTACAAACTCACAAATGATAAACTTTCAATAAACTTGAATGATAACCATCATGCATGGAGCAAGGAGTGTACGAGTATTTACAAAAGAAGAATAGAATGGGTGGAGAGAAAAATTGATTTTTAGGATAAAAAGAAAAGCAACCATATACTACGTCTTTTGACTCATGTAAATGAAATTGAAGTATTATTAGTAACTCAAACCAGAAATTTTAATGTTAAGTGATTCGTCTATAACTAGTAATATTTACGATACTGAATTATCATTTATAGGATATTCAACTGTAAGATGCGATTCATTTATCATAACCTCAATCATTATCCTTCACAGATTATTTTTATTTGCAAAGAAGAAATACGAGCACTTCTAGAAAATATAAATTTCCTCTGTCTAATACGAAATACAAGGTCAAACCAACTATTCCGCATCCCGTACTCAAAAACAAATTACACGCAACATTCATTTCTTAGAAGGACGTGCACAAAATACAATAATATCTTTTCAGACGCTGATATTTTCCATTTGTCCTATAAGGTCAATTTACTAAATGCATAATAGAAAAAAATAAAACATATTGTTAATTATTAGTAATTACGAACCCTCCACCCTTGCTGTGTTTTATTTTCTCGTTCTCATCATCTTGTATTTTTTTTAATCATGTTTCATAACTTAATTTTCAGGATTCATAATATAATCTATAATGATAATCATCATTATCATTACGCAGTATAAAATGAAGTCGCTCAAAATGTATGTGCGCGTTGATCTTTTAAACTACGCAACGGATTTTCATGCGGATTTCACCAATAGATAAATTGATTCAAGAGGAAGGTTTATATGTATAAAAACATGCTTATTATAGTAGAGACATCATGACAATAAGACAACTCTACGCCAAATCTGTACTAGTATACTTCTTCCAGCATAAACTTCACATTCCTCAATTAGCAATTAAAACCAGAGCCTCTACAAAAAAAAATACTAAACATACCGATAACTCATTCTTCACACGGGCAAAGAAACTTTAACTACTACTGCAACCAAACTATATAACTACATGCCCACCTCACTGAAGCAACTACTAACTACAAATATATTTACAATTCTTCACAAAAAACACATCAAAGACTGGATCAAACAACAAGGTATTCAATTTATTCAAAACATTATAACACCTAACCAAACATAACCAAACACAAATATTAAAAATAAATTATTATAAAAACTTTGTTTTGAGACAAAAAATAATACCACAGTATTATTAAACCAGCGGCGAGTGGTCCATAGAAAAAAAATCCTACCTATTTACCACAACTACTATTTATCTTAAACATAAACTAGATGCTATGAATAACTGTATATGTAGATCCTAACTGCAACTAATCTTTAATTTATGTATTCGATACTGCCGCCATGGGTCGACCCACAGTGTCCTTCTTGACAATATCAAGGAGGATACGGTGTTTCTACTTATGTTGACAGCATAGCATTTACTCCCAAACATGGGAACACCTCAGCACAGGTTCGCCTAGTGAGGTGTTCACAAAATACTACATACATACAGTTACGGATGATTAACATTTTTTTTTCTTATTACTAAACTTAATATCTATGTAAACTGATATAATAATCTGTATTGTGTATGTTCAAGAATAGAAATAAAAAAAAATAAAAATAAAAAATAGTAGAGAAAAACAATCGAGAAATTCAAATATTCAATTCAGGCAGCGGGCAGCGGGCAGCTGGCAAGCGGGTGGTGTGGATTTTATAAAGGTTGGGTTAGGTTAGGTTATTTGTGTTTCGTTAGCCACAGCAACGTGCGGCCGGGTCTGCTAGTATCATATAAATGTATAACAGCACGTACCCGAAGGATTAACCAGCGATTCCTGAGCATATTTGGAGTAAAAACTGTTCATGTCATTTTGCTGTACGTCCCTTTCATTTTTCACAATCAATAATAATAATTAATCCCACTTTTTCTGCACTAATTTACTGTGCAAGTTCGATGAACGCTAACGTGGGCTTATCACAGAACAGCTTTAGTGTAGGGGTGGGTGCGGCACCGGTTCGAAGACGGCGCCTCTTTCAAACTTCACCTCCATACAGGGGCTTATCACAGAACAGCTTTAGTGTAGGGGTGGGTGCGGCACCGGTTCGAAGACGGCGCCTCTTTCAAACTTCACCTCCATACAGCCATCTCTGTGATCTGGAACCACGACAACTTCACTCATCTCACTTGAAGGGCTGCCGACTCCTGGTGTAGAGAGCGGATTGTTCGAGAAGTATTCACAAAACTTTGCACAAACGTTTTTCCTTGGAGGGCGTATGGAGATATAGCCGAGACGCCAACATAGCAGGAGTATAGGCACGGCAATCAGCAGACCGATAGAAAAAGAGAGGAATTCCCACAGCCACCATGTTGGTGCTGATGGCCCGGGTGGCAACAATGGCTCCAGTGGCCCTCTTGGCACTGATGTATTGGATGCAACCGATGGCTCCACGATGGTGTCTGTTACAGAACTCTCGTCCACTGAATGTTGTACTTGTACAATGTCCTCAGACGGTTCAAACGGTGGTAGACTGCATACACATTCAGTAGGAACACGAATTTTAGTTTCAGCTTTGGAAACTCTGCCATCGGCAGTGTCTTTCAATTTATAATTGAAGATTTGGTCGATAAATTTGTTACCATAACACCGTTCATCGCGATTTAAGCAATCGCAGCTTCCATCGCAAGTAGGTATCGGCAGCGAGTTAGGAAAGGGTTGTTGAGAACTTTTGATTTCAACCAAACTCTTGGTGTCCGTGTTGTGTATATGAGTACTATAAATTTTACCAATATCACTGCGAGTACCAATTACGGTAGCAACTGTGCCAGCAAAACACAAAACAAGCACAGGAACAAACACTTTATAATAATTATCCTTCATCTTGGAAAAATAATTAGCGGATTTCCTAGATACCGGAACACAAAACACGACTGAGCGAATGGTTGCACGTGGGTGGTTTGTATATTTACGCGCAGCACACAACCGAACCAAGCGCGCCAGAACCGCATATGAACATGAACATTGAACTTACAAATACAAACTTACAATCATACGACATGACAGCACACAACCAGTGTTGCCAACTCTCAAAAATCTTTATCCCTAAGCTAAACTTAAAAACCCTTGAAACCGGCAAATTACTTGAAAATACCCCTAAAAATTTTGTTTTGTAAAAATAATGAATAATAATTAATAAATGATATGCTGTAATGTTTTTTAATAATCTTTATTTATAAATTATTTAAAACATCAAATATTGCATCATTTTCTTGAGAAGAATCAGATTTTTTAAGATCATACATGTTAACATTGAATAAGCTTAACATTTCAGAATATGGATTAAATGATGTTAGTGTCCGACCGAACTCTCGGTTTCGGTTTCGACCTAGTTTCGGCCAAAAAACGAGTTTCGGCTTAGTTTCATCCAGCCGAAACGCCGCCATCCAGCCGAAACTACGGCCGAAACCGAAACTGAATTCGGGAGATATCGTTCTGCGATCTGACATGTGCGGTGCACTGAACTGCGAGCCACGAAGTGTCATTTTGCTGCGTCCGCGCTCATAGTCGTGTCAGGACTTGATTCACTTATCTGTGCTCGCTCCGCGAACTCTGCGGTACCTAAACAAATTAGGTTTATAAAAAGTAATTTGGTTTTCTATCTTTTATTTCAGGTTATTTGTTAATAATGTTCAAATAGGTTATACCTATTGTTACCTTTTTAAATATTATTTACGAAGCGATTTACGATTACGATTTCAAAAACCATAAATAATTTATTTGAAATAAAGAGTGATAATTATGTTATGTTTATTTTTAGATCAAATATCAGAGACTGAATGAATAATACATGATTTAAAAATAAAGGCTGATTGATTAGGATTGATTTTTTTTCCACGAAAACGTGACCTTATATGGAAGTTTCGGTTTCAGTTTCGGTTTCGGCCGAACCTGAGACCGAAGCCTAAACTCATTTTCGGTTTCGGTTTCGGCTGTAAAAACTATGTTCGGTCGGACACTAAATGTAGTGCAAGATCCACCATTTCGATTTAATGTGAACCGAACCATCATCATGCTTTGAAGCATTTCAATGGAGAGTCTATTCCGTGGCTTATTTTAGTAGTCAACAAATAAAATTGTGAAGTGTGTGAGTACACGATATAATAAAATTTAAAAAAAATATATGGAATAACAAAATCCCCAAAAATACCCCTAATTTATTTACGGACCAATTAACAATATAACAATAACACGAATAGAAAAAAAGAGAGATCACAATGAAAGGAGATTACATATAGATGAAGAGCATTGACAAAATACATATAATATAAAAGTACATACAGAAGCTTACATGGCAAGAACTCTACCGATTGAGCTACGGAATTCATATAAATTCGGTCACTTTTAACTGTATCATACTTCGACTAAGAACTACCAACATTATCTTCATTTTCTTAACGCACATATTATTGGCTGTTATCTTTATATATGATTGCAAGATTCAACTCGAACTAAATGCAATCTAGATAGTTTCTGGATAAATTTTTTATCCATTTTATTTTTAATACTTTTATTTATTTATTTATTTACGGACAAATAGTCCAATTAACAATATAACAATAACACGAATAGAAAAAAAAGAAAGATCACAATGAAAGGAGATTACATATAGATGAAGAGCATTGACAAAATACATATAATATAAAAGTACATAGAGAAGATAACTATAAGTAACTTGAAGATGGATTTAAAAAGACTTTAAAAAACCACATTGCGTAACGACTGCCGAAAGTCATTTAGGCTTACAACAAAAAATTCAGTGCTTTGATTTGTGTTGACAAGTCTCGACATTCTGGATAAAGGAGAATGATATCCATAATTAGTCGAATGTTGATTTAGGAACAGCAATTCATTATTTCGGAGTCTACGGGAAGGAATGTTGAACTGGATGAATTGTAACAAAGCAGGTGTGTCAGTAATACTGTTGATTATTTTGAAAATGCATATTAGATCAGAGTCCTTTCTACGTTTTTCTAAAGAGGAAATGTTTAAAGTTTGTTCATCATACGAGTATTCTCCTCTTTCAAGTCCTAACCTCCAAGCAATTCCTCGTAGGAAACGATGTTGTACAGATTCGATGTAACAAATGTGGACAGCATAAAAAGGAGACCAAATGACACTAGCATATTCAAGGTGAGGGCGGACTATATAATAATCTCATTTACGCAAATACCTATACAGTCACCTGATAGTGTAACACTAATCCTGCTACATATTAATTAATATGAAAGATATCGGAACTTGGTAGATGTACTTATAATAATGTGCTTTTCCAAATAAAACACTTTTTGCTAAGTGAAATAATAATTTCAAAGTACGTATACACTCACCACTGAATTAGAAACGGAATTCCAAATTAAAAAAAAAAAACACTTTGCAAAATAAAAATCAACCGCAATCACCGAAAAAAACTTAAATTAATTTTTTTTTTCAGAGGTCCCCAATTATCTTTTTAGATACATACTATTATTTTGAGTTGGCAGTGTTAAAAATAACATTGCTTGTAAGCACATCAACAATATTTAAGATTCATGTAATTAAAAAAAATGTAATATTGTCATATGTATTAAAATTTTTGCCAGAGTTGGAAATTTCCCTAGATTTTGTGCTGATTTCCCTTTTCCCTAAAAAATATTTTTCTCCCCTAGATCTAGGGAAATTTTCCTAGACATACCATACCATCAAATCATCATCAGAGTGAATGGTAGCGACATCTAGAGACCCAGAATGGAAAAAAAATCGTATGATCTTTGCAGATTATTGCAGCGACTTTTAGCGAAAATACGCGAGAAGATAGATGGTAGCGACATCTAGAGATTTAAAATGGAAAAAAAATCGTATGATATTTGCAGATGATTGCAGTGACACCTCTCTAGTGAAAAGATCGAACAAGCGATTTCCTACTTTCTGCTCCGATTTCTTCCAATTCCATACTATCTGAAGGAACCACGCCAGAAGGCTTGGCGACCAGCGGTCCTTCGATACCTTTCCACTTATTTCGGTTAAATTGAGTCTGTAAGCCCCGCGCCGTTAGCCGTGAGTAACGCCCAGTATGGATAAACGTTTGTTGTACTTGTTATATAGTAAGCCGTCAAATTAATCAAATAATCACATTTACGCAAGTACGTAGTCACCTGATTGTGTAACACTAACCCTGTTGTATGTTTATTAATGGGAAAGATATCGAAACTTAGTAAAATAAAACACCTTTGATAAGTGAAATAATAAATTCAAAGTTCAAATCATACGCTTACCACTGAATTAGAAACAGTGTAAAATGAAGTCGCTCAAAATGTACGTGCGCATAGAACTTTTAAACTACGAAACGGATTTTCATGCAGTTTTCACCAATACATAGAGTGATTCAAGAGGAAGGTTTATATGTATAATACATGCTTATTATAGTAGAGAAAAGCCGATAAATTCAAATATTCAATTCAGGCAGCGGGCAGATGGCAAGCGGGTGGAGTGAATTTTATAAAGGTTGGGTAATGGCGTTGTGTTTCGTTAGCCACAGCAACGTGTGGCCGGGTCTGCTAGTATTTTATAATTTGGGATTTTTCATTTTTTGTAATCCGATATTCAGGGAAAAATGTTGCAAGAAAATTATATTTTATATAACTTTAAAGGAATACTGTCACTAGGAAAAAGAACTCCAGCATGACAGGTTTTAAAATATACGTTCATATGGAATACTAAAAAATGTTTTTAAATTTTGAGGCGGGTATGGGTACCGCCGCCCCGGGAACCATTTATTGGATAACCAACACTTCTGGCGTAGGTCACCCCAAGTGGTTCGCTACATTTGGTGACTTAGCAGCGGTGCCCGGGTCCGTGGGGTGGGGTTTTTCCGGGTCCTGGTGTTGAATGCGTCTGCCCACCAGACCGGGCAACAAGGCAGGCCGGACCGGGAGAAAATGGTTGAGGGAGTCTCGTTGATTTTTCCAGCCGTACTCTCTCGGAACATCGCCTTGCATCGCAGTGGAAGGGACGGATTTATACGTCCGTCACTCCTGGACACAATGACCCCAGATTCCACACTCACCTCTAATACCCCTTTCTTTCCCAGAACTTCTTCTCCGTCCTTTCTTAAAATGACGCTCCACACAGCATCCCCAAAGATGACATAGGCCCTGTGAGGAATTATTTTCCTCAGGATCTCCTGTGTGGAGCTAATGTATATGTATATATATTTATATATGTGTGTGTATTTTATGTATAATGTTGGTTAAGATTAACACTGGTTACTTTGCAGGTGTCGCTTTTGTAGATGTTATTTTTACCTGTCTATTCAGATCTGGTCATTTTTTTAAATTATCTGAATACCACACAAGGGTCTCAACTGCTCCCAACCGTCTGGATTTAGTGAGACTATGACATCCCCATTATCTCCAATTGAGGCATGTGGTGAGGCCAAAGAGGAGTGGAAGTAGATGGGAAAGTGCTTGGCTATACAGATCTGGTCACTAAACTTTTATCTTCTCGGTTTTCCATCGGAAAATATCACAAGTGCAATTTTTTATAAGTGACTAGCTGACCCGGCCACGCGTTGCTGTGGCTAATAAAACACTTTCATTTGTCCAAATCCAACATTTGTAACCACCGCCGTCTTTGAGTTTATCGCGTAGAGACAGAGAGATGCCGCGGAGGACTTTAATTTATAATACGTAGAGATGGTGTGAAAGATTATAATAATGTGCATGAAATGATTGGGGTAGTAAGCTATCCGTAAAAGGTAAATATATGCCTTCGCGCACTTTTTTGTAGATCTATAAAAGAGGAATATTCCACCATGTATTGTTTCGTTATATCCCTAAAGGATTAGGCAGCGTTTTCGATGAAAGCTACCAGGCGGCTTGACTTTTTCCGACACTTCTATCAATTATCGTTATTTTTCAACGTATTTACACAAATCCTTGACAAATTACATACCTAAACCTTCCTCATGAAACATTCTATCTATTGGTCAAAACCGTATGAAAATCCGTTCAGTAGTTTTCGAGTTTATCGCGAACAGACTGACAGACAGACAGACGCGCGCGGGGGACTTTAATTTTTAATATGTAGAGAAGATGTTTCAACCAATTTACACAAATCCTTGATAAATTACATACTTAAACCTTCCTCACGAAACATTCTATCTATTGGTGAAAACCGCATGAAAATCTGTTCAGTAGTTTTTGAGTTTATCGCGAACAGACAGACAGACGCTGGGGACTTTAATTTATAATATGTAGAGATATTCTATCGAATAACAATAATACATTTAAAACCGGGTAGTGTTTAAGTAGCTGCGTGCTGATTGGTTGAAAGTGAGCTCACTTTTGTCTACCTTTTACAAGTGCTAGCCCGATTGCCGACAATTAGGCGTTATCTATTACTGTAAATATGTAAATATCTTGTATTAGGTCTGTATATTTTTGAGCCCGTACCTTTTATTGTATTTTCCTGATTTTGTTTTTTTTATGCATTTCTATAGTCCATCATGGAGGATACTTTATTTTAACTTTTTGACACCAAACTCTACATATTATAAAGTAAAGTCCCCCGCGCAGTCTGTCTGTCTGTCTGTTCGCGATAAACTCGAAAACTACTGAACAGATTTTCATGCGGTTTTCACCAATAGATAGAGTGTTTCGTGAGGAAGGTTTAGGTATGTAATTTGTCAAGGATTTGTGTAAATTGGTTGAAACATAACGATAATTGTTAGAAGTGTCGGAAAAATTCCAGCCGCCTGGTAGCTTTCGTCGAAAACGCTGCCTAATCCTTTTGGGATATAACAAAACAAATTAATGGTGGGATATTCCTCTTTTACAGATCTACAAAAAAGTCCACGAAGGCATATATCTATCTTTTACGGATAGCTTACTATACACATTATATCTTCTTATCTTATTATTCTTATCAATTGCTGTTCGTTTGTCTCGCTAAAACTCGAGAGCCGCTGGGCCGATTTTGGTTGATTTTGGTTTTGAAATGTTTGTCGTAGTCCAGGGAAGGTTTAAACGGTGAGATAATATGAAAAAATTGTGAGGAAGATAGTAAAAACAAAAATTTCATTTTCTCATATAAACAGTTCTACTGTTCTACCTACTTTCAGAAGCACAACATAATCCAGAATTGGAATGCAAAGAAAAAAAGAATTCTGATTGTCATATTTCAGTTGCTGTCAAACGTTACCTGTCATTCTGTTACCATTTAAAATCTTCTTTTATCAGTTTGTCAGTGCGTGAGAACTTTATTTTCTGTTTTAATATGCCAAGGAAAAGACGAGCTGACATAGATCGTCGAAGTCAATCAAATGGGCGACGAGCTACCTCACGTGCAAACCGCACTGACGATCTCTTCGCGATGAACTCAAAGACGGCGGTGCGTACAAAGGTTGGATTTTACAAGTGTTTTATTAGCCACAGCAACGCGTGGCCGGGTCAGCTAGTAGAACATAAATCAAATGAATGGTTATAATAATTCATGAAATCTTAAAGGATATGATTTCTGTGAAATATTTGTAAAGTGATTCTTCTTCAAATGTTGTGTCTGTATGCTGCTTTTGTGAAATGTTTTGAAAATTTTTTCTTCATATAATATTGTGTCTATTTATTTTTGAGGTGTTATGCCGTGTTGCGCTACCTCCTTCTTTTGCCAACGTTTCGGACAGCGTTACAGTGTGCATCATCATCGACATGGCCTGATCTGGCTAATTTGTTCGGTTTTCGGAACAAATCATATAGGTCTCATAGAATTGTTGTGTCTCCCTTACTGGCATGGTTAGAAATATTATCTAAACGGTGTTAGAAAGAAAAAACACCACGCTTTATATAACTAATAGTTAACAACAAAATAATTAAATTTTACACTTTCATGAATTCCAAGTTACGGACTGCAATTTGAAAAAATATGTTGAAAATTTGCAATTTTTTAATTAATTATTTTTATATGGAACGTTAAAAAAGTGAGTCGACGATAACATTTATTTAATTATTTATTTAAACGCCATAGAATGGCTTTTACATTTAACTGATAGGTACATGATATTATAAGTATACAGTGGTACACAGGATATTATCAATAATAACAAAATAAGAATAAACATTTAACAAAGTATGTGTGATAAAAGCAAGTATTTGGGTATGGGATACTATTATGTGTGACTAAACTACTGTTACTATACTATACTAAAAAAATAATATCAATATTATAATAACAGAGAACATAATATTTATGTAGGATTATTTAGAATTAAAAAAATGTAAACAAAGGAGACTTGTCAGAAAAGTATTTATGGACACTAAATAGAGTAAATTTGTATTGAGTTTATTGTTACCTTCAAAGTTATCTTGTTTGGAATTACTAAGCAGGTATTGATAAGTAGCTAAGTGTTTCAGGGCTGTCAGTTAAAGATTTAACCCCTCAGAAAATCGCCAATTTGCACTTTAAATGTCTTAAACGAAATGACATTTTACGAAAACTTTGTGTTATTACCGTTTCACAATTAATGCTCTATAAATGAAACATTTCTGAACGTAGCCGAATAGTAATAACTGTTTTAGACAGGTTACAAAATAAGCTTTCGAATTATTATATTATAAATAAATATTAAAATTTAGAAAGCAAACATTAAAAAAATATCAAAATGACTCACGTGATGTATTTATGTAAAAACGGTACTAAAATCACAGATTATATAAACAACAATACTTATTCTATTGTATAAATGTGTAATAAACATTTTTGTGACCTCACTTTTCAATCATTTCATATAAATATGTTTAATAAAAATTAACAATGTCGGGAGCGGGCGACCCGCCCGTGGGAAATTTGGCGGGATAAATTATCTGTCAGACTGCGCGTCTGACAGAATGTTCTTTTTAGGTATTTCTATGGACAACATGAATAGAGATGTGCAGCACGATTCACTATCGCCCTTTCACTTTTTTATTTTACGGATGTAACTAAAACAATAACGGAGTTATAACGGTTTCTATGGGGACACACGCGTTGACGAGTAAACACGCTTATTGTACTTGACTGCTATGGTTATTTTAACGAGTATACTTGCTTACGTTGCTGAGGGGAATAATAGTTTTGGTTAAAAAAAATCATCTTTACTCTTTATTATTACTATTACTAAGTATAAAATGAAGTCGCTCATGATGTATGTGCGCTTAGATCTTTTAAACTACGCAACGGATTTTCATGCGGTTTTCACCAATGGATAGAGTGATTCATGAGGAAGGTTTTTAGGTGTGTAATTTGTCAAAGTTTTGTGTAAATTGGTTGAAATACATAATATATCTGGCCAAGCGGCAGCGGGCAGCGGGCGCAACGTGATGTGGATTTGATTTAACAGATGGCGTTGGTTATAAAGATTTCGTTAGCCACAGCAACGTGTGGCCGGGTCTGCTAGTTTTTAATAAAATAATACATTTAAAACCTATCTCTCTTCGGTCTGATAGTAAAGATATCTGAAGTAAGTTGTTGAAAATCTATAGTAAAATATTTATTTATTTTAAATTTCCGGCATTATAATACATTTGTTGAAATATGTGTGTGTTTTAATTTTTTTATATCAGTAATTTTAGTTAGAAAAAAGGTGAGACATTTTTAAAACCCTTTTTAGTTTTCAGATGCGTTCAGAAATATTCCATTTATTTGCATTTTATCGGAAAGCGGAAATATTTTGACATCCCGAGAAAATAAACCAGAGGTCTGAGGGATTAGATAGGTAATAATACAGTAAAGCTCTAATTAATTTTGTGTATCTCTACATATTATAAATAAAAGTCCCCCGCTCGTCTGTCTGTCTGTCTGTTCGCGATAAACTCGAAAACTACTTAACGGATTTTCATGCGGTTTTCAACAATAGATAGAGTGTTTCGTGAGGAAGGTTTAGGTATGTAATTTGTCAAGGATTTGTGTAAATTCGCATCGAAAACGCTGCCTAATCCTTTTGGGATATAACAAAACAATTCATGGTGGGATATTCCTCTTTTATAGATCTACAAAAAAGTCCGCGAAGGCATATATCTATCTTTTACGGATAGCTTACTATACCCATTCTATCTTCTAAAAAAATGGTCACGTACATTGCGGTAATTGAAAAGTTATTTAGACGGATACAGTATTAATCCTTATTAACTTAAATACGTTAGTTACCCCAAGCATTTCATGCACATTATTATAATCTTTCACACCATCTCTACGTATTATAAATTAAAGTCCTCCACGGCATCTGTCTGTCAAATCAAATCAAATCAAAAAATATTTATTGTAAAATAAAAATTACAAAAGGTGTAGCTTATGGGTAGACCCCATTTCTTCCAGCTAAACACATTTATTTAATTACAATGTTTATATAATATTATTTGTTTTATTATAATTACAATGTTTATACAGATAAAATAACAATATACCAATGAAAAAAAAAATACAAATATATATACCAATAAAAATAGGCGTTTCATTTACGTGAGGTATTCACTCAACGTGTAGTGACATTTATTAACAAGGAAAGTGTTTAGTGACGATTTGAATTTGTGTGTATCTTGTATTTGTTTAATGTTATGTGGAAGGTTGTTATATACTTTAATGGCCATGTAGTATGGTCCTTTTTGGAATATTGTTTTGTTTGCTTTTGGCATTAATAGGTTTTCTGTGAGCCTTGTAGCGTATTTATGTGTTGAGTTTTTTAGTGGGAACTTGTCTGTAGATGATCGCACTAACATGCATAACTCCATTATATATATGTCTGTGACTGTCAGAATTTTCAGATTTTTAAACATAGGTCTAAACTAAATTAAATCTAAACGACCAGAGTTTGTAATTTTTCTTATGCATCTCTTTTGTATGATGAAGACATCTTTGGCGTTTACCGAGTTTCCCCAAAAAATAATACCGTATTTTATTATTAAACTAGCTGACCCGCCGAACTTCGTACCGCCTCAGAATCAATAACTGTTGATTTAAATTCAGTTTTTTTATTAAATTTAAAATTAAAGTCCGTGTTTTGTTTTTGTCAGTATCAGAGATGTCATTGTGTACGGATTTTTTTGTTTGTGATTTTCTTACTTTTCCACTTAATTACGGGAATTTGGGAGGCGGGTACGGGTGCCGCCGCCCCGGGTCTGTAGGTCACCCCAAGTGGTTCGCTACGTTTGGTGATTTAGCAGGGGTGTCCGAGTTCATTGGGTGAAGTTTGTCTGGGTCACCTGCTGCGCAGCGGGACGGATTGAGAGATACTGGTTGAGGAAGGCCTTTTGACCTTTCCAGCCGGACTCTATCGACCCATTGCCTTGCACCGCAGTTGGAGGATTGGATTCATAAGTCCGTCACTCCCGGACACACTGAACCCCAGATTCCTACCCACCCCTCATTCCTTTTTCCTTCCCAGAACTTCCTATCCTCCCCTTCCTTCAAAAGACCCTCTCATAGTATCACCTAAGATGACATGGGTCCTGAGCGAAATTATTTTCTTCAGGGCCTCCTGTGTGGAACTTATGTAAAACAAAATGCGTTTTATTTCAGAGATTTATTATTATTGTATTTTTCCTTTGGAGGGGTTGCAGACATACGTTCACCGTTTTTCTCCTTTTCGACTATTGACATTTAGTGTGTAAGAAAGAGGGGCAGCATTATATGATTAAGAACAAATGCAAAACAATCAGCGCATTTACATTTGACGTTTTCGAATTTTTGGAATACACGCGCAATTCAAGATTATACCTAACACAATATTGCTGCAGTTTTTCAAAATGTGGGAATTCGTACTATACAAAATGTGTGAAGAAATGAATTTTCGTCATAACTTTCTTTTTCGTGAATTCTTGCGATGTTTTATTAGTTATTCTGTTATCCGGAGCGGAGACAAATCCAATAAATCAAAGATCATCAAAATCGGTACAGCCTTCCTCGAGTTATAAATAGTGTAACTAACCCGACTTTGTTTTATATATTAGATATACATAACCATAGTATGCGGCTATTACTGATTCGGTGTTCAATATTTTTCTCAAGGTACCCAGAACATAAGAAAAACTACTGATTTTTGCTACAATTTTTGAGACATGTTCTTTCCAGTTTATGTTTATGTCTAATTCTATTCCCAGTAGTGAACAGGTTTGGGAAGGTTCGATAATATTATTATTAATTTATTAATGTTTACATTAATAATATTATTTATAATTAATGTTTACATTGTCTCTTTGCGATAAACTCAAAGACGGCGGTCGTTACAAAGGTTGGTATTTTACCAATAGATTAACCGATTTTTTTTATCCACTTTAACTATTACCGGCACAAAGCACTCTTTTCAGGGTGAATTGCCTAAAACCAAAAAAAAAAAAAAGGTTGGATAACCATCCAGTAGATGACGTTGTTTTTTATTAGCCACAGCAACGCGTGGCCGGGTCAGCTAGTACATATTAAGAAAAAACATTAAACACAGAACGATTTTAAAATCATTTTTCGAATTGTAGATCAAAGGAAACGATCTTTAGAAGGTCTGATCTCCTTAGGCAAATTTAAAATACTCTCTCATCAAAGAAAACAGTAAAACAAGCAGATTAAATTACAGTGAAAACAATTATAATACCTTTGTAAAAGAAAGTATGTTTTTTCATCTTGGTAATTTCAAGAATCCTTCTTTATGATAAGACGGTGTCTTCTTAATACAATGCAGTCCCTATTAAACGGGCGGAGAAGATTTACCGGTTAATCCCGGTTAATGATACAATAGGCCACTTGCATCAATTTTTTTTTAAATTTTTTTCCGGTTTAGGCAAATATTCTAAGACATTCTGTATTTTTATTTTTTTTTAATCGTATTTTTGAAACCCTGGGGATTTTTTGAAAATTTCAATCCGATAAATCAGACCGTTTTTTATAAACCGGAAAGACGGGACATAATTTTATAGGTGTGAAAAAACGATAATTACATAGCCGAAAATCATTTTTAAAAAAAAGAACGTTTTCCACACGAATGGCACAGGAGAATAACGAGGCATACCAAAAATATTACATCTCATAAATATTTTTTTCCTTGATCCATCTTATTGACCATAAATCATTATAATGAACAGCGTCTATATTACTAAATTCAATGTAATATACTTGTACTTGTAAATTATAATAATAATAAGAATATTATAAAATTTAATTTTGTTAAAATCAGCACCATAATCATTATAGCTCTAAAACACGTACCGACATCATCTGCACGTTCTGAAGAGAACCCCGTAGAAGTACGGGGTTCTCTTCAGAGCATCTGTCAAAAAGTGAAACCAAATGATAAGTTCGCAGAGAACAAACAATAAATCTAGTGAAAGAATTAAAAAGTTCGCCTGAAATCAAAGTGATGCCATATAAAAAAATAAATCAGTGTGGAATTTTAAAAAAATAATAGGAACATTTTCGGAGACGGGACATTTTCATGTAGTGACGTCACGAGCCTAAATAATGGATTTATTTATTTAAAAATAACAAAAACTGTACATTTCTAAACAATTCTACTAACATTTTCTTAATCTTAGTAAAAAGATCTATCCACATGATTTTTTTCAAGTCGTTATGAAATCCATGCAAGTGGCCTATTACAAAATAATTCAATTGGTATTTTCACGAGCATTTGGTTCGTTGGAATAGGCAACCTGCTGAGCTGGAAACTAATATCGGCCTAACAAAACATAACAGCTCTTGTAATCATTTAATCAAAGTAAAATAAAACGCATTTACCCTTCGAATAATAAGAAAATAATTTTCTGTCAACTTTTGCCTATCAAGGTTTGCGCGCAAAATTCCTGGTTCTTCCCATGCATTTTAAATGTTCCTATTCATTGGTTTTTTTTAACGCTATTGCAAAAACAAAAATTGTTCTAAAATCTAGATAAAATAATCTTTCCGATGTGTTTTTTAGAAATCAACATTTTTGTTTCTAAATATTAAAATTTTAATATTGAAAATTTAAATTGGCTAAAAAATGCATGCCTGCGAAAATTCGAATTTAAGTAATTAAAATAGAAAAAACTTAAATTTTAAAATACAGACTCCTTTTCTAAATAAAATTTGTAATAAAACTGTCACCTCAATTTTTATCACTTTCATACAATTTTATTTTAAAATTAAATGTGTGATACGTCACAAATTGGCGGAAAATTAATCCGTCACTTTTGATCGGGTTTGTAAAATATCTGAAAAACCTAGCTCATATAATTTTAAGACAATGAGAAGCATTATTTCATTCCGTTTCTAACATAAAAGAAATCACAAATATTCGCATGACAGGAAGAGAGATATCTAACTTTTAATAATGCACTGTCGCTCTGGGACAATCTGGGTCTCCTGTTATTATAACGGCATATGATGTTTTGGGACAACCTGTGTCTCCTGTGATTAGACGGGTTTAGCATGATATAGTAAAAATTGTTGATTTGAACTGAAAAATTATATATACTCACATTCATTAGGGCTATACTGAAACTAGATAAGCTTATGATATTAAATGAATCAGGTATTTCTTCACACCATGTTCCGGAATCATAATATTACTTGTTTTTGTGCAATTTGTCAATAATTTATTCAGGTGTAGTTAATTTATAGCCAGGTGTCTACCATTCTCTTCAATCATTTGTATTTTTTCAAATCGTATTTTTGTACTGTCTTATTGTTTGACAATAAATAGTCTGTAAACATTTGAAGAGTCCACGGAAAGACTGATCAAAGTCACCCCTCAAAGAGGTTTAGAGTTAATACCACCATTTAGTTCATTAAACGCTAAACTTACCTGGCCTGAATCAGAAAAAGTTCATAGTTTCGAATAATGTAAAAGTTAATAATGATCAAAGTCTGCACTGAAAAAGTTAGAAACGATCAGAGTCTACGATCTTTGATCTTTCTTTAAAGTTTTTGAACTAATATACGAGTATTTATATGTATTGTTCATAATAAGGACCGTTTCCATGAAGTGACCATGACATTCCCTGAACGAGGGCATAGCTACCTAGAATGTGACAAAGATTTTGGTCTTATCAACCAAAAATCACTTGCTGCACTACCAGAAGACTGGGCAAAATCACGTGTGAAGCCTTACCCATTCCATATAATTGAGGCGAAACAAGAAATGTTCCACCAATGGAACTCTTTTTTGTGTAACCTTTATAGAAAAACATGTCCATTTTCTTAAAGACTCATCTCTGACCCATCTCTGAAAAAAATGAAAACTGCCGAACTCTTAATGCCGGACAGTCATTCAATGGACCATAGGAAAGTTATGTGATTGTTAATCAACATGCAAGCAGAAGAATTCAGGAAACCAATCAATATGAGAAGTCTTACAGCGAGCTCATCCCAGTGAAAATTCCTATTATGTACAAAGATTTACAACACTTGAAACAATTTTGTACAAGAAATGCTCAGGAATATTATGATAATCTGCCAAAACTATGATATCTCTCCAGCCGAACTCTCTCGACCCATCGCTTTGCACCACAATGGGAGGAATGGATTCAAACGTCCGTCACTCCTAGACATATTGACCCTCAGATCCCTACCCACCCCTTATACCTTGTTCCTTCCTCTCCTTCCTTCACTAAAAATACCCTTCAAAGATGACATGAGCCTTGGGAGATTTTTTTCCTCAGGGCCAAAAAAGATTCATGAAATAGGTTCTATACCGATTTCAAAGAAAAAAAATGTCATCAATTTACATCAACACATTTCAACTCAAAGTCTCCGAACAGTTGAAAAAATACTAACTGTTCAACAAAGATTTTTGATATTAGAAGGTATTTGATCAATAAAGGCGATATTACACACATCAACCACATTGATGAGATTTGGTAGAACGGCGTATAATTGAAAGGGTGTGCTGTTTAGACGTACTTGACAGAAGTGGACCATTCAATCACATTGCTGTCATAGAGTTTAGAATGTCTTCGAAACAGGTCGTGCGCGCGGGAATTATATCCCTCTGATTTAATGTTCCACAGGCTTGGATAGTTCTTAAAGTGCTCTAAGAACAGAGGCGTATGCTCTTCCCTCCATTTAAAAACCATTTTCTATGTTGACAACTCACTACAAAATAAAGTCACAGTTTGACAATTCAATACGCGCGCACAGTGCTGCGCGTGCATGCGACGCCGCATTCGCGCATGCGCACGAAGGACAACAGAACCAATCGCATTGAAAATATTAAACAAGTTGAATATTTTCAATGCGGTGGAAAGATGACATGGAAACATTCAATGTCTTGTTTACACTGTGCAATTTGGTATCTACAACCTAATTGCGAGGTACAATTGAAACATGCAATATGCCCATTACACCAGAAGTAAGAACAAATTCAGTATAATTCGGACACTACACATAACACAGTTAATTTGTTAATGTGTATTGTTAAAAGTTTAGTAGAAAGCAAAAACGTTACACGTCGAATCAATAGAATTGTTTTCAACAAACGAAACATGGATTTTAATAATAATCGGTACGGTGTCTATTTATCATATTCTTTGCATGTGCCACAATTACAAAGCGTAATACGTTTATTCATCAATTTGAAAATTTGACAGACAAGTTGGTATAAATGATTAATATTAAGATGCTTTCAAACAAATAGCTAAGCCCTCGCCATTCAAAATTGTTTCATTTGTTTGAATTGCTGGATATCTCTAAAATATATTTTATAATTGTATTCATTTGTTCAGAAGAGCAGGTAGTCTTGAAGAGTTTTATAGTATTGTTGTATCTCTCAACGTCCAATATTAAACAACTTGAGAAGTGTTAGGTATGTTCCAATGAGGGCTTTTATTCTAATTACCGTCACGATTCACGTTTACGGTATCGTGATGGTAAACAAGGCAATAAACATTGCTGCAACTCTTTCTTAGACGTTAAATAATAGTGAGACAAAAGATGAGACACACAAAATGCATGTGACTTTTACAGTACAACTACAACTTTTTTCTTGCGTTTCATTTTCTTTATACGTGTGAGGGAGATGTATGATAATGATTGTATGTTTCCCATGGGGGGGTGCAGAGATCCATTTGTTTGTGTCATTTTCGACTGTTGTTATTTAGTGTGTAAGAAAGAACTGCGGCATTATAATAATTGTTTAAGAACAAAAGCAAAACCATCAGCGCACAAACATTTAACTTTTTTTAAATTTTTAGAACCTTGTATTATCCTTGTAACCTCATTCCATCCTGATATTATCCTTGTAACTTTATTCCATTCTTGTTATTTATTTTTGGGGTGTTATGCCGTGTTGCGCTACCTCCTTCTTTAGCCAACGTTTCTGAGCGTTTCAAGCGTTCCAAGCGTTCCAAGCGTTTCAGTGTCTATCATACACATATCTGCATGTACGCTGTCTATATTCCATTCTTTCAAAATTATCGGCAAGGCTAGTAGTATTATAGTGGTCTACGGAGATGACACGGTGTGAGAGAGATGCAAGAAAATGAACTCTTTTTTCCTTTTAAGGAAACAGACTTACGTACATTGTGTATCTCATCTTTTGAAAGAGTTGCAGCATTATTGCAATAAGGAAGGAAAGCAATTTGCGGCATGTTCCAGAGTGGAAGATACTATCAGTATCGCCCTGGTGTAAGACCACCATTCAGAATTGAAACGTTGCTTGAAAATGGCTTTAGCTCAGCCTCACAACATACCCCAATTGGGGATGCCATAGTCTCACTGGCTCCAGACGGGAGCAGTTGAGATTCTTGTGCGGTATTCACTGTAAAAAAAAAAAAAAAGGAACGTATGTTTATTGTCTTCTTTGCCGTCACGGTACCGTAACCGTGAATCGTCAGGGTAATAATAAAGGCGTTCAATAAGTTTAAGGCTCGATTGATTACTAGTTTATTTCATTTTTGTGGATCTTTACAATGTTATATTACACTGGACAGTGGTCCTTACTGGGCTAAATTCTAAATAATGAATTAATTAATTAATAAGAAACCCATCCTATGTTAATGGGGCATTCGGCCATCATCATAACCGTTCGTGCCTAAAACGCGAACGGTGATAGATGGTACTCCTCTGATAATATATTTAACTCGCTGCCATCTGTTGAGATGTGGCAAAAGTTCGTATTAGAAACTAACCTATCGGCATCTATTGAAAGAAGCTGAAACTAAATCGATAATAAATATATGTTATATTTTGCGAAAAATACGGGTACATAAATGTCATATCGGCGATCACGGTTTCTGTCAGGTGTCACACTTGAAATCACGCTACACGGTATTAACCCTTTATCAAGTTTTCGCAGGGTTTGTTGAGTGGCAGGTACACATATGGTTTGGATATAAATCCCTTTAGGGGAATTCAAATGGAATAATATCTAGTGTCAAATACATCGTCTTGGTGAAATTTTGATGTTCAAAACTAGAACCACTATTTAGGGTTGTTTTGAATAAACGTGTTTCAATTTTTTTTAGCAGAGCTGTAAGAGATTTGCTTCTGTGTTCAGAGATCACTGGTTCGAACCTCGTTGAAATTTATTATTTCATTAGTTTTCAATGTGCGTTCTACAGTTTGAAAAACTGCAGAATTGAAAATTTGTTGGAAATCTCTTTAGCAGTGCTTGGTTACCTTGGTTGGGACTCTTGTGCGGTACTCGCGTTGTTTTAATCAGCTAGATATACAATACATTACTTTTACGTTACTTACCAACCGTTATTTTCTCCCTTCCTCTTTTCTTGTCCTATTTCTAGTGTGACAAATAAGACAAAAAAAAATTAATGAGAAAATAAAATATTTTTAAAAATCCATTTAAAGAAACCCACAATCAAAATAAATTACTTTTTTATTAAATAAGTTTAATTTATTCAGATATGATTTAAGGTTGTCTATGTAACCTAATGTTAGTAGAGTATTATACTGCCCTGATGGAGCTACGGTTGTAGCGAAACCCGGTCGGCATAAAGTATAAAAAATAAAAGTGGTGTTTACAAAGTTATTGTTTTATTTTAAATTAATAATGCCACTTCACAAAGTATCCGCATCATATGAACAAAAAGAATTATCTTGATTTATTTTTGGGGTATTATGTCGTATTTCAGTACCTCCTTCAGTCAACGTTTTGGACAGCATTACATTGATGATTAACACGGTAATGCTGTCTGAAACGTTGGCTAAAGAAGGAGGTAGCGCAACGCGGCATATCACCCCAAAAATAAATCAAGATAATACTTGATCACTGTAACACTGTCCGAAGCGTTGGCTAAATAAGGAAATAGAGCAACACGGCATAACACCCCAAAAATAAATCACGATAATTAATTTATTTCGCATTTTTTAATGAAGCTATAACTTTGTGGTTATCCATCATCATCATTACATAGTATAAAATAACGAAACCTTTTCGCAACCTTAATACTCTATATTCCCTTTACACAGCGTTCATCCGTCCCCACTTAGAACACTGCACACCAATCTGGACTCCTTTCTATCAAGCTCACATTGATAGAATCGAAAAAATCCAAAAAAATTTTTTAACCACATAAATTATAAACAAAAATTACACTTCTTAAATTACAACGAATCTATTAATTACCACAATTTCAACTCCCTTTATACACGACGTTTAATTTTTGACCAAACTTTATTATTTAAAATTGTTAATAATGGCCTGGACTCTCCAGAGCTAACCAACTTAATAAATATTCATATTCCGTCAAGATCAACTCGGCAATCCCATTTGTTTCATTTGCCTACATGTAGAACTAACATTAGAAAAAATTCAACAATTCCCCGTATATGTGCGCAATATAACAAAAAATTTCAAAATATAGACATTTTTAGCCATACACTACAGAAATATCGATTAGAAGTAACACGTACGATCGAAAATTAATACGAGTGTGAAAAGTATCCGGAGCATCTCCTATCCTCCTCCTTTATTCCCCTTCCTCTCCTCCTCACCTCAAATTAATTTTAATATGTAATAAAACTCTATCTCCAATTAACTTTAACATAGGAGACTTTTTTGGCTTGACTTGATTTAACAATGTATATTTTTGTCTTTATGTTTTATGTATAAGCTGTTTGTCCCTTACTAATAAATAAATAAATAAATAAAATGAAGTCGCTCAAAATGTATGTGCGCGTTAAACTTTTAAACTACGCAACGGATTTTCATACGGTTTTCACCAATAGATAGAGTGAAGAGGAATGTTTATATGTATAATATAAACATTCCTCTTCACTCTATCTATTGGAGTGAATGAAGAGGAATGTTTATATGTATAATACATGTAAATTATATTAGAGAAAAGCCGAGAAATTTAAAGAAAACTTATTTTGTGCGATTTAAAACGGCTGGCTATACTATAGTCACTTTTTAAATTCGTTCTACGGAAGAAATTGGAAAATAGATGTCCTAGAGTAAGTAGGTATTTGATTTTCCCTTTTCAAATATCCAGTGTTGCATTGCAAGCATTGTGTAATTAGTGGCGATCGCTCGAATTGCATTTTATTACATAGTATAAAATGAAGTCGAAACTACGAAACAGATTTTCATGCGGTTTTCTCCAATAGATAGAGTGATTCAAGGGGAAGGTTTGTATGTATAATACATGCTTATTATAGTAGAGAAAGGTCGAGAAATTCAAATATTCAATTCAGGCAGCGAGCAGCGGGCAGCGGGCAGCTGGCAAGCGGGTGGTGTGAATTTTATAAAGGTTGGGTAATGGCGTTGTGTTTCGTTAGCCACAGCAACGTGTGGCCGGGTCTGCTAGTTATAGATAAATGAAACAATTCAACTCTGTTTACGTAAGTGGTTCAAACAAAGTTGAATTGTTTCATTTATCTAATTATTTCGTTTTGATCAATTCTGATTAACAGGGATCTGCCTGTACACAGATGTTTTTATAACTCGCTCATTTTATTGCGTACACGTACAAGATATTTTCAGTAAAGCAAATTGTTTTGGATTTAAGCTCACGTTTCAATTTAAATGAGAATTTCAAGAAATTGTAAAATATGGGAGATGGGCTTTGCGTAATGTGATATAGCTTTAAATTAATAGTGCGTGGGTTATAAAATAAATGTGGGTTTTCTATCATTCGAGTAAACTATATTAAATGTTCACTATGACTTAATCAATGGTTCCGTCCACTTGAACAACCCACAACGCCCTGAGACGCCCCAAATAGCAAAAGGGCAAACTAAGGTATACGAGCCAACCCATGTGATTATTGACAGTTTATTAGTTTTGTTAAGGTATATAACGGATAATAATAAATTAAACACGTTGATCGCCAAATATAATGCTTAAAAAAGGTGCAACACTTTAATAAGACATTTACTTATTATACGTATCGTAAAACCAAAGTTTTATTCATTACTTTTATTTTTACAAAATCTATAATAGTTAAAATAAAAGAATTGTGGCAAAACAATTCAATTATATTTTAAAATTAAAACAAAACCAGAACATGGACTCTTATATTATTATCTTAAATAAAGTAATATTACTCTAATATTTTAAATCAGGGTCGTGTTTAGCCTAAAAGAAACTAAATAGTTAAAATAATTTGAATTAAGTAATATCTATCGATAGCTTGTAGCGTTTGAAGTAAAATTAAATGTTTTAAATAAAGATCGTCACGTTGTGAAAATTATTGCAAGGGCGCCAGTTCAAGAAATTGAACAGAAAATAAAAAGGTAAATTAATATACATCGACAATTCTGGTTCATCGCTCCTAAAATATATAATGCTTTGAGTACTGACATAAAGTCAAGTAATTCTAATTCTCTTTTTATAACACGTGTACAACATTGGATTTTCGAAAGAGGACGAGCGTACTTTAAAGAATTCCTGAGTTCTTAACACTACATTTTAATTATTAATTTTTGCATTTCAAAATTTTAATTTCCATTTCCATTTTAATTTCGATTTTTCTTTAAAATGTTGTTTTTTTCTCTTAATTTTTACAATAAATTTAATTTATTTTTTAATTTTAATTTATTTACTTATATGTTTTAATTTATATATTTGTATAGAACACTTGAGTTCTTAACATTTAATCTTTATTATTAATTTTTGTATTTCAAAATTTGAATTTTCATTTTTATTTCTACTTTTCTTTAAAATATGATCTTTTTTTCTCTTTATTTTTCTCTTTATATAATCTGTTTTAATAAAATAGTATATGTATTAATTTAAATAAATATTAAATATACGACTACCATAACACGGGTATGAGCCCATTGTGGTAGCCAAAAAAAACAAATATCTGTAACTAATAAAAAATTTATGAAATAAATAAACAAATTTAAAATTTTTTAAAAAAAATATATATATTAAACTCAAAATTAAACGATGTATTAGCACCGTAGTACGTCTTCCTCGTCAAAATAAAGTCCAGCCTCTCTGACTAAGAAGATATATAAGAATGTAATATTTTTTTTAATATTTTTAAATATATTAGTTTGCAAGACCGTAAATAAATAGACAAACTGAAGTTTTTTGTCACAAAACAAGGGAGCGGATCTTTTTTTATGATTTTATTTGAACTAAAATAAAATTCTGAAAAATAGCTTTCCCAAATAATTTATTGATTTATTTTACTGCATGATTATATGATTTGAAATATGTGTTGTATGATACAAATTTTTGTTTGAAAATTTAACAAATCTGCCAACTACCTATGGTAAAACCTTATTGTACTAAAGATAAACATATTTTCTCAAAATTTAAAACATAGCTTTACTAGATAAAAGAACAATATTTCGAAATCAATTTATAATTTTTTGTAGAAAAGAGACAATACGTCTAAAATTTGATTTTAAAATGACATATTTCCGGTTTTTTTCTGGTTATTCCCTCGTAATTACCCCTTCTCTTTTGCTCACCTCCCACTTTAATAGCACCTAAAATTTTTGTATAATGTCTGTTAATATTCTGTATTGCTGGTTAGTTCTAATATTCTCTTGACGAAGGAAGGGTTCTTCCGAAACCGGTAGAGTGTGAATAAAACAAAATTAAAGTGGTCTGTAACAAAAACATGTGTTTTTATTGCAAATTTTTATTGGTGGCCATTTTTTTTTAGTTACACATTTTTTTCCTTTAAACCTTCTTGACGGTTCACGACGAGCTCATCGAAAACGAATTCATCGAAAATCAATTCATGGAAAGCAAATTCATCGAAAACGAGTTCATCGAAAACCAATTCATCGAAAATTAATTCATCGAAAACCAATTCATCGATTGATCAATTCGTCGAATCGCCAATTCATCGAAAAAATATATTTTGTTGATATTTGAGAGAAATGCCGAGTGGACCGAGAAGTTAAAAAAGCATTGGTCAACCTAAACTAACCTAACCTAACCTAACCTAACCTAACCTAACCTAACATAACCTAACCTAACCTAACCTAACTTAACCTATTTAACCAATTTTTAAATATTTTTTTATCATCACTCTTAATGACCTTTCTGAGTTGTTTATGAATTGGTTTCATTATGAGTTGTCTGGTCACCGTTCCATAGATATCCCTTTTTTGCAGTATCAGACAATCGGAAATCGAAGAGATAACCTATAAATTTTACCTTGTCACTACGAAACTGACAGATGCTAAACACATTTAACTCAGTTAAATAGACCTTTTTGGGTATTTAATTTTGACAGCTCTAATCCTACAAAAAAAAATGTTTTTCGATGAATTGGCGATTCGATGAATTGATCATTCGATGAATTGATTTTCGATGAATTAATTTTCGATGAACTCGTTTTCGATGAATTTTATTTCGATGAATTGGAACTCGTTTTCGATGAATTTGCTTTCGATGAATTGATTTTCGATGAACTCGGTTTTGATGAACTTGCTTTCGATGAATTGATTTTTGATGAACTCGTCGGTTACCCTTCTTGACTTTGGCGTTAAAACAAATTATTCGAATGCAGAGCCTTATTCCTTACAGATATTTGTTGGATTTTTAAATTCAATACAATTACTTGAGTGGTTATTTTTGTAACAAGTTGGGTGGTATATTTCATAAATTCGTGAGGAGGTGCCTTTACTCAAAGCAAATATACCTATTTATTTTTTTCTTTGATCTAGGTAAGTAGATTTTTCTCTTGAATAATACGCCGGTACCGCCTTGGGCTGTGCAATTTGAAATTCAAATAAGGATTCGAATTTGGAAGCGAACAAGCGGAAAAATTCCAAGGGTTTTTATTGGCTGAAACATTTGTATATATAGGTATATATATATAGGAATATGCTTCAACTTGGAATTTCATTTTCATTTTATTTATGCTGGCTTCTTTTCATTAAGTTGACAAATCTAATATTACAAATTAAATTTAAAATATGCAAGTGACTTTTAATTTTCATCGATTCATAAGTAATATAACAATTTGAGAGGCGGGTATGGGTACCGCCACTCCGGGAACAATTTATTGTTAGACCAACACCCCTGCCATATATCACTGTTCACTGTTTGGTTTCGTTTGGTAAGTTAGCAGTGGTGCCCGTGTTCATGGGGTGAGGTTTGTCTAGGTTTTGGTGGCGGATGAATTAGCTCCATTGCCTTTGAGATCTTATTGCCTCTCCAGCAGGACACTCTCGACCCATCGCCTGGCACCTCAGAAAGAGGAATGGATTCATATGTCCGTCACTCCTGGATTCACTATCCCGCAAAGTCTTATCCATCCCTCGTATATTTTTCCTTCCCAGGACTTCCTCTCCCTCCTTTCACTAGAAAGACCCTCCACACAGCATTCCCAAAGATGACGTGGGTGCCGAGATATATGGTTTTCCTATGTGGAGCTAATGTAAAAAAATTGCATCGTTTTATTAATATTTTATCAAACTAGATGTCTTGTACAATATTTTTTATAAAAACTTAAACGTCATTTCCCCATCGTGGTAGGTACAGTTTGTCAAATAAGAGTAGAAAAATAGAAGGGCGCCACTGTTGTTCATTTGGCAATACTAAAAATATAATCATGGTGGAAATCTAAAGCTATGTAACCTACATTTATATAAAAAATTAAAAAGGTTTAAAAGTTTAAAAAAATATATATTCCACGGATCTCAAAATTAGAATTGCATATAGGTATAGAATTATTATATCTTTGCAATTTTGTGTTAACATAATGAAGAATAACGATATTGTAATAAAATATAAAGCACACTTTAGAAATTGCTCACATTTATTTAATATTAGCTTAAGTACCTACTAGCGTTGTCCAGGCTCTAGCATGTCTCTAATTTTAGATCTGAATATATTTAACTCAATCATATCTAAAAGTATTGTAACTAAACTCACCATTAATGATTCTTCCTTTCTACCCACTGTTAAATTCAAATTTATGTTAGATTAAATGAAAGCCAATCACTTTGTAAAACACAATTTAATCAAATGTATGTCATTAAGTAGGTTAATTAACAACGGAACAAAAAAATGTATTTTTAAATGTGTATACAGTGTTCTGTATTTTCAGTATCATTGCCTATTTGACTTTGCACTATTTGGTGTTGCCAGCCCACAAATTTTGTAGTTCCATTTTTTATATTTTCTACTCTTATTTGACAGATTCTAGAGGGGATAGACCGCTATATAATTCTGCTTTAGCACACGTTCCTTGCTTCAATCACATAATTGCGTCGTCCCTTCTGGTTCTTGAAATGACCCTCCTAAAGTATTTCGACATTTCAATTTTCATTTTCAAAAATTTCAAAATTATTTGATTATAATATAACCCCGACGTCCTTGCTAAATGCTCTGTAAATAATACTAAGCATGACAAGCAACAGTAACACATTATGGCACACAGCGCCCTTGAGGTGATTTTTCACGAAAACGGCGCTCTATAAATTATCCAATTTTGATTTTATGTCTGGGTTAAATCTTTCCCACAGGAAAAACTTAACCCTTTCACACACTTTTCCACAAATGATCATCTAGTCAATCCACGCTATGCAATTGCGCTATATAAGAATAATAAATACAAAAAATTTGCGACATCAATGATATAAGTCATTTTTTCAATTTTGACATATTTTTACAAGACTTACCAAACTTTAGTGAATTATTTTAAAAACCTGATTGTGCCTAAATGTATACTCGGACGGCTCTAATACAGAACATCCCGATATAATATGTTCTATAGTTTCCGGAAAAGCCAAACATTTTTTACATAAATCATCAATTCGATTTATGTATTTGATTATATGCTTCCTATAATTTTTAGTATTAATAACTCTATCTTGAATGGCAAGCATAAATCCTTCTATTTCTGCGCTCAACTCTCCAATACTAAACCATTTGTTTGACGAAAGTTTATCAACATACGTTTGGTTGAGATAATTGAAGTGTTTTGCGTGAATAATTTTATTTGACCAGGAATCCAATAATTCCTGGTTAGTATTTGGAAGAGTGTTGCCATTCTTGTCATATAAATTTAAAGATTAGTCCGTGTGGACGATTCATATTCTGCATTTCCCATGATATTCGAGTACACATATTTCTCGCATCGACCGTCTGCCTCAAATAAAGCAAAAACCATTTTTTTTTTATTTTATTGTGTGAAATTTCACAATGTTTTTGCACAAAAAAGGTTGGAAAATATTAATAAAGAAGAATAGAAAAATTGTTAATTAATTAGAAATCCGACAGTTAAAATTATTTCAGAGTACCGATTTTTTTATCTCAGTATCTAAGGACGGGTTATTTGGGTCAGTTGCTTCACAGAACTGAAATAATACTTTCAAAGAACCTAAAAATTAACTTCGTATTTTAATGATTTGTTCAAATTCTGCGAAACCACCGTCCTAAGTATACAAACAGATTTTCAAAATACTATTTTGCTCTATCATAATTTAGGCTAAGTAGAGTTCATATTCAAGTATTATTAAAAATGATTCTCGTTACTTTCTAGGTATTATTTTGAATCTTATTAAAAATAATAATGAAACAGCAAGGTCTGGCAAAAACAATGTTTTTGTCGGCAAAAAGAAGGAAATTCAACGTATTTAAATTTATTGTATTTGGGTTCAAGTTGGGTAATATGACCCTCTGAGAATTAAAATGAATTATGTATTATATTTTCTTTGATAAATTTATATAATCTAAAAAGAAACAAACAAGATATTGTCCTAAAATATTGTTGTGCGTGATGTGGAACTTGAAAATGAATAATTCTGAACTGATATTCCTGATAATTCCTAGATACTGTCATCACTTAGGGCAGATCACTTAGAAATGAAACGGTTGTTGCCAATGAGGTTTTTGCATCCAAAACTGCCTACAAATTGCAGCTTCAGGTGCATTTGAAGTTAAAACTAAAAACGAAACGAGACAAAATTATGTTTGCTGAAGTTGAGTTACGAATACGAATGGTCAGACGCTGTGTGTTTTCGGCATTATTTTATGGAATGGAAGCAAGGACGCTTACTGAAGAACTGATAAGGCGACTAGAGGCATTCGAGATGTGGATCCACAGAAGAATACTTAAAATAAGCTAGATGGACAGGGTTACGAACGAAGATGTTATGGTTCGGATAAATAAATTAAAATAAGTCATTAAAACAATAAAAATCCGTTAACTTCAATATCTGGGAAATGTGATGAGACATCCAGGAAGTGCGAGATCTTGCATCTCGTAACGTAATCCCAAATCTTATTCTGTTTTCGAAACAAATGCACTGGAATTTTCATTATTTTTCTTGCCAAATCTCAAATAATTTTCCAAAAAGATATGGTTATGTGGAGGTAGTCATAGCATGATAAGTACGATGCTTATCGTACTTATGCTATGACTCATCACTAAAAGAATTTCTAGCCTTACATACATACCGTTATCCAAAGGGTTAAGTAGCTCTCGGTCTCTGTATATTTGACGGTTTTTGGCTACACGTTAATATTCGGTATTTCCAGAAATTCAAAAATTCTGTCCTCAGCGCGTCTAATTAACATGATATTTTTTAAATAACATTAAATGCCGTTGTAAGCAACCTCATTTACATAAAATCTTTTGACTTCCGAAAATAGAGAATTTCTTTTGATAATTTTCACGTTTCAAATTTTAAATAAATTTTTAATAATTTTAAATATTGAGCTTTCCCTAGGCACGCGGACACGCCCATCGCTCAACATTCCAGGGTTTTATATAACCAGACAATATTTAAAAAACTTTTACTATCATAATTATAGTGGAATCATGAGAGGATTAGAACACAGAACCAACCATACCTGTTTGGGGATGCGTCGTATTAATTCTACTGACCGGTCTTAATAAAGTGCTTCAACAGTAGTCATATCTCAATCCACATACATATATATAAATGAATCCCTCTTTCCCTTGATCACGCCATAAAGCTGAAGTCACAAGGTTCACTCGGATGAAGGTTTACTCGATGAAATGTTCCATTCTCGTTTCACCGAGTGTTCACACGGTTCCTTCGAAGGAAGAGTTCACTCGACATTCTCGCTACGAAGTCGTCGAGAGTAGTCGCGGCCGCATTGGAATTCGTCCGGCGCTGACGGCAGTTCGGGAATATTTACGATTTCAATTGACATTTCCGATAACGTCGAACTAAATTACAAGAAATTGGCAAGTCTTGTAAACAGTAAATAAATTTCAGCACCATAAAATGAACATATGGTTAAATAATAACCTGAAAACTGATGTCTACCAGTATTTTTGCACCATGAAAATATTTTTATTCCAAAATAGGCCTCGGCTTGCAATAAAATCCATATAAATGGAATATTTATTAACGTATTCAAAAACTAAAAACTGTTTTGGAAAGGTGATGAAATATGCTTTCAAAATTTATTATTAGAAATAACCACGTAATTTTTTAAATAGAATAATTTTTAATGTAAACTTTTAAAAGTTTAAAAAATGGCTCTACTTGCTTTTATTCTAACTAAAATTACTGGTAACAAAAAAAAAAAACACACACACACTTATTTTGTTAGACAAATAAATTATAAACGTTTCTCTCACCTCACTTTTTTGTCGTTTCATATAAAAATAATTCATAAAAAATTCACACTGTTTCATAATTTTTTTTTCAAATTCGATCAGAAACTTTGGTTCCATAGAAGTGAACATTCTAATTCTTTTGTGGTTAATTGTTATATTGAATATATAGAACATTATTTTTTCTTTCCAATACCGTTTAGATCATATTTTTCACTATGATAGTAAGGGAGAAACAACGATTTCTATGAGACGTGTAGGAGTTATTTCGAAAAGCGAACTAAAAGGAGCATTTTGACGTTTAAGCCGCTCCGGCTACTCGTCCTCGCGCCAGAACATTTCGGCCGACTGATTTGCGAGTGAAAGACTGTTCACTTGAGTGTTCACACACATCATTCGCGTCACGTGATGTTAAATTCCGGTTGCGAGTGAACAGTGCCGAA
This sequence comes from Limnephilus marmoratus, assembly GCA_917880885.1. NCBI lineage: Eukaryota > Metazoa > Arthropoda > Insecta > Trichoptera > Limnephilidae > Limnephilus > Limnephilus marmoratus. Next base: position 33,277,334 of record OU862932.1, read on the forward strand.
GGAAGCATTCCAACATTGTTGGAATGCTTCACTCGGCACTGTCTCTATTCACTTTCGTGTTCACACGGTTCATTTCGAGGGAAAGAGGCGGAATGAAATCACGAAATGAACGATAAATGAATGGTGTGAATGGGCTATAACTTAAGAGCGACTTTACCTATTTCATTCATTTTTTTTAAATGTTTTCTAATACTTTGTAGAAGGTTCTTACGGAAAGAAAAATTAAGAAAACTCCGCAGAAATTTGGATAATTTCAGAAAACATAACGACTATTTTAACTTCGCACTTTGACAGTTCGCGCGTTTGATGAAATTGAATTTAGCAGGCAGCTGTTTTCTTTTTTTTTTTTTTTTATATGAATACCGCACAAGAGTCCCAACTGCTCCCGTCTGAAGCCATCCCCAATTGGGGTATGTTGTGAGGCTGAAGGTGGTGGGAAGGGGAAGGAGATAGGGAAGAGGAAGGTGGGTAAGTACCTGGCTATGCAGATCTGGTTACCAAACACGGCTAATGCCATTTCAAGCAACGTTTCAATTCTGAATGGTGGTCTTACACCAGGGCGATACTGAGAGTATCTTCCACTCTGGAAGGTGTCGCAAATATACTATATATTATGTTAAGAGGGCATTACCAGAGAAAGCCGGAAATACGTCATTTTCAAAAAAGTTTTTAGACGTATTGACTCTTTTCCACAAAAAATTATAAATGGATTTCGAAAGATTGTTCTTTTATCTAGCATAGTTATGTAATAAATTTTTAGAATTTTTTTAAATTCTTAGTATAATAACGTTATACCATAGGTCGTTGGCAGATTTGTTAAATTTTCAAAAAAGTTTTTGTATTATACCACACTCATTTCAAATAATGTAATCATGCAGTAAAATAAATCAATACATTATCTAGCAAAGTTATGTATTAGAATTTTAATTTTAGTTTCAATAAAATCATTAAAAAATATGTACGTACATGTGTTTCTTGACGAAAATTGGTCCATTTGTGTATTTATTTGCGCACTTACAAACTAATATATTTCAGATTTTTTTAACATTCTTATTAAATTTAGACATTACTGAAAAATGATAAATACTTATAATCAAAAAATAACTACAAAAAGTACACTATTTTAATAGTTTTATCATCACGCCTTTCAGCATTTTTGGATGAAGGTATAAATTAAAACTAATTTGGATTGAAATAAATTCGATATTGAGTTATAATTTAAAAAAGCTGGTACGGAGAATAATCAATCTTTCTCATTGTAACCGCCCTGCACGATCGGAGGAACAACTTTCGACGAAATGTGGATTTTCGTCCGCTGGCTGGTTAAACGCTCTTAAATGAATAAATTGTGAAATAACACAAATTAATCAAATAAAATTTATTTGCAACGCCGGGATTCGATCCCGCGACGTTCGGTGTGCGAGTCAAGAGCCTTACCGCTGGACTACGCCGGCCATATTAAAAGTGTATTTAAATTATAGATTTTTTAAATAGGTACTAAATTTGATTGATTGTTCTTACAATATACAAAAATGAATATTTGTAATATACGAAAAATGAAAATTTGAATAAAAAAATTGTAAAACGTGGCACGCGAGCTGTTTGAAAACTGAATGTACTGGGACTGAATATATGGAACGGCGAGAGGGGGCTTTGCGGGAGAGGGGAGAGGGTGGGCGGAGAAAGGGGAACGTGGGAGTGTAGGGGATGTGGGAGGGGAACGGGGATGCACGGGAAAGGACATACAGGGCGAATCAATTTATTTCTTTAAATGGCTGGCAACCAGTGGCAACGCATGCCGGGAACGACCTAGTTATAAATAAAACACTTTTGGTAATACCTTCGTCCCACTTGCACTCTAAAAACTCTAGAGACTTCAAATAAAAGATTCTGTATAGATATGAAGATTTTCACCGGCGGCGAGCTTACCACTCACACAATTATTAATAACTTTAGAAGGCTGCGGATTTTAAGTACTTTACCCACCCTCGAAGCCTTAAAGCACGAGGCGGGCTATCTGTCACTCGTGGTGGAGGCTTTATTAATGATTATACCCCTAACATCCGCCCTAATTATCGTTACAAGTCATTACTCAAAGTGGTGAGGCATTTGATTTAAGGGTGGGTTTCAATTAAACACATTGCAAAAACGATTTGTTTGCTTTTTACGTAATTGATCACGGAAATATTTAGTTTGTTTATGAAATTTATAATAATCTGACAGTGTACTAACGTCTGTATGGTTGAAATTTTTAGAATGCAAATCTGATGCTGCGCCGTACCCAAAACCATCGTCGTACTTGCAGTTAGTTAAAAAGCTACTTTTGTAATTCAGTTTCGAATTCAAGCAAGTGCCAAAGGATGGCGCCATTTACGTTAACAGATCGCATGAAGACCTGTCGGTGGCAGACATCTCTCCGCCCGGATATGGAGAGAATTATTATTGTAACTGGCAGTTGTGAATACCTAATCGTACCACGTGGCTATGTATTACATATGACGTCATCGCCAGTCGTGGTTACTTTGTCCCGGTGACTAACTGTCACTGGATAACCGGCTATTTTTGGAAGCAGTTCCTATCGGATTTATAAAATGGTCACCAACGCTCAAACTGGGCGTAGCCGAACCAAAAGCCGCCCGCAGGGCCTAGCAGCAAAAACCCGCGTAGTGGGTTTTTAACTGATAGTTCATATGGACACTCTCACACAAATGCACAGACTACAGACAGCACGATTTTAAATTGTTATACTATTTCCGATTACTAAAAACCAGTTTCATTTAATAAAACATAATTTAAATGTTAGTTAGTTTTATTCCTGATAATTCCCAACCTTCCTCTTCCCATCTCTTTCTCCCGTCTCTCTTCACCATCATAAAGCACCTACCCCAATTGGAGATGACATAGTCTCACTGGCTCCTTTGAGTATAGTTGAGACTGCGGAATTCAGATAAAAAATATGTATTTATATTTTTACATTTTACAGGAAAATAATTTCAATCACGCGTGAATGGTGCGTGGAGGGTCTTTTTAAGGATAGGAAGGAGATGAAATTCTGAGAAGGAAAAAGGTATGAGGAATGGGCAGAAATCTGAGGTCATTGTGTCGATGAGTGGATCCGGACGTATGAATTCATCCCTCCAACTGCATTGCAAGGCGATGGATCAAGAGAGTCCTGCTGGAGAGGATAAAAGACCTCCCTCAATCCTGCCCACCACACGGCATGTGGGCAGAGGAATCCGCCGCCAAGACTTGGAAAAACTTCACCCCATGAACCCGCGCACCCCTGCTAAGTCACCAAAACTTGGGATGACCTATGGCAGAGGTCTTGGAAACCCAATAAATGGTTCCCGGGGCGGTGGTACACATATCCGAATCCCAAATTGAATATATGTTTAATCAAATTATAGTTTCAATCGTTCCTACTCCTTTTTTGCTGATAATTCTGTACGGAAAATTGATCTGAAAAAATTCTATCGGGAATTATAAGGCGTTCGTATGGCGGATTCAGAGGTTTAGATAAATTGGCTCACGTAGCTTGGCTATTTTGCGTTAAGGAATATCGCTGTAAGGTCGTTTCAAGGAATAATAATATAAACCAGATAACCAACCTCAATTCCTCGGGGCAGATAACCACCCGCAATTGCACGAGGTTTTAATGCATCAGATAAGTTGAAAAATTTTACCCTGTGTGGGTTTCATCTGTCAGACCCCTCTTTATATTTTAATTTTAAACCCTGAAGATTACAAAACTGTTAAAAAATAGAAATCAAATATTTATATGTGTGAGTCACTATTGTTTTTTTTTAATGTTTGATATAAGGAACTTTTGCTCAAACAACCTCCAAAACGATTATATGACTTACAGGAAAGACGGTGGTTTGGGCGTGTAGAGCGGATGAACAACGAATAAACAGTGATGAACAGGGGTGCAAGAAGAATGGCAAAAGAAGTCAGGGACGGCCAAAGGAAGACACAGTAGGTTCGACTGAATCAAAAATTTCATACGATCCAAGTGTCATGTCAAGAGTCAGAAAAAAGAAGTTTAAATATACTTAATTAAATACAAAATTCAAAAAAAATTATAAAAAAAGCCTTTTGAACAACATATCCAAAATGGGATGTCATTGTTCCACTGATCTCGAGCAGTTGGGACTCTTGTGCGGTTCGTACTTTAAAAAAAATGTGTGCAGTTCACGCGCGGTAGACGTGAAACCTTCAGAAAAGTAAAGTAGACCAGAGTGGGGAGGGTACGAAGCACAGCACAATGAGGAGATCGATTAGTCCATCTCATTCTCTTGCAGGCTACATCATAAAGATGTATGTATTTGTCTCTTTTTAGTGTCGCTTTTCGTTTCATCGAGATTCAAATCACAACGGTACTAAAGAAGTTTATTACGTTCTACCAGAAATCATCTTCAAAAAAATGTTAAGATTTGCAATTTTAAGTTTCCATACTTAATTTATTGAAGCCATTAAAAGACGATCTTAATTAAGAATAATTGCAAAATCGCATCATTAATTATGGCATATCTTCTAAAAAATATTTCGTTCCATGATTTTTTTTCCTCTCAAAGAAAGGGAAGCCTTATTTTAATTTATTATTCTGTGATTTAATTTGGATAAAGAATGCGAATGGTCAGATGCTACGTGTTTTCGATATTATTTTATGGAATGGAAGCATGGACGCTTACTGAAGAACTAATTAGGCGACTTGAGGCATTTGAGATGTGGATCTACAAAAGAATACTTAAATTAAGCTAGATGGACAGGATTACGAATGAAGATATCATGGTTCGGATGAATAAAGAAAAAGAAGTTATTAAAACTATAAAAATCCGAAAACTTCAATATCTTGGACATGTCATGAGACATCCAGAGAAGTACGAGATCTTGCATTTCATAATGCAGGAAAAGATTGCCGGAAGTCAGAGCCCTGGAAGGAAGAGAACCTCATGGCTGAAAAACCTGAGAAAGTGGTTTGGCCAGTCTACTGTAGAGCTCTTCCGGGCCGCAGTAAACAAAGTCCGCATAGCCAGCATGATAGCCAATAGCCAAGTCCGTTGAACGGAGAGGGCATAAGAAGAAGAAGAAATCGTTTAATTTCATTGTGTTTTTTTGTATTTTCGCAATCTTCAGTAATATCCTCACACTTTAAGAAAATTTATAGGTAGAATTATCAAATTGAAAATTCTACGAATCTCATTTTGACGCTGTAGGCAGTCCACAGTAGAGTTTTGATCGCAGTCCTTATTTGTGTATGGTGGTGAGATATGAAATTTTTTTAATCCATAATAATTCTGGAAACACATCTTCTAGCTTGCTCTTTCACCACAAAAGGGTCAAAGTACAATTCGTATTTTATCTTGCCAGCCCCTTATCGCTGAGTGTTCTGAATTTAAATAATAAAATTATTTCTAATTTTAGAGACGTCAAAATGTTACGTTTCGCCAAATGTTCCGTTTCGCCAAATGTTTCGTTTCGTCAAATGTTCCGTTTTGCCAAATATTCCGTTTCGCTGACGCAAACGGTAGAATCGGGTAATAAGATAAAAAAATTTCAACCTTAAGCACGTTAAAAAGTTTTAAGAAACGTAGTATTCAGAAATGTTACGTTTTCGAAACGAAATATGGTAAAAGTACATTCGTCCCATGCGGTAAACAAAATATCCCTGTGGTACCTAATTAAATTCAAGTATTTATATATACACAAATGAATCCCTATTTCCTTTGGTCACGCCATAACTTCAGAACCACTTTACCTATTTCATTCATCTTTTTTTTTTTTTTTAGTACTTTGTAAAAGGTTCTCACGGAAAGAAAAATTAAGAGAATTGCGCAACAAATTGAATAATTTCAGAAAACTTAACGACTATTTTAACTTCGCACATTTCACAGTTCGCGCGTTTGGAAAATTGGATTGGATTGGATTCAGCAGGCAGTTGTTAAGTACGAAATTTGATTGATTGTTCGTATAATATACAAAAATCAATATTTGTAATATACGAAAAATGAATATTTGAATAAAAAAATGTAATAGGTGGCACGCGAGCTGTTTGAAAACTGAATGTACTGGGACCGAATATATGGAACGCGAGTGGTGTTTGCGAGGCGGGGGAGCCGGAGAGGGGAGAGGTTGGGCGGGGAAGGTGGAAGGGGAATGCAAGAAGAGAAGTGGGCGCGGGAGGGGAACGGGGACATGCAGGGAAAAACAATTTATTTCTTTGAATGGCATTGCAACGCATACCGGGTACCAGCTAGTTTATTTATATAACTAAACCAAAATCACGCCTTTTTCTGTAGAGGTAGGCAGATAGAATAGACCGCCACACAACTGTGTCTCGTCACACAACCCTTGCTTCATTCACATTCATATAAATGTATCACGCTTTTCTTCTGATATTCTGACTCTCAAGATAACCTGGCCCAAACATCTGATTCACTTGATCATGCCATATCGTTCCCGATGTCTTCTAGCATTAACTTTCGCGTAATATATTCTTTTAACGCTTCTTTCCTCGTCCATCCGCTCTGCAAAATTATATAACCGTTACTCTAACATCAGCTTTGCATTCTTTCCCGATCTCTTGATTTACAACATTGCAATGCAAAATTTTACCACACATAAGTCTCAGAGATCTCACTTTTACAGCATTCAGTCAACTTTTATCCTTTCTCTGCCTAACTGCTATCCATACATAAGTTTTAGAATCACCATTCTTGGCTTTTTTGGTCAAATTTTTATTAGTGTGAATCGCGTAATATACCTAAATGTTTATATAAATACTCGTATATTCTTACCCTCGGGGGAAAACAATTTCCCTCGGGGCCTATGTCATCTTTGAGGATGCTGTGTGGAGGGTCTTTTCAGGTAGAAGAGGAAAGAGAGGAAGTTCTAGGAAGGAAAGGGTATGAGGGGTGGGTAGGAATCAGGGTGTTACTGTGTCTAGGCGTGACGGACATAAGAATCCCCTCCTCCCACTGCAGTGTAAAAGAATAGGTCGAGGGTGTCTGGCTAGAGAGGTCAAAAGGATTCCCTCACTAGTCTTTCCCTGGCGGGCAGCCGCAAACACTGCCAAGAGGTAAACAATGGACCCGGCAACCTCTGCTATGTCACAAAACGTAGCAAACCACTTAGGGTGACCTATATCAGGTGTGTTGGTTATCCAATAAATGATTCGCGGGGTACGGTACCCATACCCGCCTCGCAAATTTATTAATATAATATCCGTATTTTTTTTTCCAAAATAAAGTGCCTTGTGAAAAGAAAGTACGAGTTTCGTTCAGAATTCATATAAACAGGGCTTCACCACAGTCTGGCAATGCAAGGCGAAATAGCTGCCACACGTAAAAACAACTTATCGGAAAACGTTAATATTCTTCACAATAATAGGTACCTATTATATGGATTAAATATAATATTATTACGTTCCACCAGAAAACACCTTAAAAAAAATGTTAAGATTTGCAATTTTAAGGTTCCATGTTTAATTTAAGAAGAATTTAGAAAGGTACTTCGAAGAATCTTTGGAGCGGTGCGAGAGGGAGAGGCATGGAGAATCCACCACAATAATGAGCTCTATGATATTTACCAAGCTCCCAGACTCTCCACCCATTTAAGACTCCAAAGATTAAGATGGGCCGGACATGTGCACCGAATGCCAAGCACACGAGTACCGAAGAAGGTTCTGACAGGACACCCGGGAGGTAAACGAAAGGCGGGCAGACCTAGACTGAGATGGGAGGATGATGTCAGGAAGGATGCAAGAGGATTACTCCATGTTGCAGATTGGAAGAAGACGGCCGAGGACAGAGGGCGGTGGAGGCTTATTTTGAAGGAGGCCAAGGCTCGAAATGGGCTGTAGCGCCATTGAAGAAGTTTAATTTAATGACGCTATTAAAAGGCTATCTAATTTAAGAATAAGTGCGAAATCGTTCCAAAAAAATCTCTTTTGTTGAAAGTAAAATTTTATTACAACTATTAATTATGTCATATCTTTTTACAAAAGATTTCGCTACACGATTTTTTTTCTGACGAATCAACGAGAAGCCTTATTTTAATTTGTTATTCCTTCAACAAATCTCATTGTGTTTCCTTTTAATGGATTTTCGCAAACTTTAGTAATATTCTCACACTTTAAGAAAATTTATAGGTAGAATATTCAAATTGAAATTGAAATCTCATTTTGACGCTCAATGTAGACAATCCACAGAAGTGTTTTGATACCAATCCTTATTTGTGTATGTTGAGGCGTGTAATTTGTAGAAGAGGGAGGAATACAGTAGAAGTGAGATACCCGAGACGAATGTGTGGTAAAACCTTATGCGACCGCATATGAAAAATAGAAAATACAAAAACGAACAATCTAATGAACAAGGTAAATAATTAATCTTTCTCCTTCCCAGAAATTCCTCTCCTTCCTTTTCCTAAAAGACTCTCCACATAGCGTCCTCATTGATAAAATAGGCCTTGAGGAAACTTTTTTTTTATCTGGAGCAGATCTTTGGAGAAATCTCGTAGGACATGAGAATGTATTACAAACTGTGACGCTTAGTCTCGGCGTGGTAGCCGTTCGCGATGGAGCTTCCACTCGCCGCACCCGCCAGGTGTGAGTTACGCTCTGTAATTCGTTTTTAAACTTTGCTTCGGCGAATCTGAATAAAGCCACTGGGATTGTTCCGTTGTGTGTGGTGTCATGTAGTGTATCCAGGTCTGGTCCCCAGTCACAATGAGTCCAAGAATTCTACGCCATCGATGTCGTAGCACTCAAGGAATTCGCGGGCTGCTTCAACCCGTTGTTTTTTTGTGATCTTCGGTGAGCATTTTGGGACCCACCTTGGGCAGACTTTGTGGTCTCCCAAACGTTCTGTCAAAATCTTGTCAATAGTAGTCGATCTGCAATCATTGTCTTTTCCACTTCGGCAATTTTTTCGTCTGAAACCGATGGCATGCTTTTAAATTCTCTGCACCATTTGTGCACGTTTTCGCACTCATACACTGTTTTCCGTACACTTCAAGTAGCCGAGTATGAATTTCTACCAGGGTATTTTTTTCACAAAATAACTAATTATAGAGCGTAATGGTGCGGCGAGCGCAAGCTCCATCGCGAACGGCTGCCACGCCGAGACTAAGCGTCACTAAGTCGTCGGCGAGATGGGGGTGGAAAATTGTTACACGGAGGTGGGGGATAGACAATGTCACACATTTCAGTATCTATTTAAGGAAATTAATATGATTCGTATCGAGCATTAAGTTACTGTTATCAATGTAATAAAACACCAAAAAATCTTAGAAATAAACTTTTAATCATAGAAACAAGGCTTTGAAACTTAATGTCTAAAAAAATCAACAAATTTTGGCTTCTTCTAGCAAAATCAAAGTTAAATATAACAATTATCACTTATCAGTCTTCAATTGTTTAAATTAATGTTCCTTTTATGAATCTACTAACATAAATAATTACGGAAACAGTCGAAAACACTAATTAACATCATCATTATTGCTACAATCCTAACAGAAAGAAAAGTTACACAGAATACGGGTATGAGTAATAATTACCTTTTCAAGTTTTGGCACGTGTAGCTCACAACGCGGCTAATGCCCGACTGATTTCGCGCTAGAAACTTGTCAATAACTCCAGCTTCTGAGAAAAGCGGCAACGTCGCATGAATAGTTTTAAAATTATAGGCAAACTTAAAAGGCACGGGTAATCATGACCCAGCCCCCATCTCGCCGGGTTAATATAGAATCCTTTGCGGGCGTGCACACAACAATTCACCAATGACGTCACCAGTGTCAAATAAATTTTATAGTTATTTTTCGTAAAACCTAACCTTTAAATGACCACTGTCAAATTTTCAACCAACCGTATCAATTAGTTTTTATTTGACAGTCATTTAGCTAAAAATCCCTATGAATACCTATGAAACGATATAAATAACGAATATTTTTTGTTGACACGGTCGAACATGAATAAGTATTATAAAAATTCCTTTATACGAATATATTTTTAATATAAGCGACGTATTTCATGCGAAGACGTTCGCCGGGGGTATATTTGTTGCGCAGCTCTAAAACCTAATTGATCCCTGTTGCAGCGTTGATTATGACTTATGAGGAAGTCGGGTGATTTTATTTTACCGTAAAACTGTAATAATAAATAAATTACAATAATCTAGGGAATTTAGTGGGATTTTCCCACATTTATGCATAAAACAGCGCGACCCGGGATTTTATAATAAGGAACTCCAGTGAAAAATATTATGGCTTTGAAAAAATATATATTAGTACAGAAATATAGACCAATAAAAGCTGATTCTGAATATATACCTATAAGTTTTATTTAATAATATTAAACGCAGAGTTTTATAGCAGAGTCATTGTATGGGAATGTATGTTATGAAGCCATCGTATTAATTTATTCGTTTATTTACATACTGTTTACAGAGATTTAATTGTTATTAGTTTATCTCTATTATTGAAAATATTCAAAAACTACTGCACATAAAAATAGTAATGCTTTTTCTGGGGAGAATACTTCGAACAACGAAATTCAACATGGCGGCAGTAGATCAGCTGATTGCCCGATCCTATGCTAATTTTTCAGGAGTGATGACGTCACACGATTCACCATACACACGGTGGTTCTTGGGGGATCTTGAAAAATTAAAACTATGACAATTATTTTAACTATTAAAACCAACTCTAAAAATAAAAATAAAAATGCAGTTATTTAAGTTAGAAGGTCATTATTCTTTAAAAAAAATTAAAAAATTGGACTGGAGTTCTCTATTGAGGTATTAGGCGGAAAATCAGCGTTATCGAAGTAGGGCTATTTTTGTGCACATCTATTTTCTTCCAAAGTTCGGTTTTGTCTATGATTTTTTAAAGTGAAACTTCTATAGCCCCGCTGTGATTTGGATTTCGAATCATACGGAAATGACGATTACTGCACCTGCGTCGCATCAACGGCGCTCATTGGCCGCTTTGATTATGATGTCACTTTTAAAGGCTTGGTTGAGATATGAAACGGAAATTGGTCGCTTTGATTATGACCTCACTTTTCAAGTATTGGTTGGGATTGTTTTGGTAAAGTTTCGCTCCTACCGCGTGTAAACTTCACTCGAATTGTTTTTATTACACTTTATTGTGAGTACTTATCAATTGATTTTTTTTATATCAATACCGCACAAGAGTCTCAATTGCTCCCAACAGTTTGTAGCCAGTGAGACAATTTTTATTTCCCAATTGGGGTGTCTTGCAAGGCTAAAGGTGGTGGGGAGAAGGAGATGAGATGGAAGAAGTACCTGGCTATTCATCAAACACGGCTAAAGCCATTTTAAGCAAATTTTAATTCTGAATATTGATCCACTCAAATATCTCACTAATATTATAAACGCGAATTTTTGTATGGATGTATGTGTGTTTGTTACTCTTTCACGCAAAAACTACTGAATGAATTTTAATGAAACTTTACAGTAATATAGCTCATACATCAAAATAACATACAGGCTATAATTTATAAAGTAGCTAGGAAGGGGACGCGGGAGGGGAACGGGGTCGCACGGGAAAGGTGAATCAGGGAGAAACAATGTATTTATTTGAATATGACATTGCAACGCATGCCGGGAACCAGCTAGTAGCATATATTTCTTTAAATGAATTAGTTGCCAAGCAAAAAAAAAAATATAATTTGCTTGCGCCTGCTGGGATTTAAACAGGCAAACTTAGGATTCATAGTTGAGAGCCTTACCGTTCGATCAAGGAGGCCGTCGAGGGGAAAGGCCTTATAAGATTACTGGGATAAGGGTTTACATAATGTATTTTAATTTATGTAAATAAAAATATGGTTAAAAATTTACACTCTGATGTAATTCTAGCAAAAAACACTATTTAACATAAAATTCCATTTGATCATTTCTCTTGGTAATAAAATTAATTTGTTTAGCATAAAAATATGATAAAGATCCTTCGTGGAACTTAAAAAAAGGATTTTCATGGAACTAAAAGAAATATCTCGTTATTCATCCTTCATTAACATCCTTCCACACATATATAATGCCAAAACTGGCGAATTCTGTTTCTAATAACAAAGTCGGGTAAGTTACGCCATTTATAACTCAAGAACGCCTGAACCGAATTTTATGATCTTTTATTTGTTGGATTTGTCTCCGCCCCTAATAGCAGAATAGCTATTAAAACATCGAAAAATTCACGAAAAAAAAATTATGAAAAAAATTATTTTTCTCATACATTTTATAAGGAACGAATTCTCATCTTTTAAAAGAGCTGCAGCAATATTGTAATAGGTATTATTGGTTAGGCAATACAATGTTTATTTTGTTTGTTCGAAATTTTATATAAATACTAGCTGATCCGGCGAACTTCGTACCGCCTTAGAATCAAAAACTGTTGTCAACTTATTAGCTGAATTGATCTAAATTGTTTCTCCCTGCGTATCCTTTCCCCTCTCGCGTTCCCTCTCCCTCTCCCCACTCCACTTCTCCCCTTCCCCCGTCCCGCTAACCCCCCTTCCTGAGTTCCATTCCCCCCTCCACTCTCCCCCCTCCCCCTCCCCCCCCCCTTCCCCCTCCCCCGGTTCACAGTTCAATATTATACCCCTTACAATATTGCTGCAGTTCTTTCAAAATAGGAGAATTCGTTCCATACAAAATGTATGGGGAAAATAATTTTCTTCGGAGTGGAACACCCTTTACTTTTAGGGGTATTAAAAATAGATGTTGGTCGATTCTCAGACCTACCAGATAAGCACACAAAATTTCATCAAAATTGGTCCAGCCGTTTCGGAGGAGTATGGTAACAAACACCGTGACACGAGAATTTTATATATTAGATATTTATATCACAAGAATGGTATTTACTCACTCTTTGGATTTAACAGAGACACCTAAATCGTTTGTTTTTAAAAATAGAATCCGAAAAAGTGAATAACTGACATCGTCTGTTTTGTGGAAAATTTTCTTGTCATTGTGAAAAACCAACTAGTTGTGTATTGTTGACTTGTGCAAGTTTTAAGTCATAAAGAAGTACTGATCTGGATTTTAAGCGGATAAGATTACGGAGGCCTCCAAGCTGCATAGAACTACAAAACAAGGTTAGTGGATTTGTTATTTTCCCTGGAGTTGTCTGATTGTCATTTTTTGTGATATATTTGTTCGCGCAAGTAGATTTTCATAATCAAATCTGTGAGTATTAAGCTCAGAGGGTCTGGGGGTTATTTACACACCTCAGGCTCGCATATTATAATACAATAATATTAAATAATGGATAAATTCCAAAAATTCAAAAACGTCAAATGTCAATGCGCTGATTGTTTTGCTTTTGTTCTTAAGCATATAATGCTGTCCCGCTTTCTTACACACTAAATGTCAACAGTCAAAAATGAGAAAAACGGTGAACGTATGTCTGCACCCCTCCAAATGAAAAATACAATAATTATAATAAACCTCCCTCACACGTATAAAGAAAATGAAACGTGATTCCCGTAAGTAAGTGGAAAAGTAAAAAAAAATCATAAATTACGCCATCTCCGATACTGACAAAAACAAAACACGGGAGGCTAGAATAAGTACCGCCACCCCGTTAACCATTTATTGGAGAACCAACACCTCTGCCATATTTATTAGAGAACCAACACCTCTGTCATACAAGTTGTTCCCTACGTTTGATGACTTAACTGTTCTTGTGGGAGGTTTGACAGAACCTCATGTGAAATTTGAAAATTGATGTGACGTTTTGATAGAAATGTGAAATTTTTACATTTTAAAAAACGAATATTATCCGGATTTTGAGAACACAAAATTTAAAAAAAAACGGATTTTCGCGAAACGGCTCCGGATTGTCACTTGAACCCTAGTTAAAAGTAGTGGCGTGATCGCTATCTGTCTCCCTTTGCACCCTCACGGTGACACAACTTATGCGCGTCATGTTTATCTGAGGTCATACAATACGTCACAGTTTGTCCTTGGGGGTAAGTACGTTAGCAAAGTGCCTACCTAGCTACATACAGAACAATGACGGAGTCACGCGATAGTAAAATCATTTTGCCATAAATACAATGGTTTTTACTCAGGGAAAGATTTGAGAAACAGTAATTAGATCAGCGGTCGGCAACCATAGGGTCGCGAATCATGATAATGGGATCGCAGAATAGTTAACAAGATGCAATAATCGAATTTTAAGTTATTTTCAATGATAAGTATCTAATTACAAGACGATTCAGACAACACTGAAAAATTGACTAGAGATCTCATCAGTGAAAAGTTAAACTTTTTGTTTGAATTTGTTCACAACAAAAAGTTCTATTATTACATCATGAGCCGGTTGTATCGCAGTACTTGAATAGAACTTTCACTTCTTCTTCTTCTTCTTGTGCCCTGTCCGTTCAACAGACGTTGGCTATCATGTTGGCTATGCGGATTTTGTTTACTGCGGCCCGGAACGGCTCTACCGTAGGCTGGCCAAACCACTGTCTCCGGTTTTTCAGCCACAAGGTTCTCCTTCTTCCAGGGCCCCGTCTTCCGGCCTGACTTATGAGATGCAGATCTCGTTCTTCTCTGGATGTCTCATCACATGTCCAAGATATTAAAGTTTTCGGATTTTTATAGTTTTAATAACTTCTTTTTCATTATGCATCCGAACCATAACATCTTCATTCGTAACCCCGTCCATCCAGCTTATTTTAAGTATTCTTCTGTAGATCCACATCTCGAATGCCTCAAGTCGCCTAATTAGTTCTTCAGTAAACGTCCATTCCATAAAATAATATCGAAAACACGTAGCATCTGACCATTTGCATTCGTAATCCAAGGTTGAGATCATGACTGCAGAACATCTTTTTCATGCGGATAAAGGTTGCACGAGCTTGCTCAATACGGCATTTGATTTCAACCAAAAATTTATCATTTAAATTACAGTCCAAGTATACAATACTCTGTACCTTTTCTAGAACTTTCACAGACCTTGAAAATTAACTTTGAATTTTTCAAATCCTGTAAAACAACTGGCCCTCGATGTCTGATGAATGCCTCCAAAGTATTTACAAAAGCACATGTATTTCCAAGTTATTTAATATTTCAAAGACCCAATCATGCCTGATTATGTCTAAAAGGGATTGTCACGACCGATGCCGTTTTGAAACTAAATCACAGGAATTTGGCGATGGAAGTAATAAGTCCCTACCTTTGATGGCTTCATCCACTGTATCAGGGTCGATCCTGGTGCTGACAGCTTCCCACAATAACGACACAACTATTGTTACGTTACGGAATTGTTTCCCGTGCGAGCTAATAGCGAATTGACCCCTTGCACAGGCCCTCCGCCCCCCCTCTCCCCGCACCGCGCGGCGCCCGTGTCAAGCGCCGAGCGGCTCCCCGCTCCCATTCCTTCGCCGGCCTTCGGCAGAATAACTGTGTTCCCCGTGATTCGCGCTAGGCGCTCTCCGTAAACGCTCACGATGTTTTACTTTAATTGTGTATTGTGCTTAAAGAGGCTTACGCCTACCCAGAATCCTGTCTGCCGACCGCCTATCTCCTGCTTGTGAGTACCAATGAACCTTGCTACCCCTCTGTGTGCTAAGAACTGACATTTAAATTCACTAAACACGTGTAGAGAGAGTTGAGAGAAGCTCCCCCCGTTATGATAGAATTAATTAGAGATAGCCAAATACTCATGTGTGTAGTGCCGATGCTGGCCTTTTGTAGAACCCTGTTCACCTTTAATTGAATAAAACCCTTTTTCGTGCATAACAACTGTGTTCTGATTGAGGAAGGAGACCTGGAGATTTTGAGGAAAGGAAGGGGAGTAGGAATTAACAAGCGAACCACAGACACTCGCCCTGGGTTTAAGAGGGACCTTGCTCGCGCCGGCTGTGCAGAGCTAGCCGCCGGCTTGTTTATTGCATGTCCTTTCCAGGTTTTGGGTTTAGCGTTGGCCGCAAGTAGCGCCAATGCTAGCACTATATGTCACAGTTACCGACACTTTGGAGTTCATAAATTAGTAAATTTTACGATCAATTGCGAATTTTCGATTGCGAGATGTGACCGATGTCAATACGATTTTTCAACTGCCGAAGTAGGTAATTTAAATCTTTGGTGGCAATATTGTAGATGAGTTAGGTATGAAAACAGTTTCTTCTTTTCCTTTTGTAGGCATTTTAAGGAAAGGAGGAAGACAAATGGATAAATGAACAATGAAGGACTTGGGAACATGGATTTAGTTTTAAAAACTGTAGTATGTAAAAAAAAAATCCTTGGTGAACTTACTACCTGAGGGAGGCAGCGTTTCCGCATTGACTGTAATAAAAACTAAATATGGCTCCAGTCTAAACACAGAACCAAATTTATAATATATCACCCAGAATCATTGTTTTGAATCTAAGTCTACAGGGTCATGTTTTAAACTAATTATGTTCCTGATTTGTTATGGAGAATAACATGTTAAATGTTTTGCTCACAAAAATGTATCACTTTTATGTTTTCCTGTCCCCTCTCCTATTATTTAAAAACATATTAATTATCGATAAAAATCTGAAATGGAAGGAACAAATATGTCAAGTAGTAAACAAAATCAGAAAATTAATATATATATTTTTAAGAATTAGAAATTTTCTGTCGATAAAAAAATCTATATTTAATCTACTATGCCTTAGTTCAATCCACTCTACAATACGCTATTATTAGTTGGGGATCCGCGTATAAATGTAACCTTCTTCCAATAGAAATTGTACAAAGAACAATTATTAAAATTATATTAAAAAAATCCCTAGACTACCCAACAGAACGCCTGTTTGAAGAATTTCAAGTACCTACCCACATTTAAAGATTTATATATTAAAAATTCATTAATTCAAATTATAAAAGAAAAAGATAAATATCCATTTTTAAATGAAAACAGAACTCGACTTCATGTTTTTCTATACCCAAAACTAAATACGTCTTTTGCACAGCATCATTATACTTACCAGGGAAGAACTTTTTTCAATCGTCTACCAGAAGAAATCAGAAGCATTAATGATAAAACCCGAATACTGCTCTCTGTCAAGAGACATTTTAAAAATATTCTTAAGAAAAAAACTACTGTCAATTAAACTTACAAATATCCTTAGTTTTCCATAACATTCTTTCTTTTTTTAAAAATACACACCATTATCAAATAAATACTGCAGCTCACATATATTTATGTTCAATGAATTATTTAAGTACTAACTTATGTATAACTAATAACTAATAGCATTTATATACACTCCCCATCCATACACAAGCAAATGCTGTTAATGGAAGGGTAGTAAAAAAAAACCTGTAAAAAAAAATATTTTGTTGTAAAATTGTAATTATAATAAATGTTTCAATAAATAATAAAAAATAATATATATATTGGTATATATGCACGAAATAATAAATAAAAAATAACAGATAGAAACAAGCCGTTGTCTTGACATCTGAGTGAATCAATATTTGTGAACCAGAAAACACCTGCTTTGATTTTGGGATCAAGGCACCAAAAAGGTTTCGGACCGCTCAATTAGATTATGCAGCAACGTGGGTAAAAAATAACTACGCCACAAAGCGAATTTTCGAATATTGAAGAAGAAAATAAATACTTTAGCTCTGTATTGTTGTTCACTTATATTAACTCTAATCCTATTATAAAAAAAAACCATCACCTAACCTTACTTTTTTTAACCTATCCATTTCTTAATAATGTTTCATTGTTATATATTATTTAACGCATTGACCGGTCAGTGGCCGAGTTGACATCGTGTTTGGGTCCCGCCAGGCGTCATCGTTCAATTCATTTCATCGGCCGGCCGGCCCGTGCACATAAACACGATACGACGTCACATCGTGCTACGACGCGGCATCGTACCGAATGCACACTCTACAAATCTCCTCGCTCGACTCGAGCGATAGTTAAAAATTCTTTGTTCTACCGTTAAATGCTTTTTTAATATTTTTTTTTGTTTTTAATGCAAAAACAAAGAATTTTCAAATATCACTTAAGTCAGAGCCAGCCCTTGTGCAGGAAGGTTCAATCCTTAGTCAAAAATATCTTTGAAATTGGCTGCTAGCCGGCCCAAGAGATGACCCAACTAAGTCGAATATTGAAAATAGATGTATTATAGTAAAAACCCTTTATTATTAAGGGATGCTTTTTTTCCTTTTAAATCTATAATTATATTATTTATCTGCTGTTAAACTTAAACTATTAGAAAAGATTGAGAAGTAGGCGAGTTCCATCTGTGTATTCTCCTAAATAATGAATAAATAAATAAAAATAAAATGTCCACACAAGCCAACATTTGGCAACTATTAGGGACCACTTTTTTGATTTTTGTAAATCCTGTATTAGGGGCCGTTCAAATATTACGTAAGCAATTTTTTTGCAATTTTTTTTTGCAATTTTTTACCCCCCCCCCCTCCTCCCCCTCGTCAACAAAAGCAATCAAAGCTCTTACCCCCCCCCCCCCCATGCTTACGTAAATACTTACCAAAATCGACAAAATTTTGTATAAAATCCGAAAAAGTAAAAAAAAATATTGGCACTGCTGGCGTAATCACCTTCCAGACTCCCCCACCCCCCCATGTCTTAAAAAATAAGCAAAGCAAAGACCCCCCCCCCCCGCCCCCTTGTAGTGCTTACGTAATACTTGAATGGCCCCTTATCTGTCTTTGATTACAATAAAATAAAATGTATATTTTAGTATTTTCCATACAACTATTCTTTTCAATTCATAACATACCCCTCCAAAACAAATTGTGTTATAGAACGCCGTGTATGATATACATGTAAAAACTATATATAAAATCAAAATTCTTTTTAATTAGTTAATCGACGACTTGCAAAAAAAAAAACACGCCAAAAGTTAAAAACTTAATATAGTTAGTGGTGATTCGTTGGCATTTCGAACCAGTAAAAAAAATAATGCAATTAGTTTATTTTCAGTGATTCCCGCGAAATTCTCGCGCCAATTTTTGACTGTCATCCATTTAATCTCCCTGATGGTTGTTCATTATCTTCTAGCACGCAATAGAATTCTGTTAAGGAGAAAGGCTTTCTACAAAACTCAGTTTATTATTATTTATTATACTCGCTGACGTGTACCCGGCGTTATTCGGTGTTGTGAATGGTTTTGAATAAGGTTTTGAAGTTTTGAATTCATTATCTGAATTCTAATAAACTAGGTGTAGTTTTAAGGTGAGACATAAGCACGTTTATCGGGGGTTTGCCCGAGACTCACATTTTAATTTATTTCTGCGAATTTGTAATTAAGTTATCATTTTTACAACGAATTGAATTTCAACGCCTTTAAAAAATTGTAATACTTTGTACAACTAAAGTTAGCAGTGAGCACCAGATTTTATTTTTCTAGATGATGAATTAATAACTTCGGGAGGTATTCATTTAGAAACATCTTAAATATTAGTAACACGTTCTTAAGAATTAATTCAAATGAACGCGGCGGAAGGTCGAATCTCCAAACCTGCTAGGGTGAATTCGACCGTACGTCCATGCAATACACCGTGCCCTGGGGACATATTTGTTTACACGCTTTTTTCACTTACGTGCGTCGTTAAGATTCCCACATTATTTTTCTTCTTCTTTCCTTTGATAGGCCAAATTCGACAGTGGGTCCGTCGAATACACCGGTCGCGAGTCGCAATTTGTATACACGGCTTCTTTTCTTACGTCGTTAAAATGCTAAATATATTTTAGGGTATAGTGTCATCGGTAAGGTGGAAATAATATTATTATTAAGAAATAAAAAATATTTTTTATTTATTTAAATCACTTGATCATGGTCTTCCTCGGGCGTCCGAAACTTATTCTGTCCCCGACAAAAATGTATTCTGGAAAATAGACATGGGTTACGACGGACTATAAGTGGTTAATATTTCATTATTTTTAGAATGGCCTCCGTATTCTAACGGTAAGGCTCTCTACTAAAAATCAGGAGGTCGCAGATTCAAATCCTAGAATGCCCAAAAAATTTTTATTTAATTAACGTGGAAGACGCTCTCAGTATCGCCCTGGCGGAAGACTGCCAATTAGAACTTCAAATGGCTTCAGCAGTGCTTTGTGACCAGATGGTTCCTCATCTGGTGGTTCCTTGAGGAAGATGAGGTGGTTCCTCATCTTCCTCATTTCCCCTTCCCAATACCTTCACCTTCACAATGTACCTCAATTTGGAATGCCTATGGAATCATTGGCTCCAGTCGGTTGGGAGCAGTTGTGACTCTTGTGTGGTATTCACATAATAAAAGCATAGGTATGTGTGGTGTAGATACTGTTATTTTCACTGTTGATCAGGTTATGAGTCATGTTGATTATCTTCTTATGCGCAATGAAAATATAACTGGACTTAAACGTCCGGTCTCTGTGTTAAACTATAGCAGGAGAAAAGGTCACTGAAGGTGCCCACCTGCCGATCGGATATCATCGGCTATATTCGTAATCGTTCGATATTAGACCCGAACGGGCGATACTTATCTCTCTCATATAGTGCAACTTTACTGACCTCTGTTGAAACACAAATAACTATCTATACTAACGAAATCTGTTGAGAGACAATGAAGCCACATACGTATTCACGTACACTAGTACGCAATGCAACTGTCATGGTTCATGTTACTCGTATTGGATAGCGTGTTATGCCAAACGTCATATCACGATATCATGATTCCACATAATAGTCTTATTAAATTAAACTACATCGCTTCCATTTTATAGGAAGCTCCTCAATTATCGCAATTAATTTCCTTCATCATTAAACTATAAAATGATTCATACTATTTTAGAGTCTATTATTAATTATACTACGTAAACAATCAGTTGAACAAAACAATTCGCAACACGCACGAACATTTGTTAAAGAATGTATTTTTTCTAGGCAACAACAACTGTACGACGACAGTAACGGCACGCGGCATCTCTTGTTTTGACTTTTTGCTTTGTTGGCATACAGAGCTCCGGGCCAAAAAGGCCCCTTTCTCTTTCATCATGAGTTTACAATATATGGTTGTTGAAAAAATGGTTTATTTTGTTGTTTGTGAAAAAATATGTGCTTAGGGACACGGCTGCATTATGGGGAGGTTAGTCTTTATTGTTATTGCTATTTCATTCTCTCGCAAGCTAAATCCTACAGATATTTCTGTTTGTCTCTTTTTAGTGTCGCTCGTTTCCGTTTCACTTAGAATTATTTGTTAATTTTTGTAGATTGCTTTATTTGATGTTAAATCTTTGATGTTATATACACCACGACATTGTCTAGGGCCCGTGGGACTGGAAGTGAAACTCTCTTAAGAAGTTTTACAAGGGGACCGGACAAAACTTCTTAAGTGGGATTCACTGTATATTTACTAAACATAAAAAATTCTGTTGGTTGGTTATTTAAACATGTTGATAACGCTCACTTACGGCCACCAGACATGGATACTAAATGAACGAACACGCTCTAGAGTCCAAGCTGCCGAAATGAGGTACTTGAGGGAAGTGGCAGGGGTTATGAAATGGGATCATATAAGAAACTCGACGATCCGAGATGATCTAAACATTGAACCACTGCTACTCTTCATAGAAAAATCGCACTGAGGTGGCTTGGGCATGTACTAAGAATGTCTGATGACCGAATTCCGAGAAAGATACTGAGTGCGATTCCAGAGGGTAGACGTCCAGTGGGCCGCCCCAGACACAGTTGGGCGAGGCAACTCCAGAAACTGAGTGAGGAGAGGACAGAAGCCGAACAATTAGCACAAGACAGGGACGCATGGAGGAGCCTTGTCGATGCAATGTGTCCCTGACCTGAATAGGATAAGGAGAAGAAGATGATGATGATGGTTATTTAAACATATATTCCTTCACTGGAATCCACCTCTTCTAATTATTTCGACATCACATGTCTATGCCATTTCAACACAAAGGCCGCCTAAATACAAAAATACCCTTTCTGGCCACCGACAATGCAAACTTTGGGCAGGTTTGTAATACTAAACCAATGGTTTTATATTAAACGAACAAACACCCTTTGTAATACAATATTTTTATTTGATTTAACCTTCGGTCACATCAGTGGCGGCGTAGGGTAGTTTGGCACCCGGGGCGGTTTTGCATTGAGCACCCCTACTTAAAATAAAACACCAAATACTAAACACGCTTACGAGACTTTATTTTGCTAAAATATTCAATCACATTATCAAAATTGATATATCCCTGCCTCTTTCAACTAATAAAATCGAAAGATTGGTTAGTCGCGCTTGGCTCATTGTGTATCTTACGTAAGATTTTATTAATTTTAACTTTGAAAAGCTTCTTTCATATGAGGCCACCGAAACACAAATTGTTAAAAAAAATCTAAGACAGTGCTAAACTCGGAACAGACTCAGAATAGCCGCATTTTGCAATGAATCTGAGAAGCTCCAAAGTGGTCCATTGAATCGCTTCTTGATTTGGAACCATTTTACAAAGATCTTCTTCTGGTGGTATTACCAACGTTTTCGGCTGAATAACACTACATGTAACCAGAATAAAATCCATTGCCCTGAAATGATGGTCTAGTTCAGTGGTTCTTAACCTGGGTTCGATCGAGCTCCAGGGGTTCGGTGAGCCAGTCTCAGGGGTTCGGTGGAAGGCAAGACACACCCCGAAAAAAATTACGAAGAATATTGTCACTATCCCATCCCGCCCCATCCTATCCCATTGCGCCTCTTTACCCTTTCCGCCTGCGCAATGAGCGGCGCAATTCACAGTAGGTACGATTTATTATTATTCACTCGAGTGCCACGATGAACATTTCGCTCTCGATGTTACGCGCGGTATAAGATCAGACCAAACGCAACATGAATTCTTTATTTTAGGGAATTAGAAATTAGATTAGAAAAATAATGAAAATTTAATTGCGATGCGTTTCAAAATATGATATTAGTATGTAAGTAGTTAGGCACTAATTATTAATTGATATGTCTGTATAGAGGGAAATTTTGTGCGCATTCTTTGACTGCACGAGTGAGTTGTCGTTGACACCCCCTTGGTGCTTGGCACCCGGGGCGGACCGCCCCCTCCGCCCCCCCCTTACGCCGCCACTGGGTCACATCCCGCAATAAATAGCAACCCTCAAGGCCTCGATCGTATTATTTTAGAGGGTCAAAATAACCGCTTCATCTTACTTAAAAACCTTGATCAAATAGGAATACGTGGAGACCTATTTCCCTGGTTTAAATTATGTTTATGCAACAGAACGCAACTAGATACAAATATACAAATCATTCCCCATAGATATAACTTCTGGTGTACCACAGGGGTCAAATCCTGGCCCTCTTCTTTTTCTTATATTCATAAATGAATATGAAATGACTTTAAGAGTTTGCGTGATAAATAAATACTCGATAGTACGATGCGACTAAGCAATATTTGAACTGAAGAGTCTTGACTGTAATGGTTTGACCATTAGTAGAAAGGTTCTTAAATGACATTGAATAAATCTGCAGGAGGATGTTTGTAGCCGGAGGAGGAGCGGGCACACCACCGAGCAGGAGGGTCGAAAGACAAAAGCCGAAGAAGGACACACGAAGAGGAATGGGAGGAAAGGAATATTGAAAAAAAAAACACGGAGTAGTACGTGAACTTCGAATTAAACTTATCAATATCAGAAAAGAATTTCTCCTTTATTTGAGTAGTTAGTTTTCTTTACTTGCCAGTAGTTTATATGAATGTCAAAAACTTGAGAATAATCCTTCACGCACTTCGACCAAGTATATCTAGACAAGGCGTGTGAGTCTTAAAAATGACACCGGAACCAAAAATATTGGTTTACAAAAACATTTATCAAAAAGAAAATGAATTATCTCACAGTCAAAAGATCCCAAGAAGCATTGGTTTTACATTTTTTGGTCTGAATGGAGCAAATTTGTTTTCCAGCAAGTTCATGGCAACGGAATCACTAGCTTTGTGAAGACCATTTTAAAAACACAAAATTGAGGTAGTTACAGATATTTTAGGTGTGAGCTATCACGAACTTTATTATTAGCTCTTTAATCAGTTATAAATACTTAAAAAAATAAACGTAACAAATGGATTCGAGGCAGTGTATCGAGAAAAGTAACATTTAATAAAGAATGTTCAATTTTTTGCGACGCGACGCGACGAAATTCTATCACTAGTTAGTTATATTGAGATTACTCATAGGTGGTGTTACTTTTGTATTGAAATTGGATATGGGAGGGCTAATCTGTAGTTATTATATCGATGTTCACGCATCACTTTTTCTAGAAGTTCCCATTCGTATGACTTTATATAATTAAAAAGTGTTTGTAAGAAACCCAATTCATGGTATTTTACGGCCGAGTAACAGAAAACACGGCGATTTTAGTTCCTCTTGAAGCCACCTGTAAATCATTGTCAAGCTACACAGACTAATGATTCCCCTTATATTGTTTTATGTAACTAAATGCTATATTATTTTTAATTATTTAGATATGTTTCTTATGTTAATTTACTAATTGTTATTTTTTAACCCTTTGGGAATGTTAAATATTCTAAATGTTTTTTTTTCAGTTTTGTCGTAATACTTTTGTATCTACTTATCCACATTGTATTATAATTTTACAAAACAAATCCACTTATCTACATTTTGCAAGGGTCATGGTAACAAAAGGTATTCCTTACAAATACATTTTCAGGTTCGTCGTTGACTTAGGGTAGTAACAGAAAAAGCCAGAATAGAAAAAAGACAGTGGAAGTAGAGAGGGGAAGGTCAAGATTGGTTACCGAAGGGGTGAACGTGTCTTACACCATTAAAAAAACAGGTCATTTGCGACCCCTACGTGGGAGGGTAGTAACTCTGCGTAATATTTAGTTTGTACGTTTTCCATGTTTTTTCAATTGACGGGGGAGTTGACTAAAAGCAAAAATATTGTCTTTACTCAGAAAAACATCTCCCAAATGGATTGTGCTTGAAAAAGAAAATATACAGGTGTATAATATATTGTGTTTTTGTGTTTCAAAATATTGTCAAAGCCGGTTTTTGTAATAAAAAAATCACGATTAATTTCATAACACCATATTGTTAACTAACTAACTAACCATCACACTAAGCCTCACTCACATTCATACATCGTCCCATATATACTCTTCTATTATCCTGACTGATTCACTTGACTCTGCTATGTATGGATGAAGAATGCGTTAATGATGAATGTAAGTAAGTCTAAAGTCATGGTGTTTAAAAGAGAAAGTAAGAAAACAGTGTGCAATATAGTTGTGAATTATGAATACTTGGGACAGGTGGATGAGTTTGTCTATCTGGGTAGTATGTTTACGAGAGATGGGAAAGCTGATAGAGATATTGAAAGAAGGGTAAATGCAGGTAACTCCATTAGTGGAGGACTGAATGCCGTTGGCGCTCATAAACCATATCGTTTGTTACAAAAATATTGTTAACAGTTCAGCAAGAAACAGTTTTAAGAAAACTAGCAATAAAGTGAATGCTACTAAATTATGACACACTGTCAAGCTAACCATCGAGCCCTTAAAATTCTTCAAAATTGCAACTTTTAGATAGACATCTACGCCTATTTAAGAAAATTATATTCAACGTACTTTTTTACATCTCTGGGGATGCTATGTAGAGCGGTGACGGTCCGTGAGTTTTTAGTGAGCTAGAGCTCTAATATAGAAAAATATGACGTTATTGACGTTGTTGCAGCTGAAAACGTATTTTTGTTTTCAAATTATCAAATTTTTATACGAAGATCTTTAGAATTCTTTCAGTCAAGGGATCTTCATACAAAAAGTTGAAATTTTGAAAAAAATTTTAATTCTTTTTCAGTTACAATGACATCAGTAATGTCGTATTTTTCAATCTTAGCACTCTAGCTCACTGAAAACTCACGGACCGCCACTGGTGTGGAGACTATTTTAGGTACAAGAAGGAGAGGAAATTCTGAGAAGGGAAAAGGTATGAGATGAGTAAGTATTTGGGGGTCAGTGTGTCCAGGAGTGACTGCGTGTAAATCTATCCCTCCCACTGCGTTACAAATCGATGGGTTGAGAGAGTCCGGCTGGAGAGATCTAGATTAGTTCTCCCTCAACCAATCTCTCCCGATCCGGCCACTCAGTCAGTGGGCAAGCGCATTGGCCGTCCAGACCTAGTCAAACGTCACCATCATGAACCAGGGCACCACTGCTAAGTCACCAAACGTAGCGAACCACTTGGGGTGAACCATATCAGAGATGTTGGTTACCCAATAAATGGTTCCCTGGCGGCGGTTCCCATACCTGCCTCTCAAATTGTTACATATAATTTTTTTTTATTTAAATAAAACATACAACGAAGTTTCATGTAATCGATAAATATTCTTCCTAGACTTACAGAAAAGTCAATAGATGTCGCATATTAAAAATAAAAATGGATAAAATTTATCCAAGACACTATCTACATAGCAGTTGGTTCGGGTTTGAATCTTGCAATCATACATAAAGATAATAGCAGTCATTAAAAATATGCGTTAAGAAAATAAAGGCAGTTTTGGTAGTTCTTAGTCGAAGTATGATACAGTTAAATATGACCAAATCGGATAGGGACACATTAGCTCAGTTGGTAGAGCTCCTCCCCGGCAAGGCGCAAGCCCTGGGTTCGAGTCCTATTTGTGACCGTATCTTTATCTGATTCTTCTGTTCTCAGATTTTCGATGGAGTTTCGCTAATACTGTCCTTAATTAAATAAAATATAACAAGAAACAGCTTTTAGAGCGTTTAACCAGCCAGCGACCAAAAATCCACATTTCGTCGAAAGTTGTTCTTCCGATCGTGCAGGGTGGTTACAATGAGAAATATTAATTATTCTCCGTACCAGCTTTTTAAAATTATAACTCAATATCGATTTTATTTCATTCCAAATTTGCTTTAATTTATACCTACATCCAAAAATGCTGAAAGGCGTGATGATAAAACTGTTAAAATAATGTACTTTCTGTAATTATTTTTCGATTATAAGTATTTATCATTTTTCAATTATGTCTATGTTAAAAAAATCTGAAATATATTAGTGTGTAAGTGCGCAAATATATACACAAAAGGACCAATTTTCGTCAAGAAACACATGTACTTATATATTTTTTAATGATTTTATTTAAAATAAAATTAAAATTCTAAAACATGCGATACCCAGATAATGTATTGTTTTATTTTACTGCATGATTATATGATTTGAAATGGGTGTGGTATAAAACAAAATCTTTTTTGAAAATTTAACAAATCTGCAAACGACCTATGGTATAACCTTATTATACCAAAAATAAACATTTTTTTCAAAATTTAAAACACGCGAATGCTAGATAAAAGAACAATCTTTCGAAATCCATTTATAATTTTTTGTGGAAAAGAGTCATTACGTCTAAAATCTGATTTAAAAATGACATATTTCTGGTTTTCTCTGGTAATACCCTCTTAAGAAAACTAGTAAAAAAATAATGAATGCATACTAAATTATTTAAAAAAATCTTTTAAACTGCCAATCTAACGATCGATTCCTTAAAATGCTTAAAAATAGCAACTTTTAAGTAGAAATCTACGTGTATTTAAGAAAATTATATTCAAAGTACCAACATAACTTTACGACTTATCGATTTTACTTCAACCTTCAACATTCAAGAACATTACTCAGCATTCAACTCTATTTATAAACCCTTACGAAAAACATTTCGGTCTGGATTTGGGAATTTAAACCTTTGATATCGTCGCGAACGGGTACAGAATAAACTAAACTCGTCACTTTTTATGATATTCATATGTTATGTAGTCTATTAACCCTTTGTACAAGTCCCTTGGTAGTACCCCAGTACCCCAGATTGTTCTTTTACTTTATGACTTTGTAAGTTATCCCTTTGAGAGAAATTCAATTTGATATTCTTTTTGCAATGTTAGATTTCAACCAGTTTTTTGATGCCATGTGCTAACACGTTCTCAGAATAAATCATAACTGAACTCAAAATTCTTTTCTTCATCAATATTCCTCGGCTGGCTAAGTCTTCCATTACGACACAAGCAACATTTTCGGCTTACTGTGGTGGTAGTAGGAGATTTTCAAATATTGTCCGGTTATTCGTAACCCGGGAATGTTTGTCTTTATTTCCAAAAAAAAGAAAAAAGAAACCGGTTTGGTAGTTGAATATAAATCAGTTTCTTATTTAAAAAATAAATATTAGCTTAAAATGTACGATAGTTTTAAACTTTCTAACTTTGTAAAGCGCTAAAGCGCTCGTAATGCACAGAAAACTATCAAAAAATATTTTTGAATAATTTGGTATTTAAATGAGTTGGTGAAATAGGTTTTTGCCAATAACGTCATTGCCAATATGCAACTGAAATTAATTCATTCCACCGCATTCCGAATTGCTACCGTTTTATAACATACGAGTATTTCCCTTGAATAAGTTTTACAGTTTCTAAAAAAATGTGAGTTATTTTTAAGGATGTTATCTGTGCATTTGCCATGCTGAAATGGTAATTAATTGAGAACTATTTTATAAGCACATATTTTCTGATATTTTACAAGTTATATGCATGAAAAAATTCGCAGTGTTCATATTTCCCAAGAGATTTTAGAAATGACGTTTTGGAATTTTTAGAATTCACTCACACTTTAATATTATCCTTGTAACTATATTCCATACTTTCAAAATTATTGTCACAGCTAGTAGTGTTGGTAAGGGTCTACAGAGACGTCACGGAGCGGTGTGTGAGAGAGATGCAATAAAATAATGACTTTTTTTCCTTTGGAGGGAACAGACCTACGTACATTTTGTATCTCATCTTTTGAAAGGGCTGCAGCAATATTGTGATAAGGGACGAATGTTTGTTGCCTTTTTTACGCCGACACGATTTCGTTACTGTGAATCGTCACGGTAAAAATAAAATAAAATCGTAGAACTAAGCAAACTTGGGACAGGCAGGTACTCCAAGATACAAGATTTACGACTTTTACTTTCGCGTAGCAGACTTCTTAACTTTACATAAATCTCAAAGGTGCGAATCTGCTGGCACGTTTTTGTATTCAAAAGCTTAATAAAGCTGATGTGATAATGTTTCCCAAAGCAACTTTAGTACAAACTAGTTTGGGAACTCTCTTCGCTTTTAGGGCCTTTTTAGCCATTGTCTGTGTCTAGTCTACGTCTCCCTAGTATCGTAAATGGATACCGTAGCAACAGTGACGTGTTTCGTGATTTTAATATTCTATAAAAAGACGCTTAAGCCTTTTTTACTTGAAATATGAATAGAGCATTACCCGAAAAAATCGGACATTTGATTAATCGTCAGCCCACAGTACTGGAGGTAAAAATAAGACTGGGTGTGGGTGTGTAAGCATGAGCCACATTCGCGGAAATGATATTAAAGTACGTCGGTGTGGAAAAGGTGTTATATTAAATATAAAATGGATTTTGTGAGAACCTTGTTCTGAAATAATGTTCGAATGGGTGTAAAACCATTTGAATTATCGATCTACGTTGCTAAAAGTGAGGGCAGTATTATTCTTTTTAATTTTAACAAGAAAAACTCTCTTTTATAACTTTTGAAGGTTATTACCATCAACTTAATATATCATTGAAGAAGAAGATAACAATAATAATCTAAACGAAAATATAAAAGAGAACAAGACACAGAAAACATAAAAAAGGCAATGGTCGCAACTGGGACTCGAACTCAGACCTCTCGTCTAACCGGGACGTGCGCGTTAACCAATTTCGCTATTGCTACCTTCTGTCAAGCCGTCATAATAGTCAATCACATATTTCAAACTTTAGAATTAACAATATCATGTTCAACTATTTATTTTTCCATATTATGGGCAACTACCCTTTTTATTGGAAACAATCATTCTCAGAATTGGTTTGTATCCTGGATAGCGTCTCGGATAAATAAATTTATCCTAGACGTTAATTTAAATTTAGTTTGTATTATTTCACAATTAATTCGTTGAAAATAATATATAGCATATTTGCGGCACGTTTCAGAGCAAAAGATACTCTCAGTATCGCCCTGGTGTAAGACCACCATTCAGAATTGAAACTTTGCTTAATACGGCTTTAGCGGTGTTTAGTGACCAGATCCACCTTCCTCTTTCACATCCGCTTAAATATTTACTGGATAAAATAACAATCTTTCGAAATTAATTTATATTTTTTTGTAGAAATGAGTCGATACGTCTAGAATTTGACTAAAAAATGGGTATTTCCAGTTGTGTCTGGTTGTACCGCATACTGCTTTTGCAGCGTGATCACAAAAAAAAAACTTTTTTATGGTGGAATAACTTTTGGAGTAATACCTCAAAGTGTCATATTTAATAATATTGAATTAACTTACCTCCATCGACGTCCACACACACGGACCCTGGGCAGCAGTGTTCGTTGGCCGTGCACCTCTTTCCGTAGCACGGTTCCTCCAGTTCCTGCTCGGCGAGTTGACCATCTTCAGATCCTCCATAACCCTCGTTCAGATGCTGAGGATGAACAAAACACACAAGTTAGTCAACTCTTCATGCTTTTAAATATTTGTACCCACAAATCTCAACAATTTGCGACGATGGAATTTCGGAATGCTTCTTGATGATGTATTTTAAATTTGCTATATATTTCTTAATTTTGAAGTTGTCGTAAAAACAAATACCATTCTGAAAAAAAGATGAAATTCTCTATTAGATGTTTGTATTTGAAATAAATACATTGGTAGTTCTAAATATTAAAATCTTTATTTCAAATACGAAAATGGTGTCAAAAAACGTAGGAAAAATGTTGACTCAAAACTGCCGTAACTTTAAAGAATTCATAATTTAGAATACATATTTCTTTTGTTTAGGGTTTGTATATTGATTTATTTATTTTAAGAAAATCGACAGTTTCCAATGTTATTAATTTATACTGTATAATTTACCTGAGAAACCAATTATACAGGGTGCTAAGGGACGTACTTGACTTACTCTAACCAGCGATTCCTGACATTATTTGGAGTAAAAAATGTTAATGAAATTTTGGTCTCCGGTGACTTTTTGGATGACTTTTTTTTTCAAAATTTTTTTCCTCAAATCCAACAAAAAAAAATTCTTCTGCATGTTGCCACTGATCACTCAGCCGAATAACCGACCAACCCCTAACCCCGTCTCCAATAGTCCAACACCTACCATTTTTTTATGTTTTTGTAGAAAAAAATAAATAAAATAAAAACACCAAAAATGTCACCGGAGACCAAAATTTTATTTACATTTTTTACTCCAAATAATGTCAGGAATCACTGGGTTAAGTAAGGCAAGTACGACCCTTAACACCCTGTAGATTTCCTCATTATACTATTATATTGTGTATTTAGAAATTAAACAGTAATCTTAAAACAACTAAAAGACGTCATATTAATGTTAAATGATATGATTACAGATTTTCACGGCCAAAAGTATTTTTGTTATTTATTTTTGGGGTGTTATGCCGTGTTGCGTTACCTCCTCAGTCCACCATCAGGGCAGATTTGTGACATCTGGGCACAGTAAAGCTGTCCTAAACGTTGGCTAAAGGAGGAGGTAGCGCCACACCCAAAAAATGAATAGGTAAATAATAAAAAAAATTTTTTTTACTTAAAACTGTTAGAAAAAAAAATCCCGACAATTTGTAATCATGTACTTCGACAATTTTTAGGACTGTCTATGGAAATAAGTTTACATAATATTTGAGATAAACCATGAACCATAATCATTTCTCTTTCCAATGAAGAATAAATCAAATGTTTCTGCATTATAGGCATTCTGTATGGATACCCCCGTCAGATCTATTCTTCAGAGGCTAATAGAATATGATGTTTGTGGGTAGTAATGTCCTTCCGAGGCTTGAAGGGTTAAAACATGTCAATACACAACCTTCAATGGAGCTATTTTAGTAGTGGAAGATTGTCTCAGAATCCCCTTGTGAAATACCATAATTAACTGTTCGACTTTAGCCTTGTTTGAATATCTGAATAGCCTGGTAAATTCCAATCTTCCTTCACAACATCTTCTGATCAATTGTAAAAGGAACGAAGGAACACGTCAGAGGAATCGAATCCATTTGGCTGAACTCGGAATCGGACTTCGAATCGAATCTAATCTAAAATACTAGCACTCTCTTTAACCGGCAGCAACGTAAGCAGATATATGCGTTAAAAAATACGATAGTAGTCAAGTACAATAAGCGTGTTTATACGTCAACGCGTATGTCTCCATAGAAATCGTTCTAACTCCGTTATTGTTTTAGTGACATCCCTAAAACAAAAAGTAAAAGGTCGATAGCGGATCAAGCTGTACATCCCTATCAAGTTGTCCATAGAAATACATAACAAGAATATTCTGTCAGTCGCGCGGTTGACACATATTTTTACCCGCCAAATTGCCTATTTTTATATGAAATGATATGACAATAATGAGGTGACAAAAGTTTTTATTATACATTTATACAATAGAATAAGTATTGTTGTTTACATAATCTCTGATTTTAGTACCATTTTCACATTAAAACATCACGTGAGTCATTTTTACATTTTCTTTAATGTTTGCATTATAAATTTGAATATTTACAAATGCTAATATTTATTTGTAATATAACAATTTGAAAGCATATTTTGTAACCTTTCTAAAACAGTTTTTACTATTCGGCTACGTTCAGAACTGTTTCATTTATAGAGCTTTAATTGTGAAGCGGTAATAACAAAAAGTTGTGACATTATAAGTGAATATTTGCGGTTTTCGGAGGGGTTAGTTCTTCAATAGTTGGTACAAAACACGTGGAACTATTAAATTTTAATAAATAATTAAGCAATCAAAAGGGCAAAATAAAGCGTGTGAAATCAATTAATGGATTAATGCTTAAGTATTTATTAACCCCTCAGGCCTCAGGCATATTCTGTCAGAAGGTCAGAGTATTTCCGCTTTGCAATAAAATTAAAATAAATGGAATATTTTTTAACGTATTCCAAAACCAAAAACTGTTTTTGAAAGGTGATGAAATAATCTAAATAATAATTATTATTATTTTCTTAGAAATAAACGCAACATTTTTGAAATACAAAATTGTATTTCAAAAATGGCCGGATCGATAGAGACTGGTTGAGGGAGGCCTTTTGACCATTCCAGTCCGACTCTCTCGACCAATCGCCTTGCAACGCAGCTGGAGGGATGGATTCATACATCCGTCACCCCTTATACCTTGTTCCTTTCCAGAACTTCCTATCTATCCGTTTCTTAAAAAAGACCCTCCACGCAGCGTCTCCTAAGATGACATTGGCCGTGAGGGGAATTGTTTTTCTCAGGGCCTCGTGTGTGGAGCTAATGTAAAAAAATGCTAAGTCACCAAACGTAGCAAACGCGAACTTGGGGTGATCTATGGCAGAGTTGCAGTTGCAGGTGTTGGTTATCCAATAAATGGTTCCTGGGGCGGCGGTATCCACACCCGCAACCCAAAATCAAGTTATATAATATTTAAGAATAATTAATTTTTCTCATCGGAACAGCCCTATATCAACTATAACTCTTACAAGGGTAAGATCGCAAGACCATCTTTCGACGAAATTTGAATTCTCAGCCGGTGGTTTATGGCTCTTAACATGCTTGCTAGTAAGAAACGGCTAAATTTATTTATTTATTTATTTATTTATTTTATTTTAAATGCACATTTACAGTTACATAACCAATAATAAACATACATTTTATTTTATTAAGTAATAATAGCGTTTTTGAATTGATCAATATTTAGTTTAAAAATATCTATATCAGGGGGCAGGAAATTTAGTAAAATAATCATTTTTCCGAGCGGCATTACTAATGGTAAGTTAGTTCTGCATCTCGGAACAACAAAAGTTCTGTGTCTGCGTGCTCTTGTGAAGTTGTCGGGGACATAAAACTCAAATTTTTGTAATATATCGGGAATACAGATGTTACCGTTTAAAAGTTTATATGCTGTTGTCAGCAAAGCAGTTTTCCTTCTTTCGGCGAGGCTATTAATACCCAGCATGCCGGACAAAAAGGCTGATGGATATAACCAGGGATAATATCCGAAGTCTCTAAGATACAAATATCTCAGAAACTTCTTTTGCACTTTCTCAATCATTTGAGAGTATGTTAAATCCACTGGTCCCCATATTACTGAACCACTTTCCAAAATGCTACGTACTAAACTATAGTATAGCAAACGAATCGCGGCTGAGCTGCAAAAGTGTCTGGAGTTGCTTAGCACAAATCCTAGCATTCTTAGAGCTTTGCTGCATATCGTCTCTATGTGGACGTGAAATGTTAGGTGCGCATCAAATGTGATTCCCAAATCTCTCAAAATAACAATGTGCTGAAGAGACGAATAAGACATTTTGTAGTTAAAGTAAATCGTTTTGTTCGCCTTGGTGTAGCACATGATAGAGCATTTCTTAATATTAAATCCTAATTTATTGGTGTGACTCCATTCGACGATAGAATTTATATCACTTTGTAGCTGCAAGCAATTTTCCAAAGATTTTATTAAAAGGAATAGTTTAAGGTCATCCGCGAATAAGAGAAACTTAGAAAATTTTATGCAATGATAAATGTCGTTGATAAATAGCGAGAAAAGTAAGGGTCCGAGATTTGACCCCTGCGGAACTCCAGAGTTTGTGATGAAGTTGGAAGATTGAAATATACCATAAGTTACGTATTGCTGTCTGTTTGAGAAATAACTTAGAAATAGACGTAGAAGTTTCGCTGAAAATCCAAATTGGTCGAGTTTATTTAGGAGAATAAGCGGATCTACCGAGTCAAAGGCTTTTGCGAAGTCGTTGTATGATACATCTACTTGATTGTTGCTATCAAGAGCTTGAGATATGTACTCCGTAAAAACCATTAGATTAGACACAGTAGATCTGCCAGACCTAAAACCGTGTTGCTGGTCAATTATAAAGGGTTCAACTTGGGTATAAATGAATTTATGAATTATTAGTTCAAACAACTTGGCTGGAGAGGATAGTATCGCCACTGGTCTGTAATTAGAGACTGGAGCCTTATCACCAGTTTTATGTAACGGTGTAACTTTCGAGATCTTCCACACGTCTGGGAATATTCCGGAGTTAAGTGAGAGATTATAAATATACGCGAGAGGTGTTAATAAGGGCTCAAAACAGCCCTTTAATACGAATGACGGAATAAGATCCGGTCCAAAAGAAGTTTTGGCTTTTAATTTTTTAGCAGCCGCGGTGATGTCAATGTTTGTGATGTTTTGAATATCAATATTCTGCGCTATTAGTGGTGTTTTTTTACCAGGTATAAAAGATTTCAAGTCCGCAGCTTCCTTACTATAAGTTGATTTAAAATAGTCTGCAAATGCTTCTGGAATATCTGCTCCCGAGAAAGACTGATTATTCCAAGTAACATGGTCAACAAACCCACCATCACTTCTTTTGGACGAGATATATTTCCAGAAAGATTTGGGATCACATTTGATATTTTTTTCAACAGAATTAATATATTGCACATGTGCTAATCGAATATTGCGTTTTATTTTTGTTCTAAGTAGACAAAACATGTCACGTTCACTTACCATTCCAGTTTTCTTCCATTTTTTGTAATGTTTGAATTTGAGCTTTATGTCGCTAACAACCTCACTAGAAAACCATTTAGGATATTTCCTACCATTCCTCGGAGTGCGCTTAATTTTGAAACACATATCAAAGTATTTATAAATTATAGAATAAAAAAAGGTTTGTCGCTAAATTAACATCATTTATGTCCTTCAAAGGCTGCCAATCATGAGATTGTAAATGGCAATAAAGAGCCTTAAAATCACCATGTTCGAAGTTCCATCCTCGCCTAACACTATTATCCGTATTATTCAAGAAGTTTCGTGTTTGACAATTGGTTGTGTTTTTGTTCGGCAAAATCTCTATACATAACGATGGATGATAAGCGTCTTCTTTGACTAGTGAGTATAAGGATTTGTATACTTTTAAATTAAAGTTACTGAGTACAATGTCCAGCGTGCCTCCCTTCACATTTGTAATAGAGTTACTCTGATTCATTTGAAAAAGATTCATAAAATATAGGAGATCCATTTGGGTGCCTTTGCTACTTGAGTTCAGATTAAAGTCGCCAATCACCACAATTTTTTTATTAATTAAAAAATTGTAGTTCTCTGTAACCTTATCAAAAAAATCGGAATATGTTTTATTTGGCGACGCCGGCGGAATGTACACAACACAAATGTAAATTACACCAAAATCACTTAGGTATGTCTTTATCCACATATTTTCGTCTTCACTTTCCAGATAGGTAAGTCTCTGGGTTAGGGTGGCGCGGTCACGTCTCGCGGCTAGCAGTACTCCTCCTCCCCTTGAATGACCCGAGGTTCTATCCTTTCTGAAGACGTCATACCGTTGATCGAAGAGTTGACCATTGTAAATGCTGTCATTAAGCCATGTCTCTGAAAGTAGTATAAGGTCGTTGTTTTGTAGTATCACACTTTCTATGAAATCATCAGTCTTGGATCTTAATCCCCGCACATTTTGATAGTAAATTGTGCAAGGGAGAGAATTCGTTTTTAGGGAGTTCTCTAGTCATTTCGGGGCGGCATCATCGTTCGGTTTGGGCCGGTTTTGGTTAGTATCAATTGGATTTTGTTTCGGTTTTATGTATCGATAATGTCTTATCGGTACTCCTCTAGGCCATAAATTTTCCTGTAAGAGTTTATCATACAGATCCTCCGTTACACGTAATACGTTAGTGGCCCTTCTGTACGAAACTAATCAAGTAAAAATCCTTTGCAATTCCATGTATGTATAAGAGAATGGACACGAAGAGTGATGAGCTAATATTATCTTTAACGATCCCTAAAGATAGCTCAAGATGGACAGTGAGAGCTTCCAACCTTCATTAGTGAAAGAGGATTCCGAAGTAAAAGTAATGATGTTGGTTGGAATGATACATGGGGGACTACTTTGTTTTTATGTATTTCACGACTTTGCTAAAGTTTCCTTCACTTTTAGAAGTATTCTTCTGAACGAAAATTTGAAAGCTTTTGCGTAAACAATAATATGGCATCTAGTATTATTTTATTATTTCACGGTTAAAACGTTCGTTTAAATGCTCTATACCTTTTGATTGATTTGACATCGAATGCTAAAAGTATGGCTAATAAATGGCTTTCACATTTCAGGAGGTCAAGGGTTCAAATCCCGGCAAATTTTAGAATTTTTTGTTTCAGTTATTTCAGACTCTCTCTCTGGTTTCAATCCTGGGATTGATTTGCAGCAATTTCCTCTATTCGTCTCTTCCACTCTTCCCTGTCTTGGGCGGCTCTCTTGAAGTCTGCATATGATGAGCAGCGCACGTCCACCAGCAGGTCCTCTAGGTACTCTCGGCGTAGGCGTCCCCTAGAGTTTGTCCTCTCGTTCATACCCTCCATTATTGCATGCAAGAGGCTTTCTTGTCGTATTACATAGCCGATCCATCTTGCACGCCTTTCGGACAAGGTCCTGAGCAGGTGCCTTCCTCCTTCGATTCTTTGGAGAACCTCCTCATTTGTAATGTGGTCTCTCCAGGAAATTCCTAATAGTCTTCTGTAGGACCACATCTCAAAAGCCTCTAATCTCCGTTTATCTCTTTCGGACAGGCACCATGTTTCGCACTATTGGGGTCTATTGTCCAATTGGAGTATGTATTGAGACCTTCGACCAAGTATATTGAGACTGAAGGGAGCGGGCAAGGGAGAGAGATGAAGAAGAGGAAGGCTATTAAATACCTGGCAATTCAGACATGACAAACAAAAACGGCTTCCATTTCAAGCAAAGTTTCGATCAGGGTGATACTGAGAGTATCTCTATAGTAGCACTCTGGAAAGTTTTTTAACCAAACTTTATATATAAGAATGAATGTTTATTTCTTTGTCCCGTATGCGTTCCCATACCATGTCATACCAGTCGGATGACTGCGATGAAACTTTGATGATTTGTTGTGCGCACGTCTACAAAGGTTTCTATTATCTATAAAGGTGAGCTCTGGCTTATGAAATTCATATAAAAAATTACAATATGTGGCGCGCAAGTTGATTGCAAAATATGTGTATTTTATATAGTTTAGCGGCAGCTAGCGAAGGCTTGATGGAAAGAGAGATGGTAATGCGAGAGGAGGAGGGGAACGAAGGAGAAGGGGGTTTACGGGGGGGGGGGTATGTAACCAAAAGCACTTCAATTAACACTTAAATTAAAACATTAACACTCTCAAGTTCTTCAAGTTATATTGAAACACATGCCGGGTACACGCTATTTCTTCGTGATCGGGTCTCTACGACTTTGGCGATCACTCTGGTGAATGTATCTCTATTTTGCGCTGCCCAGAATAGCTCCTCCACACTTCTAATACCGGTCCACTCGCGTATATTTCGCAGCCAAGACATTTGTCTCCTACTAGGCCCTCGGCGACCCTCCATCTTGCCTTTTACATTATACATTTTCAGATAAATAAACAACTTGTAATTTTGTGAACTTAACTACGACAGTAATAATAAAGAAGAACTTCAACAACATATTGATTAATATGGATAACACGTTCAATCAATTAAGAGGTATCAGACGGTTATACCCCACCCCCTATTAACAGGTAAAGCATACGTCAAGGGGGGGGGGGTGAGAGGGTGGGAAGTTATGACGTTGCCAGGCAACTGTATTTACATAATATATCCGCATTTAGGCAACTAACTGTCATTGAATTGTGGATATTGGCATGATCGATTGGACATTTCTATTGAATTGGACCAGTGTGTGCTTTGATCATATGTAACTACTATTGTTACCCAGGTTTTATGACATTTTTTTCTCCTTGTGTACTCAATACGTTGTCATGGCCGTAGACGATGTTTTTTGTATGATTATTTTCAGTTTTTTTTAGCTCCACACATGAAGTCTTATGGAAAATAATTCCCATCAGAACCTTTACCAATTGTGGGGATGCTGTGTGTAGTTTCTTTTTAGGAAACGAAGAATGGGAACTTCTGGGGAGGGAACAGATATGAGGAGCAGGGTGGGTAGGAATCTATGGGACAATGCGATCTAATGGGACCAGTTGAGTGGGAATCGCGTTTGGGTCCCACCCAGACGTTCCGTGTTCGATTCCTCAACTGGCTAAGTCCTCCATCACGAATCTAGCAACATTTTCGGCTTTCTGTGATGGTAGTAGGAGATTTTCAAATATTGTCGGGATATTCGTAACCCGGGAATTTTTGTCTTTCTTAAATAAAAAAAAAGTGTCCAAGTGTGATGGTTGTATGAATCTGTCCCTCCCACTGCTGTACAAGGCGATGAATCGAGAGAATCCGACTGAAGAGTTAAAATGTCTCCGTCAACCAGTCTCTCCCGATCTGACACGCCATGCAGTAGGTGGACAAATGCCGCCAAGACCTAATAACAGTTTTTAATTAGGGAGATGGGTGTGATTTATTTATTGGATAACCAACACCCCTGCAATAGGTTATCCCAGGTGGTTAGCTACATTGGTGACTTAGCAGGGATTCGTGGGGTGAGATTTGCCTAGGTCTTGGCGGCGAATACGTTTGCCCTCCAGCACTCCAGCTGGATTACCTCTGCCAATTTGCGCATCACTGCATTGGGAGGGATGGATTCATATGTCCATCACCCCTGGACACATTTGTAGCC
Organism: Limnephilus marmoratus; assembly: GCA_917880885.1. Lineage (NCBI taxonomy): Eukaryota > Metazoa > Arthropoda > Insecta > Trichoptera > Limnephilidae > Limnephilus > Limnephilus marmoratus. Next base: position 33,317,018 of record OU862932.1, read on the forward strand.
GAGCAACGAACAACCTTAAAAATATTATTTAAATCCGATTTTACACACTGGTATCACCGGGCACCGCTCTCCGGCCGAGTGCGTGATAATGCAAAATTATTCCGGTTTCAACGTTCGTTTCATCCGCCTGCTTTTCCCCTAAGCGAGATAATTATTAAAACTGTGCTAACTTATTGTAACATAAAGTTTCAATGTAAATATATTTGACTCGCGTTAATCAAGAGTTATTATTGAAAACCTCCATAACACATGCATCCAGTTTACAGACGTGGCAAGGCCTGTAAACTGTCAAACCCTCTGGATAAAATATCTAAACATAACCCATATTGCTAAACATTGAACCCCTGATTCCTACCCAACCATTATACTTTTTCTCTTCCCAGAACTTCCTCTCCTTCCTTTCTCTAAAAAAACACATCACACCGCGCGGCGTCCCCAAAGATGACGTAGATCCCGTGGAAAATTCCTCAATTTCAAGCCTCAGGGTTTCCTGTGTGGAGCTAATGTTAAAAGAAAACTCTTTTCACAAAATTTGCAAATCACCGCAGACTTTTCCGGTATATCACATAATAATCAGCTTTTTTGCCGGTAAAACCTCGTCCCGAATAATTTTAACTCACTGGGGATTTTTATGCAAATCCAATTTATTTTTCCGAAATATTACGAGAAAAATGAAAGTTTATTTTAAATCAATTACGTACAGACGAAAAAATATTTTAGAATGTAGAATATTAAGTCGTCTTTATTTTTGTGTGGCGTCTTAGTCTACTAGTCGAAAGCTATCATAATGTAATCAACTAGCAGGTTTTTGCTGCTAGGCCCTGCAGCCGCCTTTGGTTCGGCTTCGCCCAGTTTAAGCGTGCGTGACCATTTTATAAATTCGATAGGAATCGGTTCCAAAAATAGCCGGTTCCTCGGATTCAGTGACAGCTAGTCCACCTGTGCAAAATAACCGCGACAGGCAATGACGTCATATATAATATATATAGACGTGTGGTATTATTATTTACAACTGCCTTTTACAATAATAATCATATCATCATCATTCTCGCCCGGAAAGATTCACGAAGTTACAAATCCAATATTACTTAACGAATTGGGTATTTTCCTCATGCAATATTTTAACGTACTGTTAGCGGATCTAAATGGGGGTCCCTACATTCTGCCGACAGACTAGCTCAGGTTTTAGTCAGCAGAGCGGGAGAGGCCCTCACCACCAGGGTGGTAGGATCTGTGAGGCGTGTGTGGGTCTTTCCTGAAATAAAGCTCAAATTTCTACGGGCTGGGAGAAGGCAGTGAAACCAGTAATCAGGGTAAACATCAGTTATATTGGGTAAAACACCTGCGTAAACACAACATCACAATAATGCATACATAGTAATTCAGGGTAGCAACAACAGTTATATCTAAAAAGGAGGAATATGTCTCTATAATCTCTCTGGAAGGGCTATTTATCTCCGCGGTGAATTTACTGCGAACACACGCAAATAAGGGGGAAAACAGCTTGGGTACTTACAGTGAGCGTTTGGACTCCTGTATCTTCCGTGTCGGGAAAGAGTTCGGCCATTCTTGGTGTCACAGTGTAACACTTAGCAAAACACGTTCCATTGTTTTCCGCGTGGAAACTTCTAGAATGAGCGCGGAACGGTCCCCACGCCATGCGTGCTTACTAGACCAGGAGCTACGGGTAAGTGGCGGTTGGTGGCTCGCTGCCGACGGTGGCTTGTTTGGGTTCCGCCGCCGGTAGCGCACCGGGAAGCTAGCGGAGAGGGGGCGAAACTGTAGTTTGCGCAGTGGCGTGCTCTACAACTTGGGAGGAGGGGGCCGAGTAATTTGCAGGGGCGTATTTGTGTATCGTAACAGTACGTAACGCCATCTTTTGACATTATTGGCTACTTGTTTGAATTCAGATCTGGGAGGCGGGAATGGGTACCGCCACCCCGGGAACCTGTATTGGATAACCAACACCTCTGCCATAGGTCACCCCAAGTGGTTCGCTACGTTTGGTGATTTAGCAGGGGTGCCCGGGTTCATGGGGTGAGGTTTGTCTAGGTCTTGGAGGCGGATGACCAAGACACACTGAACCCCAGATTCCTACCCACCCCTTAAACCCTTTTCCTTCCCAGAACTCTCCTCTCCTTCCTTTCCTTAAAAAAACCCTCCACACAGCATCCCCAAAGATGACATAGGCCCTGAGGGAAATTGTTTTCCTCAGGGCCTCCTGTGTGGAGCTCATGTAAAAAAAAAAAAAAAAATTAAAAAGTAGTTTAAAAAGTAGTTTTTTCAACAAACTTCAAGTACGAGGATGGCTTTGCATAAGGCGCCGCGTCACAGATGTATTCGTTGTCGGATTCTTATTTTTTATTTTTTTATTTTTTTTTATTTTTTTTTAATATTTTTTTTATAGTGATACTTCACAAGAGTCTCAGCTGCTCCCGTCTGGAGCCAGTGAGACTATGGCATCCCCAATTGGGGTATGTTGTGAGGCTGAAGGTAGTGGGGAGGGGAAGGAGGTGGGGAAGAGGAAGGTTGGGAAGTACCGGGCTATTCAGATCTGGTCACCAAACACGGCTAAAGCCATTTTCAAGCAACGTTTCAATTCTGAATGGTGGTCTTACACCAGGGCGATACTGATAGTATCTTCCACTCTGGAACATGCCGCAAATATACTATATATTATTTTAAATGAATTAATTGTGAAATAACACAAATTAATCAATTAAAATTTATTTGCGCATGCCGGGTTCGAACCCGCGAGCTCCGGATTGTGAGTCAAGAGTCCTACCCACTGGACTACGGAGGTCATCAGTTATATTTCAACCGTACAGACGTAAGCCTATTAATAACGTCCAATGACTCATTTTAGTATTATTGAATAAAAATCTCGTAAATAAATAATAAAACTGAAAAATTTGATTCAGTTTTTCGTATCATTTTTCATACCTCACTGGTTGAGAGAGAAAGATTTTTTTAAATTATTTTAATTAAAATATCCAATTCGTTAAACGAAATATTGGAGTTATTTTTCAGAACCGCTCATTGTTCCTTTTCGATTCAATAAATGCAGTGCTTAAAAGAATTCATAATCTGCTCTTTCATAGATGGCGCCAATTTATCATGGTAGTTAGTCCTAGAATTGGGATTACATATGGTAGTTAGTCCTAGAATTTATGCGGTGAAATTAATCCCGACTTCAAGTATTACGTAGTGGATTCCGAAAGCTTAACAATGCAAGCAACTCTGGACTAACAACTACATCATTTAAAATTTCATATAGAAATATCAAGTCAGTGCAAATCATCCTGTCAAAATTAAGCATTACATCATTTAAAAGAGTGTTGTAGTTCAACATAATTGCTGGAATACCCTTTGTACGGGATGATAAAGCCCGCACAAGAGAAGGAGAGACTGGCGTCTTGAAGGTAATTCCAGCAGAAGCAAAGTCAAGCGATGAATCGTCGGCAAGTCTGAAGATGTTCAGGCAGGCGATTTGTAGAGATTTCAGACACAGTGATTGGCGGGTGATGTCGTTCCTAATTCTTGAGATGAAAGAGACTGGCCTCTTGACGGCGAGACTGGCGACGGTGACGTCGACGGCGAGACTGATGTCTTGAATTGAGCAGCGTTTCGATGTCGAGGATCTTCAGGTAGTAACTTGTAGAGATGTTATTCTGATTGCTGATGGTGAAGACTGAATGCCAACTGCTTTCTTCGCAGACCTTTTATAGTGGCAGCTCAGTCGGTTTCACAATATTTTAAATTCATGTAATAATTCCTATTTCCGCGTGAGTCATCTCAGGTTGCAATTTCACGTTGTGCAACAAAATAATTTCTATTTTCGGGAGCATGAATCACCTCACATTAAAAGTGTTGAGAAATCAATATTTTGGGGACGCGCCGTTCAAATGAAGAATATTTCCTCTTCGATAAAAAATGCATGATAAGAAAAGTTTACCATGGTTTCATATAACACGTTCGATATACCATTTTTAATGCTTAAAAAACGTTAAATTTTCTTTTAAGAACTTGTAGGTACATGAATATTATATCGCGGGTTCCAGACGGCAGAATTGTACTCAAGTTGACTTCTAACAAAGGCAAAGACTAACAGTTACACATTATATATAAATCCCAATATTTATAAGCTCTTGTTTTGTTTGATTAAAAAATGATGCCTAAAACTTATAATGATATAGACATACTACTAATAATGTTTCTTTCACAGTTGTAAAAAAAATTCAATTTAAATAAAGCATTAAACTTAAATAACTTTTTCTCACCAAACAAAATATTTCATTAAATAAAAATTCTTTTCGTAATAAAACTTTTTTGGTATTTTATCAACACAGTCGGGTATTTGCGTAGACTTCTGGCTTACGGCGTTTTATGTGGGTTCGTAGTTTCTTGAGGCCGTGAATTTTTTATAGTTTCTCGACGTCTACATCATTTTCCTTTGAAACATGGTTAAGAATAAATTACACATTTATCTCACGATGACTGCAGATCTTCTAATCTAGATTTTTTTTTTCGTAAGGCAGTTTTAAGTGAATAATCATTAGGGATTGATATTATATGACAAACTTTATTATTATAAGAAATCTCCATACATTTGTAAAACGCCATCTTTACTTTAAAATAAGTAAAAAATTGCGAACTTTAATTTTTTTTTAATTAAATCGTTCAGTTAAGAGGGCATTACCAGAGAAAGCCGGAAATACGTCATTTTCAAAAAAGTTTTTGTATTATACCACACCCATTTCAAATAATGTAATCATGCAGTAAAATAAATCAATACATTATCTAGCAAAGTTATGTATTAGAATTTTAATTTTAGTTTCAATAAAATCATTAAAAAATATGTACGTACATGTGTTTCTTGACGAAAATTGGTCCATTTGTGTATTTATTTGCGCACTTACAAACTAATATATTTCAGATTTTTTTAACATTCTTATAAAATTTAGACATTATTGAAAAATGATAAATACTTTTAATCACAAAATAACTACAAAAAGTACATTATTTTAATAGTTTTATCATCACGCCTTTCAGCATTTTTGGATGAAGGTATAAATTAAAGCTAATTTGTATTGAAATAAATTCGATATTGAGTTATAATTTTAAAAAGCTGGTACGGAGAATAATCAATCTTTCTCATTGAAACCGCCCTGCACGATCGGAAGAACAACTTTCGACGAAATGTGGATTTTCGTCCCCTGGCTGGTTAAACGCTCTTAAGAGGGTACAACCAGAGAAAACCAGAAATATGTCATTTTTAAATCAGATTTTAAACGTATTGACTCTTTCCAACAAAAAAATATAAATTGATTTCGAAAGATTGTTCTTTTATCTAGTAAACGCATGTTTTAAATGTAGAGATTTTTTTATTATTTTTAATAGGTATAATAAGGTTATATCATAGGGCGTTAGCAGATTTGTTAAATTTTCAAAAAAGATTTTGTATTATATAACACCTATTTCAGATGTGTTTTTAGATTTTCACGGCCAAAAGTATTTTCGTTATTTGTTTTTGGGGTGTTATGCCGTGTTGCGCTTCCTCCTTCTTGAGCCAACGTTTCGGACAGCGTTGCAGTGTCCATCATCAGGGCAGATCCGATCTATGTGTGAAGAAGGAGCTAGCGCAACACGGCATAACACCCCAAAAACAAATAACGAAAACACCCATTTCAAATCATATAATCATGCAGTAAAATAAATCAATAAATTATCTGGTAAACGTATGTTTCAGAATTTTAATTTTAGTTTAAATAAAATCATTAATATTAATCATATATACGTCCATGTGTTTCTTGACGAAAATTGGTCCGTTTGTGTATTTATTTACGCACTTACGAACTAATATATTAAAGATTTTTTTACATTCTTATTTTGCTTAGACATTATTGAAAAATGATAAATACTTATGATCAAAAAATAATTACAATAGTACATATAATTGTAATAGTTTTATCATCATGCCTTTTAGCATTTTTGGATGTAGGTATAATTTAAAGCAAATTTGGAATGAAATAAAATCGATATTTGAGTTATAATTTTAAAAAGCTGGTACGGAGAATAATTAATCTTTCTCATTGGAACTGCCCTGTACGATCGTAAGAACATCTTTCGACGAAATGTGAATTTTCGGCCGCTGGCTGGTTAAACGCTTTTAATTAGTTAGACATCTTGCAATAAAATGCTCACCGGAGCCAGCCAGACTATGGCACCCCCAATTATTAGATTACGTCGTTTGCCCAGTTGATTAATTAGACATCTCCAAATACCAAATTTTGAGATAATGACGAAAGCATAAATCAATCATGCAAACCATAAATCAAATATTATTTACACAGGTCCGTGTTGTACATACTGGGTATCCCAAAAGAAAGTTTATATTTGTTTTGCTTTCTGTGTGAACGCAACTTTTCCGAGGGGCGCGGGGGGTATGTCAATCAGTAGTCTGGCTCTTGGGAATTTAGTTGCTATGAATCATTTCTTGGGAGCGACCGCGCTTTGTGTGCGCGTTAGTTTTACGAAAAAGGTGATTCGGCGATTGTAGCGCGTAGAAGATTCTGCAATATTTGAGGTTTTCGTCAATTCAATGATGCACCAAGCATTCCTCTCATTCGAAAATGGGTCAAAAAGTTTGAAGAGATCGGTACAACGCTGGCAAAACCAAAATCCGGGCGACTAAGGTCATGGAGAACGGTAGACAACGTAGAGAGTGTCTATCAGTCTTTTCGTGACGATTCAAACTTTTCGAATCAGAAGCGCGCAAGTTTTTTTTTTTATTTATTTATTTATTTATCTATAATAAAATATATTTACAATGGTTTTATTTGTATGCCTGTCTCACTAGGGTATACCTGTGTCGAGACAGGCGTACAGGTATATAAATGAATACAGTAGTTACAGGGATATTTCAGGTAAAATACATATTATGAATAGAATTAAAACAGAAGGGTGATTGGAAGGGTGGTAAATCTTTTAAAGAGAGTTATTTTATAAATGTTGGAGATGGAGTAATGAAATAAATTCTGCCTAATCTATTTATAGGTTAAATTTGACAGGATTCCATTATTTTCATTTATTTTATATGGGTTAGGTTGTATGTGAATAGTTATTTCTGTCTATGTGTGATTTATTTTACAGATATTTGTGATAGTGTGGCGTCCAATACTTATAATCCATTTTTTAATATCTTGTTTGAATTTTGTAAAGGAGTCACTTTGTCTGATCGTAGTTGGTAGTGTATTGTAAAGTTTGCAAGCTATGTATTTAGAGTGTCTTTGCCCGAAGGTGGTTTTGAAAAAAGGAGTTTGGAGAAGTTCGTTGTTTTTGGCTCGGGTATTGTGTATTGTTTGTGTAGATTTGTATGGTGTTTTGTTGTTTTTGTGTAAATTAAGTAATATGGATCTTGAGTAGAGCTGTTTTATGTCCATAACGTTGAAGGAATTGAAGATAGTATCAGTGCTGGTAGTAAGCGGCATTTTAAGAATTATTTTTATGATTAGTTTTTGTGCTTTCATGATGGGATCAAGGGCATTGGAATATGCATTACCCCAGGCTAGAATTCCGTATTCGATGTGAGATTGGCACAAAGAGTAATATACTGTTTTTAAGAGTTTTAGGTTAAGGAAATTGCGTGTTTGTTTGAAAAAGTATATAGATTTTCGGATTTTGTTTGTAGTGTTATGTATATGTTGCTTCCAATTCAGGTGTGTATCGAAGGTTACTCCTAAATATTTGATAATGTTTACTTGCTCTAGGCATGGGCAGTCACAGTTCCGGTTTAGAGATGAATTTTTACATTTGTGTATTTTTAATGGCGGGGCTAGGTTTGACTTTGGGATATTGGTGAGACTAGACAGTAAGTATTTGGTTTTCTGTACATTTAGAGTTAATATGTTCAAGTCAAGCCAATATTTTACCTGTTGAATTCCTTCCTCCGCTTTGGAATATGCGGTAAGCCAATCTTTTGCTTGGAAGAGTAGGACAGTGTCATCGGCGAAACTGACAATAGTGGCATCGATATCTAGGTTGCATAACTCGTTAATATATATTAGGAAGAGTGTTGGACCTATAACACTGCCTTGAGGGACCCCGTACCTAATGGGCAAATTCTGGCTCTTTGTGGTACTGAGTTTAACGCATTGGGATCTGTCAGATAAGAAGCTGGAGAGGAGGCCTAATTCTTTGTTCCTAATACCTATATTAAACATTTTGCGTTTTAATTTGCTGTGTGAGATTGTATCAAATGCTTTACATAGTGTGCTTTAAATGTGCAAAGATCATCGTTACACAGCATTTTGCACAAAGACCTAATGCTGCACCCCTACAAACTTACTGGCTATAACCAGAGAACATGGTTCCAGCAAGACGGAGCAACATTACATACGTCCAATACGTCTCTGCCATGAGTTCGTGAAATTTTCCCTGGCAAATTGATCTCCAGGAAAGGTAGCATAAATTGGCCTCCTTGTGGCCCTGACTTAACCCCTATGGACTTTTTCCTGTGGGGTTATCTCAAATTTAAAGTGTACGCCAAAAATCCGACTTCCCTGATGCAATTAAAATAAAATATCCGTCACGAAATGGCAGCCATCACGAAGCCTACCTGCCGAGCCGTCATAAGAAATTTTACTCTTCGATTAAATGAATTCCGCGAACGTGAGGGTTTACATTGGGACGATATTGTTTTTAAGAAATACATTACCAAACTGTGCATTTTAGTATTTAATAAACATTTTTTCGATAGAACCCTTACTTTTTTTTTAAATCGATCCACTAAATATAAACTAATAATAATTTGTGTATAAATGCATCACTCAAATTTATGAATTTAACCTCAATACAGGCTGCTAGTCCTAGTGAGGTTAATATTTTTGTATGTAAAAATAAAAATAAAATAAAAAACTTTCTTTTGGGACACCCAGTATTAAATATGCTTTAAAATAACAACTGGAGGCAAAAAGGTCTGGTACATTAGAATGTAATTTTGAAATATTCTACTAGTGACCCAAAAACAACATGTTCCATGTGATGTACGAGTATAGCATCGAATCGACGAGTATCGAATACTTGCTAATCTCTTAGCTAGCAGAGATTGAAGGAACTGGGAACCCATATTTTTGGATATTGGACAAACTCTTTGAAAAATTCATATTATTTCATGGACATGCTTGGTTTGAATCTTCTACGGGTCTGAAGGGATGTGCTCATTGTAACACATTTCTTCAAACTGATTCGTGGAAGGTTCGAAAACTCGGAAAATCACGGAGAGCATTAGTTTCTATGTTCCCGATGGTTATTTCCATCACCGACAGCATAGACTGTTTTATCTCCCGGCTTGCAGAACTAACTTGCCAATGGTTATGCCAGTCGAAGACCTGTCTTGTTGTTAAATAGAATCACTTTGAGTATCGATATGTTTAATATCAATGAAGCACAGTTCAGATAACAAGCTTTGTTGTTGTTAGTATGATTGTGCTTCATCTCTATCTCTACATATTATAAATTAAAGTCCCCCGCGTCGTCTATCTATCTGTCTGTTCGCGATAAACTCGAAAACTACTGAACGGATTTTCATGCGGTTTTCACCAATAGATAGAGTGTTTCGTGAGGAAGGTTTAGGTATGTAATTTGTCAAGGATTTGTGTAAATTGGTTGAAACATAACGAAAGTTGTTAGAAGTGTCGGAAAAAGTCAAGCCGCCTTGTAGCTTTCATCGAAAACGCTGCCTAATCCTTTTGGGATATAAGAAAACAATGCATGGTGGGATATTACTCTTTTATAGATCTACAAAAAGTCCGGGAAGGCACATATCTATCTTTTACGGATAGCTTACTATACCCATTATTTCTTCTAAAAAAATTGTCACGTACATTGCGGTAATTGGAAAGTTATTTAGACGGATACAGTATTAATCCTTATTAACTTAAATACGTTAGTTACCCCAAGCATTTCATGCACATTATTATAATCTTTCACACCATCTCTATGTATTATAAATTAAAGTCCTCCGCGGCATCTGTCTGTCTCATCGCGATAAACTCAAAGACGGCGCGGCGGTGGTTATAAAGTTTGGATAACCATCCAGTAGATGACGTTGTGTTTTATTAGCCACAGCAACGCGTGGCCGGGTCAGCGAGTTGATATATAAATTGCTTAAATCTGTTTGAATCTTAATACTTTATCTCTTTTAAAACGCTTTGAATTTTTATTTTGTAATGTTTTAAAAATGAATAAATTGAATTGAACTGAATTAAATTTTCGAAGGTGCTCGTGATCTCTGGTCTTAAATTCTTAAGATCATTGGACTTACAAAATTCTGGTCTTTCAGTTAGTTTTGTAGAAACATTTTAAACCGTATACTTGTATCTAGTAAGCATTTACCAGGTAAATTTACCCTGTTTCGAAGTTGCCCTTTAATATTGAATTCAGGGCAAAATTACGTTTCAGATAAACGAATTACGTTAACGTAGGTTGAACCTGCGTCGGGCGTTTTATAATCTGTAAAATCACATTGCAAAATAAACCCAGCTCAAGATGGAAACAAATTGCCAATTTGTGGGCGAAGTTATAAAGGATAATTACATCATAGTGATTACACAAGTGAAGATTAAATTAATTATACAAGAAAATAGATTTCCGACCGATTATTTTTATACAAGATTATGTAAGGATACCCATTACGAAACCTAATATATTAGGTCCTTACATATGAAATTGGCGTTTTGTATGGGAGGAATATAAAGTCGATTTTTTTTAAATATAATATATTTATTTAATCAAAGTACGTACCATTGTTATCTATGCACTTTTGCCATCTCATAGGTAGTTCATCGATCCCTTTACTAAAAAAACCATTCGGACGGGAATCAATAAAATCTTTGAAAGCGGTTTGGACTGCCCCGTCGGAGTTGAATTTTTTCCCTTGGATGTGGATGTCTTAGACATTCCAATTGAAGCTCCTCTAATTTGGTAGCCGTCTGTTGTGCAGTGTGTGGTCTAGCGTTCTAACGCGCGTTTGTTGATTTGCTTCACTCAATTCGTGAGGTACCCACCTTTCAAGCTTTTCACCTTCCCAATTTGCTTCAAGTGGATTAAAACAGTTTTATCACCAACACCGCAGCCTGCAACTAACTCGGACGTGGTTTGCGATGGCTCCGCTTCCACAATAGCCTTCAATTCTTCATTATTAACTTTGGTCTCCGGCCGTCCTCGGGGCTTGTTCTGCAGGTCGAAATTTCCAGAACGAAAACGTTGGAACCAAAAACGTACTGTGTTTTCTTTTGCGGTACCGTCGCCATACACATCATTAATCCTTCGAGCCGTTTCTGCAGTACTGCTGCCACGGTGGAACTCGTACTCGTAAATAACGCGATATTTCTATTTTTCCATTTTGTAAACTAAGTGACGCAAAGAAAAATACAATTAAGGAAAAAACAAATGATTTATAATTTTCGAAACACAAATACATGAGTAAATAGCTGTATAAATTTGAATTTGGAATTCCTAACCAAAGAAAAGATATTTGAGATCAAAGTTGCCAGTACGGCAAAACGCCAATTTCATATGTAAGGACCTAATAGTATTTCGGATAAGTGGGAAATCATTAAATTTCTTCTTCTTTAGTCGGTTTGTCATTGCTGAGGATCGTGACCCCTATTCCAATTTCCATGAAGGAAAAGGCTCCTCCACTCCTTTCGGTTCTGCGCTGCATTTAACGGAATTACGTCAAGTATCACGAAATTTGGAAATGCAGATTGTAAGATAGATTGTAAAATATCTTCAATTGTTTAAAGAGCGACAGAAATCATTTATAAATCAAGCTTATACCATAAAAATCAAGGTCTCAAGACCTAATGAATGGTCAAGTCACGTCAACGTGACTTGACCATTCTACACATTCTGAAAAGTGGTGAATTATAACCATAATTAGTCGAGTGCTGATTGAGGAAGAGCAGGTCTTTATTTCTGAGTCTGAAAAGGTATATTGAATGGGATAAGTTGTAGTAATGTACATATGTGAATCGATTATACAGTTAATAATTTTAAAGAAACAAATGAGATCAGATTTTTTTCGACGGTCTTCTAAAGGAGAAAGGTTTAGAGTGTGTTCAATTCAGCATACTTTCAATTCGCTCTAATTCTAGTCTCCTGGCAATCCCTTTTAAGAACCGATGATGAACGGACTCAATATGACGAATATGGACAGCATAAAAAGGAGACCATAGAACACAAGCATATTCAAGATGGGGGCGAACCAAGGTTCTTAGGGTAGTTATGTTTTTGAAGTCAGAGGTGATTCTAGTGATGAAATCGAGTAGTTTGCAAGATTTATTAACAATCACATTTATGTGTTCCCGAAAAGAAAGCTTGCTATCAAGAGAGACACCAAGGATTTAATAGACTGAACAGTTGTTTAGCAATTACTATTTAGTTTGTATTCGAATGCTGCATGGAGAGCTAAGGATACCAGTGATTCTTAGTCACTCCTGTTTCTTCTGCCTTCCACTTTGGCAGTGACCCCAAGTTGCAATCCTCAGTTTGACGAGCAATGTGTCCAAAGTATCTTCAAATACGTTGTAGTCAGATTAAATTTACGTGTGTTAAAGTTATGAATAGACACTTGAACTCCGTCCATTGCTCTACATGTTCAAACTAATTAAGAGTCAATTAATGGATCCTATCCATTGGACTTACATTTTCCTGACTTCGTTATGTATCAAGAATATATTTTTATTTTCATTCAGCTAGATCTGCATACATCTGCTAGTTCCTTGCCGCACTGCCATATGTACATCAGCGTTGGTATCAATACTCCATTATGAACTGCTCATGTGTGATATTGTGCTCAAATTGACCAACAATGCCATTTAGAAGTTTTGAACAAATGCCACAAAATTTGCTTAGACCTAACTCATTACGAAATTTTAATTCCACGCATCAGAATAATTCCATGCATCAATATAATTCCATGCATATGGTAATAGAATTCCATTATAGACGGCTAATCTTTGATGGCAGATTCTGAATACTTTATTTGACATGTGATTAATTACGTATCTTAATTTACCTTTAACCCATTTCGACCGAAGATAACCAAATTAAGAAAACCTTTTACCTGTCCCTTTTGGGTTGCCTCTCTCGCCAAGTGGATTTATATTAGATTCCAGGTGTTATTGTGAAAACTTTTGAAATTCTTTGATGAATAACTAATTAACTTTGCAGGCAATCAACTTCAAAGGATTATTTCACACCCACGTTTATAGCGAAAGGTTGTTTATTTTACTGGCGACAACATTTTTTTGGCCTTTATTAAAAATGTATATTATTCTGGGTGATTTCAACATTCCAAATGCTTTAGTAATATTTCAAATTGAAAATTTTGTTCGCATCTTTAGTTTTAAGTCAAGCCGAATATAACTCCTCGGTCTGGTCTCCGAATTTTAAAATACATTCAGATTTAATCCAAAAAAAATCAACTTAAATTCCTAAGACACGTTCATTTTAAACTTGGTATTCCCATAGAAAATTTATTAAAACTCTCAGATCAAATAATTACATCAGAATATTTATGTTTAAAATTGTAAATGGTAGTGTAGACAGTCTTGATTTATTTAACCTCATTGAATTTCATATATCTGCAAATCTAACAATACCAGGACTGAGTATTTCAAATACTCGCTTGTGCCTAGGTTGCATGAAGTTAGTAATAAGTTCTCAGATGTAGTTGATCTATTTAACTGCACGGAAGGTAGGTGCAAGAAGGTTATGCTGTCAAATCTTTTCTATCAATATTAGTTTAATATAAGTCTAATTTACTTATACATTATAATTAGTTTGTACTTGCATTTATTTTTATTTATTAATTTTATTTTAGTAATTTGTACATTTAAGTTTACAAATTTCTAAATAATTATAATATTTCATATTGCAAACTAAATTTTATGTAGCTCCTACAATACGTCTTGAACTTTCCAATTGGTGTGGACTTCAAAGTCTCTGGTAGCTTGTTATACAACTTCATCCCCTTGTACAGCAAACTGTTCTGTGTATTCGCCTTATCCTTTTTTTGAAGCCTGATGTATCTATTACTTCTATATCCTTAACAGTTTTTAATCATTTTATACTCTCTGTCGAAATTTTCCGATCAAATGCCACAGTTAATAGTTATTCTTTTTTTAATATTTTATTTTGCTTTTAACTGAGTCAACTATGTTAACTGTGTAATTTTTTGTAGTATGTTTTCATCGTGAATATTAAATATTAAGGGAAGCGAAAATTTGTTGAAGTTATAATTTTTTGTGAAAGTAAAAGTGAAACTCCATTGTACAGGATCAAAACGTTGATTAAAATAGCTTTAGGCACTAGATCGGAAAATCCAAGTATTTCCCATAGTTTCTCTTTTCCTCTCCTTCACCTCCCAAGTCTCTCTGCCTCAAAACATGCCTCAAAACACGACCTCCGTAGTCCAGTGGGTAAGACTCTTGACTCACAGTCCGGAGGTCGCGGGTTCAAACCCGGTATGCGCAAATAAATTTTATTTGATTAATTTGTGTTATTTCACAATTAATTCATTTAAAATAATATATAGTATATTTGCGGCATGTTCCAGAGTGGAAGATACTATCAGTATCGCCCTGGTGTAAGACCACCATTCAGAATTGAAACGTTGCTTGAAAATGGCTTTAGCCGTGTTTGGTGACCAGATCTGAATAGCCAGGTACTTCCCAACCTTCCTCTTCCCCACCTCCTTCCCCTCCCCACTACTTTCAGCCTCACAACATACCCCAATTGGGGATGCCATAGTCTCACTGGCTCCAGACGGGAGCAGTTGAGATTCTTGTGCGGTTATTCACTGTAAAAAAAAAAAAAAATGCCCCAAATTAGGGATGTCGTAGTCCTATTCGTAGTCGTAGGCTCTGGGCTCTCTTGTGCGATACTAGCATTAAAAAGTAAGTGTTTTATTGATAACTGTAATATTCTTTTATACCAGTGATTGAAATTAGTTGAAATATGTTCGGAAAAACTTCAGTAAAGATTGAGGAGATTACAAGTTGCTTTATTTACGTTATCGTAAAGTTTACAACGAATATTTAACTGGAACAGACGTCCGCACTATAAGAAGCTCTTCTGAAGCTGGGAACCCAAACACCGTGGGAGCTAGAGGTGGGTAAGTTCTGCATTTTTCCGGAAGCCTCCGAGACTTGCTTCCTTTTAAAAGTACACGAGTTCTAGGAGCAGGTCCCGGGTCCGAGTTCTTAGGTGCGGAGTGGGCACTGGGTATTGTTGCGGCGCACCGAAACGGGACGCACGGGTTCAAAGAACTCGGAACCAGGACCTACTCGTAGAACCCATACGAGAACTCAGAACCCCGGAGTCGGACAAGACCCGTACGAGGACAAGGACCCGTCACCCGTGTAATGTAGGTACATTCAATGTATCTACATTGCACGGTCTTTTATTGAGAATTTAAATAAGTAAATTAATAAGCTGTAATGCTTTACTATAAACTATTATTTTATAATGCACGTCACCCGTTGATTAACGATACCAGATAAGACGCTCTAATTAAAAACTACTCCGTGTCTAGCCGAAGCGGTCACGCACGTGTGTGTCGATCAACGAACAGCGATCGAATGAACGCCCAGCTCGTGACTCAAGGGGAAGTGTCATAGTTGGCGGGCCGCGGGAAGCGGGGAGTGTTCAGCGGTTCACGCAGTTCCGGGAACTCACCGAGACCCGCGACTCATGAGTGGAATGGTGAGTGACGCCGGACGGTGGATCGCGGAGCAAGCCGGCGGCCACGGGGTGAGTCAGGAATGTATCGTAGTTCGCGCGAGTCCGGGAGTGGGCGGAATGAATGGATTGTGTCGCGATTCACGTAGCTTGGAACAAGGCGCTTGGGTTTAAAGGAACCCGGGACTTGTATTCGAGTGCGGTTTTCGCGCTTCGGCGTTGAGTTGCTCGGACCGCCGGATTACCGCCGGATTTATTTGGATGCGGAGAGTACTGGGACTGGGCCGGGTTCTCTGGGAGTAGTCGATTTGAAAAAGGAGTGGGAGTAGGAACCGCTTCCCGCAAAGGAGCGGATCACATGAGCCCATTCCAGCTGAACTGACACATCGCTAGTGGGAGCCCAGCGATCTATCGTAAACAATCGGCTGTTTCCATAACATTAAACGTGAACGACGAGAGACTCTTAGACTGAGAGACACCTAAAACTACAAACAACTATCTGTATTAAAAACATCTCTAGAAGAATGTTTAAACTATATTTTTAATACTATATTCAACGATAACTAGTCATACATTTCCATAAAAAAATAAACCACACTATTTTTGTTAACATAATAATATATTCATTATTATTATTGATACGAATCCGTCTATTTAGTTTCGCTTAGTAATCAATATATGTTATAAAAGAAAGTGTACAATGTGTGTGCCGCTAAAACTTAGAAACGAGTCCCGGTACAATCAAGGGAGTCATATGTGATAGCACTGGTAGCCCTCCATCCCCCATCCACGAAGAAGGTCCCGTTTTTACCTGAAGGGTGTGCTTTTGAAGATGGGCTGTAACTTTCGCCCTCTAGACATTTCTAGATCATTAATTGTTTTTGTGTTTAATTCGTAGAACTCCATCTTAATTTTTAGAAATTTAATAAAAATTTAAATTGATAATATTATTATCAAGTTCTGCAAGTACAGGGTGGGGCAGAGTGGAGTTACTTGTTTCAAAAAATCACTGAAGGCCCCCCAGACCGAGCAGAGGGGCGGGGTGGATGGCGTTAGGTCAGGGAAATGATGCCGTTTATGTTAGTGGCCATGCCGTGGTCAGTTAAGTACCGGGGCTTTATTGTGGAGACGTTCTTTAAAAACGGGGAAAGCGTTGTGACTACGCACGGAGCTTTCCGGGTCCGGTTAGAGTTAAATAGTGATGACAGTGTTCCTGATCCCAAAAACCATTCGGAAATGTATCAGTAATGTAAGGTGGACAGGAACTGCAGATCCTAAAATAACAGTTGGACGACCTAAAAGTGTGCAAACACCTGAAAACATCGCGGTAGTAACAGCGTCAATTGAAGAGTCTCCAACTCGAGCAGCGCGGAAACATGCCGCTGCGCTTGGAATATCGTCCAGAATTATAAGGCAAATCTTATACTCAGACCTTCATCTGCAGCCCTTCAAGATGATGCGTACATGGAAATTGAGCCCAAAAGATTATGTGAAACATAGAGATGCTTGCATTGCAATCGTAACTGTCGTATCCCTCGGCGCTGTTTTTTGCACTGGCGTCGAAGGATTAACCATTACCGTTATTGAGTTATTCATCTCACTATTGTGAGATGTTGGAGAACCTTAGGCATCCCAAAATGAAAGAGAATGGCGAGGAACACGACACAGAAGCCTTCTGGTTTAAACATGATGAAGCCATTTTTTTTAAATTTGTTTATAGTGATACCTCACAAGAGTCCCAGCTGCTCCCGTCTGGAACCAGTGAGACTATGGCATCCCCAATTGGGGTATGTTGTGAGGCTGAAGGCAGTGGGGAGGGGAAGGAGATATAGAAGAGGAAGGTGGGGAAGCCATGGCCCATGCTGTCCATCGTTCATGCGAAATTTTGCAAAAGCTCTTTCCACGTCACCTGATTTCTTTGCGGGGGATATTCCAAAGCCCCCTGACTCTCCCGATGTGATCCCGAGTGACTTTTTCTGTGAGGATACGTCAAAGCTGAGGTAAACAAACTTCAACTTCGAACCCTTGAAGCTCTAAACGAGGCAATTGAGGACGTCATCGCTGGAATTCCGCGAGATATGCTGGGAATAGTGGCCGAAAACTTCTTTGAAAAGTTCAATTTACGTATTGCTCTCCAAGGCCGCCACGCCAGACGATATCATTTTCAAAACATCACGAAAAAAACGGCATCATTTCCCCGACCTAACGGCATCCGCCTCGCCCCTCTGCTCGGTCTGGGGGCCATTTAGTGATTTTTTGAAACTAGTAACTCCACTCTGCCCCACCCTGTACTTTGGTATGTATTTTAATTTTAATAAACGAACGAATGATCCCAACATAACGCTAATTAATAAAGTAAGGCAAATTATTTATTCCCCACTACTTAGTATGTTAACCAAACCTAAACAATATAATGCACTTAAATGAGTCATAGCAATACCGTCATTCTAAATCAATTAAGAAAACCCTTACACTTAGTGCAAGGGAAACCAAAGGGAATCACTCTCTCAATTAGTATATCTGCAAATTGTAATGTGACGCCTTCAAAAATTGACATTTAAAATATTATAAATAAGTCGTCCGTAAGTGGCTTCACCACAGTTTGAAAATGACCTTACAAGTCGAAACAGCTGTACCTAAAATACGTTCTAAAATACTTGCAGAACTCGATAATAACATTATCAAATTTAATTTTAATTAAATTTATAAAAAAAATCTAGAACAGTCTAGAACATTCGAGAGCATTCCACAATATTCCAGCATATCCCGGAACATTCTAGAATTGTTGTGGGATGTTCGGGGATAGTCTGGAACGTTTAGGAACATCCCGAAACATTCCAGATCATTGTGGAACATTTCAGAACACTCTCGATGTTGTGGAATGTTCAGAAATATTGTGGACCATTTGAAGTCTTTTTTGTATGGTTAGGGCATATCAACTAGGGGTAATCTCATATCAACTCCCTGAGTGAAGCCGGGTACCCCAGCCAGCAAAATAATAAATCTTTAAGGTGGATAAATGTTTTCTTTTGGGATATTTAATTAATTGCTTTGAATTAATAATTTCGTATACAGAAGGTATGTTTTGATATTAGAGTAGACATTTTCTGTTAGTAACGGAGTAACTAAACTATGCTAAATGTTTAATGGCGTATTAGAGGAGACTTGTCCCTAAAAGGGTTTCCACGAACGAATTAGAATTCTTAACGGCTGTTGAGATAAGTAAGAAACTATGTTATCTTTCGAAAATAACAGGAGTCTGCCCGATTTGGTGAAGATGTGAAGGATAATCGTTTTTGATATCTTACTTGCAAATTTACAGTGATTTCGACTAGGTATTATGTACAAATCTATATACAGGGTGTAACAGGACGTACCCAAGATTGTGTTGAAGTGATTTTAACCATCGATTCCTGTCATTGTTTGGAGTAAAAAATGTAAATGAGAAATGTTTTTGGACTTCCATGGGACACCCATGTCAGAGACATCTATTCAGTTTCCGGTATTCTTCCAATCACAGTCCTTCCTAAACATGAAATCACAAGCACCATCCTACAAATTACCCAACAATCAACTCACACTAACATCAAGCCACTTTACAATCAAGACATCCACACTCACAATACTCGAAATAGCAATAAAATCCGCATACCTCAAACACACACTACAAAATATGGGATAAAATCTCTGAACTATGTTGCCTATACACTGCTACCAGATATGTACAAGGGAATTCAGCAAAATAAAAAAAAATCAGAGTAATGCTTTAAAAGAATATTTTTTAAGTATGTATAAGGATGAAACTTTGTAATTTTCTTGTCATGTTTCAATTGTCTTGTCTCTTTTCTCTTCTTTTCTTTTCCATTAAGTTTGTAATCATCCATATCTGTATAACCTTGTTCCCTTTTCTTTAATTGTTTTCCATTGCTGTTTATTCTACTCAACCTGTCTTTTATTTTTCTTCTACATTGTATGTGAATCTTATATTTTAATATCCAAATTCCTATGTAAAATTTTAACTATTACCTCCTACCCATGATTTGTATGTTCCTCCTGTCCTAAAATGAGTTCTGTAACTCATCGGGATTGCTATAGCAAGAAATAAAAACAATAAAAAAAAAAAAAAAAAATGAAATTTTGGTCTCCGGTGATATTTTTTTTATTTATTTTTTCTACAAAAACATTGAAAATGGTAGGCGTTAGACAGTTGGAGGTGGGGTGAGGACCAGTGGCGGCTCGTGACTTTTGGGTGTGCTAGAGTGCTGATATTTAAAAAAAATGTCATTATTGATGTTGTTGCAGCCGAAAAAAAATTTTTTTTTTTTTTCAAAATCAGTTTTTTGTATGAAAAATTTCAGGAAGTTTTCAGTTTGGCGGTGCGCCGCACCGGTTTCCTGAAAAATCTTCATACAAAACACCGATTTTTGAAAAAAAAAAAAAAATATTTTTCGCATACGACAACATGACAACATGCCATTTTTTTAATATCAGCACCCTAGCACACCCAAAAGTCACGAGCCGCCACTGGTGAGGACTTGGTCGGTTACTCGGCTGAGTGACCAATGACAACAAGCGGAAGATTTTTTTTTGTTTGGATTTGAAGAATAAAATTTAAAAAAAAAATGTCGTAAAAAATTTCACCTGAGACCAAAATTTCATTTACATTTTTTACTCCAAATATGCTCAGGAATCGCTGGTTAAAATCCCACGGGTACATCCTGTTACACCCTGTTAGAAGTGTTGTTTGCAGGGTTGAGGAGCTGGTGGAGAATGTTTGACCTGGTGCTCCGTCTCCACATCAGACGAGGTAGTACCAATACTTTACCATAAGGGATAGTCAGGCTCCTGGGGATCACGGTACTTCTAGGCCGCGATCCAGTGTTCAGTAATTATATTGGATGATGATTGATAACCCTTGCTCGTGTTCGAGTGATCAACATTTATTTGAGATTAAATATTTACACGATTTAGTGTTCACGTATGAAACGGGTAGAGAGGTACAAAACGCGAGTGGCCGGCCGGATCGAGCACTGTAGACAGAATAATTAGCTCGGTCATCGCCGGAGCGATCCAGAGATGCTCTCTTGCGTGGTGGGGATACCACACGCATAAATAAATAAAAGTGATGCCCAAAACCCTGTATATAAATATTATTTTTCTCGGTTTAACCTCGTAACGTAGTCCTTAAAAGGACTTTTAAACTCCTGACGTTTCGGACAGATCTCACTGTCCATCTTCAGAGGCCGTATGTCTTAAGTTTTGTCTCAAACTGATCGCTTTCACGTGTCTGTTCGGTCCAGAAATCAAGACCTAAGTGAGTCCTTATCAATTCTTTTTATGTCTAGGACGGAAAGTGATTTGACAGCGGTGACGGTAGGGGCGGGGAGGAGGGCGATCAGTTTGAGACAAACCTCAAGACAAAAGGCCTCTGAAGATGGACAGTGAAATCTGTCCGAAACTTCAGGAGTTAAAATGTCCTTTTAAGGACTACGTTACGCGGGTAAACCGAGAAAATTATTCTACATCTTACACCCGTGAAAACCTTAGCCATAACATATATATATAAATCAATAAATGTTTCTATGTATGTGAGTTATCTATGTATTGCTATACAATGTTTGAAACTTTCAAAATACCTTCATCCCACCCTAGCGAAGGTTTCTGGATTATTACAACAACATGACAGTACAAAAGTTTTTTTAATCATTACAAAAACTCTTACGAAAGTGTCAAAAATTTCACAATTTGAGAATGACATTTTGCAAACCATCGATTGTTAAATCAAAATTCAATTTTCGATTCACTAACTCCTAATGGTACAAACCAAAATCGAATTCTTTGAATCTAATCAAATATTATATTTATTTTAAATAGATACCTTGTTAGGTACCAAATTTGATTGATTGTTCATATAATATACAAAAATGAATGTTTGTAGTATGTGAAATATGAAAATTTGGAAAAAAAAATAGCGATGGATGGCACGCGAGCTGTTTGAAAATCTGAATGTACCGGGACTGAATATATTGAACGTGGTGGAAGGGAGAGTATCACGTTTAGGTTTATTTTAAAATGGTAAGTACCTATACGTCCTGTTAAAATATTTTTCTTTAAAATATATTAAACTAAACATAAGATTCAACCTCAAAATAAGAAATTGATGAATAGATTATGAGAAATCTTCTTTGCAAACTTTGACTCCTCATATCTAAGAAAAAGATAAAGTGAACTTAGAACCCTGTCCAACCAAAGTGATGAAATAGCTTCCAGGCGTTTCGATTAAAGTAACAATTTATAAACATCAACTATACTCGTATGTATATAAAATACCAAATATAACTAATAAAAAAATTACACTTTTGCCACAATATGAACGAGCTTCGGTGGTTTCGCGTACGTTCTTAGAAATTACTCGAAGGTATTCTTGTTATTTTTAGATATAAATCGTATACTTCAAGTCTAATCTATTTTTATTAATATATCGATGATACAATCATATTAAATATCGATTGCTGATTCCAGACTCACGGCGAGAAGTCTCGGCGAGAAGTTCTCGCCGAGACTTCTCGCGAGAACAAGCACTTATCCACACTCTCATTTTTCTCACTCGTGATCTGTTTCCCATCCGGTATGAACGACATTACAGACGATATTCAAAATGCTGCAGGTTTGGCTCTGTGCGATAAATTGCAACTCTTGTTGATTGTTCCACATTTTTAACACAAGGAAACAAAATTTTCGAAACAAAAACCAAAACATAATGCACGTCTACTCTCAACCGCTCACTAAACAACACTGAGACAAAACGTGAGTGTAGTAGTCTTCTCGCTTCTCGCCCGAGAAATCCTTTGAAGCGGCCAAATTTACCGACATTGATCCGAGAACAGGCGAGCCTGAGAAAGAGAATGCGAGAAACTCATCACATTCACGCTTCTCGGGTGTTCTCGGGGCTTCTCGCCGTGAGTCTGGAGGGGCTAATGAAATATATCACATTACATTATTCATAAATAGGGTTCGGATAAATATGTATTAAAAAATTCAAAATATGTACATATAATATGGACCAAAAAATGTAAAATATGGAAAAAATATGGAGTATAAAATAAGAATATCTTTCATATTTAATCATGTTTATTGTGTAAAATTACTATGCAGTAACAGTTACATTAAAAAAATTATAAAAAGATAGCGAAATGTTCAGGTAATTCAAATAAAAATAAAATGTAGTTTTATTCATCTTCCTCTAAATCTGTCTTATTAAATTGATTGCAGTACTTTTTGAATTATCGAAATTAAAAGTTTGTCGATTTGGTCTAAATATAGCCTTATATTGGCTGAAAGATCTTTTCACGTCACATGATGTAATAGGAGCGTACTTAAAGACGCCTAGTTCCGAAATTGTGTAAGGCACGTCTGCAGTACCCTCAAAGCTTCCGCTCAGAACTTTATTAATTGTTTTTAGGGTGTCAAATCCTTTATTTTTGTCTAAAATATACTTTACTTGAAACGCAAAGGTTGCTTGTCCTTGGGCATTTTGAAATTAAACTGATCGGTACCTAGACAGTAGTAGTACTGGTGACTTGGGTACGTAAAAATGAAAAGACGCGCAAGCAACAGCAAGCAAGTAAAGGAGAGAATCAAAAATCAAATTACGACGAATAATACGCGAGAGAAATGAAACACGCGTGGCCGTATGGTAGCGATAATGCAAATACGTAAAATTATATCATTTTTTGTGAATTAATTCATATTTTATGATATAAAAATTGAAAATATGGATGATTGTGATATTTTTTGTAAAATATGGACTTAACCATGAAATATGGAAAATAAAAATTAGTTTTTCACAATCTATATATGATAATCTAGGTAGAGAACACATACGAGACCGAAAATCGTGTAAATTAAAAATATGTATTTACATATTAATCCGGGCCCTATTCATAAGAAACTATTTATAAAATGTACAATAAAACAACTCCCCCGACATCGCTTCTCCGCAACGATACGAATGGATTATTCCATTATATCACCCTATTACGTAATATCCTATCCTATACCTAACGCATTTCATAATTCGCATTAAACACCAAACTATATTCAGAATGCCCATGTATAAAGTTTGAGTACTAGGCTATTAAAACAAACAACAAGCAGGTAAATAATGCGTAACCCTGTTTTAAAACATATCAGGTTCATGTTTTCTTAGGGCGAGCTTATTAAAAGGCACATTAATTACGAAGGCTGTTGTTTTACCGGACTTTAAGGAGTAAATTCGGATATTTTTGTTTTGTTTTATAGAAGCGTCTAATAATTTTCACCTTTTAGATGTTTCTTGTTATGTTTTAATTAATTTTTTTGTCAGTTGTTGTTTTGTATACAAGTTTGCACTGCTCATAAAACGTAATGTGGAATTGTGGTCTTTGTGAGATGTTAACTTTTTAAGGTCGTAAAAAAGTTGGTGGAGGTCAAAGTGAGGTTATTTATCAATGACATCTGAAGCCAATTGGTGCAGCAATGTATCTCCGGAAAACCGATGAAAGCAACATTCTTCAATGGTTCAAATTCAGATGCTTACAACCACTGACTGGAGCGATTTTGGCCACATTTTGGCCAATTTTCAAACACCCTCGAGCGTTCGCTGACCAAAATGTGGACAATTTGAAGAGATATTTTAAAAAATTTAGAGGAATTATTTCAATAAATTCCGCGCGTCGTATACATCGATCAATCACAAAGATGACTGATAGTTTCACGTTTTAATAAGATATCCGGTCAGTGGCTGAGTTGACATCGCGTTTGAGTATCACCCAGGCGTCGCGAGTTCGATTCTTCAGCTGGCTAAGCTATCCATCATGACACAAGCAACATTTTATGCTTACTGTGGTGGTAGTAGAAGATTTTCAAATATTTTGTGGCAGCCAACGTTGCAGCCATTTTGAATCGCGGAATCATTCCTATTGGTTCCTCGCACATCAATAGTGATCCCACAATACTTTAGCCCGATCTCGGACTGCCGGTACGATATAAGAAGAACCATTCTGTTCCGAATTGCCGAGAATGCAACAGCTCGTAAATCGTTACGTGTTAATGCTTATTTGATTTATACATCACTCGTCTTTTCCCCTTAATTGTCGGGAATGTTTGAATTTCTTTAAAAAAATATATCTTCTTAATTATTTTTTATTGACATTTCACGAAATGAAATTATTGAAATTTTTTTTAATTATAAATCATTGATCATATGTTCACACATTAAAAATTTCATGACCGATTTTAAATTTATTTCTGTGATTATCAACTACAAGATGTTATAGTATTTATAGAAGTCATAGTATTTAATTTTCTCAAAATAGGTACTGCGTACTGCGAATTTGACAGTCCAATAAATAGTTCCCCTCGGGGGGGTACCCATACCCGCCTGCCAAATTATATGATTCAGTTGAATGAATTCTTTATTTTGAATCGCCGGTTATCATCCGTGAACCGGAAGGATGTGTATAATGGGCTGTGTTCCGGTTAACAGTCATCCGGTTTATACCGCGGGATGTGAGTTATAAAAGGTCATAAACCGTTTTAACACTATTAAAGCCATAAAGCGGCGAAGAGAAGCCTACATTTTGACATTTCAAGCACGACCTTTATTCGCTTATCTGGTAAAATAGCTAAAAGATGCTTAAATAGAGTTTTATTTTTATAATCTCGGTATACTTAATAACCATTAATTAGAAACGCTTCGGTGAAATTGACCTATTCTTTTTTTTCTATTTTTATAGATATTTTTTTTATAAATATAAGTATCTAATGTCAACATTAACTAAGAATCCTTCCCTTTTTTGTGTGAATACCTCACAAGCTGCTCCCGTCTGGAGCCAGTGACACTATGGCATTCCCAATTGGGCTTCGTTGTAAGGCTGAAGGTTGTGGGGAGGGGAGGAGATGGGGGAGAGGAAGGTGGGGCAGTACCTGGCTATTCAGATCTGGTCACTAAGCACCCCTTCAAAGCCATTTGAAGCAACGTTTTAATTCTGAATGGTGGTCTTACACCAGGGCAATACTGAGAGTAAATTAATTTAATTAATTTCGAAATATCACAAATTAATTTAATATTTGCCCACGCCCGGATTCGATCCCGTGACCTTGAGAGCCTTACCCCTCGACCACGCCGGTGCCTGGTGCTCTATTATAAAAATTCAATCATTTCCAAAATTGGCAGCCAATAAAACATGGGAATTAATTGAGGATAATATTGGTAATTCAATTGAAACGTGAGATCGATAATTATGACCGAAAATAATTATGTCTCATTATCTCAATGGGTTAGGTGTTCGTCCCGTCCCGATTGGACTAGAGCAGGGATCTCCAAACATTCCAGCCTTAGGGCCATACTGATTACTCAAGTAAGTTCCAAGGGCCAGATCCAGCCCGCGGGCCATAGTTTGGAGACCCCTGGACTAGAGGATCGGGGACTGGTTGCTACCGCTACCTTATACAGGGTGTTAAGGGATGTACTTCGCTTACTTTAACACGTGATTCCTGACATTATTTTGAGTTAAAAAAAATTAGAGTGTATAATTCACGCGCGATAAGTGAAACAAGAAAATCGCTAGATGTCGCTTTCCTTTGCCTGTTTATTTTAAAGTGGTTTGAAGATTGGATATTCGTCCGCTGGATTTCTCTGGCCGCTGAGATTTCCGACGCTCTATACCGCTGCGCTATGGGACGCGCTCGGTGAGGCGCGAATTTGTGCATTATATTTCTACGACCCGTTAAAAAACAAAGCGGCCAATGAGCGCAGACCTATCATCGTTTCCGTTTTATATTTCAACCAACAGGAGCCTTGAGGGCAGTTTGATGCTTCGCAGGTGTCGTAATGCGTCATTTCCGTTTCATCCGGATTTCAAATCACTCTAACGGGGCTAAGGAAGTTTCACTTCAAAATGTAAATGAAATTTTGGTCTACTGTGACATTTTTTTTTTCAACTTTAAACATAAAAATCAGTAGGTATTGGACAGTTAGGATCGGGGTGAGGAGTTGGGTGGTTATTAAAAACAAATATTCATCCTAGGCTTGCAGAAAAGACAATAGATGTCGCGTATTAAAAATAAAATGGATAAAAACATATCCAGAAACTATCTAGATTGCATTTAGTTTGAGTTAAATCTTGCAATCATATATAAAGATAGCAGCCAATAATATGTGCGTTAAGAAAATGAAGATAATGTTGGTAGTTCTTAGTCGAAGTATGATACAGTTAAAAGTGACCGAATTTGTATGGGTTCCGTAGCTCAATCGGTAGAGTTCTTGCCATGTAAGCAAAGGGTCCTGGGTTCGAGTCCCAGCGGAGCCAATATCTTTTCTGATTTTTCTGTCTCCAGATTTTCGATTGAGTTTCGCTAATATTGTCTTCATTTAATTAAATATTATAATTTGAGATTTTACTCATAAAGTTTCAAAAATTAAAAATATTTATATATTTGTTTATTAACGGTATAAATTATATTACATGTCACAAAATATTAGTTGTACAGGGTGGCGCAGATGGATTGGGTGGTTTTGAAGTGGATTGTGCGTCTAGAGTGGGGGAGCCAGGTGTTCGGCGGTCTTCGTGCTGTGGTGGGGGGGACGGGAAGTTTCAGTTGCAGACTGGCAGTCAGTCCCGATGGCTACGTGGTCCGTTGAGCATCGTGTTTTCGCAGTGGAAGAGTTTATACGCAATAACGAGTCAATTGTTGCTGTGACGCGTGCCTTTCGCCGGCGTTTCAACATCCCACCTCGCGGTAGTGTTCCTAAGCGAGACACAATATTGAGTTGGGTGCATAATTTCCGCACTACTGGTTCATGTGCTCCAAAATGGACGTCTAGACCTCGAACAATAAGAACGCCTGAGAACGTGGAGCGTGTGAGACGCGATGTCATTACGAGCCCACGTCGATCAACGAGACATCGTGCTCAAGCTCTTGGAATGTCACGTCGGAGCCTTCAAAGGATTCTTAACAAAGAACTGAAATTCTACCCCTATAAAATCATGGTGGTCCAGAAGATTCTCCCGATTTCAGAAGATTCTCCTAAATCTCCAGAAGATTCTCCCGACTCCAAGAATGCGTCGCTCGAGAAGGAGGGCATTTGATGGATGTAATTTTTAAAAACTAACTTTACAATTTTTTTGTTAATGAACTTCCATTGTAACTACACGTTTTGCACTTTATTTCAATCCAATACCTTTAAAATTGACAGTTTGACAAGTATTTTAAAACCACCCAATCCATCTGCGCCACCATGTACATAAGAAATAATTTTTAAAAAAGAGTTACAAGTTAATAAATTGTGGCATTTGGTTAAGAAATGACACAAAGAGCTACAATTACATACAGTACTATAGTATAAATAAAATTAATATTGATTGAAAATATATAATAGAATAGCCTTCTTGTACCTAGCTTCGGTGCAGTTAAATAGATCCGCCACATCTGCGTATCTATTACTAACTTCATGTAATCTAGGTATAAGCTAGTGTTTCGCGTACTCAGTCCTGTTGTTGTTACATTGAAACATGATTTTGGAGCGAGTTGCTTTAGTGGGTAGATATATGAAATTCGATGAGCTTAGTTAAATCAGGACTGTCTATTCTACCATTCATAATGTCAGGAATCGTTGGTTAAAGTGTGTCAAGCACGTCCCGGTTGATTTTTGGTATCTTGTTCTATTGAAGTTAGTTTAGGTTCGGTTAGCTTAGATCAGGTTAGGTTAAGTGAGTTTAAGTTAGGTTGGGTGAAGTTTGTTGTTTATTTAATTTCCCTTTTCTTCGAGTTCTGCTTTGCAATTGAATCATTTGAAATAACTAACCTGCATGTAGGGCTGCTGCCTGTACTGCGACACGCCGCCCCCGTATCCGAGGTTGGCCAGCATCTCCGGGCTGAAGCGGTTGAACAGGCCGCCCCAGCCGTGAACCAGGGGCGCTGCCGCCATTGTTACCACCACCACACAAGCCAAAGTTAGACGACTCGTCATCTCGAATCTGGCTTCTCTAGTCTGTCTGAAATACAAACGAGAAATATAAATTATTACCTGGTATAAAATATTCTAAACAACAGAATAGTTCTGTACCCGAGAAGCATACGGATGCGAGTCTAAAATTTGAAAAAATGAGTTTGTATGCAGACTTGAACTAAATTATAATGTTTATCAGTGGCAGAAAGATGCAAGTTCTATGATGAAGAAAAATTATAAAAAAAAAAAAATTAAATAATTTAACTTTGTATAAACCACTTATTTGATGCGCAAATCCGACCGGTTTCGGAACAAACGTTCCTTCGTCAGGGAAAGCTTATACTAATTTGACAGTTTCGAACAATGTTTTATTATGGTAGGGGTGGAGCTGTTGCTAGATAATAATGTAGATTGGGTAGGTAGGTATTAGTGTAGAGTGGGTGGGTAGGGGAACAAATCCATGATTGGGCTGTATGACAATATTTTTTGTTTGTTGATAATAGATTCATTATTTTTAAGGGATTTTTTAATTTCCAAGGCTTCTAAGTTATTTAAACGTTTTCCTTTATGATTAATATGAAGAATATTTATCCCTGTATTTTTTTCAAAACTATTAAAATACAGGGATAAATATTCTTCATCATCTAAATCTCTCGCACATGTCTAAAGTAGCATTGATATAGTCTGAATTTTTCCACGTCGATATTGAATAACAGCATTATAAATACATTGATATATGAAAACTGAACTGATAAACACTGATATTCACTTTACAAATTTCGTAATATGTTTTTATGTGTTCAAATTTTCGAACTTCCTTTTTCTATGTTTCTTCTTTTTGAGTTTTGACGATTTCTCCATAATTACCTCATATTACTATGCTTCAATAATAATAATTACTATGCTTCAATTTGGGAGGCGGAAATGGGTACCGCCGCCCCGGGAACCTTTATTGGATAACCAACACCTCTGCCATAGGTCACCCCAAGTAGTTAGCTAAGTTTGGTGATTTAGCAGGGGTGCCCGGGTCCATGGGGTGAGGTTTGTCTAGGTCTTGGAGGCGGATGACCTGAACACACTGAACCCCAGATTCCTACCCACCCCTTAAACCCTTTTCCTTCCCAGAACTCTCCTCTCCTTCCTTCTTTTCGTTAAAAAAAAACCTCCACACAGCATCCCCAAAGATGACATAGGCCCTGAGGGAAATCATTTTTCTCTGGGCCTCCTGTATGGAGCTCATGTAAAAAAACCCTATACTTAGAAATCCAATATCAAGAACTAGAAAATACGAACCACAAATTCCAGAAGAACAACAACCCCAATAAAACTAACTTAACAAGAAAACAAAGAACTAGAAACACACAAACAAGATAAATAAGAACCAAAAACCGAGTGGATAGAACTACCTGTTGTATTTAAATAATTACTTTTACTCTTGTACCCTTAAAAATAGAAAATAGTGATTTACATATCCTGCTAAATGAAAAATACCTTAAGTTGTGCATTAAAATGTTCATCAAACGACTGGATTCATGGGGCGTGATTCTACCCAGGGCCGGATTAACGACGTCGGGGCCCCTAGGCAATGCACGTCTCGGGTCTCGGGGCCCCTTTACCAGTGGCGGACTAACGGGGGGGGGGAGGTTGCAGAGGCCTCCAAACGCTTCCTTGTTACCTTGATCAAATCTTTAACAAGGCTTTAACGGGGGGGGGGGGGGGGGGGGTATAAAATTTCAAGTAAATCTAAAAAGACAAGAAAACTAACGAAAACATTACTGAAGTTCGTGAACATCATAACTCAAAATCTTGACTTGACTTGACCGATGCTTTTGAAATTTTGTTAATTTTTTTACTAATTCCTTAGTTCAGACGAAATTTCTGACGATTTCTCAACATTAGTGTGTATGGCTACTACCGATGGCTTTATCCTACCGACTTTCTTTTGGACATGCTCGGAAAGAACCATCGACGAATGAGAATTGATGTACACATTGCTACAAATTTCTTTAGACAGATTCATGGATGGTTTGAAAACTCGGCTAACATGGAGGGCATTCATTGGTATGTTCCCGATGATTATCTCCGTCACCGACAGCGTGGACTGTTGTATCTCCCAGCCTCCAGGACAAAAGCGGGAATCAGAGGGTTCACTTTATGTTAACTTATGTCATTCATCTTTCCTCTTTCACTCGGAGTCAAACTTCCAAAAAAGAAATGAAACAAAAGTGCCGAATGAATTCATTGCTGAACCGATCCGCCGATGTTGTATGTTGGCACTGGGCATCTTTCGCTGGCGCGCGGAATGAAAGAAAAATGAAATGTCTGAAAAATGTTTCACGAATCTAAGAAATGTTTCACGGGCTCATTCATTCTGCCTTGCTTTCTGTATTGAAAGCACGTCGCACGAGTCACCCCTCAATAGACGAGACAGGGCGTGTATAATGTGATCCGTCGCGACATCGCCATTGACCACTGTTGCAGAGTGGTCAATGGCGATGTGCAATAGAAATAAATACAAGTGTGCAGTTCACACACAGTAGAAGTCAAACCTTAAGAAAACTAAAGTAGACGGCCGGCGTAGTCCAGCGGTAAGGCTCTTGACTCGCAATCCGAAGGTCGCGGGATCGAATCCCGGCATGGCAAATAAATTTTATTTTATTAATATGTGTTATTTCACAATTTAGTAATTTAAAATAATATATAGTATATTTGCGGCACGTTCAGATACTCTCAGTATCGCCCTGGTGTAAGACCACCATTCAGAATTGAAACGTTGCTTGAATTGGCATTAGCCGTGTTTGGTGACCAGATCTGAATATCCAGGTACTTCCCCACCTTCCTCTTCCCTATCTCCTTCCCCTCTCCAATACCTTCAGCCTCACAACATACCCCAATTGGGGATGCCATAGTCCCACTGGCTCCAGATGGGAGCAGTTGGGACTCTTGTGTGGTATTCATGTAAAAAAAGGGGGGTTCGCGAGAGGGGGAGGGGAACCTGGAAGGGGGGGGGGGGAACTCGGGAGAGGGGTTCGCAGGGCGGGGAAAGTGGGAGCGGAGTGGGGAGAAGGAGGGTGGAGGAGGTGGAGTGGGAACGCGAGAGGGGAAGGGGAAGCGGGAGAGGAAGGGAAGCCGGAAAGGGAGCGGGTTGAATGGGAGAGGACATGCAGAGAGAAACAATTTCTTTATAAAATCGTATAGCAACGCATGCCGGGTACCGCTAGTAGAGAATAAATGTCTTTCCGAAAACATAAAAAATGTAAACCTCTTATAATGAAAAAGTATCCGGACGCGTACAAATGCTGGTGTCAGGGATCCAATCAGAAGAATATGCGAATCGTTTAATCAAAATCAAAACCTCAAAGATTCCGACTTATTTTTTGATACACGCAGTACTTTTAGTAGAAAATTAATGTTAATTCGTGAGAAATAGTTTGGATGCAGGTGAGTTCTCTATTTATTGTTTTGTATATTCTTATCAACTGACATCAATATCTGTATTTTCTCCTTAATAAAAAAAAATAAACAAAAAAAAATTTAAACAAGCAAAAAAAAAACAACAGCCTATAGTAATGATGGGCCCGAAAAATAAACGAAATGAAACCTTCAGAAAACTAAAGTAGACAAAAGTGGAGAGGCTACAAAGCATCGCACAAGGAGGAGATCGATTATTCTATCTTATTCTTTCGCAGGGTAAATCCTATAGATTATTATAGATGCATCTATATATATGTTTGTCTCTTTTTAGTATCGCTTTTTCGTTTCATCGAGTTTCAAGTCACATCGGTGCTAAAAAGTTTCACTTCAAAAATAACAAAGCAATTAAATATATATTTTTTTAAATAATATTGTAATAAAATTCGTTAAAGTCATTGCCCCACTCGTGCTTCCTTTGTCCGACCTTTTCTCTAAAACCTCACTCTGATTCCTGACGTTCCGATGTATTTCATATAATATTCCTCTGATCCCGATCCAGGAATAGTTCACCATTTCCCCAGAGGCCATTAATATTATAAACATTAATCAACGTGGCTTTAACCTGTTGAGTTATGACCAGGACTTAATCAAAGAGAAGGATATTACGTTTAAATGTTTAATCACGTTAAATAACGGAGGTAGGTACCTTTAGTGTTTACGTGTTTGCCTGAAGCTTGTTTAAGGCTTTTTGTGTTGGGATAGATTAGGTGAAATTCCGTTAATTATGATTAAAAATAAAACTTTTTAAAGTAAGGTTTTCTTCCGAGAAAATATAACCAACGATTTTTAATGAGATAATTTATTACCTAGTTATGTTTTATAGGTACTACTTATTTGGAAATGTTTTTGGATAAAAAAACGAATGTGCTTCTAAATGAAAGGAAAAGAGAAAGAAAATGTGCGCGCGCACTGCTCTCTCTTGCTCCTACAGTGTGATACAGGCAATAGGCCTGCACTGTGTCTTAGATATACGAAACGTAACTGGCTATGAGAGAAAGAGAGAAAGAAAATGTGTGCTCGCACCTCTCTCTCTTGCCCCTAAAGTAATATACGAAAAGTAACTCTCTCTCTTTCTGTCTTCACTAACTTATATCTCCCTCTCAACTACCGTTCGCCTCGCTTTTCGTAACGCTCTCGTCACGCATTTGCCAGTTTCAAGCGTGCGTAAAGAAGGGTTTACTTCAAAAAAAATTTTTACATGAGCTCCACACAGGAGGCCCTGAGGAAAATAATTTCCCTCAGGGTCTATGTCATCTTTGGGGATGCTGTGTGGAGGGTTTATTAAGGAAAGAGTTCTGGGAAGGAAAAGGGTTTAAGGGGTGGGTAGGAATCTGGGGTTCAGTGTGTCCTGGTCATCCGCCTCCAAGACCTAGACAAACCTCGCCCCATGAACCCGGGCACCCCCGCTAAATGACCAAGCGTAGCGAACCACTTGGGGTGACCTATGGCAGAAGTGTTGGTTACCAATAAAGGTTCCCGGGGCGGCGGTACCCATTCCCGCCTCCCAAATTGTGAAGGAGGATGAAATTAAGGAACTTCTGTGAAAAATATTATGGCTTACAAAATTTTTGTATGTTCATGTAGATAATAGGTTCTCAATGTGGGCGATAACGCTCCCTTGTGGGCGTTTGAGACTTTCAGGGGGGCAGTAGAAGACCCAAAGAAAATTATGAGATGTTGAGGTGATATAATGAGGGCGCGGGCAGGTAAAAAAAAATGGTCTAAAAATGACACGAAAACACGCTAATCACGTACTAATAAAGAAAAGTAAACTTTAATATTGGTTAATTTTTGTTATTGTATGTATTATAATAATTTTTATCACGTCTGCGAATATTCATATATTTTGGTAGTTTGGGAAGAGTGCTGAAAACTGAAATGAAAGATTTCATTACATTCAAATCTACAAAGGCTCTGCAACCGGGCTCGAAAAGAAGAAGATGGAGAGATACGAAATTACGAATGTTAGCGCTCTCTGTTAGCTCTCTGTTTAAGGGAGATATGTAAGAAATCGGTAGAAATTCGGGTTGCGGGCCCTTAAATTGGATAATACGATTTTTTTTAATTATGCAAGTAATATTGTCACCTTACGTGTATTAATATTATAAATAATGGAAACTACCCCCCCCCCCCCCCCCCCACCTTAGGATAAAATAGGGGGCTCTAGAAAAAAATATAAGTGAGCGGTTGGAAGAATGAGGTTGAGAACCTATGATATAGATCAACAAACACTGATTTAGAATGCAAAAGTTTATTTACATATAGGATTTATAAATCTACATTAAAAAACGAATAAAACACCAACGTTAAGGCTCTGCAACCGGGTTCGAAAAGAAGAAGATGGAGAGATACGAAATTACGAATGTTAGAGAAGAGCGCTAACATTTACAGCGACAAAATCGATGCGAAAATTGCGAAAATGTTTAATAAAACACGACTCGTTTCAAATAGAGCAAAAATTGTCTTAAATAGCATTTAATGAAACACTGTGAATTTTTTCATACATATAACTTGTAAAATAACTGAAACAAACGTGTTTATAATAATTTTTGGAGCATACTTGGCGATTTTATTCTATCGAGGGAATTTTATGTAATTTGCTTTTCGGCGCGGGCAATGTCTAGATATTATCTTCAAGAATAACATAAATTTTTTTAAGAGCTTTAAAACTTACCGTGTTTAAGGGAGATATGTAAGAAATCGGTAGAAATTCGGGTTACGGGCCCTTAAATTGATGATACGATTTTTTTATTATGTATATAATATTGTCACCTTACGTGTATTAATATTATAAATAATTGAAACTACCCCCCCCCCCCCTCCTCCACCTTAGGGTAAAATAGGGGACTCTAGAAAAAAATATAAGTGGGCGGTTGGCAGAATGAGGTGGAGAACCTATGATATAGATCAACAAACACTGATTTAGAATGCAAAAGTTTAATTATATGTAGGATTTATAAATCATCATTTAAAAACGAATAAAACACCAACGTTAAAACGCACTGTTTGGTTGGTACAACTGAATCTGTACGTAACGTCACCAGTCACGGAACTGGGTTCACAAGTCAATATTTCGCTGTGCACAAGTCAATATTGCACCGTATCACCAAAAATAGAATTATTTAATTTTATGCCATTTTCCAGATTTTATAATTTTAAATACAATAAATAATATCCGTACTAGATATTTTTTCCATTTAACTTTTTTTGATTTGAGCATTCGTTTTCGAGTAAATCGGGTCCGAAGTTGGAATTTTTTAGGTTAAATTTGAAAAAAAATTTCACTAGGGGGTTGATTTCAGCTGTGTAATGTCTTATAAAATGCAACGAAGGGTAAACCGGGCTCAGAAATTTTTTCAACCCTTTAGTTGCCGAAAAAATGGAAAAATAGAAAAAAAATAATATTAAAATCGAAATGCTTACATCGAAAAAAATAACTTTTTTGGGTTCTCTACGTGATGTAGATTCACCAGTTTCCCGCTTGTACTACGAGTTTCCGGACACGTTATATAGGCGGATGAATTAATGTAAATTTCGCATGAAACGTTTACTTACTGATTATATCAAGTGTTGCGTTACAAACACGGTAATTGTGTTTGCTTGTAAAATTAATTGTCACAACCGCTGCGCTGAGATACGAGTGGATTAAGAGGAAACAAGGTCGCCGAGAAATTAGAATAATTATATATACTAGCTGCTCCGCAGGTTTTTACTGCTAGGCCCTTCGAGCGGCTTTTGGTTCGGCTTCGCCCAGTTAGTATTGGTAACCATTTTATAGATCCATATACGAACTGATTCCAAAAACAGCCCGTTTTTCGGATCCACTGTAGCTAGTCACCGGGACAAAGTAACCGAGAGAGAGCAATGACGTCATAAGTAATAATATATATCCATTTGATATAACATGTATTACCATCAATCTTTTGATATCCGGAGAGTTACCACATATTCACAAATTCGTAGCAGTTATACCTAGGGGGGAGACGACCCCGTCCGACCTGCTGACGGAAGTAGCGACATCTTGTGTCGAATTCTTGTATTCAAAAACGAATTATAACAGTAACTTTGTGTGAAATTCCACGTACACAGAAGTTATTTGTGGCGCGGTGCGTATGGCGTGGCGTCCGACATGCAATCGTAGCTGGGTTAACCACGCAGACTGTTGCTTACAAAACTGTTGCTGTCAAAGGAACAACTGCACCTCAGACTGATAATACCTAAATAAAATCGTCAAAATCAAGGTTTTGTGTTCCCCATTTTTCATCTCCTAAATTGGACCGATTTTTAAGCTTTTTTGAAGTGAAACTCTTTTAGCACCGTTGTAATTTGACTTCTCCAGCTGTACTCTCTGGGAACATCGCCTTGCACTGCAGTGGGAGGGATGGATTTTAACGTCCGTCACTCCTGGACACACTTCTACTTTTATTTTTTTTATTTATTAATGTTAAAATCTGCTAAACTACTTGCGTAGTTTGTCAGTAGGTAAATAATGACAATATTTTTGCAAAACATGGTACAATGGTACACAGTATTTAGGTATGTATAATGTTGATGATAAATTAACAATAAAGTTAAGTTTGTTAAATTACAGAATAGTATAAATATAAATATGTAAAAAGTAGTATAAGCCTTATATAACAAACAACTTCAAATTAATTTAATATGAACAAATGAATTTAATCAACAAGTACTTCTATGGTTTAATATATATAAGGTAATCCAACTTTATAATGATTTTTCATTTCCTTGGAATGTGAATTACAATTAGGAAAACAAGGTCTTCGGTAGGGCATCTCAGCATAATTGACTTTAGCTATAAAAACGTTTATATTTTTAATTGTCATTGGTAGTTTATTAAATATTCTGGATACAATATAGTTTAGGGTTCTTTCATCGTATTTGTCGATACATTTCGGAACCACCAATCCTTCATTTTGAGTGAATCTTGTATTATATTTATGGAAAACTCTTTCCCTATACAAGGAATCAGATAATATAAGATGTTGACTTACAATATTATAAAACAATAATCCTCTGACAGGTAAAACATTCAGAGACTTGTATATTAATTTAGTGTTGCTTCTGGGGAGGGAGTTTTGTAATGTTTGGATTTAACTTATATTATTATTACGTAGTGAAAGATACTCTCAGTATCGCCCTGGTGTAAGACCACCATTTAGAATTCAAACGTTGCTTGAAATGGCTTTAGCTGTGTTTGGTGACCAGATCTGAATAGTCAGGTACTTTCCCACCTTCCTCTTCCCTATCTCCTTCCCCTCCCCACTACCTTCAGCCTCACAACATACCCCAATTGGGGATGCCTTAGTCCCACTGGATCCAGACAGGAGCAGATGGGACTCTTGTGCGGTATTCATGTAAAAAAAATATTTTTATTAGTTTTACAAGAATGTCCCAAGAAGTGATTCCATAACGGATTGTGCATTCAGCCAGAGATGATAGATTAATTTTAAAGTACTTATTGGCATGATATAACAAAATAACACTGACATAGCCACCCCTAATACCCTTTTCCTTCCCAGGACTTCTTCTCTTTCCTTTCCTAAAAAAGCCCTCCACACAGCATCCCCAAAGATGACATAGGCCCTGAGGGAAATTATTTTAATCAGGGCCTCCTATGTGGTGCTAATCTAAAAGAAAATCCATACCAAGGATTCAGCTTGCGAGAGAATGAGATGGAATAATCGCTCTCTTTTTTGTGCGGTACTTCGTAGCCTCCCCACTCATATCTAGGTACTTTAGTTTTCTGCCGCGTGAATTGCACACTTATATTTTTTAAGTGAAACTTCTATAGCCGCGCTGTGATTTGGATTTCGGATGAAACGGAAATGACGATTATTGGCCGCTTCGATTATGATGTCACTTTTAAAGGCTTCTATTGGTTGAGATACGAAATGGAAATTACGCCACGTCTGCGCTAATTGGTTGCTATGATTATGACCTTACTTTTCAAGTATTGATTGAGATTGTTTTGACAAAGTTTCGCTTCTACCGCGTGTAAACTGCACTCGATTTTTTTCCTTTATTTTCATTCCACGTTACAAACCTCATAAACAACATTAAAACTTCTTTAGAATCCTTGTAAAAGATCCTTTGGGGTTTTACCTGAACAACACTTTCAAAAATCCTTTTACAAAACTCTTTCGAAACAAAGAGTAAAGAACTACATAAAAACAAAGTTTGTTCATCCTGTTTAAATGTTGTCGAGTTAATCTTTTGGTTAAAGAGAATGGGTGTGTTAGTCCAAGATAAATATAGCTCCTTTTATTTTTTCTTTATTTTCTTTTATCTTAAAAGAAAGAAAAGCATTCCCGTGCTACGGTAACCTAACAATATATCTAATAATATTTTCCGACATATCGTTTAACATTTCACTCATTTCGAATTATCAAACAAAGAAAATACCGAAGAACCGTCTCTTTAGCCATTTCCGAGATAGGATAACGATGGAAAGAAAAGTTATAAGAAAACATTAAACATCTACAAAGATAAAAAAGAATGGCACGGTTCCACGACTTTTCATCCAGCGACAAAATATCCCCGATAAAATATCCTACGAACATAATATCCCCCATCAAAATATCTATTAAAACTTAACCTAACCTAACCTAACAAAAAAATGGGACAAAAATTGAACAGGCATCCTATAAAAACAATAAATTATTGTTCAAAAATAGTATAATGGGACAAAAATAATGAAGATGGCTCTAACGAGCTGAAACCGGTTACGGTCACATAAAATTAAGTGGAATAAAGTTTTATATTCATTTTATTATAATATATTATAATACAGACATCCTGTAAAGACAATAAATTATTGTTCAAAAATTGTAAAATAGGACAAAATGATACAGACATCCTGTAAAGACAATAAATTATTGTTCAAAATAGTAAAATGGGACAAAAAAATACAGACATTCTGTAAAGACAATAAATTATTGTTCAAAAATATTAAAAGAGGACAAAATAATACAGACATCTTGTAAAGACAATTATTGTTCAAAAATAGTAAAATAGGACAAAATAATACAGACATCCTGTAAAGGCAATAAATTATTGTTCAAAATAGTAAAATGGGACAAAAAAATACAGACATCCTGAAAAGACAAGAAGTTTTATTGTTCAAAATCTTTAAAATGGGAAAATAATACACACGTCTTGTAAAGATAATAAATTATTTCTCAAAAATAGTAAAATTGGACAAAAAATACAGACATCCTGTAAAGACAATAAATTATTGTTCAAAAATAGTACAATGAGACAAAAGTAATACAGACATCCTGTAAAGACAATAAATTTTTGTTCAAAAATAATAATGGGACATATAAATAATGGGACAAAAATAATACAGACATCCTGAAAAGACAATAAATTATTGTTCAAAAAGAGTAAAATAGAAAGAAAGGTTAGGTTAGGATATTTTAGATTAGGTTGGGTTTTAGTAGATATATTGTTGGAGGTTGTTTTGTCCGTAGGACATTTTGTCGGAGGATATTTTGTCGGGGATATTTTGTCACGGGATGAAAACGCGCAGTACCCCTGGGAGCACCTTAAAAATACGAAATTTTAGTTTAACCTGAAACTTTCTGTAAATAAGATGAAATTCAACGCTACTTTTAAATTTCTCTACGACCAAAACACGACTTCGTTATTTCTTATAATGAAGTAAAAGTTTATACTTTATAAGGTGTCTACACAAAATAAATTTCAAAATAGTAAGGTGAAAAGTAATCATGGTTTTCATGGTGTTAATCTTGTATCAAATATTTTCAATTCTGTTCTGGGGCTTGTTTTTGTGTATGTACCGCAAAAGTATTAACTAGCCGGAGTTATTAGGACTGTTGCATCCCCAACAGGGGTATTTTGTGAGGCTGAAGGAAATGGGGAGAAAAAAGAGGTCAGATTTGGTCACCAAAAAACGGTTAACAACTTTCATTAATAGAGAAAGATAAAGAAGAAAATAACCTCGACTTATTAAATTATAATTAAAGATTTGTAGCATAACGCGGTAATTGGTAAAGTTTATAAATCTATTTTATACATTTATTAAATTACCACAGGTACAACCAGAGAAAATCAGAAATATGTCATTTTTAAATCAAATTTTAGCGTTTCGAATCTTTTCCACAAAAAAATTATAAATTGATTTCGAAAGATTGTTCTTTTATCTAGTAAAACCATATTTTAAATTTTGAGAAAAAATGTTTATTTTTAGTATAATAAGGTCGTTGGCAGATTTGTTAAATTTTCAAAGGAAAAATCTTATTTTACTAGACATATTTCATACCATGCAATCATACATTATTGTAAATCAAATCTATTAATCGCCTCTTTCAAAATTTTAATTTTAGTTCAAATAAAATCATTAAAAAATATATCCGATCACTTATTTGTGACGAAAAATTTTCTATTTTGTCTATATATTTACGGTCTTACAAATTAATATATTTAAGACTTTTTTTACATTCTTATTCTGCTTAGACATTATTGAAAAATGATAAATACTTATGATTAAAAACAATTACCAAAAGTATATAATTTTAATGTAGGTATAAATTTTTGGATGAAGTATTAATAAAGCAAATTTTGAATGAAATAAAATCGATATTGAGTTATAATTTTAAAAAGCTGGCACGGAGAACAATTAATCTTTCTCATTGGAATCGCCCTGCACGATCGTAAGAACATCTTTCGACGATATGTGGATTTTGGTTGAAGGCCCTTAGCAACCCACTAACGCATAGGTTCTCAACTTTATTTTGCCCACTGCCCACTTAGAGAATATATTTTTTCTAGAGCCCCCCATTTTTTTACATGTGGGTGGCTCAAGTGCCACGGAATCAATAATTCGATTAAAATATATCAAATTATTGTTTAGCGTGTTAAAAGAGCAATTCTTTTGTATTTAAAGTTTAAGTACCGGGTTATTGCCACCTTCCTTCTTGTATTCATGATGTAGTGTCAATTCGTAATAATTAATACACGTAAGATGATAATATTCTATAAAAAATTCATTTCATCCAATATAATATAGAATTACCGAAATATATGAATTTTTGCACGCGTTATAAAAATTATTACAAAACACACAATTACAACAATTAACCAATATTTTCTTTTATCTGCCCACGCCTTCACTGTGCCATCTCAACGCCCCCTAATTATCTCTGCGTCTTCTACTGCCCCCCTGAAAGTCTCTAGTGCCCATAAGGGGGCATTATCGCCCACGTTGAGAACCTACGCTCTAACGTCATAGGTACCGCGTGGGAAGCAATAGCGGACGAGATTGGCAACGAGGAGGTGGGCATCGCGTTTGAATCCTACCCACGTATGGTAATAGTAGGAGATTTTCAACCAATGTTGGGTTATTCATAACCCGGGAGTGTTTGTCTTTCTTTTAAAAAAAATAAAAATAAATCCGTTGGCGCCAAAATCGGATCAATTTTAAAGAAAAGTATTTTTTTTAATTTTTTATTTTTATCTATAAAAAATTACATTTACATTGGGTTTTTTATGCCTGTCTCACTAGGATATACCTGTGTCGAGACTAATGTTGAAGGCATTACAGATCGCTGTAAAAATCGGTTAAGTCAATCAAACTTGTTAAAAATCCTCTTATCTCGACTTATCCTCTTATCTTGTGCCTCTTATCTCGACAATCGTACGCAAGCTGTAACTGTACTGGGGTTCTGCTCTAGCTTTGTCCCCGTAACCTCAGAAGTTCCCCAAGGATTTCACCTTGGCCCCCTTTTATTCAACATTTTTATGAATGATGTTAACAAAACTATTCGTAATTCTCAGCTGTTTCTATATGCGGATGACAAAAAGATTGTCAAAATCATTAAATCTGAGATGGATTGTATAGAGCTCCAGGATGACCTGAACTCCCTGGTCAATGTGTATTGTTTAGAAAACCGCCTTCTTTTGAATGCAGATAAATGTTCCGTCATATCTTATTCTCGAAAGAAAAATACTATACTATATCCGTACATAATTAAAAACAATCTTTTAAATAGGGTAAATGTAATTAGAGATCTTGGAGTTCTATTAGACAGTAAGCCTCTTTTTCAATTTTACGTCGAGCACATCACGTCTAAGGCTTTGAAAATGCTAGAAATTATACTTAGAGTAAGTTCTGTTTTCAAAAATCCACAAACATTTAAGATTCTCTACATATCATACGCCAGGAGCCACCTAGAGTATGCTTCAACAGTATGGAACCCTCATTGTTCTACATATAAATCAAATATAGAAAGAGTCCATAAAAAGTTTTTGAAATATGTTTCGTTTCGCATGCGAAATGATGTAAATTATGTCTCTATGAACCTCAAAACCCTTGATCAACGCAGAGATATCAGAGACCTAGTAATGCTTTATAAGATAATCCACAATTTTATTGATAGTTCTTACCTATTATAAAATATTAATTTCAGATGTCCAATAAGAGTCACTCGATCTCCAGACATATTTTATATTCCTAAGAGCAATGCTAATTATCTTCAAAATGTGTTTATAAGAAGAAGCTGTAGCACTTTCAATAGATTATGCACAGACATTGACATGTTTAACACGAACCTTGCTAACTTCATAAAATTCGTAAAAAGTAATATTCAACGGAAAACTTAACGTTTCATTAATTCCTTATCTTTCTTTTTAATTTTCATTTTTTTTCAATTTCATTACATTTTCTTTTTTGATTTCGGCAGTTTGCACTAAATAACCTCTTCAAAAATGTTACAGTATATATTACCCTTGAAAATACATTTTTTGTAGATTTAAGTGAGTAGATGCACTTTTTCAGAACTGTTTATATTACATACATATATTGTTTTGTTTGTTTTTCTTTTTATTATGGTCTCAAATTTTTATGTCGTTATTTTATTGGTCAATGATAACACTGTTATATATGAACTTGTAATGACTGTTTATAATGCTAACAAATAAAAAAAAATAAAAATAAAAAAAAAATTAAAATAAAAAATTGACTGGAATTCTTTATTTTTTCCTATTATAACAGAATTTGAACAGAACCTCCACAGAACGTGAAAATTAACTTCAAATATTTGATAAATTCATTAATTTTTTTTTTAATCAACCCGTCCTAAGTGAAGTGGCTTAATTTCCAATTCTAAGATTTTAATTAATTTATTCATTAATAATTCTGGAAAATCACATCGAAATTCAAATGTACCTAATAAAAAAAACACTTAGCGAACAGGTTAATTAAAAAAATGCGGTTTTTCTTAGAATTGTTAAGTATTTCTGATTGATATTTTTCCCATCAAAATGTAAATTTGATCATTTTTTAATTATCTTAATATTTTATTCATTCAAAAAAAAAAAAAATTATTTGAAGTGAAAATTACAAAATTTGGCACCAATTTTTTCATTTAACGTGTATATTTATTTTTCTGGTAATGGTTTTTAATATTAAACTGTATACCATGGTATTTTTATAAATATAAAATGTTCATTGAAGGTGATTGCAAAATGTTCTTACTTTAGATTCTCGCCCGAATTCGCAATGGCATTTTTAAGG
The DNA here is from genome assembly GCA_917880885.1 of Limnephilus marmoratus. Classification (NCBI taxonomy): domain Eukaryota; kingdom Metazoa; phylum Arthropoda; class Insecta; order Trichoptera; family Limnephilidae; genus Limnephilus; species Limnephilus marmoratus. Next base: position 33,360,787 of record OU862932.1, read on the forward strand.
GTAATTTAAGGCTCTATAATACATGTATAATCAATGTTTATACTGCTTTTCGAAAAGAGGGCTAAATTATTATTTTTACAGTCGATAGCATTTTGCATCATTGAAAACTTAACGGTTTATAAGTATTTTTAATCGAATATCAAGGTGAACATGGGTAGGTACTTTTGAGGAAATTTGTGGTGCTGTATAAATTTTACCAATCGTTATAAGTAAGCAACAATTGTCTTCCGAACTTTCATGAGTTTGATGTCGACGGTAGAAGAAAAGGGTATGAATTTTTATTTATGTGAATACCGCATACGAGTCCCAATTGCCTCCAAGAATGGTGCCCAGTAGGGGTGGGTTTTGGGGCTGTAAGTAATGGGGCAGGTAAGGAGATAATAAAAATGATGAATTGAGAGTACCTGGTTATTCAGATCCGTCCTCCAAATAAAAATCGTTCGAAAACAACGTTTCGATTCGGAATGGTTAAATTTCAACAGGGCGATACTGAGAGTATCTATCAAATATTACGACCATCCCTGTACTGCAATTTGAAAGACGTGATAAAATCTCATGTGTAAAAATACTAGTGTTATTGTAAAATGTCAATTTTGCTTTATACTATTGATATCGAACCCACGACCTACCGAATCAAGTCAATTGCTCAGAACATAATGCCACCAATACCCAAAATTATACCCATCCAGAATTCCTAATGATTATCCTTTTGAATTCCGTTTTCTTCCCTTGTATAGGTGTTATCATTAAATTAACGATATTATTATTTTCAACAATTAGGACGGGTTTGTGTCACAGAATTTGAACAATTCAACAAATTTTGAAGTTAATTTTCAAGTTCTGTATTTATATTATTATGGTAAAGCTGCTTCACAGAACTGAAATAATAACAGAACTTGACTTGAACTTTCACAGAACCTGAAAATTAGCCTCGAAATGTGATGAATTGTTAAAATTCCGGGAAACAACTGAAGCTTTTTAATATCACAACGAAACGAAAGCATTACAAGTTAATTTTTACCTATCATACTCAATAAGTCAAATCATAGGGCTACAATAAATTATTATTATTGTTAGTACATAAAAATTGTGCAAAAAAAAATATTTTTTCTCTGAAGCAGGAATCGAACCCTTGACCTAAAAGCGTAAGGTCAAGTGCATACATCACACCTTGGATACCTTCATTGTTCACTCCAAGAAGTGAAACAATGAATTAGAAATTAAATTTGATAAAAAAACGTATTTTTAATTAATGCGTTTAAATTTATTACAGTAAAAATAACGCTGCATTGTGTAAAAATTCTTGAATAAGTTTCAAAATTAAATAAAAGTGTCAACTTTTAAATGCGATTACGTAATGCAATTTGACTGATTGTAAGGTATAACAGTCTTAAAATAGATTGTAATGTTTTAATTAACAGATATAATATTTAGAATGTTTAACAGAAACCAAAAAAATGTACATACAAATCGACCACATTCATAACTACCCACCACCTATCACGTAATGAACACAAATATGTATAATTTTTTTGTGATTAATAAAAAATATGGTATTTGTAACATAATTTACTCCAAACAACCCCTCTGAAAAACAAACACGATTCAGACAAAAACAAAAGAACAAAAAGTTTTCCACGAAAACAATGACAAAAAAACAAAGGAATATGAATTAAATTTAATTTAAAATATATTTGAATATAAAAAATTTAAAAACATGCAGATTCAAAGAATTAAAAGTTAATATAATAAATTGTATTATTTTCTAACCTCAAAAACAAAGCAGGCAATCTGCACTGCTTCTCGGCAAGTTTTGTTCTGGTATATTCTGTTGGGGGTTGAAATTGATGGTCTGTTCTGCAGAGCTGTTTCTAGAGCACGTTAGATATCTTCAGAGGCTTCCTGACGACTGACGACTGAGGGAGGTTGTGGCAGAACCGATCTATAAAGGAGGCGCCGAGGCGCATGCGTGCACTCCACCCCTAGATATTTAATGGGAACGCCATGAATCGGTTTATGACGCCTGTTTATTTGACGCCCACGTATTTTATTTTACGCCTAGCGAAGACACGTGGTCTGCATTTCAGAAAAAAAAGTGTTAATTTTTTGTTAAAATTTTATTTCTTTCAGGAAAAAATCGGAAAGAAGAAAAAATTACGCTAATAAATGATGGTGATCTATGCAAGAAGCATAAAAAAAAACTTTTGTGAAATTGAGCTCTATCGTCAAGAAACTTGCACAGATTCATATAAATGTGGTTTTTCGTTCAAAACAATAAAATAAGCATAACAACAAAGCAGTAAATTACAATTTGGGAGGCGGGTATGGGTATCGCCGCCCCGGGAACCATTTATTAGATAACCTACACCTCTGCCGTAGGTCACCCCAAGTGGTTCACTACCTTGAGGGGAGGTTTATCCAGGTCTTGGTGGCCGATACGCCTGCCCACCTGCTGCGTGGTGGGCAGGATCGAGAGAGACTGGTTGAGGGAGATCTTTTATCCTCCAACCAGTATCTCTCGACCTTGCACCGCAATTGGAAGGATGTATTTATATGTCCGTCACTCCTGGACACACTAAGTCCCAGATTCCTGCCCACCTTTTATACCTATCTCCTACCCAAAACTTCTTCTCCCCCCTTTCCTTAAAAAAAACCTCCACACAGCATCCTCTAATATGACATAGGCCCTGAGAGAAATTTTAAATGCCTATGTCATGAATCTACATCACAAAAACAACCCAAAAAACTTCGATTTTTATAAATATTTTTTTCCGCAACTAAAGGGTGGAAAAATTTAGAAGCCGGGTCAACCTCTATACGCATTTAAAAAAATAAACCACTGATATTTACCAAATTCAAAACATCAAACTTTGGACTCGATTTACACAAACTTAACAAGGTAAAACCGGTTACCGTCAATAAATAAACCAAGTAGATATACGGAATGAAAGATCTGAGGCGTATAAGTGAAAACAAATTGTTTAATGCTTTCTCCGCACAGGAAAATAATTTCCTTCAGTACCCATGTCATCTCTGGGGACGCTGTGTGGAGGGTATTTAAGGAAAGGAATTATTGGAAATTCTGTGAAGGAAAAGCTACGAGGGGTGGGTAGGAATCTGGAGATCAGTGTGTCCAGGAGTTGTGCAAATGCGCGCCAAAACTCGGACAAACCTCGTCGCATGAACCCCTGTACCCAAGCTGAGTCACCAAACGTAAGTTTTTCACCCGTTTCCGGGTGAAAAACAATGTAGACGATAAGATTAAGAAAGAGACGCTTATATGGTATTGGCATGTAAAGCGGACGAAGACAAGGTGTATATTAAATGACGCAAAATGTTAGAATAAGAACACATGGCACAATCAAGAGAACCGAATACTTCAGTCGGGCCATATCACGAGTCAGAATAACAGAAGTGAGCGGACAACTGAACAATGTGCAACTTCATCACTCCTTTGTAAAGTCATTAAAAGTGTCTTGGTTTAAGGGCCCGCAACCCGAATTTCTACCGATTTCGTACATATCTCCCTTAAACATTTGAAGTTTTTAAGCTCTTAAAAAATATATGTTATTTTTGAAGATAATGTCTAGATGCTGCCCGCGCCAAAACGCAAATTATGTGAAATTCCATCGATAGAAAAAAATCGCAAAGTATGCTCCAAAAATTATTAAAAACAAGTTCTATTATCTTATAAATTACTAGCAGACCCGGCCACACGTTGCTGTGGCTAACGAAACACAACGCCATTACCCAACCTTTATAAAATCCACACCACCCGCTTGCCAGCTGCCCGCTGCCGCTGCCCGCTGCCCGCTGCCCGCTGCCTGAATTGAATATTTGAATTTCTTGGCTTTTCTCTACTATAATAAGCATGTATTATACATACAAACCTTCCCCTTGAATCACTCTATCTATTGGTAAAAACCGCATGAAAATCTGTTCCGTAGTTTAAAAGATCTATGCTCACATACATTTTGAGCGACTTCATTTTATACTATGTAATAATGCAATTCGAGCGATCGCCACTAATTATACAATGCTTGCAATGCAACACTGGATATTTTGAAAAGGGAAAATCAAATACCTACTTACTCTAGGACATCTATTTTCCAATTTCTTCCGTAGAACGAATTTCAAAAGTGACTATAGTACGGCCCGCCAGTCGTTTTAAATCGCACAAAAATATGTTTTCTTTGAATTTCTCGGCTTTTCTCTAATATAATTTACATGTATTATACATATAAACATTCGTCTTCAATCACTCTATCTATTGGTGAAAACCATATGAAAATCCGTTGCGTAGTTTTAAAGATTAACGCGCACATCCATTTTTTGAGCGACATTTTATACTATGTAATGATAATGATAATGATGATGATATTTGTGAAAAAATTCACAATGTTTCTTTAAATGATACTTAAGATGCTCCCCGTGAGCTCTCTATTTTCAACGAGTCGTGTTTTATTAAACATTTTCGCAATTTTCGCATCGATTTTGTCGCTGTAAATGCTAGCGCGCTCCTCTAACATTCGTAATTTTGCATTTCTCGATCTTTTTCTTTTCGAGCCCGTTTGCGGAGCCTTAATAGGTTATATTAGGTTAGATTATGAGCTATTTTTTAAAATATATTTTTTTCATCACTTTTAATATATTTTCAAAGGAGTGTTGAAATACCATTATGTTGAGTCATTACGGAACAGTATGAGACGATCTATGGTTGAATTCGATAATAACATGTTATTTTACATATGAGTGTAAGCTAATCAAAAATAAAAAATTTAATTTATTTCTTTTCCATTGTTCCACCAAGCACTCCCCTCTTTTTCCAACCTAGGTCAAACATTTGTGCCATAACCGCCGAGCGAGAGGGACAGACTTACGTTGACCCCTGCGCGTGCGACGGGGACAAGAATACGTTTTCCTGAAGAAAAGCTGAAATATTATTGCCAAGCGCTCTACGCTGAGACTATGACAGGAAACTAGTTTGCACGCTTTTGGACTTCCCTATGTGTACAGTACCCTCCCTGTGAAATGAATTTTATTTTAAGCTATAGTTTCTATATATATATTTATTTATTTATCTATTGATCTATATAAGGTATGCATGCATTATATTATTCGTTATATACAAAAATCCCATTTCTTTTGATTATTCCCTTAACGGCACAATACTTAAAAAAATTATGGAGGCCAAAGATCTGGGAGTAGTGCTAGACCCGAAATTACTTTTTGACTGACATATTGAATCCATAGTTGCAAAAGCTTCCAAGGTACTTGGCTTCATACTCAGAACCTGCAAACACTTTAAAAAGGTAAACACTATGAAAATGCTGTACTTTGCGTATGTACGCAGTTCTCTGGAGTACGCCTCTCAAGTCTGGAATCCCAGGTACACAACATAGATAGAAAGGATTCAGAAAATACAAAATCGTTTTCTACGATACCTTGATTTTCGGGATATCGTCCTCATCTAAGTAATGTGGAGTCAGCCACGTTTTTCAAAATCTCATCACTAGAAAATCGTAGAAATTCTGCAGACGTAATATTCTTGCAAAAGATAGCCACCTCTGCAATAGATTGCCCGGAATTACTTGAAAGAATTCAATTAAGAGTGCCCACCAGACAAACTAGACTAAATCACACACTTAACACTCCTCGATGCAACACTAACTCTAAACAAAACACATTCATTAACCGCGCTTCACACTTTTTTAACAATTCATACAATGAATTCGACTTATTCAACACAGCACCCCCAATTCTAAAAAAAATAAACAATAAATAACTTCTAAACATATACAAACTATTATACTTCTATACAAATAACTTATTCACTCCGAGAATAGATCCATCCCCTTCCCCTCCCGCCCACCATCCCATCCCAATAAGCTATTATAACTATTATAACTTTTATTACTTTTTAATCTCTCTAATTAATACACACCAGTGAAAACCTATTATTGGTTCAATAACATATACACATGTAAATATACCTAAGTAAATAATGTAACTGTTGGTTTTCCAAATAAAATAAAATAAAAATTCCTGTCTCACTAGGGTATACGGGGTATACCTGTGTTGAGACAAGCGTAGAGGTACATAAATGAATATCATAATATATAAAAGCATTTAAGAATATATAAGAATATTTAATGTTAAATACATATTATTTTTTTAATTTGGGATACGGGAATGGGTACCGCCGCCCCGGGAACCTTTATTGGATAACCAACACCTCTGCCATAGGTCACCCCAAGTGGTTCGCTACGCTTGGTGATTTAGCAGGGGTTCCCGGGTTCATGGGGTGAGGTTTGTCTAGGTCTTGGAGGCGGATGACAAGGACATATTGAACCCAAGATTCCTTCCCACCCCTTAAACCCTTTTCCTTCCCAGAACTCTCCTCTCCTTCCTTTCCTTAAAAAAACCCTCCACACAGCATCATAGGTGAGCATAAAGATGACATAGGCCCTGAGGGAAATTATATTCCTCAAGGCCTCCTGTTTGGAGCTCATGTAAAAAATAAAAAATAAAATAAATAAAAAATGAAAATGAAAATAAAAATCAAAATAAAATAAATAAATAAATTAATTAATACAATTAAAACATGTCATGTATAAGAGTATTTAAGAATATTTAAGGTTAAATATAAACTGTGGGTAAATCCCACAAAGAGAGTTATCTTATAAGTGAAGGAAGAGATAAAGTAAAGTAGTAAATCCTGTCAAATCTATTTATGGCGTTAGATTGTATAGGATTTTATTATTTTAATTTGTTTTATATGGGTAAGAACGTATTTAAATTGATATTTCTGTCTATTAGTAATTTATTTTACAGATGTTTGCAGTAGTGTGACCTCCAATATTTATAATCCATTTCTTTATGTCTCGTTTTTATTTGGTCATTGATTCAGTTTGTCTAATCGTAGCTGGTAGTGTATTGTGTAGTTTGCAAGCTATGTATTTAAACATTTATAGGGTCTTTTTGTGTTCACACATTCAGATTCTCCAACTCGTCTTGGAAGGATATTACTTCTTTGGGAAAGAAAGCGCCGGATCTGCCATACGTTCAAAAACGTGCAAAAAACCTGGCGCCAACTCCGAAGGGGCGCCGTGAGAAAATAAATATTGTATAAAAAATTTTGTTATAATATTCCCTGAATCGTTTAAAAATTACCCATAGTACGAAATAATTATTACGCTTTAGCAACACTTTCCAAAGATACAGACTGCGCACGCATCTGGTTTTAATTCAACGAAATTCTACGATTTACGAATTTATAGTCAGTTACAGAATTTTTTTACAAATTCCATATATTTAGTTTAAACGTAAGATCTATTTTTCCATATATCTTTTACTGTCTTTTACGACGAATGAGTGCGATCCAAATTCATTAACCAATCACAGCGCCGTACTTTTATTCAAGTGATCAAACAAACCGACGGCGCCCTTCAAAGTGCTTTTGTACGATTTAAGTCTCTAAGAGAATGTGGTTAAAGACCATTTTCTAATGAAATCTTCAGTAAATTCAAAATTCCATTAGCATAAACATCGCACGGTTTGCAAGGTTGCAACTTGTTAACAGTTTTATCATTGTTTTGACAGTTAAAGTTCCTTAAATGTACCTATAATTAATTTCTATTAGATTTGTTATTTTACAGTCAGTAATAATCAGTGTAAGCGTCTTTCGTAAGCCGTTGATACCATAGATACGTTCGTGTTTGTTCGCTCAACACAGAACACAGGGGAAATGGAAATGCAAGGTACAAATTTGAGGTTATATTATTAGATATTTTAATTTATAACTACATTTCTATTGGTTGTTAGAGGTTGTGGATTGTGGATTACAATGAATAGAACAATAATTAAAAAAAAACTTTCAGGCTCGCAGAATCTAAAACTTAGAATTAAAGAGCATAATGACATAAAAAAAACTCGTTTCCATTGGGAATTTTTTAATTCCAATTTCTCCAGCACCGATAAAAAATGATGTCCCGCGCAATGACGTTACAATGGTCCCGAGCACATCTACAGATATCTATCGCACAAATTCCTCCGGTCGAATTATTAGAAGATAAAAATAACGTTACTGATAGCAGTTTAAATTTAATTCTGTTTTCAGAGCTTGAATTGAAAGATCCCGGATGCTGGCCAAAGTTATCACAAAATTCCATTAGTTTATTAGTTCAGGAAGGTCCTGTACAATTGAAAGGTTTTGATTTTCCTATTACGAACAAGCGTAAATTTAATACTAAGTATTATTACAAGAAACTGCCTAATGGAGAAGAATTACATAGATCGTGGCTTATTTATTCGAAAACTTTAGATAGGATTACACCCTTTATATGTCTTGATTTTATTTGATAAATTAGTGTAAAAAAAAATTTAATTAAAAAAAAAAAAATTGGGGTAAAAATGTAGGGGGGGGGGGGGCGCCATCGGTACCTACTGCACAGGGCGCTAGATTTCGTAGATCCGGCCCTGGCGAAAGAATAGAGTTCTTTATGTTAATCTGGATTGATTAATACTTCGCGTAGTACAAGTTGTGACTGCGAGTAGTCAACCTAACTAGGAGCTAGCTGAAATATCTGATTCCCACCGTGTTTTTTGGTAGCTGTTTAACCTCTGCCCCCGGCCCTCTGGAGCACTAACACATAACTAATCCCGCCGCCATCTTGCGGACTTTTGGGAAAGCTCTTAGCACTGCCCTCTATGTGCGAATCTGGAAGTTTTTAACTAACTTATATATGAAAGATTATTTATTTTTATGTTTATATTTTTTTTATTTTTTTTGTAGTTTTTCTGTAAATTTGTAGTAATAGCAGATATATTTATTTTCAAGAGGAAGTTTGGAAAGTAACCGACTATTCAGATCTGGTTACTAAACATGGTTCTGGAAAAGGAAATGACGATCACCGCATCTGCGAAGCATCATCTGTGCTCATTGGTTGAGATATGAAACGGAATTTACGCTGATCTGCGCTCATTGGTCGCTTTGATTGTGACCTCACTTTTCAAGTATTTGTTGAGATTGTTTTCGTAAAGTTTGTCTTATACTGCGTGTAAACTGGGCTCAAATTTTTTTTTTACATTCGCTCCACACAGGAGACCCAAAGAAAAAAATCCCTCAGGGCGTGTGTCATCTTTAGGGATGATGTGTCGACGGTCTTTTTATAGAAAGAAAGGAGAGGAGAAGTTCTGGGAAGGAATAAGGTATGAGGGATGGAGGGAATTTGGGGTTCAGTGTATCCAGGAATGACGGACGTATGAATCCACCCCTCCCACTGCGGTGCAAGGTGATGGGTCAAAAGGTCTCTCTCGACCAGTCTCTCCTGATCTCCTGATTCTGCCATGCAGCAGTTAGGCAAACACTTCCGTGGCCAAGACCTAGACAAACCTTACCCCATGAACCCAGGCACCCCTGTTAAGTCACCAAACATAGCGAACCATTTAGGGTGACCTATGGCAGAGGTGTTGGTTCTGAATAGTGGTCTCTCAACAGGGCGATACTGAGAGTAATTACAACTTATCTGTAAGTGCATTTTAAGTTCTACCTACTAGTAGTATAGTATAGTGTTTGCCAATCTTATACGTACCTAATTTTGGAAGGTTAATTTATAAAAACATAAATTTGTAAATAAAATATGAAAAATAACAAGCTAACAAAGCAAAATAACAAGCTAACAAAAAATAACAAGCTAACCAAGCAGCATAAAAAGCTAACCTTCGCAATTGCGACTCGAACCCAGTCTTGCCGCGACAAGCACTTTAACCATCTCGGCCAATAAAACCCCCAATTTTTTTTAGTTATTTTTGTCGATCTCATATTTCAAATTCAGATTTAACAATATAGTCTTCGACTAATTTTTTCCCCATATTTTTGGCAGCTTTTTAAATGAAAACATATTTTAATAAGACGAGAGATCCTGGGTTCGAGTCCCAGTTGCGAACGTTAGCTTTTTATTTTTCTGTGTTTTGTTCTTTTTCATATTTTCGTTTAGATTTATTAGTATTATCTTCTTCAATGATATATTGAAGAGAATAACCTACAAAAGTTATTATAAAATAGAGTTATTCTAGTAAAAACACGAATAAATAAATTTGAAAAAAAAATCGTTTTCTGAAAAGTCGTATGTATAGAGACGTACTCATGTGTTTATATAGGCTAGGCTCTCGACTAGCAATCCGGAGGGCGCGAGTTCAAATCCCTGCGTGCACAAATAAATTTTATTGATTAATTTATGTTAATTCACAATTTTAAAATCAGTATATTTACGGCACGTTCCAGAGTAGAGGATACTCTCAGTATCTCCCTGGTGTAAGACCATTCAGAATTGAGTCGTTACATGAAATGGCTTTAGTCGAGTTTGGCGACTAGATCTGAATAGCCATGTACGTCCCAACCTTCCTCTTTCCCGTCTTCTTCCCTTCCCACCACCTTCAGTCGCACAACATACCCCATTTGCGAATGCCATAGTCTCAAAGGCTGCAAACGGTTGTGAGCAGTTCGGACTCTTGTGCGGAATTCACATTTTTAAAAAAAGTAAAAAAATTTCAAGTGCTGTCATGTTATTCATAACCGTGAAAGTTTGTCTTTTTTTCAACTCATTAGAGACACATAAAAAGATAGAAAAAAGATCACAGAGAAAAAGATATGAAAGGATATATTTATGAAGCCGTTGATATGAAAAGAGCTTCCAGGCATTTCAGACTAGCTTTATCCACACCGACAACCGGGAAATTAGCTCTAAAAGCTGCTTTCTTCCCAAGATCTTTTAACAGAGTTCTTACTATTTTCTAGTATGCTCGACTTCCGCATTCCCTATGTACGTCATTACAGTGCCGTCCCGGTTAGTTGGGTCTCTGGTTACTAACGTTGTATCTAACAGATTACAGGCAGCTTCTAATTCGCTGGCATTATAAGGAATCTACGTGATTTGGGTATTAAATTTCTAACGAGAAACATAACATTTTATAAAATAAGCAATACAGCGGAAAACATTTGCAAGAAATTGGACGTAAATGCAAAAGATTAATTATTTTATTTTTCAAAGTTTTATTTTCTTTGTACATTTGTTACTTAATTTTGTTACCGGTTTCGACACATCCGTATCATTCACCAGCAAACATAAAACTAAGTCCTCGATTACATTGAGCGAGTTTACAAGCAACTAGCCGGTTAGTTTAAAAGTGGGTGAATCGGCGAGTGAGATTGTCATGATGACGCACAAAACTGTCTACTCGCTCAGTAGCGACAGTAGCAGCTAAAATAACGACTCCCACGAGAACCAATAGACATTTTGTAGAAAACTTGAACTCGCAGCTAGCGCCACACGCTAGCCAGTAACGAGAATTACGACTCCCACGCGAACTAATTCTGACAGTTACGAATCAGCTGTTGGTGGGCCGCCATCTTGAGTCAAACGCCAGCGAGAAGCGAGCAAAGTTGACAACCTTTCAACTTTTTTTGTCGATTGTCCATAATCTGTTAGTTAGCTGGTAATACGATTACACTATGCGAGTTTACTAACAGATAGTGAATTTCCCAGCTAGTATTTAGAGGGTGCTATTATTTTATTAACTAAATTAACTTTTTAAAACAAAATGTCTAGAAATTGTTACATAGTTAATTGTTACATGTAAAAGTAGAAGTTACTCTTAATATCGCCCTGGTGAAATGTTGTACTGAAATAAAAGCAGCGTATTTAAGTTTTACATTCAATTTTTCCCAGATTAAAAGACTTTTTAAGAAATCAAGTGTTGACGCAACGATATACATCTCCCTTCCTCCAGCCAAACTGCTACTCAAGAACCTGTCCTCATCTGATAGTGTGTCGCCAATTTACCGACGTGTGGGACATTTGCAACAATAAATCATGGTACAATCAGTATTTTAATGAAGCCCGTGCAATGAGCAACAAATTGATCTCCCAGTACAATTTAATATCGATTAAATTATGAACTCTGGGCAGTGACCACCTGGTATTTCGAATCTCTTATGTGTGATTGTGCAGTAAATACCACTAGTACCTCTAAAGGTCATTAGAACGATTCTTATTATCAAGAATATCAGAAGTCAGAGGGTAAGCCCGTCTTTTAGAATATTCCAATCTTTACCAACTCCCATAGTTGTCAACTTGAAACATATTTCAAATTATTGATTACAATCCACAAATTGATTCGCAGAGAATATAAGCGACCACATGGCGTAATTTTGTTTCGAGTTACGAGTGATCGATATTTCAAAGCTCCGTGACTCATGATGGTGGCGCCGATCTAGAAATTGCAGATCTCAAATGCAATTAATAAATTTTGCCAGATTGTTCAGGTTTCATCAAGTGTCGCCTGAAACCATGAAAACTGTGCTATTTCTATGACGCTAGAGCTTACTGTCGTTAAGTTCTTACATCTTAATATTTTCGTTTAATAAAATAGTGCCTGTGACATAAACAAAGCGAATGATTCAGCAAATGTTGTTAATTTTCGACGGATTAGAAACATTCGACAAACTGATATTTTCTGTACCTTTCGTTTTAATGCAACACGTGTGAGACAGAAGTTCTCCGTAAAATGGTTGTACTCCGCTCCGATACATCACAAAGAAGATATTAAAAACAACATATTAAAAAGGGGGCAGTTTTACTACTTTGTGACATGCATCAAAAGATAGTTGCTGAACTGCCTGTAACTGTGACAGAAAATGTCGATGGTCAATGCAGAATCGTTAAGCAATTAAGTCGCTCTATTTATTGGCGCGTTCTGATAGGCAAAGTCCTCGTTTTCGGCGCATAAAAAAGGGTCCCACGAGTATACTTGTTAGGGACATATAAGTTATATCTCTTTCAACATAGGTTGAATGAGTATAGTTCTAGAGATTTACTTAAAAAAAGGTTTTCTTTAAATTATTTTTTGGCGGGTTTCTAAAGTGCTAAAATCGAGCATTCCTGTAAAGAACAAGGGCGGATACATGAGTGAATAGTATGTGTATATTCTCTCATGTACAGGTAACGCATAAACATCTTTTGTACATTTTCTATTTCTATGACATGGTTTTGTTCAGAAGGGGCCCAAATAATGTACGTATATTGCAGGATTCTGCAAACAAATGCTTAATTTGTTCTCCATATTGCGATTCCATTAGTAAATGATCTCGCATTACGAAGAAAAAATCCAATCATACCGTTAGCGCGGGAGACAATGTCAGATATGTGGGATTTGAAAGAAAGATTGGCTTCGATAATCACGCTTAGGTCTCGAATCTCATTTTTGTGTTTCAATATATATTTTTATTAATATGGTAAGAGAACAGGAACGTATCTTTGAATCTTGTAAATGTGACGACACTGCATTACTGGAAGCTGGGAAGCGTATTTGTTGTTTTTTTAAACGATTTCAAAAAGGGGGAGGTTCTCAATTCGACTGTATTTTTTTCCCATGTTTGTTACCTTAGAACTTTCCTCTCGGTGAACCGATATTGATGATTTATCCATGAGAAAATCATGTAAGTCTTAAATTTTCATTAAGTATGTGCGCAACAAATGGACGAATAACTCAATATCGCGCCAACCGATTTCGATGATTCTTTTTTTATTGGAAAGGATATACTTCAAGGGTAGAAACAGAACTCAATTCAAACAGGTACATTCTGTACATCGAACACTAAAATAGCGATTGACTGGACATATGTTGAGTGAAAGGCAAGAGAAATGGACCAGAATAGTAACAGAGTGGTATCCAAAAGATGGTAAAAGAAACAAAGGTGGACAAACAAAAAGATGATCTAAAAAAGGTGGCTGGTCCAGCATGGATCAGAGTTGCAAAGGATAGAGAAAAATGGAACTTTTTAGAGGAGACCTATGTCGAAAGACAAGCTGTTTCTAAAAACAATGACCCAAACGCTGATAATTTAGAATAATATAAAAAAATATGTATGTAAATATATTAATTTTTTAGATTACAAAATGATTTGTAAGTTTAACAGCAATAAAGGCTAATTTTACTTCAATTGTAGTTTGATGAGAGTTTGGTTAGGTTCTGATTATGGGATGACAAAGTAACGGAACTCTTCAATTATTAGGAGCAAATTAACAATACTCGGCCGAATCTTTTATGGGCTATCCGGATCTTTGAGTCACCTACCGTAACGTCGTTATGGTCAAGTAATGTCTGTCTCATATGAGCAGTACATTTAGTAGGTCTACCCATATTCAGACAAATTAGTTATAATACTTCAGATTCACAAAAATCAAAAAATATACAAAAAATTTAACAAAACAAAAAAACGACTTAAAAAAATGCACTAAAAAGCCTTGTCAAGTCGCGCGTGCGACACAAGCACATCTCACCTATAACTATTGTAACAGACGTATCAGCGTCTTCACAAGAACTGAAAAATAGTACCGGGTTTCAGTGCACGAACAGGATGATGGTGGTAAAATAATAAAAAACTGACCTCCCAGCACCCAGTGCCTGATACGTGAAGGACACTGGATGTGCCTGTCATTCTGCCTGATCCTGGCACCTGGTGGTTTGCCTAGAGTAGGGCCGGCTCGTCTGGAGGAGGTAGGCACCAGGACTGAAGACAGGCAGAAGTCGGCGGGAGGCAGCTGGGTGATGAAAAACTTCCGAAGAATAATAACACGAGTTGACAAGTAGAGATGAACTGATTTATTCATGAAAAAGTGGTTCCTTATATACCCCAATTTGGGCTAAAAAGTGATCACGTAGTACAAATTAGGGGTGGGAGGTTTGACCTCGCCCGTAAGTATATAAAGGCCGGCTTTCTGTTGGCCGCCTATTTTGCCGACCATTTCTCCAAATCTGGTCGCTTAAAATGCATTTTTAAAATTAATTATGTAGGTAACAATTGAGTATTTACAATAAATGTCTTAAGTCTAACATGGTTACATAAGTGTGGTTTATCATTAGATTTTTGTTCTGGTGAATTTAAGTTAGATTTAAAAGAAGTTTACAATGTGGTGGTAGGTATTTGATTTTTGGCTAATTATGAGAAGTTGAATTAAGAAGTTAGTATTTTTCCCAGGTTCCTCGTAAGACTGGCTACTGAAACCTGTTTGTCTCATTGTCTTACGAGGTCCCTGGAATTTTGAATTGGGAAAAAAAACGGATTCTAATAAGAAATTTTTCTAAGTCCTTTTTTTGAACAAAAATGCATATGGCGTTGTTATTTTAAGGGTCAGAGGCTTAAACTCTTTTTCCCTAAATGTCCGGCAGGACTCTGCAATGGAATGTGTTTATTTCATTGTCCTGTGGGGTGTGTAAGTTAAGTTATTTGAGTAAATGTACATTTTTGTATAGAAGGCAAGGTTGCCTTGATGGAGGGATAAATATTGGTCGGCTTTCCTGTTGGGGCTAAACAGCGGAGCGGCAGCCTGCTACTCTCTTCCTAGGAGCCGGAGGTGTCAGCCTCCTGGGTGGCTAAAAGGCAGAGCGGCAAGGGAGGCAAAGCAGTCTTATTGCCAAAGCGGCAAAGCAATCTGCTTGCTTAGCGGAAAGGGAGGAAAAGCAGTCTTCTTGCCAAAGCGGCAAAGCAATCTGCTTGCTTAGCGGAAAGGGAGGCAAAGCAATATTTTGCTCTTCCTTGGAGCCAGAATAATTGCTCTTCCTAGTGGAAAGGGAGGAAAAGCAGTTTTGCTCTTCCTTGGAGCCGGAAATAATGGCTCTTACTTGGGGCTAAATATTGGACCTTGCTTAGGGCTAAATAATGGCCCTTGCTTGGGGCTAAATAATAACAAGTTGTTTAAATAATAGGATTTTAGAATGTCTCCCGGTGGCAACCTGGCACGCAAGCTTTATTTGTTGCACCGGGGCATTGTACATCATGAAAGGCATAGAAATGATAAATTTTATAAAAGTAAAACGAGGGTGCGTAACACGTCGGTTACAACTATGTATGTTTGTTGTTACAAACCTACTTCCCACTCCGCCTTCCCTCTCCCCATTCCCCTCGCCCGCTTTCTACGTCCCGCGAACCCCCCTCTCGAGTTCCCCTCCCCCCTCCCGCATTTCATACGTTTAGTCCCGGTACATTCGGTTTTCAAACAGTTCGCGTGCCACCGATTGCAACTTTTTTATACAAATGTCATAATGCCAGAGCTCACCAGTATACATAGAAACCTTCATGGGCGAGCTCACAACAACTCACCAAAATTTCATCGCAATCGGATGAACGGTTAGCGATTCATAATTTCATGATGCCAGAATTCACGTATACAGGTTTTTTATATACAATAGTACACCGCGGGCATGCACACGTCAAATCCCCAAAGTTTGAATGATATAGGTAAAATCGTTCTGAAGTTATGGCGTGGCCAAGGGAAACAGGGATTAATTTATATATATACATATATGGTGATAGTTTTGTACCTTGACAGCCGTTCTAATATGTTCAGAATCTACTGTAAAGGAAAACAAAGGCTTTGAGTTTAAAGGCTTGTATTAATAACAATCCATTGTTGTGAACAAGCCTAGTTTTGTTACAGCTATGTAAAGCCTGGCTTTCGTTTATGTTTGTTAGCTAATTAGGGCGCAGTTACAAAACCTAGCAGATACATATAAAATTATATTTTAAAATTAAAGTTTACATAATGGTCTATTCATTAATTTTCACATTGGAAATAAATGCGATTGAAATTTGTTTGTTTTTAAGAAAAGATCTCATAATAATATAAAAAATAACTTAGTAAACACTACTTTCACTTTTATACTTAATGATGTACGGGTTTCGCTATAACCATAGCTTCTTTAGGATAGTACAATACTCGAATACAAACACTCAGCCCAATAGAAAATTAGCTGAGCTCCAGTGGACGAGGTAGGGGTAGGTGTTGGGATGCAACGATCCATCGGAAAAACGATAAATATCGACATATCGACCCCTAAAAATATCGATATTCATCGATATCGAATAACTCAATATATCGTATCGAAATATCGGATGAAGATAAAGGTGAATTTGATTTTTGGAAGCACCATAAATCTTTGGCTCACACGAAAATAAAAACATAAACAAAAAACTGACAGTGACGACGAGCTTACGCAATATCTTTCTGCTCCTGTAAATACTCTAAAAGTAAGCATTCTTGAAACATGCCGAGAGATGTAAGGTGTATATCCCAATCTTTTTAAAGTGGCAATGAGTCATCCACCAATTGTGGCAACCCCAGAAGATAGGTGGAAGCTTGAGTGGCAATCAGCTAACGTCAAAAACGCCGATCTCGTGCAAGACCCCACTGAGAGACAGCCTGGGTTCTCATTGCCTCGCAAACTCTGGACTGCCATCAATAGAATAAGGTGCTCCCATAGCCGTTGTGCCCACATGATGCATAGATGGGGCCTTAAAGAGTCGGCGACGTGTGAATGCGGTGCGGTGCAGACCACCGAACATGTGGTCAACGAATGCCCGCTCCATTCATTCCCCGGCGGGATTTATGAGGTCCACAGGGCAACGCCTGAGGCCCTAGACTGGCTCGCAGACCTAGATGTCCCCCTCTGACCCCCCACCATACGAAAGAAGAAGAAGAATTGTGGCAACAAGTGTTCCTTCTGAACATCTTTTTTTAAAGGTAGGAGCCACTATAACTCAAAGCAGAGACCGGCTACAAAGAAGTAAACTGTCAAAGTTACTATTTTTAAGTTCGATAGCTGGTACAAAATACTGAAATTATTTTTTTTTTTTTTAAATTATGAAAAAAAACACATTTTATATACCTATCCTAATTTCGTGATTATTCACATAGGTAAATATAAAAAAAATATTTACATACATAATCGATAAACGTTTGATATAACTAAAACTACATCGGATTTCTATAAGCTTTTAAATAAGAAAAAATATCAATATATCGGTCTACTAGACCGATATATCAATATCGACTTAATTCAATATATATCTATATCGATATATCGATATTTTTGAAGACCTTGCATCCCCAGGTAGGTGGAGGATTGGGAAGAGAGTAGTCTTTGTCAATAGGGAACAATCCAGAGAGAGAAATCCAATCCAAAAAATGCTCTTTATGAATAGGGAACAATCCAAAGTGCACTCCACCTTTAGTTTTATTTTAAACTAGCTGACCCGGCGAACTTCATACCGCCTCAACTGTTGTGTTAACTTATTAGCTGAATTAAATTAAGTTTTTTTATTAAGTTAAAACTGATACCATGAAGCAATTATCAATGCGCAACTGTCCGTGTTTTTAGTTTTTGTCAGTATCAGAGATGGAGTTGTGTACGGATTTTTTGTGATTTTCTTACTTTTCCACTTACTTGAGGGAATAACGTTTCATTTTCTTTATACGTGTGAGGGAGATTTATTATAATAATTGTATTTTTCCTTTGGAGGGGTGCACAGTTATACATACTAGTACGTTCAGCGTTTCGCATTTTCAACTGTTGGCATTTAGTGTGTAAGAAAATGGGGCAGCATTATAATATGTTTAAAACCAAAAGCAAACAATCACGGCATTGACATTAATTTGACGTTTTGAATTTTTGGAATTGCTACTCAATATTATACTTATCACAATATTGCTGCAGCTCTTTCAAAAGATGAGAATTCGTTCCATTCAAAATGTATGAAGAAAAGAATTTTCTTCATAACTTTGTTTGTCGTGATTTTTTCCGATGTTATGATTTGTTCCGATAACAAAGTAATAAGTTATAATTGGAAATATTAACCGCCACACAACTCTGTCTCGGCAAACACTCTTTGCTTCATTCACATTCTTATATACCCTTCTGTTATTCTGACTCTTGACGTGGTCCGACTCAAGTATTTGATTCTTCGGTCATCCCCGACTTGTTTTGCGGTTCACTTCCACGTCATGTAATCTCCTTACACTCATTTAAGGGCCTTTATCCAGCCAGCGGCCGAAAATCCAAATATCGTTCAAAAAGATGTTTTACGATCGTACAGGGCGGTTCCAATGAGAAAGATTAATTATTCTCTGTACCAGATTTTTAAAATTATAACTCAATATCGATTTTATTTCATTCAAAATTTGCTTTAATTTATACCTACATTCAAAAATGCTGAAAAGTGTGATGATAAAACTATTAAATTGATGAACTCTTTGTAATTATTTTTGATCATAAGTATTTATAATTTTTCAATAATATCTAAGCAAAATAAGAATGTAAAAAAATCTTAAATATATTAGTTTGTAACACCGTAAATAAATAGACAAACTGAAGTTTTTTCGTCACAAAACACGTGCGCGGATCTTTTTTTCAATGATTTTATTGAAACTAAAATTAAAATTCTGAAACTCAGCTTTCCCAAACTAATTGATTTACTTTACTGCATGATTATACGATTTGAAATGTGTATTGTATAACACAAAATTTTGTTCGAAAATTTAACAGATCTGCCAACGACCTACGGTATAACCTTATTATACTAAAAATAAACACATTTTCTCAAAATTTAATACATAACTTTACCAGATAAAAGAACAATCTTTTGAAATCAATTTATATTTTTTTGTGAAAAAGAGTCAATACGGCAAAAATTTTATTTAAAAATAACATATTTCCGGTTTTGTCTGGTTATTCCCTCTTATTACGTTATGCATAGGTATAATAGTGGCGGTCTCCGAATATTCAGCTTGGTAATATAATTATCACCCTTCTAAATCCAATAAGTCCCTGTTTGAACTAACCCATTTAAGCTAAGTTTTAAGGCTTTGATATTGTAAAGGTTTAACACCCACACACCAATTTTAGGGATGTCCACAGGGTGCTCTGTGCGAGAACCAAAAATGTGTTAAATTATTGTCTAAGTGTATTTTACGGCCTCCATGTTCAATTTTATTTTTTTAATAGAATTTCATCTGCTCCCGTCTGGATCCAGTGAGGCTATGGCAACCCCAATTGAGGTACGTTATTATGCAGAAGGGGAGGGGAAAGAGACGAGGAAGAGGAAGGTGGAAGTACCTGGCTATTCAAATCTGGTCACCAAACGCAATTAAAAAAATAGCCCATAACTAACCTAACCTAACCTAACCTAACCTACCGTAACTTATTTAACCAAATTTTTTTTTTCATTTCTCTTAAGAGGGTATGACCAGAGAAAACCAGAAATTTGTCAATTTTAAATCGGATTTTAGACGTATTGACTCTTTTACAAAAAAATATAAATTGCTTTCAAAAGATTGTTCTTTTATCTATCTATTAAACGCGTGTTTTAAATTTTGAGAAAAATGTTTATTTTTAGTATAATAAGGTTGTACCGGTCGTTGGCAGATTTGTTAAATTTTCAAAAAAGATTTTGTATTATACCACACCCATTTCAAATCATATAATCATGCAGTTAAATGAATCAATACATTATCTGGGAAACCCATGTTTCAGAATTTTAATTTTAGTTTAAATAAAATCATTAAAAATATATACGTACATGTGTTTCTTGACGAAAATTGGTCCGTTTGTGTATTTATTTGCGCTCTTACAAACTAATATATTTCAGATTTTTTTTACATTCGTATTTAACTTAGACATTATTGAAAAATGATTAATACTTATAATAAAAATAATAATTACAAAATGTTGATGAAGTATTGAATTCCGTAAGTCTAAACTTAAACTTTAGGGCGCACAGTTTACACCCGTGCTCTGCAAGCGGGTTCCCTACAGAGCATCGGACCATCCCTACAAAATGTTGATTATTTTAATAGTTTTATCATCACGCCTTTCAGCATTTTTGGATGTAGGTATAAATAAAAGCAAATTTGGAATGAAATAAAATCGATATTGAGTTATAATTTTAAAAAACTGGTACGGAGAATAATTAATCTTGCGTTTCTTGACGAAAATTGGTCCGTTTGTGTATTTATTTGCGCACTTACAAAATAATATACTTCAGATTTTTTTACATTCTTATTCAACTTAGATATTATTGAAAAATGATAAATACTTATAATCAAAAAATAATTACAAAAAGTACATAATTTTAATAGCTTTATCATCACGCCGCATTTCAGCATTTTTGGATGTAGGTATAAATTAAAGCAAATTTGAAATGAAATAAAATCGATATTGAGTTATAATTTTAAAAAGCTGGTACGGAGAATAATAATTAATCTTTCTCATTGGAACCGCCCTGTACAATCATAAGATTTTCGGCCGCTTCTGAGTTGTCCTATCACCAAAAAAAGTTCTCCCAACCGTCTGGAGCCATTGACACTTTGGCACTCCCAATGGGGTATGTTGTTAGGCTAAAACTAGTGGGAAAGCGAATAATGTGGGAAAGAGAAAGGTGGGGAAAAGCCTGGCTCTTAAGTTCTGGTCACCAAACACCATTTCAAGTAACGTTTCGGAAGGAAAAAAGAAGGGTTACATAAGGAATAATATTTGCTGTTCGTCGAGAAATCTCGATTCAAATAACATTACGTAACTTCTAACCTTTCAGCAAAATCAGCTTCAAGTGAAAATTCAATTTAAACTTCATCCAGAGAATTCTAGTGCAGTATTGATTTTCGCACTAAGGCCACTGTCGGACTGTGGCGGGGTGCGGGGGTGCTGCGTACCGGGCCCCACTTATCAAGGGGGTGCCAAAAAATATATATATTTTTTTTTAACAATACAAATTATAACATTATGCAAAGTTATACAGTTTTTCATTATTATTCTACTACTCCATGAGTTGAGCTCTAGGAGCTCGTGTTTATGGGAGGAGTATTTACATGCAAAAAGAATTATGTTTTAATGAAATGGGTTAACAATAATCAAAAAACTTATGAAATAAATACAAACACTATTTGACATAGGTACACGATTACAATTTAGCAAAAATTTGTTATTAAAAGACAATATCATTTTTTTATATTAAATAAAAGGTAAATTAGGGGTACAATGTATCATTATCCAATTTCATGGACTTAATTAGTTTTTTTAATTGTTCATGTTTCGATTATATTAATTTTGTTTTTGGATAATAATATATTATACAATTATACCATCTCACACCTAAATACAAATAGCGGTGCTGAGCGGTGGTCGTTCTAAGCATAGCGATGGCTATTAAGCCATTAGTTTTGAATCTATTGCTTATGCTGTTAGTAAATTTTTTTGATAAAATATTCTTTGTAAATTTGATATAAGGCGTTTCTCTAATACAATTCTGTGATAGATGGTACATTATATTCCAGAAATATCTCTAGAGTATGGAAGTCGTTTGGTTTCCTAAGGATAATTTTTATAATTATTTAATAATAATTTAATAATTAAATAATAATAATAATAATTTCTTTGAATTATAATTATGGGCTGTAAGGAAGCCTTAAAGGCCCCTCCCCATCCAATAATGCCGTACTGTGATGAGGACTGAATAAGGAACTCCAGTGAAAAATATTATGGCTTTAAAAAATATGTTCATATAGACCAATAAACGCTGATTCTGAATATATAAGTTTTATTTCATAATATTAAACGCAGAGTTTAAAAAATTATTAAAAAGTCCATTTATAAACCTCTCCTAAAAACACAGCGTCAAGTTGGCATTACTGAAATGGTTAACGGTGACGTCACTGCTAACCCGTATGTGTTGAAGTGTATCAAGACGTATTGACATTTGAAATCATACGCCACATTTTGTGTTTTTTGGTTATTTTCATACTGAGAGATTTAGATAAATAATAGTTGTTGTGTTCGTTGGAAACATTATTTAGGCTCTCAACAATTAAAATTATGACGGAAAAGGGCTATTTTTGAGGTAACATATTATAGTCGTATCATAAATAGGTAATATTTGACATTTGGTTTACGATACATTGATCGTATTTTCGAATTGTTTTTAGTATCAAGGGCTTTTTATACAAGTTATTACAAATCATCATGATCAGTGTATTATAAATACCAGTGTTTCGGTATGTGTTATACATAAAACAATGTAATAAGTCACGCCTGAACACAAAATTCGATGGCTTACAATGTTATACTTGCAATGAAAAAGATGATTTATTATTTTTATATTGCACTTTGATAAAATACAATAACATAGCGGTGACATTTTACCAATGTTTTTCTACATTAAAGCAGTTAATCTTGAATAAAAAACACATCGACTTCTCACCCTTGTCATCCTAGTCATTCCGCCATTTTTGTTCCATTCAAAACAGGGATGTTCTGCCCAAAAAAATTATTTCCCTAGATTTCGAGGTGAAATTTCCCTAGAATTTCACATTTACGCAATTACCTACGTAGCCACCTGATTGTGTAACACTAATCCTGTTGTATGTTAATTAACATGATTAATTAATTGGAAAGATATCGGAATTTGGTAAATGTACTTATAATCTGTGCTTTTCCAAATAAAACACTTTTTGCTATGTGAAATAATAATTACGAATACACTCACCACTGAATTAGAAACTGAATTCCAAATAATAAAAAAAACACTTTGCACAATAAAAATCAACCGCAATCACCGATAAAACGGAACTTAAAACATAATTTTTTTTTTTCAGAGGTCCCATTTATCTTTTTAGATACATAATATCATTTTGAGTTGAGTTAAAAATAACATTGCATGTAAGTACATGAACAATAATTAAGATTCATAGGAATTCCAAAAAAATATATATACGTATATATACATAAATGATACCAGTAATATTGTCATATGTAATAAAAAAAATGCCAGAGTACGAAATTTCCCTAGATTTTATCCTGATTTCCCTTTTCCCTAAAAAATATTTTTCTCACCTAGATCTAGGGAAATTTCCCCAGACATAACATCACTGATTCAAAATGACAACTTGAAAGTAGATAAAACGACTCCAGTTACTAATATCTACAGCCTGTATGTCGGACGAATATCTACAGCTCATATGTTGAACTAATATCTACGAACTTCAGAGTGTTGACTAATATCTACAGAGCGTAGGTTGGACTAATCAGCTAAATGTGTCCAATAGTCCGATATCAGGGATTTTTACATACATGCTTACATAAATTAAGTTTAAACTGCATACGCAATATTACGTTATTCCAATATGCTATACATAATTGCAAATCCAACCTCTGCCAGTACTGTAGATATTCGTCAACACTTTGGTTCTCATAGATATTGGTCAACAGTTTGAGCTGTAGATATTCGTCAACACTTTGGTTCTCATAGATATTAATTCGATTTTTTCAGTTTTTGGAATTCCTGTAGATATTAGTAGACGCCTCCAATAAAACTATCGGTGGGAGATGAGTCACACAATCCACCATAGATTTGTTGGTTTTCTAAGGGTCTTGAAAAATTAAAACTTTGACAATTAATTTAACTATTAAAACTAACTCTAAAAATAAAAATGCAGTTATTTAAGTTTGAAGGTCTTTATTCACTAAAAAAAATTAAAAAAATGGTCTGTAGTCCTCTATTAATGCATAATAGACAATTTTGATAGTTTTCTTGTTTAAAATGTTTCGTATGTTATAGAAAACGTAGATAAATTTTCTTATTCTTTCCACAGTAAGATTGATATGATCTTTCCATTTAACATTTTTATCTATTAAGATTCCAAGATATTTTATATGTGATTTATGATTTAGCTTAGCGCAATCCGCATTACATGTACCGTCGTTTGGATAGACAAATTGAAGATGTCGACCGAATTGATGTAATTATTCCCCTCCATTAGTATCCTAGGCAAAGAGGAATTCATATGGTAGTTAGTCCCAGAATTTCTGTGCTGAAATAAATCCCGTCTTCTAGTATTACGTAGTGGAATTCGTAAGCTTATTCAACCAATTCCAAGTACATCATTTAATATTTTACATGGAAATATCAAGTCAATGAAAACCCTTCCCTCTAACAATTTAAGCATATTCATATCATTTAAAATAGTATTGTAGATGAACATAATTGCATAACTTGCATTTTAAAAGATCGAAAATGTAAGAATTTATTTTGTATTCTTTCAATAGCTTGCACATGAATATTATAATGTGGGTTCCAGACGGAAGAATTGTATTCAAGTTGACTTCTAACACAGGCAAATTATAAAGTTGAAATTTCTAGTTAGCCTAGTTATAAATCCCAACATTTTTAATTCCTTATTAGAGATTTCCATTATGTGGTCAAATGAAAGATTTGATTGAAAAGTCTTTAATTTGTAATGTCTGTTATCAATGTAGTAATTGTAGATCACTGGATTTTTTATTCGAGAAAATCTGACTATTTGAAATTTTGAGATATTTATTTGAGTAAAGTACCTAAGTGAAATATAATATGTACATAATTTTAAAATATACAGAATGCCAGTAGGCCTAATTCCGAAAAGTGGCAAAACGTCCACTCGGTACATTTCTCTTGCAGTCCCTTCTGTTTTAATATTAATGTTTTATTCTAAAGGATTTCTGTCACGAATACACAGTGATAACTATCACTGTGAGTAATACCACTGTGGCCTTTTGCTGGTGAAGTCTGAAATAAATACAGAGGAGGTACCAATCTGTCTAACGGTCACTTTGATTTGAACAAATTGTCACGATGGCCTCATCCAATTTCAGAGAGAGAGATGCTCATACATATATACATATTACATGTTTGTACTTCTGCTCTTCTGCTATTTGCTTTTATCTATCTATATCAGTGGTTCTTAACCTGGATTCGATCGAACCCCAGAGGTTCGGTGAGTCAGTCCGCGGGTTCGGCGGAGGTCAAGATCTACAACAGAAGTCACACTGATTTGCTGTAAATATTCATTATTATGTTTTTGTGTGAAAATCATGTTTTAATGCTCTTGTTCTTTGTTCTTTAATAGTTTTGTTCATTTTGTGCACCTATGTATAAATACTCGTACATACCTATGTTTTGAATTTGAAAAAATCATTTTTTTTATTTTTCCAATTAAGAAGGGTTCGGTGAATGTGCATATGAAACTGGTGGGGGTCAGTACCTCCAACAAGGTTAATAACCACTGATCTATATTATTTCCTTTGGTTGTATTCGTTGGTTATATTATAATAATTCAATGCACACGTATTTTGGAAAAAAAAGCAACCATAACTAAAAATACATGATTAACATCCACAGCGGAAATTTGAAATGCTATAAAGGACAATACCTAAATCTAAATGAGTATGATTAAGAAAGCGACGCTAAGATGGTTTGGGCATGTAGAGAGAATGAACGAGGAAAGGAGTGTAAGGAGAATATATGACGCAAATGTGAATGGTAAAAGAAGTCCGGGACGCCCGAGGAAGACATGGCACGACCAAGTGAATCAGATACTTGAGTCGGGCCATGTGAAAAGTCGGAATAATAGAAGAGCATGTATGAGACGATGTATGAATGTGAACGAGGCAAGGAGTGTGTGCCAAGATCGCGTTGTTTGGCGGTCCGTCCTCTCTGCCTACCCCTGCGGGGAAACGGCGTGATGGTTAGTTAGTTAGTTTCAAATGAGTATAAATACCTATATCATTTATCTCAATTTTTTTTTCTCTTTCGATCTGCGTCGTCGAAATATTTCCAGAAAAATATGAGCGTCTTTTACGATGTGCATTTTGGAAGGATTTTTTTTTCTGAAAAACAAAAAATATAAAAATTACTGTTATTAAAGTATTCTGAAATATAAATTCATATAAATAAATTTCTATTAAAACAATTGAAATGTTATTTCATAAAAATAATTCATAATTATTGGTTTACAAACGCAGGGGATATAATTTTTTGGAAAAATAAATAAAATATTTTCGTTCTCCTGAACAATAAACATTTTTTCCTTTACAGGAAATATTGGATTCTTGTTCATGTTTATAAATTGGATTCTTAAAGAGACTTGATTATTGAAGAGAGTGGTTCGCTGCGTTTGATGACTTAGCAGGGATGCCGTATTCATCGGGTGACGTGTGTCCAAGACTTGGCGGCGGGTGCGCCTGCCCACCAGCTGCGTGGCGGGCCGGAATGGGAGAAGCCGGTTTTAAGGGACACTTTGGTCTCTCACGACCTCTCCAGATGGTCTCTCACGACCCATCGTCTTGCACCGCAGTTGGAGAAATGGATCCGTCCGTCACTCCTGGATGCCCTGACCCCAAGATTCCTGCCCACCCCTCATACATTATTCCTTCCCAGAACGTCCTCTCCTTTCTTTCCTTAAAAAGACCCTCCACACAGCATCTTCACAGATGACAAAGGCCCTAAGGGATATTATGTTCCTCAGGGCCTCCTGTGTTTTTTTTTAATATGTATATTTATCCCAACTGCTCCCGTCTGGAGCCAGTGAAACTATGGCATCCCCGATGGGGTATGTTGTGGGGCTGAAGGTAGTGGGGAGGGCAAGGAGATAGGGAAGAACGTGGGGAAGTACCTGGCTATTCAGATCTGGTCACCAAACACGGCTAAAAGCCATTTCAAGCAACGTTTCAATTCTGAATGGTTCTACACCAGGGCGATACTGAGAGTATCTTCCACTCTGGAACGGGCCGCAAACATACTATATATTAATTGTGAAATAACACAAATTAATCAAATAAAATTTATTTCGGGATTATTAGGGAATTCGATCCCGCGACCTTCGGATTGCGAGTCAAGAGCCTTACCGCTAGACCACGCCGGCTGTGTGGGGTTAGGCTGAATTTAGTGTCACGCTCACCGTCAGCGCTCATAGATCAGCGCGTAGTTCGTCAGCGCTGAGGCTCAGCGTGGCTCGTTTCAGTATCGTACTGACCGCCTTACTGTAAGACCAAAATCCTCAGGCGTACCTCATCGATAACTCGATCTGTATCCACTTCGCGATTTGCCATGACCGTACACGTTGACGACGTCCGCACCGCTCGACACTAGAACGCTCACTGAAAGCGGAGGCGCTCGTGCAATCGTCAGCGCCGACAGCTACGCGGCGCCGACGCGCGACGCGTACGGCCGCGTAGCCATCAGCGCTGACCACCTTGCGTGCTGATAGCTACGCGTCATTCAAAAACGCTTCCTAGAAGTTCATATATCTCGACCATCAGCGCCGACGGTGCGCGTGCGGTCAGCGTGAGACTAAATTCAGCCTTAATGCCAAAAAAAATGTCGTTTTTGACAGGGTATGCAGAATTGAATTATTTAATTTTCTGTTCCTTTGAACATAACATTTGTGCTTAAAAATAATAAATTCTATTTTAAAACTCGCAGAGATAATCTCGTATTCCAGAAATGCGTTATGTTAAGTAAAACGTGTAATGGAGCGGAGGGAAAATGCAGAATATTAAATTCTCTTCTCTAGTTTTTTTTTTTAATTTTAAATTTGCCTTTTCTTGCATATATTCTCGGGGATTCATAATATAGTATGCTGAGTGACTCTGAAGCACTTAGACTTATCATCATTTCATAAATTTTTAAATGTTTCAGATTGTTAACAGTAACAAATTCAATACACACTGCTCTGTACTACTTTCATAGTACCTACTTACTTCTTTTATGTATGTAATTGTTGTGTACCTTTTATTTTATAACAATAATAACAAACTTACATATCTGTAATCTGTTGTAAGGTATGGAATAACAGCTTGGGGATTTTCTTGTAAAGCAAATATAGACCATGTTCAATCAGTGCAAAATTCATTGGTTAAATTATTAGCTGAAAAAAATTTATACAAAGAAAGGCATAATATTCCATACTTTTATCAAAGTCTCAAAATTCTTTCAGTGAGAGCAATAATGTGGTACAAAATTATATTTCAGCACATAAATAACCCTTTATATATAAACAGGCTGGAACACAACCATAATACTCATTTTAACTTTAATGAAGGACTAATTGTACCTAAACATACAAATAAATATGGACAAAGAACGTTAAATTACATGATTCCCAGTTGTTTAAATATGCTTCCAGCTGAAATTAAAAACTGTGCCCAAAACAAACAATTGGTGAATTTACTGAAGACTTGGCTTACGGAAAGAATTAATTTGTATTAGCTTACAATAACATATTACTTATTCTAAAGACTTTAAAATTGTTATTCATGTTTTCATAATTTTTCTTTTATCTAATTATATTTCTGTAAAAAAATTAATTTTATCTTATATCTATAATTGTAAAAATGTGTCTAAATATATTTCTGTAAAAAAAATTAATTTAATTTTATATCTTTAACTGTAAAAATGTAACTATTAAATCTCTATAATAAGATCTTTAATGTAAAGAACGCGTTAGACAAACTGCTAAAAAGTAGTTTATCGGGACTTTTTGTCTTGTATTTGTAAAATGTATAAAATAAATAAAAAATAAAATAAAAAAAAAATGCTTATAATAGCAGAAAGAAAACTTTTAATTGACATTTACAATTGCAGAAAATTTACTATTTTTATTTTAAATGCTAAAAAAATGTTTTATACCACAGCCACCGGTATGTTTCTAGTACTTGAGCTGCACTGGAATCATGTTTTGAATAGTATTGTGACAATAATTGCTGAAACGTATACTGTAAGCCTGAGCCTAAATACGAATCTGCTTGTTGAACTCCTTTATACATCTTACTTATTGAATACTTATATACATACTTGTGTTATGCCTGTTTATGTCTTTCAAGCTCAGTTAAATGGTACCTGGCGTGTGTTGCAATGCCATTCAAAGAAATAAATTGATTCTCCCTTCATGTCCTTTCCCGTGCGACCCCGTTCCCTTCCACCTTCACCCTTGCCTCCTTCGCCTTCGCCTCCTACCTCCGCCTTCTCCCTCCTTCGTCTCTTCCATCTCAGCAAACCCCACCTTCCCCCAAAGTATATAAAATACACACATTTTTATTTACACAAATTTCATAACGCCAGAGCTTACTGTTATATACAGCCTATGTTACTCGCTAATAATGTAGCTTTCTATTGGTGAAAGAATTTTTGAAATGGGTTTATTAGGCGTGAATTTTTGTTTTTTTTTCATTATTTTATTTTTTACTTATATTTTTATGCGTACTTTGGTCGGTTTAATTAAACATTTCGGGTCGCTCAATTTGCCAAACTGACGTCTAAATTTCAACAATACAAGTCGATACTGTTGGACCATTATTGATTTCATTAAAGCAAACACGTGTTTTACAACATAACTAATACACAGCAAATATTATTGGTTGTTTATCAGTTGTGTAAAACTTTAAACTCGTTTTTTGTTAGGCCCTAATAATCCACACAATTCAGAGATGTTGATACAATCTATCGCGATTCCGAATATATTCAATTTGATAAATAAATAAAGTAAAATAAGGAAATGAACATTACGCATGGTAGGTACAATGTGCATTAAGTGAATATAAAATATAAGAAAAGCGACAGAAAAAAACAGAAAACAATTTTTAAATTGCAGATGACATAAAAATAATAATATAGTATAGGTAATAAAATAAAATTTACAGGTGAATAATAACTGACAAAAAATGTAAAGCACGTTACAAGCGATACAAAAAAAGGAATAAGTTTTTACATTGTAAATAAATAGAAAGAACTTACAAATATATGTAATAGCTCCTTATTTTTGGGGCAGAAGTTATAACAATGAGCTCTATACTTTGTTTAAGGAGCTAAACGTTGCAAAATTTATAAAACTGGGTCATGTGGAGAGAATGACCGAGCATCAAGCACCAACTTCCCTGCTGAACTCAAGACCAATAGGGCGAAGGAGCCTGGGAAGACCAAGACTAAGATGGAGCGACAACGTCCTCAAAGACATATCTATCTTGGAGCTTCCAAACTGGAGAGAGCTGGCACAAAATCGAGATGAGTGGAGGAAGACTCTTGAGGAGGCCAAGACCCACCAGGGGTTGTAGAGCCAATAGTGATGATGAATAGCTCCTATGCGGTGCACCTTAATTATAAAAAATATGCTACACATAAATATCATTTAGGTCTCTCAAATACTGGTAAACTTATATTAAATATGTGAATATTTGAGGTGAACTTTTTTCTAATTGTGTGAAAATGAGGAATAGGTGCATGTTTGTGGTAGTTAGTCCCGGAATTATTGTAGCAGAATTTGCCTTTGCGTGCATTTTGCCAAAACAAATTTACAAGCATCACATTGCTAAGTTTATAGAGGTATACAAAGGGTTCCGCAGCTTTTTATCCCGCGACAAAATATCCCCGGCAAAATATCCTAGGGATAAAACATCCCTTTAAAAAAAATCTACTAAAACCTAACCTAACCTAAACTAACAAAAAATGACGATAAATTATTGTTCAAAAATAATAAAATGGGACAAAAATTATACAGACATCCTGTAAAGTTAGGTTAGATTTTAGTAGATATTTTGTTGGGGGATGTTTTGTCGGGGTTATTTTGTCGTGGGATGAAAAAGGGCACCACCTATACAAAAAACATGTCCTGCAACTTGAAAGCGCGCAGCCAAAGTAAAAGTAATACCACAAAAAAAACGAATTTTCAAAAATGCGATGTTAATCAGGATGAAATGTTTGATAAGATGCAGACGAATTTTCCAGGTAATGTTTTATATTGTTTGTTAATATTAGGTCTTTACATATGAAATTGGCATTTTGCCGTACTGGCAACTTTGATCTCAAATATCTTCTCTTTGGTTAGGAATTCCAAATTCAAATTTATACAGATATTTACTCATGTATTTGTGTTTCGAAAATTATAATTCATTGTTTTTTCCTTATTTTTTTTTCTTTGCGTCAATGTGGAAACTTTGCTACAAAATGGAAAACTTGAAATATCGCGTTATTTACGAGTACGAGTTCCACCGTGGCACCAGTGCTGCAGAAACGGCTCGGAGGATTAATTATGTGTATGGCGACGGTGCCGCAAAAGAAAACACGGTATGTTTTTGGTTCCAACGTTTTCGTTCTGGAAATTTCGACCTGCAGAACAAGCCCCGTGGACGGCCGGAGACCAAAGTTGATAATGAAGAATTGAAGGCTAATGTGGAAGCGGATCCATCGCAAACCACGGCCGAGTTAGCTGCAGGCTGCGGTGTTAGTGATAAAACTGTTTTAATCCACTTGAAGCAAATTGGGAAGGTGAAAAAGCTTGAAAGGTGGGTAACTCACGAATTGAGTGAAAAAAATCAACAAACGCGCATTAGAACGCTAGACCACACGCTGCACAACAGACGGCTACCAAATTAGAGGAGCTGCAATTGGAATGTCTAAGACATCCACCGTACTCTCCGGACATTGCCCCAACAGATTACCATTTTTGTCGAAATTTGGATAACTTCTTGCAAGGGAAAAAATTCAACTCCCATGGGGCAGTCCAAACCATCTTCAAAGTTTAAACCATCTTCAAATTTTATCGATTCCCGTCCGAATGGTTTTTTTAGTAAAGGGATCGATGAACTACCTATGAGATGGCAAAAGTGCATAGATAGCAATGGTACATACTTTGATTAAATAAATATATTATATTTTAAAAAAATCGACACTATGTTCCTCCCATACAAAACGCTAATTTCATATGTAAGGACCTAATACTACTGTCTGTATCTGTTTTATTTATCTAATAAATAAAAACAAAATCAGTCTAGTTTTTAAACCACCTTACCGCGTGGGGAAAGTTCCCATGCTATTTCGAGCTTCGGTAGAGATGTGAGCGTTGGCAGGATGAAGCAGCAGAGTTCTTCTATTTGTTCAATTAGTTCTTCTATTCTTTATAATATTCAATCTCAAAGTTAAGCTCGTGTTTTGACTCTATAAAATGAGAGGAAAAGAAGACTCGAATATGTAGAAGGCGTTGGGTACTTGAAATTATAAGAATTTTCTTCCATTTGTCTAAATTAGATCAGTAACCTAACCTGGCTAAAACAAGGTGCCTCCAGGCGCTCTCTCGCGCTACCTACATACTTCAACGGCCTCAGCACATTTATTTTTGAAGTGAAAACTTCTTCAGCACCATTGTGATTTTAAACTCGATGAAACGGAAGCGAGTGACACCAAAAAGAAACAAACATATCTACATAGCCTACGATAGAATGAGATAGCAGTAAAATATTTATTTATTTCACGGGTACTCGGTTTAATATAATACGATAAATCCATCGTCCCATGCAAGTCTCCTTTAGTCTAGTGGTATAAAGCACCTGACAAACCTTAGCGGCTAGATATTCTGCGGACCATGGATCGAATCCTGAAAAATTCAAAAAAAAAAATAGTTTAATCAATATGCAATCTTTAAGCCACTCCAAAATGAACAGGCAAAGAAATCACAAAAGAAAGCGACATCTAGCGACTCCTAAGAAGAAAGCACAAATACTAATAAGAAGACCAAATTTATAATAGGTTTTTTTTTTTTACATGAGCTCCACACAGGAGGCCCTGAGGATAATGGGATCTTTAGTAATCTACTTTGGAGTTCATTATCGCATTACATTACCGCAACACATGGAACCTTGTTATTTCAAAGGATTGTCTGTGATGTTTTATTTTTTGTATATGAGCTCCACACAGGAGGCCCTGAGAAAAATAATTTCCCTCAGGGCCTACGTCATCTTTGGGGATGCTGGGTGCAGGGTTTTTTTAAGGTAAGGAAGGAGAGTTGAGTTCTGGGAAGGAAAAAAGTTTAAGGGGTGGGTAGGAATCTGGGGTTCAGGGTGTCCTGGTCATCCGCCTCCAAGACCTAGACAAACCTCACCAAACGTAGCAAACCACTTGGGTTGACCACGGCAGAGGTGTTGGTTATCCAATAAAGGTTCCTGGGGCGACGATACCGATTCCCGCCTCTCAATTATTGCATCAGATATATCAATTTATAGTTTTTTGTTGACAATTGTAGCAAAAACTTGGCGAAACCGGATAATAAAGCTAATACTAAATAATATACAAAAATAAGTTTTTTTATAATAGCTCCACATAGGAGGCCCTAAGGAAAAAAACCCTCTGGGAATTTGGAGGTCAATGCCACAAGCAAATGTTTGTAATATTATAATATGTAGCATTTTTAAAATAAATAAACAAATGAAAAAAATAAAAATAAAAAATGGGTCCAGGAGGGATGGACGTATGAATCCATCCCTCCCACTGCGGTGCAAGGTGATGTTCCGAAGTCGTGCTGGAAATGTCTCCATCAACCAGTCTCTTACAATCCGGCCCGCCACGCAGTAGTTAGGCAAGCGCTTTCGTCACCATAGAAAAACCTCACACCGTGATCCCGGACACCCAAAAGTCACCAAACGTAGCGAACCACTTGAGGTGACCTATTGCAGGGATGTTGGTCTGATAAATGACGAGGCGACACCCGCACTAATTTTTCACTGTCCAAGGTAATGTTTTCAGACTCGCCGTATAATTTTATTTCTCTTTTTTATTGTATAGCTTTTATATTTCCAGCCTTTATCATAGAAGACAAAGCCTTAAAACAAAAAGACACTCTTCCCATGAAAATCTTTATGAAAAGCAATAAATAAGTTCAGAACAAAGGCTTTTAATAAAACTTAGAAATAATGGATTCTTCAGAAATGAAATATTACGAAAAAAAATTTCAGGTAGATTTAATATTAATTCTTAAGAGGAAACCTTAAAAACAGGTATTTTACCAAACTGTTGGTGTCACTGTCGCTGTTAGCCCTCCGAATACTGAACGAAGGCGACAACTGCACCTCAGACTGAAAATACCTAAATAAAATCGAGGTTTTTCACTCCCCATTTTTCCCCTACAAAACTCGACCGATTTTTAATATTAGGTCCTTACATATGAAATTGGCGTTTTGCCGTACTGGCAACTTTGATCTCAAATATCTTCTCTTTGGTTAGGAACTCCAAACTCAAATTTATACAGCTATTTACTAATGTATTTGTGTTTCGAAAATTATAATCCATTTGTTTTTTCCTTAATTGTTTTTTTTCTTTGCGTCACTTAGTTTACAAAATGGAAAACTTGAAATATCGCGTTATTTACGAGTACGAGTTCCACCGTGGTACCAGTGCTGCAGAAACGGCTCGAAGGATTAATGATGTGTATGGCGACGGTGCCGCAAAAGAAAACACAGTGCGTTTTTGGTTTCAAATTGGGAAGGTGGAAAATCTTGAAAGGTGGGTACCTCACGAATTGAGTGAAGTAAATCAACAAACGCGCGTTAGAACGCTTGACCACACACTGCACAACAGACGGCTACCAAATTAGAGGAGCTTCAATTGGAATATCTAAGACATCCACCGTACTCTCCGGACCTTGCCCCAATAGATTACCATTTTTTTTCGAAATTTGGATAACTTCTTGCAAGGGAAAAAATTCAACTCCTATGGGGCAGTCCAAACCGCCTTCAAAGATTTTATTGATTCCCGTCCGAATGGTTTTTTTAGTAAAGGGATCGATGAACTACCTATGAGATGGCAAAAGTGCATAGATAGCAATGGTACATATTTTGATTAAATAAATATATTACATTAAGAAAAATCGACTTTATGTTCCTCCCATACAAAACGCCAATTTCATATGTAAGGACCTAATATTTTTTTACTGACTGCATTAGAAGAAAATATTATGTGACTGTACGTTTTTATTTATTTGTTAATACATTGTTTAGTTTGTACATTGAAAGTCTGTTAATGGCGTTCAACCGGTTCTAGGCCGTTCGATCATCGGAGAGATCGGCAAAAGATAAAAAAGTATATATTTTTATATGCGATTTTGACCCTTATGTATAAAGAAACTGTATCAATAACAATGTCAGAATCGCTTGCGCCAACAGTGCTCCCGATACCGCCAGAAGTTTCATTCACCTGGTAACACCAGAATATTTTAAAATGAATTATCTTAGGAATATGAATGTCGCATTTTATCGCGAATTCAACTGTCAAAGTTAGTCGATGGTCGGTCACAAAAACTTTAAAGAACCTGTCAATCCATCAAATAAACACAAGTAATGTTGTTTTTATAGATAGCATATTGTTCAACGAATGTGTTTCGGTAAATAAAATAACCGATAGCTTAAAATAAATCGACAAAATATCACTTCAAAGTATGCTTTCCGAGATTTCGTAAGAAATGCTTCCCGGCTAGCTAGAGGTCAAACCAGGCAATTTTAACAATTTTTGGAGGGTCCCAACTTTTTATAGGAAGTAATTATCAAAAAAAGCAATACATTTCGAAACCAGAACTGAATAGCCAGGTACTTTCCCATCTTTCTCTTCCCCATCTCCTTCCCCTTCCCACTACCTTCAGCCTCACAACATACCCCAATTGGGATGCCATAGTCAGCTGACACTCTTGTGAGGTGTTTACAATAAAAAAAATTTTAAATGCATTTATGTAAATGAGAGTGTTTACTATGTTTGTGGCGGGTGGCGGCGTGGACTTGATTTTTGTACAGACATTACGAAAATATCCACACATTTGTGTTACGTATAAACTTCAAATTTTAAATTTCTTATCTATCTATCTATCTTCTATCTATCTATCTATCTAATCTATCTATCTATCTATCTTCTATCTATCTATCTATCTATCTATCTATCTATCTATCTTCTGTCTATCTATATAAATAAAAATGAATCGCCGAAATGTATGTACGCGCATAACTTCCGAACGACTGCACCAAATTGGATAATTCTTTTTTTGTTGTATTCGTTATGGTCAGGACATCTATCTATCTATATATATAAATAAAAATGAATCGCCGAAATGTATGTACGCGCATAGCTTCCGAACGGCTGCATCAAATTGGATAATTCTTTTTTTGTTGTGTTCGTTATGGTCAGGACAAGGTTTGTATAAAACTTCTGGTGAGCTCTGGCATTACGAAATTTGTATAAAAAATTGCAATAGGTGGCACGCGAGCTGTGTGAAAACTCAATGTACCAGGACTGAATGAATGGATTGCGGGAGGGTGGAACTTGGGAGGAGGGTTCGCGGGACGGGGGAAACGGGCGATGGGAGTGGGGAGAGGGAAGGCGGTGTGGGAACGCGAGAGGGGGGGAGGGGACGCGGGAGAGGAAGGGGAGGCGGAAGGGGAACGGGACGAGTGGGAAAGGGCACGCAGGGAGAAACAATTTCTTTATTAAATGGCATAGCAACGCATGCCGGGAACCAGCTAGTATTTAATAATTTATACTTCTTCAACTTATTTTGTGACGCCATTTTAATTCAAATTTAAAAGATTACTTAGTTTTAACTACATTTATTGTTTATAAAAAAAACAATATATTTCGTGAGCAATACTCACTTCCTTAGGATCACTTGCTTAAAACTCCAGTTTAAAGTAAACACTAAGTAAAAATTTAACGTTTTTTTTTAGTAAAATTTTTATTAGTAGACTATTAATTTTAATTTTAAATTTATGGTTCACCGCATTTGTAATTGTTCAAACGATAGTGTTTATTGAGTTGACATTTTTCCTGTCGCGTGTTTTGTGGCGTGTTCACTTAATAAACGGCCAATTAATCATTTTATTTAATTGCATAACTACTTTACTTAATAGCTTGTTAGGCTTTGTCGACATATTCGATTAAAGTCATGTTTACTTTGAACAAATTTATCGACGCGTTAAATTTTGCGAAAGCAACAGAAATATTTTTTGGAAATATGACTATTTTATTTAAATTGTTATTTAAGAGTACTGTTGTGTGTCTTATTTTCCAATATTAATGCAATTTAAGATGTGTTGGATATCTTCCAAATAAGTTTGAAATTCGTGTGATTAGTAGTTGATTTTTTAAGTTGTCGTAAATATTACAATAAATATTAAACTGGACTGACGTCCTTACTAGACCAACTTGCCGATGCCTTTGGCAATCATCGTAACCGTTCGTACCTAAGACACGATAGTTGAGTATCATACTGATATCATACTTAACTGCCAACTGTTGGAGTATAGCAAAACTCCGTATTACTTAATGACTACGCTATCGACGTCTATTGAATAATCAATCATCATCAACATCATCACTCATGGCTCTACAACGCCTGGTGGGGCTTGGCCTCCTCAAGAGTGTTCCTCCACTCATCTCGGTTTTGTGCCAGCTCTCTCCAGTTTAGAAACTCCAATTTAGATATATCTTTAAGGACGTTGTCGCTCCGTCTTAATCTTGGTCTTCCCAGGCTCCTTCGCCCTATCGGTCTTGAGTTCAGCAGGGACTTTGGTGCTTGATGCTCGGTCATTCTCTCCACATGACCCATCCACCAAGGTCTTCCCAGTTTTATAAATTTTGTGACGTTTAGATCCTTAAACTAAGTATATAGCTCATTGTTGTAATGAATAATGAATAATCAAAACAAGTACCAAATACCAAAAGCCATTGTGCTTTTTATACAAGAAATAATATCGGTAATTTTTTGAGAAATACTAAAGACAAAGACCATAAATTTACTAATTCCGGAATATATAAACTGAAATGCAATGATTGTCCCTCATTCTATATTGGAAAAACAACTCGTAATTTTGAAATCAGAATCAAAGAACATTTAAGGTGTCTTAATATTAATAATTTTTCTGAGTTTGCTAACCATATCATTGAAAATAACCATAGTTTTGAAAAAAAATACAGGGATAATTATTCTTCATATTAATCATAAAGGAAAACGTTTAGATAACTTAGAAGCCTTGGAAATTTAAAAAATCCCTTAAAAATAATGAATCTATTATCAACAAACAAAAAAAATTGTCTTATAGCTCAATCGTGGATTTGTTTCCCCTACCCACCCACTCTACATTAATACCTACCCATCCAATCTACATTAATAACTAGCAACGGCTCCACCCCTACCATAATAAAACATCGTTCGAAACTGTCAAATTAGTATAAGCTTTCCCTGAAGAAGGAACGTTTGTTCCGAAACCGGTCGTATTTACGCATTATATAAGTGGTTTACACAAAGTTAAATTGTTTCATTTTTTCTATAATGGATAATCACAAAGTTATAGCTACATTCAAAAATATATAATAGAACTTAATCATAATAACCACTGCTTACTTGTTGGAAGTCACCGCCCTGATTTACAATGTCATTCGTAGATAGGAGGAAGTTTGTAGGTGTCACGAACAATATCGTAACACGAGAGGATGGTGGACTGTAAATCTATTTTTTTGTTAATCAAGACAATTGACTGCGTTTTTTAACCTCAATCACAGGATTTGGCAATTGGAAGGAGAAAGTCCCTACCATTTGATGGGTTCATCCGCTGTTTCATAACAATAACGGCACAACTATAGGTCACAATTACCGACACTTTTTGATATATTGATGAGAATGATGAGTATTTTATGATTAATTAGCGAAATTTCGAAAGCGAGATGTGAACGATATCACTGCGATTTTTCAACTCATTAGGGTAAGTAATCTTAGAGTTTTGTGTGATATTGTTTGTGTTCCATGTAGGTAAGAAACACCTTCCTCTTCTTTGTAGTAACAAAGTAGATACTTTCAAGGAAAGGAGGAAGATAAAGGCAAAAAAAAAAACAATAAAGAACTTGGGAACATGGGTTTAGTTTCAGTACTAAACAGTAGGTGTGTATGTTGGAAATATGTAGGAAAGTGAACAGGACAGAAATATTCCCAAATAGCCACTGAGGTCACTAAATTGTACATTATTAGCATAATATAACCAAGAAATGAAGCGTAAAAACCTTTGAAAACCGATTAAGGTAGGTACGAATACAAAAAAGTAACAAGTCAAAACAATAAAAAATGTAACTTTTTTTAATAAATTATTTTTTTATTCGGTTAAACATATTTTTTAAACCACAGTATATACAAATGTTACAATAATAACTATTAATATTAGACAATATTTAATAAATAATATTATAACTACACATCGAAATTACATTATTAAATATATAATAAATTATTACAATCTAAATAAGCAATTAGTTAATTAATTAATATAAATTATTTAGAATTTTTTGATTTGTGTTCTAAGAAATTATATTTTTAAAATATAGAAACCAAAAGGGTAATCAATAGTCAGTGATGATAAATTTGATAATTATCGACATCAGAGTGCCAAACATTTGTTTTATGCTAGTTTATGGCTTCGAAATATCATTCTCACAAAAATGATATATATAACATCGCACTTAATTGAAAATATTCAGTAATAATATGTGTAGAACCCATTAACAGCTCAATTTCAAACATAATATTTATTTTTCTTGATTACTTCTTATTTTTACTTATTTATTATTTAACAGCGTTTGTTTATTTGTGTTAATACGAATATAGACTATAAAGCAGAAAATTTTTTCTTTGTCTTTGTTCTGATGCAGGAAAAACACGTGATCGGTGTTTCCTGTCCTCATGAAACGTGCAAAAGTTGTTTGTTATGTGGGGAAATTTTTTGTAAGAGTTTCAGAAATTTACAAAAACTAAATAATAAAAATTAACTTAAAACTTCATAATAGGTAGCTACTGTAAAATATATGTTAAAGTAATGTCCTTCATATTCATTGTTTGTGTTAAAGTTATGTCCCTTATATTCGTGATTAGCTACTGTAAAATATGTGTGTTAAAGTTATTTCTTAAGCATTCATTGTCTGTGTTAAAGTTATGTCTTTCGTACTCATGGTTTGTGTTAAAGTAGTGTCCTTCATATTTATCGTTTGTGTTAAAGTTGTGTCCTTCATGTTCATGATTAACTACTGTAATATATATTGTTTAAAGTTATGTCTATATTTCTCATAGGTTACTACTGTAAAATATGTTGTGTTAAAGTTATGTCCTTCATATTTCTCATAGGTTGCTACTGTAAAATATGTTGTGTTGAAGTTATGTCCTTTCTCATAGGTTGCTACTATAAAACATGTTGTGTTAAAGTTATGTCCTTCATATTTCTCATAGGTTGCTACTGTAAAATATGTCGTGTTAAAGTTATGTCCTTCATATTTCTCATAGGTTGTTTCTATAAAATTTGTTGTGTTAAAGTTATGTCCTTCACATTTCTCATAGGTTGCTACTGTAAAATATGTTGTGTTAAAGTTATGTCCTTCATATTTCTCGTAGGTAGCTACTGTAAAATATGTTGTATAAAAATTATGTCCTTCGTATTCATTGTTTGTGTTAAAATTATGTCATTCATTTTCATTATAAGTAGCTACTGTAAAATATGTTATGTTAGAGTTATTTATATTATTTTACACATTTAATAATATACGAATAACAATAAATAAATACTTATTGATAATAGTTAAAAAATAAATAATAATATTTAATTGCTACATTCGTATCTGGCAGTCGATTGCTGGTTACTTAATAATAAATACATACCTAGTTAATAAAAACAATTTATTTTTTAAAATTATGTATTTCATGTTAATGGTGATCCGACAGTTGTTGATCCTCCGAGTGTTGGCCCATTTACCAATTTCAAACCTAAAATTTACTTCAAAAATACCTTTAAGGATAGCTCGAGTTTTTTTTTTTTTTGGTTTTAATTTTAAATATTTTCCGCCCACATAAAAAAAAACATACCTCCAAATTTTAATATGCAGACATACAAACTGATTGATTATATAGCCAATGAATTCAAGTATCTTTTGTCGATTATCACATATTCGTAGGATTTATAAAAAAAACATTAGAAGATCGTAAACTTCTACTTAATTACTTACAAATAAGGGAAAATTTGCCAAAATTGGCAGCAAAGCAATCCGAGATATTTTAAAGAGTGCCATATTGTGGCAAAAAGCGCTCCAGTGGTTATCAAACGAATTTATTTACAGTGTCGTTTTCGTGTTTATACGCTGATATGTACAATATACAGACAAGTAGTTTTATTCTTGATGCATTTGAATGAAAATATGTTTTATTCTTTTGTTATTCGGCCGTGTATCCTTTCTCCCCTTCGGGGACACTTAGTTATATTTTGTTAAAATAGGTATACCGCATGTTCACTTAACTGTCATGTATGTGGCCAACTGTCGGGGGATCAACTGTCACAGAATCCAACACATTATGTGTTATAAACTAGTTGCTGTAAGATACATACAGCCTACGAAAGAAATGTTTATACACCTTTTTTGATACTTTAGTAAATAAAATTGTTGTATATTTTGGCTTATAGAAAAAAAGGAATAAAAACCATTGATAGATTCGATTTTAGTTTCGTTCTTTTCATTACTTTTTTATACCAGGAAGATTTGAACGAAACTTTTGAATGGGTGAATGAATAATTTCAATTAATTTTATAAGTAGCTATTATGTTTGATTTTTAGTAATGTCTATCAACATAAATAAAACATTTAATCGTTTGGCTGGTCAGTAGCTGAGTGGACAAAGGCGTCGTTTTTCCACCCAGGCGTCGTGGGTTCTAGCTAAGACTTCCGTCATTGCTCAAGCAACATTTTCCGCTTACATCGATGGTAGCAGCGGTTTTAAAATGTTGTTAATTTATTCGTGATCCGGAAACGTTTCTTTCTTTAATAGAATCTGTTTTTTTCACAAATTGGCTACTAGTGTCTGATTTATCTGGATAGTATCTGATTCATAAAACTGGGACGGTTCCATTGGGTAGGGCGTGTAGCAGGGATGGAAGATCACAGGCCATCAACAAGCGTAATTCTCTATCCTAAATCTGCAAGACGAAGTACGTAATCTCACATTGTTATACATTGTGCTGGCAATCGGCGCTTCAGTAGACATGAAGAACTGGATAAGACAGTAGGAGACCTGCAGGATTGGAGGTGTTTTCTACAAGCGGTCAAGACTCATCAAGGATTAAGTTAATATCAATTTGACATGTAATCTTTTTTAATTCCTTATTTGATTTTGTTTGTAAATCAACAACAGATGACGTGAGTAATGCAAAATCATGTGATTTTGTTATAAAAATTAGATCACTTAGAAATATTTTAGATGCTTTAATTAAATGCTGCTAGTAGAAGACATATTTGCCTTTGAAATAATCGAGTACTTTTTTTATTAGTCTTTTTATAAGTCAAAAAAAAATAAAATATCAGTCCTGTAAAAACTGTTAAAGTCCAACTTTTCTATTATGGTTTAATTGTATTATGTGGAAAACTAATTTCTTTAGAAAATGATAGCAATACATTTAAATATTTGTGCTTGGGCTTTGCAAAATGAAAAAACAGGCTTTTTGACGATGTTTTTTTTATGAATAAATCAAAACCGGCTGATGTTAAACGGAAATTTAAATCTCTACATGAGGAATGTTATTGTTAGCGGCCTGATCCCGAATTTTGTAAGGCGTAGTTCATTGCCTTAAGTGTTGTCATCTTTAGAAGACCTCGTATTTTAAAGATTTTTTTTTCATTTTCTGCCCTTTTATTGAAATAGGCCGACTAGAGTAGGTACAGACCTGCAGGCGCGACCGCCAAATGTCTACGAAGTCAATACTGTCGCTAAGTAAACTTCACTATTAAAACAGTCCACTCTGTTTATTTGGTATTCTTGCAAACAACACACAATCAGCAGTAGCATCGAGTATCAACAACAATCGCCGCCATTTGCAAGCTGTTGTTGCTTGATAGTTACTTGATGGATACTTAAAAATTCATTGTCCGTAATCTAGTCAGCCTTAGTGATGTCATCAGCAATTTACAGCGCCTCTTTTGTATTTTGTCATAAACTACATTTTTACACTTTCTGTCGATGATGGTGATTAAGAACGTGTTAGGTTTTTTTTATTCTAGGTGCTCGTAATTTTAACAGAACGAGAGCAATGCGTTTAAAAGGAAACACAAAACCCAAAGATAGCGCAAACTTTTTCAATTTCCGTAATTTAGTATTTCAAAATTTCATCACGCATGATGACCATCAAATCGTCGATCAACGTCATTAAGAATTTTTCACATTTGAACGGCCTTTAAACTTCGATTCTCAGTGCGAATCAGTTTTTGAACAAATTGTCATATGATATCAAACATAATGGACGCGTTATTAAGCTCGACATCTGAAAGATTGAAACCAAATCAAACCTAAGTTCAACCCGTCCGAATACTAACCGATTGTCTTACCCACCAAGCTGCCAACTACCTCTCATATAATAATATATTGATATAACTTTATTGTGCAAAATTTTCACTAGTGAATACGTAATCTTCGCTTAAAACCGTAGTTATGCAAGAGAGCGTCTTATATTGTTATGAAAGGCACATTTTTACACTATTAAACACATTTACAAGCAGAGATCGTTGAACTAATTGACGCCTGTGATACTCTTGAGCCAGGGCTTGTAAAACGTGGTCCGCATGTAAACTCCTGGCAGGTAAGGGGCTGCGCACTTGATTCCGTGCGATACTGTGCCGGCCAGTTCCCATCTTCCGTCGGCTCTCTGGAGCACCAGTGGACCACCGCTGTCTCCCTGTAGAAAGTAAACATATAAGTTTAGACACTTGAATTATGGATACGAAAAGATGAAAATTTATTTTTGATCAATTTATAGAATATGGTATTAATTGTTGATCAATTCAGAGTATGCGGCATTAATTTTTGATCAATTTAGAATGTACCGTAGGTATTAATTGTTAATCAATTTATGGAAGATGGTATTAGTTAGAGGGCATGATATTAATTGTTTTTAAATTTAGAGAACACGATATTAAGTGTTGATCAATTTAGAGAAAGTAATAATTATGGGGATCTATTTAGAGTATATGATACTAATTATTGGTCAATTTTTAGAAACTGATAATATCAGTATTTCGTCAATTTAGAGAAAAGGATATTATTTGTTGATCAATTTACAGAATGCGATATTAATTGTTGATCAAATTTGATAACGTGATATTAATTGTTAATCAATTTAGATAACATAATACTAATTATGAATCAATTTAGATAACTTGATATTTATTGTTGAACAATTTATGAATACCTATGTGAATGGGTGACCAATTTTGTTGTTGTTAATCAATTTAGATAACATGATACTAATTGATAAATAATCAATCTATAGAGTACTATTGTTATTTGATAACTCAATTTTATTTGTTTATCAATTTAGAAAATGCTATATTAATTGTTGATCAAATTAGAGAACATGGTATTAATTGTTGACCCATTTAGAGAACATGACATTTATTTTTGATCAATTTAGATAATACG
Organism: Limnephilus marmoratus; assembly: GCA_917880885.1. Taxonomy (NCBI): domain Eukaryota; kingdom Metazoa; phylum Arthropoda; class Insecta; order Trichoptera; family Limnephilidae; genus Limnephilus; species Limnephilus marmoratus. The sequence continues at coordinate 33,405,726 of OU862932.1, forward strand.
ATTACATTTGTTTATCAATTTGGATAAATGCTATATTAATATTGTTGATCAAATTAGAGAATAAAATATTAATTTTTGAAAATTTAGAGAACATGACATTTATTGTTGACTAATTTAGAGAAGACGATATTAATTGTTGATCGATTTATAGAATCCTATATTAATTGAGAAACAATTTAGGGGACACGAAATTAACTGTGATACAATTTACATTATAACGATTTATTAATCTGCTAGTCGATTAAAATCGAGATAAATTAATTACCGTATTACAATTTAGAGGGAAAAATTAATAAAGGATTCAAAATTAAGTTCAGATCGTTTTGAAGATAATACACGAGGAGATACCTTTAACAATGCAGATGCTACAATATTTATTGTAGATCAATTTAGAGGTCAAAATATTATTTAGAGGACACAATATTGTTTGTAAATTAAATCAGAGGATATGAAACCAATTGTAAAGGATACGAAAGTTATTATTTCTTGATAAATTCAGAGGGCACGAAATTGGGTGAAAGTTTATCAATTTTTAAGTTACGAAAATTACTGTAGTACCTGGGATGTAGATGAATTTAGAAAATACGATATTAGTCGTAGATAAATTTAAAAGATACGGTATTAATTATTACGCAATGTTAATTCTAGATCAATTTTCAGTTAGAGGCACAAGATTAATGTGGATCAAGTTATAATTAGAGTGCACTACAATAACTGTAGACTAATTTAAAGGATTCTAGAGGTTCGAAATTAACCGCAAGTTATTGGTTGAATTTTATGTAAATCTTTTACATGCAAAGATTGAAAAAAATATGGTAACCTAATCTATTATTCGGTTTTTACTGGAATAACTTTTGAAGGTTATACCCATAAATGTAATATACTAATAAAGAAGTAGATAATAATAAAAAATAAAAACTAAACATGAAAAAGAACAAGACTAAAAAAAATGCAAAAAATAAACAGGTAACAGGTCGCAACGGGGATTCAAACCCAGGATCTCTTGTCTTACCGGGACACTGCGCCAAAACCAACTCGGCCATTATTTTACGATCTCATATTTCAAATTCAGAATTATCACTATTATCCTCAAATTATTGCAAGTGAATTCGTAGAACATTGTAATCATGCAATCATTCAAAAAGATAGCTGCCAAAATATGGAGAAAATTAGTTGAAGCGGTTGAAGCTAATATTATTCATTTTGAATTTTTAAAATGAGATTGACCAAAATGACAGAAAAAATATACATAGTTCCCAATGGCCGAGTTTGAAGGCGCTATTCGTTATCCCGGTAAGACAAGAGATCAGTGGCGTAGCGAGGGGGGGGGGGGCGCCCCGGGTGCCACCCGATGGGGGGGGGGGCCACCCGACCGAGTGTCACCTCTCAAGAGCACAATTCTGCATTTTTTATGAAGTGAACTTTTGTTTGTCAACTTTAATGGGGGGGTGACACTTCGTATCCGTATCCCAGGTACCACACCACGTATCCCGGGGTATCTACCCCGGGTGCCACCCGTGCTAGCTACGCCACTGCAAGAGATCCTGGATTTGAGTCCCAGTTGAGACTGTTATTACGTTTTTATTTTTCTGTGTCTTTTTTAATTTTTTTTCTGCTTCATGTTTTTAATTTGGGAGACGGGTGTGGGTACCGCCGTCACGGGAACCATTTGTTGGATAACCAACACCAATGCCGTAGGTCACCCCAAATGGTTCGCCATGTTTGGTGACATAGCAAGGATACCCTGTTCATGGGGTGAGGTTTGTCTAGATCTTGGCGGCGAATGCGTTTGCCCGTCTACTACGTGACGGGCAGGATTTAAAAACACTGGTTGATAGATACCTGCGAGCAGTGGGAGGGTTGGATTCGTACGTCCATCGCTGTTGGGCACACTGACCCCTGGACTGTCTATATTTTGTCATACTAACACATATACTAAGACGGCCGGTGTAGCCCAGCGGTAAGGCTTTTGACTCGCACACCGAAGGTCGCGGGATCGAATCCCGACGTGGCAAAAAAAAATTATTTCATTAATTTGTGTTATTTCACAATTTATTCATTTAAAATAATATATAGTATATTTGCGGCACGTTCCAGAGTGGAAGATACTCTCAGGATCGCCCTGGTGTAAGACCACCATTCAGAATTGAAACGTTGCTTGAAATGGCATTAGCCGTGTTTGGTGACTAGATCTGAATAGCCGGGTACTTCCCCACCTTCCTCTTCCCTATCTCCTTCCCCTCCCCACTACATTCAGCCTCACAATATACCCCAATTGGGGATGCCATAGTCTCACTGGCTTCAGACGGAAGCAGTTGGGACTCTTGTGCGGTATTCATATAAAAAATAAAAAAAACATATTTTATCTGTATTTCCTGCTAAGCACTTGCATACTGCTTACTAACAACGTATGCAGGGACATTGGAGGTCTAGATTCGTTATCAAATGTAGAGTCGTTTTTACCAAAAAAATTAGAGTCCTTGCAAGAGACTTGAAGGGGTAACCATCTGTTACCTATACCAGGGCAGGTAAGTGGTGGATCCTCCAATGACCCCTGGACTCCTGCCCACCCTCACACTTTTCACCTTCCCAGAATTTCCACTCCTTCTTTTCCCTACACCCTTCATACAGCATTCCCAGAGATGACACTGGCACAGCCCACTGACACGTAATCTATTATTGTTCAGTCTAAATAACTACATAGCTAATGGCTTAATTACGAACAGCTACAATATATTCTACGACAAATTAATTATGGTTATAAAAACTTTACATAAGCCATGTCGCATTAATTCATAAAATATCTCAAGGATATGAATTTCTTACTTACTAAATAAGATCTTAAGTACTGAAGACTTTCCGCTAATAGCTCCGTTATAACTTCTCCCTCTTTCTCATAAATTATGCATGTAACTAGAGAGAGAGGTTACAGTAGACCTATCAGTGGCAGGACCATACCGCATTATACAGCTTGTTGATAAATTAGTTGTGACCTCTCCCTCTATCTTATAAACGAAGTATGTGGAAGAAAGAGAGGTCACCACGCCTAATGTATTATAATGCCACTGAATAGAAAATCACAAGAAGTGTGAACTACACCGATTGGAAGGAAAACTGATGACACAAAAACTGTGTCCGGAAACTCACTTAGTACAAGCGGGAAACTGGTAAATCTACATCACTTCTGGAGTCCATATACGTCGGTGGAAATATTTTTTTTTTACTTTTTGTTTTCGAGTGAGTTGGGTTTGGTTAAGCATCATTATATGTTTTTGTGTTTTTCTTTGACTCGATTATAAAAAAAATGTTTATGTCGCTAAAATGATATTATGGCGATGTCTGTGGGCAACTGGAGACACTAATTTGTATTGTGCGCGTAAACTGCTTAATTATGACAACTGGGCCATAGATGTCGCTCAAGTGTCCTTTTGGACCGAAAAATTCTATCAATTTTCAAATTTGTTATTGATCTGCCTCATTGTTAGAAAATGAAAAAAACACGAGTGTGCTTTAGACTTTAGACCACACGACTGAAGTAAAACTTCACTAACTTATGAAAGAACATATGACATTGAAATTGACACTCGGGTGACATGACTTTGGGGTGACCTACGGCCTTGGGGTGACCTACGACCCTGGGTTGACCTACGACCTTGGGGTGACCTACGACCTTGGGATGACTTACGACTTTGGGGTGACCTACAAACTTGGGGTGACCTACGACCTTGGGGTGACCTACGACCTTGGGGTGACCTACGACCTTGGGGTGACCTACGACCTTGGGGTGACCTATGACCTTGGGGTGACCTACGACCTTGGGGTGACCTACGGCCATGGGGTGACCAACAATCCTTATCCTTATCACTCCCTAAGTCAAGCGTGCGTAAAGGCCCGACCGTTCGCCTCGCCATCGATCACCGTTCGCATCGATTACCGTTCACATCACACTATTCGCAACATCACATTTTTCGTAACATCACACTTTTCGTAACACCTCACCACTTTTTCACCAGCTTACCCCTCAAGTCGAGCGTGCGTAAAGAAGTTTTACTTCAAAAAGTTTTTTTTGGGTTCTCATGATGTATTGTAGATTCACCAGTTTTCCGCTTGTATCAGTGATACGTATATGTAAAAGACCGTTCGTCTCCTAGGCCCTACACACTAATGATATTAATCACTAAGAATTTTGAATTTGAAAATGTTTGATAAAATTTTATTATTTTACCAAAAATAAAGAAAATTAATTGCGCTCCGTTTTTATGTGAATGAGGGCTCAAGAGTCCCAACTACCCGAATCCAGTGGCTCATGATACTCCCAAACGGGATATGTTGTGAGGCTGAAGGTAGTATGGAAAAAAGAGATGGGGAAGATGAAGGTTGGGAAGTATCTATTCGGATCTGGTCACAAAAAATGGCTGAAGCTATTTCGATTCTGAATTGCGGACTTTCACTAGGGGATCAACCGCAGAAAAATCGATAACTTTACAATATCGGATCGATATTGTTTATATCCCTACAGCATAACATAACATAACATCAATATACTGAGCACGGTTTTTTATATCCCTACAGTTTATATCGATATACTGAGCGAACCGATATTGACAGGGAATAAATAAGAAAACAACAAAATGAAACAGAAAAATCAATAAAAAAGGTCACATCTGGGACCGTTTCTTTTTCTGATTTTTCAGATCGCATTCCGAAATTCACAATCCGAAAGGTCGAACGCCAATAAAATACATAAAAATATTAATAAATTGGCAACGTTGAATTGAAATAATAAATAATATAAGGGTATATTTAGAAATTTCATGACGAGGGTATATTTAGAAATTTCAAAATTCAAAGTATGAAAGGGGATGAGGTTTATAAATATTTAGGATACCCGCAATCGAATAGATTAGATCACACTAGTATTAAAAATGATATTAGGATTAAATTTCAAACTAGGATCAGAAAAATTTTAAAATGCAATCTATCTGCTAAAAATTTAGTAAAAGCAATAAATACTTGGGCAATACCTCTACTAACGCACTCATTTGGCATAATTAAATGGTCCAATACAGATTTAGATAGTTTAAACCGATTAATTAGAACTACGTTAACAAAATTTAATTGCCATCATCCAAATTCAGCTATAGAACGAATTAATTTACCTAGAAATTTAGGAGGTAGAGGTGTAGTCAAAATAACATCTTTGAAACACAATCAGGTAGAAATGCTTAGAAATTTTTTCCATAGGAAAGCTAATAGCTCAGAAATGCACAAAATAATTTGCAAGGCAGATAGAAATATTACACCTTTAAATTTATATGACGAGGATGCCAACATTCTTATAAATACTAACCAGGAATTATTAGATTCCTGGTCAAATAAAATTATTCACGCAAAACCCTTCAATTATCTCAACCAAACGTATGTTGACAAACTTTCGTCAAACAAATGGTTGAGTATTGGAGAGTTGAGCGCAGAAATAGAAAGATTTATGCTTGCCATTCAAGATAGAGTCATTAATACTAAAAATTATAGAAAGCATATAATCAAAGATATAAATCAAATTGATGATTTATGTAGAAAATGTTTGGCTTTTCCCGAAACTATAGAACATATTATATCGGGATGTTCTATATTAGCGCCTTCCGAGTATACATTTAGGCACTATCAGGTTTTAAAAATAATTCACCAAAGTTTGGTAATTAAAAACAACTTGATTGACTGCCGTAATATAGTACCATATTATGAATATGAACCAAATGTAGCTATTCCAAATTCCTGTAATATTCAAAAAACTATTTCTGAAAAAATAAGAAAATACACATATTTAGGAAATGAGATTAAAAGAATTTGGTAATCTCGGACTATAAAAATATTGCCATTTGTTATTTCGGCCACTGGCATAATACCTAGGAATCTGATTCAAAATTTAAGCATATTAGATATAAGCATGGACGCTTACTGAAGAATTAATTAGGCGACTTGAGGCATTCGAGATGTGGATCTATAAGCATGGACGCTTACTGAAGAATTAATTAGGCGACTTGAGGCATTCGAGATGTGGATCTACAGAAGAATACTTAAAATAAGCTGGATGGACAGGGTCACAAATGAAGATGTTATGGTTCGGATGAATAAAGAAAAGGAAGTTATTAAAACCATAAAAATCCGAAAACTTCAATATCTTGGAAACGTGATGAGACATCCAGAGAAGTATGAGATCCTGCATCTCATAATGCAGGGAAAGATTGCCGGAAGACGGGGCCCTGGAAGAAGGAGAACCTCATGGCTGAAAAACCTAAGACAGTGGTTTGGCCAGTCTACCGTGGAGCTGTTCCGGGCCGCAGTAAACAAAGTCCGCATAGCCAACATGATAGCCAACGTCCGTTGAACGGACAAGGCACAACAAGAAGAAGAATTAGATTTGTCAAAGAATTTGTATATAAAAATGCAAAAATCAGTCATTTTAAATACATGTAGGATTACAAAGGATTTTTTAAATATTTATATTGAGGGATCGGTAGGATTTATAGGTTCAATTAGAAATGCCACAGAGCCGAACCCTCTGATATGAAAATATCTGGAGTCGGTGAATTATATTCCCATTTGGTCTCTAGTAGGTTGACATGTTGTTCTTGTATTGTTTTGTATTTATAATACTTATATAGTGCAATTGCATAGCGTGGGTTAACTAGATGATCATTTGGGGAAGTGTGTAAAAATTTATTCAATGAAATAACAACAATATAACTAAAAAAAAATTACATGCTCAAAGTAGTTTACAAATAGATTACATCAATCAGTACAGAAAAATTAACAAATAGGAAGTAACGTAAGAAAGGTTACACAGGAGTAGTATAGTTATACAGTATTTTTAGTTGTGCATAGCCTGCCTCACTAGGTGAACCTGTATTGAGGCAGAATTTTTGTTAATTGTTTCTCGCAATTTTATCTATGGTTTTTTTATAAATGTGTAAAGTAGGTTTCCATACAGCAAAAACTTTATTTTAGTGAACATTATTGTTTGCATATACCTACACAATTCATAAACTGCAAGGTTATTACTACAATAACAACTGTCAATGACTGGGCGTTTGGGTGAGGGCACCAGTATAGGCTCGATCATTAGAATGTATCCATATTTTAACATATTTTTTAAACTCTCTCTGTGTTTGACTCAGTTTGATGTTTTCTGGAAGAATGTTGAATATTTTTGTGGCAAAGTATCTAAAGCTACGTTGACCAAAGGTGGAAGAGAGTGCTGGAACTTGCAATATGTCTTTGTTGGAGTTACGTGTAAATCTTATGTTTATTTTTTTTTCGTAAAGCACATGTTTGTTTTTAAAGAGATGCATGAGGATAGTTTTTACATAGATCTGTCGAACATCAAATACTCTCATTATTTTGAATATAAGGTCACTGTTTGCAGTTAGAGGAAGTTTGAGAATAATTTTCATAATTGTTTTCTGCGCCTTTTCGACAGGATCTAGAGCTGATGAAGTGCCCCCTCCCCATGCAATGATACCATACTCAATGATAGATTGGGTGATTGCAAAATAAATCGTTTTTAGGAGTTCTAAGTTAAGAAAGTTCCTTATGGATCTGAAGAAGTGTATTGTTTTTCTAATTTTACTTGCAATGATCTGGGTATGCAATGGCAGTTCACATTTATTTTTTGACACTAAACGGGAATTAATTAGTTAATGTGGTCTTTAGTCATATTTCAACCATTTTCGTTTCCCAAAGATGAACGGATCAAATTGATCGTGTCTCGAGGCACTGCAAAACCAGCTACATACCAGAAGAAATTCTGAAACTTTGGTGAGCAGTGACCTTTTCATCAATATACAGGGTGTCCGGGGGTAAAGTGCATTAACTTCGGGAGGTGATTCTACATGATGATAGGAGTAAAAAAGATTAATAACTTTTTTCGAAATTCCAACATTTTTTTTCCCATACAAAACGATCTACCTACTAAAAATCCTTAGTGTGAGGTACGATCTTACTTGCCGGGAGCTTGCCGGACGCGATCGTGGCAACAATAATTACTATTAGTGGTGGTGACTGGCCCGTATCGTAACAATGGAAAATAATAAAGCTGGCCGCGCACGCCGGTCAAATTTTACGTTTTTACCACAAAACTACCCCTAAAAGTTGGAATTTCGAAAAAAGTTATTTATCTTTTTTACTTACAACATCATGTAGAATTACCTCCCGAAGTTAATGCACTTTACCCCCGGACACCCTGTAATATGAATCTATGATAAAAGAACAAAATGTGATTGTAAAAAATTATTGATGAATAAACGTTTTTATTATTATTATTTAAGTCCATAAGAGCTTCGTTAGTTAAATCCGTTCATTTAATTAAATATTCACGGGGGTAATTAGGTACGGGGCTCCATCGAAACCAGAGTTAAGTTAGCCTCTCAGAAACTGGGCGTACTGTACGGGGGCCGCAGATACTTTAAGGGCCCGCAACCCGGATTTGTACCGATTTATTACATATTTCCCTTAAACACGGTAAGTTTTAAAGCTCTTAAAAAATATATGTTATTCTTGAAGTTAATATCTAGACTTTGCCCGCGCCGAAACGCAAATTATATAAAATTCCCCCGATAGAAAAAAATCGCAAAGTATGCTTCAAAAATTATTATTAACACGTTTGTTTCAGTTATTTTACAAGTTATATGTATGAAAAAATTCACAGTGTTTCTTTAAATGCTGTTTAAGACAATGCCCGCGAGATTTTTGCTCTATTTTAAACGAGTCGTGTTTTATTAAACATTTTCGCAATTTTCGCATCGATTTTGTCGCTATAAATGTTAGCGCTCTCCTCTAACATTAGTATCATCCATTCTTACTTTGGACATACGGGCAAACCCACAATGCACTTCTATCGCATCATTTCTTCAGTGTGTAACACCCATTCAAGATGGCGGCTTGCTATGACGTCACAATCCAAATACACCTGAGCCATATTAAAATTCGCTCAGAAGCAGAGGCGGGGAGAAATATTATTGTAATTTTATTCGCTAGTTTTATAAAAGTTCCGTAAGCCATTTCACCTCCGACCCACCTATACGAAAAACATTTTAAGTGGGGCTTAAGAAATGTGTTTTTGGGAGTGTTTTCTTAATTTCCTTTGGGAATTTTTGTGTGACGTGATTTAGGACGGTTCATTTTTTCACAATTATAGAGAAAGTCCCATTATTTTGGTGGTTTTCAGTACAACACTACATAAAAAACAACTCAAGATTTGCCTTGTAGGCGTGTTTAGTGAACCAATTATAGGCCCGATTTGTGCTTATATTTTTGTGCATAACTGTGTTTTACCATGATTACGAAATCCAAAATAAGTGGCCATAAACAATTTCAGGCAAGTTTAAGAGAGACAAACCGCGTGCTGTTTTCTGTTTCTAGGCACTTCTTGTGTTATATTCTTTTGTCTATGTATTCAGGAGCCGTATGTTATCGAATTAAGTTCTTCTTATTATTTACCAGCGCAGGCCCGTGGAAAAATCACGGGATATTAAAATTGTAGGATTTGTGAAGCTGAAAGTATTTATAAAATAAATTTTTAAATTTCAAAATTTGAGACATCTATCCGAAGACGTTATAAAAATACAAGACACGACATATCCTATTATAATATTATAAAGGTGAAAGTTTGTATTATGTATGTTTGTTACTCTTTCACGCAAAAAATACTAAATGGACTTTGAAAAGTCATTCACTAAAAGAAAGCTACATTATTTGCGAATAATATAGGCTGTATATATTGGTAAGCTCTGGCGTTATGAAATTATTTATTATACGTTTATTGCCCAGACGAAAAGCAAATCGTCATGTGCTGTCATGTTGTTATTTGTTTAGGTTACTATGGAGATCCCTTTCATAGATAAAATTCAAATGTGTAAAAAATACTAATCTATACTAATATTATAAATGCGAATCTGCGTTCGTTTGATTGTTACACTTTAATAGGTGGCACGCGAACTGTTTGAAAAATTAAGTGGGGGAGGGAGTGGAGAAGGGAAGGAGGGGGGCTGGTGGGGGGAGGGGCGAGGGGGGAGGGAGGGGAGGGAGTGGAGTGGAGATAGGGAAGGTCCTCTAATACTATGCAAGCGAAGCCGGGGAATGGATCGCTGAAGTACGTCCACTGGACCTAGTTCATGGAACTGAGACGTGAAGTCGTGGTGTGTGGACAAATATATGTGGCGGTCCATTCGATCTGCTTACCCTGAAATTATGTCACGTTGAAAATTAAAAAAATCAGAGTGTGCAATTCACACGCGATAGAAGTGAAACCTTTAGAAAACTAAAATAGAGGGAGACTACGACACACTTTTTTTTGTCAATGTGAAGAATGATTTTTTTCCACGCTTTTTTCCGTCGAATTCCAGTACACCTTTTCCAATACATTTGGTGTTTGTGTTTTCTTCTTCGGAGTCGCTTCCTTTTCTTTTGCCTGTTCATTTTGGAGTAGTTTGAAGATTGATTTTAATTTTTCAAAAAAAAAATATTTTTGAAGTTAAACTTCTTTTCGCACGCTTGACTTGGGGAGTAAGCTGGTGAATGCGTGACGATAGCGTTACGAAAAGTGTGATTGGGCGAGGCGAACGGAAGTTGAGAGGGAAATATAAGTAAGTGAAGTTTTACTTCAGTCGTGTGGTCTAAAGCACACTCGTTTTTTTGGATTTCGTAGGATTCAACTCGACCCTTGATTTGCTTTATACCACTACGCTAATGGATGCTTGCATGTGACCGTGGATTTATCGTATTATATTGGAACCGAGTACCCGTGATTAAATAAATATTTTATTGATATCTCATCCTGTCGCAGGCTAAATCCCATAGATGTATGTGTTTGTCTCTTTTTTGTGTCGCTCCGCTTCCGCTTCATTGAGTTTCACAACGTTGTGTTTTCACTTCAAAAATATAATTCTATTTTAAAATTTCTCTACGTCCCTGAATTTCGCCCCCGCAACGATCTGACAGCTACTTCCGCCGCAAACTTGTTATTAGAAAATAAAGAAGAAGAAGACTCAGCCCCGAGCTGGCAGCTGGCTCCATTTAGCGCTTCTTGCGGAAGCTTGGTGTAATAGAGAACCTGTAATAATAATTCTGAAACCGGAACCGGAACCGGAAGCAACAAAGGATGTGGAACGAAGGATATTACGAATTTATCATGAGAAAATAGAGCAATGTATTTTTGATAATTATGGGTAGACAATTTATTAATTATGTATTAATGTTTGACAGCCCCAGTGGTCGAGGGGTAAGGTCTTCGACTAGTTCGCGGGTTCGTATCTCGAATAGTAAAGTAAATTTTATTTAACTAAATTATATTTTTTTGCTCAGGCATCGGGCATTTTTTCAGAATGTCAAAATATTTACGCTTTGCAATAAAACCTAAATAAATGAAATATTTCTGAACGTATACGAAAACTACAAAAAAATGTTTTGGAAAGGTGATGAAATATGCTGTCAAATTTTATTATTAGAAATAAATATATAATTTTTAAAATATAAAATTTTTAATGTAAACATCAAAAAGTTTTGAAAATTGCTCTCCTTACGGGTTTTCTTTCTAAAATAATGATAACGAATAACAAGAAAAATACACACATATTTTATAAAGCAAATGTATTAAAAACGTTATTTTCACCTCACATTTTTGTCGTTCCATAAAAAAATTATGAATAATATATTTTTTTATTTTTCTCAAATCGTTTCCAAAATTTGGGCTTCATGGTGTTATTTATTTAAATTTTTCTGTAGTTAAATTCTAGATGGTTATAAAGCATGGAGTTTCTCTTTCTAACACAGTTTGGATCATATTTTTCACCACGATAGTAAGAGAGATACGATAGAGATCAATTTGGGAGGCGGGTGTCGGTACCGCCGCCCCGGGAACCATTTATTGGATGACCAACACCTCTGCCATAGGTCACCCCAAATGTTTCGCTACGTTTGGTGACTTAGCAGGGGTGCTGGTTCATGGGGCGAGGTTTATCGGAGTCTTAGCGATGCGTCTGCCCACCAGCTGCACGGCAGGCCGGATCGATAGAGAATGGTTGGGGGAATCCCTTTGACTTCTTTGGAATCCCTTTGGATTCATACATACTGGACACACTGACCTCCGTATTCCTACCCACCACTCATACCGTTTTCCTTCTCAGAACTTCCTCTCCTTCCTTTCCTAAAATAACCCTCCACACAGCATCCCCAAAGATGACGTAGGCCCTAAGGGGAATTATTTTCCTCAGGGCCTCCTGTGTAGAGCTAAAACACATATATGAGATCTATGTCGAAATGTGTCCTTACTGGGGTACCCCGTTCTAAGGACACATTGTACAAGTTTTATTATTTGAATTATAAGTAAATACCTATGCTAGAATATTACCGAGGAAAATTATGAGGTTAGATCTAAAATAAAGTACAAAGCAAGCATTATTCTTTGTTTGGTTGCAAAATTGATTCTATTTTCTTCCTTCCCATGTCCATAATCCATATTTTTATGCTTCTTTTGAAGGCGGCTATTTTTTTAATGGATTTCATTGCAAGAGGGAGTAAATTAAATAATTTTATAGAGAAGTATTGCATATTTCTTTGTCCAAAAGTCGTTTTAGTTGTAGGTTGGTAGAATGTATGTTGTAATGTAGATCTTGTGAATCGGCCCGAGTTTGTCTGTGTAAAGTTATCCTGATTTTTGAATGCGTAAATTAGAATATCTTTTGTATATAATTGTTTCAGTGACATTAAATTCAGTGCTTTAAAAACATAGTCTGTAGGGGTTCTGATGGGTACTCTAAGTATAATTTTCAGAATTGCCCTTTGTGCTATGAGGACTGGTTTTATAGTGGAATCGCATGAGCTTCCCCATACAATAAGACCATATTGTAGTTGAGATTGTTGGTTGATTGATTGATTGATTGGTCTGAGAACTGTTAGGATATACAAGGGATGGAAAATATATATCATAATCACACTTTCTTATTGGATTAACATTATTTGAAGTCTTACACCTCAATCTCTCTCTTTCCGAAGGAAGAATAATGTTTAGGAAGATAAATATCCTCATGCAATCCTTGTACTATTATACCGCGCATCATAAAATGTTACTTTTGCTTTCTCGAACACGTTCATTACAGAATATCTTAAGTATATATCTTCTATAATATAAAAATGAATCGCTAAATTTGTTGGTAAGCGCAAATCTCGAGAGCGGCTGAACCGATTTCGCTAATTCTTTTTTTAGAATATTCCTTGAAGTTCGAGGATGGTTCTTACGGAGAGAAAAATTAAGAAAATTGCGCAGAAAATTAGATAATAACAGAAAACATCGCACGTTTGACAGTTCGCGTGAGAGAATGACATTTTGCAAAACAATGAATGATTGTTCAATCAGGATTCAATTTTTGAAAAGTTGAAAAATTTATTTAAAGTAGGTACTCCCCTAATAGTTTGAATCGAATCAAGAATTTTAGATATTTTAAATAGGTACCTATGTTAGGTACCAAATTTAATATACATGAAAAATGGAAATTTGAATAAAAATTGTAAAAGGTGGCACGCGGGCTGTTTAAAAACTGAATGTACTGGGATTGAATATATGGAACGCGGGAAGAGGGTTGGCGGGACGAGGGAGCGGGAAAGGGAAGAGGGAAGGCGGGGAAGGTGGAAGGGGAACGCGGGAAGGGGGAGGGGGACCTGGGAGGGGGGAGGGGAACTCGGGAGGGGGGTTCGCGGGACGGGGAAGGGGGGGGAGTTGAGTGGGGAGAGGGAAAGTGGAGGTGACGGAGTCGAAACGCGAGAGGGGAAGAGAACGCAGGAGAAGAAGGGGAGACGGAACGGGAACGGGACGAATGGGAAAGGACACTCAGGGAGAAACAATTTCTTTATTAAATGGCATAGCAACGCATGCCGGGATCAGCTAGTACATATTATATAAAAATAATGAGTGTGCTTTAGACCACACGACTGAAGTAAAACTACAAGACAAACCTCGCCCAATGAACCCAGGTATCCCTGCTAAGTTAGCAAACGTAGCGAACGGGGTGACCTAAGACCGAGGGGTGACGTATGACATCGGGGTGATATATGTCCATGGGGTGACCTATGACCTTGGGGTGATCTATGACCTTGGGGTGACCTACGACCTTGGGGTGACCTTCGACCTTGGGGTGACCTACGACATTGGGGTGACCATCCTTATCCTTATCCTTATCACTCCCCAAGTCAAGCGTGCGTAAAAGGCCGTTCGCCTAGCAATCGACCACCGTTCGCATCGATTACCGTTCGCATGACATTTTTCATAACAATCACCACTTTTCGTAACAATCACCACCTTTTGTAACGCATTCACCAGCTTACCCCCAAGTCGAGGGTGCGTAAAGCAGTTTTACTTCAAAAATCTCGTGACACGGTGTTTGTGGTCGCACTCCTTCGAAATGGCTCGACCGATTTTTATGAATTTCTTTATGTATATTTGGTAGGTATGAGAACAGATTTTAAAGTATATTTCATACCGCTGAGTGTATCTCATCCAGAAAAAACCTTTTTTGACAATTTTTTTTTTGTAATTTTTTTTTACATCAAAAAATACCAATTACTCCAAATCGTAACCCTCCCATTTTTTAATAGCGATTTTAGTATTTTTGTGTGAACAAATTTAACCGTCTTTTGTATTTCAAACAGAACGAATTTATTTATGTTGTTGAGTGACAGATGGCGTTACTTCCGCCACATCGAACTTTCATCCACATATGCGAAAGACATTCACGAGAAGCGTTGCGTCATTTTGATATTTCATTCGGCATCATGTTCTCGCGTGAGCAAACCATCGAGCTTATGTGTGTTGGCTAAAGACGGACTGACAAAAAATATCGTACAATCAATTGCTCTTCGAAATTCATATTGATTTTCTTTATTTCATTTTCCTACTTTAGTTGGTATTTTTTTTTTGTTTTTATCGGCGGACATCGTCTACAGCGCTCCATTCCTCTTTCTGTCATAGATCCCATCCCCATACACTTACAATACATTAGTTATTTTTAATTTAACAAACAAAGTATTCACTTGAAATAATTAATATGGCAGAACAACGTTTGACGGGTAAGTTAGTATTATATATTATTATTAAAATATATACCAGAGCATTTTCAATAACACGCGTTCCCTATTATGTCCTCTGCATACAAACTGTATCTAAATTTCTCTAACAATAAACAGTGTGAATCTCAAGTGACCTCCCAGGTAAATTTGGTTCAATATATTCTTTACATTTAACGCAACATCGCATTCGTTGGTCAAACATATTATTTTGTATTAGTGACCGACGAACCGGTGGTAGATGCAATCTGTTGTCATAATTGTTTGTCTCGTCTGTAGTTAGTGGTAATATAGAGCATAGACGGCGTCCATAGAAAAATATCTTAAATTTATACAGGGTGTCCGGGGGTAAAGTGCAATAACGTCGGGAGGTGATTCTTCATGATGGTAGGAGTAAAAAAGATTAATAACTTTTTTCGAAATTCCAACATTTTTTTTCCCATTCAAAAAGATGTACCTACTAAAAATCCTTAGTGTGAGGTACGATGTTACTTGCTGAGAGCCTGCCGGGCGCCCGACTCGATTGTCATTGGCCCGTATCGTAACAGCGGAAAATAATAAATCTGGCCGCACACGCCGGACTAATTTTATCTATTTACTCAAAACTACCCCTAAAAGTTGGAATTTTGAAAAAAGTTATTTATCTTTTTTACTTCTACTATTATGTAGAATCACCTACCGAAGTTAATGCACTTTAACCCCGGACACCCTGTATAGTCTTTTTGAGGTGATTTTTCACGATAACGGTTCTCTGCAAATCATAAAAAAAAAATTATTTTTTTATATATTTTTTTTTATATGAATACCGTACAAGAGTCCCAACTGCTCCCGTCTGAAACCAGTGAGACTTTTGCATCCCCAATTGAGGTATGTTGTGAGGCAGAAAGTAGTGGGAGGGAAAGGAGTTGGTAAGAGGAAGGTGGGGAAGTACCTGGCTATTCAGATCTGGTCACCAAACACGGCAAAAGCCATTTCAAGAAACGTTTCAATTCTGAATGGTGGTCTTACACCAGGGCGATACTGAGAGTATCTTTAACTCTGGAACGTGCCGCAAATATACTATATATTATTTTAAATGAATTAATTGTGAAATACCACAAATTAATCAAATAAAATTTATTTGCGCACGCCAGGTTCGAACCCGCGACCTTCGGATTGTGAGTCGAGAGTCTTACCTCGGGACCCCGGAGAGCATAATGAACTTCTGAACTGATTGCTTACGGGAGCTATATATACCACGTTCCACGCTCATATCGCGAAAATTTTGAGGCCGATTATTCGTGAAACGCTTAAAAAGTTTATTAGTACCCAAATAAATAATTTTAAAAATTACTAATTTTTTGCGGTTCATAAAACGTTTGTTAAACACACCATTATAATAATTATTATTTCTCCGCGCTCAATCAGCTATTCTATAAATGACATTAATTTTGAATTTACTCTATTTATTCGATAATCGGAACACGTTTCGAGGGGATTAACCGCTGTTTCTGGGCAACCAAATTACCTAGCGCCTCTTAGATGTTATCAGAACACGTGCAAAACGAGTAGCAAAACTAAAGCTACGATTACACAAGACAATTTTCATCACGGCCTCCGTGGTCTATGGGTAAGCCTCTCGACTAGCATTCCGGAGAAAGCAGGTTCAAATCCAGGCGTGCGTAAGTAAATGTTATTTGATTACATTGTGTTATTTCGCAATTTATTCATTTGAAATAATATGTAGGGTATTTGCGGCACGTTTTAGGGTAGAAGATGCTTTCAGTATTGCCCTGGTGTAAAACCACCATTCAGCATTGAAAATGGCTTTCGCTGTATTTGAAACCACATCTGAATAGCCAGGTCCTTTTCCGTATTCCTCTTTCCGTCCACTTCCCGTCCCCACTACCTTCAGCCTCACAACATACCCCAAATGAGGATGCATTAGTCTAAGTGGCTCCAGGTGGTTGGGAGCAATCGGGAGTGTTGTGCGCAACCTCCTTTTTTACCCAACGATTTGAATACCATTACAGTGCCCATCATCAGGTCAGTAGTCAGTCAATATTACACATGACACATGTGCCCTGATGATGGACACTGTAATGCTGTCCAAAACGACATATAAAGAATGAGGTAGCGCAACAACGGCATCGTACCCCAAAAATAAATCACGATATAGTAGTAATAAAAATAATTGACGATTTGTTTAAAAAACTTGTTAGAATTTTTTCTTAGATCACACGACTGAAGTAAAACTTCTTTAGCTCCTTCTACACGATAGGAAGAGAGAAATAAAGTGTGCGCGCGCACTGCTCTATCTTGCTCCTAAAGTGTGATATAGACAACAGGCCTGCACTGAGCCTTAGATATACGAAGCGTAACTGGCTAAGAGAGAAAGAAAATGTGTGCTCGCACCTCTCTCTCTTGCCCCTAGAGTAATATACGAAACGTAACTCACTCTCTTTCTATCTTTACCACGGACATATGAATATATCTGGACCTGCCCTAAGTGATAAAAACGTATTATTTCCCCCTCCACATGGCGCCGGCTGTAGCTCCTCCTTGGAACCGGCTCGCTCCATGGGGAGGGGATATAGCCTCGCTTGAATCTAAAATGTGTGACGTCATCATTCTTGCCGTGAACAGCGAGAAGCTGACATCCATACATTTAACGAAATAACGGCAGCTTGTGCTATACAATATATCTACGTATCAATGTACACATAGCGAATGTGGGCGGTACTCCAATGTGCTCGTCGCTGGTTACAGGGGTAAGTAAATTATGAAACATTTGTAAAAGTGTTTTAACTAAACACGGAAACAAAATATTGATATGTGTATTGGCGCGAGTCTTTTTGGGGCGAGCATTTGGCCTTAGCAAATATGTTTTGAACGTGGCAAGCAATTCGCGCTCCCATGTAAAAAGGTCTATTCATTCAAAGCAGATTTTGCTTTTAAGAACTAAATGGTGATATTGTAATGCGAGATGCCTATATACTGTCAGATTGATTGTTCAACGAATGACAGTCATCTTTCCCCTCTTCGCTCTCCATAGTTTGATTTTACCCCTCATCTGTAACTGCTTGTCTATCCATTTGGATGTCTATGATCTTTACTAACTTATATCTCCCCCTCAACTACCTTCGTTCGCCTCGCTTTTCGTAACGCTCTTGTCACGCATTCACCAGCTTACTCCCCAGGTCAAGCGTGCGTAAAGAGGTTTTACTTCAAAAAAATTATATATAATGTGAAATGAACACATCTTTCAAGAATGAGACTTGCGGTCTTTAAAGTATTGATTATATGTATAAAACGGCCTTGATTTAAGGTACTTAAGTTTATATGGATTAAGAAAGTTTGTTTAATTTTACTCCATTAATTCTCCAGTTTCCTCTGAGGCTAGTTGCTAGAGATAGTATGCATAAGTCGATGGGGTATAAAATTATTATAATATTTCAAGTAGAGCACGGAATAAGAAATTGCGCCTGTCATTGTTAAAGTAGGCAAAATGCACAACACGTCAGCTGTGAAGTTTGCTGCACGTAGGCGCTCTTTCATTCGGGCGAAATTTCATATGAAACATTGTATAACTTTTTTTGCCCTGTTTTCGTGTAAAAATCATCTCACAATGATAAACAGCCAGTTATATTAATTAAGGCGCCGTATCCCCGCTAAAAAAAGAAGAAGATCTAGAGATAAGTAATTACAAATGTTGGAGAGAGTGCGCTAATACTACCTATTTAAATCGGTAAAATTTAAACCAAAATTGTGAAAATGTTTAATAAAACACGACTCGTTTAAAATATAGCAAAAATCTCTTGGGGCTGTCTGAAACAGCATCTAAAGAAACACTGTGAATTTTTTCATATATATAACTTGTAAAATAACTGAAACAGAGGTGAAAATAATAATTTTCGGAGCATACATTGCGATTTTTTCTATCAAATGGAATTTCATATAATTTGGGTTTCGGTCTAGGGGAATGTATAGATATTATCTTCAAAAATAACATATATTTTTTTAAGAGCTTAAAAATTTCAAATGTTTAAGGGGGATATGTAAGGAGTTGGTAGAAATTCGGGTGGAGGCGGCTTAATAATACCTAGAAGTTTTATAAATAGGTTTCTGATAAAATAATGCAAGGGGTTATTTATCTATTTAGTAGCTATATATCCTAGATGAATAGTTATGGATAATAGAAACAGAGAGATAAGCCGTGAACCAATATTTGTATTGCACCGCGAACACTTTCATAGTCCGTGCTGTATGGTCATAGCTTAATGGGGACCGGATAAAACAGAGCAGTTACAAAACAGAACACGATAAAATAATAGGTGAGGTTGGGTTAAGTTAGTTTTTGTACTTTTATTCAATATTTTGTTTTACACGGAACCGTCAGCAGCAGTCAGCACTTTGTTTGAATTATCTTTGTTAGCGGCATAGGTTCTCAACGTGGCGTTTAAGACTGTCAGGGGGCGGAAGAAGACTCAGAGAAAATTAGGGGGAGTTGAGATGGCACAGTGAGGGCGGGGGCAGGTAAAAAAAATATGGTTTAAAAAATACAAAAAAAAACACGCTTATCACGAACTAATAAAGCAAAATAAACATTAATTTTGGTTAATTTTTGTTAATTTAATTCTGGGAAGGAAAACGATATGAGGGATGGGTAGGAATTAGGGGGCAGTGTGTCCAGGACCCGTAACACGTTCAATCGATAACTTTCGGTAACCTCTCATCGTTCCCTAGCATGACTACAGATCGCCAACGAAGGCATAACAGTTTACAACAGTTTCTTAATATATTCGACATCAACTGTTGTTTGTACGTTAGCGATCTGCGGTTGTCCAAGGGAACGATGAAAAGTTACCGGAAGGTATCCTATCAATCCTTATCGATCGACCGTGCCAGAAGTCCAGGAGTGACGTACGTATAAATCCATCCCTCCCTCTGCGGTGTAGAGTGGCGGTGGGGTCCTCCTGGAGAGGTCAAACGGCCTCCCTCATGCAATCTCTCCCGATCCGGCCTACCACGCAGTTGGTGGGCATGCAGATACATCTGACGCCAAGACGTAGACAAACCCGGGCACCTCTGCTAATGAAACCACTTGGGCTGATCTATGGCAGAGGTGTTGGTTATCCAACAAATGGGTCCCGGGGTGGCGGTATTAATATTATGAATTACCTCACAGGAGTCCTTCTGTCCATTGGCGTACCCGGCGCACAAGAAGCTGTGAAGGATGATCTTGGAGTGACCTGCCGTCTGGAACATCTCTTGGCATACACTATTCTCTATCACTGGCACCTGAAACACGAACAAATTTCAAGTTATTTACAAATTTATCATATTAATTAAAGCATGCCGACTTCACATCTTTATAATTTTTTGGACAATACCGAATAGTAGGTAAACAGTCGAAATGTTATTATTTTGGAATAAACTCGCGATACTGCCGTTCGAATTGTTCCGAATAATAAAATTTTTGAGTCGCGTGACATCGCGGGTATTATGAGCCAGTTTTACCAGTGAAAGCTCATAACTTTGTAATTTTTTAAATATTGAAATAATGTATTTTTTGTCTAAGTTACCACTTAGAAGAAAACCTCATTCATCAGATATGATTCGAGATTCTTGCGACCAAAAGGCTCGTATCTGCCCTAATGATGGGTGCTGCAATACTGTTTGAAACGTTGGCTAAAGGTGGAGCTAGTACAGCATGGTTTTTTGATAACCCAAAAATCAATCAAGCTGTCACAGCTACCACAATTGTGACCACTGTTACAACTGTCAGAGCTACCACAACTGTAACCACTGTTACAACTGTCACAGCTTCCATAACAGTGACCACTATTACAACTGTCACAGTTACCATAGCTGTGACCACTGTTACAACTGTCACAACAAGCACAACTGTAACCACTGTTGCTTAGCACAACATGGTTTTTTGATAACCCAAAAATCAATCAAGCTGTCACGCATACCACAACTATGACCACTGTTACAACTGTCACAGCTACCACAACTGTGACCACTGTTACAATTGTCACAGCTTCCATAACAGTGACCACTATTACAACTGTCACAGTTACCACAACTGTAACCACTGTTACAACTGTCGCAGTTATCGCAACTGTGACCACTGTTACAACTGTCACAGCTACCACAACTAATACACTAATGATTGGGTGTAGTGTGTAATGGATCCACAGGTGCAGATTTTTACATTCCATGACAGTTGAACCCCCTATAGTTGGTCCCCGAGAAAATACGAGATACCTATTTACACAAAATATTACTAAGTGTCCCCGAAGAGGTGTACAGAGAGGATGTACCGCCGAATAACGATAGTATAAAAAAGTTTAAAGCATATTTTCATTCATATGCATACAGGATAAAACTACTTGCCTATATAACACGTGGTTGCGAAAAATGTCAATTAGCTAGTTTTTCTCGAATAAAAAATCCAATGATCTTTAATTACTACATTGATAACAATGCTCTTGAAACATTAACACAAATTAAAGACTTAGGCATCACTTTTCAATAAAATCTTTCATTTGAACCACATAACAGAAATCTGTAATAAGGGCTTAAAAATGTTGGGATTTATAACTAGGCTAACTAGAAATTTTAACAATATAAAGTGAATTAAACTGTTATATTTTGCCTACGTAAGAAGTCAACTAGAGTACAATTCTCCTGTCTGGAACCCACATTATAATATACATGTACAATGTTTATAATGCTGTTGAAAGAATAAAAAACAAATTCTTACGTTTTCTAAATTTTAAAATGGGTATTCCAGCCATTATGTTGAACTACAACACTCTGTTAAATAATATGAATATGCTCATATTGTCGGACTGAAGAATTTTCACTGACTTGGTATTTCTATATAAAATTCTAAATTAATTTTCGGTATTGCTTGAATTGATAAGCTTCCGGACGTAATACTAGAATCAGTATTTATTTCATTGTAGGTATTCTGGGACTGAGCACATATGTATTCCTCTTTGCCCACAATATACCAAGGGAAACAATTATACCAAGTCAGTGGACATCTTCAATTTATCTTTAAACAAATATAAAATATTGATACTGAGGCAGTTCAGTTATGCACAATAAATAATGTTTATATTTCTTACCACTTATATGTAAAAGCCTCGAAAAAAGGCGTTAATTAATAAATAAATACCAGCGTATAAGTACAAACAATCGACACCGTAATAAATTCGTTTGATATCCATACCAACGTATCATTAAAGGTATTGTTGAAGTCGATTTTAAGTTTGAAATTGGTAAATAATGCACAAAAATTATAATTTGGTAAAAAATATTATTTCGGGGGGCGAATTGTTGGGAGATCAACTGTCGGAGCACCAGATTTTAGAACCAGAGAACATTAAATACTATAATTTTTTTTAATCTATACTTACATGAACTTCCTGCAATACGGAAGGGACCCCTCCCCCATACTTCAGTCTGCCCCATCCTGTGACCGTGGCCATCCTCCCGGTGAAGTCTGCGTCGTTAGAGGGCATGCAGATGGGTACTGGAATAAGAAAACACCTTTCATTTGAGCCCTTTTGAAATCATATTTTTTTGCTTTAGCCAGCCATTACTGTCTCCTGGGTTATTTAAAGTAAAACATGTAGATATAATAAGCACATTGTTGAATTTTTTGTAAGTTAAGAGGAAAGCGGGCGGTGTTTTGGCATTCAAATGTATTCCCCAATTTTCTCTCTGGATTTTGACACTAGTGCAAATAAAAAAACGTAATATAGATATCGACTCGACCTCTAGCGTGTCGGTACGTTTGCCTTTTTTGATAAGTTACTTTTTATAGCAGTTATGAGCCTCCAAAAATCTTTAAAATTGTCTGGTTTGAACGCTATCAACAGAAATTCTGTACAAACTTGACAATGTATTATTAAAAATAGCAAAACATTCAGACATAGAATATCTATCTACTGTATATATAAATATAAAAAAAAGTTTTTTCCTGGGTTTGTATATAAATATATTGATATATGTTATGGTTAAGGTTTTGACGGGTGTAAGATGTAGATTTTTAATGTCAATTTTTTCGGTTTACTTTTTACCTCCTTTTTAACTCCTGACGTTTCAGACAGATCTCACTGTCCATCTTCAGAGGCCTTATGTCTTGAGTTTTTGTCTCAAACTGATCGCTTTCGCGTGCCTGTTCGGTCCAGAAGCTTAGTCTTAGCTTCTGGGGTAACAGCGACAGTAGTCAAGGGCGGATTAAGGGGGGCCATGCCCCCCCCCCCCCCCCCCCCCCCAGATGGTATTTTTGTGTACTGTGGAGATTTCATCACAGTACAGAAAACTGTCTTTATTAAACATTTAATTTTTGTATTGTTTTGACACTTTCATAAACCTTCATATACATATTTGAACTTGTAGAAATAAACTTGAAGTATGATACTTCAAGTTTATTTCTAACAGTAATTGTTGATTTTTTTGTCCGTCCGCCCCTTGTGCCCCCCCCCCCCCAGAAAACAATCTTAACAGTAATCGTTGATTTTTTGCCCCTTGTGCCCCTCCCCCCTCCCCCCCCCAAAAAAAATCCTAACAGTAAGTGTTGATTATTTTGCCCGTCCGCCCATTGTGCCCCCCCAGAAAATTATCCGCCCCTGACAATAATGAAAGCAACATTTTGTTAAAATACCTAATATTCGAATTTCTCGGCGACCCTGTTTCTTCTTAACAACAACAACAAAAATTTAATATTTTACTTCAGGTAAGTCGGTCGGGTTCGTCAGGATACTCCAAATATATGTAGGTATATGTTTTAATAGGACCGTCTGTCAGTTAATGTCAACTGTCAAATTGTGTAACTGAAAACAGTTTTTGATGTAAGATGACTTCAATAAAATTATATTTTTAAATCAAATCGAAAATTTGATATCAAATTCTCAAAACTAATTAAGAAGTTTATTAAAAATACAATTGCAATTACAATTACAATTGCAAAATTGCCGTCTGTTTTAAAATTTTAATCTGTTAAAAAATATCATTTGCTTAAATTAATATAGTAACGTCAAAAACTCAATCACATATTATTTTATTGAAATAATTTTTTTTAAAGTGAAAATTGAGTTTTTTGAAGCAGTTCCGTATTTTTGTATTTTCAATGGAACTTAGTTATTCCGCCATCATAAGCAAAAAGGCAAATATAATTTTGCAAGGGTCACATTCTGATATGAAATATCTTTCACCTACTGTAATAAAAAATATATTAGGTGACTTCAGCAATTTCCCAGCTGCTTTTTTGCTTGCAGTATTCGCGTGAAATTTTCCAGGCCAATCGAAATCTACGCAAATGATTAATTATTTTCTGATTTATTTTATTTTATTTTTATTTTTTTATATGAATACCACACAAGAGTCCTAACTGCTCCCGGCTGAAGCCAGTGAGACTATGGCATCCCCAATCGGGGTGTGTTGTGAGGCTGAATGTAGTGGGGAAGGGAAGGAGATAGGGAAGAGGAAGATGGGGAAGTACCTGGCTATTCCGATCTGGTCATCAAACACGGGTAATGCCATTTCAAGCAAAGTTTCAATTCTGAATGGTGGTCTTACACCAGGGCGATACTGAGAGTATCTTCCACTCTGGAACGTGCCGCAAATATAATGTAAATTATTTTAAATGAATAAATTGTGAAATAACACAAGTTAATCAAATAAATTTATTTGCCACGCCGGGATTCGATCCCGCGACCTTCGGTGTGCTAGTCAAGAGCCTTGCCGCTGGACTACGCCGGCCGTCAAAAGGCTTCAAAAGGCGTCAAAAGGCTTGATTAAAGACTTCCTTTTTTTACGAATTTGGAGGTCGCAGGCTCAAATCCTGGCGTGCGCAAGTAAACATTATTGCATTATAGAAAAATGAGGTTATTAATTAATTTATCATTAATTTTTGTTATTTCACAATGCCTTTAAACTAATAAAATATAGCATATTTGCCACACGTGTGTAAAATAATCAATGCTTTCAGTATCGGCCTGGTGAAAGACCGGCATTCTTGGACGTGTTTGGTGACCAGATTTGAATACGTAGGTACTTTCCTACCTTCCTCTTCCCCATTACTTCCCCTTCCCACTACCTTTCTCCCCCAATTGGGGATACCATAGTCTCACTGACCCCAGACGGTTGGGAGCAGTTGGGACTCTTGTGCGGTACTCACATAAAAATAAAGTGCACCAATAGCCCCATCCCGACACAACGAAGCGTGCCAACCTAGACGAGTGCGAACACGGATCAAGCAATATTTCAACATTAATTAATTTATCTTTTGACTAAAGCGCGGTATGTGGACAGGACTAAAGAAAAAATCTACAGCCTAGCATTAAAGGCCCTATCACATTCACAAAACTGTTTTAAGTTCCAGACAGATCCCTCTACCCGTGACTCTCTTCATAAATCAGATAAGAAGTTGAAAGTCTTATTTTAAATATGTTAATGTCGTCCAACAGGAACGTCTCAAATGAAGGTTCCGTTAGGGGTTAGTGCTCTAAGGCGGAAGGAAACCGCCAAAGGCTAACTAACGAGAGGGTCTGCCACCCTGAAATGCGGTTAGAATTATGAATGTTTTAATAATTCATTTCATTATAAGCATGCGAAATAACCAAAAAGTTATTTAAAAATATTTTGAACTCCGGGATAAAACCCGCGACCTCCGTGCACGAACCCAAAGAGCCGGAATCCGGTAATGTACCTAAATAAATTATTAACAAGTAAGTATTTTGGTCAATTGTTATATTTTTTTCTAGTATGTAGTTCTGTGAACAGTGGATTTTTGAAATGGCTAACCAGTCAACTATTTAGTCAAAGTTTTCCATCTAGTGAAAGTTAGCCATCTAGTCAATGTTGACCATCTTGTCAAAGTAAACCATCTGGTCAAAGTTAACCATATAATCAATGTAAGCCATCTAGTCAAAGTAAGGCTTAGTTGAGTAATAAAGTGAAAGCAGCAGATTTTCGAAATGGGTAATCAGTCAACTATCTAGTCAAGGGTAGCCATCTAATCAAAGTTAGTCATCTAGTCAAAGTTAGGCATCTAGTCTAAATTAGCCACCTAGTTAAATTTAGCCATCTAGTCAATGTTAGCCATCTTATCAAAGGTAGCTATCTGGTCAAAGCTAGCCATATAGTCAAAGTTAGGCATCTAGTCAAAGTAAGGCTTGCTTGAATGAAAGGGGGATGCCGCAGATTTACTAAAACGCAAGTCAATCAACTATCTAGTCAAAGTTAGCCATCTAGTCAAAGTTAGCCATCTAGTCAAAGTTAGCCATCTAGTCAAAGTTAGCCATCTAGTCAAAGTTAGCCTTCCAGTCAAAGATGGCTTTAAGTCAAAGTAAAGCTTGTTTGAATAATAAAATGGAAGCAGTGGATGCAGTGGATTTTGGAACCAGGAAAGGGAATTTTATATTATTTATTAGTGTTATAAACAGTATTTATAATTCCTATTATTTGACAGTGTTAGCTATTTTTATATCTTTACCAACACAATAACGATATTCAAAATTTAATACCAAAATACATACAAAACAATATGATACAAACTATCTCTATTATCTATCGAAATATTATACTCGTAAAGTATACATAATATTTCCTAGGTTTATGAATGAATATCAATAATTACTACAAGATTAAGTGATTTTATATTAATTAGTAATCGAATTTTATTTTTTAAGAATGTTCTGATTTAGTGAAGTTCATCATCGATGTCTATGCACAATCTTTTAAAGGTACTATAGTTTTCAGGAATGTACAAATATATTTACAGAATGCTAAACGGTCGAAAATAGGGATTTAATGGGCTCAGTCAGTTAAAAATATAATACTTACTTAATTGATTTTCAAAAAAATATTTTAAGCTACCATCACTACCTATTCAAGTACATAGAGAAGAGAACCGTTTACATTTTGTATCGTAATTGTGTTAAATTTTTACACTTGGGTAAGCGTCAAAAAGGTAAAAAATCGTATTTTTTATGCAACCAGTACATCACTACAAAGGCAAGGGTCTCTTCAAAATAATTACAGTACCTACAGCAATGATTTGATTGTTATTACTGTATATGTTTTATATTTTCTTACCTATGTGAGAATCAAAATGAACAGGGCTCTCCAATTCCAATAAGGCCAAATCGTTTTCGAAGGTCGCGGCATCATACTGTCTGTGGACTATGACCCTGCGCACGTTCTTGGTGATGGCTCTCTTGGTCTCCAGGTCTCCCGAGATGTCATACTCTCCCATCACGGCCACAAGAGAGGCCAGGAATCTAGAATCAGGGGTCGTTAGATTTTGATTGATAGGTTGTATGTACATATTAAGAGTTTTTTGGGATGTTTTCGATGTTAAAATCTTGAAAGACGAAATTTCGTATGCCGAAAGCCCGAACGCCGAAAGCCCGAACGCCGAAAGCCCGAACGCCGAAATCCAAAACTATGAACCATTAAACGTTTTATATTAAAAAAAAAAAATTTCCTTCTATTATCACTTTCGTCAATCCCAAACGCCGAAAGCACGAATGCCGAAATCTTGCCAAAACAATATCTTTGAACCATTAGACGTTATAAACATAAAAGTTTTTGATAATTCAGTTTATCATCTTTCAAAAGTAAGCTATTCATGATTTCGACTTTCGGGGTTAATGTCTGGCACCGTAAGGTGTCAAGTCCTCTCCCTGGAGATCAATATATCTACATTAATTTACCAACCATTTTTTTTCTGCCAAAAAAACAACCTTTCTTAGATTCTCGTGTTAGATCTCTATTAATTCAATTTTCATTGTATCACATTGTTTCTTAATTGACAAAAAATAACCACGTCACTTGAAATAATTGGTACTTACCCAGGTTGACAATGGGCCGCCGTGGTAACATATTTGCTTGTAATTAGCACTCCTCCGCACTTATTCTTGGTGAAGAGGCCCAACCACGTGGACTCGCGCACCAACACCTGCCACGGCCACTCACCGAACACTGCTCCTTTGCCGCCCACTATACGCCCGGACTTAATCATTGGCCGGACTCCGCAAACTAAAGACAGAAGAAACATGTCAGCAAGTCTACATACACAAATCACGAAATACGGATAAAGCAAATCCAATGTCTCCAAATCGTTCTTTCATATGACTGGGATCAGTTCACGATGTGGATCTAAGGGGTACTTCAGGGTCTCGATTCCAGCCTAGGACAAGTTTCGCCATGTGGTATTCATCAATTCTGATTGGTATTCAACGAAACAGGCATTTGTCTACTACGTGCTTGATGGCTTGCACTTCTCTCATTCCTTGATGACCTAAAGATCATGATGCCAGATGCTGGATGTAATTCATCAATATCTGAGGTCAAGTGTTTTGGTCCCTGATGAAGCCTAACCCTTAGTATAGTTATATAATATTTTTAGAGGAAGATCTGATGCAGAATCGTTTAAGCGTCGTCAATAACAAAATGTACAAAAGTAGAATAGCTTCGCTGGATATCACATGTTGTATCAATGATGGAGTTTGGATGACGATCAACAGGACTTTTCTACAGCTTGCAGGGCGAAGGAGTGTTGTTAGTCTTAATATAGGAGATCATCGATATAGGAGAGACACAATAAACCGGGAGAAGATATTTTAAGTCCAGCGTAAATGGAGCCGTTTCTCAAGGGTTAAATTTTTGATGAAGTATGCTTATGCGTGAAGATAGAACTCAAACTACCGGCGAGGTCATAAAATGAAGTGCGCACTATATAATGCAACCTAATGCTTGAAGCAATTTGATAGATCTGTACCTAAATCACAATTTTAATATCATAAGCGGTAGAGAATCTAATTAAGCATAACACCATCGCAGAATTCTGTAGATTCCAAGTTTAGGTTAGAATACCTAACTATGTGATACCAATAATCATGACAAGGTGTTTACACCATTTGAAGGCCTAAACACAGACAAAGGAAGAGGTGGACTGACTGCGTGATAGTAGATTGGAGAAAGATGGGAGGGCCTGAGGACTGAAGAAAAATGGCCAGGGACCCGAACCAGTGTAGAACATTTGTGGAGGAGGCCAAATCCCAACCAGGGCGCCATTATGATAATGATGGTGATATGCTGCAGCAAAGAAAAAGTGTAAGTGAGGTGTGGAAAATGTGTGGTGAGGACTTAAAATGCGACAACTAAATACGACAGCTACATACGTTTCGAGAATTATTGTTCAAATTGCATATCTACACTGTTGTCGGTTAGCATGTTCACATCTTTCGGAATGTAACTCGCTAAGCCAAAAGCGAAATTCATGAAATTAATCTATTTTTACTTAAATTAGAAATAGTTCAAATTATTCTTACGATGTTTAAAATCTCCGTTGGGTGTCTCTGTGGTGAACGATTCTTCTACAATGGGCGCTTCTGTAGTAATTATCGTCGTTATAGGAGCAGCAGTGGTCTTGGATTTGGTCGGTTTGGGCTTTTTGGTTGTTGTGCTTGTTGTGCTACTCAGCTAAAAATACAATCAAACACACCGTGAACTACATTTATCATATCTTTCTTTATTAAATGTCTCATTGATTACTCTTTTGAGCAAGACAAACAGGATGACAAAACAAGTAGTGCTCACATCAATTTTGATTCTAACAGTACCATTCAAATTTTGTAAAGTTATGCGGCTGATCTGATGTGATACGGCCTAGATGATGACAGCCATGATTTTTTCTACATATTTGTCAATAAATAGTTACAAAAAAGTTAAACTTACTCTTGTGGGTGGTTTCTTCGTGGTGGCTGCTTGGGTAACTACGACGGTAGTTGGTTTCTTCGTTGTGACTCTTGCTGGCTTCTTCGTTGTTGTAGTAGTTGGCGTCGTAGTGGATACAGTCGTTGTTGCTATTCTAGTTGGCTTTTTGGTTGGTTTTTTCGTTGCTGGCTTCTTTGTTGTTGGCGTTTTGTTATTTTGGTTTGTAATAGTAGTGTTTGGTGTTTTATCAAGGATCACAATATCGTGTAACTCTTGGAATGTTCCTTGTAAACTGCCGACTATTTTATTGACGAAAAGACTCATTTTCTCGTTCAATTCGTCGTCTTCTTGAAGCATTAGTGCCGGAGTTGTGAATTCTACTTCTTGCAAGATTGGGTCAATGAAACTTGTCGTATTGGATCCAGTAAATATACCCGGGACTGTTCCAGTGGAGTTCAAATTTGGATTTCTAACTGGTGGGAAATTGATCAAATCATCAGAAGATGTCTGTACGTAAATTGGAGGAGTTGTTGGATTTGTCATAGGTGCAGATGTCGTTGTAGATTTCTTTTTAGTAGGCTTTTTCGAGGGAGTTCCTCCAGGTCTTACTGGTTTTGAATTACCAGTTGAGTAACTTGGTTTTGGTGTTATCAAGATAGTTGATTCAACAGTCTTTTCAGTAGTGGTTTTTTGTTTAGGTAAAATATTGCTGACGACAACGGCTACTTCTTCTTCAACTTTTTCATCATCTCCGAGTTTATCTGCTTCAACTTTATCGGTTTGTACGATTTCTACTCCTTCGACTTTGTCCCCTTCTCCGATTTTGTCTGCTTCAACTGTTTCCGAATCTACCACTTCTGCTTCTACTTTTTCGTTTTCTTCTTTGTCTTTTTCATCTTTTTTGTCTGTATCATCTTCTTTTTCGACTTCATTGGTATCTTCATTTTCGGACTGAACTTGCGGCCGTTTATCATCACCTGGACGTCCCCCTATGTTTTGATCATTGGTGTCTCCAAAGTTGATGACATTAGTTGATGTGACTATATTATTGATTGTGATGGCGTGTGCCGGCTTCTTTGGACGCGAAGTTGTTACCTCTGGTTTCGTAGTTGCTGGCTTTTTAATAACTGGTTCTATTTCAGAAATTCGGTTTACTAGTACTGGCGGAGGTAGTTCGTCAACAACTGGTTTAACTGGAGATTTTATGAAGAATTTGTTAGGATCTGGCGTGTGGTCATACTGTGAATTCAGATCACTCAGAACAATTACTGTGGGAGTGACGCTGGCGAAGTTATCAAGATTGCCGATGGTAGCTTCATGAATTGGAACTACGTTGTGAATGTTAGATTCTGGTCGTTTTGTAGGAACTGGACTAAAAACGTAGCTAGTTGATGGAGGTTTACGATCTACTGCCGTCGATGGTGAGCCCCAGTATTCATCGTAAGATAGTGTTGAGGAAACTAAATTATTGGTGATGTCTTCAGGTTGTTTAGTTACGTTACGAAGGACTGGCTTTCTTGTGAAGTAACCGTTTGAGGAACCATACTTATTAGGATATGCATCAGATCCGAAACTGGGGAGTTTTGTGAGGTGATTAGAATTTGGTTTAGAAGTGGTCTGCTTGTTAGCTGATGAAGTTATAAAGTGACCGCCAGTGGGATATTTGAACGTTGTCGTCTCATAAGAAGGATCAAAGTAGGTTGGATAACTGCTCGAGTATTTTGACGGATAGGAAGTATGCGGCATCTCTGTTGTCACATGTTTGTTTGGATTTTGATTCATAGAGAAAGATCCATTAAGCATTGTGATTATGGATTCTACAGAAGCCAATTCTTGATTTACTTCCGCACTGGTCACAGAATTTTTCAATGGATTTTGAGGTCTCGTAACAGTCTGTACTAAAACAAAGTTTTCCTTTGCAGGTATTTTGGTAGGCTTTGGTCTGAAACCAGGTTTTTGGTATGTTGGTTTATCAGTGATATGCTCTTGGGGTTTTGTGGAGAATTTGGTGTAATATTTAGTTGGAATAGATGTCATCAGATCTGTTGTTGACTGTTTCTCTTCAATTCCATCTTCACCTCCATACATACCGTAACTATTAGCTGGAGTGGTTGAACTATCGTGCATGGCATTCATTGCTGGCTTGGACTGCATTGTGGAAACATAAATATTGGCCCCTGGACCAGAAAATTCACTTGGTCTTGAAACATCATTTATCTCCGTACCATTTTTGTCAACCAAAATAGTATCAGCCTCCTCGTGAGAAATGGTACTGTGACTAAACAGGCCTGTGTCTGAATTGCCGCCAGCATCTACGGTAATTATATCTGGTCCACTTTGTAATAAAGAGTTTGTTATTTGAGCTACACCGCTTGAAGTTAAATCTATGTATTTTTCAGTACTTGACAGAGCGCTCATACTAACGGCAAGCGTGGAAGGATTTTTAATAAAATGATTACTAATCTCTATGATTTTTTCATTTAGTTCATCATCGGGATTCTTTGTGAAATCATCAGTATACTCCAACGAAGTCATCGCTTCTTTTAGAGTTGCTGCTGTGTTCTTTTCAGTGGCTTTTTCTGATTCGCTGTACGTAAACAAATTATCCTCATGGCTGATGATGTGCATTCTGTCTGGTGTTAAACTATCTGGATACATCATCTGCTGATCTCCTTCCATCATTACGACTCCAGCTTCTACGGAGTCCTTCTTCAGTGTCGGTATTCCGAAGAGTTGGCAGCAGGCCCCGAAGAGAAAGCCTTCCATGCAGGTTCCAACTACTTCTCCGTCTCTTTGGATGCACTCGTGGTTGAACATGCAGATGGCTGGTCCTGTCTTCTGGTTGCTTCCTGACTTATCATGTCTTCTTGATGGTCTGGAGGGTTCGCAGAACTTAGGAGTTATTCTGTAGCCTCCAAACAGCTTTCGTGAATCTGTGAATAAAATGAAAAACCTTATTAGATATTATGTTAAGTATCTATACCAAAATAAATATGTTTTGAAGGGTTGCTTTAAGTTATGGGTGAATGATGATGACGACTCACTCCAGATGGATATTAAGACTAACACAATGAAAACTTGAACTAAAAAAGAAACAGGGACATTTGTTAACAGACTGATTGCTATCTCTAATGCAGACTGAATTTAGGCATACTGAGTCTGTTCTACGGGTGTTTTAATGCACGCTTAAAGGAGCTATCAATATTTTCTGTGTCAACGTACAACGAACATTCACAGGTGATGTCGACTTCATGAGAATGGGTCATTTCTCTGTCTCGTTTTTTGTACTCCTTGATATAATCCTGTCCACTTCTATAGCCGCATTAATAAATCCCTTCTTATAGCCCTTATCTTAACTCCACCTCACATCGATGCCCAACCGGGTGGCCATATAGTTCTCGTGTCTTTACACTGTACAGACAGAGGCGCTCTTATAAGAAGTAATATAAATTAAATAAAAGTAAAAGATGAAATAATCAAGATTCTTTTCCTGCTTGTCAAGAATAATAATTATTATTATTGAAATTAATAAAATTACTTGGTTTTTACCACTTTTATTGTTTATAAAACCGACATGTTTCGTCAGCAAAGCTGACTTCTTCAGGGTTATGACAGAACTAATTTTAAATATAGACATATATATAGGTAATAGAAAAATAATCGACATAAACAATAATAAAATTAGAAAGAAAATAATGTTTAAGGGACGAGGGGCAATATAGAACAATTTAAAAAAAAAAATTTTAAATTTTAAAAGGGGAATAGATTTAATAATGGGTCATTTAAAAACAATTTTTGATTATTAATAATATTTAAATTTGCATTAACACTCTTTCTAATCTCTAAAATTTCTAATTTATCTAACTGAAGTGTTAATGCAAATTTAAATATTATTAATAATCAAAAATTGTTTTTAAATGACCCATTATTAAATCTATTCCCCTTTTAAAATTTTTAATTTTTTTTTAAATTGTTCTATATTGCCCCTCGTCCCTTAAACATTATTTTCTTTCTAATTTTATTATTGTTTATGTCGATTATTTTTCTATTACCTATATATATGTCTATATTTAAAATTAGTTCTGTCATAACCCTGAAGAAGTCAGCTTTGCTGACGAAACATGTCGGTTTTATAAACAATAAAAGTGGTAAAAACCAAGTAACTTTATTAATTTCAGTCATAATGGTGCCACAAAATAAGTTTGCTGTGTTAGAAGAAATTATTATCATCTTATAATATATAAAAAATGTCGGGTTAGTTATACCGTTTATAACTCGAGAAGGGCTGAACCAAAGATATTCAAATACAGAATTGATATGCTATGGTGTCCGCGCACCTGTCGCCGGACTACGCGCTAATTAGCGTAGTTTTCATACAAAAAGAATCTGTTCATTTCGTTGATTTTTTGAAAATGTGCATTAATATTGGTTAACAATATATTTTGAGTAAGGAAAGAATTCGTTCATTTAGTTTAACGTTCGTTTGGTTTATTCGTTAATTATTTATTCTTTTAGTTTATTTGTTAATTGGTAAACAATATCGGCGACACCCGGAAGCGCAGGCCCACATAGTAAAAACGCAGATAGCACATCTACTTATATTTCAATATCTTTGGGCTGAACCGATTTGTATGATCTTTAATTTGTTGGATTTGTCTCCGCCCTGATTAGTAGAATAGCTATTAAAACATCGGAAAAATTCACGAAAAAAATGATTATGAAGAAAATTCTTTTCCTCATACGTTTTGTACGGAACGAATTCTCATCTTTTGGAATTCGCTGCAGGAATATTGTAATAAGTATAATATTGAGAAGTGAGTGAATTCCAAACATTCAAAAACGTCAAATAATGTCAATGCACTGATTATTTTGCTTTTGTTCTTAAACATATAATGCTGCTCATCTTTCTTACACACTAAATGTCAACGTATGTCTGCACCCCTCCAAATTAAAAATATAATAATTATAATAAATTTCCCTCACACGTATAAAGAAAATGAACCGCAATTCCCGTAAGTAAGTGTAAAAGTGAGATAATCATACAAATTATAAATCCGTACACAACGCCATCTCCGTTACTGACAAAAACAAAACACGGACAGTTGCGCATCGATAATTTCTTCATTGTGTAATTTAACTTAATAAAAAAACTGAATTTCTTTCAGGTAATAACAGTTATTGATTCTGAGGCGGTACGAAGTTTGCCGAGTCAGCTTTTTTTTTGTTTACATGAGCTCCACACAGGAGGCTCTGAGGGAAATAATTTCCCTCAGGGCCTATGTCATCTTTGGGGATGCTGTGTGGAGGTTTTTTTTAAGGAAAGGAAGCAGAGGAGAGATCTTGAAAGGAAAAGGGTTTAAGTGGTGGGTAGGAATCTAGGGTTCAGAATGTCTTGGTCATTCGCCTCCAAGACCTAGACAAACCTCATCCCGTAAACCCGGGCACCCCTGCTAAATCACCAAACATAGCGAACCACTTGGGGTGACATAGGGCAAAGGTGTTGGTTATATTTTTAAAATTATTTTAAAATTATATTTGTATTATTTTTATTTTTTATTTTTAAATTTATTATAGTTAGCGCACTTGAAGTGAAATGTCACAAAACTGCGCTATACAAATATAATGTTATTATTATTATTATTATCCAATAAAGGTTCCCGGGGCGGCGGTACCCATTCCCGTCTCCCAAATTGTAAAAGTTAAAAAAGCTAGCATTAAATATAATATGGAGAGATACCTAACATTAAAACATTAAATTATAATAAGCAGTTATTTTGTAAGAATTAGTTACTGAAACTTCAGAATATAACATTAATATTGCAGAAAGAACACATCAATTTCGTACTATGTATTAGAACGGTAACCAACTTACTCTCTTTTTCTCGACGGGTAGCAAAAGGCCTAGCCTAGACTGTAGGCATCAGACGGACGTGATCTACACGGATTTCGCAAAGGCATTTGACCGAGTAGATCACGACGTTCTATTAAGAAAGATGCGCAAAATAGGTTTTAATCAACCCTTACTGATATTTTTTGCGTCATATTTAAAAGATAGAAGCCAGTATGTAAATGTAAATGGACACGACTCCCATGAATTCGTAGCTTTGTCAGGAATTCCTCAAGGATCGAATCTAGGTCCCATGTTATTCCTTATTCTAATAGATGACATTCAGGACTGCATACATCATAGCTCATGTCTCCTATTCGCGGATGACATGAAACTTATGATGGAAATCGAATCAGATGACGATTATTCCAAACTGCAGGCAGACCTCGATTCAATCATGAAATAGTCGTTAGAAAATAAACTTAATTTCAATATTAAAAAATGCGTCGTTATGACTTATAGTCGTTCACAAAATCCGTTATTATACCCGTATAGAATGAATGGAGAAGTACTAACACGCGTAAATATCATCAAGGATCTTGGGGTAACCTTTGATCCCAGGCTAACATTTTCAAATCATATAGTGCAGCTTACTTCGGCTTGCTCCAAAATGCTTGGTTTTGTAATTAGAACTTGCAAACAATTCAGTAACATAGAAGCAATGACCGCCATGTTCAACGGAGTGGTCAGAAGCAAGCTGGAGTACGCTAGTACTGTCTGGATACCATATCAACTTAAATACATAAATATAATTGAACAAATTCAAAAAAAATTCCTAAGGTATGTTTACATGCGATCTTACGGAATATATCCGAAATTCATGCATCACGTGGAACTGCTAAAGGAGACAAATTATCAAAGCCTGGAGACCAGGCGTAATGCCGGACTCATGGTATTCGAATTAAAGTTAATAAAAAACCTTATTGATTGTCCATATCTCCTGTCATGCTGTGGCTTATTCGCTCTTGACAAATACTGTCGAACTCGTAGCCACGCCCTATTCTACATACCGCAGGGTCGGACAGATGCCATGGCTCAACACAGCATGACAAGAGGTATGGCATTGCTTAATGCCCTACCAGCGGAAATAGATGTATTTGATATCACCGTACCATGTTTTAAAAAAACTATATACATGTATTGTTAGTTGTTAGAAAATTGTACCGTAATTGGACTCACCTGTCTGTCGTACAATAAAAAAAAAATAAAAAAAAAATTTAAAAAAAAAGATTTGGCTCTGGTTTGAATTTTGTGGCAATTCAAACTAAATCTACTTCTAACTAAATTATTTTTATTAGGCTCCAGGCTCCACTTTTATCTAAATATACTGTATGGAGATTTTCACCGCCAAAAGTATTATAGTTATTTATGTTTGGGGTATTACGACCGAAGAAACATCCGTTGGCTAAAGGAGGTAGCGCAGCACGGCATAATACCCAAAATTATTTTTTTTTTTTTTTTTTTTTTTTTTTTTTTTTTTTTTTTTTTTTTTTTTTTTTTTTTTTTTTTTTTTTTTTTTTTTTTTTTTTTTTTTAGAAAATAGTTATAAATTTTGGTTTTTCAGTAATCTGCCTCACTAGGCTAGCCTGCGTTGAGGCAGTAATTTTTAAATCAATTTATAAGACTTATAGACATACCTACACTTTTATTAAAAAAGTAATCACATAATAGATTTTTTACGTAAATAATAATAAGCAACCAATACATTGCTTGTATATTTCCACTGTATAATACCAAATCATTAATAATTTCGAATTTGGGTGAGTGCACCGATAAAGGCCCTATCATTATTTTTGATCCAAATTCTTATGTTATTTTTGAAAATTTTTTGGGAATCACATTTTTTTATTCTATCTGGAAGAATGTTGTAAAGTCTTGTTGCAAGGTATCTTATTGCCCAAGTTGCTTCTAAAATCGTGAAATATTAAAAAAAATAATGGCCTATATCTTATAATTTAAAGCAAAAATAAATAAAGAAGCTCATATCCGTACTAGACATTTGAAATGCGTTTTGATTAAAAAATAATTTTTCAATTTGGTTGGGTATTTAAATCTCAAATCCAAAATTAAGATTTGTGTGAAACGGGCAGTGCAAACTTTCCTCTTAAAGAACCTAACCAAAACGGCGAAACCACGCAATCCTATCAATTTAAACATGTAAGCTTTTGACATAGTTAACTTAATTTTAATAATACCCATCGCGAGGAAGGGTTAAACGAGACAATTTATAATAAATTATATCTACACAATGTTGACACAAAATGTCCCCGGAGACAAACGTAGCGTTTCTGTCTAATTGGCTCCGCGCGTAGGGATGGGCAAGTTTTACCCTAAATTCATGAATTGTATAAGGTTTTTAAAAGAAAACCTTTGCTTTTAACCGACTTATATTTTTATTAAAAAAAATTTGTGCGTGCAATTCATTCGCGGTGGAAGTGAAACCTTCAGAAAAATAAAGTAGATAAAAGTGATAAAACCTCAATTACATTCAGCTAGTTTAAAAGCTATCAATTTCGGAGGCGGGAATGGGTACCGCCGCCCCGGGAACCTTTATTGGATAACCAACACCTCCGCCATAGGTCACCCCAAGTGGTTAGCTACGTTTGGTGATTTAGCAGGGGTGCCCGGGTTCATGGGGTGAGGTTTGTCTAGGTCCTGGAGGCGGATGACCAAGATTTCCTTAACCCCAGATTCCTACCCACCACTTAAACGCTTTTCCTTCCCAGAACTCTCCTCACCTTCCTTTCCCTAAAAAAACCCTCCACACAGCATCCCTAAAGATGACATAGGCCCCTCAGGGCCTCCTGTGTGGAGCTCA
This sequence comes from Limnephilus marmoratus, assembly GCA_917880885.1. Classification (NCBI taxonomy): domain Eukaryota; kingdom Metazoa; phylum Arthropoda; class Insecta; order Trichoptera; family Limnephilidae; genus Limnephilus; species Limnephilus marmoratus. Next base: position 33,444,269 of record OU862932.1, read on the forward strand.
TGTAAAAAAAAAGCTACTATCTACTAAGTTTAAAAGCGGGGGAATCGGCGAATTGTCATATTGACACACAAAACTGTCCACTCGCTCAGCAGCGTAGGAAACTGAGGTCGCTGCTAGCGCCAGTACCAAGACCGACGCCTGCGTGAACTAATTCTGTCAGATGTTTGACAGTCGAAATCAGCTGTTTATTGGCAGCCATATTTAAAACTTAAATAAACCAATCACGAGTTAGCGTGTGGCAAGTAAAGTTGACGCCCTTTCCACTTTTTTCGTAGATAGTCAACAATCTGCTAGTTAGCAAGTAACACGATTACACTGAGCGAGTTTACTAACAGATAGTGAATTTCCCAGATAGTAAGTAGCTTGTAAACTAGCGAATGTAATTGAGGCTTAAGACTACAAAGCACTTTTTCTATCAATGTGAAGGATGATTTATACAATATTTTTATCGTCGAATTCCAGTGTACATTTTCCTGTACATTTGTTCATGATATTAGTATTTGTGTTTCCTTCTTCGCAATTTCGAAAATGGCGCATTCTTTTGCCTGTTCATTTTGAAGTGGTTTGAAGGTTGGTTATTGATATTGATTTTACAAAAAAAAGTTTTTTTTTTATTTCGTAGGCTTTGATCCTTGCTCTTCTGAATGTCTGGCCGCTGAGGTTTGTCAGGCGCTTTATACCACTAGACCAAAGGAGACTTGCGTGGGACCGTGGATTTATCGTATTATATTGCAACCGAGTACCCGTGAAATAAATAAATATTTTATTGCTATCTCATTCTCTCGCTGGCTAAATCCCATAGATGTGTGTGTTTTTCTCTTTTAAGTATCGCTCGTTTCCGTTTCATCGAGTTTCAAATCACAACGGTGCTAAAGAAGTTTTCACTTAAAAAACACCTTACTATAAAAATTAAATATTTTATACAAAACTTAGTAAGAATTGTGGCTCACTTATCGTGAACAAGAGCTCAACTTTTCTGACAAGGTGTACATGACCAACGATGACCTAAAATATAATATTTTGTAAAATATAAATGTATTAATTGTTAATATTAGCGCGCTCCCTCTACCATTCGTATTTACACATCTCCCTTTCAAATCATCTTCTTCTTCTTTTGATACCTACCTACTTAATTAATAAATACGACGATTCAACATTTGGAACAAGAACCTTTAGAGAACCGTGGTGTGATTTGCATCGAGCGCCATCTGTTTCTGTAATAACGTGGTTTTTTTTAAAGTTATGTTTTGTAAATTTATTTATTTATTTATTGCTTCTTCACAATTTATATACATTTTTTAGCATGTAATTATTAACCCCACTAGGGTTCGCCTGTATCGGGGTTAATAATTTCACAATTTAATAAAAATAACGGTCATATCGTAACACGCAAATAACGGTCATTACCAAACAGTTAAATAAAAGCAAAATAATAAAATTTAAAAATTTAAAAATAAAATGATAAACGTAGAAAATTATAAGTTATAAAAATATATGAATTAACAACAAAGTGTTGAGAGATCAAACAAACTTTGTATCTATATAATGTTTTTATAATTTTTTTATATTTTTTTATTGGCAATACTGATTAAAAATACATGTAAAGTTACATCGGTTACATAGTTACACAAGTTTTTTTTTATCAAAGAAACAAAAAATTGCCTTTCCTCACCATATAGAGACAATGCTCTTGTGTTTCTAGCTCAATTAGTAAATTAAAAGATCGTATAAGTTAGTAATAACGACTATTGAATAAATAATAAGTGAAGTTAGAAAATCATGTATAAATTTGAAAAAAAAATCATGTTAAGTTTAAAAAATATTGAATCATGTAAGTTAGTAACAAAAATTATTGTATTAGTAAGTATAGGATATGTAAGAGAGAACGCAAGATTTATACAACATTAGACTTAAAGATAAAGAAACTAAGAAATGAGAGAGATTGAAGGAATGAACGATTCAGATAATAGCAGACTTTAAGATGTAAAAAGTAAACATATTTGGGACTTTTACAGCAGTTTAAGAGGGCATTACCAGAGAAAACCGGAAATACGTCATTTTCAAAAAAGATTTTAGACGTATTGACTCTTTTCCACAAAAAATTATAAATGGATTTCGAAAGATTGTTCTTTTATCTAGCATTCGTATGTAATAAATTGTGAGAATTTTTTTAAATTTTTAGTATAATAAGGTTATTCCATAGGTCGTTGGCAGATTTGTTAAATTTTCAAAAAAGTTTTTGTATTATACCACACCCATTTCAAATAATGTAATCATGCAGTAAAATAAATCAATACATTATCTAGCAAAGTTGTGTATTAGAATTTTAATTTTAGTTTCAATAAAATCATTAAAAAATATGTAAGTACATGTGTTTCTTGACGAAAATTGGTCCATTTGTGTATTTATTTGCGCACTTACAAACTAACATATTTCAGATTTTTTTAACATTCTTATTAAATTTAGACATTATTAAAAAATGATAAATACTTATAATCAAAAAATAACTACAAAAAGTACACCATTTTAATAGTTTTATCATCACGCCTTTCAGCATTTTTGGATGAAGGTATAAATTAAAGCTAATTTGGATTGAAATAAATTCGATATTGAGTTATAATTTAAAAAAGCTGGTACGGAGAATAATTAATCTTTCTCATTGTAACCACCCTGCACGATCGGAAGAACAACTTTCGACGAAATGTGGATTTTCATCCGCTGGCTGGTTAAACGCTCTTAAGGTAATTTTTCTAATTTGGGTTTAAATTCCTGCATATTTTCGATAGTTTTAATTTTAATGGGAGGTTGTTATAATAGATTATGCCTAAATAAAGACAGGAATTTTGAATGTGAATCTATCTTCTATCTATATATATATATATATATATATATATATATATATATATATAAAAATCTAAAAAATTTTGTTTGTCAGCTAGGCGTTGATAAACGGTCCATCCAATTACGATGTAACTTCGGGGATTTGATGTGTGCATGCCCGCGACGGTTTGTGTATACAATAGTGAGCTCTGGCATCATGAAATTACGCATTGCTAAACCGTTCATCCGATTGCGATGAAACTTTGGGGATTTGTGGATTTGTAGGAAGGAGTGTGGAGGGGGAGCGTGAGGGTGGAGTGGGGAGGGGGGAGGGGGAGTGGAGGGGAAGGGTTTGGCGGAGGGAGGGGGGAGGATGGTGGGGGGTGGGGGTAGGGGTGTGGGAAGGGGGATGGTAGGAGATTAGAGGGGGTGGGGGGAGGGTGAAGGGGGTTGGGGGAGGGAAAAGGGGGAGAGGGAAGGGGAAAAGGGGAACTCGGTTGGGTGCGGAGGGGAGGGGTAGGAGGGGAACTTGGGAGCGAGGAGGGCAACTAAAATCCGAGCAGAGGGCTTAGCAGCAAAAACCCGCAGAGCGGGTTTTTAACTGCTATTTTTTTTTACTAGTGTACTATAATGTATATGTTATTTTTTAAGATAATATCTATACATTCTGCACGCCGAAACGCAAATTATATGAAATTCCCTCGATAAAAAAAAATCGCAAAATGTTCCAAAAATTTTTATAAACACGTTCGTTTCAGTTATTTTACAAGTTATATGTATGAAAAAATTCACCGTGCTTCTTTGAATGCTGTTTTAGACAATCAAAACGAGATTTTTGCTCTATTTGAAACGAGTCGTGTTTTATTAAACATTTTCACAATTTTCGCTTCGATTTTATGGTTTTAAAAATTAGCACAATCTCTCCAACATTCGTAATTACGTATCTCTCCATCTTCTTCTTTTTAAGGGGGGGTACGGCGCCTTAAAAGCCACTACAAGCATAAAATGCTACGCTTCTTCTTCTTGGAAAAATTTAGATATATATACACATTTTTTTTTTATTTTGAGGGCCCGGCAGCCAGGGTACGTCACTGTCTAGAACCATCAACTCTGAACAATATGATAATCTAATCACCTAAATAACATTGTAAGGTTACTCATAGTGAAACTTTGCGAAAGTCCAGGCGGCTAGTGGACGCTTTCTACAGAGGTCGCGAGGTGTCATTAGTTTATATGCACGGGACAGGTAGTGCGCGGATTGATCCGGGTAACGGTCCGTGACGCAGATACGTGACATCTACCGCCACGTGACTGGACCCAGCACTGGGTAGGCGGAGGAATGTCATCATTTATAGATTAGCGAAAGTAATGGCGAGTGTTTGACATTATTAACACTCATTTTTTATTGATATGTCGTATCGCCCTTGTGAATGACCACCATTTAGATTCGGAACGATGTACGAATGCGTTAACCGTATTTAGTGATTTTTGAAGTAAAACTTCTTTACGAACACTTGACTTGGGGAGTAAGCTGGCGAATGCGTGACGAGAGCGTTACGAAAAGCGAGGCGAACGCTTGGTATATTACTGTGGGGGCAAGAGAGAGAGGGGCGAGCACACATTTTCTTTCTCTCTCTCTCTCTCATAGCCAGTTACGTTACACAGAGCAGGCCTATTGTCTGTATCACACTGTAGGGGCAAGAGAGAGCAGTGCACGCACACATTTTCTTTCTCTCTTCCTATCATATAGATGGAGCAGAAGTTTTACTTCAGTTGTGTGGTCAAAGGACACTCGATTTTTTTACATTAGCTCCACACAGGAGGTACTGAAAAAATAAAAACTTTCGTTATCTTTTTTGGATGCTGTGTGGAGGGTATTCTTTTCGATTCAACTGACTGCGTATACGACTTCTTTCAATTCTAAGAGCTTCGTTAGTTCAACTCGGTTCATTAATAAGCTAGTAATTTTGCATAACAAACGAAATTATTAAAAAATATGTGTATAGTCTGTCAAAAAAGAGTAGAAAATATAAAAACTTGAACTACTAAATTTGTAGACTGGCAACACCAATTTAACTGTCAAATATTTTTTTGAAGTGCAATGACACTGAATGTATAGAACACAGTAAACCACAATTTAAAAAATATTTTTTCTTCATGACATAAAATTGATTAAAAGGTGATTTATAAAGCGTTTATATTTATTCTTTAGTTTAATTTAACATAAATTTGAATTTAACAATAGATAGAAAGGAAGAATCACTAATGGTGAGTTTAGTAACACTACTTTTAGATTTGAATGAGTTAAATATATTCAAATCTAAAATTAGAGACATGATCTAAAGCCCAGGCAACGCTAGGTACTTTATCTAGTATTAAATAAATGTGAGCAATTTCTAAACTGTGCTTTATATTTTATTATATTATAGTTATTCTTCATTAACACAAAATTGCAAAGGTATAATAATAATTTTGCAATTCTAATTTTGAGATCGGCGGGTATCTATACTGCAATGAAAAAATATTTTTTCCACCAATATGCCTTTTTATTATTTTATAAAAATGTAGGTTACACAGCTTTACTTTAATACCATGAGTTACGTGTTTAGTATTGCCATTTGAACATTTGAACAACAGTGGCGCTCTCATATATTTTCTACTCTTATTTGACAAACTGTACATTGATAGTTAACATATCTGATACTACGGAGGCTGCACTAAAATTTATCAATCGTCGTTCGGAAAACCTGTCATCAATTATTGTTGACCGTGCTCGCAAATATTGACAACTAACCATAGATGACGGATTTAGTCAATATCGTATTGATATAGGGTTTTATGGATTGTCCACTCTAGACCTCCATATCGGACGATGTTTTTTTTTTTTTAATTCACAAAAATACAAAAATAACAATAAATTTTGTACATTAATTAATTACATAATATATGTATTTGATTTACCCCCATAAATAAGCAGGGCTTGTGTGTATTAGTATTTATTGGACGTACTTGCAATTCATTCAATACCCTATAGCAGGGATGGCGAACCTTTACGTATCAACGTGCCATTTTTTCTAAAGAAATGTTTAATGAGGTTATAGACGTGCCATCAAATAATTTTGACTTTGTGAATATTGGGAAAGTAATAATAATAAATACTTACTATCAATTAAAAACTCTTTATTAAGTACAAAAATGGGAACATTTAGCATTATATGCGTAATTTAAATTAAAGTAACATTAGTGTGACTTCTGTTGTTCTGTTGTTTTGTTCTGGTTAGATGACAAATAACATATGTATAATAATTAGTGCGATCATCTCCAGAAAAGTTTCCACAAAAAAACTCTACACATAAACACGCTACAAGGTTTACAGAAAATTTATTAATACCAAAAGCAAACAAAACAATTTTCCAAAAAGGACCCTTTTACATGGCCATTAAAGTATACAACAGCCTTCCACATGATATTAAACAAATACAAGATACACTCATATTTAAGTCATCACTAAAAACATTCCTTCTGAACAGGTCTCATTACACATTAAGTGAATACCTCACATAGGTACAACTGTTTTTATATTTATGTTTATATAATAAATTAAAACAAATTCATTTTGTATTACACCACTTTTATATTTATATTTCATTTGTGTTCAAATCTGTACAACATGTTAGGTTAACTGGAAGAAATAGTATATAGGTACCTATAAGTTATAACTTTTGTACTAAATGTAAATTTTGTACAATAAATGATTTTGATTTTGATTTATGTTAGGGTTGTAAGATGTTACTTTTAGCAGAATGCATGCTGAACTGGAGTCATCTATCAAACGGTAAATACGACTCTTTCATGGTATTCATCTCTGAAAATAATTACTCGCAGGCATAATACATAGGTTGATGAAAATTTTGTTAAAATAGCATGAGCCAGCTTCTTCTTGCATTTTCACTTATACATGTAAATCTTTCTCTTTCAATTAATTCTAACTCTCTCCTTGTTTCAAATTCTGCAATTTGGGAGGCGGGAATGGGTACCGCCGCCCCGGGAACCTTTATTGGATAACCAACACCTCTGCCATAGGTCACCCCAAGTGGTTCGCTACGTTTGGTGATTTAGCAGGGGCGCCCGGGTTCATGGGGTGAGGTTTGCCTAGGCCTTAGAGGCGGATGACCAGGACATACTGAACCCCAGATTCCTACCCACCCCTTAAACCCTTTTCCTTCCCAGAACTCTCCTCTCCTTCCTTTCCTTAAAAAACCCTCCACACAGCATCCCCAAAGATGACATAGGCCCTGAGTGAAATTATTTTCCTCAGGGCCTCCTGTGTGGAGCTCATGTAAAAAAAAAAAAAAAAATTTGAATCCATATTGCACTAAACTGGAAATCAATCAGCTGCATTTGAAATTCATCAATTTCCAACCAATCGAATGGGGACAAAATCAGTTTATCAAATGCGTCCCATCACTTCACACATTTTTTTGTAGTGCATAATAAATTTTGTGATTACTGATCAGTGACGTGCCAAAAATATTGTGTCGCGTGCCATTGGTTCGCCATCCCTGCCCTATAAGTTGTAGACACTTTCAACTGTACCTTGAAAACATTTGAAAATAAACTGGCTGGATCTGTCTAATGATTTTATAGTATGCATATTGACAAAAAATCCACGAGTATATATGTGCGTATAATTATTTTTTTATATATCGATCGTCCAGTTGATCAGTCAGACATCTCCGAAAAATCGAAATTTGAGTTAAGAATGCAGTTTTATGTAATAGTATTATTCTATATGGTACAATACTCAGATTAGATGTCGCGACAAAGCTCAGTGGTAGAGCACCTTACCGGCAACCAGAAGGACATGGGTTCAAGTCTCGCTGGCGGCATGTATCTTTTCGAGGAAGATTTTTTCAATGTAGTATTTCAGGCTGATAATTATTGCTTATAATAATTGGAACATAATTGGTTTATCAAATATTATTTTACAATGAAATTATGTAAATAATATAATAATTCTTTAAAATAATTAAATTAAATAAACGTGAGGAAGAAGAAAGAAAAATAAAGAGGACGTTTGGGAAGTACCTACCTGGCTTTTCAAATCCGGTCACAATCAAGAAGTCATTTAAAAAATATAGCTTTACTTTGTTCATATTTCGTATTTTCTTTCGTTTATTCGCAGTAAACGAAATTCTATTATGTCTCCGGTGGTCAAAAGTTAACGAAGTCAAAATTCAGTTATCCAAAAGTTAGTTTGATTACCGGAGACTGAGAGGTCTTATCGAAAAAAATGTTTTCAACTAAACCAATTCCAACAAAAAAACTTGGCACAGTGTGACCTGAAAGCGGTCAACACATTTAAATGGTAGGTTACTACTGCCTATCTTTTTTATGGTAATACCTCACACCTCAGCTGCTCCCTTCTGGAGCCAGTGAGACTATGGCATCCCCAATTGGGGTATGTTGTGAGGCTGAAGGTTGTGGGGTGGGGAAGGAGATGGGGAAGAGGAAGGCGGGGAAGTATCTGGCTATTCAGATCTGGTCACCAAACACGGCCAAAACCATTCCTTGCAACGTTTCAATTCTAAATTGTGGTCTTACACCAGGGCGATACCGATAGTATCTTCCACTCTGACACATTATTTTAAATGATGTTCTTTTTTACATGAGATCCACACAGGAGGCACTGAGGGAAATTATTTTCCTCGTCATCTTTGGGGATGCTGTGTGGAGGGTTTTTTTTAAGGAAAGGAAGGAGAGGAGAGTTCTAGGAAGGAAAGGGGTTTAAGGGGTGGATAGGAAACTGGGGTTCGGTGTGTCCAAGACCTAGACAAACCTCCCCCATTAACCGGGGCACCCCTGCTAAATCACCAAATATAGCGAACCACTTGAGGTGACCTATGGCAGCGGTGTTGATATTGCCCGGGGCAGCGGTACCCACTCCCGACTCCCAAATTGATTGTGAAATAACACAAACATCTCTTATATTGAAGTGAAAAATTCATTTGCACCGTTGTGATCTGAAACTCGATGACATGAAAAATAACGACATTAAAAAAATCCAAACACATACGTACATCTATGGGATTTAGCCTGCGAGAGAATGAGATAGTATAATCGGTCTCGTCTCTCCGCTTTGTGAGGTGCTTCGTAGCTTCCCCACTCTTGCCTACTTTAGTTTTTTGAAGATTTTACTTCTACCGCGTGTGAATTGCACACTCTGTTTTTTGTTTTTCGAAATCTTTCTTTCGATTCGATTTTGATAAAAACGAGTAAAGGTGACACTAATATTAGCTTCCACTTGCTGCATCATCACGTCGAATCATGCTGCATTTAATATGGTGATCTGACAGTTGAACCCCCAACATTTGGCACCCGAATTTAAGATAAATATAAAATTATAATTTTTTGGGTATTATTTACCAGTTTCAAACCTAAACAACTTAAAAATACCTTTAATAATAAGGAAATAAAATTATATGCATACTTCACAAGAGTTCTAACTGCTCCCGTCTGGTGCCAGTGAGACAATAGCATCCCCAATTGGGGTATGTTGTAAGTGCGGAGGAGAAGGATATGGGAAGAGTAAGGTGGGGAAGTAACTGATTATTCAGATCTAGTCACCTAACAGGGCTCAAGCCATTAAATTTAAATTCTGAATGGTGGTCTTACACTAGGTGTTTAGATTTAAACCCAGGATTCAAACCAATTATGGAGTAAAGAGTTACCATCAAGGATTGGATTGCGATCAAAGGGTTTTCTGATTTTTTCGTCAGATGTCTCTAATAGAATCATTTATTTTTGTTTCTTTCTCCCACAACAGACAAGGTAAGTAAGTACCTTTATAAAAAGGCTTGCATCGGTGAAATTAACTTACTTCTTTACAAAAACTTGCACTAAGAATTTAAAATACTACTGAAACCTTGTCCGTTGGGTGGGGAAAAGTTATTGTCGTCAGTTGTAACTATTCAATCATAACAATAAAAATCAAGAAATTAAGTTAAAAAAAAAAGTGCTTCATTTATAAAAAACCAGTCTAACTAAAAGATTTCTCCTGAGTGAAGACCTACATTTTTACACTAGGATAAAAAAATAAAATTGAGAGCATCTTCATCTTATATTTCTGGAACTCGCCGTAAATATACCTTATACTATTTTTAAAAAAATTATTATTTTAAATGAATTTGTGAAAACATCAAAATCAATCAAATTAAATTTATCTGCGTACTTCGGGATATGAACTGGCGACCACCGGATCGCTAGTCGAGAGCCTTGCCCCTCAAACACGTAGGCCGTATGGATATCAAACGAATTTATCCACAAAGTCGTTTTTTTGTACTTATACGCTGGTATACGTATACAGTATACAGACAAGAAGTTGACATTTGAATAAAAATATGTTTCTTGCTTTTATTATTCGGCAGTACATCCTCTCTGCATACACCTTCGGGAAAACTTATCTATATTTTGTGTAAGTAGGTATACTCTATTTTTCTAAACCGACCGCATATTATATATATATGTATGCCACGGGGGATCAACGGTTATGGAATTATTTAATATAGGTATCATTCGTAAATTTGTAAATTACTAGCGCAGGCCCGTAAGAATCACGGGGTATTAGGTATCAAACAGTATTAATAGGTTTGCGCCTGCGTGGTTGAATCTAAGAATCCTACTTCCAACGCATGTCTGCCGCCGCGCCTTACCCGTCGCACCATATAAACAACCGTGTTCGTGGATTTTGGGGTCGTCCATTAATCACGTGATGTTTTTTTAGTAACTTTTTAACCCCCCCCCCCCCCCTCTCCCCCACTGAAAATCACGTGTATTTTTTTAGTACAAAGTATATTGAAATTTTCAGAATATTATCTTTAAATACAGGTATAATCTGTTTAAATTTTGGAAAATTAAGCATCGTGATTTAAATTTCCAGGGAGACATTGTTGTTTTTGACTGGAATTTGGTTTAGAAATCGTGCGTTCAATGAAAAATAATATTATACTCCAGAGAGTTATACTCCAGTCGGCATCTGATCTGTTGGGTACATGGATTAATTGAAGCAATTCACGCATTGCAATTTATAGTTTTTATACCTCTGGAACTAATGTTGAATCTTTTCAATGTTTCCGGAATGAATATTGAAAAGGGGAGACCATAATGTAGAGTTATACTCCAGTCGGCATCTGACAAGGGTTTTATATGACATAAAATGCATTTTATATAATAATTTCTTTTTATAAAATTCATACACCAAAATCAATAATCTGAAAATACCTGACGCAAACTTTCGGACTAACCTGTGATTTCACTTTGCATGAAAACTTTTTTCATCATACCAAACATCAACCTACACCGAATCCAAGTACACAACCTTCAAATATAATAAAAAGAACTTCACCACAAAATAATTTTAGACGTGTATTATTATTTTCATCTCGCCAAAATCTTCCTTTCTTGGCAAAAAACAACGAAAAACGTTACAATGTAACAACTACTTATTTGTTACACGTGAAAAATCACGAGATAAAGGTAACTTGACTAGCCAACATGAAAACCGAGAAACTTTGTATGGTGAGAATCAAATAATTTCAAATATAGAATAAAAATAATATTTTAGTGAAGTACCTTACAGAAACTAAATCGATTATCTCAGTATGTTAACTTTATTTTTGATTCATTTGATAATTTTCACAATGCACAAATACATGTACGTATATTAAGTCACCAGTTGTTATGAAAATAATTTAATAAGGAAAATAATGTTCTAAATTACCCCAGAGTTATTAATATTTGTTTATATTAATTCAATTCAATTATTTTACTGGCCACTAATAATTTCACTTTTTCTCCGATAACTTAAACTTTTGAACGTTAGGGGGATCATGATCGATTTTCTTCACTTTTTGGATTCGCATCTTTTGGGCAGGATGTGAATCCGACAGTCAACGAAAATGTGGATTTTAATTTTAAAATGTAAAATATTTAATCGGCGGGTTTTCATTTATTAATTCAATATGTGAACGTTAAGTTTATTTATTCTCAGCCGGTACGATGTGATTGCGACTGTAGAACCTTATTTTCCGGGTAATTCTAGTGTAACATCCCGATGTGTTAATGGCGGCTTGACCGACCAAGTTTTATTATAATCATCGATTATAAACATCATTCATCATTTCAAAAATGTTCTGATCGAGGAACAGCATGGATTTAGATCGGCGAAATCTACAACAACTAATTTACTGTCCTTTATAAATACCATTCTTAAAGCCTTAGAAGATAACACTCAGGTTGATGTCCTCTACACTGACTTCTCCAAAGCCTTCGACAAAGTTAATCACCGTATTCTCATGGCCAAACTTTATGCTATAGGCATTAGAGACCCATTATTATCATTCTTTCACTCTTACTTGAGTAATAGAAAACAAAGGGTTAAAATAAATAACTTTGAATCCTTTAACATTGATGTAACTTCCGGCGTTCCGCAAGGAGCCCATTTGGCCCCACTTCTTTTTAACATTTTTATTAACGATATCATTAAAGTTTTTTCTCACACACGTTTTTGGCTTTTTGCCGATGACAATAAGATTCTTAAGATAATTAAATCCCATCTTGATTGTTTACTTTTTCAACTTGATATTGATTCATTTAATGATTGGTGCAAAATTAACTGCATGGAACTTAATGTTGATAAATGCAAAATTTTGTCCTTTTATAGAACCAAAAAACCTATTCAAATTGGTTATAAAATAAAAATGTTTGTCTCTATACTGTCACATCTATCAAGGACCTTGGGGTCACTCTGGATTGTAAACTTTCTTTCCGGGATCACATTAATAACATCGTAAACAAATCACTTAAACTACTCGGCTTCATTCATAGAATTACCTCTGACTTTAAACATATAAATACACTTAAAACTCTTTACTGTTCGCTGGTCCGCCCTCACCTTGAATATGCTAGTGTCATTTGGTCTCCTTTTTATGCTGTCCACATTTGTTACATCGAATCTGTACAACATCGCTTCCTACGAGGAATTGCTTGGAGGTTAGGACTTGAAAGAGGAGAATACTCGTATGATGAAATTGAAAAAACTTTAAATATTTCCTCTTTAGAAAAACGTAGAAAGGACTCTAATCTAATTTGCATTTTCAAAATTATCAACAGTATTACTGACACACCTGCTTTGTTACAACTCATCCAGTTCAACATTCCTTCCCGTAGACTCCGAAATAATGAATTGCTGTTCCTCAATCAACATTCTACTAATTATGGATATCATTCTCCTTTATCCAGAATGTCGAGACTTGTCAACGCAAATCAAAGCATTGAATTTTTTGGTGTAAGCCTAAATGACTTTCGGCAGTCGTTACGCAATGTGGTTTTTTAAAGTCTTTTTAAATCCATCTTCAAGCTACTTGTAGTTATCTTCTCTATGTACTTTTATATTATATGTATTTTCTCAATGCTCTTCATCTATATGTAATCTCCTTTCGTTGTATCTCTTTTTTTTCTATTCGTGTTATTGTTATATTGTTAATTGGACTATTTGTCCGTAAATAAATAAATAAATAAATAAATCATCCGACGAGATGAAATACTATTTTTCAACGGCACACAAACCGTCCGTTTAGTCCACGCCGATTCTTTCCACAACCTAATGGGACTTTTACTGCTACCAACCACATGATGTAGGACGCCATGGGCATGGCGTTCCCAAACTTATTAATCACCCAAGATGGAGGGAGAAGATCGAGAAACCTGGCGATGATGCAAAAGTAAGGGAGGAACGGTCCCCTTGCTTTGCATCAGGATTCGACGCAGCCACGTTATAGGTTTTTAGCTAGGATGTAGATGTAGTATGGTCCACAGGTATGATTAATCTTTTAATATATAATAATCTTGTTATACATCCACTCTTTTATTTCATATTCCCAAGCTTCACAACATTGAATACTTCACAGTATTTCATACCTACCGACACAGTCAGCATATCTCGTACCTACGAGATTTGGCGTCCAAAATCCCATGGGATTAAAGCTGATAAATGTGTACGTTTATGTTTTACCCTGTAACTATAACATTTAATACACCCACTCAATAAGAGGTGTATATGACATGATAATATCACAAAGTAGGTACAAATCACAACACAACACTTTCCAGTGCCAATACCCTGATATATTAAATACCCTAACGAGATAACCCTTATTAAAACCCTACTTCAATCCTTTTTACCATAACACAGTTTAAGGCCCAGCTTCCCGCGTTTCTACCGATTTATTCATTTTTTTTTAAATACTTTAAGTTTTAAAGCTCCTAAAAATACATATTTTAGTCTTGAAGATAATATCTATACGCCAAAACGTAAATTATATGAAATTCCCTCGATAGAAAAAAATCGCAAAGTATGCTCCGAACTAACTAACTAACCATCACGCCGTTTCACCGCAGGGGTAGGCAGAGTGGACGGACCACCAAGCAACTCGGTCTCGGTACACACTCTTTGCCTCACTCACGCTCATACATCGTCTCATACATTCTCTTCTATTATTCTGACAAGTACACTCCGAAAATTATTATAAATACGTTTTTTCAATTATTTTACAAGTTATATACGGGTATACATGAAAAAATTCACAGTGTTTCTTTAAATGCTATTTTAGACAATCCCCATGAGATTTTTAATCCATTTAAAGTGAGTCGTGTTTTATTAAACATTTTTACGACATTCGCCTTAATATTATCGTTTTTAATATTAGCACGCTCTTTCTAACATTCGTATTGATAAACCTCTCCATCTTCTTTTTGAGCGGGTACACCGCGCCTTAAGTCAACTATTATAAGTCGTAAATCACTAGTTATAAGTCTTAGATGTAAGTCACCAGTTATAAGTCTTAGGTGTAAGTCACCAGTTATAAGTCTTAGATGCAAGTCACTAGTTATAATTATAAATCTTAGTTACACCAAGTTTTTTATAAATTTATTTGTACAGCGTCCTTGAGGTGATTTTTCACGAAAACGGCTTATAATTATTATTATTATATCATACAAGGCTTTTCTTATTGAAATTTCTAGGTTAACGCTTCTAATTAATTTACGCTCGAGATTGCACGAATAATTTTAATTCGGGAGGCGGGTATGGGTACTGTCGCCAGGGAACCGTTTGTTTGGTAAACAACGTTTGGTGAAAATGCCAATGGTGCCAATGAAAATTACCACGCAGCCGTTCCTTTTAACACAGGTAAGAACATTTTCTCATTTCCGAGAAAAAGTATTTATTTAATTGTTTTGTGAAATTACAGTGGAGAGAATCTACAATCCCATTTGAAATTCTAACTGTATTATATATTTTTAAGTTTTCTCTTTTAACTCTGATCTTGTAATAGCTTTTTTTCTAATCTAATCCAGCTTTTTCTTGTAACGTTTTTCAAGTAGGCAAATTTGATAGGGAACTCTCGCATTAATCACATCGGAATAAAGTAACTGTCTCCTTTGAAATACAAACGAAATTGAAGCTTAATACTTTGATACTGACAACATCTTAGGGCTTGCCGACTTATTTTCGGCTATTGATAAGCACGTGTACTCGTATTAATGCCCACGTAACTGTGAATTTAAATAAGTAATTTATTAAAATGTACCTACATAATATTACGTACATATCGCTTAAGGTTAACAAAACGAAAAACATTAAGGTAAAGAAAATTCTAAATTATGTTACTCGCTAAACCATCGAAATATTTTCTAAGTAGAGAAGATGAATAGCCACAGTTTGGGCAAACACTTTTTGCTTCATTCGGAATCAGACATAGTCTTCTATATCTTAAGGTATTCTTCTGTAATTTCTTATCTTAACGTGACCCTATCCAAGTATTTGATACTTTCGATCGTGCCATGTCTTCCTCGGGCGTACAGGACTTCTTCTTTCATTCATTCATCATTCACATTCTCCTGACAAATATATTCAATTAAGGCCCCGCAACCGCGCACAAAAAGAAGAAGAGATATGTAATTGCGAATGTTAGAGGAGTGCGGTAACATTTAGAGCGACAAAATCGATGCGAAAATTGTGAAAATGTTTTATAAAACTCGACTCGTTTAAAATAGAGCAAAAATCTCGCGAGAGTTGTCTTAAACAGCATTTAAAGAAACACTGTAAATTATTTCATACATATAACTTGTAAAATAACTGAAACAAACTTGTTTATAATATTTTTTGGAGCATACTTTGGGATTTTTTTCTATCGGGGGAATTTGCGCTTCGGTGCTATGAATGTCTAGATATTATCTTCAAAAATAACATATACTTTTTAAGAGCTTAAAAACTTCAAATGTTTAAGGGAGGTTTGCAAGAAATCGGTAGAAATTCGGGTAGCGGCGTCTTAAAGCATCCCTTTCTTAATCATGTTCATTACGCTTTCATTAGTTAGATATTTTTCCTGATATGCAAATTTGAGATGCAACTTGTGACCATTTCTACTGCATTAAGACTTCCTCTGACACCCATCAGGGTTGGTATCAGTACTCCCTATCCCTAGTGGACTGTTGTAGACCAACTACTTTTTAATGAGAATATAATACCAAAATTCCAACAGCTCTCAACCGTCTAGAGCCAGTGAGACTATGGCATCCCAATCGGGCTACGTTCTAAGGCTGAAGGCAGTGGGGAGGGGAAGGAGATTGGGAAGAGGAAGGTGGGAAAGAACGAATGTGATCCTTTACCAGGGCGATACTGAGAGTATCTTCCGCTCTGGAGCGTACCGTAAAATTACTATATGCTATTTTTAATTAAACAACACAAACTAATAAAAAAACAACATGTGTGCAGTTCACTTGCTACAGAAGTTAAAACCTTCAAAAAACTAAAGTAGATAAGAGTGGGGAGGCTACGAAGCACCGCACAAAGAGGAGACCGATTATTCTATCTGATTCTCTCGCCGGCTAAATCCTATAGATGTATGTGTTTGTCTTTTTTTAGTGTCGCTTTGTCGTTTCATTGAGTTTCAAATCATAATGGTGCTGAAGAAGTTTTCACTTCAAAAGTAGTTTAGATTCATAGTCAAGAGCCTTACCCCTCTACCACGGAGGTCGTCGAAGCTAACCTCAATATAAAACTGTAATGAGGAGTGAGGACTGCACTACGTTATAACTATTATTTAAAAAAATACATATTCTAATTTTCAAAAAAAAATTGTTACAAAACATAGACGTAATAATATTTTGTTTTAAAACATAGGTCCTCAACGCCCCGTTGTGGGCGTATGAGACTTTCAAGGGCGGTAAAAGTCCCAGAAGAAAAACAGGGGGCGTTGAGATGTCACAACAGTGAGGGCATGGGCAGGTAAAAAAAATGTGGTCTAAAGAAGACAAAAAAAAACAAGCTTATCACGTACTTATATTATTAAGCCCGCAATCCGGTTTTGTACCGATTTATTACACATTTCCCTTAAACACGGTAAGTTTTAAAGCTCTCAAAAAAAAATATGTTTTTCCTGAAGATAATATCTAGACTCTGCCCGCGCCGAAATGCAAATTATATAAAATTCCCTCGATAGAAAAAAATCGCAAAGTATGCTCCAAAAATTATTATTAACGCGTTTGTTTCAGTTATTTTACAAGTTATATGTATGAAAAAATTCACAGTGTTTCTTTAAATGCTATTTAAGATAATGCCCGTGAGATTTTTGCTCTATTTTAAACGAATCGTGTTTTATTAAACATTTTCGCAATTTTCGCATCGATTGTAAATGTCAGCGCTCTCCTCTAACATTCGTAATTTCGTATCTCTCCAGCTTCTTCTTTTCGGGCCCGGTTGCAGAGCCTTAAGAGGAATATAAACGCTAGAAATATTTCGAATCTCACTCCTGCAAAATTTTTAAATCGAGCGTCTTATTTGCACGAGGCAAGTAAGCGAAAAAGTAGTTTTTATTTATTTTGTCCATAATTTTATAAGAACGAAAAAAAATTAGAAAATTCAAAACCTCAAAAATAGTCTCAGCCATAAAGAGGTATTTTTAAAAAATTGTTTCTTGTATCACTTCATAGTTAAGTCATGAAAAAACATTTTTTTAGTGGTTTACGCTTATATTTTTTGTTGTGTAAATAATAATTTTATTGTAATTCTAATACATAGAAAAGCTAGTAAAAGCTTCGATTTATCTGTAGCATATTTTTTGATGTTCATACTGTAAGCCGATTTGCCGTAAAGATTAATCAAAATAGTATCTAAATAGGATTTCACGTATAACTTCATCTTAAGAATTGACACATACAGAAGGGAGAGTAGTTTTTTCACTTGTCAAACAAAAATCTAAATGAGAACCTAAAGTCTAAATACTTGAGATTTAGTTATTCAGGGCAGTCTATAATATAAATTTAGCACAAAAACTTTTACACATAACTCTTCATCACTTATACGTGAATTACTGTCAGTATCGCCAAGCACACTTAAAAATAAGGTTAGCCTCGGCAGTCTCAGTAAGTCAGTAACGATATTGAACATAACTGTATTGAGGCCGACATTATGTGGGAAATTTCACTCGGAAGTCGGTTCGTTCAATGCAAAAAATTCACTTTTCGTTGCGCGACCTCAATTGGATTTGGTACATTATGATTTGGGGCCCACGGACGCATAACTTCGTACCATAAAAATGATAAATTTCTCGCATTTTCATGGTAATTTTGTTATATTTTTTTAAATGAGTTGTTGCTTATTTCTGATAGGTATGTGCGATCTTATAGATAAATCTGAATGCGTGTGATTTTTGTGGGTTTGTGTGTTTGTGTGTTAAGAGAGTTTTTTAAATATCGATGCGTGTTTATCGTAAATCGTTTATTATTGTAGCCATAACGAGACATTAACATCGAGACACAATCTCTTAATTAGGGAAATTATAGGTTCCAGTCAATTCAAATTTGGTCATTAATCATGGTAAAGTCATTTAAGTACATAACTTTTTTTTACATGAATATCTCACAAGAGTCTCAGCTGCTCCCATCTCGAGCCAGTGAGACTATGGCATCCCCATTTGGCGTATGTTGTGAGGCTGAAGGTAGTGGGGAGGGGACGGAGATGGGGAAGAGGAAGGTGATGAAGTACCTGGCTATTCAGAACTAGTCAACAAACATGGCTAAAGCCATTTCAACCAACGTTTCAATTCTGAATGCTGTTCTTACACCAGGGCGATACTGAGAGTATCTTCCACTCTGGAACGTGCTGCAATATACTATATACATTATTTTACTCGACACAAATTTATCAAAAAAAAATTATTTTCCCACGCCGGGATTCGATCCCGTGACCTTCGGATTGCGAGTCAAGAGCCTTGCCCTTAGACCATGTCGGTCGTCCGTAACTCATAACTGTTTTCCCTGTATAATTTGCAAATCATGGAGCTAAAAAATACTTAAAAAAAAACCCTTAACTCTGTGATGAAAGGGGCGGTCCGTTTAATAAATCCCCCTATCATAACAAATGCATTCTGGCAATCTTTTGAGCACAGGTATCACTTGGGGGTGCTGTTCCTGTTCTACCGATATTTCAATGGAAGATGCTCCGAGGAGCTGGCGTAGTTGATCCCTTCGGCGATTCCAGTTACAGCGCCCTGCTCGAGAACACGCGACAAAATTCTAAATTAAAAATCACATTTCCATTTCTTACCTACCGCGATCAAATGGAAATGTAAATGTTGTCTGTCAAAGACTAAATAAATTATTAAACGTTTGCGAATTCCTTCATTACTTCACTGAATGCAAGATCCTTCCTTGGAATCCAGTAAGTATCCTCGACATTACAAAAGGAGACCTGATGTAAGTTTCGCTACTACTGGTGCTTTATCGGGATACACAACATTTGTACAAGGTTGATTTTTTCACATGAGAACGAGCCATTTTTACGACTCGTTATTAAGCTCAACAGCTCGAATATGGAACGATTTTCCGGCCACTGTGTTTCCTCCCTCCTACAACATCTCTCAAGATCCATATTCACTCCTTCTTCACGTCAAAAAGACCCTCAACACAGCATTTACAAAGATAATATAGACCCCGAGGGAGAGTAATCTTATGAGATCAAATCCCAATTTTTGAAGTAAAGCTTCCTTAAGCACCCCGACTTGGGGAAGCTGGCGAATGCGTGACGAGAGCATTACGAAAAGCGAGGCGAACGGTAGTTGAGCGGGAGATATAAGTTAGTGAAGATAGAAAGAGAGAGAGTTGCGTTTCGTATTTATTACTGTAGGGGTAAGAGAGAGAGGCTCGAGCACACATTTTCTTTCTCTCACAGCCAGTTGCGTTTCGTATATCTAAGACACAGTGCAGGCCTATTGTCTGTATCACACTGTAGGAGCAAGAGAGAGCTGTGCGCGCGCACATTTTCTTTCTCTCTTCCTATCATATAGATGCAGCAAAAGTTTTACTTCAGTCGTGTGGTCTAAAGCACACTCTTTTTTTTTTTGTATTTCAGTACTTTTGTCAGTAGCTTATAATAATTGTCTGAGACAAAATAACAACAACAATTAAACCTAATGACTACCCGGTTTCCCCTAAAATACAAATTCTAATTAAACACTCAAAAACATGGATGAAAGAATTTGACATCTTGCCTGACACAAAAAATGAATGTTGGGATACTCCGTACAGACGTTATGAGCTAAAAATAGTTTCGTTAAACCTAAAATTCTAGACACAAAATGCATTGCAAATTAATAAGGCGCCAAAGCTCATTGTTCGAGGGCGTTTTTTTTTACTGACGTCAAACATTCCCGTGTTACGAATAACCTAACTGGTTACGCCCATACACATACCTACACATACACACACCTACATAGCATGCATACATACTGTCACTGCTTGGAATTGGTATTAATATTGTTGCAAGTTCCTTTTCCTACCCATCCCTATTTGCCTACCCGCCAATCTTACTCAGTCTGCAATAAACTCCCGCCGCAACATATAGCATTGTGCTTCCGCTATCGGTCAATTGCCATTAAAACAACTCCACCGTGTATTATAAAATAAACGAACCTCACGCCTATTACTGTTTTGTTCCTGTTGGATGGGAAAGGAAGTATACAAGTGCATTGCCAGCCTACAAGTTTTTATCCTTTTCCGGTGAGTCCTCTCCTTTCTATGCAACATGTATTTTTATCATTTTTAAGCAGTGATAGTAACACAAAATCAAGGTCCTTCGCCAATCATTTTTTACACAAACATAACAATCCACTCTCACGACATAAATACCATTCACTAACAATATTTGAAAATATCCTAGAGTAAGCAGAAAATGTTTCTTGTGTCATGATGAAGGACTTTGCCTGCTGAAGAATCGAACACGTGACGCCTGGGTGGGATCCAAACGCGATGCCAACTCTATACTAGACTATAAATTTATCTGGTAGGTAACAGATACCTATGTTCAAATTTACGAAATTGAATTATGTTTTCTTTTTGTGCCATCATTCCAATTGTGAACATAAGTTCTGTGTTATAATAAATAAAAAATTCAATGATCTAATTTATTATCCCATCAGAAAATATTATGCACATAATTTACAAACATAACATACTGACATAGAAAAATAACAAACCAACATATCTAAACGTGTTGGTAAGATTTGTATCAGTCAGTGGTCAAATTAAATTTAACAATTCATGTAACATGTATGTCGTGTTTATAGGGTGTCAATTGAATTAATATTTTAGATAAAAAGAATTTCACCCTTGACATGTTACGAAAGTTGTCCAAAAATTAAAGACCCTTCAAATCTTCTTAAAAATAGAAAAAAAAATATATTTTTTAAAATATCGTTAGACATTTTAGTTTAGTTCTGTAAGTTCTGTTTAGTTCTGAAACAGTTTAAAAACTAAACCCATGTTCCCAAGTCCTTCATTCATTCATTATCCCTTTGTCTTCTTCCTTTCCTTGAAAGTCCCTACTTAGTTACTACAAAGGAGAGGAAGGTGTTTCCTACCTACATGGAACACAAACAATATCGCACAAAATCTAAGATTATCTACCTACCCAATGAGTTGAAAAATCGCAGTGACATCATTCACTGTTTTTGATAGGTATATCCCCATTACGATCGATGCACTTGGTGAGCCGTGACACTCAGTCTTGGTTCTCTTATCGAAGAACTCCGCCGCCAAAAATACTACCACCTCTCCCTCCGCGTCCTGGTCGGTCTCCAAAGGTTTTCAGGTGAAAAAAGAGATGTAATTCATGTCATTAATTGCCTTTTTGATTCCGGGGTTTGGAGGTGAAACCATGTTTCAACCCAAAAAAGCTTCGCCTTGGTTGTAAAAACGGTTCGAAGAGATCCGTGCGCTTTCCACGCGATTTTGTTCTACAGCATTTTGGGAACCCAACGAGCACGCAATTTGATTAAAAAAATCATGTGTGTGGTAGATTTATCTACTGACGTCTGGTATCAAAATTGAAAGTTTACGAACATCAACGGGGAAGACTCCCTCTTAGTTGAGATAGCGAATAAGACAGCGGAGCTCCCTCTCAAACGGACGCAAAAATCGCACTGAAGCAGCTACCAAGCCGAAACACCGCTCGTTTTTAGGGGAAAGTCTAAGCTATACTACTTGTTCGCGACTCTGTAAATGAGGAAAGGTCTTTAATCCTTGGACGAACCTCGAAAAATTTATTGTAACAATTATTATAAGTTTATAAGCAATAATTATCAGCCTGAAACACTCATCTACATTGAAAAATCTTCCGAGAAAAGATACTAGAGTGTCCTTCTGATTGCCGGTCAGGTGCTCTGACCACTGAGCTATGGCGGCTTATCTAATACCCGCCAAATAATTTAATATATACTAGTGTTTCATTCAACAATTACTGTTTATTATATTTTTTTCTCGGAAGATTTTTCAATGTGGATGAGTGTTTCAGGCTGATAATTATTGCTTATAATAATTGTTACCCTTTGTGCTATGCATAAAAATCTTGTCTTAAACGTTAGTTTATCAATTAAAAAATAATAATTAATTTATTGTAATTAATTTTAGTTCTATTGACCATCATATTAGGCTTTTTCCCGTATCAGGATTGTCAAAAACATGGTATGCAATGCAATAATTATATTCAATGTTGGTGCCTTAGCAGGGATGCCCGAGTTCAAGGGGCGAGGTTTTTCCGGGTCTTGGCGGCGAATGCGTTTGCCTACCTACTACGTGGCGGACGGTATCTGTATATACTGTTTGAGGGAAACCTTTTGACCTCTCCAGCAGAACTCATAATCTGCACCGCATTGGTGAATTCATACGTCCTGGACATGCTAACATGTACGTTACACACACACGTAACATGGACCCCCCCCCCCCCCTCCAAATTCCTACCAACCCTCACACCCTTTTCCATCCCTGAACCTTTTCTCTTTCCTTTCCTAGAAATAAACTCCACACAGCATCCCCAAAGACGACATAGGCCCTGATAGGAAATATTTTCTTGGAGGCCTCCCGTGTTTAAAGGCTGGTCCCAATTGGTGGTCAGACGCATCCCCCACCTCACCCCATGCACCCGAACACTCCTGCTAAGTCACCAAACATAGCAAACAACTTGGGTGACCTATAGAAGAGGTGTTGGTTATCCAATAAATGGTTCCCGTGGCGGTGGTACCCACACCCGCCTCCCAAATCTCTCAATATGCCTCAATAAATAAAAAAGCCGTTGTCCTGCTGGCTCCTGAAGGTTGCAAGCATTTGGGACTATTGTGCTATTAACATCAAAAACAAAATTAGAATAGGAAAGTTTGACAGCAACAAAAAATACATTTCTTAATATGTTTGTATATTAGAGCACACAGATGTGATCTAACTCAAGACTAATAAAAAAATAATGATTTATACACAAGTAATCATCATCCGCCATGTATGTTGATGATCCGATGATTTCATATTACACCTACTAGTATATTATGTGAGTCAACTAATAACTTGACTATCGTTTTCTCTTTGAGTAATCTGTCCGGTTATAATAATAATATGACAACGTAACGTAAAATGGTTTAATAAATACAAAAATATTTGGCAACAAAAAGAGAATGCGTTATAAACTTCCGGGTTCTGTCATTCTTCTGACGTTCTGTCATGTAAACCAAGTTTTTAATTTCGAATCAGATCTGAAAGGTCAGGGAGTAACTTTCTCTACCTCATTTAATTTCCCTACCTTCAGAATATCAACCTATCGCAAATGGGGCTTCAATAATCCCATTTGTTCGGCAAGGAACTCGCAAAAGGATGAAAGTTAATGCCCCGTAACCGCGCACAAAAAGAAGATGGAGCGAAATATACGAATATTATGAAAATGTTTTACAAAACACAACTCGTTTAAAATAGAGCAAAAATCTCGCGGGGGTTGTCTTAAACACCATTTAAAGAAACACTGTGAATTTTTTCATACATATAACTTGTAAAATAACTGAAAGAAACCTGTTTATAATATTTTTTTAAAGCATACTTTGCGATTTTTTTCTATCGAGGAAATTTTATATAATTTGCGTTTCGGCGCGTCGAATGTCTAGATATTATCGTCGAAAATAACATATATATTTTTAAGAGCTTAAAAACTTCAAATGTTTAAGGGAGGTTCGCAAGAAATCGGTAGAGGTGAGTGACGACGACTAAGTAAAACTATTGTTATACATATCTATACCATAATATTTTGCATGTTCACATGTTGCATATTGTCGCTAATAAAAATTTCAATAAGTATAGTTACTTGGATTGCCATAGACTATTTTTTTTATATAAGTTTTTTTTTCAGAAAATCGCAAATAGCTTAGGCTATTTTTGTTTTTATTTTTGTTACAACTGTTTCGGCTTTCAAGGCCATTTTCAAACTGATGATAACATAATTAAACTTAATTATAATTATATTTTTAAAAAATTAAATGGATTTCTATGAATTAAATACTAAAACAATTAATAATAGCCCAGGCTAACTTGTTCGCTTTTAGTAATAGGTCTTATGGAAAACGGTGTATTTCCCTTACTATCACGGTGAGAAATGTACTCTAAGCAGTATTAGAAAGAGAAAATACCACGCCTTATATGCAAATCTAAAAGTTAACGAAATTTTCTGACCGCAATTTGAAAAAAAAAATTACGAAACTTTGTGAATTTTTTGTAGTGAAAACTTCTTTAGCACCGTTGTGATTTGAAACTCGATGAAACAAAAACGAGCGACACTAAAAAGAGACATACACATACATCTATAGGATTTAGTCTGCGAGAAAATGAGATAGACTAATCGGTGTCCTCTTTATGCGGTGCTTCGTAGTCCATCGTCCTCCTCTTTGTGCGGTGCTTCGTCAAATAAAATGTATAATAATTCTTATATTTGGTAACAATATTATAAAAAATAAACCCTAAACTGCTGATACTCTGCATTTGTCTCATTCTCTCAAAATTTTGTTATCTGTAGGTTTCACTTCTACCATGTGTGAACTGCACACATGATTTTTTTCTTACACACACGTAAGGCGACGGTGACGTTTATAATACATGTGTCCAATAAAATGTGTGTTTTTTTCATTGTAATTGGAAAAAACGTAATGGGAACCATTCTCAAAATCTTTAAATTTTGCATTCAATATTTCAACATTTTAAAAATTATGTATTTATTTTTAATTACAAATTTTCAAAGCGTGTTTTATCGCATTTCAAAAAAAGTTTTCAATTTCGGAAACATTTAAAAAAGATCCATTTATTTGGATGTTATTGCAAAGAGGAAATATTTTAACTTTGTGACAGAATATGCCCGCGGAATGGGGGGTTATGTATCTATCAGGATATAATGGAATTTCTATATGGACCGGAAAGTGTTAATTTAATTGGATTTCAATCAAATTCATTGGGAGAAAGGGCGCCATTTACACTTTGCGCACCGGGCGGTTTGTTATTTTATTTTTTTTAAGTGAAAACAGTTGTGATTTGAAACTCGATTACAAGGAAACGAGCGACACTAAAAACAGACAGACTACAGGATTGAGCCGCGAGAGAATGAGATAGCAATAAAATATATATTTAATTTACGGGTACTAAGTTCCAATAAAATACAATAAATCCCATGCAAGTCTCCTTTGGTGTAGTGGTATAAAGTGCCTGACCAACCTCTACAGACATTTAACGTACCATGGATCGAATCCTACGAAATCCAAACAATTTTTTTTTTTTTTTGTAAGAAAAACTACCTTTTAATAACTTTTGAAGGTTATACCCATCAATGTAATATATAATTGAAGAAGAAGATACCACTAATAATCTAAACGAAAACATAAAAGAGAACAAGACACAGAAATAGATTAAAAATATTCCTTCTTCAAACTTTGCAAATTTAATTTTACATACTAACACTACGGGCATACAATTGGATAATTTAGAAATTTTAGAAATTAGAAAAAGCATTAATAGTAAATTAAATATTATAAATAACCAAACCTTTTTTAAAAATAACCATCTTTTAAATTTATTTTCTATTTAATACTTACAATTAATTATAATTATTGATTTTTTGATTTAGACTAATTATTTTAATTAATTATTCTTAAAAAATTTATTATCTAAATGCAATTTTATTTTTCCTTAAATAATTTTTATATTTAATTTTGTATAGGTAACTATTTTTTTATGATTAGTAAGTAATTAATCACCTCTACTTTTTAATATTTTTTCTATGTTATAATTTATTCTAATTTGTCTATACTTGTTTGTAATTTATCATAGTAACATATCCTGATGAAGACAACATTGTTGTCGAAACATGTTGATATTGTTTTAAAAATAGTGGTTTTATACAAAGTAATCAGTTATTCATTATATAAAAATATTCCAATTGCGACCATTATCTTTTTCTGTGCCTTATAACAGGCAAAATAAAACACAAATGAAAGCGACATCTAGCGACTTCGAAGAAGAAAAAACAAATACTACATAAGATGACCAAATGTATAGGAAAAGGTGTACTGGAATTCGATCACAAAAATATGGAAAAAACCAGCCTTCACATTGATAAAAAAATCAGAGTGTGTAATTCACACGCGGTAGAAGTGAAACTAAAAAGTCGCTAGATGTCGCTTTCTTTTCTTTTGCTTGTTTTTTTTAAATGGTTTGACGATTGGATTATTTGGATTAACAAAAACAAAAACGTTTATTTTTTTGGATTTTGAGGATTCGAACCTCCGTCCGCTGGATTTCTCTGGTCGCCGAGATCTGCGATGCACAATACCGCTGCGCTACGGAACGCGCTCGACGAGGCGCGAATTTACGCCTTATATTCCGACTACCCGTAAAGAAATAAAGCGGCCAATGAGCGCAAACCTATCGTCGTTTCCGTGTTATATCTCAACCAATTGGAGCCTTGAGCGCAGTTTGATGCTTCGCGATTGCCGTAGTGCGTCATTTCCTTTTCATCCGAATTTCAAATCTCAAAATTTCACTTCAAAAGTTTTTCGTAGTTTCCCCACACTTGTCTACTTTAGTTTTCTAAAGGTTTCACTTCTATCTGTGAATTGCGCACTTTTTTATTTTACTCCGGTCCTGCTACCTCATTATTTCCATGTTCCATCATGCGAAACAGAAATATGTATGCTAGACTGCGAATAAGAGCGTATTTTAGTGACGACGCATGAGAATGGGCGAATCTAGTTCAACCACCAGCGTAGAATTATAATGGTTCTCTCTATACGAGGTCATAACAAAAGAAAGTAGATTAAGCCCGGTGTACACGGTTGAGGTAAATACATAATTACCATTAATTTCGGCGACGCCGGTGTGAAATGCAAATGATGCTTTAAGATATACAAATAGCAGACAACAATGCTAATTATTATTAGGGCTATGTTATAGATTACAATAGATGGGATCAGATTAATTATTTAGAACAGTATGTGCATAAAGTACAAATGCATAAAGGGACTGACGTAACCTGAAATATGAATTTGAACTTTCACTGTCGGGACAACTGCTCAATTACTGAACTATGGCGTCAATCTTTAGACTCTATTTGAGACTAGTCAATATAAGAGTACCTACAACCTACACGCTTACTTACGTATCACAAAGAAATAATAAAGACAACTCAATTCAATTTGATTCCAGACACTAATATCTATAGCCTGTATGTCGGACGAATATCTACAGATCATATGTTGGACTAATATCTACGAACTTCAGAGTGTTGACTAATATCTACAGAGCTAAGGTCGGACGAATATCTATGACGGTCCCAGTGGTGACTAATATCTTCGGAGCGTAGGTTGGACTAATATCTACAGAGGGCAGCTGAGCAAGAGGTTGTACGGAAAAGCATAAATTACTTCAATTACGTAATTACTAATTACGTAAAGGCTTAAACGTTTAAAGTACGTACACGAAGTTTTTGCATAATATTACGTATTTTGCTGTTTACGACGACAATAATTTATTGAACAAACATGGAGGTCATAATAAAAAGATATTTATTTATTTCGAAATACACGGCACCACAACCTAACCTAACCTAACTGACGTAGAAATGGTCATGGTAACAGACTAAATAATATAGAAACACTCGAAATAAAGAAAGCTGTTAAAACAAAAACCCAAATCCTTAATAATCAGCTAAATGTGTCCAATAGTCCGATATTAGGGATTTTTACATACACACATACATAAATTAAGTTTTTTAAACTGCATCCGCAATATTACGTTATTCCAATATGCTATACATAATTGAAAATCCAACCTCTGCAAGTGCTGTAGATATTCGTCCACACTTTGGTTCTCATAGATATTAGTCAGCAGTTTGAGCTGTAGATATTCGTACGCACTTTGGTTCTCATAGATATTAGTCAGCAGTTTGAGCTGTAGATATTCATACGCACTTTGGTTCTCATAGAAATTAGTCCGATTTGTTCAGTTTTTGGAATTCATGTAGATATTAGTAGACGCCTCCTTCAATTTGGGAGGCGGGAATGGGTACCGCCGCCCCGGGAACCTTAATTGGATAACCAACACCTCTGCCATAGGTCACCCCAGGTGGTTCGCTACGTTTGGTGATTTAGCAGGGGTGCCCGGGTTCACGGAGTGAGGTTTGTCTAGGTCTTGGAGGCGGATGACCAGGATACACTGAACCCCAGATTCCTACCCACCCTTAAACCCTTTTCCTTCCCAGAACTCTCCTCTCCTTCCTTTCCCTAAAAAACCCCTCCACACAGCATCCCCAGAGATGACATAGGCCCTGAGGGAAATAATTTTCCTCAGGGCCTCCTGTGTGGAGCTCATCATGTAAAAAAAAAAAAACTCGCCAACTTCTCACCTATACAGCAAACAATTAATTATATTTTTAACACAACAAATTCTATGTTCAAAATAAAATAAAAAATTCAATTATTTCTGGCTTTCACCCTTCAAGGGTGTTCTAGGCCATCATTTATAATTACAGAGAAAGGAAAGGTGAATTTATATATTAATTTTATTTAAATGTGCAAATTCCAGAATTATTTGGAAGTTTGGAGTAGAGTTCAGACTTAGAAGAGATGAGATGTTGAATGGAGGGGAGGTAATTTTAGATAACGCTTGATAGAAGAGATGAGATGTTGAATGGAGGGGAGGTAATTTTAGATAACGCTTGATAGAAGAGATGAGATGTTGAATGGAGGGGAGGTAATTTTAGATAACGCTTGATAGAAGAGATGAGATGTTGGATGGAGGGGGGGTAATTTTAGATAACGCTTGATAGAAGAGATGAGATGTTGAATGGAGGGAAGGTAATTTTAGATAACGCTTGATAGAAGAGAGGATATTTATTATATTTTTTTAATATATTTAACAGAAACAGCAGGATCGATGAATTTCGTGAATCGATACGCAGCGTTCCGGTTGTTTCCGGTCGAATCCGAGCACTGTATCTGTGTTATATGCACACTTTGTGATATAATCGTATCTACTTCTTTTCAAGGCGTGTCGTAACGTGTCTTAACTATGAAGTAGAAAATATGTGTGCGTGTCCCACTTAAAACTGCACATCTTTCTTTTATATTTCTTCTATTTTAACACATCGATTTTCTTAATAATGAGCTTCGAGGCTTTGAAATATTCATGCAAATATCAAATACAAAACAAGACAAAATCTTACTTTACTGTGGTGATTTTCCCTTTTATAGAAGTAATCCATTTATTATTAAAAATAGATCTGTTAATATAATATCATGACGAAGCAAATATTCGACGGTGAGTTCTAGCATCACAAAAATATTGCACAACAACGCATCTTCGCCCAACAAGTACGTCATTTCAATCATAAGATAAGAAATTTGGAAATTTCCATTATGGGCCCGCAACCCGGATTTCTACCGATTTATTACGTATTTCCCTTAAACACGGTAAGTTTTAAAGCTCTTAAAAAAATATATGTTATTCTTGAAGACAATATCTAGACTTTGCCCGCGCCGAAAAGCAAATTATATAAAATTCCCTTTTTGTGTTTTTTCTATTTCTAGGATATGGTTTTGTTCAGAGGGTGCCCAAATAATGGAGCTGTATTCCAGGATGCTGCGGACAAGTGCTTCATAATTATGTTCTTCGTATTGCAATTCCATTAGTAAATGATCTCGCATTACGAAGAACAAATCGCGCGGGAGACAATGTCTGATATGTGAGATTTGAAAGAGAGATTTGCTTCAAAAATCATGCTTGGCTATTTATACCAATCTGTATCCTATCATTTAATCCATGTTTTCAATTGTTCAATAAATGTATTTTATTTCGGGCAAAGCCGATTGGTAATTAATTGCTCGTAAGTAGGCATCTTCAGAATATTAACTGTTACGCATAAATAACCTAGTCATAAATGGTTATTCATCTATTGTTACAGATTAACAGTCGGTTAGTTCAACGTTCTCTGTTTCTCACGGATCAACGAATAACACAAAGAAAGGGGCGCTTAGATTGTTAACCAATATAGAACGTGTGATGTATGATTAGTATGACTCACACGATTGAACTGGATAATTGCATAATATCTGTCATTAAAGCAATTGCACAATAGAGAACTCCAGTCTATTTTTTTATTTATTGAATAATGACCTTCTAACTTAAATAACTGCATATTTTTTTAGAGTTAGTTTTAATAGTTAAAATAATTGTCAAAGTTTTAATTTTTCAAGATCC
This sequence comes from Limnephilus marmoratus, assembly GCA_917880885.1. Classification (NCBI taxonomy): domain Eukaryota; kingdom Metazoa; phylum Arthropoda; class Insecta; order Trichoptera; family Limnephilidae; genus Limnephilus; species Limnephilus marmoratus. The sequence goes on from OU862932.1 coordinate 33,475,256, forward strand.
CCCGAAAACGTGCGGAATCGTGTGACGTCATCACTCCTGAAAAGTTATTTTTATTTTCAACAGGTGTTGTCATTTTGTATGATAATTATATGGAAGAAAGATGATACTATTTGATAAGTTAAAACATTATTTAGGTGGAATTATTTATTCGTTATATTATATTATTATATTTTTTTAATATTATTACGGGAGAGTGGTATAAAATTGTTTGAAATTATATTTTTTTAGCTTTTAAAATCAATATTATCAAAAATAAAAAATCACCCATAAAAGTGTAGGCAAACGATATCAGCTGTTCGATTGCGGCCATTTTGATTTGGCCGTGGAGTAGTAGGTAGCATTATGATATAGTATATTTATACGATTTTTTCGTTCAGTTTAAAGTTTTTCAATATTTTAATAATAGATATAAACTAATAGAGATACCTCTATTTTTGATACTGAATTATTTAGGCCTAAATAATGTTTAACAGCAACTAAAACTCTTTAAACAGTATGTAAATAAATGAATAAATTAATACGATGACTTTTGTCATTCCAACATTCCCGTACATTTCCCATACAATGACTTTACGGTGACGTCATGACACGCGGAACAGTGACGTCACCACTTTACATTTCAATAATGCCAACTTGACGCTGTGTTTTGACGAGATGTTTAAAAATGCACTTTTTAATAATTTTTTAAAAACTCTGCGTTTAATATAATATTATTAAATAAAACTATATATATTCAGAATCAGCGTTTATTGGTCTATATGAATATATTTTTTTAAAGCCTTAATATTTTTCACTGGAGTTTCTTATAGGCTACGTCCAGGCCTTGAATTGAGAATAGGTTTTAGTTCCTACCTCTCCTAACCGTCACCTTGCTGAAAAAGTATTTGAAATCTGGTACAATGGCAAGAAACATGGTGCAAATTCGAGTGCATTTGTAATCAAAACTGAATAAAGATTTGAGACTATCTTGGAAGCAGTTTGTTGATGTTTTTCGTGTACATAATCTCGTTTTTAAGTAAAAATAAATAATTTTCCATCTTGGAAGTACATAATATCTTTTAATTGTGGCGATAATTACTTCCGAATCGCGGTGGAACTCTCTGACGTTATTATTAAATTTAAGAATCCGACTACGATTACAACTCTGACGCCGCGCCTTACGCAAAAACATTTTCGTTCGTAAAGTTTGTTATAAATCTACTTTCGTAATAGAACAGAATTAAAGCAATGCCAAAAGATGGCGCCACTTACGTCAACAGCTAGAGTGAGGAACGTCGGCTGGCAGGCGTAAGTACCTACTATACGGGTAGGGAAGATGGATGGTATGAATATTATTGTATCTGGCAGTTATATAGCTCTATATAATGCGACATGTTTGATGTCATTTCCTGTCACGGTTTCTTTGTCCTGGTGACTATCACTGAATCCGAGGAACCTGCTATTTTTGGAACCAGTTCTTATCGGATTTATAAAATGGTCACCAATCTTTTTTTTTACATGAGCTCCACACAGTAGGCCCTGAGGAAAATAATTTCCCTTAGGGCCTATGTTGTCTTTGGGGATGCTGTATGGAGGATTTTACGGAAAGGAAGGAGAGGAGAGTTCTGGGAAGAAAAAGGGTTTAAGGGTGGGTAGGAATCTGGGGTTTAATGTGGTCTTGGTCATCCAACCTCACCCCATGAACGCGGGCACCCCTGTTAAATCACTAAACGTAGTGAACTACTTGGGGTGACCTATGGCAGAGGTGTTGGTTATCCAATAAAGATTCCCGGGGCGGCGGTACCCATTGAAACTCCCGCCTCCCAAATTGAAACTAGGCGAAGCCAAACCAAAAGCTGCCCGCTGGACCTAGCAGCAAAAACCTGTTTATTAGCCATATTGATTTGATTTCTTATGTTCTCTATTTTATACAGGTGCTTGCAGGTTTTTTACAGATGCAATTCCGCGTCATGGAGTCTCATGAATGAGTTTTTATTTTGCCCTGTTTAATTTATCTATGTCTTACTAACCTATTTTTTGCATTTTGTTTATCCTGTTAAGCACTTGCATACTGCTTACTAACAACGTATGCATGGACACTGGAGGTCTAGATTCGTTCAAAATAAATAAATGTAGCTTCGTTTAACCAAAAAAATTAGAATCTTGCGAGAGCCTTGAAGGAGTAACCATCAGTTACTTATACCAGGGCGGGTAAGAGGTGGATTACCTCCACTGCTTATTAGCGGGTTTTCAGCTGCTAGTATAACTAAATTGTGGTTGTGTAGTGTTCCTAGAGATACAGTGGTAGTTCCTAGAGGTAAGTGATTGGTTATCCCTTTTCCTTGCATACCTTGTTTTCCTACACATATTTTCACCCAATTCCAACAAACACCATTTCGTCTCATTTCGTTTTTAGTATTTACGGTCCATTACAAGTGCATCTGAAGCTCCAATTCTTAAGCAGTTTTGGATGCAACAGGTACCATTTGTAATGGTTAGTTCAACGTCCTCTTTTTCTCACGGATCAACGAATAACACAAAGAAAGGGGCGCCTAGATTATTCATCAATATAGAACGTGTGATGTACGAAGTAAGATTCACATGATTGAACTGGAAAGATGGATAATTACATAATATCCGTCATTATAAATTTGCACAATTGGCTACGTCCAGGCTAAGCCACACAATGCACCGAGCCGCTTCCAATTAACAAATAAATATTTATCTCTTTTATATATCAATCTATAAAAACGGTTTATTATAAACAATTGCTGCTACGTAATTATGATTACTTCAGACTTTCACACTTCTTTAGTCCTCTGTACATTAGGCAGATGTGGCATTCTAACTCTATTTATATTTCTGATCTCGTAATTATGTATATCTCTATTAAAAACAATTTCCCCCTTGAAGTATTTTAAACTTTATGCACAAAAATTAACACATTAAATAGCAGTCCATGTTTATTGTAATGCTGTGTACACACACAGCTATAATATATGTGGCTTGATGTATTCCAGCATATCGCTCGCCATTTATTCTAATTGGGAATGTACGGTAGCTTGTGTCGCTCTCCATAGAGAGAAAAAATGCCCTTATATTTAAACTCCCGGGGTCTCAAAAGTTTCGTATGATCTGTAGCTATTCGAAAACGTAAAAATAAATGAAATTATTGTTCATTATTAGCCCGCTAAAATGGCCGGAAGTTTTGAAAAAAAAAAGATTTCGTGATTTGGAAAAAAAATAAAACAAAGGGTTCATTTTTTATATTTTGTGCCAAACTTTTTTTTTCCATAACTGCAGTACAAAGAACCTAAAAAAAATAATTTTTTAAACATATGTGATGTGTTGGTTAAAAATATAAAAGGGGAAAATAACACATTTTTTGGATAAAATCAAAATTCTTGTTGACTTACTTCTATTCATAAACTTGAACTTTTTTTTTCATTTTTGTCAGTTATACGCATTTTTAAATAATAAACAAACGTTAAAAGGTTAAATTGCCGAAAAAATAATTTTATTGAAAATTAAAAAAAAACGGTTTTAGGTTTGTTTTCTGATTTTCAATGCATTTTAGCGGCCTAATAACCATTTAAAAAATAATAATTTAAATGCAGTTCTCATTTTCTTCGTAAGATGCAACTTTTGAGACCCCGGGCGTTTCTGAATTCAAAAGTTGAAATAATTGACACACCCTAATGTACGGCCAGCGATATGCCGAAATACGCCAAGCCAAGTATATTATAGCTGTGTTTAACAGCTCCAATTTAGTTCCGAGAGATGGGAAGGCTGATAGAGATATTGAAAGAAGGGTAAATGCAGGTAACTCTATTAATGAATGACTGAATGCCGTTGGCGCTTATAAAAACTGTCAAAAGAAGCGAAGCTAGCAGTCCACAATGGAGTCCTGGTACCTACCCTGATGTATGGCAGTGAGGCATGGAACTGGCAGAGGAAGGACGAAAGTAAACAGAATGCCGTTGAAATGAGATCCCTGAATGATCGTGTGAGAAATGTGGATATCCGCAAAGAATGTAAGGCTGATGTAAGCATAAAGAATAAGATTAAGAAAGGGACTCTCAGATGGTTTGGGCATCTAAAACGAATGAAAGAATAAAATAGTGTGAGAAGAATATATGACACAATTGTGAATGGAAGAAGAAGTCGGGGACGCCCGAGAAAGACATGGCACGATCAAGTGAATCAGATACTTGAGTCAGGCCGCGTATTTACAAAACCTATACCGATTCAGTCGCGGTAACGACAATTTACATTTTAAATATACCTCTATATTGGTTATTTTTTATCACATTGCAAAAACAAAAATTGTTCTAAAATCTAGATAAAATAATCTTTCTGATGTGTATATTAGAAATTAATAATTTTATTTCTAAATATTTAAATTTTAATATTATTCCCATATATTGTAAATACACCTCTATATTGATAATTTTTTTATCACTTTGCAAAAACAAAAATTGTTCTAAAATCTAGATAAAATAATCTTTCCAATGTGTATATTAGAAATAAATAATTATATTTCTAAATATTTAAATTTTAATATTGAAAATTTAAAGCGACTGAAACGCGGTAGGGATTGTAAATACGCAGTTGGGCCATGTCAAAAGTCAGAATAATACTAGAAGAGTATATATGAGACGATGTATAATGTATAAATGGGAGTGAGGCAAAGAGCGTGTGCCAAGTCCGAGTTGTTTAGCGGTCCGTCGTCTCTGCCTACCCCTGCGGGGAAATGGCGTGATGGTTGGGTTGTCAATTTGGTTGGGTTGTCAAGTTGGTTAGTCAATTTAGCTCCTCTCTCATTTGATTAACACTTGCATACTTGCCTTTCCCCAGCTCTCATAGCTCTGTTCTGTCACTTCTAGCTTGTTCAAATTTCCTTCATTGGCCAATTCCTCTGGATTGTACTTCGGTCCCAAGGGCATCCATTTTAACCACAACGCCACTAGGACAACTGTGTCATCAGCGAAACTATAAATAAATCGGCAAAACCTAATCAGTTACTGTACTCTCAATTACAGGCGTATTCAATAACAGGTGATAAATGGAACAATAACGGTACTAAACCGTGCCCATTGAGGCACTGTACTCCATACACCTGTACTCCGTGTGTTACTTCTTATACCTGGCTTAGTGCGTGCGTGAATACCAGTGACGCCACAATATTTTATTATTTTTGAATTGCGCAGATGAAAAATCACGAGGTATTTTAATTTTAGGTTTTTTGAAGCTGAAAGTTTGTTTATTTATTTTTCATGTTCTCTGTAAAACGGTTATATACCAATATATCATGGAGAAAATTACAAATTAAAAAAGTGTGGGGGCGGTTTTACTATGTTGTGACATATGTCAAAAGATGGTTGCTGAACAAGAGCCATTAGATGGTCAATGCAGAATCGTTTAGCAGTTGAGTCATTCTGTTTATTGGCGCGTTCTGATAGGCAAAAGTTCTCGCTTTCAGAGCATAAAAAAGTACATGGGATCTCCCACGAGCATGCTTGTTAAGGACGTATAATCTCTTTCAAGATAGACAGATTGAGTATAGCACCAGAGATTAGCTTAAAAAAATTTGCTCCTAATAAAAAGGATGATACAGGAATGGATAGTATGTATATCACATATAGGTAACGCTTTTATGTACTTTTTCTATTTCTAGGATACGGTTTTTTTCAAAAGGGGCCCAAATAATGGAGCTATATTCCAGGATGCTGCGAACAAGTGCTTCATATGTTCTCCGTATTGCAATTCCATTAGTAAATAATTTCGTTTTTTTTTTAATTTCTTTAAAAAAAATGTTTTCTATGTTCTTGTCATGAGTGAGTTTTTGATATTGGTTTACATAATTTTGTATTTTTTGTTAATTTTAATAATTTTTATTTTACAAAAAAGAAAATTACGTTTCACTTATTTAGCTAGAAATGTGAACTACACGCATTTTATATTACATTATAATACAATATTATTTACTTTAATATTTTGTTAATTATAAATAAAAATCTTGTCATGACATCTTCAATTGCACTAGAAAAAACTTCATAAATACATGTTTTTCTTACTTTCACAAACAATTTTTTTGTATATAATTTTCTATAAAATCATTATTCTTTTATTATACTTGGCTATACTACACATGTACAAACTGGTAAAATGTAAATTTCAAGAAAATGAATAAAAAAATATATAAAAAAATTGTTATCAAATTAAGTCAGATTCATGAAAGTCATCTTGCACTGCTCCCGTGTTCGAGGGGTTAGATTCCCGACTAACGGTCCGCGGTTTCAAATCCCGACATGCGGGAGAAAAAAATTATGTGATTAATTTGTGTTGTTTCACAATAAATATTTGATTTTCCGATATTTTAACATTTAATTAAAATTATTGGTAAATCAAATTTCATAATGTAATTTTTTTATTATTGTTACCGGTGTTTCACCTTTCAGAGAGTTTGATAATGACTTTGAACGCCGAAACACTGCTAATCAGCTCAAAAAGAAAATTACTTGGAGAATTTTTGAATAAGCTTCCCTAATAATTAATTAACAAAATTACTTGAATAAGCTTCACTAAAAATCACAACGCTATTATATACAATTATTGTATTGGTAACTATTTGCTCGAGCGCGTTTACTGTATAAAAGATCTAGGCGTACTTTTTGATTCTAAACTCCATTTCGATGCGCACATTGAGAATATTGTGAATAAAGCTTACCGCATGCTAGGATTTGTCATCAGAAACAGCCGCGAATTTCGAAAACCTGAAACTTATCTTCTACTTTACTACACGCTGGTCCGCTCTCAACTTGAATACTGCACCTCCATATGGACACCACTTTACGGTGTCTATAAAGACAACATTGAAAGTATTCAAAAGAAATTTCTGCAATACCTCAATTACAGAATGAGCGCACCTAAACGGGGGTACATAAATATGCTCTCGAATTATAACGTCTCCACTCTAACTAACCGGCGAACATACCTTGACCTCATGACGCTTTATAAAATCTGCAATAACGTTATCGACTGTCCTGACCTACTGAAACTAATAAACTTCAAAATACCACCCAGAGTAACAAGGCTTAACGACTTATTCCACATTAGCCGGACGCGTACAAATGCTGGTGTCAGGGATCCAATCAGAAGAATGTGCGAATCGTTTAATCAAAATCAAAACCTCAAGGATTCCGACTTATTTTTTGATACACGCAGTACTTTTAGTAGAAAATTGAAGGCTGTTTTCCTACAAAGTACAATAACTTATACGTTGGCTTGGTCTATAATTTTAACTACCTTTCTTTTTTAAATTTCTGTATGACATTATTTTTTATCTATATATATTTTTGGTCTTAACATCAAAATTTTTCCAAAAACAATTTGTAAACTTTTATAAGGATATTGCGCATTTTTTCATCTCTCTATTTGTAAAATAATATTTACTTATGTATATGCATACCTACGTCTTTTCCGTATTTAAAGGTAAAAATATTTGTATATGTTTTTATCTGCTGTTAAGAGCGTTTAACCAGCCAGCGGACGAAAATCCACATTTCGTCGAAAGTTGTTCTTCCGATCATGCAGGGCGGTTACAATGAGAAAGATTGATTTTTCTCCGTACCAGCTTTTTTAAATTATAACTCAATATCGAATTTATTTCAATCCAAATTAGCTTTAATTTATACCTTCATCCAAAAATGCTGAAAGGCGTGATGATAAAACTATTAAAATAGTGTACTTTTTGTAGTTATTTTTTGATTATAAGTATTTATCATTTTTCAATAATGTCTAAATTTAATAAGAATGTTAAAAAAATCTGATATATATTAGTTTGTAAGTGCGCAAATAAATATACAAATGGAGCAATTTTCGTCAAGAAACACATGTACGTACATATTTTTTAATGATTTTATTGAATACTAAAATTAAAATTCTAATACATAACTTTGCTAGATAATATATTGATTTATTTTACTGCATGATTACATTATTTGAAATGGGTGTGGTATAATACAAAAACTTTTTTGAAAATTTAACAAATCTGCCAACGACCTATGGAATAACCTTATTATACTAAAAATTAAAAAAAATTCTAAAAATTTATTACATAACTATGCTAGATAAAAGAACAATCTTTCGAAATCCATTTATAATTTTTTGTGGAAAAGAGTCAATACGTCTAAAAACTTTTTTGAAAATGACGTATTTCCGGCTTTCTCTGGTAATGCCCTCTTAATGTTAATTCGTGAGAAATAGTTTGGATGCAGGTGAATTCTCTATTAGTTGTTTTGTATATTCTTGTTAATTAACATCTGTATCTGTATTTTCTCCTTAATAAAAAAAAAAATTATTAAATTTGATTTGCTCGTTTTAAATAAAAAATAAAAATTGCATAATAAAAACAAGTAAAAAAATGATAATGGAATGCTACTGAGCAAAGATATTATTTTTGTCTACTGGAGATATTAATTTGAAGAATATTTTTTAGCAGCATAATTTGGATGACATAATAATTGCAAAAATCATACCCCGCCACTGGATTGTATTCATTCAAAATTGGAAGTATGTATGTGATAAAATTTGTATGAATAAAATTAGCCTGTTTTAATTTAATTTGTGCCAAATATTTTGCTTGTTAGTTATGTAACTACTTATAGGCGACCTCCGTGACGGAGCGACTAACACCTTGATTCCGGACCCATGAGATCGCGGGTTCGAAATCATGCTCGAGTTCATCACAAAATAAAGTTAAAATGAAATGTATATTTATTTTAAATAGGTAAGTGTAGTTAAATTGGTTATTAAATATGTAAGTTAAATTTTTACATTAAATTTGTTACTTATTTTTGTAAGATAAATCTTTACCGTCATTTGTAAGTTATTTTTATAAGTTAAATTCGTGATTAAATTTGTAATTTCATTTATTTATTTATTTAAATAATCTAAGGCAGGGTTTTCCAACCTGTGGATCGCGACCCCCTGGGGGGTCACGAAGCCTCTACAAGGGGGTCCAAAGTAAAATATTAGTAAATCCGAATTTTAAATAGTTGTCATCATACAGGCGTTTTTTCTTTGGTTTCGTTTCAGTACTCTCACTACAACTAGAAGTTGACGGTTGTGTTGATCTTTTTATAAATTTATCCATTTTTTATTATCACTACAAGTCACCTAAATAAATTCAAATACATATAATTTTGCGGTCTGTCAGAGAAATTGTCAGGAATTTTGAAAAATATTAGAAAAAAATTTATAGAATTTTGTGGGCAACGGAATTTACAGGATTACGGATTTCCTGGCAGAATCAAATAGAATGCCAAAACATAATTATATAGGCGAAATTGCCCTGAAAAATTCACAACCTGAAATTCTCTAGCCACCCTCCTGTTAGTGTACACTGGGTGTCATTCTTTTTTCTTTCATTCAATTTGTGATTCCTGAATTTATGTAAATTGCAGGCGAAGGGTAGGGGGTCGCGAAATATTTTTTACAAAATAAGGGGGTCGTGCCATGAAAAAGGTTGAAAAACGCTGATCTAAGGTGTAAATTCAATGTGGGAGGCGGGAATGGGTACCGCCACCCTGGGAACCTTTATTGGATAACCAACACCTCTGCCATAGGTCACCCCCAAGTGGTTCGCTACGTTTGGTGATTTAGCAGGGGTGCCCGGGTTCATGGGGTGAGGTTTGTCTAGGTCTTGGAGGCGGATGACCAAGACACACTGAACCCCAGATTCCTACCCACCCCTTAAACCCTTTTCCTTCCCAGAACTCTCCTCTCCTTCCTTTCCTTAAAAAACCCTCCACACAGCATCCCCAAAGATGACATAGGCCCTGAGGGAAATTGTTTTCCTCAGAGCCTCCTGTGTGGAGCTCATGTAAAAAAAAAAATTCACCTCGATCATAATAGGAAGATGCTCTCAGAATCGCCGTAGTGTAACACCACCATCCAGAATCATGTTCAGTAATCAAATCTGAATAGTAAGTTTCTTTCCAACCTTCCTCTTCTCCTCCCAACATCTTTAACCCTCAAAACATATCCTAAGCATGCGTGTCATAGTTCCGCTGGGTGCGGATAATTGGAACTCTTGTGCAAAATAACAACAAAAAAACTGTCATAGATCACTCCAAGTGGTTCGCTACGTTTAGTGACTTAGCAGTGGTGCCCGGTTCAGGGGACAATATTTTTTTTTTCAGTTTGTCTAGGTCTTGGCGGCGGATGCTTTTGCCCACCTACTGCGAGGCGTGGCGGTCAGGATCGGGAGATACTGATTCTCTCAACCCATCGCCTTGCACCGCAGTGAGGGGGATGGATTCGTACGTTTACGTTACTGAACACGTTGACGCCAGATACCTACCCATCCCTCATACTTTTTTCTTCTCAGAACTTCTTCTCCTTCATTTCCCTAAAAATACCTTCCACATAATTTGGGAGGCGGGTATGGGTTCTGTCGCCCCGGAACCATTTACTGGATAACCAACATCTCTGCCGTAGGTCACCCCAAGTGGTTTGGTGACCTAGCAGGGGTGCCCGGCTTCATGGGGTGAGGTTTGTCCGGGTCTTGGCGGCGGATGCGTCTCACCACTAGTTGCATGGCAGGCCGGATCGGGAGAGAATGGTTGAGGGAGCCCTTTGACTTCTCCGGCTAATAATTATATAATAAGCAGTTAGGTATGTAATTTATAACGTTTTATTGACGGTTATATCTGAGCTATCATTGGCAGCACTATATCTAAATTCGTGGTGTAATTACTCATCATTTCAACGAAGGTAATTCATGTCGTGTGAGTAATTCATCGTAATTGTTATTAATACAAATAATAATTACTTAATTGGTAGATTGAAATTAATGAGATTTGGCAACAGTATAAACCAGCTGTAATTTCATTAGCGTTAAGTATTAATTTATCCAAAACCTTTGTTGACTATTGATGGTAGATACTTTTAGTATCGCTCTGACGAAAGACCAACTTTCAGAATCTAAGTATTGCTTGATATGGCTTTTGTTTGGTGACCAGATCTGAACACCCTTTTAACTCTTTCCCACCTCCTTCCCCTTCCCATTTAGACGTCGTTCAGCCTCACAACCCCAGATTTAGAATACTGGCAAACTGGCTCCAGACTCTTGTGGGGATTCTAGTTGGGACTCTTATGCGGTATTAGTCAAACTTACTCTGGGCTCTTGTGGGGACTCTAGTTGGATCTGTTGTGCGTTATTAGTCAAACTGGCTCCGGACTCTTGTTGGGACTCTAGTTGGGACTCTTATGCGGTATTAGTCAAACTGGCTCTGGGCTCTTGTGGGGACTCTAGTTGGGACTGTTGTGCAGTATTAGTAAAACTAGCTCCGGACTCTTGTGAAGACTCTAGTCGGACTCTTGTGCAGTATTAGTAAAACTGGCTCCGGGCTCTTGTGGGGACTCTAATTGGAACTCTTGTGCGGTATTAATCAAACTGGCTCCGGAGAGTTGGGACTCTCGTGTAGTATTAACTATTAAAAAAATTCCAACCTTCAATTTTCCAGAGATACCATTATTCCTCTGTTTTTTTTTTTTTAATATGACACAAAAGAGTCCTGACTGAGCGAATCATGAGACTTTGCAATCCCCAATTAGGGTCTGCTATGACGCTTAATGTGGTGGGAAGGGGAAAGAGATAGCTATTCAGATCTAATCACCAAACACGGCAAAAAAAACGCAACTCAAGTAACGCTTCGATTTTGAATGGTTTCTACCACTGTGTAGCGTGACGCAAATAAACCACAGGAATATCCCAAATTAATTCATTCTGATAGACGGGTTTTCAAAAAAATGGCGCTGTAAAAATTCTATATTAAATACCTATATAAAACAATTTTTTTATGAAATTATTTCGCGAAGTTTTATCTTAATTGTGAAGATAAATTTGTCTTGAATCTTTTCGGGTTCCGCTAATTAAAAAGCATTTCAAATCAATAAATTATATATTTACAGTTCGATATGCATACATTCCTAATTGGTGTAGTCAATAAATATACAGTGGGTACATCGTGTTAACAGTTAGTTGTAATCAGATTGGGTTCACCTTCACCGGCAGGTAGGTCCCGTTGTCAGATACCATCAATTGATTGGCGTGACTCTCTATTGGTGATTTGTGAAACTACCTAATAATATGTGTGCTGTTTGATAAGGCAGAGTGACTACGTTGGTAAGTAAAAAATATATTTTGTATTCGACAAAGTAACTTCGTGATAAAGCCTGGTAAAGTGATCACTGGTTATATGAATAAACTGATCACTTTATTTGATCACTGAATTAAGTAACTAATTTTAACTGATCACTGGTTATATGCTAACCCTAAAAAGATAATCTTATTTTGACCTAAGTTATAGATTATGATACGTCTTAGAGACGTACTGAAGTTTAATAGTGCATATTTAAACAGTTTAAAGGTTGTTGAGTAATTAGTTTAAGGTTTTGTGTCTTAAGAGCGTTTAACCAGCCAGCGGACGAAAATCCACATTTCGTCGAAAGTTGTTCTTACGATCGTGCAAGGCGGTTACAATGAGAAAGATTAATTGTTCTCCGTACCAGCTTTTTAAAATTATAACTCAATCTCGATTTCATTTCATTCCAAATTTGCTTTAATTTATACCTACATCCAAAAATGCTGAAAGGCGTGATGATAAAACTATTAAAATAATGTACTTTTTGTAATTATTTTTTGATAATAAGTATTTATCATTTTTCAATAATGTCTAAATTTAATAAGAATGTTAAAAAAATCTTAAATATATTAGTTTGTAAGTGCGCAAATAAATACACAAATGGACCAATTTTCGTTAAGAAACACATGTACGTATATATTTTTTAATGATTTTATTTAAACTTAAAATTAAAATTCTAAAACATGCGTTACCCAGATAATGTATTGATTTATTTTACTGCATTATTATATGATTTGAAATGTGTGTGGTATAATACAAAATCTTTTTTGAAAATTTGACAAATCTGCCAACGTCCTATGGGTATAACCTTATTATACTAAAAAAAAACTTTTTTTTTTCAAAATTTAATACATGCTAGATAAAAGAATAATCTTTCGAAATACATTTATAATTTTTTGTGGAAAAGAGTTAATACGTCTAAAATCTGATTTAAAAATGACATATTTCTGGTTTTCTCTGATATATAAAACTCTTAATATATAAAACAAAGTAGGGGTAGTTACACTATTTATAACTCGAGAATTCACGAAAAAAAATTATGAAGAAAATTCTTTTTCTCATACATTTTGTATGGAACGAATTCTCATCTTTTTGAAAGAGCTGCAGCAATTTGTAAGTATAATATTGAGTAGTGAGTGAATTCCAAAAATTTCAAAGGTCAAATGTCAATGCGCTGATTGTTTTGCTTTCGTTCACATATAATGCTGCCCGTCTTTCTTACACACTAAATGTCAACAGTTGAAAATGAGACAAACGGCGAACGTACGTTTGCGCTCCTCCAAAGGAAAAATACAATCTTACTAATATCTTACTTACTATTTATAATAATAAACGCGAAAGTTTGTATGGATGTATGTGTGTTTGTTACTCTTTCACGCAAAAACTACTGAATGGATTAATGAAACTTTACTTATTGTAAAGTTTCATGTATTCTTGAAGATAATATCTAGACATTCCCCTCGCCGAAACGCAAATTATATAAAATTCCCTCGATAGAAAAAAATCGAAAAATATACTCCAAAAATTATTAAATACACATTTGTTTCAGTTATTTTACAAGTTATAAGTATGAAAAAATCACAGTGTTTCTTTAAATGCTGTTTAAGACAACACCGGCGAGATTTTTGCTCTATTTTAAACGAGTCGTGTTTTATTAAATATTTTCACAATTTTCGCATTGATTTTGTCGCTTTAAATACTACCACGCTCCTCTAACATTCGTAATATAATATCTCTCCATCTTCTTCTTTTTGAGCCCGTTTGCTGCGACTAAACTAATTAACTCTCGTTTAGTGTCAAAGAATAAATGCGGACTTCCAATGCATATTTAGGCTAGGTTTTGCCAATTAATTAATATTTTTACGTAATTATTTGGCGTTCGACATTTCGGAGTGTCAATTCATAGAAAACACCTTCAGTGTTGCCAGCGTACATCGATATATATATTATATATTCCCTGTCAATATCGGTTCGGCTGTCAGCGGTGAAACGCTTATCGATCCGATATTGTATTTTGACATAGTATTATTTTTGAAGGTCGCACACTGGTTCCCATCGTAAAAGAAAGTGAACAATTTGTGATACGAACACTGCCCTTGATTCTGGTAAATAAAGCAACACCGACAATTCTAACTCTAGAGGCAGAGTGAGATGGTTCCAGCTTCACGCTCCAGATGGGAAAATTACGATGCCACGGGCCAGTGACTTGACGTTTCCAGCCATTGTTAGCTGAGATTGTTGTTTGTTGTGTCCGTCGCAGTGAGAAGAGGTTTTACACCCAACAGAATTCTTGTCCGTATTAAAGTTTGATTCGACCACTGTGCGGCGTTATATTTAACCGGAACCATTTACTGGCAGTTAAATAAATATCTGCTTGGAGCAGGTGGATAAGTTTATGTATCTGGTTAGTATGTTTACGAGAGATTGGAAGGCTGATAGAGATATTAAAAGAAGGGTAAATGCCGGTAACTCCATAAATGGAAGACTGAATGCCGTTGGCGCTAATGACAAAAGAAGCGAAGCCAGCAGTCCACAACGGAGTCCAGGTGCCTACCCTGATGTATGGTAAGGAGGCATGGAACTGGCAGAGAGGGATGAAATTAACTTAATGCTGTTAAAATGAGATCCCTGAGGCGTATGTGTGGTAAAATCATGTACGATTGTGTAAGAAATGTGGATAAAGAGAAAGAAAGTAGTGTCAAAAGAATATATTACGCAAATGTGAATGGTAGAAGAAGTCGGGGACGCCCGAGGAAGACATGGCACGATTAAGTGAATCAGATACTTGAGACGGGCCATATCAAAAATCAGAATAATAGAAGAGTATGTATGAGACAATGCATGAATGTGAGTGAGGCAAATATTGTGTGCCAAGACCGAGTTGTTTGGCGGTCCGTCCTCTCTGCCTACCCCTGCGGAGAAACGGCGTGACGGTTAGTTAGTTAGTTAACTATTTATTTATTTATATTATTATTCGGCTTGACGGCCGGCGTAGTGCAGCGGTAAGGCGCTTGACAAGCATTCCGAAGGTCGCGGGATCGAAACCCCGCGTAGCAAATAAATTTTATTTGATTAATTTATTAATTAAAAAATTCTGGAATTTTACTAAATCTCAGCGAAACGATAACTGTGGATATCCTAATAACCTTTTTTTTTAAGAAAAATGTGCTGACAGTATCGAGGGTATAGTTAATCTCTTTGCTGACTCATTTAAAAGTGTTTACGACAAAGATATTCCTGTCAATGCAGTCCCCACTACTTCAGTGGAAGAGTCATTAAACCTAAGCCAATGTTTCATAAAATTAGAATCTTTAAAAAGGGGCATAAACAAATTGGATAGTAATAAATCTGCTGGACCTGATGGTATTCCTCCCATATTTTTAATAACTTGCATTGATAGTTTGATATATCCCATACAAAAACTTTTTAACAAATCCTTAGCATCTGGCTGTTTTCCGGCTCTGTGGAAAAAGAGTTATTTAACGCCTATTCATAAAAAAGGAGACAAAAGCGATATATCAAACTATAGACCTATTTGTATTATGTCTGCTTTACCCAAACTTTTCGAGTCATTAGTATTAGATACCATTGTAAAACCTATCAACAATATTATTGTTCCTAACCAACATGGCTTTATCAGAGGTCGATCTACCTTAAGTAATTTAACTATCTATAATAATTACATATCCGAATCCCTTAGTCTGAAACAACAAGTGGATTCTATATACACTGATTTCAGTAAAGCATTTGATAAGGTTCGACATCACATTCTTATATCCAAACTCCGACTGTTAGGCATCAAAGGAAGTTTATTGACATGGATTATCAGTTACCTCAGTAATAGAGTGCTTAGTGTGAGGATTAATTTTATAGAATCCTATGTATTCGAGGCCACAAGTGGTGTCCCGCAAGGGTCCCACCTCGGCCCAATATTCTTCTTAATATTCATTAATGACATTGTAAACATATTTAAAGATGTACAAGTCCTACTTTTTGCAGATGATCTAAAATTGTTTAAAAAAATACGAAATATATATGATTGCCTAATTTTACAAGCTAATTTAGATGAATTTTTTAAATGGTGCGAACAAAATATGTTATTTTTGAATACTGAGAAATGTCAAGTAATACGATTTTCCAGAACTCATTCTCATATTTTACATGAATATAATTTAAATAATGTTAAATTAACACCAGTATTACAAATTCGCGACTTGGGAGTTATATTCGATTCAAACTTAACATTCACACCACATATAGATAATATAACTAATAAGGCTTTAAAGATTCTTGGCTTCCTTTGTAGAACCCTAACTGATTTTAAAGCCTTGGATTGCATGAAAACACTCTACATTTCATTAGTTAGATGTCAAGTTGAATATAATTCACCTATTTGGTCCCCTTTCTATAAAGTACACTCTAACAAAATAAAACGAGTTCAACACAAATTTCTTAGGTACTTAAATTTCAAACTCAAAATTCCAATAGAAAACATTAATTATTTAAGTTTAATGAATCGACTAAATTTAATTACGCTGTCTGACAGAAGAATCATTTTAGACCTAATTTTATTGTACAGAATTATGAACAACCTAATTGACAGCCCTGCCATCGTTTCTACTATTAAACTTCTTGTACCGACAAGGAATACTAGACAAAATATAACATTCTTTTGCAACACATACACAACTAACTATCAATCACACTCACTTACCAATAGGATGCATTATTTAGGCAACAAGTTTGATGGTATTGTAGATGTATTTGCTGATTCCCTTTACATTCTAAAATGCAATTTAAACCAACACTTTGTTGAATCCTACAAATTATTGTAACATGGGTATAATATATTTAACGATTTGATTTGTTATTGTAATGTTTATATTATATTTTGTTCTATGTTATTGTTAAATATTACATTGTTTAAAATATTTCACGGGTTTTCACAAGATTATACAAGTGTTTTTTTTTTTTTCTTTAAAAACTACTTGTATATTCTTAAAAGTTTTTTCACTTTTATAACTTTTGGTATAAATTCTATGTATGTGTTATCCTAGATATCTTAAATATTATTTTCTAATCTATGTAAAAGCCCCTACGGGCGTATAACAACAATAAATAAATAAATAAATTTGTGTTATTTCACAATTTTTTCATTAAAAATAATATATAGTATATTTGCGGCACGTTCCAGACTGGAAGATACTCTCAGCATCGCCCTGGTGTAAGACCACCATTCAGAATTAAAACGTTGCTTGAAATGGCTTTTGCCGTGTTTGGTGACCAGATCTGAATAGACAGGTACTTCCCCATCTTCCTCTTCCCTATCTCCTTCCCCTCCCCACTACCTTCTGCCTCACAACATACCCCAATTGGGGATGCCATAGTCTCACTAGCTTCAGATGGGAGCAGTTGGGACTCTTGTAAAAATATACATTTATAAAACCCATGCGAATAGTATGATGCTAACATTGATTATTATTATTGTGTCAACGGTACCCATAACCGCCTTCAAAAATGGTATAAAATATAGTAGGATATTTTTTTCGATTTGCAAAATTTAGTTTTTCCGAAGTCGTATTTATTTGATTTGTTTTAATAATCTTGAAAACTATGTGTCATTATCATATTGATATTTGGTTCATTTGTTGGAATGAAAAATTAGCCCAAGGGCGGTTAAATTGAAAAAAGTAATCGAAATCTTATTGGTGTAAATCTAATAAATGTGTATTATTATTATTGGCACTATTAACCTTTAACTACTGACGTGATTTATTTTACGTAGTCTCTAATGTGGGGGCCTGGGCGGCCTATTACTTTAAATGCCTATGTATTAGAGATCCATGAAAATTTTGAGGTCCAAATTATTATTTATAAAACAATTTAAATAAAATTAAACACTTTGTAATTGTTAAGTAACTTAGATTTGACAATTTGGATGTTATATAATATTTTTGGCAAAAATCAGAAATCAGTCTGTATTAACTATTAAACTAAATAAAAACAATGAACTCGCTTTTATTATAATAATAAACTTTATATAACCAACTTGAGTAAAGTTGTTTATGTTTATTTTAATATATTAAAAATCAACTTTAAAAAAGTCACGTAAGTACTGACGATGGGTCAAAGAGGCCCACAAGAAAATTTTAAATGAATTTACATAAAGAAACTTAATTTGAAGCTACTGGAAGCGACGTACGCGTCGCGCGCGAGGGGGGGGAGGTTGTATTTCGATATTATTATTGTTGCTAGGACGGGACGGCCCCCACATAAGCAGTTAAAGGTTAAAATATTATCCAGCAACACGTTAAAAGTTAAAACTCAAAAAAATGATTGTAAACATCAATAGATAACTACCATATAATAAAAATGTTAATAGTACTATAGACAGCCTTGTTTTATAAAGCATAATTAAAATTCTAAATCTAAAATTGTTTATAGTTATAATAACAATATCAGGACTATGTCATTTGGATACTCGCTTGTACCTAGATTGCATGCAGTTCCATTCAGAATTGTAACTTTGTTTAAAATTACTTTAGCCTTGTTAAGTGACCAGATCTGAATACCCAGATATTGAGAATATCTTTGAGAATAGCCAGATATTGAGAATATCTTTGTAAAATCCATATAATTCACACAGTAAATTAAATACGCGCAAAACTCTGTAATAGTACCATCTGTGAAATTTACAATGCCTTACGAGATGTGGACATTTTCAACCATGACTTAAAATCATTTAAAATGCAGCTTAATAAATTAATAACTTAAAATACTTTTTTCTTTTTTCTTCTCTTTTTTGTGAAAATTATATTATTATCAACCATAGTAAATAGTATAACCATGTTGGTTAATAATTTTACATTTTTATTTATTATGTTTTATGTTCTTCTTTTTATGTTTTTCTTTATTATGTTTATATTTTTTTCTTTTTGTCATTTAATAAGTTGAGTAGGTAAAAATACTAAACCAATATTTAACATAATGGAACTTAATTGGTCTACAACATATGAATTTTATTGTTATAAAATTATTTTATGACTGTATGACTGTTTCCTCAATAAAAAGAAATAAAATAAATAATTTAATAAAATCCTTGTAGACCGCCCCTCTCCCCCTCCCCCCTTTGTTATGTATATGTCGTAGGCCGATCGTAAAATCAGGCAGGTCATGATTTGCCTAGCCAGATCGTGAAGTGTCTCAGGCGCATCATGCCTGATTTTACTTTGGTCTGCGACATGTATAAACCGTAGGTTAAGAATAATAATTTGTTCCAGTCTGAAAATGACTTTAACAAGCTGAAACCGGTTACGGTCAAATAAATTAAAGTGGAAATAGGTTTCATATTTGTTTTATTATAATAAAAAGAGTGTTTTAAGTATATTATAATCGAAAGTTAAATTACATTAATTTAAATCTACTCGTAATTAGTGCTTACTCATTCTGTTACCAATAAAAATAAAATAAAACAATTTATATAAATGAACAAACTCTCGATTTTTGTGAAATCTCCGCCAATTTTGTCGATTGTTATTATTTGTCGTGCTGCCTCATTGTCAACGGGAGCACAAAAGACATCAAAAAACCTCGTCAAGTGAAAAGTAAATTTAACAGAAATTGATAATAAGTTCTTACGCCTTCTTACTGGTTTTGTTTGCAATCGAAGGAGAAAATGTTTAAATTCCTCTCCCACGATGCACGACTGAGAGTATAAGTGAAGATAATTGGATTGTGCCGGAACATTTACCTCTGTCAATCATTGATTCCGTTCTACAATAATAATATCTACTATAATGAAATTGCTTTCTCATGGCAGGTTGTTGTTATTATTATGCTTAAAACCCGGGAAAGTGTAGATATTACTAGCAGACCCGGCCACACTTGCTTTGGCTAACGAAACACAACGCCACGCCATTACCCAACCTTTAAAACCAAAGCCATCTGTTAAATCAAATTCATACAGCCCGTTTGCCAGCCTGCTCCCTTTATTTACATATTTCAACCAATTTACACAAGATCTTGACAAACTATATACATAAAAACCTTTTGGCGAAAACCGCATGAAAATCCGTTGCGTAGTTTAAAAGATCTAAGCGCACAGACAGCGGGAGCGACTTCATTTTATAGATACTACGAGTATGTGAAGATTCATAATGATTTTTTTTGGTTAAATGACATTTGATCCCCCCACAATTGGCCCACGGCATACTTATATACAATACGCAGTCGGTTCAGGGAAATACGGTATAGCTACTTACACAAAATATAAGTAAGTGTCACCGAAGGGGTGTGCAGAGAGGATTTACCGCCGAATAACAAAAGTGTATAACATATTTTCATTCAAATGCATCAAGGATAAAACTACTTTTCTATATAACTAGCTGTTCCCGTCTGGAGCCAGTGAGACTATGTCATCCCCATGGGGTATGTTGTGAGGCTAAAGGTATTGGGGACGGGAAGAAGATGGAATGAGAAGTACCTGGCTATTCAGAGCTGGTCACCAAACACGGCTAAAGCCATTTCAAGCAACGATTCAATTCTGAATGGTGGTTTTACAGTAAGGCGATACTGGGAGTATCTTCCACTCTGAAACGTGCCACAAATATAGATACTATATATTATTTTTAAGTAATTAATTGAGAAATAATACTAATAAATTTTATTTAAGCACCAGTATATTTATATACAATTTGCAGTCGATTTAGTGAAAATGCGGTATACCTACTTACACAAAATATAACCACAGGACACTCAGTGCAATTTAAAACTTTTTTCTACGATTGCTCAAAATTTTTTGGTAATAATAGGCCACTTGCATGGATTTCATAACGACTTGAAAAAAATCATGTGGATAGATCTTTTTACTAAGATTAAGAAAATGTTAGTAAAATTGTTTAGAAATGTAC
Organism: Limnephilus marmoratus; assembly: GCA_917880885.1. Lineage (NCBI taxonomy): Eukaryota > Metazoa > Arthropoda > Insecta > Trichoptera > Limnephilidae > Limnephilus > Limnephilus marmoratus. The sequence goes on from OU862932.1 coordinate 33,496,356, forward strand.
AGTTGTTTTTATTTTTAAATAAATAAATCCATTATTTGGGCTCATGACGTCACTACATGAAAATGTCCCGTCGCCGAAAATGTTCCTATTAATTTTAAAAAATTCCACACTGATTTATTTTTTTTATATGGCATCACTTTGATTTCAGGCGAATTTTTGAATTCGTTCACTAGATTTATTGTTTGTTCTCTGCGAACTTATCATTTGATTTCACTTTTTGACAGATGTTCTGAAGAGAACCCCGTACATTTTAGATGTACGGGGTTCTCTTCAGAACGTGAAGAAGATGTTGGTACGTGTTTCAGAGTTATAATGATTATGGTGCTGATTTTAACAAAATAAAATTTTATTATATTCTTATTATTATTATAATTTACAAGCACAAGTATATTACATTGAATTTAGTAATATATACGCTGTACAATATAATGATTTATGATCAACAAGATGGATCAAGGAAAAAAATATTTATGAGATGTAATATTTTTGGTATGCCTCGTTATTCTCCTGTGCCATTCGTGTGGAAAACGTTCTTTTTTTTAAATGATTTTCGGCTATGTAATTATCGTTTTTTCACACCTATAAAATTATGTCCCGTATTTCCGGTTTATAAAAAATGGTCTGATTTTTCGGATTGAAATTTTCAAAAAATCCCCAGGGTTTCAAAAATACGATTAAAAAAAAAAAAAAAATACAGAATGTCTTAAAATATTTGCCTAAACCGGAAAAAAAATTTAAAAAATGTGATGCAAGTGGCCTATTTTGAATATTTTCCGTTCACATTAAAAAAAAATAATACCTCCGAATTTTAATACGAAAACATACAAACTGATTGTAGCCAATGAATTCGCCTATCTTTTTTCAAAAAATATTATAAAATCGTAAACTTCTACTTAATTACTTAGAAATAAGGGAAAATTTGTCAAAATTGGGAACAAAGCAATTCTAGGTATTTTAAATAGTGCCATATTATTGCAAAAAGCGCTCCAATGGATAACTAAATATCCCCGAAGCCGAAGGGGTGTCCAGAGAATACCGCCGAATGACAAAAGTATTAAACATATTTCTATTAAAAGCACCAAGGATAAAACTACTTGTATATCCGCGTATAAATGTAACCTTCTTCCAAAGAATGAAGAATCTTCGAAATTGTACAAAGGACAATTATTAAAATTATATTAAAAAAATCCTTAGACTACCCAACAGAACGCCTGTTTGAAGAATTTCAAGTACCCACATTTAAAGATTTATATATTAAAAATTCATTGATTCAAATTATAAAGGAAAAAGATAAATATCCATTTTTAAATGAAAACAGAACTCGACTTAAACATGTTTTTCTATGCCCAAAACTAAATACGTCTTTTGCACAGCATCATTATACTTACCAGGGAAGAACTTTTTTCAATCGTCTACCAGAAGAAATCAGAAGCATTAATGATAAAACCCGAATACTGCTCTCTGTCAAGAGACATTTTAAAAATATTCTTAAGAAAAAAATTACTGTCAATTAATCTTATAAATATCCTTAGTTTTCCATTACATTCTTTCTTTTTTTTTAAAATTCACACCATTATCAAACAAATACTGCAGCTCACATATATTTATGTACAATTAATTATTTAAGTACTAACTTATAACTAATAACTAATAGCATTTATGTACACTCCCCTTCCATACACAAGCAAATGCTTTAAATGGAAGGGTAGTAAAAAAAAATACCTGTAAAAAAAAAATTATATATTTGTTGTAAAATTGTAATTATAATAAATGTTGCAATAAATAAATTTAAAAAAAAAATAAAAATAAAAATAAAAAAATATCAACAATGCTAAAATGTTATGTGTTAATGCTAAAATGTTATGTGTGGTCGGTCTTGCTCTATGGATGTGAAACATGGACCTTGAAAGTAAATACCATGAACAGGTTAGAGGCTTTTGAAATGTGGCTTCACCGGAGAATGCTCAAGGTCCCATGGACCGACATGATCACCAACATAGAAATTCTCAGGCGGGCTAGAGCAGATAGAGAACTGCTTACATTAATAAAAATCAGAAAAATTTCATATCTGGGTCATATACTTCGAGGGGAGAAGTATCACTTGCTCCATTTAATATTGAAAGGCAAGATAGAGGTCTCCGAGGGCCTGGTAGGAGACAAATGTCTTGGCTTCGTAATATACGAGAGTGGACCGGCATTAGAAGTGTGGAGGAGCTATTCCGGGCAGCGCAAGACAAAGAGACATTTTCAATAGTGATAGCCAACGTATAAATACAAAATACCAACACTGTAAATAAATTCGTTTGATATCCATTCCAACTTTTTATCAAAGATATTTTTGAAGTCGATTTTAGGTTTGAAATTGGCAAATAATGCTAAAAAAATATTATTTTATAATAATTCTAATTTTGGGGGACCAACTGTCGAGTGATCAACTGTCGGATCACCGAGTTGTCAGGTTACCCTTCTAATGTGTCTGAATCAGATAGAAAGGTGGTCAAGTTGATCTTTTGCATTTCGGATGCAGAACACGTTTGAATTCGTTTTTTTGCGTTTGTATTTTAACAACAAAAATGTCCCGTTCTAGCAGATCCTCACCGTCAATCTGTTTGAATGTTAAATAATGGATTTGCGGTTTATTCTCAGAACTTCTGTTATTTGCAGAAGTGCTCTGCGAATTATAAATAAGATAGGAGAAGCGCATTACATTATAGATTAAACATTACCCATTAGGCTGGATCAATGAGTAATAAATTAAATAATTTTTTTTCATATAAAGTTAATATAAAATTATGTTTACAATGTTTGCAGTAAGTTCTAGGGACGTTGATATCTACTCGGGTCTAGGTAAATTGACCGAAACGCTAGTTTTTCGAATTGATATAAGTATGTATACAGTACGTACAAGAGTATTTTATTATAGAATGGATAATATACCAATATACAACCTAACCTAACAGTATCTCGTTAGTCATAAGCAAATGTAATATATGTTTTAAAAGTTGATTAACAATTTCTAAAAATATGTCTTTCGGTCGGTCAATTGCTGTTCGAAAAATTAGCCTTTCGAAAAATTTGTCATTCGAAAAGCTGAAATTTGAACAATTGATTTCAAAAATTTGAATTCGAAAAACATGTCTGCTCCCTATCTACTCTGAGAATCATTCTGGTAAAAGCCACGGATATAAGATCGTATTAACAAAAAATTCCGCCTACGATAGCAGATGAAATCCACACTGCTGTCCAGAAACACCAAGATATTAGTGTACAAAAACACTTACTAAACCATTGTTCAGTTACGCAGCTGAGATTTGGTACTAACTAAGAGGAATGAGCGAGAACTGGATGTTTTTTAAATGAAAAATTTGAGGCTTATCTTCGGACTGGTTCTAGAGAATGGCTTTTGGCGCAGACGTTATAACAATGAACTCTATACTCTGTTTAAGGAGCTAAACATCACAAAATTTATAAAACTGGGAAGACTTCGGTGGCTGGGTCATGTGGAGAGAATGACCGAATATCAAGCACCAAAGTCCCTGCTGAACTCAAGACCGATAGGGCGAAGGATCCTGGGAAGGCCAAGATTAAGATGCAGCGACAACGTCCTCACAGACATATTTACCTTGGAGCTTCTAAACTGGAGAGAGCTGGCACAAAATCGAGATGAGTGGAGGAAGACTCTTGAGGAGGCCAAGACCCACCAGGGGTTTTAGAGCCAAGAGTGTAGATGGCGATGATTGAAAAAATTAGTACATAAATTTATTAAGTACATATTTAAAAGAATTTTAAAATTCATTGACAGCCCAGCCTATCAGACATTTCATTGCATGTCCGTTTCTCCCAGGTTCATGAGTATTACGTATCGAGAGTTACGGTAAACGTAATCCACAGTTCGATACGTAATTTGATCAACAGACGGTTACGAGAGATTCGTATTTTGCTCTGTGTGAACGTGAGATGATTTGTTGGCTTTATAACTGCTCGTATTACTACCTGCTCCTACATTATCTTAGAAGTTGGTCAAGTTTCAAAGTGGTGAATAGATACTCTCAGTATCGCCCTTGTCAAAGATTGCCATTTAGAATCGAAGCTTTGCTTGCATGGCTTAAGCTGTGTTTGGTTACCAGATTTGAATAGTCAGGTACTTCCTTCCTCTTCCCCATTTCCTTCCTCTCCCCACTACCTCCAACTTATCCCAATTGGGGTTGCCGTAGTCTCACTGGCCCAGACGGGAGCAGTTGGGAATCTGGTGCGGTATTCATATTTTTTTTAAATAACACATAGAAAATTTGTGGTACGTTCCAGAGTGGAAGATTCTCTCGGTATCGCCCTGGTGTAAGATCACCATTCAGAATTGAAACGTTGCTTTAAATGGCTTTAGCCATGTTTGGTGACCAGATCTGAGTAACCTGGTACTTCTCTACCTTCCTATTCCACATCTCTCTCCTCCCCCACTACCTTCACCTCACGACATACCCCAATTGGGGGTGCCTTGCTCCAGACGGGAGCAGTTGGTACTATTGTGCGATATTCACACATTGATTTTTTTTATAATATATCAGCATTTGCGGCACGTTCCAGAGTGAAAGATACTCTCAGTATCGCCCTGGTGTAAAACCACCATTCAGAAATAAAATGTTGCTTTAAATGGCTTTAGCCGTGTTTGGTAACCAGATCTGAATACCCAGATACTTCCCCACCTTCCTATTCCCCACCTCCTTCTCCTCCCCACTACACTCAGCCTCACAACATACCCCAATTGGTGTGTCAGAGTCTCACTGGCTCCAGATGGGAGCAGTTGGTACTCTTGTGCGGTATTCACGCATATAAAAAATATATAGTTTATTTGCAGCATGTTCCAGACTGGATGATACTCTCAATATTGCCCTGGTGTAAGACCAAAACTCAGAATTGAAACGTTACTTCCAATGGCTTTAGCCATGTTTGTTGACCAGATCTAAAAAGGCAAGTACTTCCTATAGCCTCACAACACACCCCAAATGGGGATGCCATAGTCTCGCTGGTTTCAGGCGGGAGCAGTTGGGTTTCGTGAGCGGTGAATACATAAAAAAATGTTAAAATTTTAAAAGAATTGCCTGTAAGTTAATATAGCATCACATGCAAAAAACTTATGATAAAACTGTGATTGAACGCCATCAAAATTAATAATAGCATTTTAAAATATTCACGACAGAAATATAACATCTTCAAGAAGAATGAGCTATCAATTAAAAACCTTTACAGACAACGTTATTTCTAAACATCATGACCATTGAACGAAAGTAAAACTTGCTTTAGTAAAACTTGCTTTAGACCTTTGGAGGCGGACATGGTACACCTCCTCAGCCACCAAATATTCAGGTTAAGCCTTGCAGCTGAATACATTAACTTGTCAGAATTATATAGAAACACGCTGTAAAACTGTGAATTTAGTATTTTGAACCTATTTACTTTACTTTCGATGAACATTCAGCTCTTGAAGAGTTTTGGCCTCTTTGATGAAGATATTCCACTTCTAATGATCTTGTGTATTTAACATCAGCTTTATTATTCGATTTCTTTAGTTGATTGATGTGTATCGTGAGCCCTACTTCAATTTCTTAATTGGTCCTATGCTGCATGGAGTACCAAAGACACCAAAATTTGGGAAGCCTGTTACATTTCATCACTCCAACGCATCGATGATCTTCCCCTACTTCTCTAAAATTGTGCGTTTAGAATTTTGTACCCATTTACTTTATTTTCGATTAACATTAAGCTCTTGAAGAGTTTTGGCCTCTTTGATGATGCTATTCCACTTCTGGTGATGGTGTTCATTTTACATCAACGTATAGGTAGGTCTTCTAACACTCATTCATCCTGCAGCTTTATTATTCGTCTTCTTTAATTATTTGCTGGGTATCGTGAGCCCTACTTCAATTTCTCTAGTGGGGTTTCCACATCTCCAATTGGTCCTATGCTGCATGGAGTACCAAAGACAACGAAATTTGGGAAGCCTGTTATTTTTAATCACTCCAACATATCGGTGATCTTCCCCTACTTCTCGAAAACTGTGCATTTAGTATGTTGTACCTATTTACTTTCGATGAACATTCAGCTCTTGAAGAGTTTTGACCACTTTGATGGTGATATTCCACTTCTGGTGATCGTGTACACTATACTTCATTGTATTGGTATAATTGATTGGTTTGGTTCGCGGACTGTCAAAATTGAATGCACTAATTTAGGATATTTAATACATTATTTTTTAAATGTGAATAACTAACAAGAGTCCAAGCTGCTCCCATCTGGAGCCAGTGAGATTATGACATCCCCAATTGGGGTTTGTTATGAGGCTGAAGGTAGTGGGCAGGGGAAGGAGATGGGGTAAAGCAGAGATGGGGAAGTACCTGGCTATTCAGATTTGGTCACCAAACACGGCTAAAGCCATTTCAAGCAACGTTTTAATTCTAAATGGTGGTCTTTCACCAGGGCGATACCGAGAGTTTCTTCCACTTCGGAACGAGCCGCAACTAAAATATTATTTTAAATGAATTAATTGTGAAATAACACAAATTAATCATATGAAATTTATTTACGCACGCCGGGATTCGACCCCGCGACCTTCGGATTGCGAGTCAAGAGCATTACCCCTTGACCATAGAGGCCGTCATTAACACTAAAAACTGAAAGATATATTCTCGTTCTACATTTATCAATAAGAATAATCTCGATCCTTGTTTTATTTAATTCAATCAACATTTTACACAGACAGCCTATTTCTCTACGTACAAGATTCTTCTGTAAAAACTTAACTAAAATATTATCTACATTTCAACACTGATATTCCATCTTCCGATGTTACAGACAATCAATTTCTCACACTACTTCAGCAAAGTAGGTAAACCACACACTTCTGTCCCGAATCACTAATCAATACTACAATTTCTTCTTCTTCATTATTCTTCCGTACCAAATCCCAATCACTAATCACCTTGCAAACAATCGCTGCCGCTCCCAGCGCGAGGTAACACAGAGTGCCTCGTATAATAACCGTAAGGCGACACACTAAACGCTGCTTCTTCTAGTATAGTCATGAATGATAAAGTGTATAATGTACTCATTACATTACCTTACTTAAGAGGGCATTACCAGAGAAAACCAGAAATGTCATTTTCAAATCAGATTTTAGACGTATTGACTCTTTTCCACTAAAAATTATAAATGGATTTCGAAAGATTGTTCTTTTATCTAGCACTTGCATGTAATAAATTTTGAGAAAATTTTTTAATTTTTAGTATAATTTTATAATTTTTAGTATAATTTTAGGTTATTCCATAGGTCGTTGGCAGATTTGTTCAATTTTCAAAAAAAGATTTTGTATTATACCACACCCATTTCAAATAATATAATCATGCAGTAAAATAAATCAATACATTATCTAGCAAACGCATGTTTTAGAATTTTAATTTTAGTTTCAATAAAATCATTATAAAATATGTACGTACATGTGTTTCTTGACGAAAATTGGTCCATTTGTGTATTTATTTGCGCACTTACAAACTAATATATTTCAGATTTTTTAACATTCTTATTTTGCTTAGACATTATTAAAAAATGACAAATACTTATAATCAAAAAATAACTACAAAAAGTACATTATTTTAATAGTTTTATCATCACGCCTTTCAGCATTTTTGGATGAAGGTATAAATTAAAGCTAATTTGAATTGAAATAAATTCGATATTGAGTTAAAATTTAAAAAAGCTGGTACGGAGAATAATTAATCTTTCTCATTGTAACCACCCTGCACGATCGTAAGAACAACTTTCGACAAAATGTGGATTTTCGTCCGCTGGCTGGTTAAACGCTCTTAAGGGGAACGACTGTGCGGTCTATTTCAAATAAAAATTAAATTTGAATTTGAGGCTGAAATAAACAACCAATCTGAACAATATTTTTTTAATCAAAAGGAATCTTTGCAGACATTCAGCCGACCAGGGATCGAATCTTACGAAATCCAAAAAAAAATTCTATTTTGTAAAATAATATCCTATCTTCGAACCACTTTAAAGCAAAAGAATATACAAAATAAAACGACATCTAGCGACTCGGGAGGAGAAACCACAAATACTAATAGGATGACCAAATGTATAGGAAAAAGTGCACAGGAATTCAACGACAAATAGAAAAAATCATCGGTAACATTTATCAATAAAAAAGTGCTTGGTAGTCTCCCCACTCTTGTCTACTTTAGTTTTCTGAAGGTTTACTACTACCGAGTATGATTTTTTTTATTACATCACTCTGATTTTTTATTATAAAATATATATTATTTAAAAAAATCTTTATTTTATAGGTAACTTTGGCAACTATTTATGATTTACTGATAAATACTTCTTTTTTAAATTTGCTCTTTTTGCTCCAAAAACAAGACGAAAAATAAACATTTTAAAATAGAAGTTATTATATAAACCAACTTGATTAGCTTTAATTTAATTTACAAATGACCGATTTTCTTTAGATCACAAATTTGTCATAAGTAAATTAAAAATATGTTTATGTTGTTTTATTATTTTCGATTACAGTGGATACAGAACAAATATGTTTTTAATAATTAAAATTGACTCACAAAAATTCTAAAATGAGAAATTGAAATTTTAATTTTATTTCCTGACCTGTTTTACATAATTTAATTTTAAAACAAAATAAGTAGAAGGGTACATATCCTTATTGGATGTATGCTATACCTTTCCGTTAATAAAAAAATATTATTCTGTTTGTTTAGATACGAGTGTTTTGACCTCAATTTAAAATTTAAGTTTTCTATGAACAAAGTCGCGTAGCTGCTCCTCTTAACATAAAGTGTATATGTATTCTTATGACAAATCTGAATCACCGATGTTTAAAAGATACTGAGTATGTCCATAAAAGCATTTTTTGCGTGAATACCGCACAAGAGTCCCAATTGCTATTTGGAGTCAGTGAGATTGTCTCATCCCCAATTGGGTGTGAGGCTGAAGGTAGAGGGGAGGGGCAGAAAATAGGAAAAGGAAGAAGAAGAAGAAGTATCTGACTGTTCAGATCTGGTATAAAGCCATTTCAAGCAACGTTTCAATTCTAAATGGTGGTCTTAAAACCAGGGCGTTGCTTTAGTGTATCTTTCACTCTTGTATTATTTTTAGTTATTTTTTTGTGAATGGTGCGGCGTGCGCAATTAAATTTTAAATTTAATTTAATTGCGCACGCCGGCATTTGAACTGGCGACCTTCGGCTTGCCGATAAATGGAAAATAATAATTAAAAATTTAACACATTACATATTTTAAAAAAGTTTAATGAACTTTTTTTTCAACAAGTTAGGACTGTTCAAAATCATGGGATTGAACACATCTACGATAGATGTGTTCCAAAAAATCAAAATTATCATTTTGTGGAGTTAGTATCTTTTAAAAATCAGTGATTCATTTATACAATGAACAAATTCTTTGGCATGATTTTGGCAACGGATAAACGATGACCCACCTTTAACAAGAATGCCAATTTTGTTTGAGATAATGATACCATAAAAAAACTAAAACTACCCCTAGACATAGGGACTATAGTATGCCCAAATTAAGGGTATATTGTGAAGATTAGGTACCTATTCCCGCTTCCCAAATTGTGAAGTGATTGTAAATTGATTATGTTATTCCTTCTTATAAATATAGATTGATTAGGTTTGTGTTGATGTTTATTAAGTTTAAGTATACATTCTGAGCTTTTTTGGCCGTTAATCATTTTAAAATAAAAAAAAATTATGCGTTTTAAAATGATTAGTTTGTCACTTTAAAATGAAGGTTCTCAACATGTTTAAAAGCCAATACGATTAGATCCATCAACATATTTTTTTTAAATTTTGGAATATTGGTTTGTCTTCTAAACTCCGATTTTGCCAAGATCAAAAGACTGCAACAACAATTAATATTAGGAACCATGGTGGCATTATACTCGCACATAGTTTTACAGAATCTTTCACTGATATATCTTCTAATAAGCTGGATGGACAGGGTTACGAATGAAGACGTTATGGATCTAATGAAAACGATCTTAAAGGTAATCCTTAAAAAACATAGACTTACAGATACAGACCAAATATTCAACCACTGTGACGTACTAGACATACGACAATTATACGTTAAATCGCTACAAAATTACATTTTTGACCAAAAAAACAACCTTCAACAAACACAAAATATCACAAACAGACCAGTTAGACAAGCATAGATACAAAGAAAACTTAAAAACTCCGACGGTAAATACAAGTTTTGGACAAAGACACTACCAATATCAAGCTATAAAAGCATTCAACAGTCTAACACTTGAAAATAAAATTGAGGAAAACAAAAATAAATTCCGACACAAAATTACAAAATGGATTAAAGACCAAAATAGACAATACTACCAAAATATTATAGCATAAAATACTAAAAAAAAACATACAAGTAACACACAAACACACAACACTTATTAAAAATATCGTTTTTAATCTTATATAATATTATTTATTCTTAAATTTACGTTAATTTTAAATCTCTACTTTTTAAGTTTAATTTATCTTAATCGTATGTTTTTTATTTACTTTTTTCTGTTTTTTCACCAATATTTTATATATATATATATGTATTGTGCATAATTTTGTATATGAAATGGAGGCCTCAGCACGGGTAAACCACCCAGTGAGGCCAACATCATTGAATTGTGTAAAAAAAAAGTAAATATATTGCATCTAAAAAAAAAAAAAAAAAAATGAATAAAGAAAAAGAAGTTATCAAAACTATAAAAATCCAGAATCTTCAATATCTTGGATATGTGATGAGACACCCAGAGAAGTATGAGATCCTGCATCTCATAATGCAGGGAAATATTACCGGAAGACGGGGTCTTAGAAGAAGTAGAACCTTATGGCTGGAAAACCTGAGACAGTGGTTTAGCCAGTCTACCGTGGAGCTGTTCCGGGCCGCAGTAAACAAAGTCCGCATAGCCAACATGATAGCCAACGTCCGGTGAACGGACAGGGCACAAGAAAAAGAAGAAGACATATCTTCTTCTCATATTTTGTATTTAGCGAAGGTATATTATTTATAATATATATTTATTATTTATTTTTGAAACAACTTTATGAGTAAAACCTCAAATTATAATATTTATTCATTGATGTCAAAATTCGCGACTCTCAAAAGAAAATTTAAAACAGAAAAAGACACGATCGGAAAGGAACCCAGAATCTTAACCTTGACCTATAGGGCCCTTGCCAGGGCTCTGCTCTTCCTGGAAGCGACAGTATCTTTTTCTGATTTTTCTATTTCAAACTTCCATTTGAGAGTCCCTAATATTGTCTTCAATAATTAAATATTTTTATTTATTGCTTCCACAATATTTATAGAATTAGTTTTCAGGTGGAAGCAAATAGTCGGGGTCGAGCTATGAGAAAGTTCTAATCTAAACAACGAAAGTAGAGGCATAGAATATAAGAAGCATATAAGCCTCTACTTAGAATTCCTTTATTTAATTTACATTAAAAAAAACATGTTAAATGAATACAATTTGTTTGCACTTCGCCGCATTTCAAATCCAAGGTTCTCACTTCTGCCAGTGATGTTTTTTCTACAAAATGAGTATTATTTCTAGACAGATCATTTTAGCCTCCTAAGCATATCTGTAAAAGGTAAGGAGGAGATAGCACAACGCGCAAATCGACGTGTTTACGGGAGTTATTTTTAAAAATTTAAAAATAGGTATCCATTAAAAACGGTCCAAGCTCCTACCATGCCTATCTGCGTTAGTTTGCGGATACGAAATTAAATTTGACAGAAACCAAATTCATTTAGGCCACTCAGAATTTCAAAACAACTTACCAAATTATATAAGTTTTTCCGCAAAATATTAATGACAATATTCCGTAATAATGAAAGTAGACAATATTTACCTAAAGTAGATTACTTTTCTATTAAATATAATACCCAATTTACCGACTTATAAAGTATTAAATCCGTTTGCTTTTATTTTCAATGCACTATTTCCTTTGTGTTTAAATTAATGAGTTCTGTGACAAAAGGAAGCATTTTTTACGGAAGCATTTAAATAATGAATAGGTTTTTATTAGTTTTCTGAGTAAAGGTAACAGGTATAACAGTTCCAGGAACAATAGTTGTGTATTATCACATTTTTTGTAAAGTCTGCCAGTAATTTAGAATTCCTTTTACCACAATCTTCAGAAAACGACTGAAAGTTAAGTGTTTTAGGGCGCATTGTTAATAACCTTTTTTGGGCCAAAATATGTGAATATTAACTTTTTTTTCAATTGTGTTTGTGATTTATTTTATTCTTTATCATGTAATTGGTGGGCAAGAGGTATTGTCAAACATATTTGGTTCTCGTATATAACTCGGAAAAATATTATATGAATATCAGCGTATTTACATATATATAGAATATAATATAAGATCAATTTAATTATTAGTGTTCATTTCAGTAATATATTTTACAACCAATACAAATCAATATCAATATTAGTTTTTCACTTGCATTTTTTCTGTTTTACTCATGTTTTTCAAGTTTTGCATTGTTTTAATTCAAGTGCCCGTTGTGTTTGTTTTTTTAGCATTAACTCCACACAGGAAGCCCTGAGGAGAATAATTCCCTTCAGGGCTATATCATCTTTGGGGATGCTGGTCGTTTCGGGAAAGAAAGGAGAGGAGTTTTGGAAAGAAAAGGGATATTAGGAGTGGTTAGAATTCTGGGGATCAATGTTTCCAGGAGTGTCGTACGTATGAATCTATCCCTACCACTGCAGTCAAGGCGATGTTCCGAGAGAGTCCTGCTGGAGAGATCAAAAGATCTCCCTCAGCAAGTCTCTCCCGATCTTCCTCCCATTGGTGGAGAGATGCATAGACCACCAAGATACGGACAAACCTCACCCCATGAACCCGGACACCCTTCTAAGTCACCAAACGTAGCGATTGACTTGGGATGACCCAAGCCAGAGGTTTTAGTAATCCAATAAATGGTTCCCGGGGCGACAGTTCCCAACCCACTTCCCAAATTTAAATTGCATTGTTTCAATTTAAGTTTAGTTTATGCATATAACTAGCGCATCTGATGACAATCACAACCACCATATTGACTGTTTTTGTAATGCGGGTATCATTTGTAAAATTAACAGTTTTAGCCAAGTAATTATTATCACGACAAAAATGTGTCACACTTTCTCCTTTCTACTGAACTTTGAAATAGTTGCAGTCACCTGAATATTGCACAAATTAATAGACCAATGGTAGGCTATAAAATATTAATAACAAAAGAGAATTTTTTGGGTTTCGCGCTTGCTCTGTCGTTGCTGTAATTTCATTGTTTTGTTTTTTCACTTAATTTATTGGAAGGTTCAGCGACTTTCAAAAATATGATCATGATTTACAGGAACAAACTTCGATTTAGTGTTTTGAATGTTTTGTTACAAATTTTAATAATTCAAACTTTTTTTTGCCAATCTCTTTCCTTTCTCCACTATCACCATATATTTAAGAGTGCCAATATCCAAAGGGTTTCGGTCAACAGTATTCGAAAGCGGTATCACATAAAAAATAATTTAAGTCCTTTTGATAAATCATTTCAAAACAAAATGTTGTTTATTTTTTAGGAAACATTGGACTTGAACGAAAGACAGAAGAAATGCTTGATTCAATGGAGAAAATACAATGGATGACAGTGACGTATTCATAAAAGGTAAGGTAACGTATAATTGGACAGTTAAGATGAAGTTTAACTATAACCGTAATAATAATCAATTACCTCTGAATTGCATAGCCTTATTTTGTCTCGTTCTTCCCCCAGTCTCCTGCGATTCCGCAAAGTCCACAAAGTATTGTAGTACTATCACCAGCAGAACCAACTGCACGCTGACAAGTATTGCACAATTAGATTTCTTATACACAGTCCTATTTTTCTTAATGTTTTCTTTAATGCTAATATTAGTATTGTTGCACTTCACAGAATCCCGCACTTCCGGCGCACACCGGAACTTCCTGGTCGCCATTGTTGTGCTATTTAAATTTCGAACGATTTTCGAATTTGACGTTTTTGACACGGCTGTCAAACTTTTTGAAACTTTACCCATTTTATAAATAAATCAAATATGTCTAAATTCTACATATTATTATTTTAACACAATTTTAAACACTTCACATTTTTTAAGCAGTCGTTTTTATTATACTGTATTTATAATGATTCAACCAATTTCTTAAGCTTTTAAAGACGGCGATCGTCAATTCATGAATATTCAAATGTAGAACGAATAATCTATCAAAGTAGAACAAATCAAAAACTTATATTTTGATGATTCAAAATAGAATTTTAAACGATCCAATATCGTTTTTTATTAAATGGCAACAATCGGGTAATATATTTTTGACACCGAAATTAAGTTTTATCAATTTTGTTTTACGAACTTCCCGAGGGTCTTAATTTGGTGGAACTGTTTGACTATGGGCGATCGATTGTGCGCATGTCTTCCGCGCAGAAGACCCCGAGCCCGACTGACCAACTTTTCTTTAATCGGCTAAGTTTATGGCCCTGGTTCGTAACACTAACAAATGCGCACAGCAAAGTGTGCACTCGTCGAAAGGCCTTAAAACTGACTGCGCGCATTGGATAAAAACAATTAAAAAATTAAAATTTTACATACCAAACCATATCACATCTATATGTTTAATATGAATCGTTTACTGTAGCTACATATCTTATTCATAAAAAAAAATTACCGTTGATTTTGTAACTAAAAAAACTGATTTTCAAAGTTTTTAGTCTGCATTTTTGGATACCTATAACTGGTAGGATTGCATTTTCGCATTGTTCAGGGCTGCAGCACTATATGTCACCCCGATGATAGCTGATCTCCGATAAGAGAAAGTGACATAAAAAATTAATTGAATTAGTACCCTAACCTAACCTAACCTTACAAATTAATATAACTTTATAAATGTCTAAGATTCATACTTAATAAAATGCAATGCAAAATTAAATAAAAAATCATCTTTACATCTACAATATTTAACGGTATTAAATTTTTTTTTTCACTTTAAGTTTAATTTGTGACCATTTTATAATATCTGAATACATTTTTTTAAATAAATATTTATTTACTTTGTAAAAAAATATATACTGCTCTATGGGTTTAACCCTTTCGCCGCGTGAGTTAATTTTACCAACCGGTTATTGAAACTGTTAACCAGTTGGGGATTGTAATACATATCGGTGGAATTTCATTACCTCTTTCTCCGACCATACTCACTTTTCTAGTTAAACGGTTAGATCGGTTTCACAACGGGTGGACGACAGCGGAAACTTGTTCCATAAAAAGATATTTATTTGTGAATGAATTTTTTTTATTTATTTGGGGTTATTGCGTGACGATGTGCATTATTGAAGACAGAATGAATTGATGTAGGAATTAAATGTGATATATTAATTATAATGAGGACAATATATCACAAATCACGAGTTCTAGAGTCATGAAATTTAACCATACATAGTAAGTAGTTCTGACGTGATGAAAATTGCACCACTGGCTGAATTTTAAGGCAAACGCAACTAATTTCAGCCACCAGCATTTTTCTTCCCTATTCCACTACCTTCAGCTTTACAACATCCGTAGTTCAATTGGGGATATAATAATCCATTGAGTTGGGACTCATCCAATTGGAGATATAATAATCCATGGAGTGGGGATTATTCACTTGAGTTCATTGGGAATATAATAATCCAAAGAGGGGATTGTTCAATTGAATTCATTGGGGATATAATAATCCACTGAGTTGGGACTCATCCAATTGCGGATATAATAATCCACGGGTGGGGATTGTTTATTTCAGTTCAATTGGGGATATAATAATCCACAGAGTGGGGATTGTTGAATTGAGTTCAATTGGGGATATAATAATCCACAGAGTGGGGGTTGTTGAATTGAGTTCAATTGGGGATATAATAATCCACTGAGTTGGGACTCTTCAATTGGGGATATAATAAACCACGGAGTAGAGATTGTTCATTTGAGTTCAAATGGGGATATAATAATCAACAGAGTGGGGATTGTTCAATTGAGTTCGATTGGGGACATAATAATCCACTAAGTCGGGACTCATCCAATTGGGAATATAATTTGGGAGGCGGGAATGGGTACCGCCGCCCCGGGAACCATTTATTGGATAACCAACACCTTCGCCACAGCTCACCCCAAATGGTTCGCTTGGTGACTTAGCAAGGGTGCCCGGGTTCATGGGGATGAGGTTTGTCTTGGACTTGGTGGCGGATACGTCTGTCCATCTACTGCATGGCGGGCCGAATCGGGAAATACTGGTTGAGGGAAATCTTTTGATCTCTCCAGCCGGACTCTAACGAACCATTGCCTTACAACGCATTAGAAGGGATGGATTCACACATTCGCCTTTCCTGGACATACTAACCCCCAGATTCCTATCACTCCTCATACCGGAATTCCTTCCCACCCTTTTTTTTTCCTTTCCTTAAAAATATCCCCCATACAGCACTCCCAAAGATGACATAGGCCTTGGGGGAATTTATTATACTCAGGGCCTCCTGTGTGGAGCTAATGCAAAAAAAATTATCTACGGAGTGGGGATTGTTCATCCAGTTCAATTGGGGAAATAATAACCCACAGAGTGGAGATTGTTCAATTGAGTTCAATTGGGGATATAATAATCGACGGAGTAGTTGTTATTCATCAAAAAAATATTGTTTGTTCTGAAAAATTCATGTAAATAATTTTTAATTATAAGGTATTGAATAAAACAACCTCCAACTTAAAATCAAAAGCGTTTTATTATACTTGCAAATAAAACTAAGATGACAATAAACATTTTTGCTATTGTGAAGTCGTCTTGAACGTAATTTCTATGTAAACACTGTGAAATTGATCTCAATAAAAGAGACACCAAATAAAAAAATCATTTTGCCGCAAACACAGAAACCAAATTGCAAAACATTTCCTAAACATTTTTACTCACATTCAAACATTGTCTGATTTTTTTAACAATTTTCAAAAAAATCAAAATTTTACGGTTTGTGACAGGAAGAAATTAAAAAATTGCGAAATGCAAAACGTTTAAATGTGCATTAGTACTCGTGGTTACAGTTTAATGTGGAAATAAATGTGGATATTTTAAATGTAATGTAAGTCAGCGGTGAGCTGCTAAGAATGAGGAAACGAGAAGATGAAGCAGAGGAAATAGGGTCAATTAGAAGATTGTGCGAAATTACATGAGTATGATGGGTGAGATAAAGAAAAGAAAGCCATGATGTCAGAGCGTGCAGCCTCCATGGCAGGGCCGTGGAATATTATTTTTTTTTTTACGTGTTCAAATTTTTAAGATTTTTTTTCAAAATTAATTTTAAAACTGGATGTTTTATATCAGGATGTATGGGATTGCACTCACCTCCCCACATTCTTGAACAGAGACCATTATCTTCAGATTTTATGTCCAGGTTAAATCTTCCCCACTGGAAAAACTAAACCCTTTCACATACTTTTCCACAAATGATCATCTAGTCAATTCACGCTATGCAATTGCACTATATACTTATAACTAGCAGACCCAGCCACACGTTGCTGTGGCTAATGAAACACAAAGCTATTACCCAACCTTTATAAAATCCACAAGACCCGCTTGCCAGTTGCCCGCTGCCCGCTGCCTGAATTAAATACTTGAATTTATCGGCTTTTCTCTACTATAATAAGCATGTATTATACATATAAACTAATTAACTCGCCACTATTTATACAATGCTTGCAATGGGAGGCGGGAATAGGTACCGCCGCCCCGGGAACCTTTATTGGATAACCAACACCTCTGCCATAGGTCACCCCAAGTGGTTCGCTACGTTTGGTGATTTAGCAGGGGTGCCCGGGTTCATGGGGTGAGGTTTGTCTAGGTCTTGGAGGCGGATGACTAAGACATACTGAACCCCAGATACCTACCCACCCCTTAAACCCTTTTCCTTCCCAGAACTCTCCTCTCCTTCCTTTCCTTAAAAAAAACCCTCCACACAGCATCCTCGATGACATAGGCCCTGAGGGAAATTATTTTCCTCAAGGCCTCCTGTGTGGAGCTCATGTAAAAAAAAAAAAAATGAAAGACTGGATATTTGAAAAGGGAAAATCAAATACCTACTTACTCTAGGACATCTATTTTCCATTTCTTCCATAGAACGAATTTCAAAAGTGACTATAGTACGGCCCGCCAGCTGTTTTAAATCGCACAAAAATATTTTTCTTTGAATTTCTTGGCTTTTCTCCAATATAATTTACATGTATTATACATATAAACATTCCTCTTCAATTACTCTATCTATTGGTGAAAACCGTATGAAAATCCGTTGCGTAGTTTAAAAGATTAACGCGCACGTACATTTTGAGCGACTTCATTTTATACTATGTAATGATAATGATGATGATGATGATGATAAATACAAAACAATACAAGAACAACATGTCAACCTACCAGAGACCAAATGGGAAAATAAATCACCGATATTTTCATATCAAAGGGTTCGGCTCGGTAGAACTTCTAATTGGACCTATAAATCCGACTGATCCCTCAGTATAAATATTTAAAAAATCTTTTGTAATCCTACATGTATTTAAAATGACTGATTTTTTAAATTTTATATATAAATTCTTTGACAAATCTACTATGCCTACATTTTGAAAGAGAGCTAGGTATAATGCCAGTAGCCGAAATAACAAATGGTAATATTTTTATAGTCTGCGAATGCCAAATTCTTTTAATCTCATTTCCTAAATCTGTATATTTTCTTATTTTTTCAGAAACAGATTTTTGAATATTACAGGAATTTGGAATAGCGACATCAATTATATAAGTTATATTTTAAATTTTGTCATGTAAAACTGTGATCTATTATGACTAATTGTTCTGTCTGTTAGTATAGTTTTATCATAATATCTTTTAGTAGAGGAAGATCACGAAAATATAAAGAAAAATCACGGAACGCCACTGTTTGTGGTGCAGTTGTTAGCTTAGTTTGCCTGGCTTGTCGTTACCTTACTTTGAAGTGGTTCTAGCATCCATTAGAATCGAACACGAAACATTTATTTTAGATGCGCACTTCAACACTCTACTAAAGCATTTAATACATTTATCTAGGATTTAATTGTGTCTGATTTATTTTAGAAATTAGAACTAGAGGCTTCAATCCGGGTTCGCCTTACATTCAATACTATTTTTTCTCAAATTTATATTTACTAAAAAAGATTTTTTTTTTTTTTTTGTAACTATATGTTTATTATTTTTACATTTTTATACGAAACATGTTAAGTACGAGTATATATATATAAAATAGAAATTATATTCATAGTCCTCCTCACTAGCAGATGCTGTGCTGAGGGGGACTATGCTTTGGATAAGTTTTCAGCGACTTCTATGGATTAACTTCATGATTTGGATAAGGTTTTCCAGAAACTTCTACGACGATGTTTTAAGTATAGTAGTAAGTTCATTCTCCGATAGTTCCTTCAGCCAACATTTAATGTCCTTAATGTAGCTATTTTTTGTTTTAATTTGTTTGGTACTAAGTGGGAGTTTCTTATATAACCTTACTGCTAAAAATTCAGAACTTATTTGTCCAAACGAAGAGTTACACTTTCGTATATTAAGTATGTTTGTTTGTTCGGCTCGTTTTATGAGCATGTGAGGTGTCTGCCTCTGAATCATTTTTGAGCTGATGTACTAGAATGTTTTTAGATGTTGTACTAGAATATGACGACTTTTTTCATTGCTTAGTTATCCGAATATTTCAAAGCTCTAGATATATATTTTTTAGTACTAGTATCGTCCTAGTGTAAGGCCACCATTTAGAATTAAACGTTGTTTGAAATGACTTTAGCTCTGTTGGAGACCTGATCTGAATAGCCAGGTACTTCCCATCTTCCGCATCCCCATCTCCTACCCCTCAACACTACTTTCAGCCTCACAACATACCCCAATTGGGGATGCCATAGTCTCACTGGGAGCAGTTGGGATTCTTGTGCGGTAGCTCGTCGTCCAAGAGATTTTTAATAAGTATCGTTTTTTATTATTTTTGCTTTTTTATGTGAATACCGCACAAGAGTCCCAACTGCTCGCAAACACTTGGAGCCAATGAGACGGTAGATTAGCGAAGGTAGTGGGGAGGGGAATTATTTGGGGAATAGGAAGGGGTGGGAAAACCTGGTTACTCAGATCTCGTCACCAAACACAGTTAAAGTCATTTCAAATAACGTTTCAATTCTGAATGGTGGTTTTACTGAGAGTAGGGGGATACTGAGAGTATCTCACACTCTTGTAAAACGTGCCGCAAATATACTTTATATTATTTTAAATGATTAAATTGTAAAATAACGCAATTCAACCAAATAAAATTTTGTTGCAGACGCCGGGATATGAACCCACGACCTTTAGATTGCTAATCGAGATCCTTATCCCTCGACTACAGAGGCAGTCAGAATGCTTTTTGCTTTGCTGTATGCTTTTTAAAAATATATTTTAATTAGGTACTCGTGCATACAAGGAAACAGCTAACTAAGTAAAAAAAAAATGAGTGTGCTTTAGACCACACGACTTTTTTTTTACATTAACTCCACACAGGAGGCCCTGAGGAAAATAACTTCCCTCGGGGCCTATGTCATCTTTGAAGATGCTGTGTGGAGGGTCTTTTTGAGGAAAGGAAGGAGTGAACACGGGTCTTGAAGAGACCCATGTTGTAGGAGGGAGGAAACACAGAGGCCGGCAACTCGTTCCACAGCCGAGCCGTTGAACTCAAGAACGAGTCATAGAAACGACCAGTTCTCATGTGATTAATGTCAACCGTGTACAAATGTTGGCCGCGTGTTTGGCGTGTTTTCCGACTATGCACCGGTGCCGAGGGGATCAATGACGCTAGTGTCTCGGAGCATCTTCCATTGTAATACCGGTAGAACAAGGACAGCATTCCCGCCTGACGCCTGTGCTCTAAAGATTGCAGTCCGTCTGTTAAGGGAACGTACCCATACTACGTGACACGTTTAGGGGGGGGGGGGTCTTCAAAATGTCACGCTCCATACAAATGAGCGGCGGGTTGCTTAGGATTTTGGTCACCGAGGGGGGGGGGGGTTAAAAATTGCAGAAAGTTGGTCCCGTAGTATGGGTACGTTCCCTAAGATGGGAGAATCTATCAAACGGGCCGCCCGTTTCTGCACAGAGTCAAGGGTTTTTTTTAGGTATTTTGGAGCTCCAGACCAGAGGTGGCTGCGAAATTCAACCGTGGGGCGCACTTGCGATTTGTACAGGGTTAGCAGTTGTGTACTATTAAAGTATCTGCGGGCCCTGTTGTAACATATCTATTTCGCGAGTAGGTACTGCTTAAAGCAGGTACTGTTTATTGTCTATTAATTTTTTTATTTTTTATTTAACTTTGTTGGTTGGCGAAACTGCAACGACACCGGAAACGGGCGTTCGGGGGAAAGATGGCGGAGGACATAACGTAGTTTTGTGTGGGGGAGCAGATTTTCGGGGCGATGGGGATTATGTTGTGAGTTACGAAGGCGATGTAGCCTAGAAAGTTTGTTTTTACACGTCACGTGAGTGTGTGACAACTCTAATGGCACTGTAGCCGATTTATTTTGTTAAATCCCCCGCCGGATGCCGCGAGATAATGTTGTCCGCGTGCTGATGTTTTTTACACCAAATTCATCGGGTGATGAACTGCCCGCAAGGATTCTTTGCTGGTGAAACCTTTGGCCGATGAGGTTCCCTCATGCCGCTTGATGGGTGAGGACCTTCCGTGCTCGTTTTGTTGGGTGAATTCCCTTTACTGATGAAGCGGCTCCTAGACTCTGTTGGACCCGCCAAATATCCTTTGTTGTACCTTTGGGCCGGTGAGATTCCCCATGCCGCCTGATGGATGGAGGCTCAACCGAGCTTTTTGTGTTGGGAGGACTCCCTTTAACCAAACGCCCCATGACGTGTGGAACGGCGTTTTGGAGTTTGCTGTTGACGATCGCTGTTGAGGATTGCTCTACACGACTGGAAGAGAATCACGACGACGCGACGGGACGTACGCGCTTCTAATAACCAACCGTAATTTTAACATAACTCTCTCTCTCCAAATCTGATAGATGCCAAAGGTATTTATGTTTCCTTTTTTTACCTTTCTTTGATGTTATTTGCAAAGTGCAATAAAGCCTTTTTTTTACATTTCACTAGAAAATACTTTCTTTTATTTATATGCATGATCTCTGATCCCTATCTCCACCATCCTGAGATGGATGTTCTTTATGCTCTGGGAGGCTGTCGGATGACAAAGGTAGGTAACCTATATTAAAATGGTATTACACTGTACAGTACGCCCAGTTTCTGAGAGGCTAACTTAACTCTGGTTTCGATGGAGCCCCCGTACCTGAGCTGGTCACTTAGAGTTACACCAAGCATATCGATGGAGGTCCTGTTCGGAAGATTGCTTCCGTTGAAGGAGACTAGATTTTCATTTCGATCCCTTTTAGACGTTATCAAACATGATTGGGTCTTTGAAACATTAAATTCGACTAAAGTAAAACTACAAGACAAACCTCGCCCAATGAACCTAGGTATTCCTGCTAAGTTACCAAACGAAGCGAACGGGATGACGAACATATGACGTTGGGGTGACCTACGACATTGGGGTGACCTACGAGCTTGGGGTGACCTACGACCTTGGGGTGACCTACGACCTTGGGGTGACCTAATACCTTGGGATGACCTACGACCTTGCGGTGACCTACGACCATGGGGTGACTTACGACCTTGATGTGACCTACGACCTTGGAGTGACCTACGACCTTGGGGTGACGACCTACGGCCTTGGGGTGACCATCCTTATCCTTATCTTTATCTATATATATATATATTTAAAGGCCTGACTGTTCGCCTAGCAATCGATTACCATTCGCATCGATTACCATTCGCATGACATTTTTAGTAACAATCACCACTTTTCATAACACATTCACCAGCTTACCCCCCAAGTCGAGCGTGCGCAAGGAAGTTAAAAAAAAATAAAAAAAAAACTAACTAACCATCGCGCCGTTTCCCCGCAGGGGTAGGCAGAGAGGACGGACCGCCAAACAACTCGGTACACACTCTTTGCCTCACTCACATTCATACATCGTCTCATACACTCTCTTCTATTATTCTGACTTTTGACATGGCCCGACCCAATTATCTGATTTACTTGATCGTGCCATGTCTTCCTCGGGCGTCCCCGACTTCTTCTACCATTCACCTTCGCGTCGTATATCTTTCTTACACTACTTTCTTCGTTCATTCGCTCTACATGCCCCAACCATCTGAGGGTCCCTTTTTTAATCTTACTCATTATGCTTACATCAGCCTTACATTCTTTGCAGATATCCACATTTCTCACACGATCATACATTGTTTTACCACACATATGTCTCAGGGGTCTCATTTCAACAGCATTCAGTTTACTTTCATCCTTCCTCTGCCAGTTCCATACATCAGAGTAGGTACCAGAACTCCATTGGACTCCAGATACTAATATCTACAGCCTGTATGTCGGACGAATATCTACAGCTCATATGTTGAACTAATATCTACGAACTTCAGAGTGTTGACTAATATCTACAGAGCTAAGGTCGGACGAATATCTATGACGGTCCCGGTGTTGACTAATATCTACAGAGCGTAGGTTGAACTAATATCTACAGAGCGTAGGTTGGACTAATCAGCTAAATGTGTCCAATAGTCCGATATTAGGGATTTTTACATACATACTTACATAAATTAAGTTTTTTAAACTGCATAGCAATATTACGTTATTCCAATATGCTATACATAATTGCAAATCCAACCTCTGCCAGTGCTGTGGATATTCGTCAACACTTTGGTTCTCATAGATATTAGTCAACAGTTTGAGCTCTAGATGTTCGTCAACACTTTGGTTATCATAGATATTAGTTCGATTTTTTCAGTTTTTGGAATTCCTGTAGATATTAGTAGACGCCTCCCTCCATTATGGACCGCTAGGTTCGCTTCTTTTGACAGTTTTTTATTAGCTGGAGTTAATGGTGGACTGAATGCCGTTTCGACGTATCTCGCCAAAAGAATTTTTTTTAATCTCGCATTTTTGCATGTCTCTTGAAATCGAACTTCTTGTTTTGGAATCCAAAATCAAACATCATAACCACATCACCACGTAGGATAGATACGTTTTGATATTCATACCGCACATGTTCGCACTTTCTCTTTCCAAAGCATCAAGCGTCAACAATTTCCGCTATGAAAATGTGATAAATTTGCCGATAAAATCTTTAAGGTGAATTTACTTGTTGCAGTGCCTACCTATGCAAATCCGTGTGTCGTCTCAGAGAAAGTTGAACGGAAGGTCAGGTCAGAAACGTGTTGCTCTCGTTTGACTCAGGTTACTCCTACGGGGACAGGGTTTGCAGTACGTATGCAGCTAAACAGTGGTGTCCAGTGACTATTTCACGCAATCTACCAAAAAAACTATTTTGTGTTGTTAATATTGCAATGAATATAGGTAAAAGCCACAAAAATCGCTTGGGAAATAAAAAAGAGTGTAGAGGTCACGATTTCAAGTGCAAAAGTCGTTTTATTTATTTCGTGAATATTTTTATAAGACAGAAAAAAGGTTAATCAATGGAAACTGTCGCAGGTACCTACGTATTATTAAATAGTTGTTTCGTATACGCGTTTATACATTTCTAATAAAAAAAATACATTTTTTAATAGTTTACGCTTGTAAATATTGTTCACTTTTGCGGACAGCTCACTTTTTCCTTGATGCGAAAAACGACCACTCCGCCCTTTACGTTTCAACCACCTTAAGGTTTACTTTCGCTCGAAGCGCTGTAAGCAAATGCTGGTTCGCCAAAACGACCTTTCCGCTCCCGAGTTTGACCGACCGCAGAGACCGTTATCGGTAGACAGAGAACTCACTTTTAGTTTCCAAATTTTAATCGAAACACTATCGAATAAATCGAAGCGGAATAAACAGCGCACCCGGCGGCGAAGAACCCGAAGAACCCCTAATTAAATCTCTCACCGACGGCCTCAGTCATATTTCCTGCCGCCAGGTTCGCCAGTCAAAAAATATCCAATTGGAAATGGAATATCCTGGAAATCTCGCGTGTCAATTTCACACACAAAGTGAAAATTCTTGAAATTCATTCTTATTTATTGTAAGGCTTTTCGGAGAAAAATTGACATTTTAAACATGTTTTGCGGGATCGTAGATTGCAGCGAGAAAAAACCTTTTAGCGGAAATGTTTTTAAAAAAATATCAAGAATAGAAGTTTTAACAGCCTTTAAAATGATAACATGTGTAGCTTCAAAGTAATTAACACTTTTATTTTAATTATACTCAATGGAAACGTAGGAAAAGCTTTAGTGTATCCAATTCATATTTTTTGGTATTTATGATGTTAACCGATTCATAGCAAAGATTAATCGAAAATAGTGATTTATCATTCGCCTTAAATTTGTGACGGTTTAAAGTATATCTGATAAAAATATGTGGACATGTTATTTTTTTTATTTATTTGTTCACTAATTACAGACTAAATACTCTTGGCAAATTTATGACAATCAAAACTTAGCTTGTAATGACTCAAGCCACGGAAATGACCACTAAACACGTTTAGTGGTCATTTCCAAACAATCAGGCACTTTTCAACTATCTCCTTCTCGTCCTTTTCCTACGCCAACTTTCATCAACTCCTCAAGTCCTCAATTGACTCTTTCGGAACAAAAAATTAATAATTATTTTTTAAAGTAACGGCATCACTCGTCACTGGTCACTACTATTAATTCTTCTTCTTCGAATGATTGGAGAGTGATGACAACTTTATAGGGAGGTTGAGGTGATTTAAGCATTCAATGGTATCTCGCAGCTTCGTTGTACCTCCGAGGAACTGGTAAAAAGGACTCTTCCACGAGGTTCTCTGTTGTTTGAACATGTATTTGAGTTAAGTCCCCGATCATGGGTATATGTATCAGACTTCAACGCAATCATTTGTCGCAAACGTTTTGCTACTTATCAAAGTACATTTTTTCTCTGGAAAACGGTGAAAGCTGTGAAAAATGTCATGGAACGCCGCTGGGCACAGCACTTTAGCTGGTAGACCCACTTCATTGGTCTCCTGCAGAACGGTGCCAAAGAGAAAGTAGAAGATGCATAGAGGTGAAAGACGCTAAAAGCATTGTGTGCCATATGTTCTTTAGACCTGTTCTTCTTAAGCCTCGATTGACGTTAGTGAGTTTATATCCCATCCTTTCAAGGTCATCATAACAGGATATCTTAATTCAGTTCTCAGATTTTATAACTTCATTTTCCTGATTCCTCCAGTCAAGACTCAAGACTTTCGTCTTCTTTGTCATCACCATCACAATGCTATAATGTTCTTCGCCAGTTCATGTTCCAAGATATTCTACTCTAGTTCTCAGAACTTCCAATCATGCGCCAATCCTCTTCAACAGTGCACCAATTATTCGGTCTGCATTTCGGTCGTTTTGTTGCACCTAATTGGACAGTGTGATTTTTGGTTTCCTTTCATCTGACATTCTTTCTCGAAGGCCTTCTAATTACGATTATTTCATGCTCAATTAGATGTTCGAATTCTTGGTTCAATCATTTTGTATAGAGGGTCCAAATTAATGTTTTCTAAATAAAATTTTGTGTTCAAAGACCGTAAATTTGGTTTCTTGAGGAGTCCGCTGGTCTTATTTTAAATTTGTTTATAAACAGCTTTGTATTTATTCTAAATGTCAATATTGCCCAAGCGTTTCTTAATCTGTTGCCAGTGGGACTATGGTATGTATGAGGCTGAAGGATGTGGGGAATGTCAAGGCTTGGGACATGGTGAAAGTCAAGTTCAAATTGATTTTGAGTGCGCAACGAGTGAATGAACTTGTCGGCAATGTCAAGTGAGAATTGCAAGCACATTGGAGACGTGCAGTATTACAGATCCCCATTACGAATTCAGCCGTATTTAGTGGCCAAATCTGAATAGCTAAATGCTCCAGGCAGTAGTGGGTGTGATATTCACTTGTTCAAAGCAGTTATTGATGTAGTAGTAGATATTTATGCTACTAAGGAATCTAAAGAATTCTCATTTTTATGTGTTTTTTTGTTATTTTTATTATAGTATTGTACAGTTTTTTTTATGAGCTCATGTAATATATTTATATTACATAATACTTGATATACCTACAGGGAGAGCAACTGGGCACTCTTGAAGAATCTGCTAGCCCTTTACATGTACTTCGCAGCCAGATTTACTCGAACTAAGTTTAAGATGCTTACTCCAAGGATGTTTTTTTCTTAATTCGGTTCCTCATTGCTGTCGATTATGACCCCCACACCAATTTCCATTGTGGACAATGCTATTCCACTCCTCGTATTTCTGCACTGCGTGGAGAGCTGCGGAAACCGACGCCAGTGATACTTGGTCACTCCAGCACATTGGTGACCTTCCTCTGTATCGTCTGCCATCCAGTTATCCAGTGACTCTGAGTTTCTCCAAGTCGGAGTCCTCAGTCGGCAATCAACGTATCCGAAGTATCTTAAATATAAAGCATTTCAATGATGTCTTTATTGGGGAGGGTGCTCGCATCAAATTGCAGTAGACAGTCATCGAACTTCCCTTTTTGCCTTTATCAAACACGCTTAGATTTGACACTTTAACTAACCGGGTTGGTCTGTTATAAAGATTAGGTTAGGTTGAAATATTGAAATTGACTTAGCTGATCTGTTATAAAGGTTAGGTCAGATTAAGTTAGGTTAAAGTTAGGTTAGGTTAAAACAGGTTGGACCTTTATAACTGACCAGGTCTGTTTTAAAGGTTATGTTAGGTTGAAACATTGAAACTGGCTAAGTTGATCTGTTATAATGGTTAGGTTAGATTAGGTTAGGTTGAAACAGGTTGGACCTTTATACAGACCAGGTTGGTCTGTTATAAGGGTTAGGTTAGGTTAGGTTGAAACCTTTGAAACTGACCAGGTTGACCTGTAATGAAGATTAGGATGTATGTTGGATGTTAAGTATGGAAGGTATGTCCACAATTAGAGCACCTCTCCACGCACCCTGCGGGGAAGCGGGATAGACTTGCCACCCAAGTAATTACTCTTCCATTACAATACGAGCATCTGTTTCTGAGGACCGGTTTTTATTTAACGAACATCGGGTCACGTTTGTCGATCGTAGTTTTGTAGTCGGTGTTTCGATCACGGAATAGAGACTAAACGGGAAAAAAAATTAATTAACATAATAAATTTCAAAGAAACTTTGTTTTGGGCACTGTGAACTCTGTATCGTCAAATTGACCCTCAAAATAGATTTCAGATTTAAAATTTGTATAACTTCTATAAATTTAATTATGTGACCTACTTACATGTTTTATTATTAATGGCTTAACCAAAAATATGCACTCTTATAAACAATGCAATAATATCACATTGACATGTTGTTTGTAAATTTTAATTTTTCCATTTCTGGACATTCTGTATACTTTTTTTTCTTACGTGAATATCGCACAGGCGCTCCAACTGCTCTCAACCATTTGGAGGCAGAGAGATTATGGCATCCCCATCTGGAGTATGTTGTGAAGCTGAAGGTAGTGGGAAGGGAGACATAATTGGGGAAGAGGAAAGTGGCGAAGTACCTGGCTATCTGGTCACCAAACGTTTCAATTCTGTTTGATGTTCTTTCACCAAGGCGATACTGAGAGTATCTTCAATTACGGAAAGTGCCGCAAATTTACTACATATACATAATTTTAAATTAATGAATTGTGGAGTAACACAAATTTTTCAAGTTTAAGATGCGCACGCCGGGATTTTAACCCGCGACCTTCGGATTGAGAATATTACCCCCGGCCACGGAGGCCGTCACAGCAATGATGATATCATATTAGGGAACGTACCCATACTACGTGATCAACTTTTTGCAATTTTGAACCCGCCCCCCCGGGACTAAAAACATAAGCCCCCCGCCGCTCATTTGTACCAAGCATGGTATTTTGAAGACCCCCTCCCCCCCTGAACGGATCACGTAGTATGGGTACGTTCCCTAAGCAGAAATGAAGGATCTCTGAAACAATAAGTATATCAATTAAACTGTCAAAAAATAAGACGGCGTATTGCTTTCTCCAAATGCTTTAATTTCTGCAAGAATCTGTAACTTTCGCTAATAAGAAAATTTCACTGCTTTTCCTGTTCACAACATTTATAGAAACACATTTGCAGATAAATTAAAAATAAGATACAATTTAATTTAGATTATAAAAATAAAACAAAATAAAATAAAATAAACAAATTATATATATAAAATAAGCTACGTTTGAATCTCCGGCCTCCCCGTATGTAACACGCGTGCATAGCTAGCCCCACGAATGTACCGTAACAGTCGATATGTGGGTCGCGGCGTCTGCCGTCACGTATACTATATGTACCAACAGCTACCTAGTACAGATGTACTATAGCATAGGTGTACTTCACGTACCATAAGTGGGATGCACACACACATCACACTGGCTACTAGTACTTTACACTGTACGTGGATATCACCGGCACAAGTACGGTAAAAGTTTCTTATTTTGCCCGTATGGGGTAAATTTGTTCAAATTTTGAAAAAAATAAATTAGATTGAATAATTTTTTTATTTTGTTGAGCCTTCGTTGTTATAATTACCGTGACGATTCACGGTTACGGTACCGTGACGGCAAAGAAGGCAATAAACATACGATCATTATCGCTACAATGATGCAGCTCTTTCAAAAGATAAGATCCACAATGTTCGTAGGTCTGTTTCCTCCAAAGGAAAGAAATCATCCTTTTCTTGCATATCTCTCACACAATTCATCGTGACGTGTCCGTAGACCCCTACCAATACTACTAGCCGTGATGATAATTTTGAAAGGATAATAATAAAGTGTGAGTGAATTCCAAAAATTCAAAAACGTCAATTTGCTTTTGTTCTTAAACATATAATGCTGCCGCTCTTTCTTATACACTAAATAACAAGTCCAAAATGAGACAAACGGTAAACGTATGTCTGCACCCCCCTAAAGGAAACATACAATCATTTTCATATATCTCCCTCACACGTAAAGTGAAATGCAATTCCCGCCGCAAAAAGTAGTACTTTGGAGTAAATAGTCACACGTATTATGAGTGTTATTTAATGTGAAAAAAAGAGGTACAGCATTATAGCGATAATGAACGTTTGTTTATTGCCTTTTTTGTCGTCCCGGTACCGTAACCGTGAATCGTCACGGTAATTATAAAAGCGCAGGGAGGTGTCTTTGAGGTCCTACACATCATCCGACTTGCAACACCCGATATATGAGGTAGGATGGCGGAAGGCGGTTGGATAGTGTGTGTGTCTTGGCGGCGGATGCGACTGTCCGCCTACTCTGCGGCGGGTCGAATTTGGAGAGATTTTTACGTCTACAAAGGAACTCTCTCGACTCATCGCCTTGCACCGCAGTAGGAGGGATGGATTCGTACATCCGCCATCTCAGATTCCTACTTTTCTCATGTTTTTTCCTTCCCAGATCTTCCTCTCCGTCCTTTCCTTAAAATACAAAAAGCATCCTCAAAAATGACGTAGTGACTCCTGTGTGGAGCTAATGTAAAAAATACTGGTTTTTATTCATGCATTGCATTTTTTATGTAGGTATGTTAGGAGGCCCTGAGAAAAATACAGGAGGCCCTGAGAAAAATAATTTTCCTCGGGGCCTATGTCAGAACTGTCCTGCATTTTTACTTTATTTTTATTTTATTTCTTTAAATATAATTGTCTTTTTAACTTGTGTTTATAAAAGTACTATTTTGCTTCTTTGTTTATATGCTATCTACTTTATTTGTTTTTCTTTCCATGTTTAAATTTAACACGACCTAATCTATCAATAACATTGCACAGAAATATTTTTTTGTACATTCCCGTTACATACCTCATAAAAGTGAGGTTGTTATACAATAAATTTTGTGGAAAATTATACCAGCTGTTGTTTTTCTTTTATGAAACATGAAAAGAATAAATAATATTTCAACTAAAAAACTAAAACTGAAACTATCGCACTACTGACAGAATATCTATTTCACTTCAAATGTAACAAAAAATATGAAAATAAAAAATTCGAGTGCAGTTTACACGCGGTAGAAGCGAAACTTTACCAAAACAATCTCAACCAATACTTGAAAAGTGAGGTCGTAGCGGCCAATGAGCGCAGACCTCGCGTAATTTCCGTTTCATATCTCAACCAATAGGAGCCTTTAAAAATGACATAATTATCAAAGCGGCCGATGGGCGCAGTAGATTTCCGTTTTAACCGAAATCCAAATCACAGCGTTGCTATAGAGGTTTCACTTCAAAAACTGCAATATATAGTTTTCACTTTTTCGCAACTTTTAAAACCAATTTTTGAAAGAGCAATGTTACCCCCTTTGGGGCAAATTAGATTCATTCTACAGATCACTGCTTGGACGTGCGTGCGGGCCCGTCTATAGTTACCAATATAGATGAATGTGCGTGTATGTGGCACTTTATTTATTTGGTGTATTTACAGATTTGATGTGGTACGCCCCACGCCGTACATCATCAAAGATGTCAAGATGATTCATGTCGGTGGGATGTTCAAATGATGCATGCATCATCATCAAGAAGCCAAGTGCATTAAATTTGTCATGGTTTCGTGACTTGAAACGTGATATACGGGTGGACTATTTATCAGACTGTCCCTATGGTTATCTTCTAATTAACTAATTATCTAAAGATCTTGCAATTTCTCTACAGGTGTAGGCGGAAACGTCCACGCTCCTGCTCTATTCACACCGGTGACCTGACAGTTCCCCCCCCCCATATTTAATAATTATTTTACCAATTTCAAACCTAAAATCGACTTCAAAAATTGTTTTAAGGGCCATTAACCAGCCAGCGGCCGAGAATTCATATTTTGTCGAAAGATGTTCTTACGATCGTACAGGGCGGTTCCAATGAGAAAGATTAATTATTCTCTGTTCCAGCTTTTTTAAATAATAACTAAATATCGATTTAATTTCATTCAAAATTCGCTTTAATTTATATCTACATTCAAAAATGCTGAAAGGCGTGATGATAAAACTATTAAAATTATGTTATTTGGTTCGCCTGATCGTTGTATGTATATCTTTCCGCGCGTCCCCGACATATTTTTCCATCCGTTTATTATTTAATTTGTTGTAGAAGATTGACTGATTAGATTTTTAGAAAAAAATGGATAGGTATTTTTTCAGAATACGATATCTTTTATTTGACTATCTATCTATCACAATCATCGGTTAGGTATGCTTTCCGTATTCTACCGGTATTACAATGGAAGATGCTTCGAGGAACTGACGTCATTGATACCTTCGGCATCGATGCGTAGTCGGAATTTTTTTTTTTTTTATCTCAACACAGGAGGCCCTGAGGAAAATAATATCCCTCAGGGCCTATGTCAGGGGATGCTGTGTGGAGGGTCTTTTTAAGGAAGGGAAGGGTAGAAAGTTCTGGGAAGGAAAAAGGTATGAGGGGAGGGGTGAGTAGGAATCTGGGGAGTCAGTGTATTCAGGAGTGAGGTACATATCAATCCATCCCTCTAGCAGTGAAAGGCGATGGGTCGAGAGTCCTGCTAGAAAGGTCATAGAAATGTCTGGAAATTAAATAAAAAGGCACTTTCTAGATGAGAAAAGTGTGGAAAAGCTGAATAAAACAAAAATTAAGGCGCGCTCAGCAAAATTGAGGGAGATACAACCGTTCAAAGTATTTAAAATTTCACTTCGCGAGATGATATTGACAGTCCGCCCGCCATTTTGTCATAACCTAATACGCTAAACATGGTTTGTGATACAAAAAAGTGCCCCTTTATAACGCCTACTCACGTCAAGGCAAGAAAAACATCCCAGTTTTCAAGTGGTTTAGCGGCTACGCTAGGTTTGAGTAACATGGTTTGTGATTCTGGCGTACTATTAATTCTATATTAGGTCTGGGATCCAACATAAGCAATGAAATAATGGCGGGCGGACTGTCAATATCATCTCGCGAAGTGAAATTTTAAATACTTTGAACGGTTGTATCTCCCTCGATTTTGCCGAGCGTGCCTTAATTTTTGTTTTATTAAGCTTTTCCACACTTTTCTCATCTAGGAAGTGCCTTTTTATTTAATTTCCTGACATTGGCGGGATCTGCATTTCACCCAAAGTTTCTTTTATTTACTCATAAATGTGCAGTTTGTGTCACATGTGTATTTTAAATGGACCCACAGTCTGTAACATACAAAGAAAATATAAAATAAAAAAGACACCTGCCATTCACTCGAAGATTCCATCTAAAATTAGCAAACATTATCGTTTAAGACATTAGTATCTATCTAGTACCTACAATACATATTCCCTGTAATTTCCTATCTCTTATTTGCCTTCAACGGACACACCAATTAGTTAAACAAACCTACACCGGTAACTAACAAACCAAAATCCCACTGGTACCCATCTGCCTGACCAGTACGGTACTCGGAAGTCACAGTAGATGCTTGTTAGACTCAAATATACCACCTTTATTTACAATATGCATACATACGCTAATGATGCACCCACGAAACTGAGCAAACACCTGCATCTTGATGTACATTATTGCAATTAGTTGAAGTGAACATTTACTAACAATTTAGCTTTTATGCTATTTCAATTTATTTATTGTTTTAAAAACTTTTAAAAAATTGTACATTTTAATGCGTTGGTAAAATACATTTGCATAAAACATAAGCATATTAGTAGAGCTTGCTTTTTAAAGGCTGGTTTACTAACTCTGAACATGTCGATATCCGAATTGATTCTGTTCAAGACCAATGCCTTCCATGCTTTCATGCCATCCTTTCCTCAAAAACTAAGTTTCGCCAATCATATCCACCAAATTGTAAACAAAGGTATGAAAACACTATGCTTCTTATTGAGAACAACCAAAAACTTTAATTCCATACAAGTCATTAAATTATTATATGTATCTCTAGTTAGAAGCCTAATGGAATATAACTCGGTAGTTTGGTCTCCATCTTACAATATTCACATTAATAACATTGAGCGAATACAAAAAAAATTTCTGCATATTATAAATTTTAAATTAAATATCCCACTATAAGACTTAAAATATAATTTATTATTAAATATTCTAAAAATCCACACACTAGAAGACAGGCGTAAAATAAACGACTTAACATTTTTGTTCAAAATACTTAATTCTATGTTTGACTGTTGCGAACTACTTACTGCAACTCATAAACTTACGAATACCGACAGTAACTACACGACAAAATACACTATTTTACTGTAGCATTCATAAGCGGAACTACATTGCCCACTCTCCGATACAACGATTTCACCCTATGGGAAATTAGTACTTAGGTGATAATGACATATTTAACATTAACTTGGCGAATTTTGTTGATCTTGTAAAAAACTTATTCCAAAACTATTCCTAAACATGTCTGTTTTTCTGTAAACCTATGAAATCGCTGTATTTTTGTATTTTTATGACTTGTGTGCTTTTTAATCTAATTTTATTTTTATTATTTCTGTATATGTTTAAAAGTCATCTGTCATGAATTATTTGTAATACCAAAATGTAAAAGCCCTTTGGGCGTTAAATAAATCAATGAATAAAAAAAGACCCTCCACACCAGATAACATAGACCCAGAAGGAAATTATTTTCCTCAGGGCCTCCTGTGTGGAGTTAATGTAAAAAAAACAACAAGATTGCTCTACTAACCGGCATGACCATGATGTTAAAATCAAATCTGTCGATAGAGCAAGTATTATTCCAGCATTATGCAATCACCGTGAAAAAGAATTGTGCAAATGGACAAGATTATGAAAGGGTCTCTTAGATGAAGAAATGAACATCGTAAAAATATATGATGCAAAAGTTTATGGTAAAAGAAGTCGGAGACCTCGGGGAAAATGTGCCACGACCAGATGAATCAAAAACTGCGCGTGTTCTGAACACAGGATTTTGTAGTGACCCTGTGTATTACCCGTATAATGTAATTTATTAAGCTGGAAGAAGTTTATGTATGAGACAGTCGCCGGATAAAACAGAACACTAATGGGTTAGTTTAGATATTTTGTTTTGAAGAGTTTTATTTCCGTGTACAGTATTAGTTTATGTTTGGTTATTTTAGGTAAGGTTTATGTGTTTTTTAATCGCCAGAGACCACATGGCAACAAATATGCAAAAAATAAAATCCTTGTAGGCTACTCCCCTCCCTCTCCCAAGAAAATCAAAAAAAAAAAAAAAAATTTGTTCCAGTCTGAAAATGGCTTTAACAAGCTGAAACCGGTTAAGGTCAAAAAATAAATTAAGCGAAAATAAGCTTTTATCATATTACTAGCTGACCCGATGAACTTCGTACGAACATCGTCTCAGAATCAATAACTGTTGTGTAAACTTATTAGCTGAATTATTTTTTTTTTATTAAGTTAAAAATTACACAATGAAGCAATTATCGATGCGCAATTGTCCGTGTTTTGTTTTTGTCAGTATCAGAGATGGCGTTGTGTACGGATTATATTTTTGTGATTTTCTTACTTTTCCAATTACTTACAAGAATTGCATTTCATTTTCTTTATGCGTGTGAGGGAGATTTTTTATAATAATTTTATTTTTCCTTTGGAGGAGTGCAGACATACGTTCACCGTTTGTCTCATTTTCGGCTGTTGACATTTAGTGTGTAAGACAGAGGGGCAGCATTATATTAAGAACAACAGCAAGACAATCAGCGCATTGACATTTGAAATTTTTGAATTTTTTGAATTCACTCACTATTCAGTACTATATTTATTGTAATATTGTTGCAACCCTTTCAAAAATGAGAATTCGTTCCATACAAAATTTATGAGGAAAAGAATTTACTTAATAATTTTTTTTTCGTGAATTTGCCGATGTTTTAGTAGGGGCGAAGACAAATCCAACAAATCAAAGATCATAAAAATCGGTCCAGCCGTTCTTGGGTTATAAATGATCTAACTAACTCGACTTTATCTATATTAAGATTATTATGCAATTCCACCACGATTTGTCGGTATCAAAAATAGATATATTTGTGGTTTTTCTTCAATGTTCTGTTTTTTTCACTGTTTTCGTTTGTCATGGCACCGTATTAGACGATACACACCCGACAAGAACACTCCTTTGGGATGAAAAGCCGTTTTTTTTTCAATTATCGGGTATGGGTTCCGCCACTCCGGGAACCATTTATTGGACAACCAACACCTCTGTCATAGGACATTCCAAGTGGTTCGCTACGTTTGGTGACTTAGCAGGGATGCCCGGACTCATGGGTTGAGGTTTTTCCGGGTCTTGGCGGCGGATGTGTGTGCCCACCAGCTGCGTGGCAGGCCAGATCGGGAGAGACTGATTGAGGGAGACCTTGTGACCTCTCAAGCAGAACTCATTTGGAATACGCATTGCACCGCAGTGGGATGGATGATATCCCCGATTCCTACCCGTTTCCTTCCTCCTTTCTTTCCTTTAAAAGTCCCTCCACACAGCATCCCCAAAGATTACATAGACGATGAGGGAAAACACGTTCATCAGGGCCTCCTGTTTGAAACTATTGTAAAAAAAGGTGTAAATGAAGCTAAGGGTGTGTAGTGTGTACCGAGACAAAGTTGTGAGGCTGTTTATCCTGCATATACCTAAAACCGGCGTGGAAATTAGTTAGTTAGTTTACTAGATGGAGATTGAACCCATGACCTCATACTAATTGGAAAGCAATGCGCTTTGCTTGCCTTCTATCGGGGTCGTCGGCGTTTTCTGTTTTGTAAACAAAAACACACGCTTTGACATGGAAATGACTTTCTATTAAAAGTAAAAACAAGGTTAGGAACTCTAAATCTATTTTAACGGTACACAACGCGTGTAAAAATGTAGAGTTGTAGGCACACCGCCGAAAGATCCGGTGTAATCTCTCAATTTTAAAACAATAATAATGCTTGTTACAGATAGAGCGGTTTCAATTCAATCATTTTAGAAGGCGAGTTGGGTACCAGCACCTCTGCCATAGGTCATCCCAAGTGTGTGGTTACGTTTGATAACCTAGCAGGGGTGACTGGGATCATGGGGTGAGGTTTGTCCATGTCTTAGTGGCAGATGTTTTTTTTATTTATTTTAAATACATAAACGGCTATACTGCCTTTTATAAATAAACATATAATAGAGTACAAAAGTAAGAAAAATAATATCATTACATAAAAGTAGTTTTAAACTGGGTTTTATCGTGGACTGCGGTCCTATGTAATGATGACCCAAATTTAGCTTTGAATAACTTTTATGAAGTACTTCAAAAATATATTGTAAAAAGCCAAGAACCAATAGCACCACCAAAAAGTAAACATAAACATATAAAACCATGGATTACGCGCGGACTGATAATCTCAATACAACATAGAAACAAACTTTTCAAAATCTATAAAAATCATCAAAATCTTTGCACATCTAAAAACGAAGCACAGAACCACACCAAACGGAACGAATACATTTTATTTAGAAACTATCTAAACACTATCATAAAAAAACGAAAACAACAATACTACTCTACTCAACTACATAATGCTCACAACGACTCGAAAAAAACATGGCAAGTCATAAATGAAATTTCAAATAGGAACCAAAAGGTTAATAAAATTCCTCAAAAAATCATTACTGACAATAACACAACCATCGAAGATGCTGAGAGCATTGCAAACGATTTCAATCACTTCTTTACAAACATCGCCTCAACTCTTATAGATAATAATCCCAGTCTTAATATTCACTCGAATCAAATTCCTCCCGAACTTTCAGAGTCTAATGACACTACCTCTGAGCTGTCTACATTTAAAGAAATAACAGAACTTGAAATCTCAAGACAAATTGATCACCTTAAAGAGAAGTCTGCAAATGGCCCAGATAACATAAGCAATACCACAATTAAATCAATTAAAAAACATATAATCA
Source organism: Limnephilus marmoratus (assembly GCA_917880885.1). Taxonomy (NCBI): domain Eukaryota; kingdom Metazoa; phylum Arthropoda; class Insecta; order Trichoptera; family Limnephilidae; genus Limnephilus; species Limnephilus marmoratus. The sequence continues at coordinate 33,534,451 of OU862932.1, forward strand.
TCCCATTACATTACATATTCAACAACTGCATCAGACACAGCATCTATCCTGATAATTTTAAACTCGCCCATATTATTCCAATACATAAATCCGGATCCCAATGTAAAACCGACAACTACAGACCAATAACCTTAACTTCTCAATTATCCAAGATCTTCGAAAAGTGTTTAAAACGACAAATTATGATTTTTTTAGAATCGAATGCAATTCTCTCAGCCAATCAATATGGCTTTAGGACTAACCTGAGCACCGACGATGCCGTCTTTAGTTTAACCAAAAACATATACTCTAACCTAGACTCTAATAATAAAACTTTAACTATTTTCTTGGACTTAAAGAAAGCGTTCGATACAGTCAACCACAAAATTCTTTTAAAGAAAATCATTAACGTTGGTATTAAAAACAAAAGTCTCTTGCTACTAAAAAGCTATATATTAAATCGCCAACAATGCACAAAAATAGGATCAAGCTTAAGCTCTTGTGATTTGGTAAAACATGGTATTCCTCAAGGAACAGTCTTAGGGCCACTACTCTTTCTAATCTACATCAATGACCTATGCAATATTGTAATACCAGGTAAAATTCTCTCTTTTGCCGATGACACTGCAATAACAGTACATGGTAAAACGTGGGAAGATACAACCAGTAAGGCTAACAAATGCGTTGCAATAGTCAAAGATTGGCTAGATATAAATCTTCTCAGTCTAAATCTTGATAAAACCATTTTTATTCCCTTCTATAATTCCCAAAAGTCATCCCCTAAAAACAATCTTAACTTGAAGTTCCATAACGTTAATTGTAACTTTGCGACGTGCTCAAACTGCGAAAATGTGAAATTAGGAAATAATATCAAATACTTAGGTGTAACTATAGACTGCCGACTCAAATGGACTTACCATATAGAAAAAATTGTTAATAAACTGAGATACCTAAATTACATATTCAAACGCATGAGCAACATTGTCAATATAAGAACCATGAAACTTGTCTATAACGCATTGGTGCTTTCATCCATTTCCTATGGAATAATCGTGTGGGGAGGAACATACAACAACCATGTAAAACCATTAGAAATTGCACAGAAGTCCATCATTAAGGTAATGTACCAGAAGGCCAAGACGTATCCCACCAATCAGTTATTTCAGGAAACTGAAATTATGGAACTAAGGCAGATCTACTGTATCCAGTGTCTTAAATTTATATTTTCTCGTCCTAACAATTTTACTAAAAACACAAATCGTTCTAGCCAGAGACATACCACGTGCGTGTACACAGTGCCTCACTGCAAAACCAGATTGGCCCAAAGGCACATTAACTGTATTGCCCCAAAACTATTCAATTCCCTACCCAATTCAATCAATACTTGTCAAAATCTGAACGTGTATAAGAAAAATATTAAAAGCTGGGTAAAAAATAATTTGGAAGTGAGAAATTTTTTTCTTTAAATTGTATTATATGTTTTCTAAATTCCTAAATTCCTAAAATATTCCATGTCTTTCTGTATTTTAGATTAATAAAAGTAAATATATGTGTATTATATGTACACATATTTATGAACGTGTGTATGTACTTATTGGGTGTATACATACGTTATTATATGTATATATCTTTAATTTTAAGAAATCTCACAATAATTTCCTGTAAAATCGATCATGTTGATCTCTAAAGACACTATGTATATATATTTTTAAATTCTATTTTAACCACCACTGTTTAATATCCACATAATATAATACCCACGTACAGGCTTCGCCTTTGTGGGATCTTTTTTGTTACTCTCTTATATTTTATGTTATTATGTTTGTACTTATTCCCATGTATCAAAAAATTTTGCTAATAAAAAAAAAATAAAAATAAAAAAAACTTAAAAATAACATACAATTATTTTATGTATCACAACAAAAAAGAACAATGAGAAATATCATCATATCATTTCAAAATGTCCATATTGCGTATATAAAGTTACATTATGGAAAAAATAAATAACTTAAGAACTGAAACTTAAAAATAACATACAATTATTTTGTGTATCACAACAAAAAAGAACAATGAGAAATATCATCATTTCATTTCACCATGTCCATATTGCGTATATAAAGTTACATTATGGAAAAATAATTTTTGAGTGCATGTTTATATTGCGCTAATTTTAAGAAATAAATGTCGCCGATGTTAGCATATTCATTTCCCAAAATGTGTAATCGACTGATTGGTGAGTAATAATGTGATAATGTATGTGTGTTATTATAGTAGAACGGTAGAGTCAGTCTATTGTTAGCGCGACCAGGGCAATGAAATCGTATTAGTTCTATAAAGTCAGGGGTATCCAAGACCGAGTGAATTATTTTATATAATATTAATAGATCACAGATTTTTCTGCGATCTGATAAATTTACGAAGAAAAATATTAAAAGCTGGGTAAAAAATAATTTGGAAGTGAGAAATTTTTTTCTTTAAATTGTATTATATGTTTTCTAAATTCCTAAATTCCTAAAATATTCCATGTCTTTCTGTATTTTAGATTAATAAAAGTAAATATATGTGTATTATATGTACACATATTTATGAACGTGTGTATGTACTTATTGGGTGTATACATACGTTATTATATGTATATATCTTTAATTTTAAGAAATCTCACAATAATTTCCTGTAAAATCGATCATGTTGATCTCTAAAGACACTATGTATATATATTTTTAAATTCTATTTTAACCACCACTGTTTAATATCCACATAATATAATACCCACGTACAGGCTTCGCCTTTGTGGGATCTTTTTTGTTACTCTCTTATATTTTATGTTATTATGTTTGTACTTATTCCCATGTATCAAAAAATTTTGCTAATAAAAAAAAAATAAAAATAAAAAAAACTTAAAAATAACATACAATTATTTTATGTATCACAACAAAAAAGAACAATGAGAAATATCATCATATCATTTCAAAATGTCCATATTGCGTATATAAAGTTACATTATGGAAAAAATAAATAACTTAAAAACTGAAACTTAAAAATAACATACAATTATTTTGTGTATCACAACAAAAAAGAACAATGAGAAATATCATCATTTCATTTCACCATGTCCATATTGCGTATATAAAGTTACATTATGGAAAAATAATTTTTGAGTGCATGTTTATATTGCGCTAATTTTAAGAAATAAATGTCGCCGATGTTAGCATATTCATTTCCCAAAATGTGTAATCGACTGATTGGTGAGTAATAATGTGATAATGTATGTGTGTTATTATAGTAGAACGGTAGAGTCAGTCTATTGTTAGCGCGACCAGGGCAATGAAATCGTATTAGTTCTATAAAGTCAGGGGTATCCAAGACCGAGTGAATTATTTTATATAATATTAATAGATCACAGATTTTTCTGCGATCTGATAAATTTACGAGATTAGTCTAGTTTAGTAACAAATTATAGTCCACGGATTCTCTTGGAATACCTAATTTAAAATTAATATACCTAAGGAATCTATGCTGGACTTTTTCAATCGCTTGAATATGGATATTGTAATGTGGAGCCCAAATCGTAGAGTTATATTCTAAAATGCTTCTCACTAGCGTTATGTATAAAATGCGAATAGTATCGATGTTACAAAATTGTTTGGTTATGTGTCTGTCCACCAGCTGCTTGATGTGTTTAAAAAAAAAATATTTCCCTATTCCCATATGGGGGTGTGCTGGACCTCGTCCCTTCTTCATCTTTAGTTACATTATTAATTTTACAGATCCTTCTCAAATCTATCTGCGCCTCCCCCAATGACATGTGCATGATTAAGGCTTGATCAGACGACCTTGACTGTCCTTTGTCCTGCCTCTAACTACCCAACGCTGAATTTTCTTTTAGTCTTCGGGTATTTAAATGACTTCAAAAAGGAGGAGGTTCTCAATTCGACTGTATTTTTTTTTTTTTTTATATGTTTGTTACCGATTCCAAAAATGACAATCGTACCTACATATTGTTGAGTAGAAAAAGTAAGTCGATTATGAAGTTGTAGAAGAATACGAAATTATTTTTTTACTTTTTAGTGCATTTTTTGAAGTCGTTTTTTGTTTTGTTAAAAATTTTTTATTTACCACAAATATTCAGTTAACATTCTTTGAGGCTTCACTGAGTGGTTGGCTAAGGGGCACGGAAGCTAAGTGTAGTTTATGGTCAGACCGAAAGCCATTCACATTTTTTGTTGGTATTTGCCAATTGATTTGAGATTTATTGTATTACTTATGTTCTCTATTTTATGCAGGTGCTTGCAGGTTTTTACAGATGCAATGCCGCCTCATGGAGCCTCATGAATGAGTTTTTCTTTTGCCCTGTTTAATTTATCTTGGTCTTACTAACCTATTTTTTTGCATTTTGTTTTTCCTGTTAAGCACTCGCATACTGCTTACTAACAACGTATGCAAAGACACTGGAGGTCTAGATTCGTTCAAAATAAATAAATGTAGCTTCGTTTAAGAAAAAAAAATAGAATCTTGCGAGAGCCTTGAAGGAGTAACCATCAGTTACTTATACCAGGGCGGGTAAGAGGTGGATAACCTCCACTGCTTGGTGTATCGGATTGGTGAAGGCCGGTCGAGGATCTCTCGACCCATCACTTTACACCGCAATTGGAGGGATGAATTCATTCGTTTGCCACTCCTGGACACCATCATTCAAAAAATACATCGATGTTTTTTCCGATGTAATGCATCGAATGGTTGCATCGATGTTAATACGATGTATTGAGAAATACATCGATGTTTCCAATACATCGATGTATTTCTTATTTCTTATGTGAAATTCCCTATATTATGGTGGTACAAATCAAAACACGCGTCGGGGGGGGGGGGGGTTGTCGAACTTTGAAACAATGTAAGCAGAGCGTATCGCTTGTTGGAATATAACAAACCGCGTACTGGCAACGTAATAAAAAATTTCAATGAATAAAGAAAAGTAAAAAAAAAAAATTTCGTATTCGATGCATCAAATAAAAAACATCGATGTATATTCGATGTTGAAGTATTAACAATACATCGCTTCAATACGATGCATCGTTACAATACATCGAGTGTTTATAATACATCGATGTATATCGTCCATCCCTAGGACACATTGACCCACCCCTCAAACTTTTTTCCTTGGCAGAACCTCAACTCCTTAAATTCCTTAAAAGATCATCCAAGTATGACATAGGCCATGGGCGAAACTATTTTCCTATAAAGCAAAAAAAAAACAGATCATACTTTTCCAAAATTGAGGAAAAGTCTTTCTTTTATAAGGCTGTGTAACTCATTGTTTCAGCTATTTTTGACGATCTCCGTGGTAGAGCGGAAATCTAAAAACAGAAAGGGGGTAGTATTTTTTTTAAATTTGACAACAAAAGATTTATTATCAGTAATAATTATTAGCCTGAAACACTAATCTACATTGAAAAAAATTCCCGAGAAAAGATACATGCCGCCGACGGGACTCGAACCCGCGTCCTTCTGACTTCCGGTCAACTGCTCTTATCCACTGAGCTACGTCGGCTTATCTCCTACCCGCCAAATAATTCAACATATACTAGTGTTTCATTCAACAATTACTGCTTATTACATTTTTCCACCTGCAAACAACCAACTTTATTTTATAACAGCTGGTACCCCGGCATGCGTTGCTATGCCATTTAATAAAGAAATTGTTTCTCCCTGCGTGTCCTTTCCCATTCTGCCTCCCCTTCCTCTCCCGCGTCCCTTTCCCCTCTCGCTTTCCCACCCGCCTCCTCCACCTTCCCTCCCCCCACTCCATTCCCCCCTTCTCCAGTCCCGCGAACACCCCTCCCGAGTTCCCCTTCCCGGGTTCCCCTCCCCCTTCCACGATTCCTCCCCCCCTCTCCCACCTCGCGCATTCTACATTCATTCCCGGTACATTCAGTTTTTAAACAGCTCGCGTGCCACCTATTGCAATTGTTTTTACAAATTTCATAATGCCAGAGCTCACAGTAGTTTTATACAAACCTTTTCCTGACAATAATGAACACAAAAAAAAGAATTATCCAATTTGATGCAGTCGTTCGGAAGTTATGCGCGTACATACATTTCGGCGATTCATTTTTATTTATACAGATTATACAGATGAGAAAGGCATTGTAAGTACAAAATCTCCCACTAGGTGGCGTCGAGACAAATTATGTCTACATTTTTGATGAAATACTTTAACTCGTCAAATATTAATTATTATTTTTAATTGATAAACTAATGTTAAGAAAAGATTATAAAGCGTAGCACGAAGGGTAACAGTTATTATAAGTAATAATTATTAGCCTAAAACACACATCTACATTGAAAAAATCTTCCGAGAAAAGATACATGCCGCCGACGGAACATGAACCCGCGTCCTTCTGATTTCCGTTCAACTGCTCTGTCCACTGAGCCGTAAGCCGACGTAGCTCAGTGGACAGAGCAGTTGACCGGAAATCAGAAGGACGCGGGTTCGAGTCCTGTCGGCGGCATGTATCTTTTCTCGGGTGATTTTTTCAATATATGTAGATGAGTGTTTCAGGCAAGGCTGGGCAAAATACATGATTTGCTGTAATTGAAATACAAATTACAAAATACTTTTTCGCATGTATTTAAAATACGAAATACAAAATACTTTCATGTCGTGTATTTGAAATACAAAATACAGTATTTTAACCATTTTTTAATTTCAAATACAAAATACAAATTACAAAATACAAAATACATTTGGTTTTGGTAGAACCTTTGGTTGCAATAAATTGTCGTAAGTGCACATATCTAAGGGTGCGTTTCCACAGAAGCAAAGCTGAGCAGAGTGAAACAGAGACTTGCTAAAATTGACTAATCATATTGCTAAGGAGACACATCTCGTCTCCGCTCCACTTGTAAAGTTTTGTGGTATGGGACTTAGGTGTTAGATTATAATAATTATTATTATAATAAGACTAGCTGGTTCCCGGCATGCGTTGCAATGCCATATTCAAAGAAATAAATTGTTTCTCTCTGCATGTCCTTTCCCGTGCGTCCCCGTTACCCTAACGCATCCCTTTCCCCTCTTGCATTCCCCTTCCACCTTCCCTGCCTACCCTCTCCCCTCTCCCGCTCCCCCAATCGCGCCAACCCCCTCCCGCGTTCCATATATTTAGTCCCAGTACATTCAGTTTTCAAACACCTCGCTTGCCAGCTATTACAATTTTTTTATTCAAATTTTCATTTTTCACATATTACAAATATTCATTTTTCTATATTATTAGAACAATCAATCAAACCTGGTACCTAACATAGGTACCTTTTTAAAATATCTATGATTTAAAAAATCCATAGACAATTCTTTTGTTACAAAAAAAAACAGTTGCCTGCTAAATTCAATTTCATCAAACGCGCGAACTGTCAGACGAGCGAAGTTAAAATAGTCGTAAAGTTTTCTGAAATTATCCAATTTTCTGCGTTATTTTCTTATTTTTTCTTTCCGTAAGAACCTTCTTATAAAGAATTAAAAAATTTAAAAAAAATGAATGAAATAGGTAAAGTCATTCTGAAGTTATGGCGTGACCAAGGGAAACAAGGATTAATTTTTATATATAAATGGATGACATTTGTATAGAGCAATTTTGTGTTATTTCACTTCTCTGCTCTTCTCTACAGTAATTAACTTAAAAATAATCTAGTAATCAGTCGAATTATTCCTATAGTGCTTGATCTAATACTACTCGTATGATACAAAAAGATACAATACAAAGCAATGAAAAGTATAATATAATATGATACAAAATGTACAATAACAGTGCTATTATAGCATAGGACAATAATAATAACTAGCATGACGTAAAAAAATGTACAGTACATTATAAAGCAATGATAAGGGGGCATACATTAATTACGTGAGCAGTTTTTCTTCCAAACTAAACTCCCCCCGCCCCTTGGTGAGATAAATTTGGGCCACTTCGTTTATTCTTTTCAAGTAACGTGAGATTTTGCTGGACCCTCCCCCTTTTTTTGAGCTCACGTAATTAATGTATGCCCCCTAAGAGACCTACAAATAATCATTAGTAAGAGTGCTATAGCAAAGGACAATAATACAGGATTCTAGCGTTTATAGTCTGTGTATTATCTATGTGTGTTTATTTTTCATTATCATTATTAAGATCGCTAAATGTATTTGAAAATGTATTTTGAAGTCATAAGTATTTGAAATACAAATTACAAAATACCTCAGCAGCAGTTAATTGAAATACCAATTACAAAATACATTTTTAGGAAGTAATTGAAATACAAATACAAAATACGTATTTGTATTTCAAATACGTATTTCAATTACAAGTATTTCAAATACTGCCCAGCCCTGGTTTCAGGTTAATAATTATTACTTATAATAATAATTGTTACCCTTTGTGCTATGCATAAAAATCTTGTGTTAAACATTTATTAGTTTGTCAATTAAAAAAAAAATAAGGTTGCTTAGTAGATACCTGACTATTCAGATCTTAATTCACTAAACATGGCTTTTGTCATGAAATTTCGTGCAACGTTTTAATTATAATAATGGTCTTTCACCAGGGCGATACTTTGAAGAATACCAATCTAGAACGTGAAGCAAATATACCTTCACGTATATAAGTACCTATGTATAAATACACTTACCTTTGCAAGCTAGGTTTCGAATTTGAACTGTTCGAAAGACATCAAACTTGTAGTCAAAGATGATTATTTGTGTACAACATGCTAACCAGTTTCGGTACTACATTTTCCTTAAAGTACAAAATAACTTGCTGTGTTCAAAAAACATAAGATCAATTTTTTTAAGTGAAACTTCTATAGCCCCGCCATGATTTGAATTTCGGATGAAACGGAAATGACGATCACTGCACCTGCGACGCATCAACTGCGCTCGTTAACCGCTTTGATTATGTCACTTTTGAAGGTTCCTATCGGTTGAGATATGAAACGGAATTTTAGCAGGTCTGCTCTCATTGGTCGCTTTAATTATGACCTCACTTTCAAGTATTGGTTGAGATTGTTTTGGTAAGGTTTCGCTTCTACCGCGTGTAAACTGCACTCGATTTTTTTTTCTTAAAGATCATCTGTCATCATTATGGCTGATCCCTTATAGTTTCTGTTATATAGTTTTTTACTGTTTTATATGCCCATGCACGGCTTTTACATTGTATTTTTTTTACACAAGTGTTAGTATTTGTTTACTGGCGTAATATATAATATTTACATTATTGAAATAAAACTTCTTTACGCACGCTCGACTTGGGGGGTAAGCTGGTGAATGCGTTAAGAAAAGTGTGATGCGAACGGTAATCGATGCGAACGGTGATCGATGCGAACGGTGATCGGGCGAGGCTAACGGTCGGGCCTTTACGCACGCTTGAAGTTGAGAGGTAGATATAAGTTAGTGAAGATAGAAAGAGAGAGAGTTACGTTTCGTATATTACTGTAGGGGCAAGAGAGAAAGGTGCGTGCAGAACAATGAATCATTCATTGAATAACCATGCAATAGGTCACCCCAAGGTCATAGGTCACCCCAAGGTCGTAGGTCACCCCAAAGTCATAGGTCACCCCAAAGTTGTAGGTCACCCTAAGGTCGTAGGTCATCCAATAATCGTAGGTCACCCCACGGTCGTAGGTCACCCCAAAGTCGTAGGTCACCCCAAGGTCGTAGATCACCCCAAGGTCGTAGGTCGCCCCACATTGGAGGACCCACCACATACCCGCCCTGGTATAGGTAACAGATGGTTACCCCTTCAAGGCTCTTGCAAGGACTCTAATTTTTTTGTATAAAAACGGCTCTACATTTAATAAATGATACTAGACCCCCATTGCCCTCGCATACGTTGTTAGGTAGCAGTATGCAAGTGCTACTATGTACGGTTGTAAGTAATTATAAAGAAAAATCTTACCTGGACCTCTTTTAGGTAAAGGGAGGAAATAACAATAAGGAAAAAAAAATATGTAGGCAGTATGCCTACCCTATCATATTTATGTACATAAAGCACTAAGCAAATTTCAAACAATGAAATAGCAATCATGGTAGACAGTAGATGGACAGACGGAGGTGCTACAGCGCGGATCGCCCGGCAGTCCTGCTGAAAGTTAGTCGGTGATCAGGCAGGCCGGATACGAGGTTCAGATACCGCGCCCCTAAGCCGACATCCCGGTGGTGCCTCAGTAAGTGGGAGATGGGGGCGTATCGCCCGAAGTAGGTCACAGCCGTAGGTCACCCCACGGTCGTAGGTCACTCCAGGGTCGTAGGTCACCACATGGTCATATGTCACCTCAATGTCATATGTCACGCCAATGCCATTTGTTCTTTTATAAGTTAGTGAAGTTTTACTTCAGTCGTGTGGTCTAAAGCACACTCGCTTTTTAGTAATAAACAACCGGTTGCAAAAATAATTTCTTACATTGCAGTGGTTTAGAGTTGGTTAAAATTTAAAAGAGAAATAATAATAATAAAAATAAACTGAAAGTATCAGAAATAATATGTTGAAATATAAAATATTGTAAGCATGTTTTAAACATCAAAATTTTTACATTAAAAATGTCAATATCGTTTGTATAATTTATATTATTTGCTAAGGCATGTAACTAACTATTCATTACGCCGTTACCCCGCAGGGGTAGGCAGAGAGGACGGACCGCCAAACAACTCGGTCTTGGCACACAATCTTTGCCTCATTAACATTCATACAACGTCTCATGCACACTCTTCTATTATTCTGACTCTCGACATGGCCTGACTCAAGCATCTGATTCACTTGATTGTCCCATGTTTTCCTCGGGCGTCCCCTACTTCTTCGATCATTCGCATTTGCGTCATATATTCTTCTAACACTACTTTCTTTGTTCATTCGCTCTATATGCCCAAACCATCTGAGTGTCCCTTTCTTAATCTTACTCATTACGCTTGCATTCCTTGCGGATCTCCACATTTTTCACACGATCATACATGGTTTTACGACGCGTACGCCTCAGGGATCTCATTTCAACAGCATTCGGTCTACTTTCATCCTTCCTCTGTCAGTTCCATGCCTCACTTCCATACATCAGGGTAAGTACCAGGACTCCATTGTGGACTGCTAGCTTCTCTTCTTTTGACAGTTTTTTTTATTAGCGCCAACGGCATTCAGTCCTCCATTAATGGAGTTACCTTTTATCAATTATTTTACAAATGGTATCTATTGACATTTCTAATTGTTTGCTAAACTATGTAAGCGATGAATTGGCGAGTTTGCCCACATAATTTATTTGTGAATGGAGACATTGAAATAGGTCCTAATGCTTAGTGAGTCGAGCAGGCACTCTTACATTGACTACATTCAAGAGTCCGCAACAGTCCAGCTCCCAATTTACTATTTTAAAAAAGAAAAATAGATCGCTTATCCAACAGAATCCTCTAGTTTATGTATTGTGCACTGAAAAGAAGCGAAGCATCTTGTCGAAGTAATGCTTCCCGACCCGAATAGAACAAAGGAAAGAAGATAAGCACTCGAAGCACTTGTCCGCAGCATCCTAGAATACAGCTCCATTATTTGGGCCCCCTCTGAACAAAACCATATCCTAGAAATAGAAAGAGTACATAAAGGTTTATGCGTTATCTGTATATGAGGGAATATACTTACTGTCCATTCCTGTATCCATCGTTGTTCTTAACAGGAAAGCTCGATCTTAATACCTTAGATTGCCGCTGAAAAATATTTATGGGGAAACATTTTTTTAAGCTGATCTCTGGTACTGTACTGAATCCACCTATGTTGAAGGAGATTAACCTAAACGTCACTAACGCGTACACTCGTGGAAAATCCCACGCACTTTTTTACGCTCCGAAAGCGAGAACTTCTTCCTTTCAGAATGCGCCATTAAACAGAGCAATTCAACTGCTTAACGATTCTGCATTGAGCATCGACGTCTTCAATGTTACATATAGAGAGTTCAGTAACTATCTTTTGACATACGTCACAACATAGTGAAACTGCCCCAATGGACTTTTTTTTTAATTTTTTAATCTTTTCCGTAATAATTTGGTGTATAACTAAAGACATCCAAATTTAATAGACGAGAATATACAGATGAGGGGTAAAACCCAACTATGGGGGGACGAAGAGGGGGAAGATGACTGTGATTCGTTAAAAAATCAATCTGACAGTATGTAGGCATCTCGCATTACAAAATCACCATTTAGTTCTTAAAAGCAAAATCTGCTTTTGAATTAATAGACCTTTTTACATGGGAGCGCGAATTGATCGTCACGTTATTAACATATTTGCGAAATCCAAATACCGCAAAGTAAAGTTCGCCACTCTTCACAGACGAATATTTTGTTGCCGTATTTAGTTAAGACACTTTTACAAATGTTTCATAATTTACTTACCCCTGTAACCAGCGACGAGCACACCGGAGAACCGCCCACATTCGTTATGATCGACATATTTTAGGGTATAATGTATAGCACAAGCTACCATTTTTGCCGTGTTATTTCGTAAAATGTACGATGAGAGCTCGACGCTGGTCCGGACAAGAATGATGACGTCACATTTTTAGAATCAAGCGAGGCTCTCGTAAGCCCAGCCGGTTATGGGGAAGGGGAAATGATACGCTTTTATCACTTAGGGCAGGTCTATATATATTCATATGTCTATGTGTGTAACAGTTTTATGGAGAACCTGAAAAAATAAATAAGTGAGACTTGTATACCGGAACAGTGGGCTGTGAATATGCAGGCAAAAGCTCGATCTAGTTAAAGCCAATCTAATCTAAAGTATAATTATAATTACTAATTACACATCTACGCGAATTACTTGCCCATTCATCCAACTTTCTACGGCCAATCTCTTCTAAACGCTGGACGCTAAATTACTATGCAAAAAAAAATTGACTACCATATCTCACGGTCTGGAATGAACAGACAATGATGACTCTAACACAAAAACCCGACAAAAGAAAAGATGCTGGTAACAAAAAAAAATTAAACAGATTTCGCAAATTGGCGGGAAGCAGATGGACATTGCAGTGGCGGACTTACAAAGTATTTAATTAATTATCATTTAAATTGAACGAATCCTACACATTAGAAAATACATAAGTAAAAGTTTTATTGGCGAGACTGAAATTGAGCTCTGAACCTTCAGGTATTCCGCAGTCTGTTTCTACGTTTTAGCTTTCTTGTCAACATTCGGGTCTGTCGTTTTTCTTCACTTATTAAGGACTTTTAAAAATATTAATTTTTTAGGATTATTTCGCTGGGTAGATATCGATTTGTGCCTTCAGATTGGTAGAAACTCAAGAGGCTCTGAGGAAGATAAGTGGAATGCTGTGTTGAGGGTCTTTTTAGGGAAATATATGAGTTTTAAGAATCCCATGTTGTAGAAGGGTGGAAATACAGAGGCAGATAGATCTTTCACATCCGAGCTGTTGAACTCAAGAACGGGTCGTGGAAATGATCTGTTCTCATGTGACAGATGTCAACCGTGAACCGTTGGGCGTGCGTTTGGCACGTTTCCTGAAAATGGACAGCATTCCCCCCTGGGGGCCTAATCACTAATTTTTGTAAACCTCCGTTTCATGAAGTTACGGGTTTAGCTACGTCACATACCCGTATTTTGACAGATTCGCCAACTTAAATAACAACAACAACGGGTATGTGACGTAGCTAAACCCGTAACTTCATGAAACGGAGGTTTACAAAAATTAGTGACTAGGCCCACTGATGCCTTTGCTCTAAAGATTGCAATCCGTTTGCTAAGATATGGAATTCTATCAAATGGACCGCCCGTTTCAGCACAGACTCGAGGGTTTTTTCCAGTATTTTGGGGCTCCAGACCAGAAGTGGCTGCCAGTACTTTAGCGACCACATTTGAATAGCTAAGTATTTCTCAGTCTTCTTCTTCCCTATTTGCTTGCTCTCTTCAAAAAGTCGCCGTTCGTGTCTGATAGCCGAAGTGTTGCGGAAATAGACGATGATATACGATCGACAGCTGCGCACCTTCAGTGTCGAATTCTCTTGCTCTAAAATTACACAGAGCATCCATTAGGACAGACAACCATTTATCCATAATTCATTTGAGCAGGTCTGAATAGCCAGCTTCCTTCTTTCCCTTTTCCAACCCCCCCCCCCCCCCCCCTCTAATTGATGCTATGTGTACTGAATACTCTGTGTTCTCTCGATACTGAAGGTGCCCAGCTGTCGATCGTATATCACCAGATAATTCCGAAACAGTTCGGCTATTAGACACGAATGGCGACATTTGCCATTCTAGTAAGGCACTACACATAGGTACTACACTGACATCTCAAGACTCACCTATGTGTGCTATAACAGCACTATCTTTGTTAATTTTATTCTCTTGTCATTGTTTTGTAAATACTGTATATTTTTTATTTCATATTATTTTCTCAATATTATCTCAAAGAGCACTGTAGGATTATTTTTAAATTTATTATAGTTAAGCGCACTTGAAGTGAAATGACAAAAAACTATACTAAAGACATATTTTGAAGTACATTGAAACTTAAAACATAATCCTATACACCACACTAAAATAAACGAAAGAAATTTAACATGTTAAAAAAAATTATTGAATAATTTAATATGAAAGATAATATTATGTTTTACTATGTCTGACAGTAAAAATCCACCTGCGGCGCATAGCTCACCAGCAGCAGATGACATAAAGTCCACGTACCAAATCCTTGTACATTAAAATTCGCCACTGACTGCGGCAGTGAAATTAAGAACAGGTTAAAAAACGTAAAACAAAACATCGGAACATTGACCCAGTTACTGTACGTGAGGAGGTTACCGAGTTGCCATTGCCCGCCAGGGGTAGATAACCTGGGACTTGAGAAACCTACAATCGTTATTTTAAATAGTATGACTAAAAACGCAATTAAACTTTTCGTTTTGAATCCTACAATAATCCAGATATGTAGATGATTATATTTTTTTTATTGTTTTGGAACATTTACAGAGTATTAACATGAAAAAGTTGTATATTAACATTGTAAAGAGGGTAAATATTAATAATCTACTTTAACAAACACATGGCAGTTTTATTGGTCCTCGTACATTAAATCTTCTACCAAAACACATTCAAATGACAGATAAAATATCACTTTACTTAAAAGAATTAAAATTATGGCTAAATAATGCTGATGTTGAAACACTTTTTTATAAACTCTATGTAAACCCTAATGATTCACTTTTACAATTATACTGTAACTTCAAGACTTACTTAACTTATCTTCTTGAAAGCGTAACAAAAAATCAATTAACTTGTATGTGTCACTATATTTTTAAACTTTCACAATGAAAATTACATTTTTTACTTGTACCGCCAACTTATTGGTGTAATTTAGCACTTTAGTTAATATTACCCACGCACAGGCAGTGCCTTAGTGGGTTCCCATTATCTACTTTTGTGTTATATATATTTTTTACTTTTTTACATTATTTTACTTGTCTTGTTATTTTAATTATTTATCTTGCGTTATGTTATACATATTTTAAAAATCTGTTAAAATTTCTTTTGAAATGTATAATGGGAAAAAATAAAGAAAAAAAAAGTTTCCCAAAACGCTCAGTTTAAGATTTGTTTTTCTCTATGTAGACATGTTAACAATAATTATAAAAAATAAAATATTTAAACAAAAATAAAAAGAGAGATAATAAAAAATAAACAAACGTTAAAAAAGTATGTAAAAGGAGAATAATAAATGGAGCAAATAACAACCATTCACATTCGACATAAATGTAACTAATCTTCATAAAATGTCAGGTTAGTAGATTTCTAATTTGATTTTTAAAATATGTGAGACCTTTTGCATATATATCTAGGTATATAGACTGATACAATAGTATAACAAGATATCCGTAGCCGTGTAAAGCCATGAATTCCATTGAAAAATGTTATCACATTTTGAAACCAGTTGACTCTGATAATAAAATTTATTTTTCTGACCCGTTTTTCTTGTAAATTATAAAAATTAAATTAAAAAATAAAAACAATAAATCTGATCTCTCCTGCTAAATACCGACCGGGACACAATCGCGGACGAAATTTATAACTATCTGCGGTCATCTAATGCATGTCTCCACGACTCGTTCAAGATACCACACGGCCGAAAAAGTGTTCTTGCATAGCATAACATGAGAAGAGGAATGATGCTGTTGAATTAAATTTCTAAATTTCCTCTTTACATTATTATTTTCCCAAATTTTATTGTAGGAATGAGAAGTCTTGTACTGTAACTGAATGAATAAACAGTCGCACAATAAAAAATAAAATAAAAATGTTAACTAACCAACTAATCACCACGCCGTTTCCCCGCAGAGGTAGGCAGAGAGGGCCGCCAAAAGACTCGGTCTTGGCACACACTCTTTGCATCATACAACGTCTTATACATACTCTTCTTTTGTCCTAACTCTTGATATGGCACGACTCAAGTATGTGATTCACTTGATCGTACCGTGTCTTCCCCGGGCGTCCCCGATTTCTTCTATCATTCGCTCTACATGCCCAAACCATCTGAGGGTCCCTTTCTTAATCTCAAAACTTACTCACTACGCTTACATCAGCCTTGTATTCTTTGCGGGTCTCCACATTACTCACACGATGATACAGGTTTTTACCACACGTACGCTTTAAAGATCTCATTTCTACAGCATTCAGTCTATTATCATCCTTCTTCTGCCAGTTCCATTAGGGTAGGTACCAGCACTCTATTGTGGACTGCTAGCTTCGCTTCTTTGGACACTTTTTTGTTAGCGCCAACGGCATTCATTCCACCATTAATTGAGTTACCTGGATGTACCCTTCTTTCTTTATTAATATACACCCCAAACTTTTCCCAAATCAGTTTGCATTAATTGCGGCCTAGAATTTAAATTTTGTCAAGCGATGATCTTGCGATCGTAACCTTGCAACTGTACAGAGCGGTTCCGATGAGAAAGATTAATTATTCTCCGTACCAGCATTTTAACATAATAACTCAATATCGATTTTATTTCATCCAAAATTGGCATTTATATATACCTACATTTAACAATGCTCAAACTCGTGATGATAAAATTTATAAAAGATGTACTTTAAGTAATTTTTTAAAAATATATTAGTTTGTTAGACCGTAAATAAATAGACAAACTGAAGTATTTTCATCACAAAACAAGGAAACTAAAATTAAAATTCTGAATTCTTTCCCAAATAATTTATTGATTTATTTTACTTCATAATTATATAATTTAACAAATTGAAAATTTAACAAATCTGCCAATGACCTACGGTAAAACCTTATTGTACTAAAAAAAAACATATTTTCTCCAAATTTAAAATGCAGATTTACTTGATAAAAACAGTCTTCCGAAATCAATTTATATTTTTTTTACTACGTCTAAAATTTGATCGAAATTTCATATTTCCGGTTTTGTCTGGTTATTCTCTCTTAATGAGTATATCTGATATTTGTCTGATAGTTGTCTGGTGTACGTGTTGCAGAAAAATGTTACATTTTGTCTTGTGTTCCTTGTTGATACACTGAATTTAATAAAAGTTGCGGCAGTGTAATTTTGACCCACTTAGTAAAAGGTTTGCCACCGCTGACATAGGATACAAGTATAAAGACTGTATATATTACAGTATAAAGACTGCAGTCATGGAGAAGTGAGAAGCAACTTTTTTAAACCTTTTTATATGGCGTTTTTTTCACATTTGAATTGGAAAGAAACTCGTAGCAACTTCCGATTTTAATAAATAAATGAATTATGGAGTAAGGTCAGTTGTAGTGATTTTAATTAATGTTCTCTATGCTTTTTCGTAACATGCGGTTTCCTGTTTTTTGAATCACTCCATTATTTATTACATAGATAATGGTAAATTAAAAGCTAGGCGTGAGAACTTAGAGTAAGAGGTTGCATGTTCGAATCTTCGTATTATTTTGTCACGGGGTTTTTGCATTTTTCTTGCTTGCCTATTGAAAGTTAAGTATGATAGATCTAAAAACTAAAATGCTTCTTCACATTAATACTGTTTTTTTGTTTTATTTTTATTACTTATTTAATATTTGTATGTTTTTACAATAATTATGTATAACATCATTGCTATCTTGTCTCGAATGTGTCGTCTGTATAATGGAATGTGACTATACAGGGTGTCCGGGGGTAAAGTGCATTAACTTCGGGAGGTGATTCTACACTACTACTGTTTTAATTAACGTCTGTTTTAATTCTGTCTCGTTGGCTTTCAATTCTACGTAAATTGACTATTCGTGTTGATATTAAAGGGGTGAGCCAATCGACATTGAAAATTGTTTACGTTTCCAATTTCGACAGCCCTCTCGGTGGGGGTGACGAAATTAAATCCCTCACTCCAAGTGTGTCTATCGATAAAAACATAATCATATTGTGGGGATCGGATGCACGGCCCGTTTCATACAAATCTAAATTTTGGATTTGCGGCTAAAATACCCAACCAAACTAAAAAAAATATTTTTGTAATCAAAAGGTATATCAAATATCTCGGACGGGTATGTGCTACTTTATTTATTTGTGTTTTAAATTATAAAATATAGGCCATTAAAGATTTTCATATTTCATGATTTTAGAGGCAACTTAGATTTTAAAGGCTACTTAGAGGTGAAAGCCAGAAATAATTGAAAAAAAAAATATTTAGGTTTTTTTCTTATATTTTGATAGAAAGCAGTCACTTTGTG
The DNA here is from genome assembly GCA_917880885.1 of Limnephilus marmoratus. NCBI lineage: Eukaryota > Metazoa > Arthropoda > Insecta > Trichoptera > Limnephilidae > Limnephilus > Limnephilus marmoratus. Next base: position 33,553,156 of record OU862932.1, read on the forward strand.
ATTTGACATATTGAATGAAACAAAACAATAACTTTGTTTTTTAACCATGATTTATTTTATTTTTATAATACCGACCGGTTTCGCTTTAGTCAAGCATCTTCAAGGTATAAAATTAAACTGGAAAGTTCCAGTTCCCAAGCATCTTCAGGGTATAAAATTAAACTGGAAAGTTCCAGTTTAATTTTATACACTGAAGATGCTTGACTAAAGCGAAACCGGTCGGTATTATAAAAAATAATAAATCGTGCTTAAATATTTAGGTATTTAAGTACTTACTTACAAAACTCGTACTTTCAGAGGAAATTTTAAATTCTAAAATAAAAGAAAATTACAAATGTACTTTTTTGGACGCGGGTTCTACTTTGCACTGAACTAATAGTGTGTAATTGCGGGTTAGTCATGTAGTTTCAACATCAATATCCTTCAACAGATGTCGTTAGCATAGTTAGATATACGTAGTTTTGCGTTACCTCAACAGATGTAGTTAAGTAGTATTTTAGAAAAGAATCATCTATCGTCGTTCGTGTCAAATGTATGAACGATTACGGTTATTACCATAACCTTTCATACATTGAACTAGAAATTGCCGAAGACATCTGGTAGAGAGCTATATCTTATATATAAAAATCTTGAAACGGCTTGACCAATTTTTGTGAAATTTTGTATGCATATTTGGTAGGTATGAGAATACGTTTTAAAGTATATTTCATACCGTTAGGTGATTAGGGTGTCCCTACCCAGAAAAAATCAATTTAAAAAAAATAAATAAATTATTTGGCATCAAAAAATAACCCAAAATTTAACCCTCCTACCCTCACCCTCCCATTTCTTAATCGCGATTTTAGTATTCTTGTATGAACAAATTTAACCGTCTTTCGTATTTCAAACACAACGAAATTATTTATTTATTATTAATTTTTTAAACTTTATGAGTAAAATCTCAAATTATAATATTTAATTAAATGAAGACAATATTAGCGAAACTCAATCGAAATCTGGAGACAGAAAAATCAGAAAATATATTGGCTCCGCTGGGACTCGAACCCAGAACCCTTTTCTTACATGGAAACAGCTCTACCGATTAAGCTACGGAACCCATATTAATTCGGTCACTTTTAACTGTATCATACTTCGACTAAGAACTACCAACATTATCTTCATTTACTTAACGCACATATTATTGGCTGCTATCTTTATATATGATCCTAGACTTGCAGAAAAAGTCAATAGATGTCGCGTATTACAAATAAAATGGATAAAAATTTATCCAGACACTATCTAGATTGCATTTAGTTCGAGTTGAATCTTGTAATCATATATAAAGATAGCAGCCAATAATATGTGCGTTAAGTAAATGAAGATAATGTTGGTAGTTCTTAGTCGAAGTATGATACAGTTAAAAGTGACCGAATTAATATGGGTTCCGTAGCTTAATCGGTAGAGCTGTTTCCATGTAAGAAAAGGGTTCTGGATTCGAGTCCCAGCGGAGCCAATATCTTTTCTGATTTTTCTGTCTCCAGATTTCGATTGAGTTTCGCTAATATTGTCTTCATTTAATTAGAAATTATTTATGTTGTTGAATGACAAATGGCGCTACGTCCGCCTCATCGAACTTTCATCCACACATGCGCAAGACATTCACTAGAAGCGTCGCGTCATTTTGATATTTTATTCAGCATCATGTTCTCGCGTGGGCAAAACATCGAGCTTATTTGTGATGACTAACAAAAAATATCGTACACTCAATTACTCTTCGAAATTCATATTGATTTTCTTTATCGCATTTTCCTACTTTAGTTGGTGTTTTTTTTGCTTTTTTCAGCGGTCATCGTCTACAGCGCTCCATTTCTCTTCCTGACATCGATTCCATCCCCACACACTTACAATACATTCGTTATTTTTTTATTTAACAACCAAAATATTCACTAGAAATATTTTATATGGCAGAACAACATTTGTCGGTCAGCTATTATATTATAAGAGTCCTGCTCATATTATAGAAAGAACGTCTGGTCTGGTCTAAACATTAGGAAAAACGTAAATAAAGTAACTTGTAATCTCAACGAACCTCGATCTTATTTGGAAGTTACAATACAATTCAAGTCATCTTACACACTGGAATTAATAAACATTTCTGTAATTTACATCTCTAAAGACAGAAGAAAAGGGAAATCCTTTTGATGGCATTTGACGCCTTGTACACCTATTGTTATCTTCAACGTCCGGTTTACCTGTCATTAAATAACCTCAGTTTTCCACTTGACGAGACTATGCAATGCACCACGGCATTACTTTACAACGGTTCTTTCTGCAGTCATAATAGTAGAATGTCAATAGCAAAGTCACGGTCACTTCAAATAAACAAGCATTTCGAATTTATACAGTCTACAAAATGCCTGCATTGTTTAGAGCTAGCAGTTCTGTGAACGGTGGACCTCGCGTCCGACAAAGTAAGTTTCTAATTTTCTCTTATTATAAACTAGCAGACCCGGCCACACGTTGCTGTGGCTAACGAAACCTTTATAACCAACGCCATCTGTTAAATCAAATTCACACCGCCCGTTTGTCAGCACACTGCCCGCTGCCGCTTGGCCAGATATATTACGTATTTCAACCAATTTGCACAAAATCTTGACAAATTATATACCTAAAAACCTTCCTCATGAATCACTCTATCTATCGGTGAAAACCGCATGAAAATTCATTGTGTAGTTTAAAAGATCTAAGCGCACATACAGCGTGAGCAACTTCATTTTATACTACGTAAAGATAAATCGAAACCAAAAAGTTCATCTGAAATCAGAAGATTTTTTATGTGTATACCGCACAAGTGTCCCAACTCTTCTCGCCTAATCCCCAATTGGGGTATGTTGTGAGTTGTGAGGCTGAAGGTAGTGTGGAGGGGAAGGAGATGGGGAAGAGGAAGGCGGGGAAGTACCTGGCTATTCAGAGCTGGTCACCAAATACGGCTAAAGCCATTTCAAGCAACTTGTCAATTCTGAATGGTGGTCTTACACCAGGGCGATAGTACCTTCCACTCTAGAACGTGCCGCAAATATACCATATTTTATTTTTAATTAATTAATTGTGAAATAACACAAATTAATCAAAATAAAAGTTATTAGCGCGTGCCGGGATTCGATCCCACGACTTTCGGATGCATTTCGAGAGCCTTACCTCTCGACCACGGAGGCCGTCAAATGTAAGGTTTATAAGTAAGTAAAAATATATGACATATTTTGTGAACAAAAAAAAATCAAATAAGGAATTGTACGATCTATCCAAAGAAAAGTCACTATCAATGACGATTCTTTTTTTAAACTTTCTTCGGACAGGTAGATACCATAATATTGAATATTCTGATTTGACAGCTCATTCGAACTCTGGCGGGATAAAATGGAAGTATAAAACACGGCCACCATGTTGAACCCGAAACGGAATTCACATAAATATACTCTTTGCATTTGTATGCAACTGTTTTTTTAACGGCCTCGCTACCAAATTTACAAAATCGAACATTTAACCTATAAACTGCAAAAATATTCGAAAATACAGCTTTGACACTAAAACACGTTATTTATCAGTTGATTTCCATTTTAATTTCTAGTACATATTTGTATTTGTTAAATTTAATGCCTTATAATGGACACTTTACTGTAGACGTTGGGAAAGTTTGACTGAAAGTGGTTGAGTGAATATTTCAAAGGTTCGTAGTTCCCTGATGGAATCAACATTGTTTTTCTGACAATGTGTGTAAGAGAGGTAGAAGGAAAGGGGATATGTGGGGCAATTCAGATCTTGTCACATAACACGGTTGAAGCACACAACTCTTCCAATTCTGAATGGAATTCTTCAAAAGAACGATGCGAGAAGTATCTGCTACTCTGGAATGTGCCGCAAATTTAGGTTTTTTTTTTATATGAATACCGCACAAGAGTCCCAACTGCTCCCAACCGTCTGGGGCTACTGAGACCACAGCATCCCAACAAGGCCGGCCCTACGTTTGCGCAATTGGAGCAGTCCGGTCCGGGCCCCGAATCCAAGGCGCTGATGATTTCTATCACCTAACTGTTAGGTGTTAGGTCCTAACACATCGCCCTTGAGATTTTTTTCTTCATAAAACGGTGCTACAAATCATCTAAATATTATTGATTACACTGAACACCTACCTAGGCGTCCCTTAGTTATTTATTTATTTAAACGCACATAGGGCTTTTACATATGATGGAGAACATGTTTTTTAGAAGTGAAAACTTCTTCAGCACCGTTGTGATTTGAAACTCGTGAAACGAAAAATAGCGACATAAAACGATCCAAACACTTACATCTACTTTTTACTTTATATTGTCGTTAAATAAAAAATATATGTAGGATTTACTTTTCCACTTTTGTTTTCTGAAGGTTTCACTTCTACCGCGTGTGAATTGCTCATTCTATTTTTTTTTATTACAATGAAAATAAAGAGTTGACAAAATATAGATATATATATATAAATTCGTACTACGAGAATTGGCTCTGGTCTGAATTTTATGGCAATTCAAACTAAATCTTCTTTTGGTCAAAAAAATTATTTTTATCAAGCTCCACTCATATTTAATAGCCTTCCAGAACATAGCATTAGATGCATAGGAAAGTTGTTTGAATCAATAATATATGACTGTCTATTAGCCCATGTAAGTAAATATATCATCATTGAGCAACACGGGTTTTTCCCTCGGCGTTCCACAACAACGAATCTTCTTGAATACTCCCAATTCATCCGCGATAACATCGAAAAGCATTTACAAGTGGATGCCATCTACACGGATTTTTGCAAAGCATTCGACCAGTTAAATCAATCATTACTCATCAAGAAACTGAAAAAGTTTGACGTAAATGGAAATACTCTGAAATGGTTCGAAAGTTACATTACTAATAGAAAACTACAAGTAGTTGTAGGAGGGTACTCCGCGGATCTTTTTACGGCAACGTCGGGAATTCCGCAGGGCTCACATCTTGGACCGTTACTGTTTTTAATATTTATCAACGACATAGTTTTAGGAATAAAAAAATCAAAGTATCTCCTGTTTGCCGATGACCTTAAGTTGTACAAAAAAATAACATCATTAGAAGATTGCGCCGATTTGCAAAAAGACTTATCATCACTTCATGAATGGTGCACACTAAATGATTTATATTTTAACGAAAACAAATGTGCTGTAATTTCCTTCACAAAAAACATCAATAAATTTTCAAACACATATCACATTAACAATGTCGCATTACGTAACACAACTTCAATTAAAGACTTGGGCGTGACATTTGACTCTTCACTTAGCTTCAATAAACATGTAGATGCAATTTCAAAATGTGCATCACAAGTATTAGGATTAACGCTAAGAATCACAAACTGTTTTAAAAGTGCAGAATTAACATTAACATTATATAAATCAATTGTGCGAAGTATCCTCGAATATGCATCCACAATTTGGTCTCCCAATTATGAAATTCATAATTATAGGATCGAATCCATACAAAGAAAATTAACCCGTGTAATTGCTTATCGTGAAGGTATATCTAATCAATTTGGAACGTACAAAGACCGAAATTCACACTATAAACTACATTTTCTAACAGCCAGACGTAAACTTTCTGATTTATTACTTTTACACAAAATTATACACTCATCAGTTGATACACCAAACATTTTGTCCCAAATTAACATTAACACATCATCAAGAAAGTCAACAAGGAGGATGAAAGACATTTTCTATATTAAAGCCTACCTCACAAATATAGGGTATTTCTTCCCTTTACCACGAACACTGAGAAGTTATAACGCTATACATTGCTCTAATAAAGAAATAGACATTTTTAATGACCAATTTAAACATTTCAAAAAAAAAGTTTCACCTTTTATCATATCAAGCTGATACTGTGATGAAGCCCTTTATTTATAGAGAGGCAATATTGTACCTACCAAATCAGCGTCTCACCAGTACAGGTAACAATCATAAATTGTTTATGAACATTTACCTACCATGTACTTACTTTTTACCCATTCCTACTTGTCATTCACCTCAGCTTAATTACTTTTGTTACTATCTTTTGTTATTATTATCATTTCATTTATTTGTTATTATACAATCACTATGTTAATTATTATCATTTTCGATACTATGTATTTTCATTATCACTATGTTTAAACATACATGTATATAATTTTTTGGGCACCATGCCTGTTTTATATACTTAAATAAAATAAAATAAATAAATAAATATAAAGTCATCTAATTCCTTGTACACTTTTAAAAAGAATCTTAAATTAATTGTGTTTGTCGAGGATTGCCAATTAATTTTCTCTACTTTGTCCTTTCTAAATTATTAGCTAAATGAGTATGTTTATGAAATAAGCTAAAATAATTTTAATTTTTGTTTAAACTGTTTTTTTTTCATCTTCCTCCTGCCAAATCTATAGCATGTTAAATTATATACATATATTTATTATTTACAACTTAATCCTTAAAAACGAAACAAAAAAAAATACTTATTTTATTTTATTTTCAATCAGATCTCAAAACTATGGTCACCCTAAAAGTCTACATTAATGTACTACCTAGCGCCATCAATTTAGTAGGTACCCATAATCTCAATCTGTAAGAAATACAACAATATTGTTCTTTCAAAATCTGTATAATTTTGTGTTATTTTGTTAACTTGTATAATTATTGTTAACCTCAATACAGGCTTGTCCTAGTGAGGTAACAAATTGTATTGTAAACATTTTTACCTACAGTGTAAAGAAGCAATAAATAAAATAGATAACATCAAAATATAAGAAATAAAATATAAGTTGCATAAACTATAAGAATTGACAGAAAGTAGGTATAGGTCTCTCAAGTTAAGTTGACTTCATCACAGTACTCACACAGATGCAAAACTTTCATACAGCGTGTTTCGTTTTGGGCTTTTAACAAAAAGCAATTAAGAGCGTTTAACCAGCCAGCGGACGAAAATCCACATTTCGTCGAAAGTTGTTCTTCCGATCGTGCAGGGCGGTTACAATGAGAAAGATTGATTTTTCTCCGTACCAGCTTTTTGAAATTATAACTCAATATCGAATTTCTTTTAATCCTTTCAAATTAGCTTTAATTTATACCTTCATCCAAAAATGCTGAAAGGCGTGATGATAAAACTATTAAAATAGTGTACTTTTTGTAGTTATTTTTTGATTATAAGTGTTTATCATTTTTCAATAATGTCTAAATTTAATAAGAATGTTAAAAAAATCTGAAATATATTAGTTTGTAAGTGCGCAAATAAATACACAAATGGACCAATTTTCGTCAAGAAACACATGTACGTACATATTTTTTAATGATTTTATTGAAACTAAAATTAAAATTCTAATACATAACTTTGCTAGATAATGTATTGATTTATTTTACTGCATGATTACATTATTTGAAATGGGTGTGGTATAATACAAAAACTTTTTTGAAAATTTAACAAATCTGCCAACGACCTATGGAATAACCTTATTATACTAAAAATTTAAAAAAATTCTAAAAATTTATTACATAACTATGCTAGATAAAAGAACAATCTTTCGAAATCCATTTATAATTTTTTGTGGAAAAGAGTCAATACGTCTAAAAACTTTTTTGAAAATGACGTATTTCCGGCTTTCTCTGGTAATGCCCTCTTAATAATTATTTCACAATTGAGAATTCGAATCCAAAGCGTGTTTAAATCGCTAACATAAAACTAATGTTGTTTTACAACATTTTTATAGAAATACTGAAGGTTTAGGAAGAAAAATAAGTTTATTAACTAAATGCGATAATCTTCAGGATTGAATTCAAAGGGGTATTCATAAATAACAACAAGGTTAAAAAAATATTATGTTATTTAAAAAGATTAATTTATTATTATATTCATACTTATATAATATCTTATAAAGTAAATAATCGACAAGCCGCCACATGCCGCTATACGTTTAATAGGTATAGATTTTGAAAAGTAAACTACTGTTAAACTTGCATTTAAATTCGGTTTTCATTCAAAGTTAAAAATTTCCCATGTAAAACATCTCCATTGCCGCCATTTTTTTACGGATTTGACATTTGTAAAGTTTCGTTTAAAACTCAATAGGTACGCATGAATTACTTGGTTTACCTAAACTTAGAACCTAATGTTGAAATGAAGTGTGATTTCCAAAACCTGGGCTTACAAATTTGGTTGCTTATGGGTTATTTATTTTTTATAATTATGTGTTAGCAATCATCAGCAACAGTAATTATTTAATTATGTTCCAGTCATCATCAGCAAATATCTATACGTATATTATCTAAAATATAACAGATTACTAACACATATAGGTACTAGTCTGTGATACTCCAGTTGCCTTAGACGTCAAATCATACAAGTCATTTATGCTTAAAAGTTGACCACCGTTTTTTTTTCATTATGAATAAGTAAAATAATTAAACATACGGAATAAAATTTCACGATTTGGTCCATTCAGTGATTAGCCACGTTCCGTTTCGTAACAGGACTCCATGATATCGTAATAAATATTTAACTTGCGCACGTTACAAACACTATTTATTATATCAAATTTATAAATTTGTAATTATTTGTCACTTGCGAAATGTAGGTACACGTATGTTTAAATCAAATTACGAACCGAATGAATAGAATAGAACATGCTGTAAGTACAGCCTCAAAAGGGTGTCGTTAAACTTGCCTCTCTTCTAACTAGTTACAATAAGTAGGCGTAAGCAAGACAGAGAACCTTATCGGATTAGTGGGCGTCGCTTGACATTCACACAGATAGACCAATACATCAATACTAAGCATTTTTATTGCTTCCAACTTAAAGTGTTTTACCTATAACACAGAATAGATAATCTGCCAATATCAATAATAATATTACTAAAAAATGTTTAAAATTGGTGTTTTAGTTTATGAAGTAGGTAGAAACAGCTGGCATATACGGCGTTTGAAGTTTGCCAAATTCAAATTGTTGTCAAATACATTATATATTGTTTAAGTGTTTGTTACCAAGGCTATGTAAACGTTGTATTGGGAAATGCAAACTATAGTTGGAATGAGATGATGTATATAAAATGTTAATGTTTGTCTTGGTTTTTTGTCTAGGTTCATGTAGATTTATTAATTGCAGGGTTTTATAACAATCGAATTAAATAATTATGACAAGGGATGCCAAAATTTTACTCGCGCCAGGCACCATTTTGCTTAGGGCCGACCCTGACTACAAATGGGACTCCCGGGTATCAGATTGGAGCCAATTACACCACAAATCGCAGTTATATTATGTTATTGTATTCTGATGCTAACTTTCCATACTTTCTCTTTATATTCTAAATCAGCTGCTAGATGTTGGACATCACTATCTAGCGGCTTTATCTATGCTTCGCCTTTATTCATTCCGGGGTTGATTGTACATAGTATAGTTGAATCATTCTATTCAATACGGATACTTCATTGATGAAGTAGAAACATCAAAAGAAATAGACATTTTAGAAAGTGATTTGCTTTATGTACTGCACATGGCCCGCAGATACTTTAATAGTACACAACTGCTAACCCTGTACAAATCACAAGTGCGCCCCACGGTTGAATTTGGCAGCCACCTTTAATCTAGAGCTCCAAAATACCTGAAAAATACCCTCCACTCTGTGCAAAAACGGGCGGTCCGTTAGATAGATTCTTCCTTCTTAACAGACGGATTGAAATCTTAAGAGCACAGGCGTCATCGGGTGGGAATGCTATCCTTGTTCTACAGGTATTACAATGGAAGATGCTCCGAGGAACTAGCGCCTTTGATCACTTCGGCACCGGTGCATAGTCGGGAAACACGCCAAACGCGTGCCCAACATATGTACACGGTTGACATTTGTCACATGAGAATGGGTCGCTTCTTCGACTCGTTCTTGTGTTCAACAGCTCGGCTGTGATTTGCCGACCTCTGTGTTTTCTCTTTCCTACAACATGGGTCCAATGTTCATTCCTTCCTCTCCTCAAAAAGACCCTCCACACAGCATCTCAGATGACAATTATTTTCCTCAGGGCCTCCTGCGTGGAGTTAATATAAAAATAAAAAAATAAATATATATATTTATTTTTACCGTCCGAGTATACATTTAGGCACAATCCGGTTTTAAAAATAATTCACCAAAGTTTGGTAATTAAACATAACTTGATTGATTGCCGTAATGTAGTACCATATTATGAATATGAACCAAATTCATTTATAGAAAATGAATTTTATAAAATATATTATGATAAAACTATACTAACAGACAGAACAATTAGTCATAATAGACCTGATATAGTTTTACATGACAAAATTAAAAAAATAACTTATATCATTGATGTAGCTATTCCAAATTCCTGTAATATTCAAAAAACTGTTTCTGAAAAAATTAGAAAATACACAGATTTAGGAAATGAGATTAAAAGAATTTGGCATTCTCGGACTATAAAAATATTACCATTTGTTATTTCGGCCACTGGCATAATACCTAGGAATCCGATTCAAAATTTAAGCATATTAGATTTGTCAAAGAATTTGTATATAAAAATGCAAAAAGCAGTAATTTTAAATACATGTAGGATTACAAAAGATTTTTTAAATATTTATATTGAGGGATCAGTAGGATTTATAGGTTCAATTAGAAATGCCACAGAGCCGAACCCTCTGATATGAAAATATCTGGAGTCGGTGAATTATTTTCCCATTTGGTCTCTGGTAGGTTGACATGTTGTTCTTGTATTGTTTTGTATTTATAATACTTTATAGTGCAATTGCATAACGTGGATTCACTAGATGATCATTTGGGGAAGTGTATGAAAGGGTTTAGTTTTTCCTTCTTTTTTTTTTTTTGGGGGGAAAATTTAACCCGGACATTTAAATCTGGTGCGTATAAAATAAAAACAAACCTGGCCAAAGACGTCCCGTTTATTATTTATTAATTTTACATTAACTCCACGAAGGTGGCAAATGGTGGCGGTTTGGGGGTCACCATTTTATGGGACCCCCAAACATGGGGGTATAGTATAAATCAAATAAGCAGTAACACTGTACTTACAAGTTTATTATAACAATTACATCCGTACCATAATTTTTATTTACAAAATATTCGTATAGGAATAGTGGGAGCGAACGCGTAGCGATTTCAGAGCTGTCGCGGCGTCGTCGGCAATTCGGAACAGAATGGTTCTTCTTATTTCGTTCGCCACCGGCTGTCGGTGACTAGATGAAAATAATGTGAGATCGCTATTAGCGTTCGAGGAGCCAAAATAACTGCGTGGTCCGCGACCACGGGTCTTTTAAGGAAATGAAGGAGAGGAAGTTCTGCGAAAGAAAAATGTATGAGAGAAGGGTATGAAGCTGAGGATCACTATGTCCAGGAGTGGCGTATGAATCCATTCTTCTCAATGTCCTGCAAGGTGATGGGTCGTGATAGCACGTATGCGCCGCTAAAACCTGGACAAATCTCACCTCATAAACCCACTTCTACCAAGTCACCAAATGTAACGAACCACTTGTGGCAGAGGTATTGGTTATCCAATAAATGGTTTTCGGGGCGGCATTTCACCAATTTTTCATCAAAGTAATGTGAAAAATTGGTGAAATTGTTATTTTTTTTTAAATATATGTATATTAAATTTGGGGGAGTTAGTCGATCTATCATAGTTTGTGCTTTACATTTTTTTCCGAATCTGTTCACGGACGCTTTTTTATGAATGGATATATATGCGTTACAGGATTCTGCGAAACTTGAAATAGAACTTCCGAATCTCCAGGTAATTGGAAAAATCTCATCCATTTTGGAGTTCTCAGGGCTAACTGGATGGTTTGGAATTTGAAGGAATAACTGAATAGATGGCAGCTTTAGCGAACACCTCAACGACTCTCGTAAATAAATATTACATCTACACGATTAGGTACATGGATCAGTGCTACTCTATTATATAATTATAATATTCTTGTTGCCGCCCGTTATCTACATATTATTAATTAAGGTCTATCTATTCGCGATAAACTCAAAAATTGCTGAACGGATTTTCATGCGGTTTTCACCAATAGATAGAGTGATTCATGAGGAAGGTTTATTGGGTTAGGTACATAATTTCTCAAGGTTTTGTTTAAATTGGTTTAAATACGTAATTTACTAGCTTTTGCCCCCGGCTTCACTCGCATAGTATTAGGGGGGTTCTCACTTCGGCTCTCCACCTTCCCTATCCCCATTTCACTCCCCCCCCCCCCCCCCCCCCCCCCTACTCACAAAATCACTTAAAATATGGTAAATAGAGTTATAATCTAAGTAGGTACAGTATTTAAAATTGCTTTGGCAATAACAAAAATTAAAAATTACACTTCACATTATTTTTAAATTTCGTCTGTATTTCTCCTAAGATCTTCCATACTCCACAGTACTCGCGTTTTTATTTCGATTCTACAAATGCATTAATATTTTTTTTACAATAGCTCCACCCAGGAAGCAATGAGTAAAAAAATCCATCTTTGGAGGTGCTGTGTGGCGGCTCTTTTTAGGGAAAGGAAGGAGAGAAAGTTCTGGGAAGGTATGTAGGGTGGGTAGGAATCTGGGGTTCGATGTGTCCAGGAGTGACAGTCTTTTCCCTCCTGCTGCGATGCAAGGGGATGGGTCGAGAGAGTCCGGCTGGAGAGGTCTGATTAGGTCTACCTCAACCAGTCACGCCGTTAGTGGGCAGACGCATCCGCCGCCAAGACCCAGAGAAACCTCACCCATGAACCCGGGCACCCCTGCCAAGTCACCAAAGGTAGCGAACCACTTGGGGTGACCTATGGCGGAGGTGTTGGTAATCCATTAAATGGTTCCCGGGTCGGCGGTGCCCACACGGGTTCGCGTCCCAAAATGAATGGATACAAATAAAATATTATACATCTGAAACAATCTGAAAAGGCATTTATTGATTCTACGTTATAACATGTATATAATGTAAAGGACCCGTCAATTATAGAAGAATGGTCATTTGTTTTTTTTTTTTTTAATGACAATATAAGGATAACGTAAAATTACAAAATAAGTAAAAATACCAATATAGTGGTTTGTTTACAGTTCTCCTCACTAGGTATTCCTGTTCCGAGGCGGACTGTATGTTGCTATTGTTGTCACCCATTAATATTATAAGAAGCAAGTTAGGAAGAACGTTCCTTTCGAATGATCCACGATGAGGTGGATACAACCTCTGCCTGTTTTACGGTTTACATTCCACGACAAAATATCCCCGACAAAATATCCTACGGACAAAACATTCCCCAATCCAATATCTACTAAAACCTAACCTAAACTAACCTAACCTAACAAAAAAATGTGACAAAAATAATACAGACATCCCATAAAGACAATAAATTATTTTTCAATAATAGTAAAATGGGACAATAATAATACAGACATCCTTTAAAGCCAATAAATGATTGTTCAAAAATAGTAACATGGGACAAAAATAATACAGACATCCCATAAAGACGTTTCGACGGCCGGCGTAGTCCAGCGGAAAGGCTCTTGACTAGCACTCCGAAGATCGCGGATCGAAGAATCCCGGCGTGGCAAATAAATTTTATTTGATAAATTTGTGTTATTTCACAATTTATTCATTAAAAATAATATATAGTATATTTGCGGCACGTTCCAGAGTGGAAGATACTCTCAGTATCGCCCTGGTGTAAGACCACCATTCAGAATTGAAACGTTGCTTGAAATGGCGTTAGCCGTGTTTGGTAGCCAGATCTGAATAGCCAGGTACTTCCCCACTTCCCTCTTCCCCATCTCCTTCCCTTCCCCATTACCTTCAGCCTCACAACATACCCCAATTGGGGATGCCATAGTCCCACTGGCTAAATACGGGAGCAGTTGGGACTCTTGTGCGGTATTTATGTAAAAAAAAAAAAAAAGACGATAAATTTATTGTTCAAAAATAGAAAAAAATAAGACAAATATAATGCAGACATCCTGTAAAGACGATAAATTATTGTTCAAAAATAGTAAAACCGGACAAAAATAATACAAACATCCTGTAAAGACAGCGCCGGATTTGCCATACGTTCAAAAACGTGCAAAAACCTGGCGCCAACTCCGAAGGGGCGCCGTGAGAAAATAAATATTGTATTAAAATTTAGTTATAATATTCCCTGAATCGTTTAAAAATTACCCATAGTACGAAATAATTATTTCGGTCTAGCAACAATTTCCAAAGAAACAGAATACGCACGCATCAGGTTGGTATCAACGGCTTACGAATTTATAGTCAGTTACAGAATTTTTTTACAAATTCCATATATTTAGTTTAAACGTAAGATCTATTTTTCCATATATCTTTTACCGTCTTTTACGACGAATAGGTGCGATCCAAATTCAATAACCAATCACAGCGCGGTATTTTTGTTCGTAAGCCGTTGATACCATACGTCAGTGTTTAGTGTTTGTTCGCTCAACACAGGGGAAATGCAACGTACAAATTTGAGGTTATATTCTTATTATCACTGCTCACTGTCTCTCGTCGGGACTGCCTGTTTGCTAGTCAGAAGCTGTAGATGGTATTCTTGTGTTGTACGTTGCCATGAGAACGTATTTGTATTTGCTTTTTCTAATATTCACGTAGGGTATATAGGCAGTAAATCTCAAGAATGTCTAATGGACCTAGTTCAGCGAAACCATCCGCATTGTCTCATAACCTATATTTTAAATCATGGTACGGGCACAAACAAACAATTCGTTGTATTATTTTGAAGCATAACTTGCAAAGAGTTTTTCCTAAAATAATTAAAATAGCACCATAATTTATGTTTACCCAATAGATTCAGAGAGTATAGGGCTCCTGGCGATCCTCTCTTTAAAAAAAAAACGAGTGTGAGAGCCACCGCCAGGTCACCAGAAAAGTTACACCCTTTATATGTCTTGATTTTATTTGATAAATTAGTGTAAAAAAAAAAATAACAATTACATAAAAAAAATTGGGGTGAACGAATTTTTAATCAAAATAAAAATGTAGGGGGGGGGAGGGGGGCGCCATCGGTGCCTACTGCACAGGGCGCCAGATTTCGTAGATCCGGCCCTGTGTAAAGACGATGAATTATTGTTCAAAAATAGTAAAACGCGACAAAAATAATACAAACATTCTGTAAAGACGATACATTTATTGTTCAAAAATAGTAAAAGGGGACAAAATTAATACAGACATCCTGTAAAGTTAGGTTTTAGTAGATATTTTGTATGCTGGAGGATGTTTTGTCCATAGGATATTTTGTCGGGGATACTTTGTCACGGGATGAACGCGCATTACCGGTTTTACTTTAATTGGATTACTGAATCACATTTTCTTCCAACGTCTTATCTCCACGCTGATCGATCGGTTTCTGCCTTGGCATCTCTCCTGGCGAAGAAAATTGGCTTCCGATCGCGAAGATCGAAGTTAATTATTGTTCCCCGGCTTCCTGTACTAATGCTATCAGAAGCAGCTATCACGTATCGTTGTGGATTTTTTAGGTCCGGCTAGTCACTACTAGTCAGGTCTAGTTTCATATTTTATGCTCTATAAACAGCGGAAATGTTGGAAATGTCGGAATATACTGTCAACGTTCAACTGGGTTAGACATTTGTGGTAGGGTTGCCACAATCTGGAGTTCACTTTTATTTATTAACCTTTTATCTTCTATCTTTATTTTATCTACTTGTAGGGCGGGTATGGCTACCGCCCGCCCCGGAAACCGTTTATTGGATAGTCAACAACCCCTACTGCAGGTCACCCAAAGTGGTTCGCTACGTTTGGTGAGTTAGCACGGGTGCATGGCAAGAGACAGGTCTGAGATATTTTTACCTCTCCAGCAGCAGGGGTACATGGCGGGTCGAAATGGGAAAGACTGAGATATTTTGACCTCTCCAGCCGGACTCTCTTGACCATCGCCTTGTACCGCAGTGGGAGGGATGGATTGAACACATTGACCCATCATACTTTTTTCTTACCCATCATACTTTTTTCTTCCCAGAACTTCCTCTCCTTCCTTTCCCTAAAAAACCCTCTACACAATAATATCTTGAAAGATGACTTATGCCCTGGGGGAATTTTTATTCCTCAGGGCTTCCTGTATGGAGATGATCTAAAAAAGTCCCAGTTGCGACCGTTAAATTTTTATTTTTCTGTGTCTTGTTCGTTTTCCTATTTTCGTTTAGATTTATTAGTATTATATTCCTCTTCAATGTATATTACGTTGATTGGTATAACCCTCAAAAATTATTATAACAGAAGTTATTCCAATAAAAACTTAATATTTTATATTATTATTTTTTTTGACGCTTAAAATTCGTGGTGAAATTCCATTATAATGATTTATTCTTGCGATTTAAAAATTTTATTCACTTTTTTAAACGACTTCGAAAAGGAGGAGGTTCTCAATTCGACTGTATTTTTTTTAATGTTTGTTACCTCAGAACTTTCGACTGGGTGAACCGATATTGATGATTCTTTTTTATTTGAAAGCTGGGTGATTCCAGTATCGCGGGTGCAACATTTAGACGCATATAAAGCTTCCTAATAATAAAACAAAAAACATTTTTAATGAAATTATTATTGGAAGGGCTACATTTTAACATGTTTACTTTTTATTAGTTTATAAGAATTTAATTGAAGTATTAAAATAGTCAGGAGGGAGGTTCAAAGTGCGATCGCGGGTGCAACCAATTTGGCCCACCCTTTCCAGATCATAAGACAAAAACACAAAAGTCTGTTAATTGTGATACACCTATTATGTTATGTCTTGATATTTCGTAAGGCGTTAAACTAATCTACTAAAAAAATAAACAAATATATAGAAAACAAAAACAAGCAATGAATTATTAGCTTTTTAAACAATCGCGGGTGCAACATCAAATTATCGCGGGTGCAACTCGTCTAGTTTAAGTGTATATAAACATCAATAAACCCTGATAGAGGACCGAAATAACAAATCCAACAATGCGTATTACTAATCAGTACACTTCTTTGTCATTTATGTTAACTATTTCTTTTCGGTTACGTCCAAATTTGCCGAAAATTCTATGAACATATTACATCCATCAATCCTTTTCAAAAACAAAAAAATTGTTTTTTTCTTATTTTCTAGAATTTCTTTTTATATTTTGTAATTTGTAAGAGGTTCCAGATTGTTATCATCCCAATCACTTTCTGTTTCAGTTGTGGTTTTCGGAGATTTCAAAACCAATGTGCTTTGGAGACGAGACATTGAGGTTCGCGCCACGGAAATGCTATCGCCGTCTTCAGATTGAAAGAAATGTTTTAATTGAATGCCTGATTTATTTTTCAGCCCTTCCTATTTATCATCCAACGTGACCATCTTTTTTTTAACTGCCTTTTTTTTAATATAAAGAAGATTTTTCAGAGAGACTGCGTGCCAAATCATATAATTTCTATAAAAAAGCTGAAAATAATATAAACACACCTATTAAATATAAATCACTAGTAATACACAGCATATATTATTATTGAAGGCATAAAAAACTATAAAATATATGATAAATCACACAATAAGGGTAGTTGTCAAAGAGTTGCACCCGCGATTCTAACAACACAATCGCGGGTGCAACCGATTTGAGTCAACGTTTATTTCAGTACAGCTAACATTATACTCTTAAAAACGTTTTATACAAGTTTGCCTTTAATTTCTTCTTACTTTTACAAAGTTTCAAAACGTTAGCACTTTATTTCTGTGAAAAACACAAACTTTTATATCTTTTGTATCGCGGGTGCAACAAGCTAACAGTGACTTCTTGTAGTCAATGATGCTTAAAAAATAACAACAAGTACTTACATCTTTCGGCACTTAAGAATAAATTAATATTGTCACTTTACGTTTAGCAGTAAAATATAACTTCAAACCATCGGTAACAGCTGTTTCGCGCCAGTGTTGCACGCTGTGATTTTACAGTTTATATACTGATTCTTCGAATGATAATGTTTCCAAGCGCGCCAAAAATTTCAATATGAAGTAAAATCAATTTTTTTTTTTTTTAATTATTAAATATTGACCTTCTTCTTTGCACTGATATCAAAAAAAGTAACAAATACTGCGATTTAAAAATTACTGTCGAGAATCGTCTATAGCGGAATCGCCCAGCTGGTGCTTCCCGTGTGGTTCCATTTTAATTTGGTCCAGTTCTGACAATGGCATCCATGAGAAAATCATATAAGTCTAAAATTCGCATCAAGTATGTGCGTGACAAATGGACGAATAACTCAATATCACGCCAACCGATTTCGATGATTCTTTTTTATTGGAAAGGATGTACTTCAAGGATAGTTTGATGAGAGTTTGGTTAGGTTCTGATTATGGGATCCATGACAAAGTAACGGAACTCTCCAATTCTGAAGAACAAATTTACGATACTCGGCCGAATCTTAATCGAATTAGTTAGTGTACTTCAGATTCACTAAAAATCAAACAATAAACAAAAATTTTAACAAAACAAAAAAACGACTTCAAAAAATGCACTAAAAAGTAAAAAAATAATTTCGTATTCTTCTACAACTTTATAATCAACTTACCTTTTCTACTCATCAATATGTAGGTACGATTGTTATTTTTGGAGTCGGTGTCAACCAAGGTACCCGCGGCCCGGCGTGTTCACTTGACAGCTCCTCTCCCGCCGACACCGACTCCAAAAATAACAATCGTACGTACATATTGATGAGTAGAAAAGGTAAGTTGATTATAAAATTGTAGAAGAATACGAAATTATTTTTTTACCTTTTAGTGCATTTTTTGAAGTCGTTTTTTTGTTTTGTTAAAATTTTTGTTTATTTATTTTTGAATGTACTGGTTTCAAATATTTTTTTCAGCCTCAAATATCTTTTGATTAACTATCGGTTATGTTTCTTAATTTCTGAGGATACGTCCGACTCGAAGGACCACGATGTACTGGATGCTCACGCCAGTGTCGTCGAACAGCTGACTGATTGAGCCAGTTGTTTCCCTTTTTATTTAACTAAAGTGTACTGTGTCTACACGTGTTAATGGGTTTAGTTATTCTTATCACTGAAAGAAATGCAAAGGAGCCTGGATGAATCAAATACATGCGTCATAGCGCCGAAAATTAATTATTATCAAAGTCCCACGGTTTAGATAGTAACTAATAGTTAATTTTAATTGCCTGGGACAAAAATTTTACGGCATGCATATTTCTAATTAATCAAAATAATAAATATTTCAGGTATGGTTTTGCGTCCCTGCTTCATAAAGTTCGAAACAAGTATTCAGTTCTCACCCAGCAGCTTACTTATCAATAGAAAGCTTCAATTACGCCGAGTAAATAGCTTTTTTTACATCGCTATGGAGACCAAGCTAACCAACTAACCCTGCCGATAGCTCCGGCCAATAGATTATCTGCCGATACCAACTAACAACTACTATGTTCCACTGGACAAGAATTGTGAAACTGCGCTACACAAGGATTTCAAAATTGTGTTTTATATTTTCAACCCCTCTATTCACTTTTAAATGGTTAAACTTTCAGTGTTTCCCTAAATCTTAAGACGCCGCTACCCGAATTTCTACCGATTTCTTGCAAACCTCCCTTAAACATTTGAAGTTTTTAAGCTCTTAAAAAATATATGTTATTTTTGAAGATAATATCTAGACATTCGGCGCACCGAAACGCAAATTATATAAAATTACCTTGATAGAAAAAAATCGCAAAGTATGCTCCAAAAATTATTATAAACACGTTTGTTTCAGTTATTTTACAAGTTATATGCATGAAAAAATTCAGTGTTTCTTTAAATGCTCTTTAGGACAACCCCCGCGAGATTTTTGCTCTATTTTAAACGAGTCGTGTTTTATAAAACTTTTTCACAATTTTCGCATCGATTTTGTCGCTTTAAATACTAGCGCGCTCCTCTAACTTTCGTAATTTCATATCTCTCCATCTTCTTCTTTTTGAGCCCGGTTGCGGTGCGTTAAACAGAATTTGGTTGTTTTCAACCAAATACCAATGATTTGGATGACCACAATAAACGTACGTACGTTACGTAATTGACTTATTTTAAACAATTCAACTGGCATTGGACTAAGCAAGCCCCATACAAGATTTTTTTTAACATTAACTCCACGCAGAAGGCGCTGATGAAAATAATTTCCCTCAGGGCCTAAGTCATTTGAGATGCTGTGTGGAGGGTCTTTTTGACGAAAGGAAGGAATGAAAATTGGTCTTGAAGAGACCCATGTTGTAGAAAGGCCGGAAAATTGTTCCACAGCTGAGCTGTTGAACTCAAGAATGAGTCGAAGAAGAGAACTGTTCTCATGTGACAAATGTCAGCCGGGTACATTATGTTGGGCGGGCGTTTGGCTTGTTTCCCGACTATGCACCGGTGCCGAAAGGATCAATAACGCTAGTTCCTCGGAGCATCTTCCATTGATATAACGGTAGAACAAGGATAGCATTGACACCTATGCTCTAAAGATTGCAATCCGTCTGTTAAGGTGGGAGTATCTATCAAACAGACCGCCGGTTTCTGCACAGAATGGAGGGGTTTTTCAGGTATTTTGGAGCTCCAAACCAGAAGTGGCTGCCAAATTCAACCGTGGGGCGCCCTTGCGACTTGTACAGGGTTAGCAGTTATGTACTATTAAAGTGTCTGCGGGCCCTGTACAGTGCGCCTAGATTTTGGAAGGCTAATATAACTCCGGCTTCGATGGAGCACCCATACCTGAGTTGGTCACAGATGAATGATCCAGAAGTCAGATTTACTCGGGCTTCTGTGGAATCCTGATACTTGAGCTGGTCTAATATACTTAATCCAAGCATTTCATTGGAGAGTTTGCTCCCATCAAATTGCATCAGACAGACACTAATCTCACTCTTTGCCAAAATCAGACACGCTTGGGTTTTTGATACATTGAAACTGATAAACTTTTGCGCAAAACCCAATAAAACCTCCCTCTACCGACCCTTAGTCCAATTTGCACCCGGAGCCTGTTAATATTAAGGGGGTTGTTCCACCCACTTAGATACACTGCTTCTATACATAAGTGTTGCTAGTTTTAGGATAGGAGTGGTGTGGAATGGTCAAACTTGTCCCATTAAAGTTTGGGACCGGTATAAGTACAAGACACACAAAACTATTCTGTTGGAAATAAACTTAATATTTACCGAAAAACTCAATCGAAAATCTGAAAACAGAAAAATCAGAAAAAGATAGCGAGAGGTCCTGGGTTCGAGTCCCAGATGTGTCAATATCTTTTTCTGATTTTTCTGTTTTCAGATTTTCGATTGAGTTTTTCGCTTATATTGTCTTCATTTAATTAAATATTACAATTTGAGGTTTTACTCATAAAGTTAAAATAAAAAAATAAAAATATATTAATATTTACCATCACATTACATTATATTAAGGTTATTAGATAAATGAACAGTAATTAATGTAATAAAATGGCGTACAATATCCTCATTACAACATACATTCCACAAATGTACAACTAAAACGACTTTTGGACAAAGAAATATACAATATTTCTTCATAAAATTAACTAATATCCTCCCTCTTGCAACAAAACCGTAAAAAATAACCGACTTCAAAAGAAGTATTAGGATACGGATTATGGACACAGGAAGGAAGAATATGGATAAAATGTTGCAACTTGCAACCAAACAAAGTTTAACACTTTTGTTATGTTTTCTCCTAGATATTTCGTTATAACTTTCCTCTTAGAATATTTTAACATACTTACAAAAACGTAAAACTTAAAAAAATTAACATACTTTCAAAAAAACCTTACCTAATTCATACATCATACACAAAACCATATACATATAAAGTGATCTTAGAACGATGTACCCAGTAATATCTTTTCGATTTGTGAAAAAAAAAATATTTTTAAATCTATAAGTATATTAAAAATAAATCACTGTGTTATTTGACGTGGAATGCGTATTTTAGAAGATATTTTACAAAATAAGTCACCATTTCGAAAAAATTTCACTTTTTTGGAAAAAATGGCCTATTTTCGAAGAACTATATCATGGGAACCAATAGCTGTAAAGAGCTCGCCTTAATTTCAAATTGTAGAAAATTTAGTTTACTTTAAAAATATATACTATAACTATATCAGTCAGACCCTTCCTTCACTGAGATATTGAGCAAAAACTGAAAAGAGTCCGAAAATTTCATGGTATTTTGGTTCCACTGCCGCTCGCACAGCACTTTGGAAATTGCAAATCTATTTTTTTATATTGGTTTAGGTCCTAACAACATATAAAAAATTCAGAACGACAGAACCTTTTGCAAGCACGGATGTACATCTTGACTGGACTAATAATGTTCACTAGTATTGTTTGGGTTCCATGCCAACTCAGAATAAAGTCAAGCTTGAAATAAATCATTTTAAAATAGCCCATAACCCTAACCCAACGTAACCTATTAAGACGCCATAATATGTTTCACCTGAATACATTTAAAAATAGTATCGCCTATTTTAGCCCTCTGGCCCAAATGTGTCGACTTTATAATAAGATAGAGTGTGCTGAAGTAGATAATTTTGTCGATAATTTATATGGTTTCAAAAAAAATGCTCTGCGATTGCTGAAAAAATGTGCTAATTTATTATATATTATATGTGTCTTTTATGTCTTTTGTCTGGCCTCTCTTTAATTGTCATTTGAGTAAACTTTTTATTTTTATAATTTTCTATTTCTAACTGTTTTTTTTATTTTATTTTATCTAATTTTTATTTAAACTGTTTCAAATTTTAACCATTGAATAATTTGGCTGATTGATTTCATATAAAATTTACCTTTTTGTCTTATTTGTAAAATTAACTGGGTTCTTCTCACGTGTGCGAGACCAATCTGTAAAATCCATTACATTACCGCTCCGAAAATCGCAAATATTCACTTACAATGTCTTAAACGAAATGACAGATTTACGAAAACTTTGTGTTATTACCGCTTCACAATTAAAGTTCTATAAATGATGCATTTCTGAACGTAGCGGAATAGTAAAAACTGTTTTAGAAAGGTTATAAAAGAAGCTTTCAAATTGTTATATTACAAATAAATATTAACATTTGTAAATATTGAAATTTAGAATGCAAACATTAAAAAAATGTTAAAATGACTCCGTGATGTTTTTATGTGAAAACGGTACTAAAATCACAGATTATGTAAACAACAATACTTATTCTATTGTATAAATGTATATTAAACACTTTTGTCACCTCACTTTTCTATCACTTCATATAAAAATATTTAATAAAAATTAACAATATCGAACGGCCCGCAAGCAATTTGGCGGGTCAAAATATGTGTCAACCGCGCAACTAACAGAATATTCTTGTTATGTATTTCTATGGACAACTTGATAGGGATGTACAGCTTGATCCACTATCGACCTTTTACTTTTTGTTTTAGGGATGTTACTAAAACAATAACGGAGTTAGAACGATTTCTATGGAGACACATACATTAACGTATAAAAACGCTTATTGTACTTGACTGCTATCGTATTTTAACGCATATATCTGCTAAATTTTCGGAGGAGGACACCATTTCGTTTCGATTAAAGCGTGTGCAGTCCATTTTCAAGTTCGCCTGAAGGTGTATAATTCGTTTACAGTTTGGATGCAACAATCTGATTCACAGTCGATTGTCTGTTTCACACATATTTATACAACATCGTTCCCTTACAGTTAGGGACTACATCAATGAATCTAATCGCTATACGTGGGTAGTAGGTATATCATTACGACGCGACGTTCATAACACGGTGTAGTTTTTCTAGTTTAAAGATTACCAGTCGATAAATCAATGATATAATGGCACACCCCGTGTAATGTGTAATGCCTTCTCTATAATAATAGTATAATCCGCTTTTTTCTCGCGCTGCATAACTTAAAAGACTCTGACAGTTGCGGTGATGTTGATATGTGGGAAAATTTCCCTAGATCTGGGGAAAAATATTGCCTAGAAGAGATTATTTCAAAAATACGGGGAATTTTTTTAGAATTTTATGTTATGCATTTTATACCAATGTGGCCCTGCCACTATAAGCGCGATTTTAACCTCCCTTTCTCATGCGTGCACCTTTTATGAGAAAGGGGAGAAGCTTGCTATCAGTGATTAGCCCTTCTTTATTCCACGAGGATGCCTATATACGGAAATATTACCAAGATTGCCAACAATAATTTTTGAAAAACTAAATAACTGTTTTTTTCACTCACTATAAAAAAATATTTTTTCAAGGGCAACAAAACATAAATATTTTACTTTTGAAAAGAGGTCTTGAGGTAAGAGATAAGTTTAAGAAATTTTGCAAACGAAATTGTCATTTTACTTTTTTTGCTATAATGTTAAAAATAATTCAAGTTAGGTTAGTTGGCTTGATTGAAAGATGGAGTGGGTTTTTTTAAATCTTTTAAAAAACTGTGAAATGATTTGAGATTTTCACAGCCAAAAGTATTATCGTGATTTAGTTTTTGGATATCACCATATGACATGTTGCTCTACCCCCTTTTTAGCCAATGTTTCGGTTACACATCAGCCGAGCGATTCTATATCTTTTGTGGGATCGTTTTCGAGATAACGGAATAATAATAATAATCTCCCGTCAGATTTGTGTGATTTTTACATATTTACTTTCACATAATTTAAACCCGAACTCCTGCAAGTATGCATGATTATTTATTAGTTTAATGTACGTTGTACATAGAAAAAGCAAATAAATCACACAAATCTGACACGAGATCACGTTCGTTATCTCGATAACGATTCCACAAAAGATATAGATTCGTTCGGCTGACCTGATTGCTGTCCGAATCGTTGGCTAAAAAAGAAGGTAGCGCGACTCGGCATAGTACCCCAAAAATAAAACACTATATAATTTTTAAGGAGTGTTAAAATGTGCATGTGCCACGAAAATTTCATATTGAAAAAAAAAAACAAAAATTAGGTTAGGTTAGGTATTTAAATGTGTGTACTTCCAGTTTGTGTAATTTGTAAAACTTCTCCATATAATGTGTTATTCCGTTACGTTACGTTTACATATCTGCCCCGATGATGGACTCTATCCGATAAATACTGTCCGAAATGTTGGCTAAATAATACTCCAAAAATAAATCATGCTCTCTTAATCTTTTCAAAGTGATACCGGGTTATTACCCGTAAATATTTTTAAGTACCGAAATTTCATTGGAATGACACAAAAGGGATTAAAAAATGAAGTTTTGCTCTAGAATTAAATCTTGTGTACGTACTTAAAAATATTTAAGTACGTACCCATCTATTTAAGATTTAATTCTAGAGCAAAACTTCATTTTTTATCCCTTTTGTGTCATTCCAACGAAATTTCGGTCTCAAATTTATTGATCGAAAAATCTAAAAATATTAGTAGGTACCTAACAATCGCGATTATGAAAATGAATTCTTTGGCATCAAATTTTAAGTCTGAATCTGAGGGATTTGTAGGGAAATTTTGAATCTAATGAGGGAATTCTTTTTTTGGGAATCTCATCGCCGTATAGTCCGTTGCAAAGTGTGTCAGTCGTCTCGACTATAGAATGTGGCCGGGCCAGTTTTTAGGCAGAGTCGGTGTTTTCAGCGCGGCAGTCCCAAACCAAATGATCAGGTTTTATTATTTGACGGGTGTCTATTTATGTATTGTGATGAGCTAATGATAACGGGGTACCTAGTACCTAGTGCCTACCTGTTTATTATGGAGTGTCGGTGTTTGGTATAAAGGTGTGTGCTCATTTTAGGGGAGTGTGCGTTTAAAAATAACTAGTTGTTACATACTACGTGACTTCTCCCGAGATCTAACACTCACTCTTTTAAAAAAGTACTTCAAAGCTCGTGCTGAAAAGGTCAGGATAAGCTTAAATAGCTGCGTTGACCTATAAATCGGAAAAGATGGACAAGTTTCACAACGCACTCCAGAGATCATCGTTCGGTAGATTTATTTATATTATATTTATATTTATTTTTATTTAAGTACATAAAACAGGCATTATGCCCAAAAATTTATATACATGGATGATTTAAATTACAAAAATTATAACAAAAATAATATCAGTAATAATTAGCTACTCGTAAATATGCAAAAGTGAATGATTTCTGCTATGATCTCCCTATCAATATCACATTCTAATAATACCGTATAGAGATAGGGTAATTTAATTCAAAGTTCATCGAATTTGCAAACCGTGTCCTTGATCATCCGGGTAAAGATTATAAAGAAAAACTAAGGAAGATGACGCACTTCGTAGATTCGAAAGTTACGTCATTGGTACGAGCTTTTGGAGGTATAAAAAAACAAAATTTCTACCTCCATGGGTACGAGTGTAGTTCCGCTGAGTAGTACCAGGTTGATGAAACTCTGATGAAAGACAACCTTTAGGTAATTATATTGACGTTGATATACGAGTAGATTCTTTTCAAAAACAGCAGAGAACCAAGATTAGATCCCTGTGATACCCTCGACGTTTCAAGAGCTAACTAAAGACAACTAACTTAAAGGAATTATTTGTTTAAAATCTTTAAAATGGGCTGAATTGTCATGTAAGTAAAGTGAAATTACTTCAATTTAAATGTTGTAGTCGGTACATAGATTTTTACAAACAATAATACAATCATTACCTACATCTGCTCAGCGATCTCAATAATATCTCGAATACTTTCCCATGAATAAACAGCGCAAAACAACACGTCCGCGAACTCAGGTCCAGTGCGGCGCGCGGGTCGACGGAAGATCACCTCTCAGATAGGAACATCGCAGCATCCGAGCGAAAGTTTCACGGCGCGTTTGTACTATAATATGGCACCAACAAACAGCACGTTTCTTGGCACTTTGGCACCGTTCTCGGCTGCAACTAGCAGCCGAATTCAGTTCAATGGGTCACCAAGTAACCACAGCATGCACTTGAAGGTGTTGACAATATTATAATATAAACACTTATATGGTGTTGGTTCTTGCCTGCTGTACAGTGTTGAGATGAGCTTGCAATTTTATCGATGTTCATTTTGATTTCTTTTGGTGCAACGCTAAAATTGCTATCCTGTTTTTGAATAGGATGAGCTTGGTGAGCTTGGTTCGGTTTTGCTAAAGATTTTTTTCTAACTGTGGATTTAAAAGTACCTACTCGTTGATGAAGTTGCATGTTTACAGGCCGAGTGCTTATATTGAACTGATCATAGAATTTAAAATTAACTTACTTATTGGATTCGATTGTAAGTTGTGAATGATGAATACTTGGAGCAGGTGGATGATTTTTTTACATTTGGAAAGTATGTTTACGAGATATAGAAAGGCTGATAGAGGTATTGAAAGAAGGGTAAATGCAATAAACTTCATTAATGAATGATTGAACGCTTTTGGCGCTAACTAGAAATTGTCCACGGAAGCGAAGCTAGAAGTCCACGATGAAGTGCTGGTACCTACTCTGATCTATTGCGGTATGGCTTGGAACTAGCAGAGGAAGGATGGAAGTAGATAGAATGCTGTAGAAATGAGATCGCTAAGGCGTATGTGTGATAAAACCATGTAGGATCGTGTATAAAATTTGGAAATTTGCAAAGAATACAAGGCTGACATAAGCATAATGAATAAAACTAAGAGAGGGATGCAGGACGCTTAGAAGAAGTCGGGTTCGCCCGAGAAAGACATGGCACGATCACGAACCAAAATTCTTGTGTCGGACCATGTCAAGAGTCAGAATTATATAAGAGTGTATATAAGATATACTTATCTTAATATATAAAACAAAGTCGGGTTAGTTACACCATTTATAACTCGAGAACGGATGTACCGATTTTTATGATCTTTGATTTGATGGATTTGTCTCCGCTCCGAATAGCAGAATAGCTATTAAAATATTGGAAAAATTCACGAAAAACATAATAATGAAGAAAATTCTTTTCCTCATACAATTTGTGTGAACGAATTTTTATTTTTTTGAAAAAGCTGCAGGAATATGTTATACTTAAGTACAATATTGAGTAGTGAGTGAATTCCAAAATTTCAAAAACGTCAAATGTCAATGAGCTGATTATTTTGCTTTTGTTCTTAAACATACAATGCTGTCCCTCCTTTTTACACACTAAATCTCAACAGCCGAAAACAGAACAAACGATGAACGTATGTCTGCACCCCTCCAAAGGAAAAATACAATAATTATAATAGATCTCCCTCACACGTATAAAGAAAATGAAACGCAATTCCCGTAACTAAGTGGAAAAGTAAGAAAATCACAAAAATTATAAATCCATGCACAACGCCATCTCTGATACTGACAAAAACAAAACATGGATAGTTGCGCATCGATAATTGCTTCATTATGTAATTTTTAATTTAATTAAAAAACTGAATTTGCTAATAAGTTATTACAACAGTTATTGATTCTGATGAGGTACGAAGTTAGTACGGTAGTATAATTTATGAATTTAAATTAAACAATGAGTGTGTGCAAAGACCGACTTGTTTGGCGTCTTGATTAACGTTAGTCTTGCTCAAATGATAATAATAACAATATGAATTGAGTTTACTGTAGCTCTTATTAATTTCCCTTGCGTAAGTTATTAAAGTTCGATTGATTGATCAGATGATAACACCTAAATAAAATCGTACATTATTTAGTAAAAAAGATACATTATCTAGTTTGTATACTAAACATATTATGTTGATGGCGTTCAGACCACCTAACGATATTTCAACGTTCCTAACTCCTATAAGAATTAACTTATCAAGAAAAGTAAAACGTTCCGACATGCTAGTGGTCGATATCTACGGGTACATTACACTAAAAAATATTTGCACTAGTGTCAAAATCCACAAAGGAAATTGGGGAGCATGGACAAAACGCTGCCCTGTTTCCTCTTAAGTTTATTGCAAAACTTTCGAATTAGTATGTTGAGAGTTACCATTGATTTTACTATTGACCTTATTCAAATGGTAGTCATACTAAGCACTTACTGAATTTACTCTATAACTTACGAATTAAGTTAAAAGTGCTAAGACAGCGCGCTAGAAGTGGTAAAATATTCAGTTAACTTGCAGTAAATTATTGAGTAACTTATTGACATACCATTTTTTTAATTTATATTTGGCAATACTGATTAAAAATACATATAAAGTTACATCGGTTACATAGTTACATAAGTTACAAAGAAACAAAAATTGCCTTTCCTCACCATAAAGAGACAATGCTCTTGTGTTTGGTGAGGGAATTCTAGCTCAATTAGTAAATTAAAAGATCGTGTAAGTTAGTAATAACGGCTAGTGTAAATAATAGATTATTTACAATAGCCGTTAGACATATGATTAACTAAATTATGACCTACTCTTATTATTTTGGTAAATTATTATTTTACTAAATTATTATTTTTTACAGGGAAGAGCCTGGCTATTCGCGCCCGGTCACCAAACAAGGCTACAGCCATTTCAATTTGGAAGGCGGGTTTGGGTACCGCCGCCCCGTCCCAAGCATTCCTTGGATAACCATCACCATAGGCCACCAATCATATGTTTAAAAAAAACTCATGTGAAAGTCAATAGATTAACTACGATCATTGTCGTAAGAGCGGTAGATACTCTCAGTATCGTCCTGGTGAAATACCATCATTCAGAATCGCGACATCGCCGTTGCTTGAAAACGGAGCTTTAGCCGTATATAGTAACAAGAAAAAATATTTATTTATTTATTTATTTTTTCATGTTCTCCGTAAAACGGTTATTCACCAATACATTATGGAGAAGATTACAAATTAGACAAAAAGTATAGCAAAACACATAAAAAGGTCAGTTTCACTACGTCAAAAGATAATTGTTAAACTGTCTGTAGGTTACGTTAAAAATGTCAATGGTCAATGCAGACTCGTTGAGCAGTTCAGTCGCTCTGTTGAATGGCGCGTTCTGATAGGCAGAAGTCCTCGCTTTTGGAGCATAAAAAAGGGTATGGGACCTTCCACGAGTATACTTGTCTGGGACATATAAGTTAATTTCTTTCAAAATAGGTGGATTATGTATAGTTCCAGAGATTATCTTAAAAAAATGTTTTCCTAAAAATATTTTTCGGCGGGCTTCTAATGTATTAAGATCGAGCATTCCTGCTAAGAATAAGGATGGATACAGAAAAGGGTAGTACATATATTCCCTCATATATAGGTAACGCATGAATCTCTTTTGTACTTTTTCTATTTCAAGAATATGGTTTTGCTCAGAAGGGGCCCAAATAATGGAGCTATATTCCAAGATACTGCAAACAAGTGCTTCATACGTTCTTCGGATTGCGGTAAATGATCTTGAATTACGAAGAACAAATCCAAGCATTTTGTTGGCACGGGAGACAATATCAGATATATGGGATTTGAAAGAGAGATTTGCTTCAAAAATTACGTCAAGGTCTCGAATCTCATTTTTACGTGTTAATTTATGTTTATTAATGTGGTAGGGGAACAGGAATGTATCTTTGGATCTTGTAAATGTAACGACACTGCATTTCTGAATGCTGAAGGGTAAGTTGTTCAGTTCCGACCATTTGACAATATCTGAATAGCGAGGTATTCGCAACCTTCCATTTTCATCTTCCAGTCTTTCACAACATACCCAATTTGGGATTGTCATAGTCCTACTGGATCCGAGTAGTTGGATCTCTTGTGCGGTATTCAAATTTAAAGAAGGTGAACAATAACATCTATGGTAATTTAATTTAATACTAAGCACATTCAAAATTCCTATCTTTATCTAGGCATAATCTATTATAACAACCTCCCATTAAAATTAAAAACTATCGAAAATATGCAGGAATTTAAGCCCATATTAAAAAAATTACCTTACACTGCTATAAGAGTCCCAAATATGTTTACTTTTTATATCTTAAAGTCTGCTATTATATAAATCGTTCATTCCTTCTTTCTCTCTTATATCTTGGTTTCTATATCTTTAAGTCTGCTATCGTATATAAATCTTGCGATCTTTCTTACATATTGGTGGGGCGAAAGGCCAAATGGCTGCGACAATTTCCAACTCAATCCGTTTGTATAGCGGGTGCGTATGCGTATGCCAAATTAATAACAATTCACTGAGTAACTGCAATGAAGGAAAGGGAATTGAATTGCCAAAAACTTACCACTGCACTTTCCATAGTTCATCTCAGGCCACTGGGTTTGTCTCTTATAAACTTAATAACAGTTAATTATATGTTCCTTCATATACGAGCACTCGTAAATGTTCCACTAATTTCACGTTGCGGCCAAAATAATAGCGGGTTCACAATATTACACTCTTTAGCGATTTCCGTGGTGCGGGTCAAACGAAATACAATCATTCACGGCAATCACGGCGGGAGCGGAGCGGATAAAAATACAATTTTTAGCGGCGGGCGTCAAAAAAAAAAGGCAATGAAAATTTGCTTATGTCACAAGCGGAAGAGTTTGTTTTATTTTTGTGTTTGTGTTTTGTTTCATTCTATACAGGTAGGTTTTGGCATTTTATACAGGTAGGAAATTGGAATAAGGAAACAAAGCAGCTACTCAGGTACCATCATAGACTAACAATTACAATGATTTTTGTTACTAACTTACATGATTCATTAATTTATAATGATTTTTTAATTTATATTATGATTTTTTTTTTTTAAATTTATACATGATTTTCTAACCTTACTTATTATTTATAATAGCCGTTATTACTAACTTACACGATCTTTTAATTTACTAATTGCGCTAGAATATGTTATTATTATATACCGAGCTAATTGTAAAAAAACTATAAAACAATCAATGACCAAATTTCTGGAGTAGCAATAAAACACTTTGTCCAAACGGTTACAAAAACCGATATTAATTACTTTTCATATAAACTGAATAATAACCATGAAACCGCCGCCATTTTTGTATGACCTTTTGGACAGAATTTTCGGTCTGTATTTGGATAGGTATGCTAAGTTCTCTTACGTACTTTGTTTAGTAATTGAAAACAATATAAAAAACAAAAATTGCCGCTATCTTGAAACTGTCGTTGCTCGATGGCACAGACCAGATCACTTGTCACCTCAAAATTCGGTGCTCAGGCCTAATACTCTGATAGCCCTTGAGGTAGTATCGTACGAAACTTTTAAATACGAAAACGCCTCACGGTCCTGCCGTTTATTTTGTTTATACACACATTCTTTAAATGTCTATATTTGTCATAATGAACAACGTTTGAATTAAGAATTGACTAGAAACATAAGAATGTTTCTTACTTTACATTTTGACTTGAGTTTGTGAGACAATAGCAAGTCTAGATGTCGATCGTTCAGTTGATTAATCAGACATCTCCAAACACTAAAACGAGAAAAACAATATTCGAATGCTCACTATAAATCAAATTTTATTTACATGTGTCTGTGTATTACATATTAAATGTGCTATAAAATAGCGTACGGGAGGCACAACGGTCCGGTAAATTAGTGTGATATTTTGAGATATCTTACTAGTGACCCAGAAAACATCAACCTTTTTTAAAATTTACCATAAGTTTTTCTGCATTACAATTGTTTTTTTTTTTGTGAATACCTCACAAAAGTCTCAGCTGCTCCCGTCTGGAGCCAGTGGCACGATGACATCATCAATTGAGGTATTTTGTAAGGTTGGGAAGAAGGTGGGGAAGTACCTGGCTATTCAGATCTGGTCACCAAACACGGCTAAAGCCATTTCAAGCAACGTTTCAATTCTGAATAGTGGTGTTACACCAGGGCGATACTGAGATTATCTTCCACTCTGGAACGTGTCACAAATATACTATACTAGCTGGTACCCGGCATGCGTTGCAAATGCCACTCTTGATTGCATGTCTGCATGTCCCTTCCCGTGCGTCCCCGTTCACCTTCCGAGTCCCCTTCCCTTCCCGCATTTCCCTTCCACCTTTCCCGCCTCCCCCCTCCCTCGTCACCCTCCCGCAAACCCCACCTCCACCGTTCCCCTCCCCCTCCTGCCATTCCTCCCTGCTAAAATATATTAAATGCACACATTTTCATTTATACAAATTTCATAACGGCAGAACTTAACATTATATATAGCTAATATGTTATTCTTATGTACGAGCTATATTATTGTAAAGTTTCATTAAAATCCATTCAGTAGTTTTTGCGTGAAAGAGTAACAAACACACATACACCCATACAAACTTTCGCGTTTATAATACTAGTAAGATATTATTTTAAATGAATTAATTGTCTTCTTCTTCTTGTGCCCTGTCCATTCAACGGACGTCGGCTATCATGTTGGCTATGCGGACTTTGTTTATTGCGGCTCGGAACAGTTCTACGGTAGACGCCAAACCACTGTCTCAGGTTTTTCAGCCATGAGGTTCTCCTTCTTCCAGGGCCCCGTCTTCCGTCAATCTTTCCCTGCATTATGAGATGCAAGATCTCATACTTCTCTGAATGTCTCATCACATGTCCAAGATATTGTTCGGATTTTTATAGTTTTAATAACTTCTTTTGCTTTATGCATCCGAACCATCACATCTTCATTTGTAACCCTGTTCATCCAGCTTATTTTAAGTATTCTTCTGTAGATCCACATCTCGAATGCCTCAAATCGCCTAGTTAGTTTTTCAGTAAGCGTCCAAGCTTCCATTCCATAAAATAATATCGAAAACACGTAGCATTTGACCATTCGCATTCGTAATCCAAGGTTGAGATCATGACTGCAGAACATTTTTTCCTGCGGATAAAGGTTGCACGAGCTTTCTCAATGCGGCATTTGATTTCAACCGAAGGCTCCCATCTATCATTTACATTGCAGCCCAAGTATTCAATACTCTGTACCTTCTCTAGTTTTGTTCCAGCAATAAAAAAATTTGTATAATTGTGAAATAACCCAAATTAATCAAATAAAATGTATTTGCCCACGATGAGATTCGATTACGCGACCTTCGGTTTGCGAGTCAAGTGCCTACCCCTAGGTGTTGTTTATGATTAATCTAAGTATTGCACCAGATAGAGGGTACACTTTTATGTATAACTGTTTACCCAATTCACATTACGATTAATTAACGGGACATTGCGTAAAATAAAATCGTTTTATTTTTAAAGATGGATGACTGAAGTTCACCAATAGAAATACATTCAAGACACTCATTGAGAACGAATCAAAGTGGAAGCGAATTTAATGGGTTATAAATTTACATTATAATAAATTGGCGGAGCAGAATGATTCCGTTATTGATGAAAGTTATTTTTATATCGTTTCTTTTATTGCTGCGAAATGAAATGAAAAGAAAGTTGCCATCTTGTGTAGGTATTATATTATTACATTATTTATATAGATTTGCGAATTGGTACGATAAGTTGTTAAATTCTGAGAAATCATGCCGTGTCACTTGAGAAATTGGCAAGTCGGCCTCTCAGCAAGGCGGTCAGTAGGTTTTAGTAGGTACCTACGCACTGATATGTGCAGTTTATCTTATTTTTTAATGTAAGTAATGACTATGGCATTCTCGATAAATTGGGATATGTCGTGAGACGGAAAAGAGCAGGGAGGGGAAGGAGATGCGAAGATACAGATGGAGAAGCAACTTCCATTGAGATTTCGGTGACTAAACACGGCTAAAGCCACTTCAAGCAACCTGCATTGTGCAACCTAACCAATTGATTTGAGATTTATTGTATTACTTATGTTCTCTATTTTATGCAGGTGCTTGCAGGTTTTTACAGATGCAATGCCGCCTCATGGAGCCTCATGAATGAGTTTTTCTTTTGCGCTGTTTGATTTATCTTTGTCTTACTAACCTATTTTTTTGCATTTTGTTTTTCCTGTTAAGCACTTGCATACTGCTTGCTAACAACGTATGCAAGGACACTGGAGGTCTAGATTCGTTCAAAATAAATAAATGTAGCTTCGTTTAACAAAAAAAATAGAATCCTGCGAGAGCCTTGAAGGAGTAACCATCTGTTACTTATACCAGGGCGGGTAAGAGGTGGATAACATCCACTGTGCAACCTAACCTATCTCAACCTAACCTAAATCTTAAATCTTCTACGTTTGTTTTTTCCACATTTTACTGATCCCACGGAAGCCTCAAGTCTCAGCACTTTTCGTAGGATATGTGCATTATATGTGAAAAATATTTTTTGAATACTTACCAATATTATTCTTGTATAATGTATTTTTGTCTAGATATCTTTTTTTTGTATTCTTTTTAAAATGTATTTGTAAATGTTACTGTACTTCGTAAATTGTATTTTTTATATTTTCCTACTAGATGTATGAA
Source organism: Limnephilus marmoratus (assembly GCA_917880885.1). Classification (NCBI taxonomy): domain Eukaryota; kingdom Metazoa; phylum Arthropoda; class Insecta; order Trichoptera; family Limnephilidae; genus Limnephilus; species Limnephilus marmoratus. Next base: position 33,588,442 of record OU862932.1, read on the forward strand.
TAAATTTACGTACATCTAAATAAAAATTTCAAAAACAAAGAAACAAAAAACTATAAGATAATTTGAGTTGTCGTATTTACCAGGGCGGTTCTTAGTATCGAACCTTGTGGAGCGCGAAAAATCACGGGATATTAAAAATCTAATATTGATAATAATTGATACATAAATCTAGTTAGCCAATAAGCGAAGGCCCTGAAAATCACGAAATCGGACTTATTGATTCAAATAAAAGAAATACACATTTCAAAATAATTTTCTGGTATAAATATTATATTTTAGATAGGTACTTTAACCCTTATCTGAATTCTTGACACAATCAGTTCCATTTTTTTAAATATCACTTTTTTAAACAAATTCGAGATCGTTCAACGAGAGTTACATTGTCGACGGACCCACAACCGAAATTAGCTCGAGTTTAAAATGTACAAAATGTGATACAGATCGTGCATTAGTACCTACCTATTTTAGCAACCTGCAAAGATAAGTTTGTAAATCTCCAATTCGATTTTATATCTGTGTTTTAAGGCCTATTAGCCAGCGGCTGAGAATTCAAATTGCAAAATCCTTGTAATGGGTGGTTCCGATGAGAAAGATTAATTATTCTAACTACCAGCATTTTTAACTAATAACTCCTTATCGGTTTTATTTTATTAAAAATTTACTTTAATATATACTTACATTCAAGTTAGCTACAAAAAATAATCAAACGCGTGATGATAAAATTATTTAATTTATCTACTTTTTGTAATTATTTTTTGATCATAAGTGTTTATAATTTTTCAATATTGTCTAAGCGAAATAAGCGTGTAAAAAATCTGAAATATATTAATGACCGTAAATTAATCAACAAACTTAAGAGCGTTTAACCAGCCAGCGGCCGAAAATCCACATTTCGTCGAAAGTTGTTCTTTCGATCGTGCAGGGCGGTTACAATGAGAAAGATTAATTATTCGCGGTACCAGATTTTAAAATCATAACTCAATATCGATTTTATTTCATTCCAAATTTGCTTTAATTTATACCTACATCCAAAAATGCTGAAAGGCGTGATGATAAAACTATTAAAATAATGTACTTTTGGTAATTATTTTTTGAATATAAGTATTTATCATTTTTCAATAATGTCTAAGTTAAATAATAATGTTGAAAAAATCTGAAATATATTAGTTTGTAAGTGCATAAATAAATACACAAACTGACCAATTTTCGTCAAGAAATACACGTTCGTATATATTTTTTAATGATTTTATTTAAACTAAAATTAAAATTCTAAAACAGATAATGTATTGATTTGTTTTACTGCATGATTATATGATTTTAAATGGGTGTGGTATAATACAAAATCTTTTTTGTAAATTTAACAAATCTGCCAACGACCTATGGTAGGTATAACCTTATTATACTAAAAATAAACATTTTTGCTCAAAATTTAAAACATGCTAGATAAAATAACAATCTTTCGAAATTAATTTATAATGTTTTGTGGAAAAGAGTCAATACGTCTAAAATCTGATTTAATAATGACATATTTCTTGGTTTCTCTGGTAATAGTTAATAGTTCCCTCTTAAGTATTTTCGTAGCAATAATTCCTTAAGTATTTTCGTCGCAAAACGCGTGCGCGAATTTTTTTTTATGGATTCAATGTTCTTATTTAACTAAAATTAAAATTCTGAAAAGTAACTTTCCCGGTTAATTTATTTATTTAATTTATTGTATAATTGTAATGTATTATATTCAGTACAGTTTCAGTGCCGGCAACCCGGGCGTTTATTTTATTTTATGTACATAGATTTATTTAACCCACCTCCCTAGACAAAGTCTGTTCCGAGGCGGGTTAAGTATAAAAACATTTTGTTTTAAAATTTAACAAATCTGCCAATGACAAACAGTAGATATAACCTCAATGAAATTAAAATAAACATATATTTTAAATCTTTACTAGATGAAATAACAATCTTTGGAAACCAATTTATATTTTTTGTGGAAAAGTGTCAATACGTCTAGAATTTGATTTAAAAATGACATATTTCCGGTTGTGTCTGGTTATTCTCTCAGCAAAAAGTAGGTAGCCAAGTCTGAAAATGTCTAAGGTCTATAAGTATTTTAATTGTTCTTATCTTTGATGAACCTTCCAAACTTGGTTTCCCACATGTCACTAATTGCTAATTAAATCTTAACTAAATGCAATCAAAATAATCGAGAAAGTCTTATGTTTACCTTTGTAAACCGGAACCGTCAAATAGTGTCAAATTTATCCTGAAACATGTCTGTTTGTCTATGATTCCGACATTGGAATACTAAACACGTCAAATAGACGAGAAAACGCTTTTTAATTCTGAATTTGAATTCAAACAACGAATTGGATTTGTAGGTGAATAGAATAATTAGGAAGGTAGTGTTGGTACCTAATGTTTTTTTAGACAAATTTGAAAGCACGTTTTTTTTTATTTATTTACGGAATGTTTTCACAATGAATTTCTAATATTTGTTTATTAAAATTTCTTTGAGAAAGTGTTTATTTATTACTATCGCTTAAAGAAATAAATTTATATGGTAGAACTCCGTAGAGAGATCCGTCGTAAGCCGTCGTTGGAAGAGTTCAACAACTCTTCCACTGCAGCCATCACGCGAAATAAATAAATTTGCCTGGATTGCTCGAGATTTCCCAGAAGGTAATTTTTTAAAAAAATTTGACAACATTAAAAAAAATCGTACCTTCGAATTTTAACATTGAGAGATAAAAACTTATTAAAGTGCTATATAGCCAATGAATTAACCTGTGTGTTACCGTTTATCTCATATTTGTAATATTTATTAAAAAAAATATTAAAAAATCATAAGTGTTTTACTTGAAACTGCCGTGAGGTATACATATGACTCCAGATATTAATATCTACAGCCTGTAGGTTTGACGAATATCTACAGCTCATATGTTGAACTCATATCTACGAACTTCAGAGTGTTGACTAATATCTACAGAGCGTAGGTTGAACTGTTGAACTAATATCTACAGAGCGTAGGTTGGACTAATCAGCTAAATGTGTCCAATAGTCCGATATTAGGGCTTTTTACATACATACTTACATAAATTAAGTTTTTTAAACTGCATACGCAATATTACATTATTCCAATATGCTATACATAATTGCAAATCAAACCTCTGACAGTACTGTAGATATTCGTCAACACTTTGGTTCTCATAGATATTAATCAACAGTTTGAGCTGTAGATATTCGTCAACACTTTGATTCCCATAGATATTAGTTCGATTTTTTTCAGTTTTTGGAATTCCTGTAGATATTAGTAGACGCCTCCATACATATTTGAGTCAGCATAGAATATTTTCGATTTCTGTATGTTGTCTGTGGTATACTTGATAATGAAAGGTGCATATCTATGGAAAAAGAACTTAATTACATCCGTAAACAACTGATTAAAAATTCGGCGGGAAAAAATTATTTTTAAAATTTACTTTTAAAATCGTTCTAAAATAGTCTTCTATGTTTGGATTTGCGAAATCTACGGTCATGATAGATAAAGCATTTCAATAGCTTTGTTTTAAAATAAATGGCTGGACAAGGAAATCTTTTAAATAATTACAATAAATATTTTACGAATGGTAGGAAAATGTGGTCCATTTTTGGACCGCTATCAATCGCAGAAAAATAAAAGTAGTCATTTTTTCGACCACAATCGCTCCAGTGGTTTCCACAACGTAAAAGAGAACGATCCAGAAAGAACGTACGTAAGTTCTTCGATTTCTGTGTATTTATTATAAATAATATTTTTTTAATTCCAGAATGAGGGGAGGATAGTATAATCGAACGTAAATACAAAAAAAATGTTAAGAAAAACACGTAACATAAAAATAAATTAAAAAAACAACAATTAATTATGTAGGGCGTGGTCTTGAATGAGCTCAGGCCCAGCGCTCACTCGGCAGTGGAGCACAAATATAATGATGGAATATGTTATGTTTCTATGTTCCTTATGTTTCTATCGCTTGTACTTATAATTCTGTTGTACTTATAATACTGTTGTAATTTGATTTGTATGTACAACCTGTCTTCTTATGGTCACCAATGTATTGATAATTTTTTGTTTTAAGTAATTTTTCCTTTTATGTAATTTTCGACTCCATATTCCTTTATTATAAATTTAATTATTTATTTTCCTTTATTATACTATCTAATCAGAGGTAAATTCACAAGGAGGAAATCCATAATTGGTTTTAATCCACAAAGTAGAAACTAAAAAAATGCAAACTGTCGATTTTACGGAAATTTATAAATAAATAAATAATTCTGCAGTAGTTATTCGATCCGGATTCGTTATATCGAGCTGATTTATAGAACACCATGTTTCACACATGTATAGGTTAGTACTAGATGCATTAAACAATGTTTTTATATATTATAGCTAACTGTATTGGAAGAATCTTCGGGTGTGATTTTTTTTTTACTTTTTTTTTTTTTTTTTTAACTCCACACAGGAGGCCCTGAGGAAAATTATTCCCTCAGGGCCTGTGTCATCTGGGATGCTGTGTGGGTGGTCTTTTTGAGGAGAGGAAGGAATAAACATTGGTCTTGAAAGAGACCCATGTTATAGGAAGGAGGAAACACAAAGGCCGGCAAATCGTTCCACAGCCGAGCTGTTAAACACATGTTCTTGCAAGAACGACTCGAAGAAGGGACCCGTTCTCATGTGACCAATGTCAACCGTGTACATAAGTTGGGCATGCGTTTGGCGTGTTTTCCGACTATGCACCGGTGCCGAAGGGATCAATGACGCTAGTTCCTCGGAGCATCTTCCATTGAAATACCGGCAGAACAAGGATAGCAATCCCACCCGACGCCTGTGCTCTAAAGATTGCAATCCGTCTGTTAAATTAGGAGAATCCATCCGGCGGTCCGCCCGTTTCTGCACAGAGTCGAGGTTTTTTCATGTATTTTGGGGCTCCAGACCAGAGGTGGCTGCCAAATTCAACCGTGGGGCACACTTGTGATTTGTACAGGGTTAGCAGATATTAGACATATTTGGTAAGAAACGTTCGACATTCTGTTTTTCCTGTTCCAGTTCCGTCACCGTGCGGGACAGTTTATTTTAACATCGCTCCGTTGCGCGAATCCTACCGACCCGCGCTCCGCCCCTGTTAAATCGTTTTTTTGAGCAGATTTCTGCCCAATTTTAAATAGTAATAGTGTGCATACAGTGTGAAATAATTGTGCCGAATTGAATAACGTGTTGAAACATAAAATATTCGACTCCGTTAGAAGCTCACCGGTTGTGGGAGCCTTCTTGGCGTCCCACAAAAAAGTGTCGAAGTCTGTAACTTTGGAGAACGGAAACGGACCGCGGAAAAAAATATATCAGTGAATGCGCGCTATCAAGCTCTATCGAATAGGTGTACTTGGTGTTCAAATATATTTTTCTGAAAAAACATTATTAAAACTTAAAAAAAAAAAAATCAATAAAAAGTGTAGAAACCTATAACTTTCCCCAGTGAAAACGAATCGTGGAAACAGTTATACCATTAAAATCGCGCTGTGAAACTCTATCGAATAAGTGTCGTAACCCGTAATTTCATTTGTTTTAACCTTCGTTTCGGAGTGTAATATTATCTACAATTAAATTCTCTTCTTAAAACTAGGGTAAGTTATGTTGAGATAAGATATGGACCGCGCAGATGAGATTTTAAAGCGGATCTCGGAAGACCTAGACCGCCAAATGGCCCACAGGGCACGTCTAGCGGAGATGGAATATGAGGATGCTGTGGAATTTGCGCGCTCACTAGAGACCACAGACCCTACTGCGGGAACCTCTCAACAATCTCCGGTAAGAGATAAAACTAACTTAGGCTTGTCGTTACAGATTGCTGATATGATTACGTCTCCCGACAAGGATCAGGAGTCAGATCCTCGGCGACTTACGGCAGGCTTCTGCAATAATGTTAATGAGGGAGTGGGAGGTAAGTCTCCAATTCAAATAAACAAAAAGCTCCCACGCTCTGATGAAGCTCAACCTTTCGAAGATTTCCTGAATAAGTTTTGGGAAAACCTCGCAAAAATTACAGGTGCTGTCACAGAGGGAAGGAACAAAATGAATAAGGAGGAGAAACAAGTTGTCGCTCAAGCGGTTGACATAATTAAAAGAGACCTAGTTATCCTGGTTGTGGAGAATGCGTCGCTGAAGGCCAGGGCTAAAGCCCTCGAGGAAGTCATTACCTCTCAAGCTGGCTTAGTTGAAAAAATCGACCTTTTAATCAAACATAAACCCACTGTTGCCCCCCCCCTCAGGCGGAAAACAAACAAACGCGGGCAAAAAAACGTACGCGAGTGCGGCTGGCGCTACACCTAGCGCCTCAATCTTTATCGATGGACAGGAGCGCGGTTTACCTCCTCAACAGCCGACAGTATTATTCTACCCCACGGTACCGGAAGGTAAAACGTCGGAGGACACTAAAAAAGTGATCACCTCCATCCTAGATCCAAAGTCAGACGGATTCCAAGCGGTCCGCACTAGAAGTATTAAGGGAGGAGGTTTTCTCCTGCAGACATCCAGTGCCGGGGGGTTGAAAAATATACAGAAAGCTGCCGAGAAACTCTCTGCTAGTGGTATAAAAATGATCAGTCCACAGGGCCGCCTACCCAAAATCGTACTTTACGACGTCCCGAGGGGTGACGTCTCCAAAGATGCCGCCCTATTTGAGGAGATCTTCGTAAATAATATCACAGGGAACTGCACCCTCACTAAGGACGACCACCTCAGAACCATGCGGAGGGTATCACTTTTTGGTAGGAGGGATGCCCCTACCATGAATATGATTATTACATGTCATCCTGACTGCAGGAAGGTTCTAATAGACAGCGGACATTGCTACTTTGGGTGGAACGCCTGCCGTGTTCGGGATTATCTGGGTGCAACGAGATGCTATAAATGCCACTTGTATGGCCACGTGAGCAAATCTTGCACCCAGGAAACGACAACATGCCGCCACTGCGCCGCAACCGGCCATGACTATGAGGATTGCCCCAAAAAAGCACTGGCCGCTGTCTGCGCTACCTGCTCAAGGTTTAAAAAGCCGGCGAACCACTCTACGGGAGATCGTGCTTGCCCTGCCCACAGAGCGGCTATAGAGGTACAAGTACGTATGACGGACTATGGCGGGCGCTAATTCCCTCACCATTGGTCAGGCGAACCTGCAAAGGTCTCGGGTGGCCACCCTGGAGACTCAGCGGGTGATGTCTGACCTCGGCATAGACATCATGCTTATTCAGGAGCAGTACGTGTGGCTAGGCAAAACTCCTGGAATTAATAGTCCGGGTGCGGTGCTCGAGGTGGGTTCCTCTCCGGGTGCGGGTGTCCTGGTCAATACTTCCTTGATCAGACCCCTCCTCTTGGGAGGGCTCTCAAACGAGTACCAAACCTGTGTATCCATTAAATTAGCTAACACGGAAATCATCGTGATCTCCGTTTACTTTAAGTACGGTAATCCTGTTGAACCGCATATTTTGAGCTTAACGCGAGCCCTTCACAAATTAAGAGGTCGAAACGTAATTATCGGTGGAGACTTCAACACGCGATCGCCTCTCTGGTTCGACTATAACGGAATTCGGACGGAAAGATCCTTTGCTGTCGAAGACCTTATTGCGGCGCAAGGTCTGTTCATCCTCAATGAACCGGGCATGCTTTCTACTTTTTCAGGACCCGGAGGCGAAAGTAACATTGATCTCACTCTATGTTCTAGATCTGTTGCGACTAAAATATCTCAGTGGAAAGTTCACGAGTGTGCGTTAGTTTCTGATCATAGACTCATAACTTTTTCTGTGGGTATTCCAAAGACAGAAACTCCACGGTCTACGTGGAATTTCAGAACCACAAGGGCGGATTGGGATAAATTTGGGGAGGCGCTACGCCAATCATTAAGGGGCTTTCACGACGTAGCAGCTAGGGAACCGGACAATTTGGGGAATTTTTTCAACGCGGCGGTGGTATCGGCCGCAGAAGCCTCTTTGGGAAGAACTAACCCTAAAAAGGCTATTCGGACGCCGTGGTGGACACAAGAGCTGACTTTGCTGAAGGGTACATTTAAAAGCGCTTACAGGAATCTCAGTGTGGTCAGGCAGAGCTTATGCTCGCCCGAAGAGGCTATTGTCCTCCAAGCCCGCTTTAGGGCCGCACGAGGTGCCTATCGCTCGGGTGTCCTTTTGGCAAAACGAGCTGCCTGGCATAATTGGGTTAATGAAGTGGGTAACGCCAACCCGTGGGAAATCCACAGCGTCGTTGGAAAAACGGGAAAAGGATCTGAAAGTTACTTGTCGAGCGTGGTGCTCGGGAACGTTGAGAGTGTCGATGTTACCTCCACTCTTGAGACACTTCTGGGCAAGTTAGTTCCGTTAGACTCAGTAATAGGGGAAAGTGTTCACCATAAACAGATTAGAAATCTGTCACGGCTACCACCTAGTGAGCCCGCCCAGGGGAACGGCATGCCACCGTTAAGTCGAATTGAAGTGGAAATAATAATTAAGGGTTTGGGTCCAAAAAAGGCACCGGGATTTGATAGATTGAATGGAATAATTGCGAAGAATGTCTGGATCCACGCCAAAGAGGAGTTCTACCAGGTGTTGGAGACGTGCTTGCGTAGGGGAAAATTTCCTACGGAATGGAAGAAGGGCGTGCTCCGGATTATACCAAAGGGTAACGGTAAGCCGAAGACGGACATAGGAGCTTATAGGCCTATAACATTATTGCCAATTCTAGGCAAAGTTTTGGAAAACATCATCAAGCACCGACTACACCTCACCCTAACGCCGCCCAGCGATCTTCAATTCGGCTTTGTCCCCGGCAAATCCACGGAGCACGCCATTAAACATGCGCTTGAATGGGTGAGGGTATGCCAAAAGAGGTACGTTATAGGCATCTTCTTGGATATCTCGGGTGCCTTTGATCACGCGTGGTGGCCGATGATACTTACCAAGCTGAAAAGCAGGAACTGCCCGCGTAAACTGTTTGAGATTATTAGTGACTATCTAAGTGGTAGGACAGTTATCATAGGGCACGGGGACGTTTTAATCACCCGAACAGTCGACATGGGATGTCCGCAGGGGTCGGTTCTCGGACCCGACCTGTGGAAAATCTTGTTCGACGACTCCTCCAGGTTGCCCTTGCCTGAAGGTTGTATATCGGTCGACTACGTAGATGACAAATTGTTTTTGGTCTCTGGGGACAGTAGGAGGGAAGTGGAATCTAAGGCTGAAGAAGGTTTACAAGTGATCCTTGAATGGGGACAGAGAAATAGACTGAACTTCGTTCCCCACAAGACCGTGGGCCTCCTCATGAAGGGCATGCTCAGCCGAGGCAGGAACCCCTTCATCAGAATGGGAGGCTCATCCATCCGCTTTGCAGAAAATACCAGGTAAAACAACAGATCTTCTTCATTCCTGGCCCACGTCAAGAACGTCTCCGAAAGGGCACAAGCCCTGTTTCAGAAACTGAGAAGACTCTCAACAGCCGAATGGGGATTGCGCTCTCCGGCGATTCGCCTGCTGTACAGAGGGGTATATGTGTCGCAAGTATCATATGCTGCCTCTGTGTGGGAGCATCGCTTGGATAACGTATTGATAAACTCTGCTCTTAAACGGGGTCAGCGGACTCCCCTGTTGGCGCTCTTGGGCGCTTATAGGACTGTGGCCTCAGATGCACTACCGGTTCTGGCCGGCATTCTGCCGATTGACCTTGAAATTAGGGAAATATTGACCAAAAAGGAACTTATTAGAGGCAGGGCTGCTGTCCACCTGGGAGTCGAGCTGACACCGGGAGGAGTCGTGGCCCTCCCTGGCTTGCTCAAAGCGATGCGCGAGAGAACGCTGAGTGTATGGCAAGAGCGATGGGATAGGTCGACGAAGGGCAGATGGACTTTCTCCTTCTTCCCTTCAGTTAAATTCAGAATGGAAGGGGCATACATTAAACTAGATCACTATGTGACGCAGATGCTTTCTGGGCATGGGGAATTCAGAGGTCGGCTTCATAGCTTGACCCTCTCTCCTCACCCAAACTGCGCATGTGGTGATACTAATCAGGACGCCAGGCACATTCTGTGGCACTGCGAGTTGATGAAGGAAGCACGAGAGGAAATGTTGGATGGCTTGCGCGGAATAACAAGACCAGCGTGGAATGCTGACCTTGTGTCGAACAAAGAGAATTTTGAATGCTTGAAAAAGTTTGTCAAGTCCTGGGTAGAGAGATGGCCTGTACTTAGAGTCGCCGACCTAGATTAAATTCATCTTTGTTTCAGGTGCCACACGTATTGCTCCCGTCTTCTTCTTCGGTCCTCCTCTATTACTCTTTATTTAGTGAATATGCTTTGAACTATCTATAATATAACTTATGTGACCTATAAAATATTGATAACATCTGTCTATTTTTTTTTCTTCTGATCTCTGCTAACAATGATTTATGTTTTTACCTCGACAGGTCATGTTGGTGTTGGTGATCGATATTAGTGATGACACTAATGCTCGATATATTATCACTCTGAACTGATTCTGTAATTATGTTTCACATGTATAAATGCTCTTATTATTTTCTATTTTTCTGTATTAGTTTTGGTTTCCATTCTTTGGTGGCGCAACTGAACTGAACATGTTATGTATCGTCATTCCCCCATAGAAAGGGGGTGGGATAGACCCTGTCCATGCACATTGCCAGACGAACACACACCAGAGTGGTCTTCCCGCGATCCGCCCGCGCCTCCCCCATCGTCATGCGTAGGCCTGAGGCGTAACCGTGCGGTCTCGATGTCCTTCCGTCCCCCCTCCGGTAACCCGACGCTCATCTTTTCCTCAAGGTCTTCAAAATCTTCCCCTTCTCTCCCAAGTGCATTTCTTCGAGGCAAAATCGGGGAACCGGCTAAAGGGCGCGGACTTCGAGCATCGTCTGCGGTTGGGCCGATAGCTATACGTATTCTCATTGGGACTGCCCGGTGGTCAATGGAATACTTTCTCTGGCTCTTCTTTTTATATATTTTATTTTCTTTCCGCTATTATAGTAATTACTTACATTATAACATAATCATATAACTGTTTTTTCCTCATTACTTATTTTATTTACAGAAGGTTTCTTCGACTGGTCTAGCCGTTATTTTTATTTTTCTTTTACTAACACTGTTTTCTCTTATTGATGTTACCTATTTCAGAAGAATTATTCCACGGGCTGCTACTTCTATTTATCTTTTGTATAATTTTAATGTAAGTACTTGCATACTGCTTACTAACCCCGTATGCATGGACATTGGAGGGTCTAGAGTCGTTCAAATAAATGTAGCTTCGTTCAAAAAAAAAGTAGAGTCTTGAGGTGTGCGGTGAAGGAGGAAACCATATGTTTCCTTATAACGCCGTTGGGAAAGTGGTGGGTCCCCTCCAATGTTTTTCCTGTTACATTTGTCTATTACTTGTTTTTCCCTTTTTGTTTAACTAGATATTATCAATAACCTTCGCGTATTCTAACTATACTTGCATTTTTCTAGCACTCTTTTTCTAAATCTAAGATATATATCAACAAGTTCTTCGTGTCTTGACTTGTATCATTCAAGGAGCCGGAACTGAACTACCATCTCATTTTTGTATTGTCCTACACCCCATCAAGGGGGTGGACTAGATCTATGTCCGTGCAACAACCGAGAAGATGACTCCCAAGGTAGCCGCTGCATAACCCGCCCGCGCCTCCCCCGTCGCCATGAGCGGGCCAGAAGACCAACCGTAGCGGACCGGTGCCCTTCCGCCCTGCCTCCGGTGACCCGATGCTCTCTTTTATCCCTAGTGTCTTCAGGTCTTTCTGCCTTTAATCCCAACACTTTCTTCGAGGGCCTACCGGGGAGCCAGCTTAGGGGCGCGGACACCGAGTCTTGCTTGCGACTAGACTGATGGCTCCGCTTATCCTCGGCGGGACTGCCGGGTGACTGTAGCTCAGCTGCTTTGTTAAACAATCTCATCAAATTATGTAATTTAAAAAAAAAAATTCTGCATTTTAACAAACTTTTATTACAGCTACATCAGGTGGCGGAGATGAGACGTGATACTGTGAAATAAATAACTAACAACATGTACGCACTCGCATACTGCCTGCTAACAATGTATGCCCGGACATTGGGGGTCTAGAGTCATTTTAAATAAAAAAGCTTCTTTATAAATAAAAAATTAGAGTCCTGACGAGTACGGTGAAGGAGGAAACCATCTGTTTCCTTAGAACGCCGTGGGAAAGTGGTGGGCAACCTCCAATGTTTTTCCTGTTTTTTTCGTTTTCATGAAAGACGCGTGAGAAGGAAGATAGTGAATATTTACTTCACTCTTAATTTCCTCTTGAATGGCGAACTTTTTTAACGTTTAATACCGCACAAGAGTCCTAACTGTCTGAAGAAGTGGGACATCCACAAGGAAGACAGGTTGGAAAATTCTTGAGAGATTATTATTATTATTATTATTCACATCTGGTCGCCATTGCTAGCATTGCAACGTTTTGATTTCCAACGGTGGTCTCTCACAGGGCAATACTGACAGTATTCTGGATTATGCCGCTAATTATTTTATCAGCGTATACGTGGTTATTCCATTCAACACAGAAAAAACCTTTAATTTATGTTTTAATCATCAAGTTCCTTATGTCAGAAAACCCTAATAAATTTTCTATTCTTCAATAACTTCTAATAATACCTGTTGCGTAATTAATTTGTACATAGAAAAAAAAATTAATTGGAAATACTTACTCACATATTATGAAGAAGTGTGCCCAATCCTCTTCGAGCCAAGGCATAATGACTCTGTAACAAGTATTTTAGAAATCTGCACAACGTTTTATAATGTTGTGTAATTTATTTTTCTTTTTTTCCATAAGTTCTCACGGTGACATTGCCTTGAGATTGTATGTACTACAGGGCCGAAATGGATAAAATTGCTCTAATAACTTCATAGTGACGGCCGGCGTGGTCTAACGATGAGGCTCTTGACTCGCAATCCGAAGGTCGCGAGATCGAATCCCGGCGCAGCGTTGGCAAATAAATTTTATTTGAATAATTTGTGTTATTTCACAAGTAATTCATTTAAAATAATGCATGTACGTTCCAGAGCGGAAGATACTCTCAGTATCGCCCTGGTGTTAGACCACCATTCAGAATTGAAACGATGCTTGAAATGGCGTTTGCCGTGTTTGGTGACCAGATCTGAACAGCCAGGTTCTTCCCCACCTTCCTCTTCCCAATCCCTCTACCTTCAGCCTTACAACATACCCCAATTATAAATTGTAAAATGTAAAAAGTAACGTAACTCAGTTTGCGAAGGATTTTGAAGTGTCACACGATCAAGTCAGTACCATCGAGTAACGACAGTTTGCAAATGGCGTCGATTGTTGTTGATACTCGTTGTTACTGCTGTTTTGTGTGTTGTTTCACCGCAACCATAATATTAAACTAACAGAATTTTTAGAATATTTTAAACAATGAAGTTTACTTAGGGACAGCGCTGATGTAATTTGGCGGTGGCGCGCCCAGGACTGTCCTCTAGTCGGCCTCAACAAAATGGCAGGTTTTCACGCGACTGCATTGACAATCAACAAACTAATGAACGCATTGTGCTTGCCCTTCCTAACCCAACCCATCTGACCTTACCTAACCTATCCTATCCTAAATCAGTAGTGTCCCTCTATTTCGGATTTGTCTGCATTTACAGACCCCACATAAGCTTTATCTGGGTTAGGTTAGATTAGGTTAGGTTAGGTTATGCATGGTTAGGTTATTAGTTTAGGTTAGGTTAGGCCGAGGAGCATGGACATTTTAAACATTGCGTTCGGGAGCACGTCAATACGGCCATCTAAAACTTGCAGTTAAATTTTCGATTGTATTTTACACATAATTCTTAATTTAATTTGGGAGGCGGGTACGGGTACCGCCGCCCCGAGAACCATTCGTTGAATAACCAACACCTCGGCCATAGGTCACCCCAAGTGGTTGGCTACGTTTGGTGACTTAGCAGGGGTGCCCGGGTTCATGGGGGTCAGGTTTGTCCGGCTCTTGGCGGCGGATGCGTGGCATGCCGGATCGAGAGAGACTGGTTGAGGGAGATCTCTCCCCCAGGACTCTAAGAAGGATGAATTCATTCGTCCGTCACTTCTAGACACACTGACCCCCCAGATTCCTACTCACTCCTCATACCTTTTTCCTTCCCAGAACTTCCTCTCTTTCCTTTCCCCAAAAAAGACCCTCCACGCAGCATCCCGAAAGCTGACATAGGCCCTGAGGGGAATTATTTCCCCCAGGACCTCCTGTGTGGAGCTAATGTAAAAAAAACATAATCTTCAATTATATTTTGAGAGTAAATTCAACCTATACGCGCGATATGGTTTTTCTTATTTTTTAAAGATTTTTTTTACGGACAAGTCCAGTGGGACTTTACGACCTCCATAGTCCAGTGGGTAAGACTCTTGACTCACAGTCCGGAGGTCGCGGGTTCAAACCCGGCATGCGCAAATAAATTTCATTTGATTAATTTGTGTTATTTCACAATTAATTCATTAAAAATAATATATAGTATATTTGCGGCATGTTCCAGAGTGGAAGATACTATCAGTATCGCCCTGGTGTAAGACCACCATTCAGAATTGAAACGTTGCTTGAAAATGGCTTTAGCCGTGTTTGGTGACCAGATCTGAAGAGCCAGGTACTTCCCAACCTTCCTCTTCCCCACCTCCTTCCCCTCCCCACTACCTTCAGCCTCACAACATACCCCGATTGGGGATGCCATAGTCTCACTGGCTCCAGACGGGAGCAGTTGAGATTCTTGTGCGGTTATTAACTGTAAAAAAAAAAAAAAGAGTTATATTAACCTGGAGCGTTGGGAGCTATTGCATTTCTATTTACCTAAGGAGTTTTTCGAGAGAAAGAAGGAAGTCGAGTGAAAGGACGATAAGAAGACGAAGGCTTAGAAAGTACGAGTATTTACCTACCTGACTTTTCAATTTTGGTCGCAGTTGCCGTAGAGAGATCACCTTCCGTATAAACATGAAGGTTTACTCAAAATGGGTTTGGCTTTGTTTATTAACCACATCTGAATAGGTAGTTTCTCTCGCCCCCACCCCTACTTCCTCTATAGACCGAGGGGCAAATAACCTTGCTATCGATTCTCAAAAATAATCATATATTTCCTCAGACCATCCTGGCCGTTGTTTTCTTAACCATATTTGATTAAAAAAGTATTACAGAGCAAGTACAGGTAAGAGAAGAAAGAAATGCGTTTTCTCACTGGACTAGACTTCAAAGACTCCATGTATGGAGGGAAATTATTATTTAAGTATCTAAGTTGTTACTTTACACTACACAATCTGTAACGGACGTGTTGCTCTCCCTCATTGTTAAATTATAAAATGTCTAGCTATGTACAATGCCCCGGTGCAACCAATAAAGCTTGTGTGCCAAGTTTGCACCGGGAGCCATTCTAGCCTCCTATATTTCTCTATGTTATATGTTATACCCCTGAGAAGGGCCATTTTTTCCTGCTCCAAAGGATCAAAGGATCGTTTCCTGCTCCAAAGGATCGTTTCCTGCTCCAAAGGATCGGTTCCTGCTCCAAAGGATCGGTTCCTGCTCCGAAGGATCGGTTCCTGCTCCGAAGGATCGGTTCCTGCTCCGAAGGATCGGTTCCTGCTCCGAAGGATCGGTTCCTGCTCCAAAGGATGGGCCCCTTGGCGGCCCTTTTTAGGGCCTTTTTTCGTCCTGGCCACGAAGTTCAATAATACCGTGCCGCCAGCAACGATCTTTTTCAAAACACATTTTTTCAATTTTAAATGTCTTTTTCTTAATACACTAGAAGTGAGTCGTTCGCGAACGAGTCGGCTCAGTGAACCGGATTTTCATACTGATCCGTAAGATCCGGTTCCCAAAGAACGATCTTCACGGTTCGCGGATCTTCGCGAACGAGTGAGCCGGTGAGCCAACTGACCCGCCAGATCCGGTGAGCCGACCGAGCAACTGACCCGTGAGATCCGAAGACCCGACTGACCCGTGGGAGCCGAGAGCAGTGTATCGTTCAACGGATCTCGCGGCTCGCGGGTCACTACTGATGTACTGATGCGGATTGCTCGTTCGTTCGTTCGTTCATAGCCACTCTAGTCAGCGACGCAGAAAGGTAAAATATGAAAGTAAGGTAACGGTTTACAGTTCAGTTCACTATGACACTTTTCTACGCGGTGGCGTACCTTTGCTGGTCAGTGTGCGTGCGCCGTGCATGTACTACCGAAATACAATGAATATAATAATAATATCGGAATTCAAGCGTGTTTGTGTGCATAAAACGTCAGTCGTGACGTCAGCGCTCCGGCCACATTATCCTTTGCTGGGTAGTGTGCGTGCGCCGTGCATGTTATTACCGAAATACAATAAATATAATAATAATATCGGAATTCAAGCGGGTGTGCGTGCATAATACGTCAGTCGTGACGTCGACGCTCCGGCCACATTATTTTGTTTATTATAACAGGATAAGTTATATTATTATTATGCTCATTGTTTATTTTCAATAATTCATGCTTTCTAAAAATCGTTAAAAAAGTAAAGTTGGTGTTGGTTTCACACCAAAGATCAAAACTCAACTAAATACAAAGGATTTCATTTTTTCATTCAGGGATACAAGAATCCGATTAAAAAGGGAACCCCAAAATATTGGGGTTCCCTTCTTAATAAAGTGTGAAGGGCCGAGTGAGGGGACGGGGGAGATGGACCAATTCAGTCGTTCATTCGAGCCGGTTCACTGACCCGGATCTTTTCATTGAACGAGACCCAGTGAACCGGCTCGCTCAACTGAGACGCTTTGCCCGCCTCTATAATACACAGATGCCCTGGTGACACAAGTAAAAACTTGGTTACCAAGTTGCCACCAGGAGACATCCTAAACTTATTATTTCATCGCCTTCAGGGCTATTTTTCCGGCTACAAAGCCAAAAAACCAGTTTGGGCGTCCCTATTAAGGGCCTTTATATTGGTCAAAAATACACCATATTTTTATATAACTTCGTTTAAACACCCCGTAGGACGCTGAAACTAAGACGTTTCAGTGCAGAGTCCTACGGGGCATCCATAGAGCCATAAATCAACCTTGTGACTCTTAAACTGCCAACGCTATATGCTTTTGCGCACAAATTTTGTACTTAGAAAATTTCCTATAAAAAAAAAACAGTATTTTTCCATTTTAAAAATCCAGGAACCTCGTAAGACGACGAGACAAACCGGTTTCGGTAGCCAGTCTTACGAGGAACCTGGGGAAAATACTAACTTCTTCACATCACTTTGCAACTTAAATTAAACTCAAATACCTACCAACAAATGGTAAACATTTCCAAAATTGTTCCTAAATTCATTAAACTAAAAATCTACGGGTAAAGAATACCCGTACATACATGTTAGAATTAAGAAATACTTTATAAAAACTATGTTATAACCTATAGAATTAATATTAAATAATGATTTTAATCGACCACTTTCTTGAGCGACACAAGCAAAATGAAGTGCGACAAGAAAGTCGGCGTATTTATACTTACGGGCGAGGTCCAACCCCCCACCCCATAAATGTACCATGTGATCACCTTTTTGCCCAGATTAGGGTATAAAAGGGCGCGTATTTTCTAAATAAAGTTACTCTAAGACACCTGCCGTGCGGATGTTTCCCTTTCCCGCACGGCTCCTTGACGACACAACAACCTTCAGAAGCAAGACGGGGACCATCAAGGTCCCCAACTCCCAGCCACTTTACCTTCACCCCGCTGACCCGAGGACGACGAAGCCGGCAGCCATCCCCTTACCGCCCCCCAACATGCCTGAGACCGCCCCTGCAGCCGGACCCAGCCGCCCCCCAGCAGGCCCTGCTTCGGGCTACGTTGCGCCCCCCAGATTTGAGATGCCCGCCCAGGAGATGGAGATGTCCCGCCAGGAAGAAGGATGGACTAGGCCAACGAACACCGTGAAGAGGCCCCTTTCACCGCAGCGATCAAAACCGGTTGTAGTCGGCAACCGGTTTGGTAAACTACCTGAGATATTTGAAGGCGGCGGGGCGTCGCATCCAAAGCGCCCACATACTAATTCCCATTTTTCTTCCTCCGCAGGTACCAGCGGCCAGGCTGCCAGGAAGGACCGAGTCCCGCCGGTTGTGATGACCCTGGGGACTCTCTCGCACGGACAAGTCACCTCAGCGGTTCAGGGCCACATCGGGCACCTGAACTTCGAGATCAAATACCGACCTGGAGGAAAGGTCAACATAATAGTGCGAAGTATGGCAGATCACCGTGCGCTCACCAACGGGCTGCGAGCGGAGGCACGCGGCTTCCACACGTACACGGCGGAGGCCGACAAGATGAAGAAGGCGGTCATTAAGGGCCTGCCTAACGTGGCCACAGAGGAGATTTCCGAAGACCTGACGAGCCAAGGCTTCGCCCCCGTCAAGGTCATCAAGATGACGACCACCTCGGCCGAGTACCCAATGTACTTGGTACACTTCAACAAGGAAGTGAATATGGGCCAGCTGAGGGCGGCCGTCAAGTACCTCTGCCACTGCAGGATCCGCCTGCAGAAACATCGAAGCAACCACCTGCAGCACGGGACACAGTGCTACCGCTGCCAGAACTTCGGGCACGGGTCCCGAAACTGCTCACACACCGCGAGGTGTGTGAAATGCCTAGTGGAGCACGCCTCCGCCGAGTGCCCCAAGACCACCAGGGACGAGCCCGCCGCGTGCTGCAACTGCGGAGGCCCCCATCCCGCCAACTACAGAGGCTGCCCGAAGCGGATGGCATACGTTGCCTCACTGCAACAACACCAGCGGCAAACCCGGCGAGAGGCACCAGGAAGCAGGCCACATGCGCATCAGACGAGAAATGATGGACGCACCTGGGCCAATATAGTCGGAGGAAACTCGGGCCCCCAGCAGCACGAGGAGCAGCATGAGGAAAATCCCCGCTCGCAGCACCGCACGAAACCGCCCGCAAGAGAGGGACCCGCCGTAGATGATGACGCCGCCCTGATGATGGCCCTGCTCCAGGGACTGATCCGCGTGAGACCCCAGCTAGCCGTTTGCAACAACGAGCTCGAGAAGGCTGTGATTCTTATGAATCTGATCACGTCCACCATCAATGTCTGATCCCCAGATGGTGAACGTGCTCCTGTGGAATGCCCACAGCATCCGATACAAAATAGACGAACTGCTCGCTCTGGCCAACAATACTAACATTGACATTTTTCTCATTACAGAAACCTATCTCAAACCCGACATTCCCCTGAGAGTGCCCGGCTTCGAAGTACACCGAGACGACCGACCGGAGGGCGCAGGCGGAGGCACCGCCATATTCGTTCGTCAAACCATCACATCTACAAGAATCCCCACTCCGAAGTTGAAGCATACTGAAGCCACGATTATCGAAGTCACCATAGAGGATAGAGCGCATACCATCATCGCCGCCTACTGCCACCATCCCAATCTATTGGTAAGAGAAGATCTCGATAAATTACTTAATCTGAGCCCTATTGTTATCTTAGGAGGAGATCTGAACGCCAAGCACAATTATTGGAACAACTACAGAGGCAACGCGAATGGAAAAACGCTCTTTTCACATATGCAGACTCACAACTACACGATAATGGCGCCGGACAAACCGACTTTCCACTCAGCACGCGCAATATACCCAAGTACTCTAGATATCGTACTTGAGAAGAACGCCAAGACCATCTCGCCATTGCGCACGCTAGACGAACTGTCGTCGGACCACCTGCCCGTGAGCTTCAGTATAGGAGGAACGACTTCAAGGAGCCCCAGAAAGCGGCGAAACTTCAAAGACGCCGACTGGGAAGGATTCAAGAAAGAGATTAACGAACGAATACATCTCACGTCGGCAACCCTGCGCTCAAAGGAAGAGATCGACGAAGCCGCAAGCACTCTGACCGAAATCATCCAACTTGCACAAGACATCTTCATCCCCCTCAAAGACGAACAGACCTACACGATCAAGCTTCCCGAGTACGTCTTGTCACTCATCAAGGAGAAAAACCGTCTTCGCCGCCTTCACCATCAAACGCGCGACGGCTACTTCAAAACGGCTTACAACACGCTACAGCGGGAAATCAAGCAAGAGATCACCGACCTCAGACGCGAACTTTGGACGAAGAAAGTCACGTCACTCACGCCAAAGGACAACAGCCTATGGAAAATGGCAAAAGCGCTGAGACACGAGGATCACACGATTCCCCCGCTAGAAAAGCTAGACGGATCAGGGCTGGCACTTTCGCTCGAAGAAAAAGCAAACGCGCTCGCCGACGGATTTGAGAGAGCCTACGCAGCCACGGATGGCCTATCTGACCCGGAGACGGATCAACTAGTAGAAGAATCTCTACAAAATCTCGAGCAAGCCGAGCAGACGAGCGCAGCCGATATCCACTTCAGCACGCCGAGCGAAGTAGCCGTCATTATCAGGCGATTGAAGACAAACAAGGCGCCGGGAAGCGATCAAATACATAATATCCTACTGAAACACCTACCTCAGAAAGCTATCATCTTCATCACCAAGCTGTTCAATGCCTGCCTCACCATCGGACATTTCCCAGAGATCTGGAAAACGGCGACCGTGCTGCCCTTTTCCAAGCCAAACAAGGATAAGAAGCAGCCGACAAACTACCGGCCGATTAGCCTACTTTCCACGCTGAGCAAGGTATTTGAACAGGTCATCCTCAACAGACTTTTACCTCATCACGAAGACACATTGCCAGACGAACAGTTCGGATTTAGGAAAAGGCATTCCACCACCCATCAGCTCTCCAGAGTAGCGGAATTCATCGCGAAGAGATTCAATGAAAATCGCTACACCGCCGCCGCACTGCTAGACTTGGAAAAGGCATTTGACACCGTTTGGATCAAAGGGCTTCTGCACAAACTTCACAGATTAAATACGCCCATATACCTGACGAGAGTGATACAAGAATACCTCAAGAACAGATCCTTCCAAGTCTTCATCAGGAACGCGCTGTCGACAATACGTGAGATTCCAAAAGGCGTGCCTCAAGGAAGTCTACTGGGACCTCACCTCTTCAACATCTTCACGCACGACATCCCCCATGACGAGAGATGCAATCTATCAATTTATGCAGACGACGTCAAACTCTACGTTTCCTCATCACAAGCAGACATGGCAGCCATATACCTACAGAGAGCGCTCGACGCTCTAGTAGAGTTCTACAAAAAATGGCGACTCAAACTTAATGAGACGAAGACCGAAGTCATCATGTACTCGAGGAAAAATAAAGTTAGAACACCAGACGTCAACATCGAAATGGGAGGACACGTCCTAGAATGGAAAGATGAAGTCGTCTACCTGGGCCTAACAATGGACTCACGCCTCAACTGGAAATCTCACGTAACCAAGATGCACGTGAAAGCCAGAAAGGCAGTCGGCGCGATGAAGCCAATCTTCAACAGAAGAAGTCCGCTACTTCCCAGAACCAAACTCCTGATCTACTACTCGCTCATCCGACCCGTACTGACTTATGCTATACCCGTGTGGGGCAGCATCTCCTACTCTGACCATACTAAACTACAGACTTTACAAAATCTCTGCATTAAAATCACTTACAACACAAGACTCAGAACAAACTTGAAAAAACTACATGCAAGAGAAGAAATACCGACCTTATTTGAATACACTCACAGACTGACCGACCGATTTTACAAGTCACTTCAACATAGTAAAAATAAACTCATCAAAGAAATCGGTCAATACAATGCACCTAGCGATCTCCCTTTCAGGTACAAACACAGACTACCTAAACATATCCTGATGGACCTTAATCATATTTGGCACAACCCTGAATCAGACGCGGATGACTGAGCGATCGGTAGGTATTCCCAATTACCAGACCCCCCCCCCCCCCAACTTATGTCTATATATCTATGTATATATTTATATAATAATATTTATTTTATCTATATGTATGTAAGTTTATCCTAAAAATTCCCATAAAATATCTATCACATAAAAACAGACACCCACACCCCACACCACACAATGCAGGATTTCATTCACTGAAATCACTGAAGGCCGCACAGTTTCATGTTGACTGTCGGCCGACTCCTCCCGGATAAGGTTTTTCATGGTTTCCTTATTCCCAAAGGCAAATGCGGAGGAGCTCCAAATAAAAGGACATGACCGACTCCTTCCCACTCCCAACATAACACAAACACACACGTATGTATATATTTTTCCACTGGGCGAAATTCAAATTGCTTTGTGGAGCAGAGCGACACATGCAATTTTCGTAGGGTTTTTACATAACAATTTTTCCCTACCGACAAAACACATGACCTCTAAGTCTATAATAGCCAGGTACTATTTTCAAATACCCACATGAGGTAAAAATTGCAAGGCGCATATGACGCCGTTCTATTTGTATAAAGAACATTAACTTTAAATTCAGTAAATTTAAATGATTCATCTCTTCAAGATACATAAGAATCTAGTGAATCAAAAAAAAAAAAAATCAATAAAGTTAGTTATTCTTCAACATTCAAACAAGTCTTGTTATTTACTCTACAAGTGGTCCAGACACCTACCTCTGGAAGTCTGCGACCTGCTGCCAGCTGCTGCCTCCTGCCGAAGTTCTGCCTGAACGGGAACCCGGTGCCTACCGCTGCAGTCGGCCCTGACTCGGGGCACTGCCAAGGCACCGCTCAGGCAGAAACTAGGCGCATCCAGGGCCATACCACTGGATGTAGGGAGGCCAGCCAGCCATAATCACCATCATCAGCGTGAGCCAGTGGAAGGCGTGCACAAGACCGGTGCCCCTTATTTTACAGTCTTGTAAAGGCTTGATACGTCTGTTACACAATCTATTAAAATGAAAAATATTGTTTTTATAGTATTTTGAATTTAATTGTAAAATAAATAGAAATTAATAAACCTGTTTCCTTTTATATTGTGCGCTTTTATAATTACCATGACGGTTCACGGTTACGGTACCGTGACGGCAAAAAATGCAATAGACATACATTCCTTATCGCTGTAATGCTGCAGTTCTTTCTTACACATTAAATAATGATAGACACACAAAATACGTGTGACTGTTTCGTCCAAAGTACTACTTTTTTTGCGATGGGAATTGCGTTTCATTTTCTTTATATCTACATGTGAGGGAGGTGTACCTACGATGCTACGATAATGTATGTTTCCTTTGGGGGGTGCAGACTACGTTCACCGTTTGTCTCATTTTCGACAGTTTTGTTATTTAGTGTGAAAAAAACTTCGTAGTACAATTGTAAAACTGGTGAATCTAAATCACATTTGGAGTTTTGTGGTATAACTTTTTATCGATTTGAGCTTTTGTTTTCGAGTAAATCGAGTCCGTAGCTGGAATATTTTTGGATTTTTGTTTTTAAATCGTAAATAGTTTATTAACTCTTTCGGTGTCAAAAAAATCGAATGCTCTCATCGAAAAAAATGTTTGGGTTCTCTAGGTGATATAGATTCCTCAGTTTCCCGCTTGTACTACAAGTTTCCGGACACCGTGTATATCAGCATTTCAAAAGCTTGTATCTTTCGTATCAATGCTTTGTTTAGTTTCCAGGTTTCCTTGTTATAACAATACATAAAACATTATAAAGAACCGTTCAGATTAAAACCACAAAAAATACTCACTTATATGCAAATTGCATACAGTTGGAAAAACTTTCCCAGAAGTAGTAGATATATTTAACTCACGGAATATAGTTTTAAGAAGGTTATAATAACATTCCTCAATAATAATAATCAATTTTAACATAATACCATTCTTCTGCAGGGGTTCTTTATAATTTAAATTGCATTTTACTTTATGATTACTGTTCCCCAAAATTATTATGTACTAGTTAGTTGCCAGAATACGTTGCAATGCCACTTAATAAATAAATTGTTTCCCCCTGCGTGTCCTTTCCCATTCGTCCCGTTCCCCTTCCAGCTGTCCTTCCTCTCCCGCATCCCCTTCCCCTCACCCTTTCCCACTCCGCCTTCCCTCTCCCCACTCCCCTCTCCCGATTCCCCCGTCCCACAAACCCCCCTCCCGCATTCTCATCCCTCTCCCGCGTTCCATACTTTCAATCCCGGTACATTCAGTTTTCAAACAGCTCGCGTGCCACCTACTGATTTTTGTTATTAGCAAATTTCATAATGCCAGAGCTCACCATTATATATTGAAACCTTCGCGGGTGTGCTCACAATAACTCACCAAAGATTCATCACAATCGGATAAATAGTTTAGGAAATCATTTCAATTTGGGAGGCGGGAATGGGTACCGCTGCCCCGGGAACCTTAACCTTAACGGATAACCAACACCTCTGCCATGTCATCTTCATGGGGTGAGGTTTGTCTAGGTCTTCGAGGCGGATGACCAGGACACACTGAACTCCAGATTCCTACCCACTCCTTAAACCCTTTTCCTTCCCAGAACTCTCCCCTCCTTCCTTTCCTTGAAAAAAACCCTCTCCCCAAAGATGACATAGGCTTTGAGGGAAATTATTTTCCTCTGGGCCTCCTGTGGTGTGGAGCTCATGTAAAAAAATATTAATAACGCCAGAGCTCACCACTATGTATAGAAACCATCGCGGGCGTGCGCACAACAACTCACTAAAGTTTCATCGCAATCGGATGAATGGTTTAGCAACACATAAGGAACAAACATACATATGTGCAAGCTAATAGGTACACATTCAATTTTTATAAGAAAAATTCTCTTTTTATAACTTTTGAAGGTTATTACCATCAATGTTATCATTGAAGAAGAAGATAATAATAATTATCTAAACAAAACTATGAAAGAGAACAAGACACAGAAAAACAGAAAAAGATAATGGTCGCAACTGGGACATGTAAACGCACGTCCCGGATAGCCGAGAGGTTCTGGGTTCGAGTTCCAGTTACAACCATCATCTTTTTCTGTGTCTTGTTCTCTTTCATATTTTCGTTTAGATTATTATTATTATCTTCTTCTTCAGTGATATAATACACATTCATTTATTATATACTTACAAAGATTACTGTATAACACATGTTTGTAAAAGGCCATGAAGCCGTATAATATAGAAAGAAATAATAAAAAAACACCAGATTATTATTTATACATCAACAAAGCTATTCGAAGTTGTAAAAAATGTTCTTAATCCACAGACAAAAGATAGCCCACTATTCATAATTCATATTCATTGCTAATGTAAGACTTTTTCTAAGCTTTTCTCACGTTCGAAATAAAGTTGCAATTATTATCATCGAACCATCGCATGATGTGTTGCATCTCTAACCTACTTGTATATTTGAGCCAAATGATGATTTATGTGAACTAGACATACAATTATTACATTGTTATAATTTGTTTATGGAAGTCAAAGAACTAATACAAAGAAAGAAAAATCTTAGATGTTGAAGTACCTACATCATACAGTTGTTTTAATAACTTATTTCTTTGTCCGTGTGTATTGTGTTAGTTTGTTCCGATAATTTCCCGAGAACGTAACCCTTTTATAAACACAACGATATAAGCAGAAATCTGTTTGATTGTCTGAATGCTAAGCACATGAGTATCAAAGAAGATTCTAACAGGACACCCGGGAGGTAAACGAAATGCGGGCAGACCTAGGCTGAGATGGGAGGATGATGTCAGGAAGGATGCAAGAGGACTACTCCATGTCGCAGATTGGTAGACGACGGCCGAGGACAGAGGGCGTGGAGGATCATCTTGAAGGAGGTCAAGTGCCATTTAGGCCAGTGCAATTAGCGATTCGCGATCGGAATTATTCCGGTAGTCCCAATTTTTTTATATATTTTAAACACTCATTTAGTGATGTAAAATCTGAGATTTCGACCTTGGGTCACTTGAGCTTTCGCCGCCATTTTGAAAAAACCAGCCGAAATCGCGCCAAAATCTAGTTTTCCCTAAATATCTCGTTTCCAATAAAAATTTCGGCTAAAGTTGCTTTACAAATTTAGTAGAACATAAAATTATCTACAATTTTTACTTAAAAAGTTTTCTTGTATCTCTAATAAATATTGAGATATGCAGTCGTAAATGTGTGTTTAATTTTATGAAAACAGCTAATTGCTCGACTTGGTTTGGTTTTTTGTGTGTATCTCTTTTCCAGAACAATTTTGTGAAAAAATTAATGATATTAATTTTGTAGAGAATAAAATTTCATAAAAGATGTAGGTTTAAAATTTCATAAAATACTCAATGAGTATCCAGGTTCTAACACAAAAATTACACAAACATTGGGTCAAAAATTGAATCAGAAGAAAGGTGTTTTAATCTTGGCATATCTTTATTATTCTTTTTTTTTAAACAATTGTTGTTGTAATAACATGTAAAATACATAACAGCAATATTAACCACCAATGTAATCACAACATACAAATAAAAAAATATTAATTAAGTTACATAGATGCCGTAAAAAAAAGAAAAAAAAGTATTTTCTTTAAATTTATCACTTTTGACTAACGATGAAACTTACGGGCCCCGAACAACGTCAATATAGTCTTCCTATGTCTCATCAGCCGTATTTGTGGTGACTGGCTCACCAAATTTCTCGTCATCATCATGAACGAAGGCTTCCACAGCATTCTGCCATTACAGTGAATACATTACAGTTACATTACAGTAAGTATTTCAAACCCGACTTTCTACATGTGCATTTCCAGCGCAACCTTTTTTGCATTGGCATGAAATAAAGTTCAGCAACGCCTGAGGTGCAGCCTCCTTCAGCATTGGTACTGGAGTTAGTAACCCAATAGCATCTTTCTTTTATCCCCATTCAGTTGGATCTTTATGGTGACCAAGCCAAGTTTACACTTGCAAGTATGTTCTTAAAGCATGTTGCTGGACTGCATCTTTGGTGGGTGGTAGCCTGGATAAATTGAATTTGTTCTTTTTCACCCCCTTGACAAAAAGAATGTACCTACCTTAAATTTTCCAAATTTGATTTCTCGTTGCCACCATACAAAAGTGCAAAGAATTGTTCGGCAGCCAAAGTGATTGTTTCTCGCTTTGCTTTTGGATCTTGAAATACACGAACAAGTTCATTCACTGAGTGGTTCTTGAGAAGAATATTACAAAATTTGTTTTTGCCTTGACCGAACGGAGCACCAATTGTGTCGCAGCCACTTATGGCATGAATGAATAAAATGTTTTCTACTATTTCAATGTGTTTAAAACATTTGTTGGAGTACAACGCGTTAAGTGATTTACCTTTACCGACTTTTTGATAATATACGTTTGAAGGTGAGAGAGCTGTGATGAGTACCAACAGGTCGATATCCTGACCAACGATTATGACTGCATCATGTTGAGATGACAACGAGTTTGTTGTGGTCATTATGAGAACGTCAGCATCCTCTTCAGCTTGTACTGTCGTTATTTGCGATCGTTCAAATGAGGCTCTGAGTAGGGAAATAAAACGGGACTTGTTCTTCTCATTTCCCAGAAACTTTTCCTGTGGCACTTGTGGGTGAGTGGTTTCATAAAACAAAACTTCAGCAGAAGTTGTAACTCTGGCACGCCGTGCTCTTTCCCCCCCTTAGTGCTTTTCTTTTCAACCGAATCTGGGTATCCATCGAATACCACTACCGCATTGGCTCCATAATGATTTTGTACATACCTGACATATTGCTGAAAAATGATTGAAAAAGGTTGTGCACGACCCCATACAACTTTGTGCAGTAAATATCCCCCATCAACTACGTGTATTTTACTGCCTCCCAGTTCTATTTTATTTGGTAGAGGATTGAACGTTGAGTAAAATCGAGATTTGGTTCCTTTGCGCATGCCTTCTTCTGAGAAAAGAGACAGTGGGACCGGAGATAGTTCATATTGGAAATATTATTTAAGTTCAATTTCAGACATTTTGGCAATACACATAGGATGGATTAGCATTAATGGATCTATTGTCACAGTCACACCCTGATTTTTTATGCTGCTGGTCACCGCTGCAAGAGAAACTATCGCATCCTTACATTTTAAGTGTAGGTTTCCAAAGTTCTGGTTGACGACTTAAGACATAGCAAATTTCCCCATCTTTTCAGCCATGTGACAAGTTACTTTGCTATCCCCGATAATGCCACTGCTTATAGACATAATCATGTTTGTTTTAGGAAATGGTTCATGGCAAGAAAACCAATCAATGAGAGTTTGAACGTCTTTGTCATCCCTCTTAATTCATGTAGGCCTCATCTCTACATGTTGCTCTGACGTTCCTGATTCAACTCCACAGAATGACTCAATACCCTCACAAATAGTTTGCAGATAAACAAATCCAGCAGTCCAACGAAGAATAGAACTGTTTGTGATTCCTCGTCCTTGGGTCAAACCTCCAGATGTTTTCATCGATCTCATCAGAGTTTGTTCGATTGTCATGTCAGACCAAATCCCTGTCCAAAATTTATGAGATCGTCGAATCGTAAAGAAACCTTCTTTGGTAAATCTTTCATATTCTCTCTTCAATGTCAACATATCTTGGAGATACAGATGTGCACTTTTGGTATAATTAAAGTGGGCGGCTGCGTGAAAAAAAGGTATCATTTTTTGGACCGTTGCAAGATGGAGCTCCCAATTTCCAGCACGTTCCGCTTCAATATACAGCTCAATCAGTGTAGTCATCTGTAAGTACTGAACCCACAGCTGGGAAGTAGGTCCGTTTTCTTTAAAATGTTCAGTACATCAATCAGGGACTGGCGGCTATAGAGTATTTGTGAGAAAAAAAAAACAAATTCCATACAAAAATAACCGATTTTCATAGAAATAACTTCTAAAATATTATCGTTGTTTATTATTTTTGTTTGTATTTAAAAAGATCTAAATTATATGAAAAAAAAACTATCTAAGAAGCTATACCACACTTTTGGATTTGCCCAATTGGGGATGGATTTTTGGATTTGACGACCTGAATTTAGAACTAAATGTAGCTCTAAAGGAGCAGAGTTGGCAACACTGATGGCCCGTCCTGGAGTGGCTAATTGGCGGCAACTACAGGGAACCGCGGGGGAGGGGGGGAGGGGGGGAGGGGGGACCCCCCACTCTCTTTTATTTGTTATAATACGTTAAAAATATTACAATATATTAAAATATAATGTAAACAAAAATCGTATAACATGGTAATAAATTTTCTGTTTTCACTCCTATATTTGTTTATACTTTATAAAAGTAAAAAAAAATTCCAAAAAAAATTAAAATTACAGGTCTTTTTAGAAATTTTATTTTCTACAAAATTGATATCAATAATTTTTTCACAAAATTGTTCTGGAAAAGAGATACACACAAAAAACCAAACCAAGTCGAGCAATTTAGCTGTTTTTATAAAATTAAACACACATTTACGACTGCAAATCTCAATATTTATTAGAGATACAAGAAAACTTTTTAAGTAAAAATTGTAGATAATTTTATGTTCTACTAAATTTGTAAAGCAACTTTAGCCGAAATTTTTATTGGAAACGAGATATTTGAGGAAAACTAGATTTTGGCGCGATTTCGGCTGGTTTTTTCAAAATGGCGGCGAAAGCTCAAGTGACCCAAGGTCGAAAACTCAGATTTTTTATCAGGAGATGAGTATATAAAATATATAAAAAAAATTGGGACTACCGGAATAATTCCGATCGCGACCCCCTTTTTTGCGCTAATTGCACTGGCCTAATTGAAGAAGACGATCGTTTATTGTAATAATTTCCTCAGAACGTAAACATTTTTTAAACACAACTATAAATAGAAATCTGTTTGTCTGAATAAGTAAAAACTCTTGAACTGTGAGTTCTAGCGTCAGCAAACTTGTGAAGCGTTTTCTATAAGGAAATTATTGGTCAACATAAGAGGAAACCCGGTCGCCGAAAAATTTTAATAATAGGTATTTTATCAAACTACTTTTGCTGTTGAGGTTTTGTATTCCCTGTTTTTCCTCCTAAACTGGACCGCTTTTTTAAGATTTTTATTCCAACTGAATTAGAAGAACATATTCTATGTCCGTACGTCCGTACGCTTTTTTAAAAATACGTTGTCTAGTTCGTATACTGATCATCTCTATTGATGGCGTTCAAACCAGGCAATTTTAACTATTTTTGGAGCATCCCAACTCCTATACGATGTAACTTTCAAAAAAATCAAAACGTACCGACATGCTAGTGGACGATATGTAAATTACCCACATTAAAAATTATTTGCAGTGGTGTCCAAATCTATAGAGGAAATTGGGTAATATGTTTGTATGGATAAACGCCGCCCTGTATCCAATTATAACGGTTAAAATAATTTAAAAAACGCAAAATTGTTTGATCTCTTTTTTAATTTTGTTAAATTAGAAAAATGTTGATAAAAGTATTAGCTCTGGTGAAGCCGGGTAGTAACCTTAAATTTTGATTGACACATCATTAATTTATTATTATCAAACTTTACAGTGACGATAGATTAGTACGTCTGTTTCAGACGGGTAGTCCAATATTAATAATTTATATTTCTGTCTTAGGAGATTTAATTTTTACAGATTTCAAAATATTGAAGGGACTAAGGGACATGTAACTGAAGGTTGTGAAAATAATTAACAAATTTCGTAAAAGTCAATTTGTACTTAAAATTAATAATCTTGGTACAATTTTTCTGTACATTTTTTGAAGGGTGCGTAATTTTTTTTTTTTTACATGAGCTCCACACAGGAGGCCGAGAGGAAAATAATTTCCCTCAGGGCCTATGTCATCTTTGGGGATGCTGTGTGGAGATTTTTTAAAGGAAAGGAAGGAGAGGAGGGTTCTGGGAAGGAAAAGGGTTCAAGGGGTGGGTAGAAATATAGGGTTCAGTGTGTCCAGGTCATCCGCCTCCAAGACCTAGACAAACCTCCCCCCATGGACCCGGGCACCCCTGCTAAATCACGTAGCGAACCACTTGGGGTGACCTGTGGCAGAGGTGTTGGTAATCCAATAAAGGTTCCAGGGGCGGCGGTACCCATTCCCGCCTCCCAGAATTAATTACTAGAGATGTAACGAACCTCCGCTTCTGCAACGGTTCATGTTCAATTTGGGAGGTGGGTAGGGGTACCGCCGCCCCGGGAACCATTTATTGGATAACCAACACCTCTACTATAGGTCACCCCAAGTTTTTCACTACGTTTGGTGACTTAGCAGGGGTACCCGGGTATATGGGGTAAGGTTTATCCGGGTCTTGCCTTGGTCCTGCTCACCTACTGCGTGGAGAGACTTATTGAGGGAGATCTAACCTATACGTCTATGTAGACCCATCGGCATGTAACGCACTGGGAGGGAAGGATTAATAAGTGCGATTAATAAATAAATGTGTTTAAAACACATTGATAAAAATATACACATGTAGGATACAGTATATGTTTATAATAGGTATGTAGCTTGTTCGATGACTTTCCGGATTTCTCTACAGCGAGAGAGGTGAGTAAGAGGTGTTATTAATAACGCTAGAAGACATTATACTCGTATTATATTCGTGTAATACGGTGGTAAGTGTAGGGTAGGTACCTAGTTAATAATGCATTATGTAGGTTTCTAGGAAAGTACCTACCTGCCGGTTATTAATAGGAAGTAGGTACCTTACCTGTTTATTAGTCTTGCCGATACTCACCATATTTTCACTAAGCTTTAAACGCACTTACTCACCATCCGACTTAAAGCAAGCAGGACTGCCCAACACAGAGACGGTAGCAAAGTCTCTGCAAATTGGATCGTTAGTAGGCAAGACCGCCAACCGAATTCTAAATAAAAAAAAAATTAAAAATTATCCACAAGTAAATTTTTATTCAACAGCCCCCCTCATAATAATATAACACCTAATAATAATCAACCTTATCAATGGCGTAGAATCTTGAACATCAATATTTTTTTCTCAAAAAAGCGTTAAAAATCTCCCACCGGATATCAAACCAGCATTTTAAACTAATAATAGTATAGGTAAGTTTTTAATGAACAGTAAGTATGTATCAGGAAGATAGTCTAAGCCACTCAGGAATTTATTCACTCTAATGCAGTGACTGTCCCGCGTATTATATAGACAAAACGTCACGTAACGTAAACACCCGTGTCAAGGAACACCTAAGATGTTTACACAATAATGGATTTTCGGAATTTGCAAACCATCTCATTGAAACAGACCATAAATTCGATAATGAATCACCCTAATGCACAGAAACACGATAGGATCAGATTGGATAACTTAGAAGCACTAGAACTAAGGATGGCCAAAAACATTAATAGTAAGGTAATTAACAATCAAATAAATTTAAATAAAAATCCAATACTAAGGTTGTTCCCTATTGACAAAGAACATTCCCTTTCCCTTCCCAATTCTCCATCTACACTTACGCCTACTTCTTCCTTCACTTGAGGAGTCCAGCCTATTTTGTTGTAAAACATATATTATCTGTAACACTTGTAACTTAATTTTAGTAGAGTATTATTATACTGCCCTGAAGAAGCTACGATTGTAGCGAAACCCTGTTGGCATAAAGTATAGAAAATAAAAGTGGTGTTTACAAAGTTATTGTTTTATTTTAAATTATAATGTCACATCACAAAGTATCTGCTATCTGCTTCCTATGAACAAATATTATTATTCCCTTTGTCGGGTTGTTTTCCCGCAAGCAGTGCTTTCAATCGAATGGCTTTTGGGCAAGTATTCAGACATTCAGACCGCTGAGTGACTGCCGCCCGTGACAGTCGCTTTGTGACGCAAGCTCCTTTCGCTCCCGAAACGCTCTGTCTGGCTTGTGTTCACACGGCCAGACACCTGCTATTCTGTCAGCCGGCCGGACTCCGACCGGCTCACAGCCTAGGCCACCGCGCCGCCAACTGCCTTTTTCAAGGCAAAGAAGAAGAAGGACGACCTGGCACCAACAAGACCCGACGAAGACAAGACCACCACCCCCACCATATTAAAGAGGAGATACCGGACGCCTGCCGCGCGGATGATTCCCGCGCGGCTCCTTTCTACCCACCCGGAGGACTCACCCCGCCAATACCGGACGAAGACTGGGACCATCATTGTCCCCAAGCCCCAGCCTGAACAGCCAATCAACCCCCATCCCGCTGACCCGAGGACGAAGCCGGCAGCTATTCCCCTACCACCCCCCAAGATGCCTGAGACCGCCCCCGTAGCCGGATCCAGCCGCCCCCCAGTAGGCCCTGCTTCGGGCTACGTTGCGCCCCCCAGATTCCAGTCCCCCGCCCAGGAGATGGAGACGACCCGCCAGGATGAAGGTTGGATCAAGCCGACCAACACCGTTAAACGCCCCCTGTCCCCGCAAGGGCCCCGAGCGGTTGTTATCGGCAACCGCTTCGGCAATTTGGATGAGGTATCCGAAGGCGGTGGAGCGTCGCAAGCAAAGCGACCCAATAATAATTCTGCTTTCTCTCCCACAGGTACCACGAGCGCCCCCAGGAAAGATCGTGTACCCCCAGTAGTGATGACCCTAGGAAACCTTCCACACATGCAGGTGACCGCAGCGGTGCAGGGCCACATCGGGAACCCGAATTTCAGAGTAGAGTACAGATCAGGCGGCAAAGTCAACATCCTCCTGCGGAGCATGGCGGACCACCGCGCCCTCACCAACGGGCTGCGAGCGGAGGCACGCGGCTTTCACACATACACGGCAGAGGCGGATAAGCTAAAAAAGGCGGTCATCAAGGGCCTGCCCAACATCGAGACGGAGGAGATAGCGGCGGATCTCACAGAACAAGGTTTCCCCACAGTGAAGGTCGTCAGGATGACGACAAACGCAGCCGAATACCCGATGTACCTGGCCACCTTCAATAAGGAAGTGAACATGGGCCAGCTGAGGGCGGCAGTCAAATACCTCTGCCACTGCAGGATCCGCCTGCAGAAACACCGCAGTAACCACTTGCAGCACGGGACGCAGTGCTACCGCTGCCAGAACTTCGGGCACGGGTCCCGCAACTGCTCACACACCGCAAGGTGTGTGAAATGCCTAGTGGAGCACGCCTCTGCCGAGTGCCCCAAGACCACCAGGGACGAGCCTGCCGCGTGCTGCAACTGCGGAGGCCCCCATCCCGCCAACTACAGAGGCTGCCCGAAGAGAGTGGCTTACGTCGCCTCACTACAACAAAACCTGCGACAGCGCCGGATGGCCCCAGGAGGCGGGACAGAGGCACCAGCAGGCAGAACAATGGCCCCAGGAGGCAGGACACGTCCTCATGCACATCAAACGAGGAATGATGGACGCACCTGGGCCAATGTAGTCGGAGGAACCTCGGGCCCCCAGCAGCACGAGGAGCAGCATGAGGAACATCCCCGCTCGCAGCACCGTACGAAGCCGCCCGCAAGAGAGCCAGCCGCCGCAGATGATGACGCTGCACTGATGATGGCCCTGCTCCAGGGGCTGATCCACGTGCGACCCCAGCTTGCCGTTTGCAACAACGAGCTAGAGAAGGCCATGATTCTTATGAATCTGATCACGTCCACCATCAATGTCTGATCCCCAGATGGTGAACGTCCTCCTGTGGAACGCCTACAGCATTCGATATAAAATAGACGAACTGCTCGCTCTGGCAAACAATACTAACATTGACATTTTTCTCATTACAGAAACTCACCTAAAACCAGACATCCCCCTGAGAGTGCCCGGCTTCGAAATACACCGAGACGACCGACCGGAGGGCGCAGGCGGAGGTACCGCCATATTCGTTCGTCAAACCATCACATCTACAAGAATACCTACTCCGAAGTTGAAGCATACTGAAGCCACGATTATCGAAGTCATCATAGAGGATAGAGCGCATACCATCATCGCCGCCTACTGCCACCATCCCAAACTATTGATAAGAGAAGATCTCGATAAATTACTTAATCTGAGCCCTATTGTTATCTTAGGAGGAGATCTGAACGCCAAGCACAATTATTGGAACAACTACAGAGGCAACGCGAATGGGAAAACGCTCTTTTCACATATGCAGACTCACAACTACACGATAATGGCGCCGGACAAACCGACTTTCCACTCAGCACGCGCAATCCACCCAAGTACCCTAGACATCGTACTTGAGAAGAACGCCAAGACCATCTCGCCATTGCGCACGCTGGACAAACTGTCGTCGGACCACCTGCCCGTGAGCTTCAGTATAGGAGGAACGACTTCAAGGAGCCCCAGAAAGCGGCGAAACTTCAAAGACGCCGATTGGGAAGGATTCAAGAAAGAGATTAACGAACGAAGACATCTCACGAAGGCAACCATGCGCACGAAGAAGGAGGTCGACGAAGCCGCAAGCACTCTGACCGAAATCATCCAACATGCACAAGACATCTTCATCCCCCTCAAAGACGAACAGACTAACGCGATCAAGCTTCCCGAGTACGTCTTGTCACTCATCAAGGAGAAAAACCGTCTTCGCCGCCTTCACCACCAAACGCGCGACGGCTACTTCAAAACGGCCTACAACACACTACAGCGGGAAATCAAGCAAGAGATCACCGACCTCAGGCACGAACTTTGGACGAAGAAAGTTACGTCACTCACGCCAAAGGACAACAGCCTATGGAAAATGGCAAAAGCACTGAGACACGAGGATCACACGATTCCCCCGCTAGAGAAGCTAGACGGATCAGGGCTGGCACTTTCGCTCGAAGAAAAAGCAAACGCGCTCGCCGACGGATTTGAGAGAGCCTACACAGCCACGGATGGCCTATCGGACCCGGAGACGGATCGACTAGTAGAAGAATCTCTACAAAATCTCGAGCAAGCCGAGCAGACGAGCACAGCCGATATTCACCTCAGCACGCCGAGCGAAGTAGCCGTCATTATCAGGCGATTGAAGACAAACAAGGCGCCGGGAAGCGATCAAATACATAATATCCTACTGAAGCACTTACCTCAGAAAGCCATCATCCTCATCACCAAGCTGTTCAATGCCTGCCTCATCATCGGACATTTCCCAGAGATCTGGAAAACGGCGACCGTGCTGCCCTTTTCCAAGCCAAACAAGGATAAGAAGCAGCCGACAAACTACCGGCCGATTAGCCTACTTTCCACGCTGAGCAAGGTATTTGAACAGATCATCCTCAACAGACTTTTACCTCATCACGAAGACACATTGCCAGACGAACAGTTCGGTTTTAGGAAAAGGCACTCCACCACCCATCAGCTCTCCAGAGTAGCGGAATTCATCGCGAAGAGATTCAATGAAAATAACTACACCGCCGCCGCACTGCTAGACTTGGAAAAGGCATTTGACACTGTATGGATCAAAGGGCTTCTGCACAAACTTCACAGATTAAATACGCCCATATACCTAACAAGAGTGATACAAGAATACCTCAAGAACAGATCCTTCCAAGTCTTCATCAGGAACGCGCTGTCGACTATACGTGAGATTCCAAAAGGCGTGCCTCAAGGAAGTCTACTGGGACCTCACCTCTTCAACATCTTCACGCACGACATCCCCCATGACGAGAGATGCAATCTATCAATATATGCAGACGACGTCAAACTCTACGTTTCCTCATCACAAGCAGACATGGCAGCCATATACCTACAGAGGGCGCTCGACGCTCTAGTAGAGTTCTACAAAAAATGGCGACTCAAACTAAATGAGGCGAAGACCGAAGTCATCATGTACTCGAGGAGAAATAAAGTTAGAACACCAGACGTCAACATCGAAATGGGAGGACACGTCCTAGAATGGAAAGATGAAGTCGTCTACCTGGGCCTAACAATGGACTCACGCCTCAACTGGAAATCTCACGTAACCAAGATGCACGCGAAAGCCAGAAAGGCAGTCGGCGCGATGAAGCCCATCTTCAACAGAAGAAGTCCGCTACTTCCCAGAACCAAACTCCT
The DNA here is from genome assembly GCA_917880885.1 of Limnephilus marmoratus. Classification (NCBI taxonomy): domain Eukaryota; kingdom Metazoa; phylum Arthropoda; class Insecta; order Trichoptera; family Limnephilidae; genus Limnephilus; species Limnephilus marmoratus. Next base: position 33,625,325 of record OU862932.1, read on the forward strand.
GATCTACTACTCGCTCATTCGACCGGTACTGACCTATGCTATACCCGTGTGGGGCAGCATCTCCTACTCTGACCATACTAAACTACAGACTTTACAAAATCTCTGCATTAAAATCACTTACAACACAAGACTCAAAACAAACTTGAAAAAACTACATGCAAGAGAAGAAATACCGACCTTATTTGAATACACTCACAGACTGACCGACCGATTTTACAAGTCACTTCAACATAGTAAAAATAAACTCATCAGAGAAATCGGTCAATACAATGCACCTAGCGATCTTCCTTTCAGGTACAAACACAGACTACCTAAACATATCCTGATGGACCTTAATCACATTTGGCACAACCCTGAATCAGACGCGGATGACTGAGCGATCGGTAGGTATTCCCAATTACCAGCCCCCCCCCCCCCCCCCACATTACCAGACCCCCCCCCCACAACTTATGTCTATATATCTATGTATATATTTATATAATCATATTTATTTTATCTAAATATATGTAAGTTTATCCTAAAAATTCCCATAAAGTATCTATCACATAAAAACAGACACCCACACCCCTCGCCACACAATGCAGGATTTCATTCACTGAAATCACTGAAGGCCGCACAGTTTCATGTTGACTGTCGGCCGACTCCTCCCGGATAAGGTTTTTCATGGTTTCCTTATTCCCAAAGGCAAATGCGGAGGAGCTCCAAATAAAAGGACATGACCGACTCCTTCCCACTCCCAACATAACACAAACACACACGTATGTATATATTTTCCCTTGTTTGATGCCGGTTGCTTTGTTTGGCCAAGCGAAACATGCAATTTTCGTAGGGTTTTTACTTAACAATTTTTCCCTACCGACAAAACACATGACCTCTAAGTCTATAATAGCCAGGTACTATTTTCAAATACCCACATGAGGTAAAAATTGCAAGGCGCATATGACGCCGTTCTATTTGTATAAAGAACATTAACTTTAAATTCAGTAAATTTAAATGATTCATCTCTTCAAGATACATAAGAATCTAGTAAATCAAAAAAAAAAAAAGACATTCAGACCGACTTCCTCATGAAATATTACTGGCGACAGTTTCGGAGGGAAGAGATCCAGTGGCCCGAGATTGCACGAATATAAAGTATTGCTATTTTGTTTTTCGTACAACTCTATTTTTTTATGTTTTTCGATTGTCGAAAATAAATAAAAATAAATTATGTGATGGTAGGGCAGGGGTCGGGGTTTGTTTTTTGTGCATAGGTACGCAGGTAAGAATGTCACAACGTATTTGCACGAACGTGTTTGAAACAACGTGATTACAAGCATGGGAAATCGGTGGCTGCTAGTAGCATTAGCACATGCCAAGGCAGTGATACGATCCTTGCTTATTTTAGGACCAAGTGCTTCTAATTCACGACGTGAAGCAAGAGTTTTTTGTGGCAAAGCTTTCCAATTAAGCCCGGTTTCGTCTGCATTGTAGACGTTTTCGATAGCTTAATTTTCTTCCTTCAGTATATCCCTAAGTTCGATTTGGAATGAATCAGCTAGATACTTTTTCTCCTTGTATTTGAACTCACGCATGCCATGTCTTGGCTTAAATCGTGGATCCGTCAGAAGAATCAAGCTGGGATATAAAGTTGTATGTTCGTCGTTTTAGTTGTGTTGAGTAGGTACTTACCTCATACAAGATGTGCTGTACATACTATCTACACTATAAATTTAATGTTCCAGTACAAAAATGTCGAATGTCCCGCCGCCTCACAAAATATAATTATCTCAACAATTGTTCTGTGTATTACTACAGTGGCGGACTAAGCTCTTCAGAGGCCCGGGCGGCAAAGCTGAATGAGGCTCCCCTAGTTGAAGTTGATGTAATTTTACAAGCCTTTTATTCAGTCCACACGGTCCTCTGGTCCTGGGGGGCCTCCAAACGCCTCCATGTTTCCTTGATCAAATCCTAAACAAGGCTTTATGGCACCAGGACACTGTAAAGAAATAACATTTTTATTTCATTTTCTGAACGATACATTTGTTAATAATGTTCTCACCAAATATTGTAAGGAAATTCGCAAAATTGACTGAGATACAGCATCTTATATGAAACCGTTTTAAACAGTTTGAATGTTGAATTATCCTTCAGCAAAACTTTGAACGCGTTTTTCTCAAAATTATGTCTTTCAACGTTAACAAAAACTATACATCCGATTTGCATGCACCAAGTCTTAAACTGTTCGAAAATCCAGTCACTATAGCCTATGACGCCACGTAGAGATTGTTCTATAAAGGGCCCCTTTCTTTATTTTTTATTTTTATGAACGATGAAAATTTACCATGAAAAACCGATAATAAAATTCGCTGGTCCTCCATTTTTTCTTTTTTTTAGATATCGAAGTTCCCCTATGTGGTGTCATAGACAGTGGCGTAGCGAGGGGGGGGGCGGTTCGCCCCGGGTGCCATCCGAAGAGGGGTGATACTGCACCCGACCGTGGAAAAAAATTAAGAAGGATATTGTCACACAAACATTAAACACGGTCCGTTATTTATATTTTCGTAGCTCTATGGCTCCCCGTGGAGTGCCCCGAAACGGGAGAATTTTATATTTGGTCTTTTTATAGGCGAAAATAGCCTATGTCTGAAATTAATCCCCCCCCCCCCCCCCTCCCCTCAGGACGGACCAATTTTCTACACATTTTGACTAGGTTGTAATGTTTTTATTTTTTATGAAGTTGAAATTGGGGAAGGGGGGAGGTGACACCACGTTATCCGCCCCGGGTGCCACCCATGCTAGCTACGCCACTGGTCATAGACACTGGATTTTCGAACAGTTTAAGAATTGGTGGATGCAAATCGGATGTATTGTTTTTTAAATATGTTGTCAACCTGCTTGAAAAACGTGTTAAAAAGTTTCTAGAAAAACGCATTAAAAGTTTTGCTGAAGGATAATAATTCAACATACAGACTGTTTCAAACGGTTTCACATAAAATGGTGTATCTTCGTCAATTTTTCGAATTTCTTTAAAACATTTGGTGAGAGCATTCTTAACAAGTACATCTTTCAGGAAATGATATGAAAAAATTACTTTTTTTTTACTGTGTCCTGGTGACTTAAAGCCTTTATTTTTTTTTACATGAGCTCCACACAGGAGGCCCTGAGTAAAATAATTTCCCTCAGGGCCTATGTCATCTTTAGGGATGCTGTGTGGAGGGTTTTTTAAGGAAAGGAAGGAGAGGAGAGTTCTGGGAAGGAAAAGGGTTTAAGGGGTGGGTAGGAATCTGGGGTTCAGTATGTCCTGGTCATCCGCCTCCAAGACCTAGACAAACCTCACCCCATGACCCAAATAGGATTTGATCAAGGGAACATGAGGTGATTGGGGTCCCCCAGGACCAGGGGCCCGGGGCGGGCCGCCCCCTTCGCCACCCCCTTAGTCCGTCCCTGATTACTAGTATCACGTATAAACTCATTCCAACACCTATGCACTGTCAAACTTTGTGTGTTGATTTACAAAATGCGGAGGAGTTGAATCTACGCATTCACAGATGGCGCCAATTAAATTATTTTAAGTTTTTAATACTTTTTGCACATTATGCTTTAAAATATTAAGGTGAATTAATTGTTTGCGCCTGTACATATTTAATACGAATATAAATCAATAGTTTTGTCCATAAACTAACCCAAATCTTTCATGAAAGGCTGACAAATACAATATTGGATTGAGTCACCGATGCAAAATTGGATTTGTCAGCCTTTCTTGAAAGATTTGGGTTTGTTTATGGACAAAACTATTTATTCTAGTTCATATTAAATACGTACGGTCGCCAACAATTAATTCACCTTAATATTTTAAAGCATTACGTGCAAAAAGCGTTAAAAACCTACAACAATTTAAGTGGCACCACCTTTGAATGCGTAGATTATAACGTACGTTACGTCAGTGGCGTAGCTAGCATGGGTGGCACCCGGGGTGGATAACGTGGTTTGATTTTTTTATGCAAAAACTGGACAAGGATGTAGTGAAGGCCCCATGTTACAGAAAATATCCCATATGAAGAGAGTGCCCCATTTTACAGGACCAGGATGCAGTGAGTTCCCCATTTTGTAAAAAATGTCCCAGGATGTGATGAATGCTTCCATCTTGCTGAAATTGTCCGAAGATGTGTGCCGTGATTTTGCAGAAACTGTCCTTGGATGTGTAAATGTCCCATTTTGCAAAAACCCATTCCAGAATCTAGTTAACATCCCTATATTGCAGAAAAATTTCCGATAAAAAGGATACCGTGAATGCCCGCTCCATGATTCAGGATGTAGTCTATGCCCCCATTTTGTGGAAACTGTTGCAGTTTGTAGTAGACATGGGCAAAATTGAATGACCGAATTAAATGAATAAATTCAATCTTGTGACACACTTGATCTGATTCTCAATTTCAAAATGAATTGATTCTTCATTCCTTACCTTTGGCCTTGTATCGTACCATTTTTAACGGCAACATAAATGTTTAATTTCCATTTATTTTACTGTTAAATTATTTCAATGAATAATGTGTTCCGTAAACGATTTAAATATTATAATGTTTCATAGGTATTTTTACAATATATTAAATACCGTATATAAATATTATTCAATGGGCGGCGCGCCGCGAAGTTGTCGACGGTATTGTGAACGACTCGTATCCCGCTATCGCCGGCCGCAGTTCTAAAAACCCGTAGATCAAAACGCGGCCGCGATTCAGCCGAATTGTCCGAGCGTCCCTTTCACGCAAGGAATTAATCATTTGTCGTAGTCAATGTTCTGAGATTGTCCTAAGGTCCCCGCGCGTCCCGTCCCGTCCGCTTCCCAGGTACTCGTAGCTAGTCTGTCGCTATCGGAAATTGTCCGAAGCGCTTTATTCAGGAATTAAAACTAAAAGTCTTTTTCACTTGTGACGTTGTTGTCTCTAGTTGTCTAGTTAATCTCAGACTTAGAAATGACGTCAGATGTCATCGTCTTACATCGCCATCGTTTCACGTCAATCTCGGCTCGAGTGTATCCGAAACGCAGCTCCTCGCGAGTCTCTGCGGGGTAAGACACAAGACACTAGTCAAAAGTGACTAATTCATTGCTCAGTGCCGGCCCTTAATCCGTCCGAGCGCAGCGGTTCACCAATTCCTCGGCGGGCCAAGCCTTCAATTTCATTACATAGTTAGCCGAAAACTTTCGACATTGAATCCGAACATTGCGGCATCGCCTAGAAAATTGAGAAGCAAAAATAGTGCACTTGTAATCGTTTTTTTGGCACGTATGAAAGATATTGGAATATAAGTACCTACCTACTTTTAGACGTAAATCTTGGGTAGATGTAATATGTAAATTTGCATATATTATAAGGCCGATCAGCTGTTGTCAGCTGTCATAAAATACTTTTAAGTTTAATAAATAAAATAAGTAAAACTTTAGGGGTGAAACAAAAAACTGTTTAATTTAAAGATTTAATTGCTAGCTATAAATACATTTTACATACGAAAAATAACGATACTAAAAAAAGACAAACATATACAACTAAGTATAGGATTTAGCCTGCGAGATAATGAGATAGAATAATCGGTCCTCTCTTTGTGTGGTGCTTCGTAGCCTCCCCACTTATTGTGATTTGAAATGAAACGAAAAAGCGACACTAAAAATAGACAAACATATTAATCTATAGGTTTTAGCCTGCGAGGTAGTGAGATAGAATAATCGGTCTCCTCTTTGTGCGGTGCTTGGTAGCCTATCAGTCTCCTCTTTGTGCGGTGCTGCGGTGTTTCGTAGTCTCCCCATTCACTCTAGTGTTTTTTTTTTTTTTTGGAATTAATTGAATTAAAGGAATGAATAGAAGGAATCAATTCAAAAGGCCGGGGGAATTAGACGGGATCTATTCACTCCTGGGAATCATTTTGCCCACGTCTAGTTTGTAGTGAATACCTGATTTTGCAGAACGTGTCCAAGATGTAGTGAATGCCTTCGTTTTGCTGATCCCAGGATGTAATTAATGCCTCATTTTGCATGAACTGCTTTAGGATGTAGTGAATACCCAATTTTGCAAAAACTGTTCCAGAATGTAGTGAATGCCTCCATTTTGCAAAAATTGCCCCAAGATGTAGTTAATGCCTTCATTTTGCAGAAACTGTTCCAGGATGTATTGAATGCCTCCTATTTACAGAAACTGTCCCAGAATATAGTAATTGACCCATTTTGCAAAAATTATTCCAGAATCTAGTTAAAACCTCCAATTTGCAGAAACTTTTCCAGGATAAAATGAATGCTCGCTTCATATTACAGAACCTGTTCAAGGGTGTAGGTATTCAATGCCCCCATTTTGCGGAAACTGTCCCAGGATGTAGTGAATACCTGTTTTGCAGAAAGTGTCCAGGATGCAGTAAATGCCTACATTTTGCTGAAACTATCTCGGAGGTAGTTAATGCCCCCATTTTGCACAAACTGCTTCGAGGTAGTGAATACCACCATTTTGCAAAAACTGTCCCAGGATGTAGTGAATACCCGATTTTAAGAAACTATCCTGGAATGAAGTGAGCGGCCCCATTTTGCAGAAACTGTCCCAGAATGTAGCAAATACCTGGCTTTGATAAAAACCGTCTCAGGTTGTATTGAATTCCTAATTTTGCAGAAGGAATACCAGAAGTGCTAATGCCACATTTAGGGGTTATTTCACTCTCCTATTGGTAGCCTATCCATAAGATATTGTATATTTACGATTTAAGATTTATTTATTTATAAAATTCGAGTTTACTGTACGGTACTTGAACCTATAAATAATATATATATCAGATAAGTTAGCTGAATCTTCTACCTATTGCGAGTATTTATTTGTTTATTTATTATTTTATTTTTTTTACATGAGCTCCACACAGGAGTCATCTTTAGGAATGTTGTGTGGAGGGTTTTTGTAAGGGAATGAGAGGAGAGTTCTGGGAAGGAAAAGGGTTTAAGGGGTGGGTAGGAATCTGGGGTTCAGTGTCCTGGTCATCCACCTCCAAGACCTAGAAAAACCTCATCCCATGAACTCGGGCACCCCTGCTAAATCACCAAATGTAGAGAACCACTTGGGGTGACCTGTGGCAGAGGTGTTGGTTATCCAATAAAGGTTCCCGGGGCGGCGGTACCCATTCCCGCCTCCCAAATTGATATTTATTTATTTATTAATATACACTATGGATAAGCTAAAGAGGATGGTGAAATACCCCCTTAGTAGAATTATTTATTTATTAATGGTGGGTTTCTTCATTTACCGAGAATGCTAAATACAATGGTAATTGTAAAAGTAAACGGTCAAATGCATAGAAATTTTTAAATTTCGATCGTTTACTTTTACAATTAGCATTGCATTTAGCATTCTCGGTAAATGAAGAAACCCACCCTAAGGCCCTCGTAGAGGGCTTTTATATCACAGAAAAAAGTCCCAATAAACTACATGTAGTTTGTCAATGTATATATTCATAATACATAACTGAACTGCCTAAGTGACAACCTTTGAAAATGACCACTGACTCAGTATAGTTATTTCCCCAGTTAGTATTCTGGGCAATGAGGAATACATAATATGGTGTGTAGTTAGTCCCAGAATTTCAACAAATCTTATGGTACAGGTTAAATGTATGTTTTAGATGGACCTACCTATATTGGTTTTTTGGTTATTTTTAAATATTTTTTTGACATCAACCATAGACATATGAATATTAGTAGACCAGAACATAAAGGTGAGGGGTAGACAACAACTACAGCGGGGCGCAGAGCGGGAAGATGACTTTTGAGATATGCAATTCGTCGATAACTCAATATGACAGTACATAGGCAACTCGCATTAAAATATCACCATTTAGTTCGTAAACTCTGCTTTTGAATTAATAGACCTTTTTACATGGGAGCGTGAATTGTTCGCCGCGTATTGAACAAATTTGCGAAGTCTAAATACGGCAAAGTAAAGTTCGTTTATTTTCAGTCTCCAATATTTTGTAGCCGTATTTAGTTATCGTATAATTTACTTACCCCGTAAACATCGACGGCAAACGCCATGTATCTCGAGTGATAGTATATATTTACACGTTTTCAAAACACAAACCATGTTTTTTGCAATATTATTTCGTAAAATGCACCGATGAGCAGAAGAATGATGACGTCACATTTTTTAGACTCACGCGAAGCCATACTCAATCGCAGCCGGTTCCAAGGAACTGGTATGGGGAGGGGAAATAAAAGGAGGCTTTTATCACTTAGGGCACGTCTACTAATATTCATATGTCTATGACATCAACTGATTTTAAAATTAAATGGGGGAGTTGAAATAAAACAAAGCTCAAAATTATCATGGTAAGATGGAGATTTTTAATAAGAAAAACATATTCATAAATTATATATTAATTTTAATATAGTAACATACGATACAGAGTAGTTAAATTTTTTTAATCTTGTCACACATAATTGAGGAAAAAAGTGGATAAATGTATACATATTATAATAATATACATAATGCAATTATATAGGGCAATCAATAATTAAATCAAAGAAAACCCCCTACATATTTAATATAATGAATAACGGGAATCCAACAGAAGGCACCATCTATTGACTAAACTAAAAAGTAACCCAATTCAACATACACGAGAGCGTTCAAATACATTAATATTTTGTTGGATTAAAGCATGCACTAAAATAATACAATTTGCATAACTGTTTAACAAAGTTAGTTCCAATAGTCTAATTTATTTATCAGATCTATATCATATTGATTTGAAAAAAAGGCAGAGGAAATTTTCATTTATTTTGTGATGCAAAAAGATTATTTGGTAAGATAGGTAGAGTCATAATTTACATTTTGTTGATTTTTAAGTAAAATCATTTTTTTATTGAAAAAATTGTACAAACCTAAAATGGTTGTAATATGTTATGAAAAGTGAAAGAAATTATTTTCAATAATTGAGTTTGCAATCCACGCCTATTTTTCACATCAATATTGTTTCCAATAGTAAAAAGTGCCTGAAAAAGGGTAATATTTTATATACACAATATAATAATGAAACAACAAAAGCTTACAAATATTTAAAGATCCAAGTATTAACTTGTTATATAGAATTAATATAAATGATTTCTGGTTGCGATTCCCGTCTCAAGCTGTTACAAGTAAAAAATAATTTATAAAAACACAATAATAATATGATGGTTAAAAAGTCATCGAATCAATAATTAATTTCGAATGTTTAATGACAAACATTCTTTAATTTTATCTTTTAAATTAAAAAAAAAGTTTATAAATGCAATAATTATTATCGAAAAATCCAATGTACAAATGTGACTTGACTCGGAAATGCGAGAGAAAAAAAACACCAATGGCAAAATCCCCAATCATCCAAAAGGCCAATCCTTTATTGGATTTGCACTACCATCTCATTATATATTGGCAAAAAAACTAAAAAATTGCATTGAATAAAGTTCGCTATATAAAAGTATGCCAACATCATTACTAAAAAACTGTTAGTTTTCTTTGATAATTGATTATATATATAGAGAAATATAGTTTTAATTTTGAAATGGCAGTTTCAAAACCTCCAATAGAAGATTTAGCCGATGAAAAAAAACATAACTTTTAAAAAACATAATAATTTTTTTTCTAGCATTCTGCCTTTTCACAAAATGTAAAAGAAACAATATTAATTTAATTTTGAAATCGAAATCTTTATTCCACATCGAGTCTCACGTAAATATCTGTTTAATATTTAATATTTAGAATTATCATTATTAAAAACAACTGTCTGTGTGTGTGTGTGTGATATTTTGAAAGCATTTTGCAAAGTTAGGATTTATTTTTAAAACATTGTTTTCACAAAAGCGATTATACACTATACTTATAAAGCCGGCAATTGTCAAAAGCATTATAATAACCACCGCCAGTCAGCTTTCACTTGACTTCCATTTGACTTCCACGTGACCCTCTTCCCTTCGATACCCACGTAATTTCCACTTAGTTTCACTTCACTTTATGTAACAATTCCTTTCCTCCGTGTCTATTCAATATCCGACAACTTCACACACCGATACAAAGATTTTTTTTAAATAATCGTTGCTTTACATTTAATATCTTCTTCCATTGACCGCGGCTTTGCGGCAAATTTTTAATTTCAAATAACAATTTTTATTATTGGAATTTCTAAGTTATAATGTCGTTCATCCTTTAGTTTGTGTTAATAACAATATTGTTTAGCGTGTCATGTTAACATTGTATAATGTATTGTATTCCAAGATATCTCCTTTTAATTGTTAACATGTTATTTTAAAAATCTCACAAATATTCTGCAATTTTTTTGATGTAATCAATAATTTTGTTGAAATACATAAATTAATCACATTCTGTCTTTATTCAGTATTGTTAGTAGAATTGGAATCATTCAAGCAATAGATTATACTATCATATTATCCTTTTGGTTTAGATATCTCAGATCTGTGCAATTAGGTCTCCGCATATCAAAATCCATTCAATTATATCACGAATGTATCATTTATAGCTTCCTTTACAGGGGATGATACATGTTTCACTAGGTGCTTCTAATTCATAAACTGATATTTGGCAATTAGTATTTAAGTTGGCGATATCGTCGATACAAAAAAACGTAGCGTAAGCGCCGCAACAAATCATTCGCAAACACAAAATGTTAAAAATGCTTATTAAACACATTGAATGTTTATTAGTTTGTAGAGTCGGTTTTATTTTATAAACTATTTGTTATTTTTAGCCGATCACTTCATTGTCAGACGATATGCACTTTTCGTAATAATTTTGGCTCAACTTCGCCAACACTTTTGGTAGAAGATAGTAATTATTTTGTTGGTAACCTAATTAAATTTTATATTTTTTTAAGAACCACTTAAATCTTATGTATACAGTTCTTTACGCAGGTTTTAGAATTATGTGATGGTCGTATGCACAAATCAGTTATTATTTGTTTGTTTTAACCATTTGGACACATTAAACTAAGGATATAATTTACTCGATCCCATTCCTGTTCTTATCCTTTAGGGATGTCTTAACCGTTAGAACGTTAGCCTTTTCAACGTGATCTATGCGTGGCACGCTTTGACGCCATATGTGTGCTTTAGTGAAACTTCAAATATCACATTTATGCGACATTCGCATACGGTTTAACTGCAGATGGATCACATGACAATTGCGTAGATCAGGTTGAGCACTAGGCAACTTCAGTCAGTTGTTGCATTCAACAGTAATGGTTTTTACGCAAAGGTAGAATATAGTCGATTTACACGTCCAAAGGGGAAAAAAACAGACGTCTTTAGTCAACGCATCCAAAGTGGGAAGAACTACTTTAATTAAATGTATACAGCCCCCTTATGCTTCGGAGCAGCTAATAAAATGGTGTGATGATTGAATGTAGCAGTATTTCACTATAATCTTTAAGATTTCTGTAAAAAAATTCACTTAAAACTTCAGAGCCAACATTGAATCACATTGTGTAACAATCAATTAGATTATCAAGAATTCTTTCCGGTAATCAATTTTTTCTTGTATCTTTCATGTTTCCATTGATATTTTTATATAGATTTTCGTGCAATGTACAATATTTCCGATAGGTCTAGTAACATTTCCGTATCTTTCACTTTGTCGCCATTATTGATTGGTTTGTTCCTTGAATGATTTTTATTTGTCACGCTCTCGGCACGCTTGGTTCATGCATGCTGTTGTGCGCCGTAAGCCGTTGGTTAGTGCGTGCCGTCAGCCGTGGCGTACTTGGTGCGTGTCTTGGTCCTGCGCCGGCACACCTTGTTACGGCTACACCTTGGTCTCTCCCTGGCGCGGTGTCTTCTGCGGGGTCACCTGCTCGCCCCTCTCCTTGCGTAAGTACACCTGGAATTATAGACAATAGTATAAAATAATAGACACTAGAAAATATATTAATTTGTTCGCTTTTGGGAACAACTCAAATAGGTCTCATTGAAATTGTTGTGTCTTCCTTACTATCATAGTGAGAAATATGATTTAAACAGTGTTAGAAAGAGAAACCACCAGGCTTCATATTCAATTCTAAAAGTTAACCATAAAATAATTAAAATGAACAACTCTGTGAAACCAGTTACTTTTGTGATTGTTTTAGTTATTATTTTTACATAAAACGACAAAAAAAGTAAAGGGATAACAAATTTTATAATACTAACAAAAAAGACTAATAAAATATGTGTTTGTATATTTTTTCATTTTCAGTAATTTTAATTTGAAAAAAAATGAAAGTGAGCCATTTTTAACACTTTTATGTTTACATTAAAAATTTGTATACTTAAACAAATTACGTGTTTATTTCTAAAGATAAAATTTGACAGGGTATTTCATAAAAACATTTTTAGTTTTCGGAAATGTTCAGAAATATTCCATTTATTTGGATTTTATTGCTAAGTGGAAATATTTTTACCTTCCGCAAGAATATGCCTGAGGCCTGAGGGGTTAAGACTTATGAAGGAGAAGAGGATAATTTAAAGAGAACTGCCTGATTGGAAGCATGAGATCAAACAAGAATATAAAAAACTGCAGACATTTGAGGCTGGTAGGTCTGTGTCCAAACCTAAATTCAAAAAAATAACAAGTAGTTTTGTTATTAACCTGTAGCAGGCGTATCTTGGAAGCTGTCAGCTGCTGCAGGTGCGGCTTCATCCTCGCCTCTCCGGTGGCCAGGTGCAGCTGCACCATGCAGAACACCGCCGCCTTCCGCACCGAACTCTTCTCGTGGTCCGCCAACTACAACACACACACAAAGGACACCCACGACAGTTAATCCAGTCTTTCATTCAAAAGTTATAGCAGGGTAGGATCATATTTTACGGGGACATCAGCGTGGCGCCACCGTGGTGTCTAAGGGCAACCAGAAAAGTCACCAGAGTGGCTAACAGCAGTTTTAACAATTGCCCTTTGCGGCAATTGTTAAAACTTTACCTTTCAGCGGTCGCGCGCGGTCTGTGAGACCGCAGCGAACTTTTTTTACTGATTATGCGCTGACAATAGACAATTGCACTTCCATGATATCCTCGGGGGGTGAGATACGCCCCCTCAGCACACCAACTTTTGTGCACACAAAATAGCGCATTTTATAAAGGGCAAAAACTCTATAACAGTCTGCCAAATGCCATAAAGGAAGCAAGTCTCAGCACTTTTGGTAGGATATGTGCATTACATGTAAAAAATATTTTTTGATTACTCACCAATGTTATTCTCATGTCTTATTCTTTTATAATGTATTTTTGTATAGTTATCTTTTTTATTTAGTATTCTTTTTTAAAATGTATTTGTGAATGTTACTGTACCTACTTAGTAAATTGTATTTTTTATATTTTCCTACTAGATGTATGAAAATATTTACATACGTCTAAGAGAACGTACCCATACTACGTGACACTTTTAGGAGGGGGGGGGGTCTTCAAAATGTCACGCTCCATACAAATGAGCGGCGGGTTGCTTAGGATTTTGGTCACTGGGGGGGGGGGGGGGGTTAAAAATTGCAAAAAGTTGGACACGTAGTATGGGTACGTTCCCTAAATAAAAATTTCAAAAACAAAAAAAAACAAAAAAGTGGCATTCGTCGCGAACGCACATGTTCTTTTGTTTATCGGTCTCAGATTCCGTGTGCGACTGGTTATGTTCTTGAAAAATCTCTTGAATAATATTGAGAGCTGGGTGAGTATTTCATGATATTTGTATTATATTATTTAGAACTTAGTTTTATTTTATGTAAATACGTTATACGCAAATAAGTAGTTGTAAAATTTTATCTCGTTTCGTTATTATGTTGATTTATGCGCTTTTTTTGTCAGATGTCTAAAAAATAGAGATTTCACAGACTTAAACTACAAAGTACAAATAAAAAAGTTATTATCAATTAATTTTTTTTTTTTATTATTATTTGTATAGATAGAAGACTTTTTTATTATATGCCACATACAATATCACGAAACATTCAGTTGTCTTCTAAAATCAGATGCCTAAAATTGCGGAATCTCCGACCGCGCGCAACTGCTTATGTTCGGCGCAAGGGTGGGACTATTGGAAGATTAAAGTACTTTACTGCTCCCTTGTGAGATTGCAGCTATGTATCATCTCCTGTAGGGTCTCGTATTTATACTTGTTTACGACTGATAAAAATACAAAGAAGATTCTTAACTCTCTTAAATAAAGTCTATTCGTTTCGTTTTCAGAATAATTCATATAGGTTATTCCTGTAGGGTCTCGTATTTATACTTGTTTACGACTGATAAAAATACAAAGAAGATTCTTAACTCTCTTAAATAAAGTCTATTCGTTTCGTTTTCAGAATAATTCATATAGGTTATTCCTGTAGGGTCTCGTATTTATACTTGTTTACGACTGATAAAAATACAAAGAAGATTCTTAACTCTCTTAAATAAAGTCTATTCGTTTCGTTTTCAGAATAATTCATATAGGTTGCACAGAAATCATTGTCTCTCCCTTACTATCATTATTAGAAATATTATATAGACAGTGTTAGAAAGAGAAAAGACCACGCTTTGTATTCAAATATAAAAACCACAAAAGAAATAAAATGTACGCCTTTATGAAACTAAAGTTTCGAATCACAATTTGAAATAAATTTTTTCACAGAACAAATGTGAGCAAATGGGGAATGAAAGAGGAGCTTGCGAGAAAAGGAATGCCCGGTGGAAGCCACCAGTCAGTAAGAAGTGCAATATGCTCACATTAGCAACGCCGGGCATCAGAGCGGTGAGGTGCTTGTCGCTGATGTCCTGAGGCCGCGCCCTCGCCAGCTCCGTGGCCAGCTTCAGGGCGCACAGGTTGTGCGGGAACTCGCGCGTGCTGATGATGGGGTGCAGGAACACCACTGTCTTGTCGGCGGGCAGCGCCTTGGCCAGTGCGGGCATGCCTCCCTCTATAGCGCGCGTCACCTGCACAACACAAAATACTCATAAGTAAATATATACATTTGTAATGGTTCAAAACATAGCCGAGCATGTGTAGGTTACCTCCGGTGTTAGGATGAAATTACATGTACCAATTTCAATCGGCCAGTATTAAATACATATGCGGAGAATTACACCTAATGGAATTACACATATTAAAAAAACTGTAGGTTTTAACCACTCAGCAACGTAAGCAGATGTCACATGTTAATATGAAAATAGCAGTCAAGCACAATAAGCGTGTTTTCACGTCAACGCGTATGTTTCCACAGAAATGGTTATAACTCTGTTATTGTTCTAGTGACATCCCTAAAACAAAACGTAAAAGGTCAATAATAAATCAAACTTCACATCCCTATTCAAGTTGTCCATAGAAATACATAAAAAGACCTATTCTGTCAGATACACGGTTGACACATATTTTACCTGCCAAATCGCCTACGGGCCGCTAGACATTGTTAATTTTTATTAATTGTTATTGATAATCGATATTGTTAATCATTGTTAATTGATATGCTTGGTGTAACTCTAAGTGACCAGCTCAGGTACGGGGGCTCCATCGAAACCAGAGTTAAGTTAGCCTCTCAGAAACTGGTACTGTACAGGGCCCGCAGATACTTT
Organism: Limnephilus marmoratus; assembly: GCA_917880885.1. Taxonomy (NCBI): domain Eukaryota; kingdom Metazoa; phylum Arthropoda; class Insecta; order Trichoptera; family Limnephilidae; genus Limnephilus; species Limnephilus marmoratus. The sequence goes on from OU862932.1 coordinate 33,640,896, forward strand.
AATAGTACACAACTGCTAACCCTGTACAAATCACAAGTGCGCCCCACGGTTCAATTTGGCAGCCACCTCTGGTCTGGAGCTCCAAAATACCTAAAAAAAATCCTTGACTCTGTGCAGAAACGGGCGGTCCGTTTGATAGATTCTCCCATCTTAACAGACGGACTGCAATCTTTAGAGCACAGGCGTCAGGTGGGAATGCTGTCCTTGTTCTACCGGTATTACAATGTCCTCCGAGGAACTAGCGTCATTGATCCCCTCGGCACCGGTGCATAGTCGGGAAACACGCCAAACACGCGCCCAACATTTGTACACGGTTGACATTAGTCACATGAGAATGGGTCGTTTCTATGACTCATTCTTGAGTTCAACGGCTCGGCTGTGGAACGATTTGCCGGCCTCTGTGTTTCTTCCCTCCTACAACATAGGTCTCTTCAAGACCCGTGTTCACTACTTCCTTTCCTCAAAAAAACATTCCACACAGCATCTTCAAAGATGACATAGGCCCTGAGGGAAGTTATTTTCCTCTGTTCCTCCTGTGTGGAGTTAATGTAAAAAAAAAAAATTAAATATTCTTGTATGAAATGATAAAAAAGCGAGGTGACTAAATTGTTTATTATACATTATACAATAGAATAATTATTGTTTTTTACATCATATGTGATTTTAGAACTATTTTCACATAAAAACATCACGTAAAAACATCACGATGATTTATTTTTGGAGTATTATGCCGGGTTGTACTACCACCACCTTCTTTAGCCAACACATTACACGGTTACACATCTGCACTGATGATGGACACTGCAATGCTGTCCGAAACGTTGGCTAAAGAATGAGATAGTGAAACAAAAGTCAAGTCCTTTGAAAAGTCATTAAAAATGTTGAAAAAAAATCAATTACATAGGTTATGTTGGGTTAGGGTTACTGGCCATTTTAAATTTTTTTTTTCATAGCTCTTAATGACTTCAAAGAGGTGTTGAGTTGACTTAAATCTGAGTTGGCATGGAACCTTTTTAAGGAGTGCAGTTAAAACCTGTTCTAGGTAAATTTTATACAAATTAAGTTAGGTTGGTTTTGTTTATGTGTCTAATGCCAGTAGGTGTAATTTAAGGAGGTGTAATTCTCTCCATGTGTTATTCTGTCCGTCTGTAATTCTGGTAATGTGGTTTGGTGAAGGTTGGTTGTTACCTCCTTGCTCTGCACGCTGTACTTGTCCATCAGCTTGAGGAGGATGAGGTCAAAGTAGTCCAGCCAGGTGGTGCGCATCTCCGCACGCCGGCACAGCTGCACCAGCACCCGAATGGCTCCGGCCACCGAGTCCTCCTCGGGGCAGTCCATCAGGGCGAGGATGGCGCGCATTATGCTCCTGAAACCAACAACACCACCTTTAGAACTAACTAAACATCATGCCGTTTCCCCGCAGGGGTAGGCAGAGGACGGACCGCCAAACAACTCGGTCTTGGCACACACTCTTTGCCTCACTCACATTCATACATCCTCTCATACACGCTCTTCTATTATTCTGACTCTTGACATGGCCCGTCTTAAGTATCTGATTCACTTGATCGTGCCATGTCTTCCTCGGACGTCACCGACTTCTTCTACCATTCACATTTGCGTCATATATTCTTCTTACACCACTTTCTTCGTTCATTCGCTCTACATGTCCAAACCATCTGAGGGTCCCTTTCTTAATCTTACCCATTACGCTTACATCGGCCTTGCATTCTTTGCGGATCTCCACATTTCTCATACGATCATACATGGTTTTACAACACGTACGCCTCAGGGATCTCATTTCAACAGCATTCAGTCTGCTTTCATCCTTCCTCCGCCAGTTCCATGCCTCACTGCCATACATCAGGGTAGGTACCAGCACTCCATTGTGGACTCCTAGCTTCGCTTCTTTTGACAGTTTTTTTATTTTTTAAACCGAACCAAATTATAAATAATACGCATTATTTATAATTTACAAAGTTTGAAATACGTACTTCTTACTGACATAAAGTGATTTTTCCTAAAAGTCCGTATATGCTGTCTGTCGTAGTTAGAAAGATGGCGGTCCTAGGCGGTAAATGACATTTCGCATTTTTAAAGTAAACAAAATAACAATTAAAACGTAATAGTTTTCCAATTCCGATTACTGATTACCATTTATCCACGATGGAATTGTACCTGAAATGTTCCTGTGGCTTGCGGCAGTCTCCGTATTTGAGGACCTCGTGCATGGAGTGCATGATGGTCATGCGGGTGTTCTCGTCGTCCGAAGACTTGAGGGTTCCGAACTTGTCGAGGACTTGCTGCTCCGTTAATCCGTCTGCAGGAAAATAAAACAACAAGGTTGAAGTTTGAAACGAAAAAAGAAAATATTGTAATATCATTAAATTGAGAGTTATACCTACAGACAATAATAATTTTTTCTGGTAGCACATACAACAATAACACCATTTTTTCTAATGGCACTTTCATAAATACCATCTTGTAAATTTGTTTCTCAAAATTTATTTCTGAATATCGATTTTAGAACTCTTTGTAGTGATTTTTATTTACTTAACAAACATCTAAAGTCACTTTCAAGTAATTAGTTGCAGTTGCCACACGCACGTTTTGTTATTTAACTTAATATCACAATTGTCATCACACACGAACAGAAGGAAGACACAACTACTCGTAGGTATTACAATTACATTAGTTTCGAAGGGACACCCATAGACAACTCAGCCATAAAAAACCCATCTCTCCGCATAGACAACTCAGTAACAGGGTTGTCACCTCGCTATCTAATATAAAATAATAAATTATTAACCCCTTAGACCTCAACCATATTTTGTCCAAAGGTCGAAATATTTCCGCTTCGCAGTAAAATCCAAATAAATGGAATATTTCTGAATGCATCTGAAAACTAAAAACTCTTTTGAAAGGTGATCAATTACGCTTTCAAATTTTATAATTCGAAATAAACATAATTTTTTAAATATAAAAGTTTTGAATGCAAACATAAAAAAAAAATTAAGTTGGCTCATTTTACGTTTTTTCGGAATCATTTGACTCATTAGGGTGTACATTTTAATTATTTTGATTAACTTTTAGATTTGAATATAAAGCGTTGTGTTTTCTCTTTCTAACACCGTTTAGATCGTATTTCTAACCATGATAGTAAGGGAGACCCAATAATTTTTATGAAACCTACATGAGTTGATCCGAAAACCGAACAAAGTAGCCCGAGGAGTTAATATTTTTTTTTGTTTTAAATTTTTTTTTATAAAAGGTAAGACAATCATTTCCGGTTTACGAAAAACCTGACAATATTTTAAATTCTCCTACTACTACCACCACAGTAACGGGAAAGTGTTGCTTGTGTCGTGATGGAGGACTTAGCCAGCCGGAGAATCGAAAACGCGACGCCCGGGTGGGAACCAAACGCGATTCCAACTCAGCCACTAACCGGTCAATCTAAATATGTACTGTTAACAGGGAGATTGCGCCTGAAAACATCTTAATAGATTTGATGTTTATCTCTATCCACTACCTTATTTTAACACTAATCACTATATAATACAGCTGTAACTTTTCTGGTGAATGGGCTCACCCATTACAGAATTTCGATAGAAAAGTGTTTACATTACATATTTGCAGAAGTAAGGTTTAATGCATTTTTCTATTTTTTTGAAGTAACAAAGGTTACTTACCTTTTGTAATTAGATAACCATCCTTGTCAAACTCGTGTGTTCGCACTCGGTCTTTTGATCTTTCTCTTTCTTCGCTGGACCCATCCCTAAAATGACAAAAACATATTAATAAATTTTCAATTTAAAAAAAATATAAATAAAATAAATGTCTCCATGGTGTCGAGAAAGGTGGTAGGCATGTATCAAGGTTCATAGAAAATATATTTAACAAGGTTTGTTCACACAGGCACTTTTCTCTAGCTCAAAGTCCCGAAACTAGAGATGAACTGAAAAAGGTTGTCACCACGATTCCAGCTATCGCAGACTGATTTCGAACAGGTTCTTTATCCATTTACTTTTCTATAAAAGAAAAAAAAATATTGGAGGGTGACTAGAGTGATTCTGTGAAAAATTGTCCCATTCATTCTTCAAAAATAAATTTTTTTTTTAATTGTAGTTTTTTACTAATGTTTAAGTTTTAATTTTATATAAATATTCCACAAAAAACAGTTCCAAAAATAACCAGTTTTTTTGAGAAAAATATCTACGGTTCCATTGACAGCAAAGGAACCAGTTCCATGTAACCGGGACAGGAATATCGACCATCTCTACACGAAACAAAAGGCTATTACCTACAGTCTATAATGTCCAATAGGCAATGGCCAACTGTCATAATCTGATAAAGCTTAGGTCATTTTTGATTATTTCCTCCCTGAACATGCCGTTTATTATTATTTGATTATTCTCAACACTTTTCCAGTTTAATCCTAGATCTGATAGTTTGATAAGTGAGACTTTCAATTTGAAAACTTGATATTATTTGTCACACAACAAGTATCCTGGTATTCATCATTGCGTAAGGGGTTAATAACCTCCAATTTATGTGGCTCATCAAAAACCTGCAGAAAAGCAGCCATGTGGCAGGTTCGTGGGACAGCCGATTAATTGTCTACATTATGTATTTATGTAAAGTGTGTTTTGTTGGAAATAATAAAAAATAAAAAAAATCGCTAAATTTTCAGGATTAGTGTCCATGGTTATTACGAATAATTTTTAGAAAAAAACTTTAGATTCGCCTTAATCACTATAAAAGGAAACTTTTTGCATCAATGCCGGTGGAAAATAATGCATTTTAATTTTCAATTGCGTAAAATAAAATTTCACTTCGGGAATCGATACCGCGACAACCCGGCGGCCATTTCGTCACTGTTATGTTGGTATACAAATAAGATACAAACAAGAGCTAGATACGATTGTAGCTGACTTCGTGGGATACATGAAAAGGCGCGCAATTTGCATTTAGTCCACCTCACGGATAATACGGAATTTTGAGGTTAAACTACGAAAGCTGCATGTCATCATAATTTAAAAAAAACATCCCAGGTTTTGAATGGTTTGTTTGGCAAAGCAGGGTTTGTGTAGCGGGCTTGTGTATATTATCTTTATTTAAAAAAAACATCCCAAGTTTTGAATGGTTTGTTTGGCAAAGCAGGGTTTGTGTAGCGGGCTTGTGTATATTATCTTTATTTAAAAAAAACATCCCAGGTTTTGAATGGTTTGTTTGGCAAAGCAGGGTTTGTGTAGCGGGCTTGTGTATATTATCTTTATTTTAAAAAACTTCCCAGGATTTTAATGGTTTGTCTCCATTCCAGTGCCTGATTAGAGGTTCGTTTATATTATATTATTAATTCTGTTTTTTATAATTACGTGCCTTATCATGTATCCCACGAAGTCGGCTATAGTCGTATCTAGCTCTTGTTTGTATCAGGGATACCAACATAACAAACAGTGACGTAATGGCCGCCGGGTTGTCGCAGAATCGGTTCGCGAAGTGAAATTTTATTTTACGTAATTGAAAATTAAAATGCATTATTTTCCGCCGGCCGTGATGCAAAAAGTTTCCTTTTATAGTGATTAAGGCGAATCTAAAGTGTTTTTCTAAAAATTATTCGTAATAACCATGGACACTAATCCCGAAAAATTACCAAAAAATCAATGTAAAAGTATCATGGAAAATAATCCAAGATTATTTCCCTTTCAATCTGAACTCATAGTAATTTAAATAAATAATTTTTACGTATTATATAAAAAAAAATCATTTCTCAGTGCATTCAGATTCGCTTGACGCTATTAACTTGTTTTGCAGTAAATTCGAATCTCCTAGTGGAGAAAAAACTTTAAGCTGTGTCGACTTTCTAGCCAGTCACCGCACTACCCCCTCGACAAGCCAACCTTGTTAAATACATTTACTATGAACCTTGGGCATAAACACCACAATATAACAAATATATGGCTTAGGATCATTCCCAACTCACAGATATTGCAAAAACAATGGCCAAACTAAAATGAGAATGGTTTCACGCTGCAAGGAAAGAATAGAAAGTTGGTGTAACACCGCCTCAAGGAAACCATAGCAAAAATAGAGCCAAGATTTTAAAAGAATCATTAACATAAATCTACCTGTGAGAATTGTGCTTTTGAACTGTGCTTATTTACATATTGTTGAAATTTTTTGTTAATTACCTTTGATAATAGTGCAGTAAGTTAGCTGTGTTCTGAGGAGTGGGGGAGGAGTCCTTGGTACTTCCTGCCTCTGAACTCTCGGCTGATATCGGCTTGCTGTCGCACATGTCCAGACTGAAACAGATAACCATATTATTACCATTATACATTCCATTATTGTGGAAGAATTCCTTGAGAATTCCATTATTAGTGGAAGAATTCGTTGAGAATTCCATTATTAGTGGAAGAATTCATTGAGAATTCCAATACTTGTGGAAGAATTCGTTGACGAATTGTGGAAGAATTCGTTAAGAATTTCATTACTTGTGGAAAAATTCATTGAGAATTCCATTACTTGTGGAAGAATTCGTTGAGAATTCCATTACTTGCGGAAGAATTCGTTGAGAATTCCATTACTTGCGGAAGAATCCGTTGAGACAATTTTGAATAGAAGTGTTGTTATTAACTTTTACAATGCTGACTTTCAACGCAATCTATCGCATCACGCAGCACGTTTTGATACAATGTGTGTGTTTTAGTGAAACTTCATGAATCACAAAAGATGTGACAACTGCTTACGGGCATACTCAGCGATGGATCACATAAGTGACAGCAGATTGTTAGGAGAAGTATTCAGTAAAACAATACTACATGCAGCATTACAATAACGTGATGTCCAATAAAAATCATTCTAAAAGACTTGCCAGAAACCAAAAACGCTATGAAAATGTGCATGGAATTGTTAGACGATAAAATAAAAAATATGATTGCAATTACCTGTGGTGACCATTGATTCCATTGAGGGGCCTATTGTTGGCAGCGTCTGACATCTGACTGATGCCAGAGTCTTTGGAGGCTGAATCACCAACCACTTCCGTCATACCTGCAAAAAAATCTTTAAATAAGTACATACTTGACAATACAATTGTGGCACAGAAAAGAATGAAAATAAAACCTGAAATATCCAATATACGGAGACTTATTGACTTAAGACTAGGATGACATTAAAATTTCCAATTGGGAAAATGGCGTCCAGGAACCATTTATTGGATAATCAAAACTCCAGCTTCACAGGTGAATGTACATATGTCTTAAGGTATGAAAGAGACATACATGTATGAGTGAGACAGCATGAGTAACGCATAAAAGGGTGTGTTTGTTATCCATTCGTTCTCTTTATCATACAGGCTTTCTAAAAAACAGTATTGTACACCTCTTGCAATAAATGTTAAATAAGATTATAATAATCACAATAATATAACTTTGTTTTAATTCCACTTTATTATTTCTTTATCCAACCGGTTTCGGTTCGACCTGAACCTTCATCAGCCGAGTGATTCTCTATATTTTTTGGTTTTGTAAGATCGAGATAGATCTCGGGCGAGATCTCCTGTCAGATTTGTGTGAGTTTCTTTGGCTGTTATTTGCTTTTTCGATGGGCCGATGTCAGGATATCAGCTGTGAGCTGTCACATATTTTAGTTTAGGTTGTTTTAAACACAAATTCATGCAAGTATACAAGATTATTTATTCATAAAACAGCCTTAGAAAATAACACAAATCTGACAAGAAATCTCGCCCGACATCTGTCTCGATCTCGATCGAGATGATCCCCAAAGATGGGCCTTGAGGGAGTTTTTTTCTGTGTGGAGCTAAATGAAAAAAAAAACAAAAAAAAAACAAAAAAACAGAATAGCATGCCAACTGACAATACATACAATAAAGTGGCGTAAATATATAAACTCTATGATATATAAACTCCATGTATTCGAATTAGCTGGTCCCATATCTCATATTATTAATATTAGCTTCAAGAGTGGGATGTTCCCTTCTCACTGTAAGAAAGCTAAAGTGATTCCTCTTTTTAAAGGTGGAGATCAACTAGATGTCAATAATTATAGACCTATATCCCTACTCAACACGCTTTCAAAAGTAATAGAGAGATTGGCTAAGTCGAGATTGGTATCATTCTTAGAAACAAATAAACTACTCTCTAGCAATCAGTTTGGTTTCAGAGAAAATAGAGGAACAAGTGATGCAGTATTGAGGGTATTGTCGAAAGTCACTAGTGCCCTGGATTATGGAAACAAAGCCTTAGCTGTGTTTTTAGATCTATCAAAGGCATTTGACACGGTTTCCCATGGATTACTCCTCAAAAAATTATCTTCTCTTGGCATTTCACATTCCAGTACAGCATTAAGTTGGTTCAAATCTTATCTTAGCGATAGAACACAACAAGTAGAGATAAATAATAATTAAAGCATTAGCAAACAAATCTCATTTGGGGTTCCACAAGGTAGTGTACTTGGACCAATATTGTTTTTAATCTACATTAACCCGAAGGATCCGACCAACTGTATACGTAGTTGAAAGGAAATTCTCATGTGGGCCGACCCACTGTATTAGTAGTTAGGAGAATTCGTCATGTTCATCTCCAAATATTGAGATAATTTACTAGTAAATTTTCATAGCGAACATTTCAAATTACGTCATAGCGTCATTACATCATAGCGAACCTTTCAAATTACGTCGAAGTTTTTTCGGACCGCATACAGTCTCGTCTTGCGCGTCGATGTGTTAGTGCGTGCCGGTACCGAGCAAGCGTGCTTACATTGATATCGTTTATTGCGGTGCACATTATTTCGCGAGGTCTTATCTTTTTATAGCTGACAATAAACTGGTTGAGATGAGTTATGTCCTTTGTCGGCTTCATGAGATCCGTGTACATATTTACGTGAAATTTGAAACCTACGATTTTATTTGTGAACATTTATTATTTTGGTAACTTTAAAAATATCTCATTGCGGAGCATATTCTTTCGTGGTCCATGTTTTATTATATTAAATAATTTCAGACAAGCATATCAGTGTACAGTAGGTTTATAATTCTTAAAAATGGATAACGAAGATATCGAAAACTATGTGTTAGATTGCGATTCGGAGTTCTCCATGAGTGATGAAGAAGACTACATTCAAGAAAATTTGGAGAGTTCCGATGAATCAGAAAACGAAGATAATGAAATTAACAATTCTGGATTGGACGACCATTCCTCCTCTGATATAAACTTTATGAATTTCTCGCCAGTATGGGAAAGTGCAATAAACTTCCAACCCGATGTTCACAATTTCAACCAACAATCTGGTTTACGAGATTGTGAACTCAATCCGGAGAGTAGTGAAAGTGATTTTTTTGAGCTTTTCCTAAATACAAATGTCGTGGGTTGCATTTCAACCGAAACCAATAGATATTTTACCACTGTAAAGTCACAAAAAGTATTTGCTCCAAATTCAAGTTTACACAAATGGAAAGATGTTGATACAGAGGAGATGTATGTATTCATTGCCCTTACTATGCTTATGGCCAGAAGCAAAAAGGGGAAAATTCGGCAATATTGGACACTGGACAAGTTGATTTCATCCCCAATATTTGGAGAAACCATGTCAAGAGATCGCTATATGTCAATTCTGAGCATGCTCCATTTTTCAGATAACGAAAAACAAAAAAAGGGCGATACGACCTTCAAAATAAGAAATTTTGTAGATATGGTGTGCGGCCAATTTAAAAAATACTTTTATCCGTTCGAGAATTTGTGTATTGACGAGTCGCTGGTGCTATTCAAAGGAAGATTATCGATCAAACAATATCTTCCAGCAAAAAGACATAGATTTGGCGTAAAACTATTTGTTATATGTGATTGCAAAACCGGGTTTGTGTTACAATTTGTAATTTATTGTGGCGCCAAAACGAACATTGACATACCAAATATGGATGAAGGCATATCGAAGCAATTGTTGGTTTCTGGAAAAGTTGTGGTTTCGTTATTAGCCGATTATTTAGGAAAGGGACACACAGTATATACGGACAACTGGTACACGAGCCCTTTTTTATTTAGTTATTTACACAATAAATACACTAATGCGTGTGGCACTGTTAAAAAGACGCGAAAATGTTTACCACCATTTGGAGATGTAAAAAAAGGAGATGTGGAAAGGAAGAAATCTGGATGCCTACTTGCAATAAAATGGCACGATAAGAGGGATGTTCACATGCTCACTACATCACACAATGATTCAATGGTAGAAACAGGAAAAGTGAATTGGAAAACAAAGGATCCAATAATAAAACCCAATTGTGTTGTAAATTATAATAAGAATATGGGGGGTGTTGATAGGTCGGATATGTTGATAACATTTGTGCAATGTGTTCGTAAAACCGTTAAATGGTATAAAAAAATTGCATTTCGGACAATCGATGTAGTTTTAATAAATGCCCACGCGATGTATAAATACACAACTAAAAAAGAAGTAAGCCTAACAGATTTTCATTTAGAAGTCATAAGGCAACTAATTCAAAAACATCACATTCCCGGCTCAACAAAAAGAGTTAATCGAGTTGGTGAATATCCGCTAAGGCTAACTGCCAGACATTTTCTGTCGGATGTTCCACAGTCTGCGAATTCGAAGAGAAAAACAGTTTACCGGGAGTGTTATGTTTGCAAACACTCAACGCGAAATCCAAAGCGTCGAGTTCAGACACGTTATTGGTGTTCACACTGTGAAATTGCCTTATGCCCCACTACCTGTTTTAAAATATATCATACTGTACAGAAGTTTTAATTATTAAAAGTGTCCGCCGCGCCTAACAATCTTATGGTGACCCTATCCAATATGGACATGGTGTCGCGTAAGTGTATGTGTGATCGCCGGAAAAAAATGACTGCGTAGTAAGAAATCAATAATTGTAATCAATGTGTAAATAAATCTCCAGATAAATCTTGATAATGTGATTGCCAAAAGTATATTATTTATGTGAAAACAAAAAATTCTTCGATATTACAATGAATAAATAAACTGTGAGTGATTATAATTCGTGTGGCGGCATTTTTAAGGTAAATTTTTATTTATATTTCACATAACACCTAATCAGAAACCAAAAACCTAATATTAGATTTAAATATATAGCAATTCAACATTTAAGAATGCTTTAAAATAAAATTTATAACTGAAAACTTGGTTTGTGCAGCTGTATGATTTTTTAAACAAAAACACAAAATAAAAAAACACAACAGAAATTCATGCCGTTCCAGGCAGCCAATTCAGTAAAATCCTTCTCGGTGCCTAAGGGTTAATGATTTATGTAATTTAGATATTCCTGGTAATATTGTTAGTTTCGCAGACGACACTGCTTTAATATTTGAGGGTAAAACCTGGAAAGATGCTTTTGACAAATGTGATTCAGGATTAAGAATAGTAAAGAGTTGGCTAAATAATAACATCTTAACTTTGAATACATCAAAAACAAAATATGTAACTTTTAGCATATCATCAAAAAGTCAGCCTTCCAACACTCATAATCTAATTATACACAATTGTCTGCAAAATTGTAATTGTAATTGCCACCCTTTAGAAAGAGTAGACTGTATAAGGTACCTAGGTGTAAATATTGATCAATATTTGAGATGGAATGACCATATTGACATGTTAACAAAAAATATCAGGAGACTTACCTATATTTTTAAAGAACTTCGTCATATACTGGATAAAGATAAATTAAAATCTGTCTATTATGCCTTAGTACAATCTCGACTTTCTTACAATATTGTATGCTGGGGATCCTGTCTAAAGTCCAATGTAGAGCCACTAAATATTGCTCACAAATTAATTCTTAAGGTCATGTACAAAAAAAAATTTCGTTATCCATCGAAACTTCTTTACAAGGAATCTGACGTTATGAGTATAAAACAGCTGTACATCTCTAAAATAATTTGTAAATTTTTTATCAATATTTATTCTGCAGAAAGAACCCAACAAATCCATACCACTAGAATTGGCTCAAGAATGAACTTTGTCGCAATAAGTACTAAAACATCTTTTGGCCAAAGAAACTTTTTATATCAGGCTCCACTTCTGTTTAATATTCTGCCAGATTACATAAAGTCTTCCAATTCATTAGCTAAATTTAAAAAAAATGTTAAGATTTTTGTGTTGTCAGAGGATTGGCATACTATTTTTTCATCCTTGGCCTTTTTTTAAATAATAAAAAAAAAAAACATATTTTAAAATAATAAGATATTTTTTTTAATAATATTTGTTTTTTAAATAAAAAGATATATATAAACATATATATTTTTTAAATAACCAGATTTTATTTGAGTCCCATTTGTAAAAATCGGAGTGTCACCCTAGTTGTTTTGAACTACCTTTGTTTCTTGGTGGGTATAGTAATTTATTAAGGATTTGTTTTATGGTCTATATTGTTACAAATTACCCATCTGGTCACCAATATAATATTGTTATTTCTTACTTTCCGCATATAATATTTTAGTGTTTTGGATGTAGTGTTTTGTATTTTAGTGATTTTTTTGTATTTTAGTGATTTGTGTGTAAATGCACCACTCAAATTTATGAATTTAACCTCAATACAGGCTGCTAGCCTAGTGAGGTTAATATTTTTGTAAAAAAAAAATAAGAACACATGTATGGTGAGAAACTATAAATAAATAAATAAATATGTGGATATAACTCACCATGTGATTGTAAGTGCGTATAACTCTGTATCTCTGCAGTGGTTCGCCTGAGACTGCGATACACATCTTCGGAGCAAGCTGTCGGTGACCCGCCGTGAGGAATAGACGGGCTCTCACCTCCAGCTGAAAAAATACAGGCAGGCAAATTATTCACATTATATCCTAGCCATCTTATATACAAAAAGCGTATTCTAAGGTAGCACCGGTAAAACTTTTCAATTCTAGTATCTCTCCAAGCAAGAAGTAAAAGCTGTCATACTGGTAATTCAGTAATTAGAGGTCACGAGGCTCTGGAAATGTCATGCAGACGTAACTTGTGAAAGATGTTTTGGATAAATCGTTAACTTCCATTGCTAACCACGACTATATAAAATTATCAACTTATTTTAACTTACATGAACTAGTCCTCCTGATATGCGAGTGTACTATACTAGAAGCGGCAGCTTGGTGATCTGCAGGTAATTCTGACAGCATTGATGTCATCTATAAAAAACAATTAAAATATCGAGTAAACATACTAAAAAACATTGCAATGTTTAGTAATCTATATTAGTATTATAAATGCAAAAGTGCGTGTGTTTGTTTGTTACGCTTTCACACCTAAACCACTAAACTGATTTTAAAAATTCTTTCAACAGTAGAAACCTACATTATATGCGAGTAAAATATGCTGTATATAATGGTAAGCTCTGGCGTTATTTTTTTTTATGTGAGCACCACACAGGAGACCCTGAGGAAAATAATTTCCCTCAGGGCCTATGTCATCTTTGAGGATGCTGTGTGGAGGGTTTTTTTTAAGGAAAGGAAGGAGAGGAGAGTTCTGGGAAGGAAAAGGGTTTAAGGGGTGGGTAGGAATCTGGGGTTCAGTGTGTCCTGGTCATCCACCTCCAAGATCTAGACAAACCTCACCCCATGAACCCGGGCACCCGTGCTAAATCACCAAACGTAGCTAACCACTTGGGGTGACCTATGGCAGAGGTGTTGGTTATCCAATAAAGGTTCCAGGGGCGGCTGTACCCATTCCCGCCTCCCAAATTGTTATGAAATAATAAATATTAATATATTATATTCAGGTATTATATGTTTTCTGTCTCCTAACAAATGCGAGTTATTGCTAATGTCAGAACAAAATTAAAACAAATCGTTGTCTTGGAAAAGATGTTGATATATTTGCGGGAAATTTTATTTCAGGCGCTGTATTTAATATCTATCTATATAATTAAAAATTAATCACCGAAATGTATGCATGCACATATCTTTCGAACGACTGCACCAAATTGAATAATTCTTTTTTTTTGTGTTAGTTATTGTCAGGACAAGGTTTGCATAAAACTACTGGTGTGCTCTGGCATTATGAAATTTGCAATAGGTTGCACGCAAGCTGTTTGAAAACTGAATGTACCGGGACTGAATGTATGGAATGCGCGAGGGGGTGTGGAACTCGGGTAGGGGGAGGAGGGGGGAGGGGAACCTAGTAGGGGGGAGGGGAACCTAGTAGGGGGGAGGGAAACTCGGGAGGAGGGTTCGCGGTACGGGCGAAGTGGGAGAGGGGAGTGGGGATTAAGTGGCATAGCAACGCATGCCAGGAACTCGCTATTGATAATAAAAGCTTATAAGTCATCGGCAGTAATGCAACATCCCTTCTAGAATTAAGGCTGCAACTCATCATTCCCTAGACGAATGCTGATGATACAGCACTAGTTATATATGCATGACTTACCATAGGAGCATCGCAGCCAAATAATGCAATGAGCGCCCTTCTGGAGGCGAGTTTGATATCAGCGTTCTTGTCCTGTGTCATGGCGATGATCTTCTGCAGCGCGCGAGGGTTGGCCGAGCCGGAGCCAGACCCACTGGACCAGTACTCCGTGGCCAAGGATGTCAGGAAGTTGAGAGTGGCCAGCTTGGCTTTAGCGTTGGGCTTCTGCACGTTGTCGGCTAGGAATCTGCAATTAGAAAAAGGATTGAGAAATTAAATCAAAGCAAGAGTGTTTCACCATACAGTCCAAAAGTTATTTTGCTCCAAAAAAAGAATTACAAAAGCAGTGCTGTTAACTTAAACAAGTGTCAATTTAAAGACAATTATAGCCCTGTCAATGAACGCATTTAACTGGAACAAATTAGGGGAAAGCAGAATTTTTGCAGGTGAATAGTATCTACTACAGGGCACAGGGAGTAAAGCCTCGATTACATTGAGTGAGTTTACAAGCTACTAGCCGATAAGTTTAAAAGCGAGTTAATCGGCGAGTGAGATTGTCATGATGACACAAAACTGTCTACTCGCTCAGTAGCGACAGTAGCAGCTAAAATAATGACTCCTTCGCAAACCAATTTGGTCGACATTTTGTAAAAAAACTTAAGCTCACAGCTAGCGCCATACGCTATCCAGTAGCGAGAATTGCGGCTCCCGCGCGAACTAATTCTGGCAATTATGAAATCAGCTGTTGGTAGGCCGACATCTTGAGCGAGTAGCGAGTAAAGTTGACCACCTTTCAACTCTTTTCATAGATTATCCACCATTGTCCACAATCTATTAGTTAGCTTAGTAATACGATTATCCCAGATAGTGGCTTGTAAACTCTCTCAATGTCATCGAGGCTTAAGCAACCTCCACCTTTGAGTGTGGTAATCTATTTATATAAAGGAGTGTCTCGTGAGTTTGCTGCGGGCTAGCGGGCAGTCGCGTGGCGGGCACCAGGGTGGGCAGTCGCGTGGCGGACACCAGGTAGGCGGTGTGGATTTGATTTTTTTATGAATCTACAGTTTTATAATCTACAAGGTTGATGAAATTTAGCACTAAGACGAGCGATTACTTCGAAAAACCCTGCATAAAGTTCGAGCAACGCCCGGGAATTCAGCAAGTCCAATAAAACAGAAAAAATAATGTCAGTTTATAATATTAGCTAACTCTCAAATGGTGGCCTCTGGCCTCATGAAATTTCAACAATTTTTCTGTCCAAAATTTCTGTCAATACAACTATTTTCAGCTCCTAAATGTCGTACAGACTCGGCTATAAGAGCACCAGCATTATTTGGCTTGGCGTCAGTTTTTCCAAAAACAAGATGAGTACTTACTTGAAAACGCACTGCAGCTGCAGTTCGGATGGGAAGTATTCGTGAACCATCTCCAGGGTCTTGAGGACCTTCGCCTTCACGGATCCCAGAAGGTCTCCGCCCAGCTTTATCAGTAATCTGGAAAGATGTTACGCAATAAATTACAAATAAGTTTCGAAAAAATATATTTAAAATGAGTGCACAAGATTTATGTACCTATTTGTTGCCTTATATGATTTTTACTTCCTTTTGGTGGAGCACTACTAAGTAATGCAAAATCATGTGATTTTGGTTTGGCAATTAGATTGCTTAGAAATATTTTAGATGCTTTAGTTAAATACTGCGAGTAGAAAGAATATTTGCCTTTGAAATAATCTAGTTTTTTTTTAATTACCCTTTTTAAAAGTCCAGAAAAAATAAATTAATCAGGCCTATAAAAACTGCTTTAAAGTTCAAAATCTCCTACTTACGAACCCTTTTTCGGTTATAGTTTTGTTGCATAATGTAAAAAATTAAATTCTTTAGAAAATGATAGCAAAACATTTAAATATTTGTGCTCGACCTTCGCAAAATAAAATAAAACACACCTTTGGCGATGTTTTTTCTTTACTAAATCTAAACAGGCAGCTGGCGTAAAACAGGAATTTAAACCTTAGATTCCATCAGCCTTACTCATCATGAAACCGTACCACGGCTCTGTAGCGTCGCGGTAGCTACACAGTGGAGTAAGCCTACACTGCTCAGGGTAAAAATCTTCACTCATCATCATAATGTTTCTCAACAGCTGTTATGATTTTTTTACGGTAGCAACACTGCTCCAAAGCTGAAAAACGCGGCCAATTTAGCATTTCGCGGCGTGTTGCCAACTTCACGTTTATTCATACGTCAACATCAGTCAACACAACGTTGACTTTGGTAAATCTATATTTAGACCTAAAATCTCCTTCCGTAAGTGCCGCAAATGGATCGTACCTTTTTTTTAACCTTTTCCGTAGCCGTGGTGCACGAATGCCGCGAATACGGTCAATATTTGCCAAAGCTCTGTTCAAAACATCAAGATTCTCATAAAAGTTCGCCATTTCGTCAGTTACAACGCCGTAGGTAATGAGTTAACCCTGGCGATCGGGCGATTCTGACAGCTACTACATCTCCCGTACAGCGACTCGGTAAGAACATGCGCGCGATTAACCCACCATGTTGAGTAACAATTTCACCTAATTTCACCCGGTCTTGCTCCGAGGTTGTATCTTATTTTGCGATGATGAGTAAGGCTGCATGTGTATAAGGAATGTTATTGTTAGCGGCCTGATCCTGAAATTTTTTTGGTTTACATTAGGTTAGATTTTCAGCCTGTATGGACTTTGGAGGTTATCCACCACTTATCCGCCCTCGTATAAGTAACAGATGGTTACTCCTTCAAGGCTCTCGCAAGATTCTAATTTTTTGTAATTTTTTTTAACATATTATTTGCATTTTGTTTTTCCTGTTAAGCACTTGTATGCTACTTACTAACAATGTATGCAAGGAGATCTAAAATCATTCAAAATAAATAAATGTAGCTTCGTTTAACCTGTATGAACTGAACATGACCGGTTAACAAGCTGAAAGGAATAGAGAGGGGAAGAAGTTGGGGAAGAGGAAGCATACCTTGTGAGGAGCATGTACAGCCAGTTGTGCAGCTGGTCGGCGTGCGCCACTATGAGCTCCGCCACCGCTTCCAGGAACAGTCCAAACACCTTGGTCTGCCCGTCCACAAACATGCGCGCAAACACCTCCGTCACCTGGTGCAGCTCCGTGGGGCAGAGGAGTTGGCCCTGGTTGAGGTAATCCGTCTGGAAGAGACAAAATCGTGGTTAATCAAACCAAATCCAAGAACATAGGATCTAGAAATAAAGTGTGTGAAAACTGCAGGTTAAACATATAGATCGTCCAGTTGATTAGTCAGACATCTCCAAATACTAAGTATTGAGAAAATGAGGAAAGCTATATTCCAAATTGTTAAATTCACTAAAGTTTTTTTGCACTATAATTGATTTGGGGGTGTTCATGAGTAAGCTGTGTTGTACCAGATAGAGGCTACACTTTTACATTTAACTGCATACTCAAATTTCGGTTTTTCAGAAATGTCTGACTAATCAAATGGACGATCGATGTGTTTTATATTCATACAACTTTATGATACTGAAAAGTATTCTTGACACGAGGGCGGCTATTTCGCATTACCATAGCCGTTCTGCATCTAGACGGTTATGGCTTTAAACATTGTTCCAAATTGGTACCCTTAACCTCTTATTGGCCGGAGACGCGAATCCACGGGCAGTTTGTGCGCATATGCGCGCGGAAAAAACTTCGAAAAAAATATGTTTGTCTGCGATTTTGACCCTTCTATGTACAGAATTTGTATGAAGGACAAGGTCAGAATCGCTTGTGCCAACATTTACCCATGCCATTGGCAAAAATTTCATTCACCTGGCAACCCCAGAATATTTTTAAATGATTTTATCTGTGGCATCAAAATGTCAAATTTGCTGCGATTCTTTCTGTCAAAGTCCTATCAATTTACGTAATTAACGCAAGTAATGTTGTTTTGGTACATAGTTTATTGTTCTATTTTATTGTTGTAGAAAACAAAATAAATTCTTACATTTTCCAAGTTTTACTGGTTATTCCAGCAATTTTGTTGAACTACAACACTTTTTTAAATGGTATGAAAATGCTTAAAAATTGTCAGACTTGGTATTTCTATATAAAATTCTAAATTATGTATTTGATAGTTTAAGATTTTTTGCATTGATAAGCTTTTGGATTCCACTTTGCATTACCAGAAGTCGGGATTTATTTCAGTGGGAAATTCTGGGACTAACCACCATTTATATATTCCTCTTTGCTCAGAATACTTGTGAGGGAAATAATTATGCCGAGTCAGTGGACATCTTCAATTTATCACTACTTACCGAGGCAGTTCAGTTATGCATAACACTGTACAATTTTTATTATTCCAATGTGAGGGAGCGGTCCGTATCGGTAGAGAGAGGACGAGAAATAAAAGGCGTCAAGTCGATGTAGTGAGTCAGTCGTTGATTGGGCTACGTAGCGGAGGTCGGTAAGGCAGTAACATGATGTATGCAGGGTGCCGTAGATGAGATGCTGCAGGCGTGCGGTGTGATGGAGATGGTGCGGTGAAGGTCAGCGAGTTGCTCGACACCATGGCGGTGGAGATGACCTATCTTCCAGGCCGTTGCTCGACGCTTTGAATCGCGGAGATGAACGGTGAGTGGCTCGGTGTGCTGAGCCACCAGCAGGTAGTCCTGGCGAGGCGGAGCGTGTTTCCATGGCAGCGAAGCACGGTGGACTTCGGGGTGCCATGAAGTGGTGAGCTGATCCCTTGGCTGAAGGTGGCGTCAAACCTTATAAGTCGCGGGATGTAGCTGTTCTCAGGAGCTGAAGGCACGATGGGCCTTGTAGCTGAGACGTGGTGATGAACCTCGGGAAGCTGCCCTGGATGTGTAGAGCACTGCAGGAGCACTTGTGCGGAGATCTGTTACGACGAGCTGTTGACCGACGGTTAGTGTGAGACTGACTGAACTAGCGCCGAGTTTAGTTGCTTTATATATGCCAGCGCGACCGGTGGGAGTAATGTTCCATTCGCCGGCAATGTGCGCACTGGAAGGTACTCGATCATACCCGGTGCCGTATATTCAGGCGGCTTATAAACTCCAGACCTTTCTAGGCGGTGGCGATATTATTATCGTCCAGCCGGCACGGCAGGCGAGAAAGTACATCGCGAGCGGCATATGTAGGTAGGTACCTAGTAGCAAGTAGGTTTGCCGGCGCCACGCGAATATTAGGAGATGTTCTCGAATCTTCTTTTGATGGCGAAGTTTATGATGTGCCGCCACAAATGTAATACAAAAATAAATAATACAAAAAAGGGTGTCAATGGTGTTAATAATAATAACAAACTAACCAAACATCATGCCATTTTTTTTCCGCAGGGATAAGCAGACAAGATGGACCGCCAAACAACTCGGTTTTGGCACACACTCTTTGCTACATTCATACATTGTCTCATACATATTCTTCTATTATTTTATTTATCTGATTCACTTGATCGTGCAATGTCTTCCTCGGGGGTCCCCGACTTCTTCTACCATTCAAATTTGCTTCATATATTTTCCTTACACTCTAATCTTTGTTTAAAAAAGGAGTTAACAATAATAAATAAATAAATAAATAAATCCTAAACTAAACCTAAATGATCATATTATCATCAACATTAAAAGTGAGAACACTGACCAGATAGAGAAGGCCGTCTTTGCGCTCGGTCCAGTGTGCCGAGGCGCACATGGTGATGATCTCAGCGGGCGACAGGTTCACGTCCATGCTGGTCTCATGGCGGCCCAGTCTGCTCTGACTGCCGCTCCATGATAAGGCCTACAAATAATTACATTTATAATTAAATAAGTTGTCATTTATAATCAAGCAAGCCATTAGACATTGACAACACAACACAGCAACAAAAAATATTTAAAATGTTACAAATAATTATACAGTACTGTGCGAATTAATGTTGAATTAGAAAAAATAATAAATATTCTTTATTGAAGAAAAAAATAGAGAAACAATTACAATTAATTTTTTTTTAATACGAAGTGTGTCCTGACTTAACTTTTATAACTTCTTGTATCTTACGTGGCATAGAATCAATAATTTTTAACAATTTTCTGATATTTGCGTGTCTCTAAATTACTGCCTCAATCAGCTTTGTTTTTGTTGCTTTAGTCTTGCTTTAACTAGAGCCCACCAATTTTCAATTGGATTAAGATCCGGAAAGTTACCTGGCTATTCAACGTATGTAATTTTTTTGTCTTTGAAATATTAACAATCTTTGTGCCTTTTTACAGAGAAATATCCATCTTTAAAAATAAGAAACAAAAAGCTTTAGTTAAGTTTACCTCTGCAAAAAAACTGTAATTTTAAAAAATTACAAAAATTAACCCATCTGTAGCTTGGTGTGTCTCGTAACTCACTGAATGATAGAACACGAATACCAAATGGCCGCTATTACAATATGCTACATACAACTGCAAGAACAAGTGTAATAGTGCTAATTATCACGTGTTCACATTAATTCGCACAGTACTGTAACAATTAAATGGCTGCAACTAACAAAAGCGTGTTCTTATGTTATACATTTAAAGCATTCTTAATCTATGAAGCGTACACCACATTATGCAAAAATATTAACACAAAAGAACAAAAGTAAATAAACAACACAGTAAGTAAGCAAATGCTTTAGTTTTAAATTAGCAAAAAAATGATTATTATTCTTGTAATCGATAATTGGTTTAAGACTATATAACATTACCTCCAATTTCATACTCTTTCGTATATGTATGTGGTCAGAAATAAGAGTGATCACTTTCTTGAGGTCTATAACTAATGACAATTTTTGCTGCAGCTAATATATTAGGTACCTTTAGAAGTTTTTAAAGTTTCCCAGTCTGGCTATTGGGAACAGATGAAACTCTCAAATGAATGCGGTATCCACTTTTTTTTAACATTGATAGTGTATTTTATCATATAAATTCTGCTTAGTTATCAATATGACCATGCTAGGCACAGCTCTATAACAATTTTGTTGTAACTCCAGGTGTGTCTCACAAACACTTAGATAAAATTCCGGGATCAACGAAAACATTTGTGAAATAAAGTGCAAAGTGTTTCTTCTCTCCCAACGCAGTCTGGATTGGGAGAGATTGGTTGAGGGAGACCTTTTGTCCTCTCCAGCAGGACTCGGAATATCATCTTGCACTGCAGCGGGATGGACAGATTTATATGCCAATCAACCCTGGAGACGCTGACCCCCAGATTTCGCCGCCCCCCCCCCCCGATGTGAGATCGTTATTGGAAAACAGACGTTATCTCCTGTCAGATTTGTGTGATTTTTACTTCACATATTTTCGTTTAGATCGATTTAAACACGAATTCCTGCAAGTACGCATGATTATTTACTCATTTAATGTAAGTTGTACAGAGAAAATGCAAATAACAGCCATAAAAATCACACAAATCTGACAGGAGATTACGTCATCCGATAACGATCTCACAAAAAGTATGGAATCGCTAGGCAGATGGCTTATTTAGCAGGAGGTGAGTGATTCTGGACCTCGACCTTGAGGTTGCAACCTTATTTATTGAAGTCTCTATCCCTGCATTATCAACCGCTATGCGCCATCTATGGGTTACCTCTTATAATAATATCTAGGATATCACAAATTCGATGATTAATAATGTAGTCATTAGTGGTTAGTGGGTTACCTTCTTCCTCCGTGTTAGTCGGTTGGTTGGGTTAGTGTAAAAAAGAAGCGTTTCACATTACTTGTTTCAAGAGACCGGGACTCACGTCGTTGGGGCGGCGGTACGACTCGTAGCTCCTCTCGGAGCACACGCTCGACGCTTCCGAATCGTTGTCCTGCTGCAGCTCGTGCGAGCGCAGGCGCAGGCGAGACATGTCCGAGGCCAGATCGCCGCCGTTTGGATCCTCGGGACTCTGGAAAAGTAGTAATTACATATAATTAATGGATGTTTAATTTAATAGTTTAAATATAGTGTTGGGAGGGCAAAGTTTGTGTTGTGGTGAATGATGGTGGAGTAGGTAATAATGCATCCCTTGGCATAAGGAACTGGAAGGAAATAACAGGAGGTACTCCCCGAAGGCCAAAATCAGCCGCAACGATGATATCAATAACAAACGTCGCCATTTTCAGCTGCAGTTGCTCTATTATGGCTTGGTTCTGACTTAATCACTTGATACCTCGAAATCTGTCAGAAGCCCAGGCTTATTACTATAATCGGCCTATCATGTATTCATACACAGATATTATATATGTCTATCTTTGTCATACATAAGAATGTTTCTTACTTGCCACATTTTATTTTAATTTTGTGAGACAATAACAAGTTGAGATGCATTGTAATGTCATGATTAAACTAGCACAGACCTGTGAAAAATCACAGGAAATAATTCCAATCCTCTGTTAACAGGGTGGCCACAAGAAACGGATTTCAAAATTCCCTGATAATTCCAGGTTTTCCAGGGCAGTTTCTACATTTTTCCCTGATATGTTTAATTTGATATAAGGGGATATCGTTCGTTAGATAAATAATAAAGGGAATTCCGTCATCTATAGCATTTATTATTTCTTTGCATCACAATAATCTATTAAAAACAAAATACACTAGTTACAAATTTATGATATTTCGCCTGAAGACTTTTTTCAAGCTTTTGAAACGATAGAGAGAGATATAATCATTAAAAAACTATCTAAAAATTGAATAAAAGGAAAGACATTGAAACGGTACAAGGATCATTTAACTAATAGATATCAAACCACAAAAGTGGGTCAGACAATCTCCGAACCAATGAAGATTACATCGGGAGTACCGCAAGGGTCTGTTCTCGGACCTATTCTTTTTATAATGTACATTAATGATATGGTAAAATTATGGCAGACGACGCATTGATATATATAGCAGGAGAATATTATGAACTCATAATGAATAATGAATCATTTAAATAAAATATATATAGCAGGAGAATATTATGAACTCATAATGAATAATGAATCATTTAAATAAAAAGACCTACACAATATATCGATATGGCTGAAGAAAAATAAACTACAATTGAATGTAAACAAAACTAACATTGGAAAACGAGTAACGCAAATAAAAAAGACATATTGATAGACGGTGAAGTTTTGAAATTCGGATACACGCGTCCCAAAAAGAATTTTGACTGGACACCCAGGTGGAAAGAGAAAAGTGTGGGAAGACCCAGACCGAGGTGGGAAGACGAAGTAAGAGGGGATGCAGCACAGCTTCTCCAGGTACCAAATTGGAAGTCAGCCGCTGAGGACAGGAGGAGTTGGAGGCGACTGTTGCAGGAGGCCAAAGCTCGATATGGGCTGTAGCGCCATTGAAGAAGAAGAAGAAGTTTTGAAAGAAGTATTTGAAATTAAATATTTGGGAGTAATAATTGACTCCAAATTGACCTTCGCTCAAAATACAAAACCAATTATTAAAAAAATTGCCAAAAAAATTTCGCTGTTGGAAGAATAAGAAGATTCCTTGACATAAAAAGAATCTCCAGTAAAAATGTGTACAACGCATTCATTGTACCACACACATACCGTAGCAGCATTCTATTCTTAGCCAACGACGGATTAATGAAACAAATGACAATTCTACAAAACAGATCTATGAGAACTATATTGAAGAAAAATAGGTACACTTCAGTCAAGAAAATGTTGAAGGAGTTAAATATCTTGTCATTTAAACAAATTATTTACTTCAATACTATATTGTTAATCTACAAAATAATCAATGGCCATACGTCTATTGAATTCCTAAGAAAAATTGATAAAACTACAAAGCAACAACACGAGACGAGGAAAAGAAATAAACTAAGGCTCCCCTTCAGGAAAAAAAACACAGAGTCAAAAGCCATTGATGTACGGAGCATTGAAGATATTTGGAGAATTACCAGAAGAAATAAAATTGGAAGAGAGCATAAAGGCATTTAAAATTAAATTTCGAAGATATGTGATTGATTTGGTATAGATGTGTTATTTTAAGTGTATATATAAGGTTTGTATTAGGACATAGATAACTATGTACCTATTTAAAATACCGCAATAAAACAACTTTGGGGTTTCACAAATCGCAAAATGAAGAATTTAGTTTTATTTTTGGAATTCCCTGATATTATAAATTTTTTTTGAAATTCCATGACATTTCCCTGATAATTCCAGGTAGGGTAAAATTCCCTGATAATTCCAGGTTTTCCAGGTCTTGTGGCCACCCTGGTTAAAATATTATATTATGGGTTGGTACTTGCTTTATCACTTGTCTGAGTTATTCACACAACTGATTCCAACATTTCACGCGCAGGCAACCGAAATGAGTATTTTTGATAGTGTTGTTACCAGTGTGCTTTCTGCATCTCGAGACTGTTGAAGCAGGCGGTGTGAGGAGAGGGCAGCACGGGGCGGAGGGGGGGGCCTCTCAGAGGACATCCTCCTGCCGCCTATGCCTACCAGACCCCTGCCCAGGGCCGTCTTCATGGTGGATCTGGGACACAAACACATGTCACATTATTAGCCGATAAACACCATGTTGGGAAACAATAGCCTCTCCCACACGCACACTTCGGAGCGACCGAGTCCCGCGTCACTTCAGGCCGCCGCGCAGAAAAGTAAAGACCGATAGGTTTACAGCGCAGTTCATTGTAAGACTTTTCTGCGCGGCGGCCTGAAGTGGCGCGGGACTCGGTTGCTCCGAAGTGTGTGTTAGTTAGTTAGTTATTATTAGTTTAAAAACCTCACGCACAGCATTGTTCACTTTGTTTCTACCTATGCACCAATGCAGAGTCAATTCAGTTTTTTCTTGGAGACAGTTGGCGAGCTTTCAGATCATATCTCCATTTGTTTCGGTGATACATAGTTTGAGCTACAAGACGCAGATGGCTATGGTCTAGAGAGATCTAAAAAGTTATAGACTTAGCTGACAGATGTCAGAAGTATACAGGTTTGCCCCTCCATGTTCAGGACCGGAGAGAGCTGGCAGATAGGATTTTAGCAGCAGAGAGATTTTTAGAGCAAAATAGAGAGGACAGGACATTACATGGACGTCAGTCATTACATAGACTCCAGTCAGTCCCACGCCCATCATCATAATTTCGAGAGAGTTATTGCTGCCTTTAAAAAAAAAGACATTTTCTATTATCCATGATGGGAGATACAATAGAGTCTGTCAGTGGTAGTAGTGACTTTTCTCTCTCTCTCTTTTGTTTGTTTTCTTCTTACCTGGATGGTGAAGTTTCTCTGGAGCCGGCCAATGAGCGGGGAATGCCAGACGACCTCCTCGTGGGGCGGGGAATGGCGCCACTGACTTGTGGAAGACGGGACGTGGGGGAACTAGAACGGGAAGAAGCTGAAAGAAAAAATACATCATTAAAAACAAGCTTAGATTCTGTAGGTCCCAAAGACTGCAATGGTTTGGTCATATGGAAAGAATGCCAGATGATAAGGAAGATGAAAATGATGACGGAGGAAGCGATTCAGAAGCAGACCAGGGAAGGTGGAAGAGGATGGGAGCAGGACGGAAAGGCCTGAGGACTGGAGGTGGATGGCTAGGGACTGCAGCCAGTGGAGAACATGTATGGAGACCAAATCCTACCCTGGGGATGTTGCGCCGTGATGACGAAAAATTAGCTCAGCACAAAACAACAAAAAATGTTGAGTTATTAACCTGTCAAAGGCCGGCAAATTCCAGGAAAAATACAGAAATTTCGTAAAAAAACACGATTTTGAATTTTGAATTGAATGTTTTGTGAATTAATTTTGAGTTATCGTATATTATATTGACCGAAACACATTCCTAGAACAATAAACTATGTACCAAAACAACATTACTTGCGTTAATTACGTAAATTAATA
The DNA here is from genome assembly GCA_917880885.1 of Limnephilus marmoratus. NCBI lineage: Eukaryota > Metazoa > Arthropoda > Insecta > Trichoptera > Limnephilidae > Limnephilus > Limnephilus marmoratus. The sequence goes on from OU862932.1 coordinate 33,667,147, forward strand.
GGTTTTACGATGTTTTAGTCGAGGAACATGCATCAACTTTGACAGCTAAAATTTGCGGCAAATCTGACATTCTTAAACCACAGATAAAATCGTTTAAAAACATTCTGGGGTTGCAAGGTGAATGAAATCTTATGGGGTAATGTTGGCGCAAGCGATTCTAACCGTGTTCTTCATACAAATTCTGTACATAGAAGGGTCAAAATCGCAGACAAACACATTTATTTCGAAATATTTTTTTCGCGCATGCGCACAAGCTGCGCGCATATGAGCGGCTCTGGCCGATTAGAGGTTAAAGGTTCCATGGACATTATCATCATTATTATTGGTGATACAAATCTTGGTGATTCTTTCGGAATACAGCAATAAAGTTGTTAAGTTTAAGGACAATTCCTTATCCTTAGTAGAACCGGAATCGCCCCTCTGATAGCCTCCAGGAAACAAATCCACTCCATCCAGTTCAATGTTATTCTAAAGATGCACTGTTTGCTTCCACATTCTCTAGCCACCTAAGTTTAGGTCACCAATACTCCTTCTTCCAGCAGGTTTATTATAGAGAAGCCTCTTTGGTGGTCAACTATCTTCCATCCTTGCTAAATATCCTGACCAGCGAAACCATCAAATTTATAAATTTTGTTATTGACAGCTCTTCAAACAATTATTAGTGTAGGTAGTGGAAACTCTGAAAGTTTATTGCATAGCTCCAAACGTTAGCATCCAGATATAGTTGGGAGAATCAACTTCAAGGAGAGGTTACGCGGTGCCAGCTGTGGATGGAGGCTTCTGAAGTATTTAATCATCCAATTTAAATCAAAGTAGTGCTCTGGACAGGGACGCCTGGAGGCCCGGCGTCGGTGCGATGGATCCCTGACCCAAAAGGGACTAGGGGAAGAAGACAAGTATAGATATAAGCTCCAAAAGATCATCTTAGTATCTTCTTTATGGAAATATCAAAAACTGATTCCATGGACAACAAGGCTGGGATTGAACGAGACAAAAGGTTTTGTTCAGATAATTGAATATTTTAATTAGGTATCTTGAAGAAGACTTACGTTGCGACTGCGAAACTCTCGGCCTGGACCGTGTCGTGGAGTTGTATTCGGGGCTACGTGGTGTCGCGCACGCCGAAGGCGTAGTCACCGTTTTCTTGGCGCGGGCTGAGAAAAATATTGTAAATAATTTCAAAACCAAATTAAACATCAAGTTTATATTATTTAAGGGCACATGATTATAATAATCCATTTACTACTTTTACTGTGTAATATAAAAAATAATCAGTGCATTTATTTTTAAATTACACTTATGTACAATACAAATTACATGCAGAAACTATAATACATAATTAAATAAGAAAAATTATAAGTTTCGTCAGTGATGAAAAAAAAAGTATCATTTTGTTTACTTACATGTACTTGCTAATACTATATCAAATTTATGCATAGTAGTATTAAGGCCCAGTCGTTTTGCAGAAATTCAAATGTAACATTGTCATCACATGGCCATTCAGCGGCGACATTTTGTTTTTTTTTGACATTTGAAAGGCGATAAAAGCTGATTCTAGGTGCTTTTCAACTTTCTATCAAATTTTAATCATCTAATAAGCGTAACGACATGATGGTTGTACTCTTCTGCTGATCACAATTCGTTCAAAAGCTGTCAAAAAACAAAATGGCGCTGATGACTTTGTCACATGTTAATTTCTGCAAAACAATTGGGCCTTATAAAATAAGTTCTAATAATACCTAGGTATTTCTATTGGTACCAATTTGTAAGAAAGAAACAATCTTTTTAAACTATTTTACCGAACCAAATAATTTTTGTAACAAATTTATTTTGTATGCATTATTAAATTTATAAATATGTACATTAAATTGTTTCTTTTATACAAATGAATTTTACTATTTAATATTTAAATTCTAATAGAATTTTTACCTCTTGGTGGCATTTCAGCCGCTGCTGAAGGCATAGAAATATAATCACACATTTTTTTATTACTGTCAAGTCAAAATATTATAAAAACTAATACGTAACATTTTATGAAAACTAATTAACATAAATATTTTTTTAACACTATTAAAGAGTCCCGCCCCAGTTTTAATGAGTTATTTCAAATTTAGATAATGGAAGGTAATCTGGAAAGCTCAAAGTAGATGGCAATGGTGTGGTTGGATATAATTTTTTTTTTTTTAAATGAAAGACACTCCCGGATTATGAATAACCCAACAATGTTTGAAAATCTCCTACTACCACCACAGAAAGCCGAAAATGTTGCTTGTGTTGTGATGGAGGACTTAGCCAGCCGAGGAATCGAACATGCGATGCCAGGGCGGGACCCAAGCGCGATGCCCGCTCAACCACTGACCGGTCAAAAATTATGCATATGACCAGCTACATGATACGGTTTAAAAGATATTGTTTAAACGATTCAAAGACCGTTAAAAAATAATGGTTGACAATTATGGTGGTTGGAGTGTCAAGGAGTAATTAAAAAATGATTTTAGAAATATAACTGCAAAATTGAGAAAAAATTTTGATGCTTTTTCATATTGGCGGCGGCTTGCGACAGAAATAACTATTTAAATTAAGTTAAGTCAAGTTAGCAAATCTTGCTTAATTATATTTATACCATTATTAAATTAGATTTTTGTTTTATAAACTGGCAACGTTGCATTTTTTCTGTTTTTGAATTTTCAATAGATGTGCGTATGAAGTGTTTATAAATGTGTGTGGTGTGTGTAACTCACGCAGGCTGGCCGTGTTGCTGGCGAGGCGGCGCGCCTGCTGCGAGTAGAGCGCTCTTGCCTTGGCCCGCTGCGCCGCCGCCGCGTCCACCGCTGACACACTGCGTCCTCCCACTGCGCCCACGCTGCGGTCTACAAATGGCAAACAAAAATTATTAGATGTTGTTTCAAAATATTTATGTAATCCTACTTCTTGGTGACTTAGGGTTGCCCAGGTTCATGGGATGAGAATTGTCTAGGTATTGGCGGTTAATGCATGGCGGGCCGGATCGGAAGAGATTGGTTGAGGGAGACCTAAGACCTAGACCTCTCGACCCCCCACCAGACCCCTCACATCTTTTTCCTTCCTAGAACTTCCTCTCCTTTCTTTCCATAAAAAGACCCTCTACACGGCATCCCCAAAGATGACATGGGCCTCGTGGGAAATTGTTTTCCTCAGGGGCTATTGTGCGGAACTAACGTAAAAAAATAAATAACAATAATCTATGGGGATGCTGTGTGGAAAGCTTTTTGAGAAGAGGAAGGAGAGGACCGAACATGGTTCTTGAAGAGACTTATGTTAGGAGGGAGGAAACACAGTGCCCGGTAGAATGTCATAGAAACGACCCACTCTCATGTGACAAATGTCAAGCATGTGCAAATGTTTGGCGCGTTTCCCGACTATGTACTATGGTTCTTGAAGAGACTTATGTTAGGAGGGAGGAAACACAGTGGCCGGTACAATGTCATAGAAACGACCCACTCTCATGTGACAAATGTCAAGCATGTGCAAATGTTTGGCGCGTTTCCCGACTATGTACTGGTGCCGAAGGGATCAATAACGCTAGTTCCTCGGAGCATCTTCATTTCCACCTGGCGCCTGTGCTCGAAAGATTGCAATCTGTTTTTTGAGATAAGAGAACCTATCAAATGAACCGTCCATTTCTGCACAGGATCAAGAGTTTTTTTTAAAGCATTTGGGGCTCCATACCTGAGGTGGCTGTCGAATTCAACAGTAAAGTGAATTTGCGATTTGTACAGGGCCAGCAGTTGTGTACTATTAAAATATCTGCTTTATTTATTGCTACAGGTATTGCAAAGAACGTTGATGCGAATACGGTACTCGCAAAGATGCATGCTTGCAAACAATATGTTTCAAACATATTATTGGAAAAAATTTAAGTAAAATTGAAAAAGTTCAGATTTAATGCAATAAAAAGAATGCAAATATCAAATTTTTTCTTAAATATTGTTCTCTTTTAAAAAAAGGTAGGCATAAGACAAAAAATGACACTCAAGAACGTCGCTGTCAGAAGTGTATATGTACATATGCACCAATACATGCAATCCTAATATGTGTTGGTCACTTTAACTCTAATTAGTGCGTGATCGTCATTTTTATATATTAATAAGTAAGGGTTATTAATTCCAAATGCAAACTGGCCTCCTTCGCAAGACCGTGCAGAAAGTGGTCCGTCGTCTTTCCTGGGCAAGAGGTTCAGTTCTTCCAAACTGAGGTGGCATTCTATTAAGTCGATAGCCTGCTGAGGCCGTATGGCCTTCACCTCTAGATCCGGGATTTTGAAGGATTCTGGAATAAGGGTTAGGTTGGGTTAGGAAGGTGAGACAGGTTATAATGGACAGGTACAATCAAGGATAAAGAATAAAGTAAAATAAGATTAGACAGTGGAAAGGAAGTGTAGGGTAAGGAAAGGTTGTATAGAGTAAGGATAGGTTGGTGTAATAGATAAAATTGGATACTCATAACCAAGGGTAAATAATAATAAGGTAAAGTGAGGTTAGGTAACGGAGAGGAAAATTTCATTTGATTTATGCGAAAACGTCAGTACGTCTGTAAAATTTCGATTTAAGCCGTTATGCTTTGTCCAATCGAACGTTATTAATACCGTAGCGTCTGCGTGGTTGAATTTCAGAACCCGGTTTCGATTGCATGTCCGACACCACACCTTACATGCCGCGCCACAAATAACATCTGTGTATGTGGATTTTCAGACAAAGCTGCCATTGTAATTCGGTTTCTAATTCAAGAATTCGTCACAAGATGTTGCTTCTTTCGTCGGCAAGACGCATAGGGACTTGTCTTCCTAGGTATAATTTCTACGAATTTGTGAACCTGGAGTATCTCCCGGATTTCAAAAGATTGACGGTAATACTCCGTTGTATCAAGCGGCTGTATAGTACATATGACGTCATCGCCCGACCCTGTTACTTTGTCGCAGTGACTAGCCATCACTGGTTGACACGTTGACGGGCTAATTTTGGAACCAGTTCCTATTGGATTTATAAAATGATCACCAACACTAACTGGGCGAAGCCCAAACAAAAGCCGCCTAGCAGTAAAAACCTAACGAGCAGGTTTTTACTGCTAGCTTCATATTATTATTTCATAAATCTTCATTCTAACGTAGAAGCTAGGATGTGGAAGGATTGTCAATGTAACATTCATGTTTAATTCAGGTGCCTAATCACCTCTTGTCGGGAGGGGGATATTGGTCCTATCGTGACTCAGCCTCCTGCGAGGCGATCCGGGGGTCCTGCGAAAGGATCCCGTCCTGCCCAGTCCCGAGCCGGAGCCCCCCGCCCCGGAGGGGGTGGCCCCGCACTGGCTCAGGTTCTCAGCAGAAGCTGGGGTATTGTGACGAGAGAGTTATAGTAAATATATACGTTACCCATCCATTAGATTTGCAGGAAACAAGAGAAATCATCATATAAATAAATAGTTTAAAGTTGTGCTACAAACTTCGTCACGTTTTATTTGCTTTGAAATCGACAATTTTGAATTTTTTTTATTAGACACTGATTATTAGCACGTTTAGGCTTTTATTCAAATTGCGATCATCTGACAAGCTTAATAATTCGAACATAATGCTTGTCATGTGATCACAATTTGATCAAAAGCTGAAACGGGCCGAGACCCGGCATTTAATAATGATCGTTTAGATGTCGAAAATTCTAAATAGCACCTATAGCAAGTGTGAAGAAATTTAATTTAGTTAAATCACCATTTTTTTTTAAATATTTATTGTGAATTATACACCAGTGGTAATAGAATCCTTACTGGATCAAAATGAATGATGCAGAAAAAATTTCAAGAGATTTTATAGAAGCATAAAAGTTTGGTTCGGTTCACTGTCGTTTGTGACAATATGGTTTTTTAGGACATGTGCAATATGATGTTTTTGAGGTCCCAGAATGAAATAAGATGCAAATAACTGACCTGTTATGCTGGCGGATGGACTCCTTGTGCTGGTCAACATTTTCCTATCTGAAAAACAAATAAAACGATTATAATATATTTAGAGAGATTGTCAGATCATCATCATCATCATCATCTGTGGCTCTACAACCCAGGTCGGGTCTTGGCCTCCAGCAGAGCCTGCCTCCATGACTGTCGGTGTTGTGCTGCGTTGCGCCAGTTTCGGATGCCGATGGTGCTTGCATCCTTCACCACTCCATCCAGCCATCGAAGCTTTGGTCTTCCAACTCTTCTCCGACCCCCAGGTGCACCATCCATAATTCGCTTTGGAATATCTCCTTCGCTCATTCTCTGGATATGTCCAGCCCACCTGAGTCTTCCAGTTTTGATTTCCTTGGAGATATTAGGGTCCTCCTAAAGATCGTATAGCTCCTGGTTGTATCTGATACGCCATTCTCCATTATCACAGACTGGGCCGTAAATCCTTCGCAGCACCTTCCTTTCAAAACTTTCTAGGGCTCCTTCATCACCCTTACTGATTGTCCAGCATTCCGAACCATACATAAGAACAGGTCGTATAAGGGTCTTGTAAAGCAGGACTTTAGTTCTTCTGGTAAGGTGGCGAGATTTCATATGCTTCTGTAGCCCAAAGTAGTATCGATTTGCAGCTACTATTCTTCTTTTGATTTCGCTGGATACATTGTTGTCATTTGTCACCATAGTACCGAGATATACAAACTCGTTGACAGTTTCAAATGTATAATTATCTATCTGTATACTTGGTGGTTTCTGGCGTCCATGTACGGGCATATATTTTGTCTTCCCCTCGTTGATGACCAATCCCATGTTCCTTGCCGACGTAGCTAAGCTTTTAAACGCCGATTTTAGTTCATATTCTGAGCGTGCGATGATATCTATATCGTCAGCATAAGCAAGGAGCTGAACAGACTTGTTAAAAATATGGCCTGTGGTTTGTATACCTGCATTTCGGATGGCCTTTTCCAGCGCTAAATTGAATAAAATGCAGGCAAGTGCATCTCCTTGTCTTAGTCCATTGAAGGTCTTTAGGGTGTCTGACAGATCCTGTTGTATTCTGACTCGGCACTCAACATTAGACATTGTGAGCCTTACTAAGTTTACCAGTTTTCTTGGGATATTAAATTCATCCAAGGCTCTGTACAGTCTTTCTCTATTTACCGTGTCATAGGCAGCCTTAAAATCTATGAAGAGATGGTATGTATCAACATTAAATTCTATTGTTTTTTCCAATATCTGTCTCAGTGAAAAGATTTGATCAGTTGTAGATTTCCCCTTACGGAACCCAGTTTGATATTGGCCAATTATGCCATCCGAATATTTCATAAGCCTGAGATTGTCAGATAGAAAGCAGAAAAGCTGATGGATAAATCTGATGATAAGCAGATTAGGGCAGAAAAATTAATAATCTCCCAACCGAGCTTTTAACCGGTTAATGGCCGGAGACGCGCCGGCGCTCGCGTCATATGCGAGAAAATAATTCAAATATTTGAATAATATTTTCGACAAAAAACTTTTGGTGTGCGATTTTGACCCTTCTATGTACAGAATTTGTATGAAGAACAGTGTCAGAATCGCTAGGAGACGCTAAAAGTTTCATTCACCTTGCAACCCTGGAATATTTTTAAAACGATTTCGTCTATGACAATGTGCTGTCAGAATTTGCCGCGAATTTAACCGTCGCAACTAATGCGTCTTCCGCGACTAAAACATCGTAAAACCTATTAATTTACGTAATAAATGCAAGTAATGTTGTTTTGGTAGATAGTTTATTGTGTTGTGAAAGTGTTTCAGTCAATAAAATAAACAATAGCTCAAAATTAATCAACAAAACATTCAATTCAAAATTCAAAGTGGTGCTTTTTTAGTGTTTTTTCGTGAATTTTCGTGAAATTTGTGGTTAACACCAGTAAACAACACAAATGTACGGGAAACCTCACCTAACCTTATCGAGTAACCACCTAACCCAATCGAGTTCTTGAATAACCGCTTTTGAAATGTTATCAGTCTGATGGCATTTTAGCAGTAAATGACCAAGTTTTTTTTTCACTTCCAACTTAACAATACTTAACCTAACCTACCCTCCCAACCATGCACTTGTAACAACGGCCTGGTATGTAGTCAGTTGTATTTTGTAATTTTAGCAGTTGGCGATGCATGGAAGATGGCGACTGGGGTTTGAACTAGCAACCTAACCCAACCTCTCAATCAAGCTCTCAAATAGCCCTTTTTATACTGTTAGCAGCCCAAACAAAGGCTTAGACTTACCGTAAAGCGGGCGGGGCATGGAAGAGGGCTGTGGGGTGGACTGGTGCAGGCTGTCGCTGGAGCCATGTCGCGAACCGGCTCCAGCACCCCCCTCCTTCTCCACAGCGCGCTGGGCGGCACCGTCCAGCTGTAGGAACAGAGCCTCGCCGGCCGCAGGGAAATGGCGCTTGAACAGCCAGAATGCCCTGTAATCGTCAATCGTTGATTAGAAAAATTGAGGAGCCAAGCGTCATGTAATTGTCAATATTTTGACTAGAACAAATTACATACCTAGTCTATGTTAATATACTGGAACAAATTCAGAATAAATTCCTCAGGTATATCTATCTATATGAGGGTGCATGGAATTTTTCCGAGGTTCATGCACCATATAGAATTACTTGAGGCAGCAAATAGATGGAGCTTAGAAACTAGACGTAATGCAAATCTTGCAATTCTTAGTTTTAACATAATTCATAACCGTATCGACAATCCGCTCCTCTTAGAATGCTATAGCTTATACGAGCCTGAAAACTTCAGCCGTAGTCGTCAACACTACTTGTTCAAAATACCATGCAGCAGAACAAATGTTCTAGCACAGCATAGCATGACAAGAGGCATGGTGCTGTTGAACGAAATATCGGAAACACAAGATACATATAACTCTTCTTTAGAAAGCCTTAAGGTTTTTTTGTATAATAATAATTATCTTCATAGGTGTTGAGAAAATTGTATAGTAATTGGATAATTAATCTGTTACACAGGGTGTCCTGGGGTAAAGTGCATTAACTTAGGGAGGTGATTATTCTACATGATATTATAAGTAAAAAAGATAAATAATATTTTTCGAAATTCCAACTTTTAGGGGTAGTTTTGTGGTAAAAAGATAAAATTAGACCGGTGTGTGCGGCCAGCGTTATTATTTTCCGCTGTTACGATATGGGCCAATCACAACCATGCAACTTTGCCACAATCGTGCCTGGCAGGCTCTCAGCAAGAAAGATTGTACCTCACACTAAGGATTTTTAGGTGGTACGTCTTTTTGTATGGGAAAAAAAATGTAAGAATTTCGGAAAAAGTTATTAATCTTTTTTACTCCTATCATCATGTAGAATCACCTCCCGAAGTTAATGCAGTTTACCCCCGGACATCCTGTATAATAAAAACAAAATGAAAAATTTCCCCAATACAGTCAAACCCTGTTAACCTGTCAAGGGCCAGGGTTTTTTACCTTACCTTTTTTAAATTACCTTAATAACAAGAATGGAGGAAGCTATTTTAAGCTTTATTTTATGTTATAAATTAATGGAATAAAATTTAAAATCGCATCCAAATTATTTGAATTAATATTCTTTTTTGAAATTCCAGTCTCGCGCGCGGGCGCGTTCCTGGCCTTTGAAAGGTTAAGAAGTTCTTCAAGGGACCGGTCAATAAAAACTTCTTAAGCGGGAAAACATCTTAAGAGGGTTTTCAATTTTCTGTGAATTTTGTATTAAATTTGAGTGTCAAGTTAACATCCAATCAAAGGTTTTGTAAATATTGTAGTTGTATATAGGTAAGTTAAATAAAAATATGTATTATCAGCTTGCTACAAAAAGTTCACTTTAAAAGTTTTTAAAAGTTCCCTTTACTTAAAATTAGAAGTCAAGAATTACTTTATTCATAACAAAGAAATATATTTTTGAATAAAAAAATAATAACATACTTGATTTGGGGTGTCGATCTTACTAAAAACATAGTTTTAAACATTTTTGCAGCAAGTAGACAATATTTCATCGCAATATTTAGTACAAAAACTTTATTTTTTTAAAAAATCATCAATTTTTGTTTGATTACATTTAACACTAAATTTTTTTTGGGTAAAATTTTCTAATTCCCACAGACACTTAAGAATGTTTTCTGGTACACAATCCACTCCACTAAGGTAATTTCTGTAATTGTCTAGAAGCTGCAGGGCCTCTCCACATTTAGGGATAACTTTTTGGGGCTCCGTCTCACCTTCACTATCTTCTTCCACACTTTTTTCCGCTGTCTCTACTTCACACAATTCGTCTAGGTTTTGAACTCCACATGGCAACAACTCCTGGTCCACACTTACAAAGTCATCAAATGAAGTAGTCATATTCATTTTTTCTTGAAGATCTCTCCACGTTGTTTGCATAAAATCATCATCCGCTTGCATCTCTTCAGTATATAAAAATTCCGAGTTTAAAAACCCCGCCTTTCGAAAACAATTGGCAATCGTCTGTTGGGTTACACTATTCCACGACGAACAAAGGAAGGAGATTGCATCCAGAATGTTTATTTTATATGTTTTTGATGTTTCTGTCAACCTTTGGAGCAGCCTACAGACCAATTTTTTTCTGAAATGTTCTTTCAGAGACCGTATAATTCCTTGGTCCATAGGCTGCAGAACCGACGTTGTGTTTGCCGGTAAATAAGAAACTTGAACATTTTTTAGGTGTGACACATCTTTAGGATGTGCCGCACACTGATCCAAAAATAAAATTATTTTGCGGTTTTGGGCTCCCATCTTCCTATCCATCGACAGCAGATACTGATGGAAAATTTTGCACGTCATCCATGCAGAAGAATTATTTGTGTATGTGCAAGGAATTGTTCGTACATTTTTAAAGCAGCGGGGTTTTTCTGCTTTACCCACCACGAGTAACGGCCACTTCTCTGACCCATCCATATTAGCACAGACGAGAACAGTAATTCTTTCCTTACTCCTTTTGCCTCCATGACATTTTTCTCCTTTAAAGTCGTAAGTCTTGTCTGGAAGCAAATTAAAAAATAATCCACACTCGTCAGCGTTGAATACATCCTGCGGCTTATATTGAGCCAGAAGGCTTGGGAGTGCCGTTGTCTTCCATGAGTCCACTGTATCACTGTTGACACTTTTTGATTCTCCGCTCACACTTTTGTAAACAAGACCGGCTCGCTTCTTGAATCGGTCAATCCAGCCATTGGAAGCGATGAACTCTACGTTCAATCTTCTGGCGATATCCTCAGCTTTTTCCCTAATAATGGGTCCGCTTAAGGGGAGGTTTAAGGCCCGTTTCTGCCTGAACCATTCAAGCAGAACGGTCTCCACCTTATCGTATTTGCCAGGCTTCTGCTTTTTTCTATCCAGTGGGCTGGCATCCAAAGATTGTTTTGTTATTAATGCGCGTTTTGATATAATATTATTGAGGGTTGATACTGGAACACCAAGATTTTCCGCAATTTTTGCACGTGTTGTATTAGGAGAACTATCAACTTTTTTGATAATTTCGAGTTTTTCGATCAACGATAGTGGTTTCCGTTGAATACTTTTAACTTTCACTATAGAATTCATTATAAACAAAAAGGGTACCAACTACCTACTACTCACTATCTAACAGAAATAATAATAACAATAACAAAAGATTTTAACAACTAGAATAAAAAACTAACTAATAAATGAAAAGAAAAAGTAACAATATTCAACAACGTAAAAATTTAAAAGTTTTACTTAAAAAGATGGAGGAGAAGATAATTTAACTAGAAAATATTAATAAAAATAAAATTAATTAACTAATATACCTATTGTACCCTTAAAAATAAATCTACAATCTAAATAATTTTGAAAAAAAAAATAATGAGAAATAAGAATTAAAAGTGTAATCGAAACTATAAAATATCTACTAAACTATGTACCTACGTATCTTCTATGTACTGAAAAAAAAAAAAATAAAACTAGATAAAAAATAATTAATAATATAAGTTATGAAAAATAGAAAAAAATAAAACTAACTTATTTATATCTACTATGTACTAAATTACTGAAAAAAGAGAAAAAATAAATCTAAGAGAAAAAATAAACTACGAGAAAAAATAATTAATGGTGTAAGTAATGAAAACCAGAAAATAGAAGTAAAACTAACTTATTTGTATCTACTATGTACTAAATTACTAGAGAAAAAAAAACTGTCAAATAAAATTTAAAAGTAAAAAAAAAATAAGCTGACTTAAAAAATACCAAAAAAAAAAGTTTATTGAAAATAGGGATGAAAGTGAAATGTAACAGCGTAAACCACCAACCACGAAACGTAATCCGAAACTAACATCTTGTTTTTATTTTCATGATAAGGAAGGCTGGCCGAGATACAAATCAAAAAGGGCGGGAAAAGTTCACAAAAGTCAAATATTTCATGCTAGGTTTCATTTAATGTAGTAACAGGTAAAGCCATTTTTACAAAGTGTTCAAAATTTACACCAGTCAAAAATACAATCACAAAATTAGATTAGTATTTCAACCCCTTAGAGATTCATCCGACAAAGCAAAGTTTATGCGATAATGGGCTCTAAAGGAAGACAATTTAGAGTTTATTATTTCAAATACTCCGAATTCGTAAATTTCCTTTCACCCTGTTAGGTATCATGCACCTAACCATCCAAAAGTTGAATAGGTGAAGATGGCTTTGCTACGCACTCTATCCTCTATCGCACCCGCACATTCGTTTTCTATGCAAATTAAAAGAGATGGACAAATAGCTGACCCCTTTATTAATAGACGCTTAAGGTTTGTTTACTCTGTATGTATAGACTGGCCGGTCGGATAGTAAAATTCCGTAAATGTTCTGATAAAATTTACGTACATATTTGAAAAAGGTATCCACCAACGAGTTCGTTTCAAATTTTGGCAAAAGCAATGGTTTGACCCTCTGCCGAGTTCACGGCTTGCTGGGTAGAGCTCTTTATTTCAAGCACTCTGAATTTGGAAATTCCATAATATGACAAAGGCTTTATTTTGCCAAAATGCATAGGTACATGATAACAAAAACGTCACAATATGCGGGTTAGCGGTACTTTTATGAGCACATTATTTTAAATGCCGATTTACAAAGGGATACGAGGTTTTCCGCTTAATTTTTCGACTGTCAACTTCTAAGAAAATCAAATTAAAGTACAGTAATTTACGTATTTGAAAAGGTATTCACCAACCAGCTCATTTCAAATTTTGGTAAAGGCAATGATTTGACTCTCTGTCGACTTCACGCCCTGCTATCTTACTAATATGTACTACTTGTCAGCTGGGTACAGATACAATCTGTTGTTATGATTTATGATGATCTGTTAGTAAAAGGCGTTTCTCCAAAATATTAATATTGCTTTAATAGCGTTAAAAAATGTAAAAAATTTAAAACCAAAAAAATGATTTATTTTAAATGTTAAAACCTCACAACAGCCCCAGCTGCTCCCGTCTGGAGCAAGTGAGACTATGGCATCATGATATGACATATGGCCAATTGGGGTATGATGATGTGAGGCTGAAGGTAGTGGAGAAGGGAAGGAGATGGGGAAGAGTAAGGTGGGAAAGTACCTGGCTATTCAGATCTGGTCACCAAATATACAAAGCTAAAGCCATTTCAAGCAACATTTCAATTCTGAATGGTGGTCTTACACCAGGGCGCGATACTGAGAGTATATTCCACTCTGGAACGTGCCGCAAATATACTAGTAGAATCTGTTAAATAGAAATCCACGGGACATAAAAATAAAATTTCGAATTAACGAATTCCCACGTAATTCAAAATTTCACGAAAAAAAGTCGCCGAAAATTAAATTTCTTGGCGGCAAATTCAAATTCGGGTAGGTTCTTCGGAATAAATTCGTAATAATACGACTTATTTCCTGGGTAAATCGAGTTTACGCAGCCGCGGTCGGCCTTCTATTCGAAGTATAAATACACAAAAATACGATATTTTCCGAGTAAAAATTGGCGAAATCGAAAAAAATTGGTGAAAGACGGGCTTGTCAGATGCAGATTTGCCACATTTTGTTCGATATAAGATGACATATTTCCGTGGAATTGAAATTTCGCGAACCCCAACATTATTAAAATAAATAATTTTATTTTTGATTTTTGTACATGCCACCTTTTTCTCTTTGACTAACATTGATCCCAGCTGTCAGAAAGCTTTGGCTTCTATCTCTATCACACCCATTGAGATTTATGTGAAAGTGGAGAGGCAAGAGGATTAAAATTACAGTATTGAAAACGCTTCCAATTGACACAGCGACGTTATGCGATAATGGTCTTTAGAGTAGTCTATTTTAGAGCTCATTATCTCATGTTTATGTCTCGGGTTATTCTGGTGCATTGATAATGGTCATTTTTCAAATATGTAGGTGAAATGGGTTTTATTTGTTTATTTAGAGGCAGAACAAAGGATGAAGCCGGCGCGCCGGCATGACAGTAATATAATACGAAATGGGTTTTTTTTATTGGGCAAGTTAAATGCTTTAAATTATAATTTGTGCTGTAAAAACTTTTTAAGAGGGTAATTATTTTTTTAGGGGATTATATTTTTGAACTTCTTAAGCGAGAAATCTTATCTTGCGGGAAACATATTAAACGGGAACAAAATGCGTGTTTTGTATGGGAATTTTTCGGGGTTGAAAATACTGAACTTTTTAGGCGGGAAAACATATTAAACGGGAACTTCTTAAGCGGGTTTGACTGTATATCCATTCCCCTCATTTCAGCCTTGGCACATATCCAGTCTATGCTAAAGCCAAAATGAGTGGAACAGATGCAATAAGAGCACGTCCCTAGCCAAGGATAAAGTACGGAAATCTGCCTCCTGATTTTTTGACAGATATAACATTATTTTAATGACAATCAGATAACTTTGACATATTTCACAATCTTTTGATTCTCAACAGATTTTATTAATTGGACATCACATTATATAAGTTTATCACATTATGGTGATAGAATCACATTTATTTTGACAGATTACATTATGTAAATTATTTTTACGAATATTAGTTTAATTTGATGAATGTCAGATTCTTTTTATGGATACCAGCCATTTCTTCACGAATACAATCTCTTTTACAGAATAAATGTTAGATCTAGAAGCTAAAATTGACTAAGCCGGCAGCGGGTGCAGTAAAATTTGTAATGTACATTAATCCCAATGATTAATATTACTTGAATTATGTTCGGAAACTACCAAATAAGATCAAGGATGTTGAAACTATATGACCTAATCCTAAACACCACAATATGCAATAAAAACATCAAAACTGTATATATGATAGTGTGTAGGATACCTTCTGCAGTGAACCCTGGTCATATTGTCTGCATCGGAGCAGCCCTTCTTGATGGCATCCCTCACCACGGCTTGCTGCCGCTCCAAGGTGGCTGGACTCCAGGTCTCCAGCAAGGTGCACAGAATATCACTGGAAGAAGAAAAAAAAACTTCTTATTACCTGCCTTCAAATAAAAGGCATCACCACATAATAAGAACTTCTGGACATTGTCACAATTTACGGTGCTACATTCCAGGGCGGGATTTGGCCTACCCCACAAATGTTCTCCACTGGCTGTTATCCCTTGTCATTTGCCTCTAAACCTTCCTCCTCTCTGTCCTATTCCAATATTCCTCCACACAGTCTATTCACCTCTTACTCGCTCTTCCACTGGGGCACCAACACGGTCAAAAATTTTGATGACCTGCTACCTGACTCTGGCAGATATTAAAATGATAGAGGCAATCCGTATTCCTCTGGACAATTCCCAGTTTTTGGTAAATGTATATTTTTTTCTTTAACTTCTCAGGCCTCGGGCATATTCTGTCAGAAGGTCAGATTATTTGAACAATGAATAGAAATCGTGGTGTTTTCTCTTTCTAACATCGTTTAGATTATATTCCTCACTATGATAGTAAGGGAGACAATGATTTCAAGACCTATATGAGTTGTTCCCAAAAGCGAACTAATTAGCCTGCCGGGCTAAAACTTTTTTCTATAACAAACTATCTTCCCAAATGTTAACATTGTGAAAATTATTAATCTTATACAGAATAAATTATCTGTAATATAATAAAATTAAAAAATAAATACAAAAAAGTGGGTTTATAGTGATAATTACCCGAGACACGCCCTGATCTCCTTTGCCTTGGAAACTGTCATCATCTGCATCAGGATGGGGATGAGGCGGGGAGATTGCACGTAACGTACCACATATTTAATAGCAATCGTACCACCAGACGATATGACCTGCGAAAACAAAATATACATTGCAAAAAATATCTTTTTAAGGTTATCATCTATTCACTCAATAATATTGGACTCGATTTACATCTGTTGTATCCACAGACCAAGGAACGCACAGACATGCATGCCCTAATGCAAAATCTAGATATCGTTTTGACGAGCTTTTTAGTACCACAAAGGTTCAAGCATGTCGTCAATAAACTGAAATAATTCGTACTTTGACGTCCGACGAATGCATATTGCAAAAACCAGACCCTGCGCGGAAAAGTAAAGATTGCTAAAGTAAGCTAACAGTTTGCACCATAGTCCATTGTGGAACTTTTCTGTGCAAGGTGTTCTCTCTCATATTTCACGTGTTAGTTTTTACAGCGGTGAGTAAATTATAAATCATTTGTAAAAGTGTCAAACTACATACTGTAACAAAATAATACATTTTGGAAACAAGCCGAACCTTTGTTCGCCTGATATGGGAATCTCAATTATGATTTGTTGATAAATCACCGAAAGGCCCATGCCACCTTCCCATGCTCCACGCAGGTTGCTTTGTTCCCCTCGGCCTTACGGGCAGGCATTGTGAATTCAACTGTTCTCCTAGCTAACACCATTCGCTTATAATGATGGCAGAAATTTTTCAAATATTGTCAAGTTATTCGTAAAACTTAAAAAGCTTGTCTTTCTTTATAAAAAAATGTTTTTAAAGTTTGACCAAAAGCTAGTCCAGAATGAAGGGAAGGTACGGTGGGCGAATGTGGTGTGGTAAAGCCTCCAACGAGCACTGGCAAACTATTAAAAAATTACGTCCTTTCTGGGCATGGCAAAAGACATCCGTCTGTGCACATTCTTTTACTTGCGGTCTAGGGGTGAACGGTAGACACTGGTATTATTTTTATTTTACCTTGGCCGAGTTGGGAACTAAATTGATAAGCTCCGCCAGAATGTAGAGACAGAATTGGTCCAGTTTACTCTTCAGCGTCTTTGCCATGAATGCTATTGTGATGCAGGCTTCTCGAACCACCTGAAACGGACACATGAAAATTCAATTCATCTTCAATCAAAAACACAAATCTTAATTTTTTTTAAATTTTTGGAAAACATTGAAGAAGATTAACCTATTTTCTTTCAACTCGTCCCTCTCTTCATATAGCACACAGTATACCTGAGCAATTCAGCACTGAATGGTTAAATAGTATAGGTAACATAACACAGCCTTGTGGTATTCCACTTTCCTAAGAAATTCAGTACTGAGTAGGTTAAAGAGTGTAGGCGACATAGTATGGAGGAAAATGAAGAAGGATAACCTATTATCTTTCAACTCATCCCTCTTTTCATATAGCCCACAGAATTCCTGAGCAATTCAGCACTGAATGATTATTAATTAGTATAATATATTAAATAAATAGTATGGGTAACATAACACAGCCTTGAGGTATTCCACTTTCCTAAGCATTTCAGTACTGAGTAGGTTAAAGAGTGTAGGCGACATAGTACGGAGGAAAATGAAGAAGGATAACCTATTATCTTTCAACTCATCCCACTCTTCATATAGTACACAGAATTGCAGAGCAATTCAGTACTGAACGGGTTAAATAGTATAGATGACATTACACAGCCTTGTAGTATTCCACTTTCCTAAGCAATTCGTACTGAATGGGTTAAAGAGTGTAGGCGACACTTTTGGGATTCCTATCTTGGTTGTATCATCGACCAATACAATTTGGGAGGCGGTTAGTATAGGCACTGCTGCCCCGGGAACCATTTATTGGAACACCTCGGAGATCTTTTGACAGGATGAGGACTATTGAAACATTGCCTTGAACTGGAGTGGGAGGGATGGATTCATGCATCCATCACTCCTGAATTCACTTCCAGATTCCTACTCACCCCTCTTACCTTTTTCCTTCCCAGAACTTTCTCTCCTTCCTTTCCTAGAAATACATGGTAGTATTATTATTACTTATGTATTACAAACCTGACTTCTCAATTCTTTAATAACGACTAGAAATGGCACAGACATCTCCTTGAGCTGGGCCGCAAACTCAACCGGGAAGAGGGAATGGGCGTTTGCAACTAACAGCGCCCGGATTTTCTTCAACTGAAAACAAAAACAATCACTTATTATCATACTGTGTAATTATGATTCTATCGCTATATGTATGATACTATTACAATAACATGGGAGATGCCAAAAGGCATTTTTGTACAAAATTTTAACAAACTTTTTGGTGTGAATGGTGCAGAAATGTATTATCAATGCGATAATGAACTCAGATTAACCCGAAAGTAACTTAACTTCGTCTAGAGCCCATTATCGTGTGACCGCTGTGTCAGATGGTACCTTATTATTCTGAGCCGTCAATTTTACAAATTTATCAACAAACAATAATGGAGAAGAAAGATTTTTTAAAATTACAGCTGCTATCATAAAAGAAAATTCCAATCAATTGAAGGTAGGGTTGGCAAGGTACTCAGGCGGGACTCACCGCGTCTATCCGCTTCTCCCAGTCGGCGTTCTTGTCGCCAACGACGGAGGCGGCGAGGCGGCAGACATCGTCGAGGTCGCGAGCGTTGTACAGCGCCACGGCCGGCACTATGCAGAACTGGGCCTCAAATGCCTCCGAGGTCACGGCTCCCGCAGACGAGTCCACTGTCCAAATAAAATCAATATTAGATAGACAATACACATATTATACAAATGCATTATTGTACTACATGATTAACCTTCGCTTTGCCAACAGGGGTAACCAAAATCTCTGAAATTGCTATCAAATAATAAATAATGTA
The DNA here is from genome assembly GCA_917880885.1 of Limnephilus marmoratus. Lineage (NCBI taxonomy): Eukaryota > Metazoa > Arthropoda > Insecta > Trichoptera > Limnephilidae > Limnephilus > Limnephilus marmoratus. The sequence goes on from OU862932.1 coordinate 33,686,176, forward strand.
TAAAGTGGTGGAAGGCTGAAAGGCTAATAGAAAGATCGTACAAACATGATCGACTATCATTCTCTTCCTTCTCACACGTCTTGAAAAACATAGAAGATGTTGGAACGATGATGTCACGTAAGACCTCTCTCTGAGACTACTATATACAGTGAAAATCTCTAAGGTTTTCTAAGGAACCGGAAAAAACTTCTTATATAAGAATGGGATAAATTGGGCTATTTTTCAAATTCAGTCTTCAAAGGACCGAAAAAAACTCCATTTTTTACAACCGTGCTCGGCACACACTCACTTATGTGAACTCTAAATACTGTCCATGCTGGATTTTTTTATGATGGGATTTTAACCTTTATACTTTGAAAATAGTGTAGAGGAAAAAATTAGAATCGCTTGCGCTAATTTAACTGTAAATTCTATGTTTATTTGACATATATACAAATCTGCAATTTGTTTACGAATGTCAAAATTTGTTTATTTAAAACGGCATTGAAAAAATTAAAATATTAGAGTTTTCAAAGAAATATAAAGGTCATTATTTCTTTGAAAACACCTTTTGATTTTTGTTTTTCGTGTAGAATATTATACATTCAGGTGTAGAAATAATAAAACCACATTATATATTCATAAAAACATAGGTTTTTGACAGTAGTCTCCAAAATGGGAGATTAAAATTTTTTTTTAGATAAAGTTAGCCGTTCTGGGGATATGTCTTATGATATAAACATGAATAATTATCTGGTTAACAGAAAACAATTGCAAAAATACATAAATCGTAATTGTTTGAAAAGTGAAGGCTACTGCCATCTAGCGGAGCATTTTTGTAGCTTGCCTTTTTGAATTACAGATTACATGCTCGCAATGTAGGGCCACACTAATTTAAATGATAGACGATAAAGCAGATTTCTGGATATCTGTATCATATTTATAGACTGACACCAGTAGCTTGATGTTTTGTTTGTGTGGGAAATGTAGGTTATAAATAGTATGCCTTTTAGGTAAAAAGTCTCTCTTAACTCTCTGATCTCCTGTAAAACAGCTAGCATTAACTAGCAAGTGGTCGAGTGACCGAAGTCAGTGTTTGTCGGGCCGGGAAAAATATTATTGTAACATGTGCTAAGTAAATAAACGAGTTGAAATTTGCCATTGAAGGAAGATGTTTTCATTTGAGTTCTTCTGCCAAAAAACCAATTTATAACAGTAATTTTTATTGCGACATTTGATCAAAACTCATCAAAGTAATTTTCAGGCATTTATGCAAATTCTATTGTATTTTGAGTTTTTCCTACTCTGACATTCAACAGGCTAAGTGAGTTTTACTGTAGTTAGCAGTGGCCAATGTGGAAGTACCATTCCGGTTGACTTAACCCGGCCTGTGCCGCTTGTGCGCCGGCGCACAAAAATGAAAAATCAAAATTTTTACGCAATTTTGACCCTTATGTATAAAGAAAGTGTATGAAAAACACGATCAGAATCGCTAGCTCTATTATCGCCCTTTACCATAGAAAAAGCCGCAATGCAGCCGGTCACTCCGAATAATTTATATGAAATTTTTCGTCGGGCGGGATGTGCGCAGGTCTTGCGCATGTGCGAAAAAAAAATATTTTCATCTTCGATTTTTACCCTTCTATGTACAAAATTTGAATAAGAACACGGTCAGAAATGCTAGCGCCAACATTCTCTATGAGATGGGTAAAAATTTCATTCACCTTGCAACATTAGAAAATTTTAAAATAATTTTTATCTGTGGGCATCTCGAACTGTCATTTTGGCGGCCGCGTCAAAATGCCGATGCGTGACCTCGAATAAAACATCATAAAACCTATCAATTTACGTAATTACGCAAGTAATATTATTTTGGTAAATAGTTTATTGTTCTAGGAATGTGTTTCAGTCAATAAAATATACGATAGGTTAAATTTAATCCACAAAACATTCAATTGAAGATCGTGAAATTTCGGTGTTGTTCTGGTAAAAAGCCTGGCCCCCAGGGGGTTAAGAAAATAATTGTCAACACGAAAATAATCACAAATGTTGAAATTTTAATTGGACTGGAATTATTGATTCTTCAGATGAAAACGCCAGACTGGCTTCCAGTATTATAATACCATTTGAACTAAACTACATATTATCTACACATAACAATATGACATAGTGTACAGACCGCTAGATCCTGTCCGTCTCGTGGGCTGCGGCAGACCGGCGCTACAGACGGCCGTGGTGGCGCGCCGTTGGAACTCGCTGCCTCCTGTTTATGCCAAGCAGCGCGCAAACAAATCAGACACCACACACAACCAGAGTTAGTTATCGACACATACAGTATGGGGGTTAGCAAGTTGGTTACGTGTTCGTAATGATGCGATGGATAGAATGCAGAAAATAAATATAGAATTTTAAGATGGTTTACTAAAGAATCTCGCTTATCCGTCACTATATAATACATAAAATTATTGGATTTTTGCAAATTACTCCAAGTGTTCAAGTGCCCTGATGAAGGGGACACTGCAAGATTGTCTGAAATGTTTACTCAAGGAGGAGCACTACAAGGCTTAGTACCCCAAAATTCAATCACAATATGTTTTGTGTTTTCTGCAGAAATTAAGATAAGTCTTGCATAACCTATAATATTATCAATCCACAATTATTTTTAAAAGCATTCAAATGGTTTTATCTCACTTTAAGGACTAGAGGACGAAATTATCTTACAAAAACATATTTCAAAAATTTCATCAAACCCTGATTTAGATAATATCGACTGCTCCAAACCAAAATATCTTAACCACTCAGATAGCAATTATGTAAGTTTTTGTCTTAAACGAACTGTCAGATTTATAAAAATGTGTTATTTCCGCTTTGCAATTAAAGCTCTATAAATGAAACATTTCTTAACTAAGCTTTAAAATTGTTATATTACAAATAAATATTAACATTTGTAAATATTAAAATTAAGAATGCAAACATAAAGAATTGTAAAAATGACTCACGAGATGTTTTTACGTGAAAACAGTTTATGTAAAAAAAAACACTTATTCTATTGTATAAATTTATAAAAAACAATTTTGTTATCTTACTTTTTTACCATTTCGTACAAGAATATTTAGTAAAAAAATTAACAATGTCTAAAGACACGTAGGCGATTTTGCGGATGAAAACTGTTTCTACAAAATAAGCATTTTTTATGTACTTCTATGGACAACTTTGAATAGAAATGTGAAGCTTGATTCATTATGGATCTTCTATGTTTTGCTTTAGGGTAGTCAATAGAACAATAACAGAGTTATAACAATTTCTGTGGGAACACACGTATTAGTGTGAAAACACGCTCATTGTACTTGACTGCTATTGTTATATTGTCGTGTAAACACGCTTACAGGTCAGAGTGGTTAAGCAACTAATCGTCACATTTCAATGAAGCAGTAATAGAAAAACATGTTTTTCAATTATGGTGATTTATTTTTGGGGTATTATGACATGTAACACTACCTCATTTTTTAGCCAACGTTTCGAACACTGTAATGCTATCCAAAATATTGGCTAAAGAAGGAGGTAGCGCAACAGAGCACAATACTCCAAAAATAAATCATGACAATACTTCTGGCTGTAAAAATCTCAAATCACATATGTTTTTCTATTGTTCAAAATCAAAATAATCTCTCATCAACTATTGGAGCATTGGAAGAAATATGAATAATTATATAGCGCTTTTGTGGTGATTTTTCACGAAAATGGTGCCATACTTACGTACCATAATTCAAATATTAATATTATTTATAATTATAATTGGTTTCTCACTCAAATCTTGTATAAAATTCTAAAAAATTCTAACTCAAATAGTGCGGATTCGTGAAATTCTACTGTACTGTGTATTTATAAGTAGTTTTTTATAGTTCTATCCATCGCATAACTTAAAAATAGGATTTCGACAAAGACTAAAAGACAAAACAACCAAAGGCATGTTTGTGATATGTTTGATTGATAATGGTGTTAATTAAGACAAATTTCCAAAAACAATCGTAATACTTGTTGTCTTTCTGGAAATTAAATAAAAATTGCTAAAATAATGTTAATAGCAACACACTGTCGATAAAATAAAAACACAAAAACAGGTTAAAATGATAAAAATAATGACTAAATATTTTTATACATGGTGGACGGAAACTGGTGGTACAAGAAACTAGAAGTAACTCGTAGGACTTTTAGGTCAAATTTGAAAAAAAATCAGTCACAGAGTAGACCCAGCTCCAATACTTTTACTTTTAACCCTTTAGTGCCGATAAAAAAGCAAAAGAGTGAAAAAATTAATTAAATTGAAGTGCTAAAAAAAAAAGTTTTTTTACCGATTTCCTGGTTGTACCACTAGTTTCCAGACACCATGTATATCAAAAGAATTTAATGAGAGATATAAATTACCTTGACAGGCCTTTTGATACAAAATAAATGAGCCCAAATAATGTTATTCAAGTGATTTAAGAAGCATACAGACCAATGTAGCATTTTTTATATCATTGATTACTATATAAGAAAGTAGTGAATTTTAGCAAAGTTGTAAATCTTACCGGATGAAAGCTGACTCTGCGACTCTGCGGGTTTTTTAGCCGACGTGGGGATACTGAAGGTCCTCTTGACCGGTTTGGCGGGCTTCTGCATCAGGATGTTGTCAATCTCATCATTGCTATTTGCGGCGCCTGGAAATTAAAAAGAATTTGTAAAAAAAAATTATTAATACGAATTTTGGTTATGACTCCCGTATTTCTGTCTGTAATGCCGGTTCAATGAACTCCAGATCTCGGATTTGCTTTGAATATAAGTGTCATTTTCGAAATTCAAAGTTTTTTTAGGGGAATTACGCCATGTTGCGCTACCTCCTTCTGTAGCCTCGGACGGCATTATATCTGCTCTGATAATGGAAACTGTGATGCTGTCTGAAACGTTAGCTAAAGAAGGAGGTAGTGCAACAAGGCATAATACCACAAAAATAAATCACAATAATACTTTTGGGCGTGAAAATCTCAAATCATATCTTCAAAGTGTTTGTTTGTAGAATAAGACAAACGATAAAGTAGGTACTTACCTACTTACTAATAATATAACACTTTTAACCTGTGGATGGCCATGCCTGAAACTAACTTCCATACTGGAAATTATGCAAAGCGTCACTTTGAAGTAACATTTTGTGGATTAATTTTGAGCTAAAGTACATTTTATTTACCGAAACACACTCCTTGAACAATAAACTATCTATAAAAATAACATTATATGCGTTAATTTGGTAAATTGATAGGTTTAAATCGCAGCAAAATCGGACATCCAGATTCAACAGATAATTCATTTCAAAATATTCTGGGGTTGCTAGGTGAATGAAACTTTTGGCTATATCAAGAATGATGATGGCGCAAGCAGTTCTGACCTTATTACAGTTTCTTTATACATAAGGGTTAAAAACGCATTAAAAAAAAAAAAAAAAAATCTCGAAAATTTGTTCCGTGTGCGCAGTTCGGCCAATAAGAGGTTAACAGAAAATTATTTTTAGACAATTTCAAAAACAAATTTGGTTTTTTTTTATATTAGCTTCACAGGCTTTGAGGAAATCTGGTATCTAGTATGAAGGGAGGGTAGAAATCTGTGGGTCAGCATGTTTAGGAGTGACAAATGTATGAATCCGTGCGGTGCAAAGCGATGGTTCGAGAAAGTCCTGCTGGAGAGGTCAAAAGGTCATCCTCAAACAGTCTCTCCCGATCCGGCCTGCCTTGCAGCAGGCACCATGCATGCATCCACTACCAAGACCCGAAGAAACCTAAACCCATGAATCTACCCCTGTTAAGTCACCAAACGTAACAAACTACTTGGGGATTCTATGGCAGAGGAGTTGGTTATCCAATAAATGGTACCCATACCCACCTCTCAAAATTCTACTGATTTATTATTATAATGGCTTATCCCCGAGTGGAAGACACTCTCAGTATTGCCCTGGTGTAAGACCACCGTTCAGAATTGAAACGTTGCTTGAAATGGCTTTAGACGTGTTTGGTGACCAGATCTGAATAGCCAGATACTTCCCCACCTTCCTCTTCCCTATCTCCTTCCCCTCCCCGCTACCTTCAGCCTCACAACATACCCCAATTGGGGATGCCATAGTCCCACTGGCTCCAGACGGGAGCAGTTGGGACTCTTGAGCGGTATTCATGTAAAAAAAAAAAAAAAATCCCTGTTTTTATTTTTCATTGCCTTGGTTTCTTTTACTGGAAGATAAATAACACATTTCTCTTAGCATGACAAAAGGTTCAATCCATAAATCAGAATACAAAATGAAGCTGTAGATCCCATTGAGGGAACTAGAATACACATTAATAGGCCGATTAAAATTGATTACATCCAATTAAAGCGCGTAGTTGATCAAATCCAGCGTTTATAATGCAATTATACCATACTTAATTAAAGATTGTGTAGGTACAATAAACAGCCGTGTTATTTCATTACCGTACATAATGCATTATAGTGATTACCGGAAGTTAATAAAGATTTTTTTTTTAATTTTGTATATCGACACAGGAATTTGATATGGCTGTAAAAGATAGCATTTAAACTCTTAGGGTAATTTGTTCGCTTTTCGGAACAACTTACATAGGTCTCACAGAAATCGTTTGTTCTCTTACTATCATGGTTAGAAATATGATTTAAACAGTGTTAGAAAGAGAAAACACCACGATTTATATTCAAATCTAAAAAGTAACCGCAAAATTATTCAAATGTACACCTTTATGGCGAACTTTTGAATACATTGTACCACTTATTTTAATATGCTGCCAAATGATTTGAAAAAATGTTGCTCGACATCTAAATTTGCACTATTGTTAAGTACATGGCTATTGGAATCAGATTTTCTGTATTGACTGACTACTAGTGCACTTTCAAATTTTTTAGATGTATTCTTATTATTTTTTGTACTTATAAATGTTTTTATTATGTATTTTAAAAAATTGCAATATTTTTTCTCCTTTTTTTTATTGAAACATTTACTTAACTTTTTCCACGCGATCGTAACAACAGTTGATACGGCAAAAAGCCACGCCTCACACGCGCCCGTATCAGCCCTTGTTACGCTAACTTCGACTGCCGATATCACAGCGCTACTATGTCACAGTATTTTTTCCCGCTCGCTAAGGCATTTGTGTAACTATCACGATGCTGACATCTTCGGGCATATTTCGAAAGTAAAATTGTATTTCGTAAAAAACATCTATAATCAAGTGAATGTATTCCTCGTACCTTTGAATGCAAAGTTCTCAATTTACTCCACAGATGGCGCTAGTAGTTTGCGCACGCGCATCTATGCGATTCCGAGTGACCAAATTGGACAAGCGTCGATAACATTTATTATCGAGATCGCGCGTATTCGCAAACGTTTGTTTATGTTGTGAAAGTGTGATTTTGAATTTACATAAAAATTTTAAACCGGTCAAATGCCGGGATATTTTGCGGAAATTCGCAGAACTACACTAAAAAACCACCACTTTGAATTTTGAATTGAATATTTTAAGCTATGGTATATTTTATTGACTGCAACACGTTCACAACACAATAAACTATCCACTGAAACCACATTACTTGCATTTATCGAGTAAATTAATAGGTTTTACGACGTTTTATTCGCGAAACAAATACATCGCGATAGTGATTTCGACCGTTAATTTCGCGGTAAATCTGACAGCGCATTGTCATAGAAGAAATCGTCTTAAAAATATTCCAGTGTGGCAATTCGAGTGAAATTTTTAACACTACCTAGAGTAATGATGGCGCAAGCGATTTTGACACTGTTTTTCATACAAATTCGTACATACAGGGTGTAACAGGACGTACCCGAGGGATTTTAACCAGCGGTTCCTGAGCATATTCGGAGTAAAAAATGTAGATGTCATTTTGCTCTCCGATGATATTTTTTTTCTATTAAAAACAAAAATAATGTTTTTAAATCACGCGTCGCCAATGGCATGATCATTGGTATACTCGGGAGTCAACGTCGCAATTTCACACGTGCACACAAGGGAAGGGGCGACAGCGGCCAGCGCAAGGACCATGTTATATGCTCCAATACCAAACAAGTAATATTTAATCTATTGCGTTAACAATAATTATGCTTATTTTACTCAGCTAGCTTTAGGTAAAGACTTTAGGGAACTTACCCATACTACATTACCAACTTTTTGCAATTTTTAACCCCCCCCCCCCCCGGTGACCAAAAACCTAAGAAACCCGCCGCTCCTTTGCACCAAGCGCGGTATTTTGAAGATTCCCCCCCCCCTTTAACAGGTCACTTAGTATGGGTACATTCCCTTAAGTACCGAAAATTCCTTATGGAATTCTAATTTAAATAATTTATGGTTAAAAGACATAAATAACTTATTTAAAAAAAATATAGCTCTACGAATTAAACACAAAAACAATAATTAAATAACTTTTTTGTCGACAATTGAGACTAATTTCCAATGGTCTTTTTATCATAAATATTAACAAATACATCGATTACCTACCCGGCTTTGAAGATAAATAATTTAAGCATAAAATCAATGCCCATTTAAAACGAACTTCTTGTTCAAACAGCTGTTAAGACAAGTTGCGTAACCTTGACCCACAGAACGTAAAATAATATGAAATACATTGTACATACGTAAATGGGTAGGTATAGATAAATGCCATTTCATTTTAAAACTATAATGTTGCCAGATTGCAAAACTATTTGAATAATAATAAAAATATTTAGTTTTATAAATTAATATAAAAATAAATCAATTACATCATGCGGTAGACAGAGAGGATGAACCGCCAAATAACTCGGTCTTAGCACACTCCTCGCAATTCCACGTATTAATTGGGTTGGTATAACGGATTTGTATTGAATATTGAAAGTAGTCATTTTAAGGTTTTTACCTAACTACTCAGTGGAGGTACTAATATTTTTCAGTTATGCAGGTATTCGCAATAAGGATTACAATTAATAAACTATTGGTTTTACCGACCTATTAATACGTATTATGAAGAAAAGGGTAACACAATTCTTAGAAAGTTCTCGACTTTTGTGGCCTAACCAGGTTTGAAACAATAAACTATTGGTTTTACCAACCCATTATAAAGTATGTATTACGAACGACAGTTTCAAATGAATTAATCGCGGTGTTTCGAATCATAAGTTTTGAAAACATTTTAGACTGTTTAGGTGTAGGTAATGTTGACTGAACTTAAAATATTTAAAAATACTGTATGCGAAAGTTATGTTAAATATTATCTCCAAAAAAATATCTATTTAAAAAACCACCTGGCAATATGTTTATTCGCGTTACGAGGAGGCGCGCAGTAGAGAGTGAAAGAGTACGCTGCCAACAATGGGGTTCGGGTTGGCTAGCGGATATGGGGTAGGGGTAAACGCGGAGTTGCCGTATCCTTTACTCGAAATATGAGATCAGTGACGGCGTGTGGAAAAAAACCAAAAAAATGATTTTATTTGAAATAAAAATTTCACCGGAGACGAAAATTTCATTTACATTTTTTACTCCAAATATGCTCAGGAATCACTGGTTAAAATCCCTCGGGTACGTCCTGTTACACCCTGTATAAGGGTCAAAATCGCAGACCAAAAGTTTTTCAAAGACAATATATTTCAAATATTTGAATTATTTTCTCGCGCATGCGCAAATTACTTACGCGGTTCCAAGGCCCGGCACGTCACCGGTTTTTTAGTGTCATCAGAAGTTTTAGAACTTGTTTATACGAATTAATAATAATAAGTGATTGAGGTACCACTTGTGTCTATCAACGCAGTGTCCTGAGTACATGCACGCGGATAAATGGCGCCGTCTTTAAAATAATATGGGTACGTTTTTTACGTTTTTTGTTTTTTATAAACATCTAGGAGTGTTTACAGACGACGATTTGGTTTCAAATTGTAGATAATAATCTCATCTGTTTATATAGTATGATAAATCATGCCATAATATGCTGTAATTTGACATAAAATAGGTTGGATAGGTATTTGAAATATGACATATACATGTACCGCATATGGGTATTGAAAAAACGGAGTAGTTCAACGCAGGGAAAAGGTTAATAAGTTTACAATTTTACAACATAATATAACATCAATATTTCAATCACTCTCCTAATAAAACAGCTGCTTGTGTTTATCTATTTTATTATATATATATATTAATGTTTGGTTTGGGAAAGCTCTTTTTCCGCGCACTTTTTCGTTGACGCAAAAACGACCAGTACGCCCTTTACGTTTCACCCACCTCAAGGTTCACTTTCGGTTCAAGCAAATTCAGTGCACCCTCAGTACTTTGATTTTGCGGAGTTTATTTTTGTCGACAAAATTAGCGCCTTATTCACAGAAAAACTAACGCGAATCAACGGCGAAAACTAGAACCAATAGTAAAATCACACTCAATTCGGCCAGGTTACATTTCCCGCCGACAGGTTCGCGTTTCCAAAAAAAAAGATGTCATTTTGGCCATCAGTTTCAATGCAAATGAAAATGCTAGGAATGTTGAGTCAGGTCAGGGTTCTCAGACGTCAAATTTTTAGCCTAACAAAACAGACTTTTCACGGTTTTCGGTAGTGGTTTTACGGTACGCGGCATTGCGGCCCCAAAATCGATCCCGGCCTGGATGTTTTTCAAAAATCTAATACAGTAGAGAATTCCGCAACTTTTAACACCAATATAACATGCCCATACCATGTAAAAAACTTCAGGAAAAGCTACCAAAATCCGAACTTTTCCAAAAAAAATCACCAAAACACGCGCCTAAAGATTCCATCGGAAGTATAATATTTTGCTGGCCAGTTGAAATTAAAAACACATTCATACAGGGTAGGTACCTACTTATTTCGGTAGTATTACGAATATGATAAAAAGCAAAGAGATTGCAGGAATTTTTTAAATGTGCAGGTACCTACCTGAATGGGTACCTACACAACGAATTAGGTTTTAATGCAATAAATACTAAGGTAAGGTTGTTTCGATGATATATTGAATAATTAAACTTTTTCTAAAGTTAATTTTCACGTTCTGTATCGGTTCTATTCAAGTTCTGTTTTTTTTTTTTTTTTTATCTTTAAAGGCCAGTTGCATCACAAAACTGAAATAAATACAGAACTTTCTTGAACTGAAAATTGACAAGAAAAAATAAGAATTATCAATTTTTTTTTTTAAACAACCCAGCCTTATTATTTTTAAATGTTATTCTATTTGGATATTGTGAAATAACAAAAAAAAATATATTACGCTATTCTAGGTAGGTACTTACTTGCAGGGGCTTTTTTCTTTAAATATCAAATCATGATATTGAATAAAATTATTTGGGTTGAAAAGAAGTTTTTATTAAATTATTTTATGCTCAACAACATAATGGCGTCGTTTTGGTGAAATATTACAACAAAGTACCTACTTAGTACTTACAATACAACTACAATAGTGAGCTCTGCCATCATGAAATTATGCATTGCTAAACCGTTCATCCGATTGCGATGAAACTTTGGGGATTTGATGTGCGTATGCCGGCGATGGTTTCTATGTAAAATAGTGAGCTATGGCGTCATGAAATTATTAATTGCTAAACCGTTCATCCGATTGCGATGAAACTTTGGGGATTTGATGTGCGTATGCCGGCGATGGTTTCTATGTAAAATAGTGAGCTATGGCGTCATGAAATTATGAATTGCTAAACCGTTCATCCGATTGCGATGAAACTTTGGGGATTTGATGTGCGTATACCGGCGATGGTTTTTATGTAAAATAGTGAGCTATGGCGTCATTAAATTATGCATTGCTAAACCGTTCATCCGATTGCGATGAAACTTTGGGGATTTGATGTGCGTATGCCGGCGATGGTTTCCATGTAAAATAGTGAGCTATGGCGTCATGAAATTATGCATTGCTAAACCGTTCATCCGCTTGCGATGAAACGTTGGGGATTTGATGTATGCATGCTCGCGATGATTTTAAAATCCAAAAAAATTAAAATCAAAAAAAATTTTAAATCGAAAAAATTTTAAAATCAAAAAAATTTCAAAATCCAAAAAATTTTAAAATCGAAAAAATTTTAAAATCCAAAAAATTTTTAAATCCAAAAAATTTTAAAATCAAAAAAATTTTAAAATCCAAAAAATTTTAAAATCGAAAAAAATTTAAAATCAAAAAAATTAAGTCCAAAAAATTCTAAAATCGAAAAAATTTAAAAATCCAAAAAATTTCAAAATCGAAAAAAATTTAAAAATCCAAAAATTTTAAAGTTCACAAAATTTTAAAATCCAAAAAATTTAAAATCCAAAAAATTTAAAAATGGAAAAAAATTTTAAAATTCAAAAAATTTAAAAATCCAAAAAATTTAAAAATCGAAAAAAATTTTAAAATCAAAAAATTTCAAAATCGAAAAAAATTTAAAAATCCAAAAAAATTTAAAAATCCGAAAAATTTTAAAATCCGAAAAATTTTAAATCCAAAAAATTTCAAAATCGAAAACTATTTTAATATCCAAAAAATTTTAAAATCCAAAACATTTTAAAATCGGAAAAAAATTTAAGATCCGTAAAATTTCAATATTATAAAAATTTCAAAAAAAAGTTATTAAAAAAATAACTTTTAGGCCAATACTGAACTCCTTGAACCAGTTGACCGAAGTGGCATTATAGTAGGTGTACCAAATTGAGCAGTCTACTGCCTGTGCCCTCTACGTGGCGCACACACCTCGCTTCCTCTACATTCAAACATCGTTTTTTTCTTCAAATATTTATTGAACACACACTCCTCGCTTTATCCACGTTCACACATCAAATCGCATAGTGCTTTAACCCGTCAGTTGCTTCTGCAACGGGCAAAACCTAGTATATATATTAATGCTTGGTTTTGGGAAAGGTCTTTTTCCGCGCACTTTTTTGTTGACGCAAAAACGACCAGTACGCCCTTTGCGTTTCACCCACCTCAAGGTTCACTTTCGGTTGAAGCAAATTGGGAATGAAAACTGTAAGCACTTTTTTTTCGACAAAATGAAATATATACAGGGATTTATTCTCCGATACGAATCGGCGGCGAAAACTAGAAGCTCTACTCGAATCACTCGATTCGGCTCGGTTGTATTTCCCGCCGACAGATAGCGTTTCAAAAAAAAAATGACAAAAAAAGACTTAGCATTTTCCTCAAAGGAAAATGCTAGGTCTATGGTCAAAATCTTAGATGTCAAATTTTTAGCCTAACAAAACGGAACTCTCGGCGGTTTCGGTCGTTGTTTTTCGGAAAACGACATTACCGCCGAAAAACCGATTCTGGGCTAGATGTTTTTTGAAAATACGATAGCCGGATAGATTCCGCAACTTTTAACACCAATAAAACATATGATTCTCATATAAAATACGTCAGGAGATGCTGACAAAACTCGAAATTTTCCGAAAAAAAATCATCAAAATACGTGCTCACAGATTCCATCGGAAGTTTAAATATTCCTGGCCAGTTCAAATTAATACGTTTTTCATTCGGGGTAGGTACCTACTTATTTCGGTAGTATTGCAAATATGATGAAAAAAGCTAAGATTGCCGGAATCTAAGGAAATGCGCAGGTACCTACCTGAATGGGTACCTACACAACGAATTAGGTTTTAATGCAATAAATACTAAGGTAAGGTTGTTTCGATGATACAGAATAATTGAACTTTTTTAAAGTTAATTTTCACGTTCTGTGATGGTTCTACTCAAATTCTATTGTTTTATCATTACAGACCAGTTACATCACAAAACTGAAATAATTACAGAACTCGAACGGAACTTTATAGAACTGAAAATTTACTAGAAAAATTTAAAGAATTGTCAATTTTTTTTATTAATTATTTTATTTTATTTTTAAGTGTGTTCTATTTGGACATTGTTAAATAAAAAAAATAATTACGCGTGTTCTAGGCAGGTACTTACTTCCAGGGACTTTTTTCATTTAAAAATCAAAACATGATATTGAATGAATTTATTTATAGTGAAAATTATTTTATGCTCAACAGCATAATGACGTCGTTTTGGTGAAATATTACAACAAAGTACCTACTTAGTACTTACACTTGCAAAATGAAATACAATACAACTACAATAGTGAGCTCCGGCATAATGAAATTTTGCACTGCTAAACCGTGCAACCGATTGTTATTGTTAATGGACTATTTGTGCGTAAATAAATTAATTATATACAGCGGGTACCCGGCATGCGTTGCGAGGCCACTTTAACTTCGGGGTCAACTAAACCGTAATGGTTCCCTACCAAGTCCCGGGAAACAACATTATAAAATTATGCACTTTATAAAATTATATACAACGGGTACCCGGCATGCGTTGCAAGGCCGCTTTAACCTCGGGGTCAATAAAACTAATGTTTCCATCCGAAGTCCTGGGAAACTACATTATAATGCAAGCGCCTGCACTATATAACAGTATATACAACGGGTACCCGGCATGCGTTGCAAGGTCACTGTAACCTCGGGGTCAACTTAATTATAATGGTTCCATCCCAAGTACCGGGAAACTACATTATAATGCAAGCACCTGCACTATATAAAATTATATACAACGGGTACCCGGTATGCGTTGCAAGGCGACTTTAACCTAGGGGTCAACTTTACTGTAATGGTTTCATCCCGATTCCCGGGAAATAAAATTTTAATGCAAGCGCCTGCAATTTATAACATAATATACAACGGGTACACGGCATGCGTTGCAAGGTCACTGTAACCTCGGGGTCAACTTAACTGTAATGGTTCCATCCCAATTCCCGGGAAATAATATTTTAAAGCAAGTGCCTGCAATATATAACATGATATACAACGGTTACTCGGCATGCGTTGCAAGGTCACTGTAACCTCGGGATCAACTTAACTGTAATGGTTCCATTCCAATTCCTGGGAAATTACATTTTAATGCAAGCGCTGCACTACATAACATTATATACAACGGGTACCCGGCATGCGTTGCAAGGCCACTGTGAACTCAGGTTTCTTCATATATTTAATTTAACACACACTCCTCCTCGCTTCATCCACGTTCACACGTCAAATCGCATAGTGTCTTAACCCGTCAGTTGCTTCTGCAACGGGCAAAACCTAGTATATATATTAATGCTTGGTTTTGGGAAAGGTCTTTTTCCGCGCACTTTTTTGTTGACGCAAAAACGACCAGTACGCCCTTTGCGTTTCACCCACCTCAAGGTTCACTTTCGGTTGAAGCAAATTGGGAATGAAAACTGTAAGCAAATTTTTAATGACAAAATAAAATATATACAGGGGTTTATTCTCCGATACGAATCGGCGGCGAAAACTAGAAGCTCTGCTCGAATCACTCGATTCGGCTCGGTCATATTTCCCGCCGACAGATGGCGTTGGTAAAAAAAAAAAAGACGAAAAAACCCCTTAATTTCACAAAGGAAAATGCTAGGACCGTTGACGCAGATCTCAAATGTCAAAGTTTTAGCCTAACAAAACGGAACTCTCGGCGGTTTCGGTCGTTGTTTTTCGGAAAACGACATTACCGCCGAAAAACCGATTCCGGGCTAGATGTTTTTTGAAAATACGATAGCCGGATAGATTCCGCAACTTTTAACACCAATAAAACATACGATTCTCATATAAAATACGTCAGGAGATGCTGACAAAACTCGAAATTTTCCGAAAAAAAATCATCAAAATACGCGCTCACAGATTCCATCGGAAGTTTAAATATTTGCTGGCCAGTTCAAATTAACACGTTTTTCATTCGGGGTAGGTACCTACTTATTTCGGTAGTATTGCAAATATGATGAAAAAAGCTAAGATTGCCGGAATCTAAGAAAATGCGCAGGTACCTACCTGAATGGGTACCTACACAACGAATTAGGTTTTAATGCAATAAATACTAAGGTAAGGTTGTTTCGATGATACAGAATAATTGAACGTTTTTTAAGTTAATTTTCACGTTCTGTGATGATTCTACTCAAATTCTATTATTTTATCATTACAGACCAGTTACATCACAAAACTGAAATAATTACAGAACTCGAACGGAACTTTATAGAACTGAAAATTTACTAGAAAAATTTAAAGAATTGTCAATTTTTTTTATTAATTATTTTTTTTTTATTTTTAAGTGTGTTCTATTTGAACATTGTTAAATAAATATGTATATATATATATACATATACATTACGCGTGTTCTAGGTAGGTACTTACTTGCGGGGACTTTTTTCATTTAAAAATCAAAACATGATATTGAATGAATTTTTTTGTAGTGAAAATTATTTTATGCTCAACAGCATAATGGCGTCGTTTTGGTGAAATATTACAACAAAGTACCTACTTAGTACTTACACTTGCAAAATGAAATACAATACAACTACAATAGTGAGCTCCGGCATAATGAAATTTTGCACTGCTAAACCGTGCAACCGATTGTTATTGTTAATGGACTATTTGTGCGTAAATAAATTAATTATATACAGCGGGTACCCGGCAAGCGTTGCGAGGCCACTTTAACTTCGGGGTCAACTAAACCGTAATGGTTCCCTACCAAGTCCCGGGAAACAACATTATAAAATTATGCACTTTATAAAATTACATACAACGGGTACCCGGCATGCGTTGCAAGGCCGCTTTAACCTCGGGGTCAATAAAACTGTAATGTTTCCATCCGAAGTCCTGGGAAACTACATTATAATGCAAGCGCCTGCACTATGTAACATTATATACTACGGGTACCCGGCATGCGTTCCAAGGCCACTTTAACCTCAGGGTCAACTAAACTCTAATGGTTCCATCCCAAGTCCCCGGAAACTACATTATAATGCAAGCGCCTGCACTATATAACATTATATACAACGGGTACCCGGCATGCGTTGCAAGGTCACTGTAACCTAGGGGTCAACTTTACTGTAATGGTTTCATCCAGATTCCCGGGAAATAAAATTTTAATGCAAGCGCCTGCAATTTATAACATAATATACAACGGGTACACGGCATGCGTTGCAAGGTCACTGTAACCCCGGGGTCAACTTAACTGTAATGGTTCCATCCCAATTCCCGGGAAATAACATTTTAAAGCAAGCGCCTGCACTATATAACATTATATACAACGGGTACCCGGTATGCGTTGCAAGGTCACTGTAACCTAGGGGTCAACTTTACTGTAATGGTTTCATCCCGATTCCCGGGAAATAAAATTTTAATGCAAGCGCCTGCAATTTATAACATAATATACAACGGTTACTCGGCATGCGTTGCAAGGTCACTGTAACCTCGGGGTCAACTTAACTGTAATGGTTCCATTCCAATTCCTGGGAAATTACATTTTAATGCAAGCGCTGCACTACATAACATTATATACAACGGGTACCCGGCATGCGTTGCAAGGTCACTGTAACCTCAGGTTTCTTCATATATTTAATTTAACACACACTCTTCCTCGCTTCATCCACGTTCACACGTCAAATCGCATAGTGTTTAAACCCGTCAGTTGCTTCTGCAACGGGCAAAACCAAGTATATATAGTATTGTTCACTTTGGGAAAGCTCTTTTTCCGCGCACTTTTTTGTTGACGCAAAAACGACCAGTACGCCCTTTGCGTTTCACCCACCTCAAGGTTCACTTTCGGTCGAAGCAAATTCAGACATGGAAGCTGGGAGTTTTTTTTTTTCGACAAAAAAAATATATACAGGGATTTATTCTCCGATACGAATCGGCGTCGAAAACTAGAAGCTCTACTCGAATCACTCGATTATATTTCCCGCCGACAGACGGCGTTTGAAAAAAAAAAATGACGAAAAAACCCGCTAATTTCACAAAGGAAAATGCTATATAGGACTATTGACATAGGTCAGGATCTCAGATGTCAAATTTTTAGCCTAACAAAACGGAACTCTCGGCGGTTTCGGTCGTTGTTTTTCGGAAAACGACATTACCGCCGAAAAACCGATTCCGGGCTAGATGTTTTTTTGAAAATACGATAGCCGGATAGATTCCGCAACTTTTAACACCAATAAAACATATGATTCTCATATAAAATACGTCAGGAGATGCTGACAAAACTCGAAATTTTCCGAAAAAAAATCATCAAAATACGCGCTCACAGATTCCATCGGAAGTTTAAATATTTGCTGGCCAGTTCAAATTAACACGTTTTTCATTCGGGGTAGGTACCTACTTATTTCGGTAGTATTGCAAATATGATGAAAAAAGCTAAGATTGCCGGAATCAAAGGAAATGCGCAGGTACCTACCTGAATGGGTACCTACACAACGAATTAGGTTTTAATGCAATAAATACTAAGGTAAGATTGTTTCGATGATACAGAATAATTGAACGTTTTTTAAGTTAATTTTCACGTTCTGTGATGGTTCTACTCAAATTCTATCGTTTTATCATTACAGACCAGTTACATCACAAAACTGAAATAATTACAGAACTCGAACGGAACTTTATAGAACTGAAAATTTACTAGAAAAATTTAAAGAATTGTCAATTTTTTTTATTAATTATTTTTTTTATTTTTAAGTGTGTTCTATGTGAACATTGTATATATATATACATTACGCGTGTTCTAGGTAGGTACTTACTTGCGGGGACTTTTTTCATTTAAAAATCAAAACATGATATTGAATGAATTTATTTGTAGTGAAAATTATTTTATGCTCAACAGCATAATGGCGTCGTTTTGGTGAAATATTACAACAAAGTACCTACTTAGTACTTACACTTGCAAAATGAAATACAATACAACTACAATAGTGAGCTCCGGCATAATGAAATTTTGCACTGCTAAACCGTGCAACCGATTGTTATTGTTAATGGACTATTTGTGCGTAAATAAATTAATTATATACAGCGGGTACCCGGCATGCGTTGCGAGGCCACTTTAACTTCGGTGTCAACTAAACCGTAATGGTTCCCTACCAAGTCCCGGGAAACAACATTATAAAATTATGCACTTTATAAAATTATATACAACGGGTACCCGGCATGCGTTGCAAGGCCGCTTTAACCTCGGGGTCAATAAAACTGTAATGTTTCCATCCGAAGTCCTGGGAAACTACATTATAATGCAAGCGCCTGCACTATGTAACATTATATACTACGGGTACCCGGCATGCGTTGCAAGGCCACTTTAACCTCAGGGTCAACTAAACTCTAATGGTTCCATCCCAAGTCCCCGGAAACTACATTATAATGCAAGCGCCTGCACTATATAACATTATATACAACGGGTACCCGGCATGCGTTGCAAGGTCACTGTAACCTAGGGGTCAACTTTACTGTAATGGTTTCATCCCAATTCCCGGGAAATAAAATTTTAATGCAAGCGCCTGCAATTTATAACATAATATACAACGGGTACACGGCATGCGTTGCAAGGTCACTGTAACCTCGGGGTCAACTTAACTGTAATGGTTCCATCCCAATTCCCGGGAAATAACATTTTAAAGCAAGCGCCTGCACTATATAATCCCGATTCCCGGGAAATAAAATTTTAATGCAAGCGCCTGCAATTTATAACATAATATACAACGGTTACTCGGCATGCGTTGCAAGGTCACTGTAACCTCGGGGTCAACTTAACTGTAATGGTTCCATTCCAATTCCTGGGAAATTACATTTTAATGCAAGCGCTGCACTACATAACATTATATACAACGGGTACCCGGCATGCGTTGCAAGGTCACTGTAACCTCAGGTTTCTTCATATATTTAATTTAACACACACTCTTCCTCGCTTCATCCACGTTCACACGTCAAATCGCATAGTGTTTAAACCCGTCAGTTGCTTCTGCAACGGGCAAAACCTAGTATATATATTAATGCACAGTTTTATCGACGACTCGCGTTCCGAAAATCGACCTCCTTGCCCTTGCGTTTCAACCACCTTAAGGTTCGCTTTCGCTTAAGGACAAAAATTCAGCCACGAAAATTAAGACACGAAATGGGGAGGTTTTTGTTTTCGACAAAATAAAATATATATAGAGATTTATTATCTGATACGAATCAGCGGCGAACACTAGAACTTCTAATTAAATCACTCAATTCGGCTAGGTTCTATTTCCTGCCGACAGATAGCGTTTCAAAAAAAAAAAGTGTCAAAAAAGGCGTTTGTTTCAATACCATTTTTCCTTTATACGGGAATATTGAGTCAGGTCAGGATCTTAGATGTCAAATATTTAGCCTAACAAAACGGAACTCTCAGCGGTTTCGGTTGTCGTTTTGCCGAAAACGTCATTGCCGCTGAAAAACCAATTCCGGGTTAGATGTTTTAAAAAAAATTGATAGCCGGAAAGATTCCGCAACTTTTAACACCAATTATACATGCCCATCCCATGTAAAAATGTTCAGGAGAAGATGCCAAAACTCGAAGTTTTCCAAAAAAAATCACCAAAACACGTGCTTAGACGTTTCTTCAGAAGTGTAAATTTTACTGGCCAGGTAAATTCAAATGTAATTCATTGCTGAGTAGGTACTTATTTCGGTAGTATTGCAAATATGATGAAAAATCAAAAAGATTGCAGGAATTTTTAAGGAAATGCGCAGGTACCTACGCGAATAGGTAGCTTCACAATGTATTAGGTTTAAATGCAATACTAAGGTAAGGTTGTTTCGATGATATTGAACAATTAAACTTTTTTTTTAAAGTTAATTTTCAGGTTCTGTGTTGGTTCTATTCAAGTTCTGTTTTTTATCATTATAGGCCAGTTACATCACAAATCTGAAATAATTACAAAACTTTCCAAAACAGAAAATTTACTAGAAAAATTTGAAGATTTTTTTTTAAATAACCCAGGCTTATTATTTTATTTATTTTGAAATGTGTTGATTATTTATGAATGAAGCATGGTTCTATTTGGACATTGTTAAATAATAATAAAAAATATATAACGTGTGTTCTAGGTAGGTACTTACTAGCAGGGGCTTTTTTCCTTTAAAAATCAAAACATGATATTGAATAAATTTATTTGTAGTAGGTATTGCAAATTTTATGAAAAAAGCAAAAAGATTGACGGAAATTCTTAAGTATGTAGCTACACAATTAATTCGGTTATAATGCAATACAACGCGTACCTGGCATGCGTTGCAAGTCCACTGTAACCTCGGGGTCAACTTAACTGTAATAGTTCCATCGCAAGTCCCGGGAAACTACATTATAATGCAAGCGCCTGCTCTATATAACATTATATACAACGGGTACCCGGCATGCGTTGCAAGGCCACTCTAACCTCGGGGTCAATTAAACTGTTATGGTTCCATCCCAAGCCCCGGAAAACTACATTATAATGCAAGCGCCTGAAACTATAAAACTTTATATACAACGGGTACCCGGCATGCGTTGCAAAGTCACTGTAACCTCGGGGTCATCTTAACTGTAATGGTTCCATTCCAAGTCCAGGGAAACTACATTATAATGCAATCGCCTGCACTATATAACATTATATACAACGGGTACCCGGCATGCGTTGCAAGGTCACTTTAACCTCGGGGTCAATTAAACTGTAATGGTTCCATCCTAAGTTCCGGGAAACCACATTATAATGCAAGCGCCTGCACTATATAACATAATATACAACGAGTACCCGGCATGCGCTGCAAGCCCACTTTAACCTCGGCTCAACTAAACTGTAATGGTTCCATCCCAAGTCCCGGGAAACTACATTATAATGCAAGCGCCTGCACTATGTTACATTACATACAACGGGTACCCGGCATGCGTTGCAATATCAATGTAATCTCGGGTTCAACTTAAATGTAATGGTTACATCCAAGTCCCGGGAAACAACATTATAATGCAAGCGCCTTCACTATACAACATTATATATAACGGGTACCCGGCATTAGTTAGATGAAGTTTTACTTCAGTCGTGTGGTCTAAAGCAGTGTTCCGCAAAGTGTGCTCCGCGGCACACTGGTGTGCCGTGGCCATTTTTAAGTGTGCCGCGAGTCCCGCGTCACTTCTCACAAAGTGCTCTGTAAATCGGTCTTTACTTTTCTGTGCGGCACGGCGGCCGGAGGTGGCGTGGGTGGGACTCGATCGCTGCGAAGTTTCGCTACATTATCACGTGTGCTACACTACATAAGTGGGGTGCTATTGCTACATTATCACGTGATTGCGCACGAGCTATCGGGGTGCATGCGCGTGACAACATAACATTACGAATTACGACGGCGACGTTGCGCCCGCTTGTTTAGTAGTCATTCGTTAATGCTAGTGTTTGGTTGTGTCGTCGCGAACTTAATTGACTTTTTTAATTGCAAAAAAATATCCCATATTACGTGTATATAATGGATAAATTCGTTAAACGTACCGCAAGTTTGTCAAGTGAAACTAATGATTCCCAAAAAGAAGCAGAGTCAATGAAGAAAAAACCTAAGCTTTTTGATCGGAAATACGACGAGAGCTATGTGCGTTATGACTTTATATATTGCGATGACGAATCGTTCCCAATCCCAAAATGTCTTGTTTTTGGAGAAACTTTGGCTAATAATTCGATGGTGCCCAGTAAACTTTCACGACATTTAACAACTAAACACCCATCGGTGGCTCACAAAGATAAAGCCTTCTTTCAACGTATGAAAGACCAGTCCAAAAAACAGGTAACTCTCATGAGTTCGTCTTTCAATACATCAAGCAAAGCGCAAAAAGCAAGCTACGTGATCGCTAATATGCTGGTTAAATCGAAGAAACCTCATTCTCTCGCTGAAACTTTAATTTTACCTGTCTGCAAAGAAATTGTCAAAATTATGATTAGCCAAGAAGCCGCTAAGGAAATCAAAAAAATACCTGCGTCAGCAGATACGATCTCAAGTCGCATTAATGAAATATACACCGACATTCAATCAACGTTAATTGAAAAATTAAGGCTAAGTGGAGTTTTCGCGCTACAAGTCGACGAGTCTACTGATATCAGTGGTCACTCGCATCTCATCACAAATGTGAGGTACACGGATGGATATGAAATAAAAGAGGAGTTTTTATTTTGTCTGCCACTACCTGGTTATACCACCGGAGAAGAAATATTCAGAGTAACAAACCAGTACTTCAGTGAACATAATTTGGAATGGCGCAACTGCTTAAGCATTTGCACAGACGGAGCAGCAGCTATGACAGGAAAAATTAGGGGATTTATAACCAGGGCTTCTGAAAAAAATCCTAATATTAAAAATTTACATTGCTTTTTACACAGAGAGGCACTGATGACGAAGTCTCTGCCTGATGAATTGTTGTCTGTCTTACAAGAAGTCGTCAAAATTGTCAATTACATCAAGTCGCGACCGCTGAACTCTCGTCTGTTTAATGCATTGTGTCAGGAAATGGGAGCAGATCATCAGTCACTTCTGTTTCATACAGAAGTACGATGGCTTTCTCGCGGAAAAGTGCTTTCTCGGATGTACGAGCTGAAAAATGAGACCCAGACATTTCTAGAAACCCAGGGTTCAGACTTTGCTTCTCTATTTAAAAAAGAAGAAAGGGTAGCAAAACTTGCATATCTGGCGGACATATTCGCTCAATTAAATGAGCTGAACAAAAAAATGCAAGGAAGAAATTGTAACATTTTAACGTCTTCGGACAAGATTGAAAGCTTTCGCGCTAAGTTGGTGCTATGGACCAGCCACGCTACCAATGGTAGTAACGAAATGTTTCCAAATGTCTTGGCTGCCGATTCAGAAAAAAAAGTGCAGGCTTTGATAGTGAAACACTTGGAGCTGTTAGCAGAAAAAATGGCTCAATATTTTCCTAAGTGTGACCTGCAACCTATGGACTGGGTAAGAAATCCATTTTCGGAAAGCATTTCCCTTGGACATTTACCAATAAACGAGCAGGAAGAATTCATGGAGCTTAAAACTAATCGGACACTAAAATTAAAATTTTCTGAAACAGAGTTAGCACATTTTTGGCTGCACGTAAAAAATGAGTATCCACTGCTGTCAAAGCGAGCTATTGCAATTCTATTAAAATTTGCCACGACCTATTTATGCGAATTGGGGTTTTCAATTCTCACTACGATAAAGTCAAAAAAAAGAGAACGCCTCAGGACAATCGACGAAGAGATGCGAGCAGCGTTATCAACGATTGTTCCAAATTTTGATCGTCTGTGTTCAGTTAAACAGAATCACATTTCGCATTAAACATCTTTTCATGTTATATTGATTTTAATAATAAATATTAATAAAATATTGTTTTTGGTAAATTTTGGTTCGGAGTGGCCACGCTTATTACGAATAATTTTTAGAAAAAAAACTTTAGATATGCCGTAATTACTATAAAAGGAAACTTTTTGGCTTGGTGGCGGCGGAAAAAGATGCATTTTAATTATCAATTGCGTAAAATTAAAATTCACTTCTCGAACCGATTCGGTGACAGTTCGCGGTCATTCTGTCACTGTTATGTGATAAATATCAATCATAATTACACAAACCCGGCTAGACAAACCTTGCTTTGCCAAACAAACCATTCAAAACCTGGGATGTTTTTTTTAAATTATGATGACATGCAGCTTTCGTAGTTTTACCTCAAAGTTCGCCGTTATTCGTAATAAGCCTAGCCAATCCTATCCAAAATTTACCTTGTTTTTTTTTCTTTGGTTTACCGTTAAAATGTCTTGATTAGTTAGGTGTACCGTGAACATAAAAAGTTTGCGGAACACTGGTCTAAAGCACACTTTTTTAAAGTTAATTTTCACGTTCTGTGTTAGTTCTTCTTCGATTGCGATGAAACTTTGGGGACTTGGTGTGCGCATCCCTTCGACTCTTTCTGTATAAAATGGTGAGCTCTGGCTTCATGAAATTATGCATTGCTAAACCATTTATCCGATTGCGATGAAACTTTGGGGATTTGATGTGCGCATGCCGGCGATGGTTTCTATGTATAAAAGTGAGCTCTGGCATCATGAAATTATGCATTGCTACTGCTACACCATTTAACCGATTGCGATGAAAATTTGATATTTAACCGATCGATATTTCACTTCATCCACGTTCACACGTCAAATCGCATAGTGTTTTAACCCGTTAGTTGCCTCTGCAACGGGCAAAAGCTAGTTTGTTTTATTGTATTATCCTTAAAAGACATTTATATTGTACTATGTTCTTGTCCACACTGTTTTCCTGCTGACAAGCTACTTGCAGTAGCTTTGCAGGTATAATGTAAACATGAAAAAAATCCACTTTCTGTAATAATTTTTTTTTTTTTAAATATATTATGAATCCAGAGTTTCCCCGACCGCAATTTGAATAAAAAATTTGAAACTTTCGAATTTTTTGGTAATTATTTTTACATGAAATGACAAAAAAGTAAGTTGATATTGTTTATAATACATTTGCCTAGGATATCATCGGCTATTTCCACAACAGTTCCGATAGTTGCCACTCTTCTGAGGTACTATTTAACAGTTATCTGTAGAGACATCTCAAAACTACATATAAATACCTACACTAACGACAACTGTATGTTGATGTATGTTGAAACGACATATTATATGATAAAACTAACTTGTTATAGCCGAAGCCATCATGAGCCCCGCCCCCTGTGCCTCGTCAAACTTCTGTTCCAGGGCAGACATCTTGTTGGCGGGGAGTTCCATCTTTCGCAGGTCTGTACGCAGCCTCTCACCTGCACAAATAAACAAATACAATGTTATTAAAGAATCAGCGCAAAATATTATTTTAAAGTCAATTTTTAAAAGATCATCAAAACTAAGCTTTCTTCAGATTTTTAACTAACCAACTATGGACAAGATACACATAA
Organism: Limnephilus marmoratus; assembly: GCA_917880885.1. Lineage (NCBI taxonomy): Eukaryota > Metazoa > Arthropoda > Insecta > Trichoptera > Limnephilidae > Limnephilus > Limnephilus marmoratus. The sequence continues at coordinate 33,711,941 of OU862932.1, forward strand.
GGCATCATGAACACACTCCAAGTACAGTATAACCAGGCACATTTTCTGTATCGCAGATGTTCGCTGAAGAAAGGGAGTATGGGTTCGCTGCTTTGATGCACCAGAGTAGCCGTGACGAGTCAGCGCTACCGGAGATCGGAAAACACTCTGGTGCAAGGCGCGCCCCTACACCACAGATGAAGACCCATCCGCTACAAAGACATAGAAAAGCCTTACCCCTTAAACTAGGGCAACCCTACTAAGTCACCAAACGTAGCGAACCACTTGGGGTGACCTATGGCAAAGGTGTTGGTTATCCAATTAATGTTTTCCAGAGCGGTGGTGCCCATATTCGTCTTCCAATTTGTGATATAGTATAATTTGGGAATGGGTACCGCCGCCCCGGGAACCTTTATTGGATAACCAACACCTCTGCCATAGGTCACCCCAAGTGGTTTGCTACATTTGGTGACTTAGCAGGGGTGCCCGGGTTCATGGGGTGAGGTTTGTCTAGGTCTTGGAGGCGGATGACCAGGACACACTGAACCCCAGATTTCCACCCTCTCCTTAAACCCTTTTCCTTCCCAGAACTCTCCTCTCCTTCCATTCCTTAAAAAAAAACCCTGCACACAGCATCCCCAAAGATGGCATAGGCCCTGAGGGAAATTATTTTCCTTAGGGTCTCCTGCGTGGAGCTCATGTAAAAAAAAAAATAATGTTGGTGATATTTCGGTAAAAAAGGGATGTCATCATCATCATAATCATTGGCGCTACAATCCCTGCCGCCAATTCTGGTCATCTCTTGGAAATGCTCCTAATTTAGGCCAGTCATAATTTAGATTGTAAAATATAGGTATGTAGGTAGTTATTATTAGTTACTGTTTAAAGTGAATTTATTAAAACTTACCAAAGTGTTTGTACATCTCCAGCAGAGTCTCCGAGGCCTGATCCCTGACATTGGCGTTTGGATCTCCCAGGAGTGCAGCAATGGCAGGAGTTACCGCCTTTAGTTGAAGTTCTGCGCTGCCTTGTCTGCAACACAAAAACAACAAGTTAATTTTGATTGACTTGTTTTAAATTTGAAACTATAACCTTTTTCGTACAAAACTTAATTTTGGATTAATATATATTCAATCAAACTGAATAAATTGATTTTTGATTCAAAAGATTAGTAAGCACCTAGTATGAATATGATCAATTTTATTAATTTATGTTTAATATTAAAAGGAGATCATTAAAAAATACGATTTTTCAAGATATTAGAGGCGACTTTGGCGATCATTTGTGAGTTAACCCCTCAAGCTTCAACCATGTTTTGCCAGTAGGTCAAAATATTTTGGCTTTGCAATGAAATCCAAAAAAATAGAATATTTCTGAATGCATCCGTAAACTAAAAACTGTTTTTGAAAGATGATGAAATACACTTTAAAATTTTATAATTCGAAATAAACAAATTTTTTAAATATTAAAATTTTAATGTAAACATAGAAATGTTTAAAAAATGGCTCACCTTATGTTTTTTCTAACTAAAATTACTGATAAAGAAAAAAATAAAAACGCAAACATACTTTATTAGGCAACTTTATTATAAACGTCGTCGACTCACTTTTGTATCGTTTCGTGTAAAAATAATTAATAAAAAATTGCCAAATTTTCATAATTGTTTTTTTTAATAGCCTTAAACTTTGGAATCATAAAGGTGAACATTTTAATTATTTATTAGTTAACTTTTAGATTTGAATATAAAGCGTCGTGTTTTCTCTTTGTAACACCGTTCGGCATTTCTAACCATTATAGCAAGGGAGACACAATGATTTCTGTGAGACCTATACAACGTGTCCGGAAACTCGTAGTACAAGAGGGAAACTGGTGAATCTACATCACGTAGAGAACCCAAAAAACTTATTTTTTTCGATCTAAGCATTTCGATTTTAATATTATTTTTTTTCTATTTTTCCATTTTTTCGGCAAAAAAATTTTAAATTTAAATTCGGTTAAAAAAATTTTTGAGCCCGGTTTACCCTTCGTTGCATTTTATAAGACATTACACAGCTGAAATCAACCCCCTAGTGAAAATTTTTTTCAAATTTAACCTAAAAAATTCCAACTTCGGACCCGATTTACTCGAAAACGAAAGCTCAAATCAAAAAAAGTTAAACCACAAAATCGACTCCAAATGTGATGTGGATTCTCCAGTTTCCCGCTTGTACTACGACACCTTGTATTTCCGGACACCTTGTATAAGTTGTTCCGAAAAACTAACAACTGAAGGGTTAACTCACGAAGTTGCTTCCAAAATTATGAAATTTTTTATTCTTTAATTGCCTATGTTTTATAATTTAAAACACAAGTAAATAAAATAGCTACTATTCACATTTTTATTAAAAAATAAATTATTCAGTTCGGTTGAGCATTTTGGCCTGAAATCCAAAACTAAGTTTCGTATGAAAATGCTCGCACAGCCATACCTCTTAATAAAAGGCCAAATATATTCATAATGAAATGTAATTAAAATACATTTATTTGTTCACCTTAAGAGATAATAAGTTAGGTGAACAACATAAATATTATATCACAACCTTCCTCTTTGCCATCTCTTTCCCTTTCCACTCCATTCATACTCACAGCATACCCTAATTGGAGATGATTGAGACTCGTATTGTCCATTAATTCATAAAGTATTATGCACTCACTGGTTGAGGGCCTCACGCAAGGAGCGCAGTGCCTCCTCGCGCATGTTGGCGTTCTTGTGGCGGAAAGCGGCGCCGAGGCGCGACAGCAGCTGCGGGCCGGCCAGGGAGCCGCTGGACCACAGGGCTGAAAGAGCCGCGCGTGCCGCCCCACGCACCACCTCCTTGGAGTCGCCCAGTCTGGAAGCAAAACGGAAGAATGCTTTAGAGTGGGTATTTCAGTACACTCAGGAATGATAAAAGTTAGGATTAGTACCAGATCGATGAATGTAAATATTTCTTAAGCCGAGCTTGAAAAGCAAATGATATACCGGCCCTTAGTGAAGGCAAAACCCCATTAGCGGCACAGGTGGAGGGGCGCAATAGGTGCGTAGTCTGCATAAACAGTTGTACACTAATGCGTTATAGAGAGTACAAATGTAGAACACATCATAACGGTACAACTAACCCCTCCGATTTTTCGCAAATATGCACTTTTAATGTCTCAAACGAAATGTCAGTTTTACGAAAACTTTGTGTTATTACCGCCTCACAATTAAAGCTCTTTAAATGAAACATTTCTGAACATAGCCGAATACTAAAAAACTGTTTTAGAAAGGTTACGAAATAAGCTTTCAAATTGTTAGATTACAAATAAATATTAACATTTGTAAATATTAAAATTTAGAATGCAAACATAAAAAAAAATGTTAAAATGACTCAAGTGATGTTTTTATGTGAAAACGGTACTAAAATCACGGATTATGTAAAAAAAAACAATACTTTTTTTTTCAATTATTTCTGGCTTTCACCCTTCAAGGTGTTCTAGGCCATCATTTAAAATTACAGAGAAAGGAAAGGTGAAATTATATATTAATTTAATTTATTCTATTGTATAAATGTATAATAAACAATTTTGTCACCTCACTTTTTTATCATTTCATATAAAAATATTTAATAAAAATTAACAATGTCGAGCGGCCCGTAGGCGATTTGGCGGGTAAAATATGTGTCAACCGCGAGTCTGACAGAATAGGTCTATTTATGTATTTCTATGGACAACTTGATAGGGATGTACAGCTTGATCCACTATCGACCTTTTTTTTGTTTTAGGGATGTCACTAAAACAATAACAGAGTTACAACGATTTCTGTGGATACACGCGTTGACGTATAAACACGCTTATTGTACTTGACTGTTATCGTCATTTTAACACGTATATCTGCTTACGTTGCTGACCGGTTAATGGTAAAAAAATATACATATACAAGGTGGTGCAAAAGTCATCAGTCATCACCCTATCAGAAGATGCCATAATTTTTGCAAATTTTTGGCAAATGTCATTTCTACTTTAACACGTGTGAAGTAAACAGATACAAAATACATGTCAACAAGACATGAACGCTATACTCCTCAAGAATGCGGAAAAATTTGAAAAAACGCATTTCTGGATCGCCTAATTTCTCATTTTGGTGATTTGCACTGGCTGGCAAGATCGTCCGATTTGACAGTTTCATGCTTCTTTTTGTGGGGTTTCTTGAAGTCACGAGTCTACGTCAATAAGCCTCAGACTCTTGAAGCTCTCAAATAGAATATCCGTCAAGAATGCAAGAACCTATCGCTGAAAGTACTGGAAAGAGTGATGGAAATTGCCATAAATTGGGCCTGTTCTGGCGGCGGCCTCTTGGCCGATATCATTTAATGGGAAATAATTAAGAAATCAAATAAACAGAATTCAAAAGCAGAACCAAAATTTTTCGTTCATAAAAAAATTACAGCCAAAGAACAATCGGGTGACAACTTTTGCGCTACCTTATATAAACAAGTACACAATGGTAATAAAAGTAAGCACATAACATATCATGGGGTAATTACTACATCTAGGTCACTCTGAAATCAAAGTTTTTGAGTTACACAACAAAAGCACAAATCTATTTCCTCTTCTATGAATCCTATAAACAGAAAAGTCTTAACGCATTAGAATCGTTAACTTATTTGAAAATGTTTTTTGTTAATATCTCCAAAATATGGTATATTTTTGCAAATAAATTGATTAGCCATTTTCTTATTTCCAAAACATGAGTATTAGGGATCCCAACACATCAATCCACGATCTAACAATACTTATCAGTATTAATATACAACAACCGATTTATCAGATTGATTACCATCTTATAATTCAATTTCTCAACAAAGCAGATTTCAGAGTTAGGGAACGTACCCATTCTACGTGACCCACTTTTTGTCAGATTCATTTATTAACGGATCACAGAAAGGGAGACGGCCATGCCACCTCCCCGCTCCGCACAACTTGATTTGTTCTCCTTTTCCTGATGGGCGGGTCTATCAATTTGGATATCTATGAATGCGGCTTAGGTCCGTGAGGAATGGAGGAGACTGGTTCATCAGAACAATGACTCAAGAAGAATTCTATCTATATATCTATATAAATAAAAATGAATCGCCGAAATGTATGTACGTGCATAACTTCCGAACGATTGCACCAAATTGAATAATTCTTTTTTGTTGTGTTCATTATTGACAGCACAAGGTTTGTATAAAACTACTGGTGAGCTCTGGCATTATGAAATTTGTATAAAAATGAACCGCCGAAATGTATGTATGCGCATAACTTCCGAACGAATGCAATAAATTGGATAATTCTTTTTTTGTTGTGTTCGTTATTGTCTGGTGAGCTCTCGCATTATGAAATTTGTAAAAACAAATTGTAATAAGTGGTACGCAAGCTGTTTGAAAACTAAATGTACCGGGAATTAATTTATGGAACGTGGGAAAGGGGGGGAGGGGAACAGGGAGCGGGAAGAGGAACCTGGGAGGGGGAAGGGAACTCAGGAGGGGGGTTTGCGGGACGGGGGAAGGGGGGGAGTGGAGTGGGAAGGGGGAAGGTGGAGGAGTCAGAGTGGAGACGCGAGAGGGGAAGAGGACGTGGGAGAGGAATGGGGGGGGGCGGAGGGGGAAAGGGACGAATGGGAAAAGACACGCAGGAAAAACAATTTCTTTATTAAATGGCATAGCAACGCATGCCGGGTACTAGCTAGTTTGCAATATTTAACAACTTTTCTAACTATCATTTTATATTTAAATTCATCTTGATTCATTTCCTTCTGTGGACTCTTTTACTTTCAATTTCACGACTGTGTCACATTTTATCTTCATTTTTATACAACAAAATTGTCTTTGTATCATTTTGTCTACGCTTTCACGACAAGCAAAAGTGTCAAGTCATGTAACCTGTTGTGATTAATTCCTTGCTAAAAGTCAACCATTCCATTTCTAAAAGCCTTACAGCCAGCATCTAAAAACATTGTTATGTTACACATGAACACGACGCGCAGCTGGCTGGAAACAGGCGGCCGGTAACTAAGCCAACCCAAAATGGCCGATGACCTACCGCGTACTAAGAAAAGCTCCGACACGACCATGACACTCCTAGCTGAACCTGTCGCTTCATCCGCGATAGCCGTGGCATTCCACAACCACAAGGCAGGCGCTGACCCCTTCATGTGGGTCAAGTTAACCTAATTCCCCTTGTGCCTTGCCCTCGTAGCTTTACGCCCCTAACCAACGGAGCCAGAGCCTGAGAGAGTTTTAGCCGCATTGTTACTAATCAGATAGGATACAGAGACTCTCTGTTTTACTATTGCATCATTTGTGTATGTTATCTCCTAGGGCCGCTCTCCGGCGTTTGTTCAATAAATGGTATCTCTCTAACACCCTAGTTTCATTGCTTTGGTCCGACCTGCTCAGGTAACCTAAATTTCAGAGAGGTAAGTCAATAGGTGATCCACGCCTTGAATGCGAGTCACAGTTTTCTACCACGCGAGGGCTAGCTGAGGTAAAAAGGTGTTGATTCTATGTTCTGCCACGTGGACCCTTGCGGTCCACATTCTAACCCATATTAAATTAACCTAACACTGGGTCCAAGTGGGTTACCTAACAACATCTCAACTTTATTGCAAGTTCATCTGAATTATTTATATGAAATTAAGCAATAAACAAAGAATCTAACACAAGTGTTAGATACTGTGCAAAAACCCATTGTTTTGGAAGACGAAAGAAGTCAACATTGGAGCTCGATTTGTACCTGACTCCAGACCTCCGGAGACCTTCAAGGGACCGTACAATTACTAAGGATAATCTACATATCTTTGTATTGTATCCAGTAAATCAGTTATCTTTGATGTTAACCCTTCCCTAATATGTGATTGAAAAAGCAACATCTTGGACAGTGCCTTTCAATAAATTACTGAATATGGGATAAAGGTGAGTTTACCTATCGATGACGTGAGGCAGCACTGTGGGCGTGTAGGTGCCAAAATCTGAGCCCATCCGAGATATAAGCGCCGTGAGCACCTCCAGACCATTTTGGGAAACCTGGAAACAAAGGAAAATATAGATTAATAACAAGCTCAAACCAAGTTTAAACTACACATAAAGCAAGAAATAGTAGTAATAAGAGGCAATAATAATGGATTTCTTAAAACTCTAATTAGATTCCAAATAAAATCAGAATGGTAATAATTTCATTGCACTAAAATCATCTGGTGAATAAAAAAAATTAAAACCAACTATTTACTTGTATATTATGAAGAAAAAAAAAATTATTAGAACAACTCTCTTATTTATAACGTTTACAAGAAGAAAATTTTCTTTCTTTCTTCTTCAATGATAAAAAAATATTTATAAATGAAACAATTTAAGAATAATGAAATAATTTTACTTTGTATAAACCACTTATTTGATGTGCAAATCTGACCGGTTTCGGAACAAACGTTCCTTCGTCAGGGAAAGCTTATACTATAATGGATAACCACAAAGTAATAGCTACATTCAAAAATAAAAAATAAACAAAAAAAAAATAAAAAATAAAAAAAAAAAAAAATTAAAAAAAAATAAAAATAAGAAACAATTTAACTTTGTTTGAACCACTTGTATATTTGAGTAAATCTGACCGGTTTCAGAACGACCGTTCCTTCTTCAGGGCAAATGTATACTGATTTGACAGTTTTGAAATATGGATGGGAACAATGTATTATTATGGTAGGGGTGGAGCCGTTGCTAGGTATTAATGAAGAGTGGGTGGGTAGGGGAACATATCCATGATTGGAAAAACTGTCAAATCAGTATACATTTGCCCTGAAGAAGGAACGGTCATTCTGAAACCGGTCGGATTTACTCAAATATAAAAGTGGTTCAAACAAAGTTAAATTGTTTCATTTATCTATAATGGATAACCACAAAGTTATAGTTTGTTGTTTAGTTCTGTTAAGATTATTCTGAATGAGGTTGTCTTTTTTTATGAAAATGTAATATTACAGTTAATAACATCAGTAAAATAAGTTTTTCCATGTCGCTTATGTTATATTGTGAAGTTCAGATACATTTTTAGATTTTCACAGCGAAGAGTATTTTTGTTATTTGTTTCTGGGGTGTTATGCCGTGTTGCGCTACCTCCTTCTTTATCCAACGTTATAGCGTCCATCACACATCTGCCCTGATGATGGACACTGTAACGCTGTCCGAAACGTTGGCTAAAGAAGGAGGTAACGCAACACGGCATAACACCCTAAAAACAAATAATGAAAATGTCATTGTGGACTTCAGTAAAATGTACACAATCGTGTCTCGTGACGTCACACAATACACAATGTTAGTGCTGCAGTACTGTTGCACCAATTATTGAATTAATGTGTCTTGACATCACATGCTTATTGGCCGTCCCCAAATATCAACATTTTAACGTCTTATATCTTCGCGGCGGATGTGTCTGCCCACCAACTGCGTGGCAGGCGAAATCAGGAGAGACTGATTGCGGGAGACCTTTTGACCTCTCCATCAAGAATCTCTCGGAATATCGACTTACACTGCAGTGGGAGATGAATTCATACAGCCGTCCCACATATCTTTTCCATCCCAGAACTTCCATTCCTTCCTTTCCTAAAAAGACCCCTCCGCACAGCATCCCCAAAGATGACATGCCCTGACTATTTCGGAATGTACGGTTTTTTTCAATCAATAATTAATCATGTAAGAAAATATTAAAATTACCCTTTTTTAAATTTTTATTTAAATCAAATTTAATAATCTTATTATCAAGTTATGCAAACATTTTAGTTTGTATTTTTGTTACAGCTGTTTCGGCTCACAAGGCCATTTTCAAACGGTGGTTAATTCACTTTGAGACAACTTATTTATACAGCTTTTATCTGATTCGAAATTAAAATGATACTTTTAGTATAATGATCAGAATCATAAAAATAAACTTTAAATCATCCACATATTTTACACGGTATTCATAGTTTGTGAAAATTCCCCATTGTTGGATGAACTTGAGATTTGTAAAGGGTATGGATCACATTTCTAGTGATTAGCTATTCGGTGTCTGTATCCCAAACAACACACTAATCAAAAAAAAATCTGTCTCACCAGATTGCATACAGTATTTTTTTGCTTTAATTAGCACAGATAAAACCCTCAAGGCCACTTCCTATATATGTTATGACAGGGGCAGTCATGGGCAATTAGTTACAATTATTATAATTTTGTATCTGGGACGGTTCGATGCCACTCCTAGTTACATCTTCATAGGCAGAATCGTTATTATTATAAGTATCATTGTTTATGAGCGCATCGGTGACTAAAGGACTGTGTTACGTGAGTTGTCTAGTTTGTATTGTTAGATGAAGGACATTGATATTTGCTAAATTAGGCAAAAAAAAACGAGTGTGCTTTAGACCAGGACTTCCCAACCAGGGGGGCGTAGAGAAATGTCAGGGGGGGGCGTATTAGGTTTTAACTATAACTATATCAAAGACTGAACCCAGAATCGACCAACTGGGACAGAGCATGCAAGCTAAAATATCTCATTAGTACTTTAAAAGTTTTTATTTATTGGTTCTAAAATTACTTTGAAAGTTGTTAGACATTATCTAATTATAAAAATATAATTTAAATAAATAAAATAAAAAATAATAGAATAATATGTATAAATAAAAGTAAGATATGTAAATGTAAAAGTAATTAATGATTAAAAGTGTTCCTACTCTTCTATTAAAGATCCATAAAAAATCAATATATTGTATCTGTATTGTACCTATTTGAAATTCAAATAAATCATTTCATTAATATAAAAAAATGTGTTTCTTGTTTTTGTTGAAACTTAATTAAGGGAGGCATGAAAATATTTTTTTTTTGGTTCCGGGAGGCTCGGCGAAATAAAGGTTGGGAAACACTGCTTTAGACCACACAACTGAAGTAAAACTTCTGCTCCATCTATATGATAGGAAGAGAGAAAGAAAATGTGCGCGCGCACTGCTCTCTCTTGCTCCTGCAGTGTGTTACAGACAATAGGCCTGCACTGTGTAACGTAACTGGCTATGAGAAAAAGAGAGAAAGAAAATGTGTGCTCGCACCTCTCTCTCTCGTGACCCTACAGTAATATGCAAAGCATAAATCTCTCTCTTTGTATCTTCACTAACTTATATCTCCCTCTCAACTACCGTTCGCCACGCTTTTCGTAATGCTCTCGTCACGCATTCGCCAGCTTACTCTCCAAGTCAAGCGTGCATAAAGAAGTTTTACTTCAAAAATCAAAAATACTAATTTCGGTTATGTAATGTAAACATGTAGTTGTGTAACTCTATTTCAATGAACTCAACTCGGATTTGCTTTGAATTTAAGTGTCGTCTTCAAAATTGTAACTAATTATGTGAAAAATTTTAAATTTAATTTTATATTTTAAGACAGTCGTTCTTACCCTGGGTTCGATCGAACCCCAGGGGTTCGGTGAGTCAGTCTCGTGGGTTCAGCGGAGGTCAAGACACACCCTTATGTTTTATGTAGACATACACATTTTATTTTTCCAATTAGGAAGGGTTCGGTGAATGCGCATATGAAACTGGTGGGGATCAATACCTCCAACAAGCTTAAGAACCACTGTTTTAAGAGGAAACCCAGAAAACCTCCCACAATTTGGGAGGCGGATATGGGTACCCCCGCCCCGGGAACCATTTATTGGACAACCAACACCCCTGCCACAGGTCACCCCAAGTGGTTCGCTACGTTTGGTGACTTAGCATGGGTGCCCGGGTTCATGGGATGAGGTTTGTCTAGGTCTTGGTGGCGGATACGTTTGCCCAACCACTGAGACTGACAGACTGAGGAGACTGATTGAGGGAGGCCGTTTGACGTCTCCAGCCGGATTCTCCCGACCCTTCGCCTTGCACCGCAGTGTGAGGAATAGATTCATACGTCCGTCACTACTGGCCACACTGACCCCCAGATTCTCCTACCCACCCCTCATACCTTTTTCCTTCCCATATCTTCTTCTCCTTCCTTTCCCTTAAAAAACCCTCCACACAGCATCCTCAAAGATGACATAGGCCCCTAGGGAAATTGTTTTCCTCGGTGCCTCCTGTGTGGAGCTAATGTAAAAAAAAAAAAAAATCGCCCATAAATTTGAACATTAGGTATTTTACCAAACTGTTACTGTTGCTGTCACTGTCACTCTTACTCCCCAGAATACTGAGAGAACGGGACAACTGGAACTCGGGCTGATAGAATCTAAATAAAATTATCAAAATCGAGCTTTTATATTCCCAAAACTTTTCTCCTCCAAAACTGGACATGTGTTATTTCACAATTCATTAATTAAAAATAATATATAATATAATTGCGGCACGTTTCAGAGTGTAATATACTCTCAGTATCACCCTGGTGTAAAGCCACCATTCAGAATTGAAACGTTGCTTGAAATTGCTTTAGCCATGTTTGGTGACTAGATCTAAATAGCCAGTTACTTCCCCACCTTCCTCTTCTCCATCTCTTTCCCCTCCCCACTACCTTTAGCCTCACCAGGGGATGAACATATAACTGGGGATGCCATACTCTCACTGGCTCCAGGCGGTTGGGAGCAGTCGGGACTCTTGTGCGGTATTCACATAAAAAATATAAAATGAGAATCATATTATTCCCATGAAAACGAGCCACTTGTGGTATGTGAGAATAAGATATATAAAAAATATAGAAAAAAAAGGAAAATTTTGCTAAGTAGATAATTAGGGGCCATCCATAAATTACGTTACACCTTAAGGGGGGGGGGAGTAGAGAAATATGACATTGTATGACAAGGGGTATGGGGGGGTCATCAGCTCTGTGACGTCACATGTAAAAATCTAAATTATTAAAACGCAAAACTTTTTTTGATGTAAAATTGCAAAATAGGGGGGGGGGTCTCACAAATGTGACGATGTGTGACAGAAATGGGGGGGGGGGGGGTTAAAATATCATGAAATTCGTGAGACGTAATTTATGAATGGCCCATTATTGTAATTAATACATCATGTCCATTTAATCAAAAAAATTTAAGAAAATAACCATTAATAAACGAATAAGTGCCAAAATTTTTAACAGTTTGTCAGTCAATATAGAGAAAATAGGTCTAAAGAACAATGTGAGTTAAATGTGAAAACTGTGCCAAGTTGTCTATACAAATTGGCACCGAATTGTTAGTTTACATAAAGTGCCGACGGATCGGCCGTCGACACGGTTTATTGGCAGCTTATTCTTATTGACAGTAGTAAAGTTGCCTACGAAAACATCGTAATTTGTCAAAAGCAAAGAAATTGGCATGAAATATCCATATGAGTGCATTAGAACTCCGACGTTGATAATTTAAAATGTTTTATTTTTTACTTTATGAGTAAAACCTCAAATTGTTATATTTAATTAAATGAAGACAATATTAGCGAAACTCAATCGAAAATCTAGAGACAGAAAATTCAGAAAAAGATATTGGCACCTCTGGGACTCGAAACCAGGACCTTCTGCTTTCATGGCAACAGCTCTACCAACTGAGCTAAGGTGTCTATATTATACCATTCGGTCACAGATGTGTATGATACAGTTAAAAGTGACCGAAATGGATATTTGGACACCTTAGGGGCAATCCATAAATTACGTCACACCTTAAGGGGGGGGGGGTCAAAATTTCAAAATATGTTACTTCAACGGGGGTCTCACAATGGTGACGATGTGTGATAGGGGCGGGAGGAGGTCAAAAATCATGAAATTCGTGTGACGTAATTTATGGATGCCCTTTAGCTCAGTTGTATATATACAATTCAGTCACAGATGTTTATGATACAGTTAAAAGTGACCGAATTGCATATAGACACCTTAGCTCAGTTGTCCATATACAATTCGGTCACAGATGTGTATGATACAGTTAAAAGTGACCGAATTGGATATAGACACCTTAGCTCAGTTGGTAGAGCTGTTGCCATAAAAGCAGAAGGTTCTGGGTTCGTATTCCAGAGGTGCCAATATCTTTATCTGATTTTTCTGTGTCCAGATTTTCGATTGAGTTTCGATAATATTGTCTTCATTTAATAAAATTAAAATTTGGTTCAGTATTTTTTTTTTCAAAATAAAAGCAAAAATATTTTTGTTTACCACACTTCGCCACTGACCATACTTCTAAATGTCGTGACGGATCACGTGATAAGCGCTCTGTCTCGTCTGTTGGAACGAGAAGGAATGCGTATCACGTGACCCGATAGGCCTAGTCTGTACCCAACTAATTACTTGTCAAATAACCCAAAATTAATCAAATAAAATTTATTTACGCTCGCCGTGATTTGAAACCGTGAACTTCGGATTGCTAGTCGAGAGCCTTACCCCACGACCACAGAGGCCGTCAACCATCGGAGGGCATACACATTTTGACCAAACCCTGACCTAAACAAAAAAAACCCAAATCGACAATAGCTACACCTCATAATAATAAAAAAAAAACAAGATTAAATTTCAGAATCGCCGAAAACACACCCAAAAATATCGAAACACAAATTGAAGTTTTGAAATTTTTATTCAAAAACAAATGTAACTAACGCATCTTTTACCATCTCGCATCGAAGTAAATATTTGTACTTTAAATTAATTATTTAACAATCAAAGTGTTATTTAAAAAAATCCAGCTGCTAGAAAGACCATCAGGTCGGTGGCTGAGTTGGCATCGCGTTTGGGTCCCACCCAGGCGACCCGTGTTCGATTCCTCAAGCTGGCTAAGTCTTCGATCATGAAACAAGCAACATTTTACGCTTTCTGTGATGGTAGTAGGAGATTTTCAAATATTGTCAGGTTATTCGTAACCCTGTCTTTGTTTTTAAGAAGAAAAAAAATCATTAAAAAAAATTAAATTCAACAATTTCACATACAACAATCGAACGCATATTTTTAATGGTTCTCCGATAGTTAATCCCCGACATTTGGCTTCCCGAAATTATAATTATTATAAAATTATAATTTTTTGTTCATTATTAACAATTTCAAACCTAAAATTAAAAATATCCTTTATAATGAGTTGGTATGGATATCAAACGAATTTATTTACATTATCAATTTTTTTATACTTGTACACTGGTATATGTAGTTTACAGACAAGAAGTTTTTCCTTGATGCCTTTGAATGAAAATACGTTTTATATTTTGTTATTCGTCGGTACATCCTCTCTGCACATCCCTTCGGAACACTTAGTTATACATTGTGTAAGTAGGTAGGTGTACCGTGTTTTCCCTAAACCCACTGCATATTGTATATGAGATCAACTGACATGGAACCATTTCCAACAAAGCAATAGTACGATTGCAGACAATCAAGGACTTACCACATTATTTTAACAACAACAAAAACAATAATATTTATGTACCATGTGCGCATAATACTCTGGCGGTATTTCCAAGGGTCCCTCCTCCTCCATTATATCTCCCAACACTTCCTCGTCTTCCTCCCAATACGTCTCCATCTTCTGGTGATGCAACATCACAGACAAAAACACAATAACAACACTTGGAAGGTTTCACCAAATTAACATCGCAAAAGTCTACCGAAAATCACTCACTTTTAATCAATGACTCACTATTATTTGAAACACTTTGTTGATAACTCAGTCAAAGGTTAATTTTCGTGTGGTTTTAAAAAAAGAAATTTTATTGCTAATTTTCTTTTTACATCGCACTTAGATCAATTATTTTACTAAATTAAACATCAGAATCGTGACGCACATTGTCCTGCTGAAGTATCACTGTATGCTCTCGTGGAGAAGTCGTAGGAATGTTTATTGTGCAACCTTCGTTAACCTCCGAATTGTGACCTGACTAAATGTAGTATGTAGTGTACAGACAGCTTCATTGGTGGGTGAACACGAAAGTAAAACAAAGGACAAAATTTTAACAATTAAAAAAATGCGCCTTGAAAAAGAATACCTTGTTCACAATCGGAGTTTACATTAACTCCGTGCAGGAGATACTGAAGAAAATTATTTTCTTAAGGGCATGTTATTTATCTTTGGGAAAGCTGTGTGGAGGGTCTTTATAATTAAAAAAAGGGGAGGAAGTTCTGGGAAGAAAAAGGGTATGTACGAGGGGTATGTAGGAATCTGGAGGTCAGTCTTTTCAAGAGTGACGTCTCCCACTGCGGTGGGAGTTGGGTCAAGAATGAAAGTCTCCCTCAACCGGCCTCTCCCAATCCGCGACCCGCCTCGCAGCTGATGGGCAGAAGCATGCGCTACAAAGACCTGGACAAAACCTGGACAAAAATCCGCTATAAAACCTAGGAACCCGAGGTCATGAGAGCTTTTCACTCCTAAAAATGTAAATGGGGCATTATCGAAAAATACAGTACGCAAAATATCGGGTGGAATCATTCAAATCGTGACACTTTAATGGGGGGATAGGAGTCATAAATTTGCCGGCGAACTTGTCATCCGACAGTCTTAAAAAAGTGTAGCCAACGGTCCAAATAGGGCTCGTAAACGCAAGTTTTTACGGCAATATCTTCCGGTAGTAATTCTGCTCAAGATTTCCGTATGTCGGGCAATATAGCGCAAGATTGTTATGAATTGCCTATTCTTGTCGACGTTTTGCCATATCTTGCCGGTGAGTTCGCTCGGCTACTGATATTACGACATTTCCGAGCCCCTGATAACTATGTTCGCCACGTATTGCTTCCAAAATTGTCGTAATTTCGATATCGATCAATATTAATAAATAATTTCGCGATTTTGCTTTCGAGTTTATACAACTTTGATGGAGTTATTGCAGGAGTTCGTTTGTTTGCGTTGTGAATTTGTCTTATACATTTGGACTACTCTTGCGGTACGCGGCAATAGGCAATTACAGGCAATAATTTATCTTACTCGTCAAATTTAGCTAAAAAAGACGCTGGGAATTTTTTCAACCCCGAAACGAACGGAACATAAGTTTTGGTCAGAAACTGAATATTTTATTACCGCCAAGGATATTTTGCCTATGTTGCTGTTCAGACATTAGCGATGCCGACTGTTTTGTGCAGAAAACAACTACGTATTTCAGCATGCAATGCTTAGATAATATTGTTTTTATTATCGACTACACAAACCGTGTAAGAATACCGAGCACGCGTCCGTCGCGCACAGTAGTACAAGGCACGAATGACTTCAACTAATAAGATCTCTAGAAACTACCAAACTGCGTAACAAAAGTTGTTGTTCAAGAATAAATTCTAGATTACAATAGAATTAATTATTGTTTATTTATTACTAAAGCGTGCAAAAGTTTGGAACATTAAAAACATTACTAGAAGTAAACAGGGGGTTGCAAAAACGCCACAATCTTATCGTATTACCACTAAGACGAAGGCACGGTTTTGGTTTGAGATTAGATCGCTTAGAAATATATATTTTAGATGCTTTAACCCTTCGAAAAATAAGAAAATAATTTTCTGTCAACTTTTGCCTGTCAAAGTTTGCGCGCAAAATTCCTGGTTCTTCCCATGCGTTTTAAATGTTCCTATTCATTAGTTTTTTTTAACGCTTTTGCAAAAATAAAAATTTAGATAAAATAATCTTTCTGATATGTTTATTAGAAATCAACATTTTTGTTTATAAATATTAAAATTTTAATATTGGAAATGTAAATTGGCTAAAAAATGCATACCTGCGAATATTTGAATTAAAGTAATTAAAATAGAATATTTTCAAATTTTAAATTCAGATTCCTTTTCTAAACAAAATTTGTAATAAAACTACCACCTCGCTTTTTATCACTTTCATATAATTTTATTTTAAAATTAAATGTGGGTTACGTCACAAATAGGCGCAAAATCAAACCGTCACTTTTGATCAGGTTTGTAAAATATCTGAACAACCTAGCTCATATAATTCTAAGACAATGAGAAGCATTATTTCTTTCCGTTTCTAACATAAAAGAAATCACAAAAATTCGCATTACAGAAAGAGAGATATCTAACTTTTAATAATGCACGGTCGCTCTGGGACAATCTGGGTCTCCTGTTATTATAACGGCATATGATGTTTTGGGACAACTTGGGTCTCCTGTGATTAAACGGGTTAATTAAATACTGCGAGTAGAATATATATTTTGCCTTCGAAATAATCGAGTATTTTTTTATTAGTCTTTTTTAGGCCCAAAAAAAATAAACTATCAGACCCATCAAAACTGCTGTAAAGTTCAAAATCTCTAACTTACGAACCCCTTTTCGGAAACGGTTTTATTGTATAACTAGCTGGTTCCCGGCATGCGTTGCTATGCCATTTAATGAGGAAATTGTTTCTCCCTGCGTGTCTTTCCCATTCGTCTCGTTCCCGTTCCCCTTCCTCCACCCCTTCCTCTCCCGCGTCCCCTTCCCCTTTTGCGTTTACACTCCGTCTCCTCCACCTTTCCTCTTCCCACTCCACTCTCCCCCTTCCCTCGTCCCGCGAACCCCCCCCCCCCCCTCCTACCTCCCGCATTCCATACATTCAGTTTTCAAACAGCTCGCTTGCCACCTATTGCAATTTTTTAAAACAAATTTCATAATGCCAGAGCTCACCAGTCGTTTTATACAAACCTTGTCCTGACGATAACGAACAGAAAATAAAAAGAATTATCCAATTTGGTGCAGTCGTTCGCAAGTTATGCGCGTACATACATTTCGGCGATTCATTTTTATTTATATATATATAGACGAAGACGATAGACAGATAGATAGATAGATAGATAGATAGATAGATAGATAGATAGATAGATAGATAGATAGATAGATAGATAGATAGATAGATAGATAGATAGATATGGGAGGTTTTATTGTATATATTACAATTTGGTAGGCGGGAATGGGTACCGCCGCCCGGGGAACCTTTATTGGATAACCAACACCTCTGCCATAGGTCACCCCAAGTGGTTCGGCTACGTTTGGTGATTTAGCAGGGGTGCCCGGGTTAATGGGATGAGGTTTGTCTAGGTCTAATGACCAGGACACACTGAACCCCAGATTCGTACCCGGCTCTTAAACCTTTTTCCTTCCCAGAACTCTCCTCTCCTTCCTTTCCCTAAAAAAACCCTCCACACAGCATCCCCAAAGATGACATAGGCCGTCAGGGAAATTATTTTCTTCGGGGCCTCCTGTGTGGAGCTCATGTAAAAAAAATATGGAAAATTAAATTCTTTAGAAAATGGCCGTAAAACATTTCAATATTGCGACGTGTGATGGAAATAATTTTTATTATTTTCAATTGAAAAAATGAAATATCGGTCAGGAAATGACATCTACATTTTTTATTCCAAATATGCTCAGAAATTATTATTTTTTTATAAACTAATGTTTAAGACAAGATTTTTATGCATAGCATAAGTATTTCACCAAAAAATGTAGAAATAATTTGTCTCGACGCCACCTAGTGGGAGATTTAGCACTAACAATGCCTTTCCCATATAAAAATAAAGTTGGTTGTTTGTAGATGGAAATATGTTAAAAGCAGTAATTGTTGAATGAAAACACTAGTAGATATATATTGAATTATTTGGCTGGTAGGAGATAAGCCGACGTAGCTCAGTGGTTAAGAGCAATTGACCGGATATCAGAAGGACGCGGGTTCGAGTCAGATGAGTTTTTCAGGCTAATAATTATTACTTATAATAATGCTCAGAAATCGATGGTTACAATTGACAATCTTCGGGTACGTGCTGTTACACCCTGTATATTAAAAAAAAATTACTCAGTCTGAAATTGTAAAATTGATCACATGATCCTAGTCAGACGCTGTCAATGCAATTATAACAACAAATTATTAATAACGTGAAACAAGTTTCCATTTATACGAAAAATGAGGTAATTCATTTATTTATACATTCAGATGACTTCACATTGAAAACGCGTCAGTAATAATTATCTATTTGCAAGGAGATAAACAAATAATAAAACTACAAACGGCAACTGTAGCTTAGTGGTCAACGCAAATAATTTCTAGTATACAAACATACGTTGCGGGTTCGATAGCCGCCGAAGTGCCAAAATGAAAAATTTAATTTTTTTACGTGTATCTCTTAATTTCCAATAATAAGACTAACTTCAGATGTGTTGGCTATCCTCCTTATAATAAGTTAATTAAGATGACAATATACCCTAAAATATATTCAGAATCTTAACGACGTAAGTAAAGAAACCGTGTATACAAATTGCGACTCGCGACCCGTGCTCTGGACGAACCTACTGTCGAATTTGCCGTATCAAAGAAAAGAGGAAGAAGATAAATAATGTGGGAATCTTAACGACGTAAGTGAAGAAAGCGTGTAAACAAATATACGCCGCGGCACGGCGTATTGCACGAACGTACGGTCGAATTCACCCTAGCAGGCCTGGAGATTCGACCTTTCTGCAGCGTTGATTTTAATTAATTCTGAAGAACGTGCTACAAATATTAAAAATGGAAACACATGTTGTCCTCCCGAAATTATTAATTCATCGTCTAGAAAAATAAAATCTGGTGCTTACCGCTAACTTTATACTGCCTTAATTGATTTATTAAGTTATCGTAAAAGTTACAATGAATATTAAACATTCAGATGTCCTTACTAGACTAGTTTCAAAGTAGTTCTGCCGCTGCTTTAGCGGACTGGAGGAGCCCACCCCATCTCGCCGATGCCTTCGGCAATCATCGTAACCGTTAGTACTTAAGACACGAACTACGATAGATGGTACTCTTCTGATATCATACACAACTGCCATATGTCATTGGGATACAGCAACTTCGTATTACTAACTACGCTATCGACATCTTTTGAAGGAACCTAAACCACATGAATAATCATTAATCATTACACTACAGTGCCTACAAAAGCTGCCCGAATCAGCGGGACTATGGCAACTCAATAGGGAATGTTAAAATATGTTAGGCTTGCAGAACTAACTTGCCAATAGGGATGGACGATATACATCGATGTATTATAAACACTCGATGTATAGTACCGATGCATCGTATTGAACCGATGTATTGTTAATACTTCAACATCGAAAATACATCGATGTTTTTTATTCGATGCAACGAATACGCAAACTATGAGATGAGTGTCTATGAGTATGACCAACAGTGACTTACGACTGCAGTGACTTTCATGACGTTTCGTGAATCGGAACGTAATAATCAGTTCAGTCAATATAAAACGCCTACCATTCGTCGGTGTGGCGGAATGGGTTATGTTCCCTTTGCTGCGAAGCCGGTAAAGTCAAACTTAAGGCGATCCCATAGTCCAGGAAAAAATCGAAATCGGAATTCACGCCCCTTTATGGGAGGAGTTTGAAAATACTTAAGAAAAAGCCTTTGGAAAGGTTGGAAAAGGTATTTGAGAAAAAAAAATTACAGGTTGATTTCGTAAAAACCTGTAAAAAAACATTAACTCCCTTTTCACGCATTGTTTATTGTAATAAAACGGAAATTTAAAATTGATTTCACGAAATCAAGCGACGCGGAGTGACGCGTCCATCTCCCGCTCAGTTCGGGGCGTGACTGATACGAAGGAGGTTTGGCGACTGTGGCGTGGACAGTAGTTCTAGTTCTTCGGTGGACGCCATAGGGTTCACTTTGAAAAATCGAATTCGTCGACTAGCGGCCGTATTGTAAAATAACAACGCGAAAATGCATATTTTATTTTATTTTGGGAAGATCGGGAGTAAATATCAACTTTTTTGCGATTATTATAAAATAAACTGAATTTGCCACATTATACAATAAAACCATATCCGAAAAGGGGTTTATAAATAGGAGAGTTTGGACTTGAAAGTGTGTTTTTTAGACCTTATACTTTATTTTTTGGCTTATTAAAAGACTTATAAAAAAAATGACCGATATTTTTAAGGACCAAGGTATGTTCTACACGTATTTAATTGAAGCATCTATAATACTTCTAAGCGATCAAATTTTCAAAACAAAAACATATGATTTTGTATGATTTTGCATTATTTACTATGGCTTCATCTTAAAAGAATAAAACCTTAAATACAAAATAAAATTAATGGAGGGATTATAAATTACAATCTCAAAGCTGTACAAAATAGCTTTTAAGTATTTAACAATTGTTGGCACATCTGTGCAATAAGAAATACTCTTTTCACAGGCGGAGCTAGGTTTTGACTGAGCAAAGAAACCGATTGAAGGGAAAAAGATTAAGTAAACTTTTGTTTTTATGTAGCATTGAAAAAAATATTGGAATTTGTGAACAAAATAAAGCTGTGTTTGCTGTGTGTGTGTTAACTTACCTAGTTTTCTTTAAGGCCTAAATATGTCTATTGCGAAAAACAATCGATGTTTTGGAAACATCGATGTATTTCTCAATACATCGTATTAACGATGCAACATCGGAAAAAAACATCGACGTATTTTTTAAATGTCCATCCCTACTTGCCAATGGTCATGCCAGTCGGGAGATCAGAATCACTTCGAATATCGATATGTTTAACATCAATGAAGCACAATTTGGACGGCAATTTGTTGCCGTTAGTTTAAATCTGCTTATCTTATCTTAAATATTTTCTCTCTTTTAAAAACGCTTTGAAATGTTAATTTTGTAATGTTTTTAAAATGAATTGAATTGAAGAATGATAAGTTTTCCGGTCCTAAGATAAACGACTTTACAGGTGTCGTAACGAGCATTGATATAGATAAAAAATAATCGTGACATAAGCATGCACTTAAAAAAAATCAAAATAAAAACATACAATATTATTATTATTTTTATTAAATAAGATACCTATACTCGTATATTGTCATTTATTTACGAGTTACGCATTCTCTTATCACCGAAACAAACGCATCACTCTAAATTTAATGATGTTATGTTGACATGCAAAGAAATTCTAATATGATACATTAATTTGTCACGATGACGTCATATACGTCATTTAATTAAAAATAGATGGTGGAGTGCTGCAAGTCGATTAGAGAAGGAAAAAAAATATTTTCAATACATAAAATAATAATCGAATATGCTCTTAGGTGTACAATTTCTGCGATCGAATAGAATTTTATTGAAGCAGGGCTTAGGAATTTTATTATTACAAGCGCAGTCCCGTGAAAATCACGGGATAGAAGGAATTCTTAGCACATCAGTTCCAATTTTGAAAAGCAAAAATAAAAATATTTTTCTGTTAAAAAGTTACCTCGAGCTAGGTACTTAACCACTTCTGAATTCGTGACACACTCAGATCCAATTTTGAAAATGACGCTGAGATTCAAAAGAAATTCGAGTTCATTGAATCAGAGTTACAATTACTTATAGAGTGAAAGAATTACAATCGAAATTAATGTTTGTTTGATGGTAGGTAGGTACAATTCATTATTTGAAAAAAACACAAAATAGTTAAGTGTATGTAGATTGCTCAGGTACCTTCCCTTATACTGTCCTAACGAGAACTCGTACCTATGTCTTCGACGATAGTCCTCTTTCTTATTGGTAAGTCTTGTATGAAAACGAAAAAAAAATAAGATACTAGAACGATGACGTCATGTATGATCTCTCGCTGAGATTAGGGGGCATACATTAATTACGTGAGCAGTTTTTCTTCCAATCTAGACCCCCTCCTACCCCTTGGTGAGATAAATTTGGGCCACTTCGTATATTCTTTTCAAGTAACGTGAGATTTTGTGAACCCCCCCCCCCTTTTGAGTTCACGCAATTAATGTATGCCCCCTTAGTTTATTTTTAATCATCCCATTGTTCCTTTCGCACACAGAATTCTGAGTTAAATTATGAGAACCTTAATTAAAACTACTTTTTTTAATAACAACCCTAAGCTTACATAAAGGCTAAAATTAAGGTTTTTATCGGAGTAATTAATTATAATGTAATATCAATTTTCAAAAGGTGAATATGTGTTTACAAAATTTTACTACAGAAAAAAAACCTCATGACATGATAAAATGAGGCCTTTATTCAAACTCAGACCTGTATCAAATCCAATTGTTTATGAATAATACCATTGTTCATTTAATAGAATACCTTGTTATTATTATAGAAAAATAGCCAAGCCGCTTGAATAATAATTAGCCTTTGGACGGAGACCCGACAGTTGATCCCCCGACAGTTGATTCCCGATAGTTGATTCCCTGACAGTTGATTCCCCGACAGTTGATTCCCCGATAGTTGATTCCCCGACAGTTGATTCCCCGACAGTTGATTCCCCGACAGTTGATTCCCCGACAGTTGATCCCCCGACCGTTGATCCCCCGACAGTTGACCATCCGACACTTGACCCCCTGACAGTTGATTTCCCGACAGTTGATTCCCAGACAGTTGATCCCCCGAGAGTTGATTCCCCGATAGTTGATCCCCCGACAATTGATTCCCCGACAGGTGATCCCCCGACAGTTGATTCCCCGACAGTCGATCTCCTGACAGTCGATCCCCCGATGTTGATCATCCGACAGTTTATCATCCGACCGTTGATCCCCCGACAGTTAGCCCCCGAAATAATTATTATCATACAAATAAAATTTGTGCATTTTTTACCAATTTCAAATGTAAAATCGACTCCAAAAATTTATTTCTTAGTATTTTCAAACGAATGTATTTACAGTCCGGATTTTTTTTACTTATGCGCTGTATACAGTGTACGTATACAGGGTGTTAAGGGACGTACTTGACCTACTTTTAACCAGTGATTCCTAACATTATTTGGACTAAAAATGTAAGTGAAATTTTGTCTTACACATTTTTTTATGGTTTAGTAGAAGAAAAAAACATCAAAAATGACAATGACAACAGAGACCAAAATGTCATTTAGGTACATTTTTTATTCCAAATAACGTCAGGAATCACTGGATAAAGTAAGTGTAAAGTACGGCCCTTCACCCTATATAGGCAGGTATTTTTTTCAGGCAGGTTTTTCAAAAACACAGTAAATCTCAGACAAAAATACATGTTACCAATTCCCATTTGTAAAAAAACTTTGGGTCAACAAAACTACTAATACTTGGGAACAAATTTCTTTAATAAATTACCAGAAAATATAAGATCCCTTAAGGACAGTTTCAAAAATTTCAAAACACAATTAAAAAAATATACTGAAAACCTTAACTAAAAAAAAATAAATAATAAATAAAAAATTTAAAAAATGTATACATATATACACATAAGTTTCTCTTATTCTTTATACCTATAAACTAAATTTCAAAAAAATAAAATCAAAATAACCTAACAAATAATACTTCCTCCCGTATACACAAGCATCTGCTTATTACGGGAGAATATTAAAAAAAAAATAATAATTAAATTTTGTCCATGAATAAAAATATGTTTTATACTTTTGTTATTCGTCGGTACATCTTCTCTGCACACTCCTACGGGGACACTTGGTTATATTTTCCCTAAACCGACTATTCCCTAAACGTATTGTATATAAGTATGCCGGGGGATCAACTGTCATAGAATCAAAATATCTAAGTCATTCTGAATGTGTTTTGAAAACAATGTGTCTAAAGGCTACTGTGTTTGACACAATAATAGTTGTCGAAATAATATGGATGTTGTCTGTCGTTCAAAACAGGATAATGCAAATAATAATGCCATTTTTTTATCAATTCAGCTGCACTACGCATATAAAGTTACAACCACCGGAAGCCAGATAAAATAATAAAGAAATAACAATCGACAGCTTTACTAACTTTAGTTATGTCGTGAATAATAAACTTAATACATTCTTGTTAGCAGTAATAACAATAATAGTTTATTCCGGGATGCAGGGATACAGGGATACATTAACCAGTGGCGTGCATTCCATATGGTGTGAAAAGTATTAAATCGACCCGAAAAAAACAAAGTTTTTTGCTCTGACACTATTTTCAAATATCTTTAAAACATAAAAAAATGGTTTGACAGGGGATTAAACCTTCCTCGCCAGGAACTGGAGTCAACCACACTCCCAAATGAACCAAATGCCGAATGGATAAGACCGACCGTATATTATATCATGGAATTTCCACTTGAAAGAATGCATTGTCTTCGATAACGAGTATGTCTGCCGAGTTTCAGCTATATTGGAGGTCGGGAAGTGGGTTAATTTCCACTTCAGAGGTTACACTTCATTCATACATTCATTTAATCACTAAAATAAAAATGAAATTCAAAGAGATGTATTTTTAAAAAATATTTGGTTTATTTCTGTTAAAACAGAATTTTTGAAATTAAGATTTCAAAAAATTAAGACTTAGTACTTAGTTATCCGGCTAACTAAGCGTACACAGCACAAGGAAAAATAACTTTAAATTATAATTAAAAGATTTTTAAAAAAACAATGTAAACCCCTACTCTGTTTTATATTACATAATCTGAAATTTATCATTACATAATAAATTTTCTACAAACCTAACTAGCACTTACTCGACTACTAACCTAAACTAAACTACCTAGGCCCAGTGAGAGTTCGTACGTACGTCATCAACGTTTGCCTCTCCCTTCTCACGCGTCTTGTTTGAAAACGAATAAGACAGATGACACTAGAACGATGACGTCACGCATGATCTCTCGTTGGGACTAGTTTAACCTACACTAACCTAACTTACACTAACTAATACATATACACTAAACGGATTTCAGTTACTAATATCTAGAGCCTGTATGTCGGACGAATATCTACAGCTCATATGTTGAACTAATATCTACGAACTTCAGAGTGTTGAACTAATATCTACAGAGCGTAGGTTGGACTAATCAGCTAAATGTGTCCAATAGGCCGATATCAGGGATTTTTACATACATACTTACATAAATTAAGTTTTTTAAACTGCATACGCAATATTACGCTATTCCAATATGCTATACATAATTGCAAATCCAACCTCTGCCAGTACTGTAGATATTCGTCAACACTTTGGTTCTCATAGATATTAGTCAACAGTTTGAGCTGTAGATATTCGTCAACACTTTGATTCTCATAGATATTATTAGTTCGATTTTTTCAGTTTTTGGAATTCCCGTAGATATTAGTAGACGCCTCCCACTAAACGAACTTACACAGACATAACCTAACCTAACCTAACCTAACCTAACCTAACCTAACCTAACCTAACCTAACCTAACCTAACCTAACCTAACCTAACCTAACCTAACCTAACCTAACCTAACCTAACCTAACCTAACCTAACCTAACCTAACCTAACCCAACCTACATAGATCTCACCATAAAAAACTGTAAATGTTTATTTATAATAAAATGAACATTATAGAAGTAGTTGTCAATTTAATTAATATAATATGATTTTATTAAAAATCGGAGTGTGCAATTCACATGCGGTATAAGTGAAACCTTCAGAAAACTAAAGTAGACAAGAGTGGGGAGACTACGAAGCACCGCACAAAAGGGAGACCGATTATACTATCTCATTCTCTCGCAGGCTAAATCCTATTTGTCTCTTATTAGCGCCGCTATTTTTAGTTTCATCGAGTTTTAAATCACAACGGTGTTAAATAAGTTTTCACTTCAATAATAAGGTTGTAAAACATACGTAACTTCTATATTAAGCTGTGAGTTCAATCGTACGTAATAAATACATAAATTAAAAAAGTTAAAAAAATACATTAGCTGAAGAAAACTAATAACTATTTATAATGACGTACACGAAACCGCTGTCACT
This sequence comes from Limnephilus marmoratus, assembly GCA_917880885.1. Lineage (NCBI taxonomy): Eukaryota > Metazoa > Arthropoda > Insecta > Trichoptera > Limnephilidae > Limnephilus > Limnephilus marmoratus. The sequence continues at coordinate 33,738,551 of OU862932.1, forward strand.
GCAGAAATTTTAAAACTTATTCGATAATTTTGTCAGGTAAATGTTTGCGTACATTTATAAAAATCGGCAATATGTCTTAGTATTCGTGAATTAGTTGTAATGACCAAACGAGATGCGAACTTCTCGAGACGCTCCGAATCACTAAAAGAAGATCGGATACAATAATAATACAAATATGCACGGAGCGGAGCATCCCAATCATTTATTATTCGCAAACGTGGTTGCAGGGGCGACGGAACCGCAAACCGCGACCGCAATAATAATAGATTCATTTGTTCAGTGAACTCAACAGATCTGAGGAGTTATTCTATATCTTTTGTGGGAACGAGATAGTTCTCGGCCGAGATCTGCTGTCAGATTTGTGTGATTTTCTTTGACTGTTATTTGCTTTTTCTATGGGCCGATGTCAGAATTTCAGCGGTGAGCTGTTAAGCGGGCTACAGGCCTTCAGTTTTAACTGTACAGTTTATCTGTAGAGTCGAACTGTACAGATAAATCGTTAGGTGTGTAGGACAAAAGTTTTGAACTGTACAGTTTAACCGAGATCTAATCAAAATACGAATAGATAAATCTGTACAGTTAGAACTGTACAGTTAAAACTGACAATGTGTAGTCGAAAACTGTACAGTTTTGTCGCAGTTTCTTTCAATATACTCATTAAATTAATGAGTGTATTGAAAGAAACTGCAACAAAACTGACGAAACTGTACAGTTTTCGACTACACACTGTCAGTTTTAACTGTACAGTTCTAACTGTACAGATTTATCTATTCGTATTTTGATTTCTCTTTTAAAACAAATAATTAATTTAATTTTAATTTCTCTTTTATTTTTCTTTTAATATACTCAGTTTCTTTTAAAACATTTTTAGCCCTGTAACGGCTAAAGGGTCGTCTATGGAGGGCCATTGTTGATAAAAACTGAAAGATCTCGCAGTTTTACTTGAATATATGTAGGCAAGGACCTACGATTTACCTGTACAGTTCGACTGTACAGTTAAAACTGAAGGTCTGTAGCCCGCTTTACGTATTTTAGTTTAGGTCGTTTTCTCCTTTCTACAACATGGGTCTCTTTAAGACCAATGTTCATTCCTTCCTTTCCTCAAAAAGACCCTCCACACAGCATCCCAGATGACATGGGCCCTGAGGGAAATTATTTTTCACAAGGCCTGCTGTGTGGAGTTAAATTAAAAAAAAACGAATTCATGCAAGTAAGCATGATTATTTATTCATTTAACAGCATTAGAAAATTACACAAATCTGACAAGAGATCTCGTCCGATATTTATCTCGATCGAGATAGATAACACGCCCATGTCGCATTTCTCGTGAAACAAAACAGCAGAAAAATCCGAAGTTAAATATTTAGGATATATTGAGCATAAGCTAAAAAGAATTGAGAATCGGCTTTAAAAGGAGACCGTTCAAATGTCAAAAATAAATTCTAAGAGTGCGTTAATCATTGATGTACAATACCTACAACAACGGCGCTGATCGTCGATTTGATATAAAAAAGTAGGCTTATTTTTTTTACTGTCATACCATTTTTTTATTATCAAAATTATAGCACAAAATGTTTTTAAAATTTTTTAAGGTTAGGTTAAAATAAAAGCGAGAGTTCATCGGTAGGATGTTTGACACATCTGGAATATCGAGGCATCTTGCTTGGACTTTAAAACGTGGGCATGTATTAGTTGTTATGGACATTATGTGTACCTATATTGTGGTTTCGTATCTCAAGCAGTAAAGTATTGAGAAGTCATTTCAGGTGTTTCCCAAAGGTACACAATGTCAAGCTTTCATATCAAAAGCACTCGAATTTTCACTATTTTTCTTGCCATTATTCCAAATTCCAAATATTTTTCCAGCAAGATGTTGCTTAGGAAGACGTAGGAACTGGATAAATGACATTCCGTACTTTCATTTCAAAACCAAACAAGTGCATTTTGATTATTAAAACCTACGCACGGAATTGATACAGGTAATGTAATTAAATTAATACGTCCACCGTAATATATAATTGTACAGATTAAAAACCATTAAGCGATGTATATACGTATATACCTACACATAAAATTAAACGTGGGTACCTATCTACCTACAAAAAATGCAGTAGGTAACTAAAAGATTAATGTAAAAAATTGACTGCGGTCTTGCTTTTGGTAGTGGTTTGACCATGAATTTAGACTAGGTTTGTATATATTCGTGAAATTTAAATATCTAAAAAAAAATCTTGTGAAAAAAGGTCCGACGCATACAGATAATGTATATTATACGCAACAAAAACATTCACACAAACGAAAATCTTATCAATGAAGTAACAAAAATGTAGGTTTTAAAAGCAACAAAAATTCTGAAAATTGAAACTTGACAGACAAGAAAAGCAGACCTCGCTTTCCAAAAAGTTATCTTCCTAATTTTCCTTTATTTAATAATTTAAAAAACAATATATGTAAGTTGGTATTTAAATATACCTACCTACTTATTTTAGGTTTTTTTTTTTAAATTTAAATCATGAGTTATACAATTTGTCCAAAGAAATGACTCAATGACTATAATTATTTTTTAAAACGTAGGCAGGCAGGTACCATAATATTGAAGAAATGCCAATCAAAATAAACACATTTAAAGAATCTTTACAAAACCATTAAAACTGCCACTATCTTGAACCGGAAATGGAAAGTACAAACAAGTGTGCAGACAGACGAAATGCAAAACGGCCGAGTTAAAATAGGACTTCGCCACGCTCAGGCAATAAAGTTCAGATTAATAATAATAATATATTTCTTCAAACTTCGCAAATTTATTTTGTGGCATCATTTTTCATATAATGAATAACTTATTACTTTGTATAAAACCACTATATTTAAAATAATTTAGAAATTTTAGAAATTAGAAAAAGCATTAATAGTAAATTAAATATTATAAATAACCAAACCTTTTTTAAAAATAGCCATCTTTTAAATTTATTTTCTTATTAATACTTACAACTAATTATAATTATTGATTTTTTGATTTAGACTAATTATTTTAATTAATTATTCTTAAAAAAATTTTATTATCTAAATGCAATTTTATTTTTCCTTAAATAATTTTTAAATTTAATTTTGTATAACTATTTTTATGATTAGTAAGTAATTAATCACCTCTACTTTTTAATATTTTGTCTATGTTATAATTTATTTTAATTTGTCTATACTTGTTTTTCATTTATCATAGTAACATATCCTGATGAAGACAACATTGTTGTCGAAACATGTTGATATTGTTTTAAATATAGTGGTTTTATACAAAGTAATAAGTTATTCATTATATGAAATAATAATATATCTTTATTCAAAGAAATTGGCAACATTACAACTAAAAAAGTACATGTTCAATGTAGATTACAAATAGATTACATCCGTACAAAAAAATTAACAAGTAGAAAGTAATGTAAGATCGGTTACACAGAAGTAGCATAATTATACAATATTTTTAGTTGTGCATAGTCTGACTCACTAGGTGAACCTGTATTGAGGCAGAATTTTTTGTAAATTGTTTCTCACAATTTTATCTATGTTTTTTTATAAATGTATAACGTAGGTTTCTATATAGCAAAAACTTTATTTTAGATTACATTATTGTTTGTATATACACAAAACAAAAACTGCAAGGTTATTACCACAATAACAACTGTCAATGACAGGGCGTTTGGGTGAGGGCATCAGTATAGGCTCGATCATTAGAATATATCCAAATTTTAACATATTTTTTTAATTCTTTCTGTGTTTGACTCAGTTTGATGTTTTCTGGGAGAATGTTGAATATTTTCGTGGCAAAGTATCTAAAGCTACGTTGACCAAAGGTGGAAGAGAGCGCTGGAACTTGCAATAAGTCTTTGTTGGAATTACGTGTAAGTCTTAAGTTTATTTTTTTTTCGTAAAGCACATGTTTGTTTTTAAAGAGATGTATGCGGATAGTTTTTACGGAGATCTGTCGAACATCAAATACTCTCATTATTTTGAATATTTGGTCACTATTTGCAGTTAGAGGAAGCTTGAGAATAATTTTCATAATTGTTTTCTTCGCCTTATCGACAGGATCTAGAGCTGATGAAGTGCCCCCTCCCCATGCAATGATACCGTACTCAATGATAGATTGGGTGATTGCAAAATAAATCGTTTTTAGGAGTTTTAAGTTAAGAAAGTTCCTTATGGATCTGAAGAAGTGTATTGTTTTTCTAATTTTATTTGCAATGATCTGGGTGTGTATTGATTGATAAATAAGAACATTTGTACCGCCCATCTGACAGCAGTTTGTGAAACAATGGTTTATTTAATGGTAATGACACGTTCTAGAATATCTAGATGATGAACACATTTCAGACAATAGCTACTTTGTGACGATCCTTCCTCAAAGTACCAACAAATAGCTGTACTGCACAGTGCACAACTATCAGTACACGGTCAACAAAGTACCTACAGTCTGTTTCAACTGTAGTGAACGCAACTGTAGTGAACGAAGCCAGCAACTAGTTTCAATGATACAACTGAACAACAGCTGGTTTCATTGACAGGTCAACTGAACAACAGCTAGTTTCATTGACAGGTCAACTGAACAACAGCTAGTTCCATTGATAGGTCAACTGAACAACAGCCAGTTACAATGATAGGTCAACTGAACAACAGCTGGTTTCATTGATAGGTCAACTGAACAACAGCTGGTTTAATTGATAGGTCAACTGAACAACAGCCAGTTTCAATGATAAGTCAACTGAACAAAAGCTGGTTTCATTGATAGGTCAACTGAACACCAGCTAGTTTCAATGATAGGTCAACTGAACAATGGCTAGTTTTACTGATAGGTCAACTAAACAACAGCAAGTTTCACTGATAGGCTAACTGATCTCATTGATAGGTCAACTGAACAGCTAGTTTCTTTGATAGATCATCCAACCAACAGCCAGTTTCATTGATAGTATTGAATACCAACACCTAGTTTCATTAATAGGTCAACTGAACAATAGCTAGTTCCATTGATAGGTCAACTAACCAACAGCCAGTTTCATCGATAGATGAACACCAACAGCTAGTTGTATTGCTAGATTAATCACCAACAGTTAAAAAGAAAAACAGTTGGTGACAGAGTCGAATTAATTTTGTAAATGGTGTCAACAGATTGAATATAAAACTGTACATAGCGCGCCATTATGTAGGTCCATATCATTACAAGATCTAACAGCGCAGGACAGAGTTGTCGGTTTGTCAAGACAAGAAACTGAGAGACTCGGAGCGTGGGCTTAGTGGAATTTCACATATATGGCAAGACGGGGACAACGAGGATCGGGAACGAAAACAAAATAAATGCAATGTATTTTATTACTAATTTTATGTATGTTGGTTGACCTCCCAATTACGTTCAATTTTATTATTAAAAGAAAACCGGGCGGCGTTTTGTTCGTACAAACATTTTCCCCAATTTCCTGTCTGGATTTTGACACTTAGGGGCCGTTCAAATATTACGTAAGCAGATTTTTCACAATTATTATCCCCCCCCCCTCATCAGCAAAAGAAAGCAAAGCTCTTACCCCCCCCCCCCCCACCCATGCTTACGTAAACATTGGTGTGCGGTAATAAAAATACTCGGTTCTAAGCGTGTAAACGTATCCAACTATTTTAGGGAATCAGGGTTTCGGGAATTTCGACAAGTAGAGTTTCCATATGTGTTCAAACCAAAATCGACTAAATTTGGTAGAAGATATCGATAAACGTAATCACCATCCAGACTCCCCCACCCCCCATGTCATCAAAAATAATCAAAGCAAAGACCCCACCCCCCTGTAGTACTTACGTAATACTTGAATGGCCCCTTAGTGCAAATATTTTTTAAGTTAAGAAAGATAGTTATAATTTTTGATGATAATCTACGGGGACCGGGCCAATCAAATATTGAATGGCTTCAATATTTGATTTGTCCTGTCCCCATAGATTATGTTCAAAAATATAACTATCGTTCTTAACTTTATCCCTAAAAAAATGATATAGGTAAGGGAACGTACCCATACTACATGACCAATTTTTTTGCAATTTTTAACCCCCCCCCCCCCCCCCCCCCCCCGGTGACCAAAATCCTATGCAAACCGCCGCTCATTTGTATGAAGCGTGACATTTTGAAGACCCCCCCCTACAACTATGATGCCACGTACGACCTCTCTTTGGATAACTTTAGATACGTTTCCTAGAGGCGAACAAGATATTCCAGGGATTTTAGCACAGGTTTTAGCACGGATAATGAAGATGATTGGAAAAAAATCATTAAAAATAGACTTACTAATAAAACAATAGGAGAAAGAAAATTTTATGCATAGCTTTTTATCTCCGAAAGTGGATTGTGGACTAATAATTTATTATTGACACGTCCCCTACAATTAATCTTAAAAAAAACAGTAGAAAGTCGACCATAATAAATCTCACCCATACCACCCACCCAAAATTAGACGGTGTTAAACGAATAAAGTGTATTTAATTGGTGGGCACCTAAAGGAAGAGTTCCAATTTTCTCAAATAGGCTTAAAACAATGTATAAACAAAACTTTGTGCTTTTTCATGAGTTGTCCTCGCGACATGTCACAAATTTAACCTCCCGGCACACATAGGAGTCGTAAATTAATTAGGAAAAATAAATATATTTAACGGGTGTTATTCTGAACAATCGGTATATTTTTTAAACTAGGGGTGAGACTGTTAGACCGTCCTAGGACGTTTTCAAAATTAAAAGGTTGCAGGTCAAACTAATTAGAAATTCAAAGGAAATTGACAAAACGGTCGCTCAGTTTGGTCGGTTTAAGAGAAAATAAAAATGATTTGATTTATGTAACTTATCATGTTCCGAATAAACCGTTATTGTGTAATTCCCACTGGTATATAGTATATTATTTAGTTGTGTGTTTAACTTTTGTCCTAACAAAGGATGGTTTCTTCCGACGACACCGGTCTAAAGTTGGAATAATAATAATATTTTGATAATTTATGTGGCGCCGTTTTCGTGAAAAATCACTTCAAAGGCGCTAGGTTAGGTTAGAATAATTAATTTTAAAGATTAGAAAAAATATTCATTTTGTTTTATGATTTGTTCTAATTTAATGGTGTTTGCATGTTCGCAGAAACTAGCAGAGATCCCGTGGGACGTTGGACCAGCTCGTACGGACGATGCAAGCACAAGTCACTTCCTGGAGATAGAAAAACGGTGAAGAGGAAGTACGAAAATGTTCTTTGATAAACAACGAGAAGAAAAGTGCTCAATATGGATGGATAAAATCGGTGAAGAAGGTAGCAGGATTATTAATAGGACACAGTCACCTCAAAACACCAATAACTACAGGTAATGTGAAGGAGATACGAAAACACATTTCAGCAATGGTGCCAATGTACCTCCCAGATGGGAAGAAATCTCAGATACATGGGAAGTTAATATTTGAGGTGGATATACTTCCTCAATTCCTATTTAAATCTTAAAATATTAAATCTTAGTAATTTTTTATAGTTTGTTTTATAGTTGGACGGTCAGGTACACAGGAACGAGTGATTTCTGGGTGCTTGCATTTTTCCTATTGGCAATCTAATTTTCTTTGCATTTCTCGTCCCGTGTCAGTGTATCTCGTGATTGTAATTTATTTTTCTTTTCATTTTCTTAGACACCATTCCCATGTTAATTTTATGAATAAAAATAAGTACATTCAAATATGTGGATTGCTTCACCGTCATAAAATTTAGCCCCTTTCACAACTGTGTGTTTATGTTATAATTTGGGAGACGAATATGGGTACCAACGCCCCGGGAACCATTTATTGGATAAACAACACATTGCCATAGGTCACCTCACGTGGTTCGCCACGTTTGATGATTTAGCCGGGGTGCCCGGGTTCACGGGGTGAGGTTTGTCCTGATCTTGGTGGCGGATGTGTCTGTCCACCAGCTGCATGGCAGGCCGGATCGGGAGAGAATGGTTGAGGGAGTCCTTTTGACTTCTCCAGCTGTACTCTCTCGGAACACCCCCTTGCACCGTAGTGGGAGGAATGGATTCATATGTCCCCGTCACTGCTGGACTGACCCCAGATTCCTACCCACCTGTAACGGACGTGTTGCTCTCCCTCATTGTTAAATTATAATTTGCTAGTTATGTACAATGCCCCGGTGCAACCAATAAAGCTTGTGTGCCAAGTTTGCACCGGGAGACATTCTAGAATCTTATATTTTAATAATTAATACTTTATTTATGCTTATTTACGCCTCCAAAGGCAACCAGGCTGACTAGCCTCCTTTTTAGTTATGTCCCTGAGAAGGGCCGTTTTTCCGGCTCCGAAGGAAGCAGCTACTCCGCCAAGCGGACTGCCTTCCCTCCCTTGCCGTTCTGCCGTTATGGCTCAGCAGGAAGCGGCTGCTCTACCGAGCAGGCTGCTCTCTATTTTAATTATGGCCCTTTTCAGGGCCTTTTTCGTCCTGGCCACTAAGTTCAATAATACCGTGCCGCCAGCAACGATCTTTTTCAAAACACATTTTATCAATTTTAAATGTCTTTTTTCTTAATATACAAATGCCCCGGTGACACAAATAAAACTTGAATACCAAGTTGCCACCGGGATACATCCTAAACTTATTATTTTATCGCCTTCAGGGCTATTTTTCCGGCTACAAAGCCAAAAAACCAGTTTGGGCGTCCCCATTAAGGGCCTTCATATTGGTTAAAAACACATCATTTTTTAATATAACTTCATTTACAAACCCCGTAGGACGCTGAAACTAAGACGTTTCAGTGCAGAGTCCTACGGGGCATCCATAGAGCCATAAATAAACATTGTAACTCTTAAACTGCCAGCGCTATCAGCATTTGAGCAGATTTTCGAGACTTTAGCATCAATTCACTTTTTCTCCATTTTAAAAATCCCAGGACCTCGTAAAGCGACGGAACCAAAAGGTTTCGATAGCCAAGCTTACGGGGGACCTGGGAAAAATATTAACTTCTTTATAACTATTCAAATTCCCCTTTTAAATGTAAATACCTACCGACAAAATGTCAAAACTCATTAAACTAACTCTAAAATCATCAAACAAAAATTCTACGGATAAACAATATCCGTAGAAACCCATTAGCATTAAGAAAACCATTGTATTAGTTATAATTTAAGCTGTATAATTATTATAAAAACCCAATTTTAATCGACCACTTTCGAGGAAATGGTCGGCAAAACCGGCGGCAACAGAAAACCGCACTTTATATACAAAACGGGATAGGTAAATCCTCCCACTCTAAAAATGTACCACGTGACCGTTTTTTCACACGAAAACGGGTATAAAAAGCGTGATTTTTTGGGTAATAAATCAGTTATTCTTCAACATTCAAACAAGTCTTTTATTTACTCCACAAGTGGTCCAGACACCTACCTCTGGAAGTCTGCAACCTGCTGCCAGCTGCTGCCTCCTGCCGAAGTTCTGCCTGAACGGGAACTCGGTGCCTACCACTCTCCTCTCCTTCCTTTCCTTAAAAAAAACCCTCCACGCAGCATCATAGGAGCATAAAGATGATATAGTCCCTGAGGGATATTATGTTCCTCAGGGCCCCCTGTGTGGAGCGGAGCTCATGTAAAAAAAAAAAAATTACAGTGTAATTGAAATGTGGTTAAATAATTGTGTTGTATATTATGTGACACGTTTATCATTTACTTTGTTTCCGATTATGCCAAGAAATTAAATTATTTTGTAATTTTTTAATTGTATATTCTGCATTTTTTGAGAAATACGGCTTTGAATTAATAATGATAGGAAGATATTTAATTTCTTCCACATTTTGAATGATTTCATCTTTAATATAAATCTTTCAATCCGCGTTCGTATTTTTCTGCCTATAAGCATGTATTTATATAATATTTTGACAACGAAAGTACGTTTTATACTTTTTTGTGCCGTTGCCGTGCCGTCGCCGTAGAAATATTAAAAGCGCCCATTCAATAATAACAATATTTGACAAATGAGCTTCACAGGTATCCTCCAAAAACAAAGTAACCGATATATTTTTTAAATACCACCGCGCTAAATAATTACCACCTAGTTCGGAATAACCCCACCGATCAGCTGCTTAAAACTTCTAGAACGCAATCTTCCCACGTACAATGAAACCAATGGTGACTGACTTTGAAAATGTAGGAATGAGATGGCGATACCGCAACCGTAATATCTCTCAAAGCAATCTCCACGAGATGGAGGGAGATGGCGAATGGTTTGACAGTTTGTTTTGTTGTTAGAAAAATTGAGCATTGTTTTTAGACAAGGCGATATTTTTTGGTGCAGGCTGAAAAGTCAGACTGATTTTATTACAATGCATAAAAAATATAATATATTATAAAAATTATATTTTATGCCATATAATCATATAAGAAACTCCACGATCCGAGATGATCTAAACATTGAACCACTGCTACTCTTCGTAGAAAAATCGCAACTGAGGTGGCTTGGGCATGTACTAAGAATGTCTGATGACCGAATTCCGAGGAAGATACTGAGTGCGATTCCAGAGGGTAGACGTCCAGTGGGCAGCCCCAGACACAGTTGGGCGAGGCAACTCCAGAAACTGTGTGAGGAGAGGATGGGGTTACCATGGACAGAGGCCGAACAATCAGCACAAGACAGGGACATATGGAGGATCCTTGTCGATGCAATGGGTCCCGACCCAAATAGGATAAGGAGAAGAAGATGATGATGATGATGATATTTTATGCCAAGGTTATTTGGTTTGGCCTAAAAGATTCTTCTCTGAAATTGGAGTGTCCGTGACGTCACAACCCTTGACCCTTTTCAATACCTGTTGCCGGGGATGGAAGATAATTTCAGTACATTATTTTGAAAGCATTCTGAATGAAATGCAGTTTTTTTTATGCTCATTACTCACATCCATACGTCATATTTTGGGATTGGAGGGGACCCCACCACTTTCCCAACTGAGTTATAAGGAAGAATCCGCATTTTTGCCAGTATTAAGTTAAATAATATCTATAAAAAAAAAAAAAAATTATTTCAATCGAGCATACCCCGCCATTATTTTTTTATTACACATTATTGTGTATAAACTACAAATTTGATGGATATTAATGTGTAAGAAGCTGTATTAGTAAATATATAAATCGATTTTTTAAATCAACTCTGATCTTCAAACCTCAATATTGCTATGTACACACTTGCTCATTTGAAGCCAAAAAGCTTGCTACCTAGTAGCATGTGTGCCAATGACGTTGTTAGTATTGAGCATGCTCATTTGAAGCGAATGAGCACGCTTACAAATCAACAGCCGTTTGATTTATGCTCATAAATCAACGGGTGGAAGGGGAAGCCTCTAAACATATGGGAACAAGCTAGCTTATGAGCATGCTCATTTCAATCCGATCTCAGTTCGCGCCTGCGCATTCTTTGCAAAAATGTCAAAATTTTGGAACAGAAGGTCACTAAAATATCCACAATATATTTCTAAATTCCCTAAAAGTTCCTTAACCTCCAAAATGAAACCATCTTCGGATTTGTTGACATCTTGGACCCAAATCCACCGTCTTATTTGTTTACGTCGGAAGATTCTTTAATAATTGCGTTACAACCAATGATATTATTTTGGTTAGTTCTGAGCGAATGAACGGACTCCATTTGACATTTATTTGACATGGGCATTCTCATTACAGAGCATGTGTGTTCAAATGTTGGCTTTGAGCACGCTCATTCACGAGAAAGCTCAAACCAAGCCTGCTCATTTATGATCAAATGTGGACAGTTGTCAGCAATTGTCATTAATGAAGATGCTCATAAGCCGGCTTGTTAATGAGCTAGTGTGTCAGTACCAAAGATATTCAAATACAAAAGAGATATGCTATGGTGTCCGCGTAACTGTCGGCGGACTACGCCCTAATTAGAGTAGTTTGCATACAAAAAAAATTTGTTCATTTCGTTGATTTCTTGAAGATGTGCATTAGTATTGGTTAACAATAATGTTTGAATGTGGAAAGAGTTCGTTCGTTCATTTAGTTTAACGTTCGTTTAATTATTCGTTCAATTAGTTTATTTGTTAATTGGTAGACAATATCGGCGACACCCGGAAGCGCAGTCCCACATAGTAAAAACTGCAGATAGCACATCTACTTATATTTCAAAATCTTTGGTCAGTACCATTAATCTCCGAATGATGTTATTGCGGATTCGCTACTTTGAGATTTACCCGACGAAATGGTTTCCTTCTTCACACGATTTTTTTTATCAAACGAATTTTTATATTTTTACTTTAACGACGCGACTCTAGACCAGTGGCGATCCATGTGTTTTTAGTGAGCTAGAGTGCTAAGATTGAAAAATACGACGTTATTGATGTTGTTATAGCTGAAAATAATTTTTTTTCCAAAATTTTATATTTTGTATGAAGATTTTCATGAATCTTTCAGTTTGGGGATGCGCTGCATCCATATTTCAGTATAGCTTTATACAAAAAGTTAAAATTTAAACGATAAAATTCGTTTTCAGCTACAACATCAATAATGTCGTATTTTCCAATCTTAACAATCTAGTTCACTGAAAACTCACGGACCGCCACAGCTGTAGACCCTCCGACTAGACTAAATATTTTGGAAAAATGAAATAATTCAACTTTGTATAAAAACGTTTAGATAACTTAGAAGCCTTGGAAATTAAAAAAACCCTTAAAAATAATGAATCTATTATTAACAAACAAAAAATATTGTCATATAGCCCAATCATGGATTTGTTCCCCTACCCACCCACTCTACACTAATACCTACCCACCCACTCTATACTAATACCTACCCACCCAATCTACATTATTAACTAGCAACGGCTCCACCCCTACCATAATAAAACATTGTTCGAAACTGTCAAATTAGTATAAGCTTTCCCTGACGAAGGAACGTTTGTTCCGAAACCGGTCGGATTTGCGCATCATATAAGTGGTTTATACAAAGTTGAATTATTTCATTTTTCTATAATGGATAACCACAAAGTAATAGCTGCATTCAAAAATATAAATATTTTGGTTTTTTAAATGTCATGTTTTTTTTTCTTTTTGCGAACACGATGTTGGGAAACGCAAAATAATCAGTCTAGTTGCAAAATGGTCGCGTTTGTTACCAATGGCCATCCACGTACAGAAATGGGTGACATGGATGGAGCGAGAACTGAATCGATAAATACGGACGGAGGTATCACTACACATCATTTGTGTGTAACTACAACTGCCTACAATTTTAATAGGTAGCCCAAACTGCCCAGCGATAGGTCACCGTAGAATTAATCAATAACATATCAAATTCAACTGCGGATCTGTCTGACGACTCGTTCTTGAGTTCAACAGCTCGGTTGTGAAACGATTTTCCGGCCTCTGTGTTTCCTCCTTTCTTCAACCTGGGTCTCTTCAAGATAAATCATTCCTTCCTCTCCTCAAAAAGACTCCACACAGCATCTCAGATGATATAGACCCCGAGGGAAATTATTTTCCTCAGGGCCCTTCCTGTGTGGAGTTAATGTAATAAAAAACGAGTGTGCTTTAGACCACACGACTGAAGTAAAACGCACTGCCCTCTCTTGCTCCTACAGTGTGATACAGACAATAGGCCTGCAGTGTATCTTAGATATACGAAACGCAACTGGCTATGAGAGAAGGAGAAAAAGAAAATGTGTGCTCGCACCTCTCTCTTTTGCCCCTACAGTGATATACGAAACGTAACTCTATCTCTTTCTATCTTCACTAACTCATATCTCCCTCTCAACTACCGTTCGCCTCGCTTTTCGTAACGCTCTCGTCATGCATTCACCAGCTTACTCCCCAAGTCAAGCGTGCGTAAAGAAGTTTTACTTAAAAAAATATTTTAAAAATTAAGAGACATGACAAATAATAACTCTTTTTACATTCACATTTCGCTCTAATATACACCATATCCGAATTGGGGGTGCCAAAGATCCCGAATCAGGGTTGCCATGGTACCACTGATTCCGGTTTACGATAATGAAAGGAAACATAAAAATCACAATGATATCACTAACCAGCGTTTGGTGACCTCTGAGGATAGTAGGGAGAGGGAGAGAGAGAGAGAGGAGTGTATATTACTTATTGCTTACACACTGGGAGGCAAAGCCTTCGGATGTCCATCATTAATTAGGTACCTAGATACTATTATCGCGCTATCCCAAAACCTGCGATCTATTTATAAATTTATAACACAGTAAATAGAAGGATTACGTTATTTCGAATTTGTGGATTGTTGGACCTTCTGACCTACATAATGGAAAGTCGCAGGGTGGCTTTTTGGGGTGTTTTACTTCTATTGCCATCAAATTGATAATATGTCTCTATGGCATTATCATAGATATGAAGACACAGCGCAGTTTTATTGGTCCTCTGACATTTAATCTTCTACCAAAACACATTCAAATGACAGATAAAATATCACTTTCCATAAAAGAATTAAAATTATAAATAAATGAAACAATTTAACTTTGTTTGAACCACTTTTATATTTGAGTAAATCCGACCGGTTTCAGAACGACCGTTCCTTCTTCTCAAATATAAAAGTGGTTCAAACAAAGTTAAATTCTTTCATTTATCTATAATGGATAACCACAAAGTTATAGCTACATTCAAAAGTATAATTAAAATTATGGCTAAATGATGCAGACGTTGAAACACTTTTTTTATCAACTATACAGGGTGTTAAGGGACGTACTTGACTTACTTTATTATGAATTATGAGTGATTCCTGACATTATTTGGAGTAAAAAATGTAAATGAAATTTTGGTCTCCGGTGACATTTTTGATGTTTATTTTTTTATTAATTTTTGGGGATCGTTGAAAACGGTTAATACGCACTTTTTTTAAAAAATATCTTTTGATTCACCTTAATTACATTAAAAGACAACTTTTTGCATTGGGGGAAGTGGAAAATATTTCATTTTAAATTTCGATTACGTAAAATTAAAATTAGCTTTCGTCTTGTGAGATTGTACGCCATTTATTATGGTTATTATCACTTTGGTATGTTGGTTGGTATTCCCGATACATTTGAATGTATAACGAACGGCTAGAAGATTTTGAAGGTACCACGAAATCTGGAAAGGTAAGTACTAAATTATCGGAGTTTTGGGAATAAAATGACGGAAAAAAACATGTTTTTAATTTCGGTACCTAATTATTTTTTATAAATAATACATTCACTTTTGTATCAAAAACCGTGTTACACAAACCTAGCGTAGCCGTTAAACTACTTGAAAACTGGGATGTTTTTCTTGCCTTGACGCGAGTAGGCGTTATAAAGGGGCACTTTCTTTTGTATCACAAACCATGTTACACAAACCTAGCGTAGCCGCTAAACTACTTGAAAACTGGGATGTTTTTTTGCCGTGACGCGAGTAGGCGCTACGAAGGGGGCACTTTCTTTTCTATCACAAACCATGTTACACAAACCTAGCGTAGCCGCTAAACTACTTGAAAACTGGGATGTTTTTTTGCCATGACGCGAGTAGGCGCTACAAAGGGGGCACTTTCTTTTCTATCACAAACCGTGTTACACAAACCTAGCGTAGCCGCTAAACTACTTGAAAACTGGGATGTTTTTTTGCCGTGACGCGAGTAGGCGCTACGAAGGGGGCACTTTCTTTTCTATCACAGACCATGTTACACAAACCTAGCGTAGCCGCTAAACTACTTGAAAACTGGGATGTTTTTTTGCCGTGACGCGAGTGGGCATTATAAAGGGGCACTTTCTTTTGTATCACAAACCATATCACATAAAATTAGCGTACGTAGCCGCTCAACATCGCAGAAATAGTTGACTTATAAAAATAAAATTTTAAAGTAAAAAAAAATTTTAACTAATACATTTTAATCAACGCACGCAATACATGTGTATTAGGTAAGTACCTACTAATTAGGCGGAATTTCAGTTTTATAACATTAAAAAACTCCCGCGCGATTTTGTCTCTAGCCGTTGGTTTTACGAGCCGAATTCCCATGAAGTTTGCTACGATTTGCTCTAGCATCTTTTCGTACAGTAACAAGAATACCAACATCACAAAAAAATGACATTTGAAAATAATGTTTGAAAATGGACGGTCTCGTTTCACAGAATGAAAGTTAATTTTAATTTTACGTAATCGAAATTTAGAATGAAATATTTTCCGCTTCCCCCAATGCAAATAGTTGTCTTTTGATGTAATTAAGGTGAATCAAAAGATATTTTCAAAAAAAAGTGCGTATTAACCGTTTCCAACGATCCCCAAAGTTTACCATTTTTTTTTCTACAAAAACATAAAAAAATCCCGACACCCGGCTGAGTGACCAGTGACGACAAGCGCAAGAAATTTTTGTTTGATTTTGAAGAAAAAATTTTTGAAAAAAAAAAAGTCAAAAAAAGTCACCGGAGACCAAAATTTCATTTACATTTTTTACTCCAAATAATGTCAGGAATCACTGGTTAAAGTAAGTCAAGTACGTCCTTTAACACCCTGTATGTAAACCTTCACGCTTCACTTTTTAATTCAATTCTACTGTAACTTCAAGACTACCTTTATTTTAATTTTTTTTTTTACTGTGAATACCGCACAAGAATCTCAACTGCTCCCATCTGGAGCCAGTGAGACTATGGCATCCCCAATTGGGGTATGTTGTGAGGCTGAAGGTAGTGGGGAGGGGAAGGAGGTGGGGAAGAGGAAGGTTGGGAAGTACCTGGCTATTCAGATCTGGTCACCAAACACGGCTAAAGCCATTTTCAAGCAACGTTTCAATTCTGAATGGTGGTCTTACACCAGGGCGATACTGATAGTATCTTCCACTCTGGAACATGCCGCAAATATACTATATATTATTTTAAATGAATTAATTGTGAAATAACACAAATTAATCTAATAAAATTTATTTGCGCATGCCGGGTTTGAACCCGCGACCTCCGGACTGTGAGTCAAGAGTCTTACCCACTGGACTACGGAGGTCGTCATTAAGAGTGTTGATTAATATCTACAGAGCGTAGGTTAGACTAATCAGCTAAATGTGTCCAATAGTCCGATATTAGGGATTTTTACATACATACTTACATAAATTAAGTTTTTTAAACTGCATACGCAATATTACGTTATTCCAATATGCTACACATAATTGCAAATCCAACCTCTGCCAGTGCTGTAGATATTCGTCAACACTTTGGTTCTCATAGATATTAATCAACAGTTTGAGCTGTAGATATTCGTCAACACTTTGATTCTCATAGATATTAATCAACAGTTTGAGCTGTAGATATTCGTCAACACTTTGATTCTCATAGATATTAGTTCGATTTTTTCAGTTTTTGGAATTCCTGTAGATATTAGTAGACGCCTCCGTGGATTGTTGGACCTTCTGACCTACATAATGTAAAGTCGCAGGGTTGTTTTTCGGGTGTTTTACTTCTATAGCCATCAAATTGATAATATGTGCGTTATCCAAAGATATTGAAATATAAGTAGATGTGCCATCTGCTGTTTTTACTATGTAGGTCTGCGCTTCCGGGTGTCGCCGATATTGTTTACCAATTAACAAATAAACTAAAAGAACAAATAATTAACGAATAAACCAAACGAACGTTAAACTAAATGAACGAATTCTTTCCTTATTCAAAATATATTGTTAACCAATATTAATGCACATTTTCAAAAAATCAACGAAATGAACAAATTTTTTTTGTATGAAAACTACGCTAATTAGCGCGTAGTCCGGCGACAGTTGCGCGGACACCATAGCATATCTATTCTGTATTTGAATATCTTTGGCGTTATCCAATGTTATAGTATATCTCTATGGCATTATCATAGATATGAAGACACAGCGCAGTTTTATTGGTCCTCGGACATTTAATCTTCTACCAAAACACATTCAAATGACAGATAAAATATCACTTTCCATAAAAGAATTAAAATTACAGAAAATGAAACAATTTAACTTTGACAAGTTTTAAGATTTTCACGGCCAAAAGCATTTTCGTTATTTGTTTTTGCACACATATACACATCTACCGGATCTGCCCTGATTATGGACACTGCAACAATGTCCGAAACGTTGGCTAAAGAAGGAGGTAGCGCAACAAGGCATAACACCCCAAAAACAAATAACGAAAAAAAACAATTTAACTTTGTTTGAACCACTTTTATATTTGAGTAAATTCGACCGGTTTCAGAACGACCGTTCCTTCTTCTCAAATATAAAAGTAGTTCAAACAAAGTTAAATTGTTTCATTTATCTATAATGGATAACAACAAAGTTATAGCTACATTCAAAAGTATAATTAAAATTATGGCTAAATGATGCAGACGTTGAAACACTTTTTTTATCAACTATACAGGGTGTTAAGGGACGTACTTGACTTACTTTATTATGAGTGATTCCTGACATTATTTGGAGTAAAAAATGTAAATGAAATTTTGGTCTCCGGTGACATTTTTGATGGTAGTTGAATAGTTTGAGGCGGGGTAAGGGGTTCGTCGGACACCCGACTGAGTGACCAGTGACGACAAGCGGAAGAAATTTTTGTTTGATTTTGAAGAAAAAATTTTTGAAAAAAAAAAGTCACCGGAGACCAAAATTTCAATTACATTTTTTACTCCAAATAATGTCAGGAATCACTGGTTAAAGTAAGTCAAGTACGTCCTTTAACACCCTGTATGTAAACCTTCACGCTTCACTTTTGAATTCAATTCTACTATAACTTCAAGACTACCTTTATTTATCTTCTTGAAACCGTAACAAAAAATCAACTAACTTGTATGTGTCACTTTGTTACTATAATACTAACTAAACTACTGCAACTCATAAACTTACGAATACCGACAGTAACTACACGACAAAATACACTATTCTACTGTAGCATCCATAAGCGGAACTACATTGCCCACTCTCCGATACAACGATTTCACACTATGGGAAATCAGTGCTTAGGTGATATTGACATAAACTTGGCGAAATTTGTTGATCTTTTAAAAAACTTATTATTCCAAAACTATTCCTAAACCTATCTGTTTTTCTGAAAACCTATGAAATCCGCTGTATTTTTGTATTTTTATGACTTGTGTGCTTTTTTATCAAATTTTATTTTTATTATTCTGTATATGTTAAATAATCTGTCATGAATCATTTGTACTACCAAAATGTAAAAGCCCATTGGGCGTTAAATAAATAAATAATATTTTCAAAGATACACACCCATATTTTTAAACTTTGACTTGGAAATTTCCATTTTTTACTTGTACCACTAACTTATTGGTGTAATTTAGCACTTTAGTTAATATTACCCACGCACAGGCAGCGCCTTAGTGGGTTCCCATTATCTACTTTTGTCTTATATATATTTTTTACTTTTTTACATTATTTGTATCTTATGTTATGTTATACATATATTTAGAAAATATGTAAAAAATTACTTTTGAAATGTATTAAGATATAATGGGAAAACATATAGGAAGAAAAAAATCAATAATGAGAATAGTGACAAAGAAAAATAATCATTTCAAATAAACCATAATACGGGCAAATGCCTAGCTTGGTAGTCGAAAAACCATGTAAAACAAACCTGTAACAAACAAAATGAATAAAGAAAATTAAAAAAATTAAAAAAAAAACAAATTGTTTTGTCGGACATCTCCAAGTTTTGAGATAATGATAAAAGTAATATATTAAATATTATATTAAATAATATTATATTAAATAAAATCAAATGTTATTTACATAATGTCGACCTCCGTAGTCCAGTGGGTAAGACTCTTGACTCACAATCCGGAGGTCGCGGGTTCGAACCCGGCATGCGCAAATAAATTTTATTAGATTAATTTGTGTTATTTCACAATTAATTAATTTAAAATAATATATAGTATATTTGCGGCATGTTCTAGAGTGGAAGATACTATCAGTATCGCCCTGGTGTAAGACCACCATTCAGAATTGAAACGTTGCTTGAAAATGGCTTTAGCCGTGTTTGGTGACCAGATCTGAATAGCCAGGTACTTCCCAATCTTTCTCTTCCTCCCCTCCCCACTACATTCAGCCTCACAACATACCCCAATTGGGGATGCCATAGTCTCACGGCAAAAAAAAAAAGTGTCTATGTTTTATGCATTAAAATAACGCCGGGTAACATAACGGTCCGGTACATTAATATGACATTTTGAATTTTCTTACTAGTAAAATAGAAAACACCCTTTTTTGTTTATTTTACAACAAGTTTTTCTGCATTATAATTGATTTAGTGGTTAAGGTTAAATAGGTGGGTAGGAATTTGGAAGTCAATGTGTCAATGTGTAGTAGCGGAGGTAAGAATCCATCCCTCCCATTGCGTTGCAAGGCGATGGGCCGAGAGAATCCTGCAGGAGAGGTTTCCCTCAACCAGTCTCTCCCGATCCGGTCGGCCACGCAGTAGGAGGACAAACGCATTTGCCACCAAGACCTAGACAAACCTCACCCGATGAACCCTGGCACCTCTGCTAAGCAACCAAACGTAGCGAACCACTAGGGTTGACCTACGGCAGGGATGTTGGTTATTCAATAAAAGGTTCCCGGGGCGGCGGTACTCATATCCGTCTCAATTGAGAATATTAATTATTAACCTAGACTTCATGCGTAATTTGGGAATGATGTTTGTTCTATGTACTTTCCGCTCCGATGGTTTGGGCATGGAGAGCGAATGAACGAGGAAAGGAGTGTAAGAAGAATATATGACGCAAATGTGAATGGTAGAGGAAGTCGAGGACGCCCGAGAAAGACATGGCACGACCAAGTGAATCTGATACTTGAGTCGAGCCATGTTAAGAGTCAGAATTATTTTTTTTACATGAGCTCCACACAGGAGGCCCTGAGGAAAATAATTTCCCTCAAGGCCTACGTCATCTTTGGGGATGCTGTGTGGAGGGTTTTTTTTAAGGAAAGGAAGGAGAGGAGAGTTCTGGAAAGGAAAAGGGTTTAAGGGGTGGGTAGGAAGCTGGGGTTCAGTATGTCCTGGTCATCCGCCTCCAAGACCTAGACAAACCTAACCCCGTGAACCCGGGCACCCCTGCTAAACCACCAAACGTAGCGTAACCAGTTGGGGTGACCTATGGCAGAGGTGTTGGTTATCCAATAAAGGTTCCCGGGGCGGCGGTACACATTCCCGCCTCCCAAATTGAATAATAGAAGAGCATGTATGAGACGATGTATGAATGTGAACGAGGCAAAGAGTGTGTGCCAAGACCGAGTTGTTTGGCGGTCCGACCTCTCTGCCCACCCCTGCGGGAAACGGCGTGATGATCAAGTTAGTTAGTTAGTGTTTGTTCAACCGATATTTCCCTGTGAACAATTGTCAATTCTTCAAAAAAACAAATTGTAAGTAATCTAATGAAGTGGTGCAAAAACAATAATTTGACTTTAATTCATCAGATTATTCATCTTAAATTTTTTTTAAATCAATGGCGAATTATCCATCAAAACATGTCTCAGCGAATGACACAAAAACAAAATGGTACCAAAAGCTCAGTGAAGTAACAATCTTGAATAAACATTCAATTAAAGTATTTGATCTACCCACTTTATTTTAGTTAACACCAAGTAATCGCCATTGGCTCTTGTGTGTCTCTAATCTCTTTTGATACGTGCTGATGAAAACGCCTGACTAAAATGCATGACGGGTAATAAAAAAAGAAAAATACAAAGAGACGTTATTCCCGAGGCGGCTTTCATTAATCAAAACTGAGCTAAAACAGCCCTAGTCGAAGATTATTAGTGAAGGAGTACTCGTAGTAAATCATTTTATCTGCCGTTTTTAAAAAAGTGCAAAAGTAAAGCTTTTAAAAATATAGATTACTAGCTGAAGTCCCCGGCGATGCCCGGGCTTTACAGAGTTTTCGAAATCAAGTGTAGACAGTGTCCTTTCAACCTCGGCATAAAATGTGACGGCCGGCGCTTGACTCGCATTCCGAAGGTCGCGGGATCGAATCCCGACGTGGCAAAAAAAATTTATTTGATTAATTTGTGTATTTCACAATTTATTCATTTAAAATAGTATATAGTATATTTGCGGCACGTTCCAGAGTGGAAGATACTCTCAGTATCGCCCTGGTGTAAGACCACCATTCAGAATTGAAACGTTGCCTGAAATGACTTTAGCCGTGTTTGGTGACCAGTTCTGAATAGCCAGGTACTTCTCCACCTTTCTCTTCCGCATCTCCTTCCCCTCCCCACTACCTTCAGCCTCACAATATACCCCATTGGGGATGCCATAGTCTCACTGGCTCCAGACGGGAGCAGTTGGGACTCTTGTGTGGTATTCATGTAAAAAAATAAATAAAAATAAAACTGTAGATTTGCATACAAATCAAATACACATCGCCCACTTGCCAACCCGCTCGTCCACCACTAAATTATATATTTCAAACAATTTACACAAAAACCTTGACAAATTATATACCTAAACCTTCCTCGTGAACCACACTACCTATTGGTGAAAACCGCATGAAAATCCGTTCAGTAGTTTGAGTTTATCGCGACCAGACGACGCGGCGGAGGACTTTAATTTAAAGATATTGTAAATAAATATAATGTAAATTAAATAAAATCATTATAATTTTTATCCTACTGTTACGCCGCGCCCCGACCCGTAAAAACCAATGCTTAGTGGATCCATACAGAAGAATGATTCTATCGTGCGTTGTCAAGTTTCTGTGATTTTCTATGTCTTTCAATGGTTTGTCTATGCCTGTCGTGTGTTGAATGGATTAATTACTTACTTAAAAACACAAATTCCTATTTGGTAGTTATTAAAACTACTTACATATAAGGATAATAGGCTTTATTTTTATGTTTATAAGCGATGACATTAACATATTTGAACATTAACAATAAAACTACATAAGACAAATACTTCGAACAGACCAGAAATTCATTAAAATCTAAATTACCACAAGAAGGGAAAGCGCGCAAGATGTCCAAGATGACCGCCTCACCCACCGTGGACCGTGGAGAGAGATAAGACATCCATCAATCGTCATCGGAAACGAAACAATTTTCGCTTTACAATACATGCTCGTTACCTTTTATTGCACTATCTCGATCTAACAATCTTGCGTCACATCCTGATCATGCCTATAAGCGAGTGACAGGGTTTACCTAACTATTGCTAGTTGATAGTCCGGTATTGCTAGAATTGATAAGCTTCCGGATTCCACAACGTAATACTAGAAGTCAAGATTTATTTCAGTGTAGAAATTCTGGAACTAACTACCATATATATTCTTCTTTGCCCAGAATACTAATGGAGGGAAACAATTATACCAAGTCAGTGGACATCTTCAATTTATGTTTAAACAAATATAAAATATTGTTACTGAAACAGTTCAGTTATGTACATTGAATGCTTTGTATTTTCTTATTATTCATATATAATGTAAAAGCCCCGAAAAAGGGCGTTAATAAATAAATAAATTAAATAAATAAATTAAATAAATAAATTAAATAAATAAATAAATTAAATTAAATTAAAAATTGCTTATAAGGAGTACCTTATACCCGTCGATAATACAGTGTAAAAGTCGTCAATATGTAAACATAATGAGCTTCGATTATTATTATTACTCCATAAAAGGTACTACCACATTTCATACAGACTGAATTCTATGTATAAAACAGTTGCAAAGAGTTTATATAATAGCATACAGGTAGAGATTCTCTAAAAAAATAAATCATTTGAGAACTGAATGAACATTATATTCACAAGTAAACTTAATTATTGTACTGAACCACTCGAAAGTAAGTACCTACATATTTGTTTTTTTCACATCAAGAAATCTAATAATGCATAATAAAAAAAAGTTACATCACCTTTCTTTTTTTTGTAACAAATTAATATATCTAGTGATATCCTCACTTGGATCTGTTAATTTGAAATAACACTAGGTCTCAGTGGGTTAACAACCCTTACATCCGGAAATTGCAAGCAAACATTTTTGTATGTACAAAAACAAGCCAATAAAGTTATTCGCGTAATACGACGTTAAATATTTACAAAAAACGTTCCAACAATTCGAGGGCTTAAAGTAAAACAACCGTTATAAACAAAAATACAGCAATATTAAAGGGCTTCAATTCAAACGTTATCTATAAAAAAATATACCAATAATTCGAACCAAACAACTTTATCTGCAAGAAAACAAAAAATTCGAAGGCAAACAAACTTATCTACAAAAAGACAGCAATAATTCAATGGGTTAGTTCTTAGTTCATCAAAAAACCTACTAATAATTCGAACAGCTTAAAGTAAAAAAATGTTATCCACAAAAAGACATACCAATATTTCGAGTCAAACATCAAACAAATTTAGTCTTGTGTCAAAAAAACATGCAAATATTTCGAGTCAAAAAACTTATCCAAAAGATACGCCAAAATTCAAAGTCTAATAATTTGATAGTTTAAATTCAAACAACGGTATGTATTTACAAAAAATGTTGCAATAATTTGATGGTTTCAATTCAAACAACGGTATTTACAAAAAATATACCAATAATTTGATGGTTTAAATTCAAACAACGGTATTTATAAAAAACGTTGCAATAATTTGATGGTTTAAATTCAAACAACGTTATCTACAAAAAATGCACCAATAATTCGATGGTTTAAATTCAAACAACGTTATCTACAAAAAATGCATCAACAATTCAAGGGTTTAAATTCAAAGAACGTTGTAAAAGTACCAATAATTCAAGGGTTTAAATTGAAACAACATTATCCACAAAAAAAAAACTTTACAGGAGACGCAACAATAATTATTAATCCTGGTGTCGACTTAATGTAGGGTTACTTAATTATCTAACTAACATCTTAACGTTGTTTGACATTCAGCCCTCGAATTGTTCGAACGTAGCACAAGGCTTTAATTTCGTTATATGGCGTAATATTGACGATGTACAATACGTACATACATTGAATCTTCGTACATTGAGTTCGTCATTCCTACAAGAGAAGTCGGCAACACCTCGCTCCGCCTAACCCTATAAGGAGCCCGGCCTCAGGTAGACTAGTCTGGCTCGATCTTAGTCATAACAGTTACCAACCAACTTAAACCTGCAATATCTGAAATAGTATGTATTATATATACAACAGGATGTCTCTTTGTGACAGCGAAATTTCCAATCTGGTCTCCTTCACACCCCAACTGGTTCGCTACGTTTGGTGACTTGAGCTGGGGTGCCCAGGGTGAGGTTTCACCATGTCTGGATGCGTGGGGTCCAGATCGGGAGAGGGAGGGAGTCCCTTTGACCTCTCCAGCAGTCTCACGAACCATCGCCTTCCATGGCAGTGGGAGGGACGGATTCATACTTCACTCCTGGACACACTGACCCCCAGATTCCTTCCCACCCCTCATTACCTGTTTTCTTCCCAAAATTTCCGGTCCTACATGTCATCCTATGTAGAGCTAATGTAGCTAATGATTAATAGATAACCAACCGTTTCGCTGCCAAGTTTCGTCACGTCTCATTATATTAACTGTTGAGTTAACCATCACGCCATTTCCCCGCAGGGGTAGGCAGAGAGGACGGACCGCCAAACAACTCGATCTTGGCAGACACTCCTTGCGTCGTTCACATTCATACATCGTCTCATACATCCTCTTCTATTATTCCGACTCTTCACATTCGAGTTAATACCATTCGTTATATATTATACTATTAAGTTAATATAATAAGTGCAGACGAAGTTTGAGCTAAGCGAAATCTGGTTGGCTATTAATTCAAATAAAAAGAGGTGTATTACAAAGCGTGTTTTTTTTTCATTTAATATATAATGTCCCACCCTAAAGTATTTGCTTCCTTCGAAAAAATAAAATAATAATATTTGTGTATACTTTACAGCTATCGTAAGGAACATGCTGATATAAAAATACGTGCACCCCATGGACATATGAATATATCTGGACCTGCCCTACTAAGTGATAAAAGCGTATTATTTCCCCCTCCCCATACCAGTTTTATGGAGCCGGCTGGGCTTACGAGAGCCTCGCTTAAATCTAAAAAATGTGACGTCATCATTCTTGTCCTGACCAGCGCCGAACTCACATCGTGCATTTTACGAAATAACACGCCAAAAATGAGAGCTTGTGCTGTACAAGATATACCCTAAAATATGTGGATTTATTGAATGTGGGCGGTTCTCCGTGAGCTCGTCGCTGGTTACAGGGGTAGGTAAATTATGAAACATTTGTAAAAGTGTCTTAACCAAATACGGCAACAAAATATTCCTCTGTGAAAATCGGCGAACTTTACTTTGCCGCATTTGGACTTCGCAAATATGTTAATAACGTGGCGAGCAATTCGCGCTCCCATGTAAAAAGGTCTATTCATTTAAAAGCAGATTTTGCTTTTAAAAACTAAATGGTGATATTATAATGCGAGATGCCTATATACTGTCAGATTGATTTTTTAACGAATCACAGTCATCTTTCCCCTCTTCGCCCCCCCATAGTTTGGTTTTACACCTCATCTGTATCTTCTCGTCTATTAAATTTGGATGTCTATGGTGCACCCTGTAAAACTACAGTTGCTGCGGTGCCCTGTACAAAATAATAATTTCATGTACGAGATTGTTATGTCAGTGCAGACTGCCTACTCAATTCGCGAGATGAATATATTTAATAATGAAACCATTCCGGGAATGGTGGTGAATAATCCGAACTAATATTATAAATGCGAAAGTGCGTGTGTGTTTGTTTGTCCTTCTTTCACGTCGCAACGGAGCGACCAATCGATGTGATTTTTTGCATCGGGATAGTTGGAGGACTGGGAAGTGACGTAGGCTTTTCATCCCGGAAAAACATTTCACTCCCGTGGTAAAATTCTTTTGTACAGAAATTTCTGTAATAAAACGCGAGCGAAGCCCGGGTAAAAGCTAGTAAAGAATAAAATAAAGTACAGGTTGTACGAAATCAAACTTTTCTCGATGAATAAGTGATCAAATCATTATTAATTTACTAAAACTTAACAAATAATAACACATAAAATAGTTAATACATTGAATTATTCTAATATAACAGTGAATTGGTCATTAGAATAGAATTTATGAATAAAAACATAATATGAATCACACATAGGGTTGCCATCTGTCCGGCTTTAGCCGGACATGTTTGGCTTTTTTAGGTCGTGTCCGGCTAAATATTTATATGTCCGGCCTGTCCGGCTTTTGTTAGGCTTTTTTGGTTTGCGCGGGTTTTGTCTTTCGAACTTCTGACATTAGCGGAATATTACTTTCAAAGAGTTTTCTCTTTAATAAACACCCAGTGGACCAAGGAACGCAATAAATTGCAAACAATTGCTAAGATGGTGAACACATTGTATAATTTAAAAATGACATGTTAAGGATTTTATTAAATGATTTCCAAAGAAAACGACGTTTTGGATAAAGTAGGTGAAAACGCCAAACGTACAAAATGGTAGATTTTTGTAATTTTTGAATAATTTGGAGAAGTCGAGATTTCATTTTAAATTATGTTTTTGGTTTTTTGTCCACAAAGATTATGTTTCATTTTATATCTATTTAACGAAAAATTTTAGTCAACTGTTTAACCAGAAAATAACTTATGTTTTGTTTGTTTGTTTTATAAGTTTAGTATATCTACAGACAGAAGACTCAATATTTTTTTATTTTGTTATTGACATTATATTCTATACAAATGTCAACTGATGACAAGGATAAGACGGATTAATGATTGTTGTTATTAAATTGGTCAATGCGTGATTAATAAACAACTGTAACTTGTAACAGATTTTTTATTATTATGAATAAAAGTTATGTCCAAAATCATGTACGTACGTCCGGCTTTTAGGGCAAAATGTCCGGCCTTTCAGAGCGCAGAGTCAGGCTTTTTTATTTTAGAAGATGGCAACCCTAATCACACATGAAGCGTGCGTCAGTCCACCAAAATGCAATGTTGCCATTTCTTTCGCAGTACGGTTAAAGACATTTTTACTAGTAACAATCTTCATCTTTACTAAGTATAAAACGAAGTCGCTAACGCTGTATGTGCGCTTAGATCTTTTAAACTACGCGACGGATTTTTATGCGGTTTTCAACAATAAATAGAGTGATTGATGAGGAAGGTTTTTAGGTATATAATTTGTCAAGGTTTTGTGTAAATTGGTTGAAATACATAATATATCTGGCCAAGCGGCAGCGGGCAGCGTGCTAAAAAACTTTATTTGGATTGATTGGATTTGATTTAACCATAGACATATGAATATTAGTAGACCTGCCCTAAGTGATAAAAGCGTATTATTTCCCCCTCCCCATGCCGGTTCCTTGGAACCGGCTGGGATTGAGTATGGCTTCGCGTGAATCTAAAAAATGTGACGTCATCATTCTTCTGCGAGCCAGCGTCGGAGCCCTCATCGGTGCATTTTACGAAATAACACCGCAAAAAACATGGTTTGTGTTTTGAAAACGTGTAAATATATACTATCACTCGAGATACATGTCGTGTGTTCGTCGATGTTTACGGGGTAAGTAAATTATGAAACTTTGTAAAAGTGTCCTAACTAAATACGGCAACAAAATATTGGAGACTGAAAATAAACGAACTTTACTTTGCCGTATTTAGACTTCGCATATTTGTTCAATACGCGGCAAGCAATTAGCGCTCCCATGTAAAAAGGTCTATTCATTCAAAACCAGAGTTTACTTTTAAGAACTAAATGGTGATATTATAATGCGAGATGCCTATATACTGAGTTATATCTCATATAGTTATATATCATATTGAGTTATCGACGAATCACATATCTCCAAAGTCATCTTCTCGCCCTGCGTCCCTCTGTAGTTGGTTCCCCCCTCACCTTTATGTTCTGGTCTACTAATATTCATGTCTATGGATTTAACAGATGCCGTTGGTTATAAAGGTTTCGTTAGCCATAGCAACGTGTGGCCGGGTCTGCTAGTTCGAAATATAAATTGTAAAATATTTATTCAAAGTGTAACAACACCGTTTGACGGTTGGGAAGAGTTTTTTTAGCAAGGCTATTAAATATGTACATAGTGGCGTAACTATAGGGTGGCAGGGCTGGCAAAATGGGCCGGGGCCCCGGTCCGAGAGGCTGCGAGCTCAGAAGCAACCTAACATTTTTAACAGTTTTAATAAAAATTATAAATGTTATACAAGTACATAAAATCAATTAAAGTTAGACACTACCAAAGACCATACTCAAATTCAAATAAATTATTAAGATTTAAACGCATTCATAAGAAAAGGATGTCGATCAATTTTAGAACGCATCCATTGGTTACTTAATTTTTTGTCGCGGAACTTTGCAGGCGCGGGTGAGCTAGTGACGCTCGGGGTATTCCCGCATTATGTTAAGCAAGAAAGTACTTTGGCTATGCAACTTGGCTATTCTGTCTATTGAAGAATCTATGACCCGATATTTAAACTTTGATGACGTTATTGATACTTTTGCGGAACAGAAAGCTCGGAGAAAATAATTTAAAATAAATATTCAATACCTTTATATTTAACAAAAATGTATAGTTTGGCAAGAAAGTCTAGAAATTAAATCAATTG
This sequence comes from Limnephilus marmoratus, assembly GCA_917880885.1. Lineage (NCBI taxonomy): Eukaryota > Metazoa > Arthropoda > Insecta > Trichoptera > Limnephilidae > Limnephilus > Limnephilus marmoratus. Next base: position 33,768,152 of record OU862932.1, read on the forward strand.
GAACTAAACCTGTTCATTACTATGGCAACACCGAATTATATGACGTTTCCTATGGCTTTCGTGTTATCGGGTGTTACGGTTGATTTATTGTCTTAAATCTGAGTAGAATATCGCTGATTTGATAATATTTTTATTCATTGTTTGCCTGAATTTAATTAAAATGAATAAATTATTACATAGTGATACAAGAGGGGTTACATTCTGCGTTTTTCAACGCTGCCTAGCCGAGTGTCACGCGAAGAAGCTTTTGTTTGATTTAGAAGATGTTTAAAAACGAACTGCAGAAATGAATGGTACGTAGTATAGTTTGTTTAATAAATTTCATTAGTATTACACGATTTATGCCAATTTTCGAGCGATAATAATCATTACAATCTGATTTGAGGTTATGTTAAAAAAATTCGAATTTGACATTTCGATTTGACAGTTCATATGCGGCCACAAGAAAAAGGGAATAACTCAATAAAAAAATAATAATATGCAACTTCTTTAAACTCTTAGAAAAGTTCCTTTTTTTTCGTTTTCTCTTTTTTTCTTTCTAAGTGAATATTATCTAGTGTGTGTTTTTAAAACTACCTTCTATAATAATAACTTTAATGATGTTTTTCACACACAGGTAAATCTGAAACAACGGTAAGACGAATCGTCAAGGAAGGGGAAAAGGCAGATGGAAAACTTGAAACACCGGGAAAACGGAAAATGGGCATAATAATAATAATATGTAATAGCATAAGTGCTGATGATTGGAAAAATTGTTGCAAACACTTGATGAAAATTGAGGCAGAATATTATACACGAGGCAGTACTATATATGATGATATCGATGAACTGCGTTTAGATGAAGATGAAGATACGGAAGAAGAAGAATCACACGAAGACAAAGACAATAATTACATGTCGGGTGTTGAATTAATAGACTTAAATTTTTAAGTACCTACGTTTTTATATCGAAATAAACGCCCACTTAAAACTTGTATTGTTTTATTTTGCTTCTATTAAATTACAGTTTTTTTGTGCAATTTTTTTGAAAATACAAATACGCTATGAAATATGCATTTTGCCAGAAGTGTTTTTTTTAAACATACGTTCTTTGTCTTATGAGCCATCTTGGTGTTGCCATTTAAAACTAAAAAACGATCGCAGCGCCATCATTTATTTTCTACACTTTCTTGCCAAACTGTACACAATTTTAGTAATATTGTTAGGTAACTTCTTAAGTGCTTTTTTAAAATTCAATTACAACGTGACGATTTTTACTAGGGGGGCCACATCCAATGAATTTGCCACGGGACTCAGATGGTATAGTTACGCCACTATATGTACATACCAAATCTAGTTGATTTGGAGAAAATTTTTCCAAGGTGATGATCATCAAGAGCACTTACTAGCGCTAGTATTGTCACAACTTTATAAGAATCTGCGCGTTTAGAGACAATGCCATGATAAATTATTGGTCTCAGGTGTTAGGTCGTGCGTTTAAGCTACAATCTTTTTTAAAGTTCACGGGAAGAAAGATGGTGAAGTTTACCCCAAGCCTCGCTGGCCGGTGTTGACCAGGGGATAATTCTATGACCCGGTATATTAGTTGGTCCGTATCCTAGTTTTGTGCGGGATTCCTCGCTCAAATCCAAGCGGACTGAATCGGCCGCTCAATCCTTGATAAGCCGCAAAGTAGTTATAAATATTGCATACTTTCATCTCACCGAAAAGTTCGTAGATTGCCTAATTTTGTCAGTATGGACTGCGATGATTCATCGAACGATTAGGAATGTCGATGATATGAATTGATAATCTAAAGTAGTTTGGTAATAGTGGTAAGGTTTTATAAGAGTGATTGTTTTACAGCGGCTAGTTCGTCATAATTTCATACTCACTGACTTCAGTAAAATATACACTATTTACCTAAAATTAGTATTCTCGCATACAGCACCATGTTGATTGAAGTGGAGGACTTTATCAAAAATCAACAGGTAAATTAAGACCGCCTAGAAATAAACTGCGGCATTTGACCTTTTGAAAGTGTGCGATTGATCGCTGTGACAGAATTTTGGTTTGCAAAGTGTAAGGTATTGAAAGAGCTTCAAAGTGATACCGACAGGTGCCAGCAGGGAAAGTGCTTCTATCGATTGCCGACAGGGGTGCCTGAGTAGGCTGTCAGGAGTGGTTCGGGCCAGTCTACGAGCTAGGGCCTACCGCTCAGATTCAATTAGCCGTTAATACAGACAGGTCGTGTGACTTGCAGCATAATTATTTTAAATACGTAAACTCATTATAAACCAGTTTGTTTTCGAGTACGCATTGTTATTGAGAAGTACCCCCAAAGAACTAATAGTGTTTTAATGTAATATAATTTTAAAAAATCGAAAATGTATGGACCAACCTTCAAATTGATCCAGGGCAACAGGCCATCCGCAATCTGGCCGAGGCAATAAATAGCAATGTGTTGCTAGCTTTAACCTACCCAAAAAAGGTCTCCGTTCGAGCAATGAAACTCGCTTGTAAGAAGAAAGAAATCGTATTCTCCAAAGCGGTTATGCGAGTATGACAATATGTACGGAGTATGGACCAACCTTGAAGTTGCCGCCGTTGATCCAGGGCAACAGGCCGTCCACGAACTGTCCGAGGTCCTCGCACAGCAGCCCGTTGGCCGGATTGGCCAGGAACGCGAGCAAGTCATCTCCGAGCAGCTGGCGCGCGCGAGGGTCGGGCCGCGCCAGCAGGGGCGCGAAGCCGTCCAGCGTCGCCGGCCGCGTGTATGCCATCGCGCAGGGGGGCTGCAATACAAACGCTTATCAATTAGTGCTATAAAGATAAAGACAACAAAGAAGCTGAAAGAGATGTAAACAAAGGGAAGGTGGGTGGAATATTTTTCGAGGGAGCATTATTTGACCAAGGGTTTGATATTCGGCACCGCGCCGCATTTAGACATCGCTGACCCAACTGTGCATTATATGAGCACCTTATCCTATTGATGGAGGACCAGAAGAGTGAAAGAGTGACCAAAGAGTGACCAGAGTCAGTGAAACCCCAGGCTGTCTCTCAGTGAGGTCATGGGTAGGTGATTCTAGGAACGATATCTCTACTGAGGAGTTTGCATCAGGCACTGGCGGTGAATCAATGAATTGTTACGCGTATAAATCAACATCTCGAATCCCACAAGGATCTACATTGAAATCACCACTGTTTTAAAAAAAGCTGTAAAACCGACGGTTATCAGTTGTAATAAATACAGCAAAGAATCTAGAAAAGATCTGAAGAAAGGGATGATGGGTAATTCAAAGAAGGGTGCTAGTGGGGTTTCCATTAGAAGCTGACAATAAAGAAAAAAATCGAAAGAATTTACATTGTAAAATACATATTTATCCTAAACTCTGCCCTGTAGGTCTCAAAAGGAATATCCAAAAGTCGGACTACGATAATAAGCATTCCAGAAAGATGTCTAATGAGGTGATGAGAACATAACGTTAAGAGGAACCCAACCTAACGTTTGATAATAATGTATCCAAAAATGGGTGAGCATAATTTCGTGCATGTTGTGATAATGGTGTGTGGGAGGCCATTTTCACTGCCGGAAAGAGGCCATTATGCGACTAATGGATATGATAAAAGTACCTTTTATGACTAAAGGAAGTAATTGCGTAATGGTCAAGAGACATTGAAGGCGCAACTTTACTGTAGGCAAGTTATTTTAGACTTTTAAAAGAACTGACGCCTAAAGACGCGACGCCTGACGAACGAGGCAGTCAAAGTAGACGTGCATTAAAGACAAACAAAGGTACTTTTTTATTATACCATATGAAGAGAAATAGTCATCTAGTATGATCTAGTCAAGTTCCTTGGCGCGTCTCTGCGTCGCTTCCTCTGGAACACAAATAACAGAACTATACCATCGCAGTCTGTGAAATCTACATTTTCCAGCACGTCCCAAAAATTGTACGGCTTTAAAAGACTGCCAATTTGACCACAAGTGATGGGTAAATTCTCGGGAATTTATTTTTGGGAAAAAGTTACAAGGAATATTCCCGAATGGGTAACATTGCAAAAACTTTCTTCTAAATGGCGAGACTCCCAGATTAGCCAATGAGGTTATCTCCTACACAGAAATTTCACGTTATTTACAAATATATCATATTAATTACAGCAAATTAATTATTAGAGCAAACTAAAGGACAGAATTTTAGAATATTTGGAAAATACCGAATAGTACTTAAGACATAAGCAAGCCGTCAAAATATTGGTATTTGCGGCCGGCCGATAAACTTGTGATGTCACGGTACATACAATGATTGCCATTGAATGCCATTCGAATTGTGAAGTGTGTCTCATGTGACGTCACTCACGTCAGATTGTATAGGTAAATTTTATCCAAGTTCACTTTATAAGCTCATAACTTTACCATATTTTTGGAGATATTGAAAACTAATTTTAGTATGATCATTAACATTTAAATGTAATATATTTTCACAAAAAATATTAACACAATTAACTTTTTTTTTAAATTACGATTTTGGGAAATTTATATTACTTATGTGGGGGGTGCACATAACCGTGGATTTTATTTTAGTTTTGCATGAATTATTTACTTATAAATTATATTATTTTATTTAATACTATTGAGTACCCGGCATGTGCTGCAATGCCGCTCAAAGAAAGTGTTAGCTGTGCTTTTGGATACGCAATATTTTTCGTTTTTCCGTCTGGTGCGTACACGAATAAATCAGAAGGATTTCGTGAGCAGGCCACACACAGCTAGCTGTCTATGCATGGATATAAATATGGATTTTCCAAAATTACCCCCTGCTATCCCCCGCCGCTATTAGGTCTCTTTTGCACTCCCTCCTTCTACCCTTCCCTTATTCCCCATCCCCCCGTCACACCTCCCCTGCGTGTGCATTCCCTAGCTTCCCCGTTCCTTTCCCGCGTTACCCTTCCACGCCTTCCTCCCTTCCCACGCCCCCTCCGTTCCTTCCCCTTCCCTAGTCCCCTCTCTCCCGCGAACCCCTTCAATTTTCGTCTTCCTTCTTTGCCGCTATACTATATGAAATACACACATTTTTTAAACTCGCGCGCCATCGATTTTTTTTACAAAATTTCATAAGCCAGAGCTCACCATCATTTACAGAAACCTTTGCGAATGCGCACAATAACACATCAAAGTTTCGTCACAATTGGATTAATGGAATTATTGGAGCAATGTGGAAGGCGAGTTTATGACTTTTTTTAAAGTATCGGGGGGGGGGGGGGCTGGGCTAAACATCACGGATTATACCTTCGTTGTTATTTTATATGTTATTTGTTATACCAAGTACCGAGTTGCTACCTCCTTCCTTCTTGTATTCTCATGATATAGAGTAAATTCTCAATAATAATAATACACGTTAGTACGTGATTAGCGTGTTTTTTGTCTTTTTTAGATCTTTTTTTTACCTGACCACGCCCTCACTGTGCCATCTCAACGCCCGTTAAAGCCTACAATACACGACATCTTTTTTCAGCCCGATTCCAATTAGAGACCAAAGTCAAAATTTTTCGCTTTACGCGATCGCTATTTTCATCTCTATTTTTTTATATCTACGATTTCAATTGTCATCACTGCAAACACTTGTTGTTTGCTGTGATGCCAACTGAAATCGTAGATATGAAAACAGACATGAAAATAGCGATCGCGTAATACTAAAAATGACCCTAATTGGAATCTGATTGAAAAATGATGTCGTGTATTGTAGGCATTAGGAGTCTCCTTATGTTCTATCAACTTCTATTTAGATTTTAGATAGATCGCCTCTCAAAAGGAACGAACTGCTACAAATAATAACAAATCAATAAACTTTCTCCGATAACCGGCGGTTAAAATGCACCGCTACTGCACCGTTAAGAATGCATTCCGCTTCAGATTTAAACCGAGCAAGACATCGCAGTAAGCGGTGTGCAATTCGCTTATCTGCCGGATAATCAGATCCGTAATATGCACAAGGGGTCATACCGACTACCGACACCGTTGCAGTCGCAACTGATTCAACTGAACGATAGATGCAGTATGCAACCAAGTTATTTTTTACTCGAGTGCATTTGTGTGCACTCTTCCTCCTCTGGAAATGGGCTGTGCATTTAATTATGACTAACATGAATTGCGTTGATGATTGTATTCATACGGATGAAATGATGTTAATTAATCGATTAATCACACACAAATGAGAGCCGGTGTGGGCTCCAAGAAATCTATGGAGCGCAAATTGATATGGGAAATCTATCTAGACTAGTGATATTCTGGTTAACCCTTCAAAACTCGGGCGTATTTTGTGAGGTAAAATATTCCCGCTTTGTAATAAAATTCAAATTAATGGTTTATTGTGAACGTATCCGAAAACTAAAAACTGTTTTCGAAAGGAGATGAAATACGCTTTCAAATTATATGAATGCAAACTTTAAAAATTGCCCACATTACGTTTTTTCTAACTAAAACTACTGATAACGAAAAAAAATAAAAACACGTATTTTATTAGACAAACGAATTATAAATGTTATTGCCATCTCACTTTTGCATCGTTTCATGTAGAAATAATTCTTAAAAAATTCACTTATTATTTAAGTATTTTTTCAAATTGCGGTCGGAAACTTTGGTTTCATAAAGGTGTACATTTTAATTATTTTGTGGTTCTAAATTTAGATTTAAACTAGCTGATCCGGCGAACTTCGTACCGCCTCAGAATCAAAAACTGTTGTCAACTTATTAGCTGAATTGATCTAAATTGTTTCTCCCTGCGTATACCATACCTTGATCTAAATTGTTTCTCCCTGCGTATCCTTTCCCCTCTCGCGTTCCCTCTCCCTCTCCACTTCTCCCCTTCCCCCGTCCCGCTAACCCCCCTTCCTGAGTTCCTTTCCCCTTTCCCCCCTCCCCCCTCTCCCCCCTCCCCCGGTTCACAGTTCAATATTATACCCCTTACAATATTGCTGCAGTTCTTTCAAAATAGGAGAATTCGTTCCATACAAAATGTATGGGGAAAATAATTTTCTTCGGAGAAGAACACCCTTTACTTTTAGGGGTATGAAAAATAGATGTTGGTCGATTCTCAGACCTACCAGATAAGCACACAAAATTTCATCAAAATTGGTCCAGCCGTTTCGGAGGAGTATGGTAACAAACACCGTGACACGAGAATTTTATATATTAGATATATAAGTGCAATTTTATCTTTTGATAGTGAGGGAGACACAACGATTTCTATGAGACCCGTGTAAGCTGGGACAAATATGGTCTTCTGTGATTAAACGGGTTATAAGGTGAAGCACTTACCAAGTAACGCTAAATTATGTATTTTTGGTATGAAAATTATAACGCTTAGAAATTTGTAAGATTCTTTAATTAATTACTGCGAGTAGAAAGTACATTTGTCTTTGAAATAATAGAGTTTTTTTTCTTTTTATAGAAAAAAAAATAAAGTATCAGGCCTATAAAAACTGCTTCATAGTTCAAACTTTCCTACTTATGGGGCATACATTAATTACGTGAGCAAAAGGGGGGTCCAGCGAAATCTCACGTTACTTGAAAAGAATATACGAAGTGACCGAAATTTATCTCACCAATGGGGGGGGAGGGGTCTAGATTGGAAGAAAAACTGCTCACGTAATTAATGTATGCCCTTTTTTGGTTACGGTTTTACTGTATAACGTGGAAAATTAAGTTGTTTGGAAAATGATCGTAAAATATTTCTTTAAATATTAAACGAAAAAACACACTTTGTAAAACACCACTTTTTGTTTGAATTAATATTTAACAGCCAACCAGGTTTCGCTTAGTTCTAGCTTCATCAGGGCCATAGACATCCAAATTCAATAGACCAGAAATAACAGGTGAGGGGAAAAATCAACTATGGCGGTACGAAGAGGGGAAGATGACTGTGATTGGTTGAAAAATTAATCTGACAGTATATAGGCATCTCGCATTATAATATCGCCATTTAGTTCTTAAAAATAACATCTGCTTTTTAATGAATAGACCTTTTTATGTGGGAGCGCGAATTGCTCGCTACGTTATTAACATATTTGCGAAGTCTGAATAAGCAAAGTAAAGTTCGCATCTTTTCACAGACAACTATTTGGTTGCCGTATTTAGTTAAGACACTTTTACAAATGTTCCATAATTTACTTACCCCTGTAACCAGCGAGGAGCACATTCGAGAACCGCCCACATTCGTGATGATCGACAGATTTTAGGGTTATCACAACCGCTCTGTTGCTATATAATTACATAGTATAAAATGAAGTCACTCAAAATGTATGTGCGCATTGATCTTTTAAAATACGCAACGGATTTTCATGCGGTTTTCACCAATAGATAGAGTGATTCAAGAGAAAGGTTTATGTGTATATTACATGCTTATTATAGTAGAGAAAATCCGAGAAATTCAAATATTCAATTCAGGCAGCGGGCAGCAGGCAAGCGGGTGGTGAGGATTTTATAAAGGTTGGGTAATGGCGTTGTGTTTCGTTAGCCACAGCAACGTGTGGCCGGGTCTGCTAGTTAATAAAAATAATGTAATTATCTCTTTTAATTAAAATTATTTTACCTAAATTATTTCACACGTTATTTAATTACAATAATACGTAGCACGTAGCAGTTACATTATTATTTGCTCCTTTTTGTAGATACTCTTAGTATCACCCCAACTGCTTGAAATGGCTTTAGGCGTGTTTAGTGACCAGATTTACATAGATAGGTACTTCTCACCACCACATCGACGCATTGTGTATAGGCAACAACTTCCCCCCTCCCCCCTAAACCTCCCGACTTATCTGGGTTCTGCAAATCGGATCGTGCGTAGCCAGGAGTGGGGTATTAATTGGAATATTTTGACGACGAAGGTGCTTTTTATTTATTTTTTGGGTATAATATTTTTTGTTTAGCTACATTTAAGCATATATCAGCAGAAACTTAGTAAAACTGTATTATATACCTACACCGACACAGTAACAGTATTCTCAGACTATGCATAATATTGTTTAAAGAAATAATATTTATATAATATATATAACTTCCATTAAATTATTTCTTACATTGTCTATGGACAATGGAAGAAGTGAAAAGAAAAAGACAAAAAGGGTTAAGGATAACATTATATTTGTGAGAACAGCATTCAATAAACAACTTACAGAGGTTTAAATAACGTACAAAAATAACAGCACAGCTTAAGAGAAAACAACATAACATGTACAGGAGTTATATTATTAAGAAGGTATTAATCTGTTGACTGTGATGATGGCCGTGAGCACTCATTCTCGTTCCAGCACTCAGCAATACCGTAAATACGAAACAACGCGCTTACCTAACACGTGGTCCGCTGAGACGTGACAGTGTGATCCAAAGATAATATAATCGGTGGCGACGTGCGTTAGAAAAATATTTTATTTTAAATTTTGATTGATAAAAAATATCATCGGACAGCAAAATGTCACATACATTTTTCATTCCAAACATGCTCACTGTATCTACATTTTACTTCTAAACATACCACGATGGAGTACATAATTAAGAAAGCAAAATATACAATAACGCCTAATAAAAAAAAAACATACTTTATTCCACGTTTATGAGTTGCGTAAAATTCAAAACTCGTTTAGTAATAAGGCCCTTAAAGTGTGATAAATTTAAAAATTATTGGTTTATTATCCTTTATTAATACCACGGATTTCCAGCAAGAAATAACACATGAAAAGATAGACGTTCCAAATGATACGATTAGATATTTTAGCAGAGCGCAAAAGGCGAAGGCACACCCCTGATTCTTTTGCAAATGGCTGTGTGTTTTACGTCGCAGCTGTGTGTGAACACGCCCTCTGAGCGTTAACACGTGTTCACACACACAACTGTAATATGCGTGGGATGGCGTATTTCGGCATATCGCTCGCCGTACATTCCCAATCGGAATATATGGCGAGCGATATGCTGAAATACGCCATCCCACGCATATTACGGCTGTGTGTAAACACGTTCATGATAGTATATGTTACAAAACTGATAATATAATAATATAATTCGAATAAGCTTAAAATAAAGTAAAATAATGCTTCCCTATGGAATGTAATACGACAATTTGGTTTATTCTCCTTTTCACTTCTATTTTTACACGTTTTCATAGCACAAGCTACCATTTTTGCCTTGTTATTTCGTAAAATTACTATGTGACTTCGGCGCTGGTCAGAACAAGAATGATGACGTCACGTTTTTAGATTCAAGGGAGGCGGCTCTCGTAAGCCCAGGCGGTTCCATGGAACCGTTATGGGGAGGGGGAAATAATACGCTTTTATTACTTAGGGCAGGTCCATATATTCCTACGTCCGTGATCAGGGCTTATTATATCATCAATTAAAGATAATTACATACAGTCACATATACATATAAAAGAAATTAAAAGAATTAGTGAAAGAGTTAGCAATAGAATAGGCGATACCCTATTGGTGCCAGAAAGAGATACAAATAGAAAAGAGGGAGACAAAAATAATTATAGGATGGATAAGTAAGGGGGTCAATGGTTCCCGGGCGGCGGTACCCATACCCGCCTCCCAAATTGTGTCTAAATCATTATTTCTTTGTCCTATCCATAACTGGCGTAGATAGAGAATACGAATACTACTGATGTAACGAACTAGTCATTAAAAAAATATATATATTAGCACTTATCAATTGATTTGCAAACTTTAAATACATCAGACAGTTGGTGTTACCATTATAATGTTATCTTATGCCGACAAAGTGAAATTACTGAAAATCAATATTTGGGAATTTTTACCATATCGTGTTGATAACATTATTTTAAGCGAAAGAACAGCTGTTTAGTGTTTACGCGAATCATTTGAATAGCGCAATAAATGAGGCGCTAAGTAGTGCCAGTATTCTGATGTAGAGATACTAGGATATTGAATGAAAATATAATTGGGTGTTTCACGTAATGTTATTGTGTAGTATGTACTTCTTTCGCTTTAGACGAAGCCACAAGTCAAAATTGTACATTCTTGGTATGCCTTATATCGCAAAGAATACAGGTAGGTACGAGATAAAATTGCTTGGCAAACGGAGTCGAGAGGACACGATTTCATGCGAAAATTTGGTTTTTATTTATTTTGTGAATAATTTTATAAGGGGACGTCCATTAATCACGTGATGTTTTTTTAGCAACTTTTAACCCCCCCCCCTGGTGATATGTGGTGAGGTTTTAGACTAACCCCCCCCCCCCCCCAAAATCACGTGTATTTTTTTGTACCAAGTATTTAGAAATTTTCAGTCTATTATCATGAAAAATAAATACACGTGATATCTCATTTTACCCCCCCCCCCCACCCCTCGTGATATTACGTGATTTTTTCCGAACCCCCCCCCCCCCTTCGAGCCTGACGTGATTAATGGACGACCCCTAAGAATGAAAAAAGTTATATATGTATAATTTTAGCCATAAAATCGTATTTTAAAAAGTTGTTTCTTACATGCATTCATATACTCGAATTTCTAATGAAAAATATCTTTTTTGTTAGTTTACGCTTGTATTTTTTATAAAGTATCTAAATAACAATTTTCTTTTAATTCGACTCATCAATTACGTGAGCTCAAAAGGGGCGGGGGGGAGTTCAGCAAAATCCCACGTTACTTGAAAAGAATATACGAAGTGGTCCAAATTTATCTCACCAAGGGGGGGGGGGTTCTAGATTGGAAGAAAAACTGCTCACAAAATTAATGTATGCCCCCAAAGCCTATTTTTGAAGTGAAAACTTCTTTAGCACCGTTGTGATTTAAACTCGATGAAACGACAAAGAGCCACATGAAAAAGAGACAAAAACATACATCTATAGGATTTAGCCTACGAGAAAATGAGATAGTATAATCGGTCTCCTCTTTGTGCGATGCTTCATAGCCTGCCGAATCTTGTCTACTTTTCTGAAGGCTTCAGTTCTACCGCGTGTGAATTGCATACTCTGATTTTTTGCATTTATAATGTAAACCGATTCGTAGTAAAGATTAATCTAAAATAGTGATTTATCATTTATGGAAGCAAGGTACAATAATCCCAACTGCTTCCAGCTGGTGGAAATTGGAACTGGGCATTTCCATTATGAGGAATATTACGTGAGGCTGGTCAGATCTGGCCTTTTAGGTAACGTTTCGATTCAATTTCCCAAAACTAAACTTAAGTGCAACACAAAACAGCGTATCTTAAAGGACAAAAACTTTTTAATAACCTTCCTTGAAGGAAGATTGGCACTTTTCCTTAAGACATTTATTTGCTTGGTAAATATTTGAAAAAAATTATGATTTGTACACGTTGATTCCAAAGATATTGAAATAAAAGGAGATATGCTATGATGTCCGCCCGACTGTCGGCAGAACGGAGGCGTCTACTAATATCTACAGGAATTCCAAAAACTGAAAAAATCGAATTAATATCTATGAGAACCAAAGTGTTGACGAATATCTACAGCTCAAACTGCTGACTAATATCTATGGGAACCAAAGTGTTGACGAATATCTACAGCACTGGCAGAGGTTGGATTTGCAATTATGTATAGCATATTGGAATAACTTAATATTGCGTATGTAGTTTACAAAACTTAATTTATGTATGTGTGTATGTAAAAATCCCTAATATCGGACTATTGGACACATTTAGCTGATTAGTCCAACCTAAGCTCTGTAGATATTAGTTCAACCTACGCTCTGTAGATATTAATCAACACTCTGAAGTTCGTAGATATTAGTTCAACATATGAGCTGTAGATATTCGTCAGACATACAGGCTGTAGATATTAGTAACTGGAGTCGGCAGAACTACGGTCTAATGGTCCTAGTTTGAATACGGAATTTAGTTGATTTTTTAAGGTATGCAGTAGTATTGATTAACAATATAGTTAGAATATGGAAATAATTCGTTCATTTTGTTGATTTTTTGAAGGCGTGCAGTAATATTGGTTAAAAATATCGGCAACACCAGAAAGCACAGTCCCACCCAGTAAAAACTGCCGATAGCCCATCTCCTTATATTTCAATATCTTTGGTTGATTCTTACCAAGACTTACTGTTATAACCTTTGACGGCCTCCGTGGTCGAGAGGCAAGACTAGCAATCCGAAGGTCGCGGGTTCAAATCCCGGCATGAGCACATACATTATTATATGTGTGATTAATTTCTGTTCTTTCACAATTTATTCATTTAAAATAATATGTAGTATATTCGCAGCACCTTCTGGCGCGGTAAATACTTTCAGTATAGCCCTGGTGAAATATCACCCTGCAAAATCACTTAAAACTTAAAATTTTACAGGCTTAACTATTAAATGGCACAATCAGTAAAAACTTAGTATATATTTAATCTACAAAAAAAAAATTTTTTTTGAAAAGAATACATTTTTTGCATTTTTCACCAGCATTTGGTTCTTTAGAACGGGCAATCTGCCTAGCTAAAGATACAAGACATAATAACACTTGTACACATTTTAACACATATTTACAGTTATTTTGAAATATTATTATTATGTTATTTTGCTGTATAAATGTATCTTATGTAATAAATAAAAAAAATCGAAACGCTGTTTGAAATAGCTTTAGCCATGTTTGGTGACCAAATCTCAATAGGCAGGTATTTCTCCACCTTCTCCTCCCCTCCCCACTAATAAAAGTTGGAATAGATTATTCATTTGGAAAAAGCTGAAGGACGTTATAAATAATTTATGGTACATATTTAGTTTTTTTTTTAAACTCCGAGCACATGTATAACCCGTTTTATTTTCAGTACAAAAAAGCTGGCAAAAAGAATGTCTGCCGAAATAAAAATGAACAGGTAATTTGAAACACAGTGGAATTATGGAATAGGACTACACGATTGTATAGGATTGAAAATGGTGCCATTACATATTGTTGTTATTGTAAAATTTATTTATTTTTATTTGTCAAAAATTCAATTTTTATTTTGCATTCTAAAAGAATGACGTTACTAATAGTATTAATTAATTATTATTATAATTAATAATTACTGACTGACCTTTTTCCGTTTCATCTGTCCGTATTTTTTTAATAATAATAATAATAATTGGATAATTTATAGAGCGCCCGCCGTTTTTGTGAAAAATCACCTCAAGGGCGCTTATAGTGCGATCCGTTACCGTTTCAAGATGGTGCACGTTTTTATAGTTCAGTAAAGATATTTTTAATGTAAAATCATGGTACTATATTATGGTACTATATTTTTTTTTTTTTTTTTTTTTTTTTACAGTGAATACCGCACAAGAATCTCAAAACTGCTCCCGTCTGGAGCCAGTGAGACTATGGCATCCCCAATTGGGGTATGTTGTGAGGCTGAAGGTGGTGGGGAGGGGAAGGGGTGGGGAAGAGGAAGGTTGGGAAGTACCTGGCTATTCAGATCTGGTCACTAAACACGGCTAAAGCCATTTTCAAGCAACGTTTCAATTCTGAATGGTGGTCTTACACCAGGGCGATACTAATAGTATCTTCCACTCTGGAACATGCCGCAAATATACTATATATTATTTTAAATAAATTAATTGTGAAATAACACAAATTAATCAAAATAAAATTTATTTGCGCATGCCGGGTTCGAACCCGCGACCTTCGGAATGTGAGTCAAGAGTCTTAGCCACTGGACTACGGAGGTCGTCAACCTACCTGTCTGAAGAAAGTTTGATAAAGAATTGTCATTGAGATTGTGGCGTTTCTTTGGACAAATTGTATAATATCGTGTTTGAAAAAGTTATATAAAATATATGATTTGTAATTAATTAAGAAATTTTTTATTTGATTTATTAAAGAGAAAATTACAAATATATTTATTGAGTTTCTGTTGACAGAATTACTACCTAGGTAGTTTATTGATGTGGAGACATTCTAAAATAATTCTCAAACTGCCGCTTACTACACGCACTGATACGATCTTCAATACCTTCAACGTCTTGGACATAAAACAGCTCTACTCAAGATCCATCTTAGTAAATTTACACAAAAACAACAAAATACTATAACAAAGCTACACAAACAATACATAATACCCGAGCCAAAAGCAGAAAACTTCTCCAAACTCCTTTTTCCAAAACCATCTTTGGACAAAGACGCTTTTAAATACATAGCTTGCAAACTATACAATGCACTACCAGCTACGATCAGACAAACTGACTCCTTGACAAAATTCAAACTAGATATAAAGAAATGGATCGTAAGTATTGGACGCCACACTAACACACAAAAATATATCACACATAGACGAAATAACTATTCACACACGACCTAACCCATATAAAATAAATGAAAATAATAGAATCCTGTCAAATTTAACACCATAAATAGATTAGACAGAATTTACTATTTTGCTTCATCTCCTCCAGCATTTATAAGATAACTCTCTTTAAAAGATTTACCCACCCTTCCAATCACATTTCTGTTTTACCTAATTCTATCCAAATTAATATGCATCTGACCTTAAATATACTTGTAACTACGATATTCATTTATATACCTCTAAGCCTATGCCTGTCTCACTAGGATATACATAGTGAGACAGGCATAAAAAAAAACAATGTAAATATACTTTTTACAGATAAATAAATAAAATAAATAGCTCCTGCCAGCACTCGAGTTTCAAATCACAACGGCGCCAGTTAAGTTTTCCCTTCAATAAATATTACAATTTTATTTTCTACTTTTACAACATCATAAAGTTACTAATAACATTTCAGCTTTTCTGTAACAGAAATCCCGACTATTTTTGTTAGTGAAATGACACAGTCGCGTGTTAGTACTTTGCAAAAACTGTTTTAATGTAGTTTTTATAATATACAACCTGCCATCCATATTCTTTCTGCCAAAACTATTACTCAAATATACCAGTGGCACGAACCGCCACTGGCCAAGGTCATAGGAATTGGTTCATTGTAAAAAAAAATGTAGGGTTACTTATCTAGGAAAATGATTTTATGTACATAGTACCTAATTGGAGCAAACGAAAGGTATTAAATGGTGAAGTGTACCTCTTTCCAACACCTACAACAAATATTTTTTAAATCAACTCTCTAATAAATTGTGTTTATCGGAGTTGACCTGCCAGGTAAGCACGTTTCTGCATCTATTTGTAAATAATAAAGTTAGGTAGATAGCGTCTAAGATACACCGACACCCACGATTCCTATCCACTCCTCATACATTTTTCCTTCCCAGAACTTCTTCTCCTTCGTTTCCTAAAAAGATTCTCCACACAGCATCCCCAAATATGACATAGGCCATGAAGGGAATTATTTTCCTCAGAGCCTTCTTGTGTGGAGCTAATGTAAAAAATGATGACCGGGAAATGAGAGGATTTCGCAGGTACCTAGGAGCTCCAGACCAAAGATGGCCAAAAATGAAGCCAAATTTGCCGACGATAGTGATATCAGAAAATAAAAGGAAATCTGGACAAGGCAACGGGCAAATAAAATTATATAAAATGTATACATAATTTTATTTATAAAATTAAAGTAAAATACAAGTGGAGGTGAATGATACTTTCAGTATCGCCTTAGTATTCATCAATCAGAATAAAAAGTTACCTTCTTGAAGTGGCTTTGTTTATTGATCAAATTTAAATTCTCAAAACATTTCCTAACCATTATCCCTTTGCCTACCCATCCCATCCCACCCCATCCCGCCAGATTCCATCTTGCCCCATTCTATCCCATCCCATTAACCCCCCCCCCCATACCGTTGTGGTTTAATGTAATCGTGACAATAGCTTTTTTTTTACATGAGCTCCATGCAGGAGGCCCTGAGGAAAATAATTTACCTCAGGGCCTGTGTCATCTTTGGTGATGCCGTGTGGAGGGTTTTTTTAAGGAAAGGAAGGAGAGGAGAGTTCTGGGAAGGAAAAGGGTTTAAGGGGTGGGAAGGAATCTGGGGTTCAGTGTGTCCTAGTCATCCACCTCCAAGACCTAGACAAACCTCACCCCATGAACCCGGGCACCCCTGCTAAATCACCAAAGGTAGCGAACCACTTGGGGTGACCCGTGGCAGAGGTGTTGGTTATCCAATTAAGGTTCCCGGGGCGGCGGTACCCATTCCCGCCTCCCAAATATGTTTCCTTGCATATTAATAAAAATATGTCACAATTTTTTTTATTTTATATTAAACCTTACGCGGACCCTCTGACATTGTTCAGGGGCCCCCAACTCAATTTTAATTTTCCATGGACCCCTTGAATGATCCTGAGGACCCCTGGGGGTCTGTACGGACCACTTTGGGAACCACTGGTCTAACATGTCTCAAAATATATCCATTATGCCTTTCCTGACCCCCACTGACTGTTCCTTTTAGCCTGACAACATTCCTCAATCCCCAAATCGGCATGCCGTCTTCCAATTGGCACCGGGCAGTTGGGACTCTTGTGCGGTATCACATTTAAAATTTAAAAAAGGAACTCCTTATATGTCCCTCCCTTATAATACATCATATTAGTCTAGGTTCATTGCAGACCTAGACACAACTTCTGGTTCAAATTTCTACAGCCTTGACACAATCACTTGAACCTTGTTCTTGGCATTGTTTGGAGGTGATCCATAGCCCGGAGGGAAAGATGCTTGATTAGCAATCAGTCGTATCGAATTCGATACTCACTACAATTTGGGTACATTTTTTTTTTATTATTCAAAACACAGGAGGCCCCAAGGAAAATAATTTCCCTCATTTCCTATGTCATCTTTGGGGATGCCGTATGGAGGGTATTTTTTGTGGAAAGGAAGGAGTGAAACTGGGTCTTGAAGAGACCCACATTGTAGGAGGGAGGAAACACAGGCCGGCAAATCGTTTAACAGCTGATCTGTTGAACTCAAGAATGAATCATAGAAGCGACCCGTTCTCATGTGACAAATGTCAAACGTGAAAAATTTTGGGCGTGCGTTTGACGTACTTTCCTATTGTGCACCGTTGCCGAAGGAATCAATGATGCTAGTTCCTCGAAGCATCTTCCATTTAAATACCGGTAGAACAAGGACAACATTCCCACCCAACGCCAGTGCTCTAAATCAATCCAATTGTTAAGATAGAAGATCTATCAAACAAATTCAACTGTGTGGCACACTTGCGATTTGCACAGGGTTAGCAGTCGTGTACTATTACAGTATCTGCGGGCCATGTACAGTACTGCCCAGCTTTTGAGAGGCCCAGTATGCCCAGCTTTTGAGAGGCTAACTTAACTCTGGCTTCGATGGAGCCCCGTACCTGAGGGAGAGAAATGAGAAGGGAAGTATCTGATAATTCAGATCTAAAAAAAAAATTGAAAAATTAAATAAATATGTATACTCACTTATTCCAAAAGTTTGGATCTGTCGCTATGTATCAGCGAGTTGTGAAGTCTGTCCAGATAATATCTTCAACATATCTCCTTTCATGTTCCTGTGGAAGGCACTGCACTAAACTCTCATCACTTCAGAACCAGCCGGGTCACTTTTACTGACGAATAATAATACCATTCATAACAATGATAATAATGCTGATAACTTGATGACACTTGTTACACTCACAATTTATTTAATATAGGTTTTTCTTATTTAGCTTTCAATATTATTATTATTTTGTTATTATTAGTAAGTTAATCTTTCGGTTCGGCTTTAGTTTCGGAAATTAGATCTGAAATTATAATGAAATATATAATTATTTATTGACAGATTAGAAGTGTATAAATCAGAGTATCACTTCACGCTTACATCCCGTTCGTCACCAAATCTGGATAATGAATGAGAGAATATGTTACAGGGTGCTGACGAAATGAGAGGATATTTTTAGGAGAAACAGAATGGAACTAAAAATCTGAAACTCTACTTCTCTTCACAGAACAGTCGCAATTGAGATGAATTTGATATTTGCTAAGAATGCAAGAAGATAGAATCCCACTGAAAATCCTGATTGCGATTCCAGAGGGAAGACGTCCAATAGGCCACCAACAAGCTAAATTGAGGGAGGCTTCTACTAATATCTACAGGACTTCCAAAAACTGAAAAATCGAACTAATATCTATGAGAACCAAAGTGTTGACGAATATCTACAGCTCAAACTGCTGACTAATATCTATGAGAACCAAAGTATTGACAAATATCTACAGCAATGGCATGGCAGAGGTTGGATTTACAATTATGTATAGCATATTAGAATAACATAATATTGCGTATGCAGTTTAAAAAACTTAATTTATGTAAGTATACAGGGTGTCCGGGGGTAAAGTGCATTCACTTCGGGATGTGATTCTACATGATAGTACAAGTAAAAAAGATAAATAACTTTTTTCGAAATTGCAACTTTTAGGGGTAATTTTGAGGTAAAAAGATAAAATTAGTCCGGCGTATGCGGCCAGATTTATTATTTTCCGCTGTTACGATACGGGCCAATCACAATCGAGTCGGGCGCCCGGCAGGCTCTCAGCAAGTAAGATCGTACCTCACACTAAGGATTTTTAGTAGGTACGTCTTTTTGTATGGGAAAAAAAATGTTGGAATTTCGGAAAAAGTTGTTAACCTTTTTTACTCCTACAATCATGTAGAATCACCTCCCGAAGTTAATGCACTTTACCCCCGGACACCCTGTATATGTAAAAATTCCTAATATCGGACTATTGGACACATTTAGCTGATTAGTCCAACCTACGCTCTGTAGATATTAGTCAACACTGGGACCATCATAGATATTCGTCCGACCTTAGCTCTGTAGATATTAGTCAACACTCTAAAGTTCGTAGATATTAGTTCAACATATGAGCTGTAGATATTCGTCCGACATACAGGCTGTAGATATTAGTATCTGGAGTCAAATTGAGAGATGCATCTCCAGTGGAATGTTGTGTGAAGTATCATTTGAAAAAAAAAGGAAGAAGTGAAGTGTTTTGGAGAATGCCATTTTGTAGGAGAATTTATGGCAATAGGTCATAGGAACACTATTAAAATCCCAGTAGAATGAACACAGGACTCCCAAATGTTGCAATTCGTTTGTGATGATTGGAATCAGAGGGGTTTTTGCAGGTTTCTAAGTGTTTCAGACCAAAGGTGGCCAACACTGGAGCTCAAGCACCTGACAATAATATCAGAAACAAAAAAAAAGGAAATCAAGGAGAGGCTGGGGCAAAGTAGAACAGGAAAGGGACACCTGGAGGCGCCTTGGCAACACGATGGGTCCCTAACCTGAAAATGACAAGAAGAAGAAGATAAGAGAGGTGGATTGTTCAAATGTCAAAATGGCTCTGATCAACGATTCGATGGTCATCAAATGTGACGAGAATTTCAAACATCCAAAGCTAAGAGTCATATCTCTAACGAAGTGTATTATTAATATGAACCAAATTATTGAACAATCTCATTCCGAAAAAAGAACAGTGGAAGAACTAAATAAAAGGTAAAAACTGCATAAAGAAGAATTCAACGCTTAACCCTTAGGGGCCGGAGCCCTGTTTTTGCTGTGTTGAAGAATCTTGCCTAAACATGGTACGAAGCACTGCAATTGTAGCGTCGACCATAGACATTCATTTTGCATTTGGATACTTGGTTAAGTTAAAGACAATGATAAAATTGTCACTTTATCAAGTATGGTATTGTCTACATGTTGGCTTTCATAAAAATGTCTATTAATTTATTGAGGTTTCTTTTTTTTTTACATTAATTCCACACAGGAGGCCCTGAGGGAAATTATTTTCCTTGAAGGGTCTTGTTGAGGAGAGGAAGGAATGAACACTGGTTTTGAAGAGACCCATGTTGTAGGAAGGAGGAAACACAGAGGCCGGCAAATCATTCCACAGCCGAGCTGTTGAACACAAGAACGAGTCAAAGAAGCGACCCGTTCTCATGTGACAAATGTTAACCGTGTACATATGTTTGGCACGCGTTTGGCGTGTTTCCCGACAAAGCACTGGTGCCGAGGGGATCAATGACGCTAGTTCCTCGGAGCATCTTCCATTGTAATACCGGTAGAACAAGGATAGCATTCCCACCCGAAAACTGTGCTCTAAAGATTGCAATCTGTCTGTTAAGATGGGAGAATCTATCAACGAACCGCCCGTTTTTGCACAAAGTCAAGTGTATTTTTCAGGTATTTAGGTGCTCCAGACCAGAGGAGGCTTCCGAATTCAACCGTGGGGCGCACTTGTGATTTGTACAGGGTTAACAGTTGTGTACTATAAAAGTATCTGCGGGCCCTGTACAGTACGCCCAGTTTTTGGGAGGCTTACTTTACTCTGGCTTCGATGGAGCCTTCTTGTCTTAAGTTTCTCACCAAACTAAGGACTCGAACATGGAGAAACTCATAGTCACTCACAAAGTGGAAGACAGAAGAAGCAGAGGAAGGTCACTAATGCGCTTAAGTGACCAAGTAACCCTGGAGTCTGGTACTAGGGTGTTGTTGGCTCTCCACGCATCGCAAGACCGTGAAGAGTAGAGGAACCTTGTCAACCATTAAGATTGGAATAGGGGTCATGATCCTCAGCAATGAGGAACTGACTTGAGAAGAAGAAATTCCCAGGAAATCAATTTTGGGGAATATTCCCCAGACAGAGAATATTGTAGGAAATTTCAACTAAACGATGAAGTCCTCAGACTAACCGATGAGTTTGTCTCCTACAATGAAACATGTTACTTGCAAATAATGTATCGTATTAATTGGTCGTATTATGTAAGCTGTACATAAGAGAATAGAAATAAGACTACTTGAAAGTAATGCAAACGTTTTCGGCAAGTCAAGAAGCAAGTTACTCACTATTCGACTAAACTACTCTTCCAATGCGAACAAGCTATAACAGATATAAGTCCAGTCACATAAGCAGAAAATTTAATTACAGGTCAGAACATGAAACGATTTTAGTGTAATCTCTCTGCCTGCCCTCGCTTTGATTATAATTATAGCATAGTCATTGCCCTCAAACTGAAATTGTACAAAACTTTGTCACACAGACTTTCTCATGGTCGCCCGTGACTAACTTAACCACCCACATTTGAATGATTATTGAATTAATCCGTGTAATTAAACCAACATGGGTTTTGAGAGAGTAATTATTGTCATTTTATTACAGTAAATAATAGTTTTTCAAAAAAAATTTGGGAATGAATTTTTTTCCTTCCAAAAACTAACTAACCAACCGTCATGTTGTTTCACCGCAAGGGTGGGGGAAAAGGATGGACTGCCACACACTCCTTTCTTCATTCACATTGATACACTGTCTTCT
The DNA here is from genome assembly GCA_917880885.1 of Limnephilus marmoratus. NCBI lineage: Eukaryota > Metazoa > Arthropoda > Insecta > Trichoptera > Limnephilidae > Limnephilus > Limnephilus marmoratus. The sequence continues at coordinate 33,790,371 of OU862932.1, forward strand.
GTTATTTAAAAATAGTTTTTTTTTTCGTGTGTTTATTGCTGACTTCACACGAGGTCAAAATAAAAGCCAGGACAATATTGTCCTGTTCCAGCTCTGGGTACAGGACAGGACAATGAGACAATACAACAATGTGACCGTAGTTCAAAGCGGAACACTGCGAAAATGGATAGATGACGAGACGCATTACGAGCGATTTTGCGAAAAATATTGTCTTTTAGGCAAAGATTGTGTTGGAATTAATTTAAATAAGGGGTCATCCATTAATCATGTGAGGCTCGAAAGGGGGGGGGGGGGGGAGATCGGAAATTATCAAGAAATATCACGAGAGGGGGGGAGGGTACAATGAGATATCACATGCATTTATTTATTTAATATTCTTTAAAAAATTTTGAAAATTTCAATATACTTTGTATTAAAAAAATACATGTGATTTTGGGTATGGGGGGTGGGGTGTAGTCTAAAGCTGATTCCAGACTTCTCGCGAGAACAAGCACTTATCCACACTCTCATTTTTCTCACTTGTGATCTGTTTCCCATCCGGTATGGACGACATTACAGACGATATTCAAAATGCAGCAGGTTTGGCTCTATGCGCCATGGCATATTATAATTTTGTGAACGTTGTAACTAAAAATAATTCCGGTAACTAGCAAAAAGGGAATATTTTTTCTTTTTGAGTTCAGGTACTTGCATCTCCATTAAGTCTGTTCCACGCATCGTTGTTCAAACTTTTGTCTTTATAATTCCGATGTTTTGCATCCCATAACACCGGTTCAGATTGAAAATCATCATCATCATTACATAGTATAAAATGAAATCGCTCAAAATGTATGTGCGCATAGATCTTTTAAACTACGCAACGGATTTTCATGCGGTATTCACCAATCGATAGATTGATTCAAGAGGAAGGTTTATACGTATAATACATGCTCATTATAGTAGAGGAAAGCCGAGAAATTCAAATATTCAATTCAGGCAGCGGGCAGCGGGCATCGGGCAGCTGGCAAGCGGGTGGTGTGGATTTTATAAAGGTTGGGTAATGGCGTTGTGTGTCGTTAGCCACAGCAATGTGTGGCCGGGTCTGCTAGTATTCTATAAATTGCAACTCTTGTTGATTGTTCCACATTTTAAAGTAAACAAAATTTTCAATACAAAAACAAAAATATAACGCACGTCTACTCTCAACCGCTCACTAAACAACACTGAGACAAAACGTGAGTGTAGTAGCCTTCTCGCTTCTCGCCCGAGAAATCCTTTGAAGTGGCCAAATTTACCGACAGCCATCCGAGAACAGCCGAGCCCGAGAAAGAGAATGCGAGAAACACATCACATTCACGCTTCTCGGGTGTTCTCGGGGCTTCTCGCCGTGAGTCTGGATGGGCTATAAAACCTCACCATATATCAACAAAGGGGGGGAGGAGGTTAAAAAGTTGCTAAAAAACATCACATGATCAATGGACGACCCCTAATAAAAAGAATTAAGAATTGGGTGGGGTGCAGATCTTCACTGGGATTTTCTGCAATGATCCTTAAAGAATTAGAAGAGGAAGATACCCAGGAGTATAAAATGTGCTTGAGAATGTCGTCACAGCACTTTGAATTGCTACTCAGCTTCGTTTCACCAAAAGTAGCAAGCGATACGTACGCGTGAAGCGACTGGCTATTGTCCTAATATCCTGTCCATGCACGATGGTGTGGGTAAGAGAGAAGCTGTCCATCTATCTCTAGGACAATGACTTGGTTAGAATTTGAAATTAAAACACTTTTGTACTTTCGGTAAATATTCGGAACAAACGTCAACGGTTATGTAACTGGATTGTGTATGTTATCTTTACTTTAAAAAACAGCCTACGTTTTTGAATGGTTTGTCTGGCAAAGCAGGGTTTGTGTAGCGGGCTTGTGTATTTTATCTTAATTTTAAAAGTTTTATCAAAAAAAAATGCCGTTGACGTTTGTTCCGAACTGCAAACAGAGTGATTTGACAGTGTGAAAGCAAATTTTCTACATAAATAAAATTAAAAATGTAACATTTTCAACCTCCCCCAATGCAAATAGTTGTCTTTTATGGTAATTAAGAAGAATCTAAAAGTTTTATCAAAAAAAAGTGCGTATTAACCGTTGACATTAGTTCCGAACAATTACCGTACTTTCTTCCACTAATTTATAGTCAGACTGAAAAAGACCAGTCTGAAAATGTCCGTAATAGGATGAAACCGGTCCTGGGTACCTAGCATGGTCGATCGATATAGGTTTTATCGAAAATGTCGGTAACTTGTCATGGCTCCCGAGCATGACTGTAGGCAGCTAACGAACAAATAATAGTTCACGTCAAATTAAATAGGAACCCTTAGTCGTTGTGAACTGTTATTTGTTCGTTAGCTGCCTGCAGTCGTGCTCGGAGCGATGACAAGTTACCGACATTTTCGATAAAACCTATGTCGATCGACCATGCTAGGTACCCTGGTGAAATATAAATTAGTGGAAGAAAGTACAAAAGTGTTTTAATTTCAAATTCTAATACAATGGAATTCCACCACGAATTATCAGTGCAAAAACTAGACTCATTAATGTCTTGGTTTATTGTCCTGACCTCCAAACTTCTGTTCACACTAGGACAATAGTACCGGAGCTGGGATAATGCAATATTGTCCTGTCCTCGTAAAAAAATAGGCATAAAACACATGCCTAGCATAAACTATAACTGCAGAGGTCAGCAGAAAGTCACACTACTATCACAATGACTGACACAATCTTCTTGCTTCATTTATATTCATACATTTTCTCATAAACACTCTTGTCTTTCTGACTCTTGACGTTAGCCGACTCAAGTATTTGATTTACTTAATAGAACCGTACTGAACCAGGGTGAAATGCAGATCCTGCCAATGTCTGGGAATTTAATAAAAAGGCACTTTCTAAATGAGAAAAGTGTGGAGAAGCTGAATAAAAAAAAAAATTAAGGCACGCTCGGCAAAATTGAGGAAGATACAGCCGTTTAAAGTATAAATAAAATTTCACTTCGTGAACCGATACTACGCCATTTTGTCACTGTTATGTTGGTATCCCAGACCTGATACAAACGAAGCTAGATACGATTGTAGCCGACTTCGTGGGATAAATAATAAGGCGCGTAATTATGAAAAACAGAATTAATAATGGTAATTTTTGGAGATCGCTGGCAACGGTTAATATGCACTTTTTTTTTAAAAAACCTTTTGATTCACCTTAATAACATTAAAAGGCAACTATTTGCATTGGGGGAAGTGGAAAATATTTCATTCTAAATTTCGATTAAGTAAAATTAAAATTAGCTTTCGTCTTGTGAGATTGTACGCCAGAATCACAAACCATGTTACACAAACCTAGCGTAGCCGCTAAACTACTTGAAAACTGGGATGTTTTTCTTGCCTTGACGCGAGTAGGCGTTATAAAGGGGCACTTTCTTTTGAATCACAAACCATGTTACACAAACCTAGCGTAGCCGCTAAACTACATGAAAACTGGGATGCTTTTCTTGCCTTGACGCGAGTAGGCGTTATAAAGGGGCACTTTCTTTTGTATCACAAACCATGTTTAGCGTAGTCTTAGGTTAGGTTACTTTAATTTGGAAGGTGAAAAACAGTTCAAAAAATCGTTGAAAAAAAGCCCGCTAGACAAATTTCATAATTATGCACCTCATGTATCCCACGAAGTCGGATACAATCGTATCTAGCTTCGTTTGTATCAGGTCTGGGATACCAACATAACAGTGACAAAATGGCGTAGTATCGGTTCACGAAGTGAAATTTTATTTATACTTTAAACGGCTGTATCTCTCTCAATTTTGCCGAGCGCGCCTTAATTTTTTTTTTATCCAGCTTCTCCACACTTTTCTCATCTAGAAAGTGCCTTTTTGTTAAATTTCCAGACATTGGCAGGATCTGCATTCCTCCCCTGAACCATTCCAGAAGCGTCCCCTCCCCGACTTCTTTTGTCAACCACATGTCCTTCATAATAGTGTATTTTCTTAGTCACCTTTCTTCGTCAAACCATCTGAGTGTCTCTTTCCAAATCTTGTTCATAACGTTTACATTGGCAATACAATCTTTTCAGGGCTAGCATCAGAATTCCTAACCTCACATCTGTTGAAAACTTTCTAATAAGTAGTAATGCATTTGCCCTCCGTAAATTGAAGTTCCCACCTTCAGCTTTATCTCATCCTAATCAACCATCACGTCTTTCGCAAACATAATAATATTTGGCTGATTTCTACAGCGCAGGTTTTGTGAAAAATCACCTCAAGGGTGCTAATGCTTCCTAAGTAAACAAATGCATCAAATAGCATTAAAAATTCACTGTTCACGGTAACTTCATCACAAAGAGTTCTTTCTTTCCACTAGGTAGGTACCATGACTTACATTAAGTAGTAAAAAGAAATAACAATTTCATACTAGATAACTAGACTACGTACCAAGTCTGCTAAATAATTAAATTGTCATATTTATATTACGAATCGCCTGCGATACAATTAACCTCAAAATTAATAAACTCTTTTTGGTAAATATTCCACTAACCGCTGCACTTTTATTACTACATTTCAAATTCATTACTATATAAGAAACATCTAATTACATTTGGATATGTGTTAAAAGATGCATTAAAATTCCATTTTTATCCAATCAATATTCAAAATTTCCCATATAAAGCGATTCCTTTGCTGCCATTTTAATTTTTTTGTATGCATTGATTGACATTTGCGTGTTTTATTTCAACTAAATATAAATCTTTACAGAAACTGAGATCCTAATAACCTATTTTGTGCATGTAAATAGTTTTTTCTTGTAATAATTGTTAAAACGGGGTGGAATTTCCATAATCTGGGCCTATAACTGCAGCGGTTAGTGAAATAATTACTCTATTTTTTAACCAGGATAACAATAATAAAAAACAAAAAGTTGTTACAACAGAATGGAAATTTGGTAGAAAATTTAGGGTACACCTGTATTTTGTGCACGAAGTTACCTGGACCAAAAAAGATGGCCCTTTGAAAAAAGATGAAAATAAAAAAATGGTCATAATATCTTGAACATACCAGTAGGAATGACAAATACAAGATTACCTACCCAACTGAAAATCAAGGGAAAGATTGGTAGAGGAAGAGGCAGCTTCTCTTAGTTTTTAAAACTATGTTACTAGTATAAGCACAGATCTGTTTAGTTGTTACGGGCTGCAGCCTGTGGGGTGAAGCTTGTCCCGACGATAGCCAACCTCCAAAAAGAGACAGTAGAAGAATATGTTGTTCTTTTGATAATCAAATACTTATAAGTAAAATAAAAAAATTGTTAACAGCAAAAACGACACTGAACACTTCAAACTTATAAATAAACTGACATCACTAGGAAGAACTCTGCATTAGTTTAATGCCCTAAAACTATAAATGGATCTCAGATGAGCACAATTGACTTTCTTTTCAGGTTATGTATAGTTACGTGAGATAAATAATAATAAGATATTATTTACTTGGATATAAATAAGGTCATATTATCGGGACACCAAATTGTTCAAGATTAAGATTAGAGTAACGTAAATTATTGTTATTTTAACTAGCACTATTCATCTTTATCTTCGAAGTGATAGTGAGTACGGTATTAGCGAAATAGCAAACCTAGATTGGACAGAAGGCTGGATTCAAAATTTGCATAAAGTGACATCATGGATTGATCAAACATTGAGAAATTAAACGGGAGATAGATAAACACGTTAGAAAAATGGCCGTTGCGCGGTGTTTCAAAGGTTTTCTGCGTAAGTCCACGGAAGAATAACGCGGTAATTGAAAGACACAAGGTGAAAAAATGAAGGTAATTCGCACCGGCCAGGCATTACGTCAACTTGGGAGATTGGCAGAAAATACTACACTATGTGAGATGACAATACGGGAAACTCTCATCAATTCGTATAAATTCATCAGTCACAATTTATTTCAATCCAGCCTAGCGGAACGAAATAGAACTACAACACATTCATAGAAAATTAAATACATAATCTAATTCGACAACGAGTAACTTTGTGATTCTATTTTGTGCCGCTAGGATCTCTGCGGTTTTGATGATAAATTGTATGAAATACGTTCCTTGTTTGGCAGTGAACAACTGTCAAAATAGGAATTGCGCTGGGAACCAAGGCCAAACCACCGATGTAAACGTAAATATTGCTCTAATCGCGAAACAACATCATCAATTATGATTTCGAAGACGTTTCCTACACTTTAGCACAAAGTAACATACTGTTATTAGCACGCGTGAAACAAAAGACGTTAGAATAAAAACATTTGCTAATAAAAGTGGGCAGGAACTTCCATTTTGAGAATCGCCATATAACAAGGACGACACACCCGCAGTAATAAAATAAATACGTACGCACTCGAATCACTTACACATCAACTCGCGCGAGGGTTTTATACCCGACGTTATGGAGATTTTAGCGAAAAATCGTATTCAGAAACAACACGGGGCGATTTCGGCGAGACGGGCAGCCTTCATTTTGAAAAATGTACAAGCAAAGGCGCAAGCGCGAAATAAAAATTAGTCACGTGACTCAGTATTTAGGTACTTACGCCAAAACTGCGTTTATGGCAACAATTGATTTTTAACCCTTTCGATCAGTTCAACAATTTTGACGTTTATTTATCAAACGTTATTGTAATCATATTTCTAGGTTTTTGGGAGGATATTGTTCTTCCTGCAATGAGGTTATTTCAACTTTCGGTTGTGTTCTCTGTTATAAATTGTTTCTATTATGCAGTGTTTTATGAAAAACACATTGTTTTATTATTTCTTCCAAGCATACGTAGATAGATAAAAATACTTTTTTGTGTATAAACCACCTCACTTGGCTGGCACAGTGGCTTCATATCGGAGAAGTTAACCAAATTTTCTACCTATTGTGAGTATTTACTTATTCAAATTTGTTTGAGTTATCGATATTTTTGGTGCCAATAAATATTCAGATAAATACATTTCTGAAGGAATATATTCTAATATACTTTCATTGCGTTTTCCACCTTGAAAATTAAAATTAGATCACTTTTATTTCCATTTTTCTGCAGTATTTTCGATTATTCATGGCGCAAGGCTTATTGAATTGTGATTATACTCGTATTTATAACTTTTTTCAAAATTATCATCACAAAATATTTCTAATTTAACCAATTTTTGTTAGTAAAAGCAAGTAAAAGAGAATTTTTAGGCAATTTCGCATTTCCCATTTTATTCTAACCCACACAGAACATTCAAATCTCAACTAACGTTAAAGTTTTCATTCTGTCCCTTTACAAATGCTAACACCAACGAAAACAATTCTTCTATTGACAGTCACGGTGCATGCTAAGCAAGGAAATGATCAATGATAATTGTCAATATGCTTAGGGGCCATTAATTTATAACGTAAGACGAATTTTGCTAGTTTTCGACCCCCTCCCCCCTATTACAAAAAAAAATCAGAATAGGCCGACCCCCCCCCCTGTTTAATATTTATTACATAAGAATCTGAAGGAAAAATGAATACACGTTTGGTTTGTTTTGATGTTTATTTTTCAAAGTAACAATTTTTAGAAATGTGTATTTGTACTTACAAAGGTAATTTTAACTTTGCGCATTTTTGTGATCTTACGTGAGAACTATCTAGACTCCCTCCCACCCCCTTGTAAGAAAAAATAAGACATGGTCGACCCCCCTCCTCCCCTAAATCGTCTTACGTAATAAATGAATGGCCCCTTATGTCTTACGTCGTTGACAATGGGCATTGAAGTAATTGACGGAACTTCAATCGGCCCGTCAATATTTTCGCCCCATTTGCTTTGTTGTCATCTGCGCCGTCTGCGGAAAGGGTAGTTACCTAAAGTTAGTGGTAATCTTTTGATTTTACTTTCCATTACTCTGGACAATCGCGATATAATGCAATTATAAGTAAAAGCAAGTCATGTTGCTCGAGTTGAATTTAAAAGCGATAGAGCAAATAAAATAAACGGTTATCAATTGCACAGCGAAGCGATCCCTCAATCGTATAAAAATGCGAAAATACACACCCCCCAATCAATGGGAAGTCTCATGTATCAATCAATCGCTAATTGGCTCAGTAAACAATTAATTGGCAATTGTAAATTGCATCAACGATGTAATTTGACGGTGATATATTGGGATATTTACAATAATTATCGATATTGACCGTATCCGTGCGCTTTACGCCAATTAATAAAGTTGTGCAGATTTCAGAAATGTTATTTTGTAAAAAAGGAAAAATATAGGTATAATGTAAGATAAAATATATATGAAACCGTATCAAGATAATAATAATATAACATAATGAAGTTTGAATGTTTATTATAACTGTGATTGCTTTACCATTTCGTCAACGACATTTCAAACTAAATATTAATTAATCAAGGGACTCAAGGATTGGTTTATTTATGTACTCAAGCTACTCAAGTAAGAACTGCAAACTTCATACAAAAAAGATTACGTTCGGCCGCCATGTTTTGTTTATTGTCGATGCAATTTCGCTGGCATTTTTGTGGCGGGCTCGGCGGGCTTTAAGGTTATAATCGGATAAAATCTTGTTATTTCTATAAAAGATGTACTCCTTGCCATTATATACGTCGTATTTATCATTATCGTGTATGTTTATGCTATAATAACTTTTGTTTTTCTAGCATTTCAACGAATACAGCAGTTTTAGAATAAAAAAACTACATACATAATATCCGGCCCGTCTCATTAGTTTGTATCAAAATGGTTAAAAAAGCTAAAGTGTTCAAACCGGGAGATTATGTTTTCGCCAAAGTTAAAGGGTATCCTGCGTGGCCGGCTAAGGTATTTATTTATTCCATTTTTCTTTCAATTCATATCAAATCGGATGCCATTTTAATTATCTTAACCTAACTGTTGGATTAGGTTTTCTGTCCAGATTTTTCATTTAGCTCAACAAAGTTTTCTGTTATGACAATGCTTTGTGCTATTCTTCTCTCGTCATATACAATACAATCATAATAATTCAAACTTACGCATATAATACTTATGAATGATTAATTTAGGCATTCTGCAAATAAAGTTTGTAATGAATGCATTCGTTGTCAAAATTCAATATATTTTGTATAATTACTACTTCACACTTTATTTTTTCTTTCAGGTTGTGGCTATAAATGGGAAGAAGTATAATATATACTTCTTCGGAACTGGAGAAACGTAAGGATAAAATTGTTTTTTAAAAACTGCAAATCCTGTGTGTTCTATGAGCATTATTTGGGTTCTAACTTACTAACCAAACACGGGTCCTACTACCGAATACAAGTAAAGTTATATTTGGCATTCAGTACCGTGACCAGATATCAAAAAAGCAAAGCCGACGTGATTCCTTAAGTCATTGAAATTATGTGCGATATTGCTTAACAAACATCACTGGCCACATCAGTTAATGAAACCGAGAATGGGGTTCGGTAACTAATCAAAATAATTAAAAAAACAATTGTGGAAAAAATATGCCGTTTTTCCAATTTCAGTTTTACTGTCAAAATCATGAATGGATCATAACCTCATATTTGAATCTCTATTATTTGTTCTACAATCAGTGTTGCCATAAGCACCCTGTAAATGTTCAAATTTGTTTGTCAAATTTTACATTTGTCATGGATTTGACAAACAAGGCAGAATACTTTCAAACGAAGTATGTCAAACATCAGTTCGTTTACTGAACTAAATTTGACTAAATGCCGTTGAAATGAGATCTCTGAGGCGCATGTGTCGAAAAACCATGTATGGTCATGTGAGAAATGTGGAGATCTGCAAATAATGCAAGGCTGATGTAAACGTAATGAGTAAGATTAAGAAAGAGACCTTCAGATGGTTTGGGTAAGAAGAATATATGATGCAAATGTGAATGGTGGAAGAAGTTGGGGACGCCTGAGGAAGACATGGTACGATCAAGTGAATCAGATACTTGAGACGGGTCATGTCAAGAGTCAGAATAATAAAAGAGTATGTATGAGACGTTGTATGAATGTGAACGAGGCAAAGAGTGTGTGCCAAGACAGAGTTTAGCGGTCGGTCCTCCCTGCCTACCCCTGCGGGAAACGGCATGACTGTTAGTTATTTAATTTATTTACAGTTTTTTTTGCTGGGGATTGTTGTATCCTGCCTGAAGTGAAGTAATTTTGCATTCGTTTGTTATGAGTAATATTTTTTTTATTCACATCTTCTTCTGTGATGTTTGGATGGCGTATTTTTAATAAATTAGTTATTTTTTTTCATAGTTGTGTTTCCTTTATTTTTATGCATCTGTGTATTCTTTAGATTTAATCCTCCGTAAGGGGTCGTCCATTAATCACGTGTTGTTTTTTTTAGCAACTTTTCAACCCCCCCCCCCCCCCCTTGGTGTTATTTGGTGAGGTTAGACTAACCCCCCCCCCCCCCTCCCCCCGAAATCACGTATTTTTTTAGTGCAAAGAATTTTGAAATTTTCAGAATATTATCATGAAAAATAAATACACATGATATCTCATTATACCTCCCCCCCCGTCGTGATATTTCGTAATTTTTTCTGACCCCCCCCCCCCCTCCCTTTCGAGCATCACGTGATTAATGGACGACCCCTAACCTCCTTCACAAGCATATTTGACATACATGGTCAAACTTGTCATCAATCAAAATTTCCGACAATCATGTCAAACAATACCACAGACTACCAAATAAATTGACAAACACATAATATTTGTAGTGTCCGACCGAATTTTCGGTTTCGGTTTCGGCCTAGTTTCGGCCAAAAAACGAGTTTCGGCTTAGTTTCGGTTTCGGCCGCCATCCAGCCGAAACCGAAACTGAATTTGGGAGGTTTCGTTCTGCGATCGGACATGTTCGGTGCACTGAACTGCGAGCCACGAAGTGTCATTTTGCTGTGTCCGTGCTCATAGTCGTGTCAGGACTTGATTCACTTGTTTGTGTTTGCTCCGCGAACTTTGTGGTAGTTTGGTTTATTTGTTGTGAAATTGGAGGAGTTTATACTTGGCATTATTTCAAAATAAGTAAGTTTTATTTCGCTATTGAAATGATTTAGTTTATGATGGGCCCTGAGGAAAATAATTTTTCTGTTGGCCTATATCATCTTTGGGGATGCTGTGTGGAGGGTTTTTTAAGGGAAAGGAAATAGAGGAGAGTTCTGGGAAGGAAAAGGGGTGGTTAGGAATCTGGGGTTCAGTGTGTCCTGGTCATCTACCTTCAAGACCTAGAAAAACCTCATCCCATGAACCCGGGCACCCCTTCTTAATCACCAAACGTAGCGAACCACTTGGGGTGACCTATGGCAGAGGTGTTGGTTATCAAATTAAGTTTGCCGGGACGGCGGTACCCATTCCCGCCTCCCAAATTATTTTGTTCTTAAGATGAAAGAGTATTTTATTTACGATTTCAGAAAGCATAAATAATTTATTTGTAATAAGGAGTAATAATTATGTTATGTTTATTTTTAGTTCAAATATTAGAGACTGAATGATTAATATGTGATTTAAAAATAAAGGCTGATTGATTAAGATCGACTATTTTTTTTCCACGAAAACATGACCTTTTATGGAAGTTTCGGTTTCGGTTTTGGCCGTAAAAACTAGTTTCGGTCGGACACTAAATATTTGTGTATAGGGCGCTTTAGTAATGAATTGTAACATTACATTTGAATCTAGGTAGTAAAAAAATTATTTGTTCTAAAATCGATGTTGCCATGGTAAAGAATAATTTTAGTGCCAATTTATTAATTTTCTACATTTTCTTGCCAAAGGGTACCTACTTAAAATTCTATCTAATCTGTTCCAGAGGAAACCTGCCACCGAATGACCTGTTTGACTACTTGGAGAATAAAAAGACTTTCACGGCTAAGGTCATCAAGCGGAAGGACTACAACGCTGGCTTGGAACAGATTGAGGCGGAGATAGGTGGCCTTGGGACACCCCAGGAGGCGGAAGAGGAGGAGGGCAATGGTGCACCCCCTGTGGATGATTCGGTAAGGAATCGGTGGAAAACAACTTTTTCTGTGCATTCCATAGACAATAGAAACAAAGGATGATATGGAATACATTCAAAGATTTTTTTTTTCTTTTTAGACCGTGGAGGAAACAGCTGATGAGCAAAATGATCAAAATAATACTGCAGAAAGTGAAAAGGTAAAGTTTAATGAATTAAAGTCAATTTACTTAGCTTATATCACTTTATTAGATAAAAAAACTACATGTTTCAAGAAGAATATTCTCCTCTGTAAAAAGTTTGAGCTGTGATAAATTTTAATAATAAAATTTAAGAGCGTTTAACCAGCCAGCGGACAAAAATCCACATTTCGTCGAAAGTTGCTTTTCCGATCGTGCAAGGCGGTTACAATCAGAAAGATTGATTATTCTCCGTACCAGCTTTTTTAAATTATAACTCAATATCGAATTTATTTCAATCCAAATTAGCTTTAATTTATACCTTCATCCAAAAATGCTGAAAGGCGTGATGATAAAACTATTAAAATAGTGTACTTTTTGTAGTTATTTTTTGATTATAAGTATTTATCATTTTTCAATAATGTCTAAATTTAATAAGAATGTTAAAAAAATCTGAAATATATTAGTTTGTAAGTGCGCAAATAAATACACAAATGGACCAATTTTCGTCAAGAAACACATGTACGTACATATTTTTTAATGATTTTATTGAAACTAAAATTAAAATTCTAATACATAACTTTGCTAGATAATATATTGATTTATTTTACTGCATGATTACATTATTTGAAATGGATGTGGTATAATACAAAAACTTTTTTGAAAATTTAACAAATCTGCCAACGACCTATGGAATAACCTTATTATACTAAAAATTTTAAAAAATTCTAAAAATTTATTACATAACTATGCTAGATAAAAGAACGATCTTTCGAAATCCATTTATAATTTTTTGTGGAAAAGAGTCAATACGTCTAAAAACTTTTTTGAAAATGACGTATTTCCGGCTTTCTCTGGTAATGCCCTCTTAATATGTTTGTTAATATTAAATTATTTATTACATGCTAATATTTTTGCTAATTTCTTTCGAAAGTCTTCACCATCTTATTTTGATGTTTTTAATGTGAGTACCACAAGTACACAAGAGTCCCAACTGCTCCGAACTGTCTTGAGTTAGTGAGACTATGGGCATCCCCAATTGAGGTATGCTGCAAGGCTGAAGGTAGTGGGGAGCCGAAGGTGACAGGGAGGAGGAAGATGGGGAAGAACCTGGCTATTCAGATATGGTCACGAAACACTGCTAAAGCAATTTGAAGCAAAGTTTTGAATCTGAACGGTAGTCTTTCACCAGGGCAATGCTGAAAGTATCTTCTGCTTTGGAACATGCTGCAAATATATTATATATTATTTTTAATGAATAAATTGTGAAATAACACTACCAAATAAAATCACGACCTCCAGATTCATAGCCGGGAATTTTAATCACTCAACCATGGAGGCCGTCTAAGCTCTAGCAAAGTCTTCCCTCTTGCTGTTTCAGTCCAGTTGCCTCATATATTAAATGATCTGTTATTTTGATTCAATTCTAGTTGGAAGAGGGAGACAAAAGCAGCGAAGAGCCTCCAGTTGAAAAGTCTAAAGAAGATGTGGAGACGGAGAAGCCCATTGAAGACAAGAATGCCGAGGAAGTTGTTGATGATGCTTCCAAAACAGCAGATGAAGGTGAGTTTTAAAAAAACATAACTATTGTTTTTACTTAGCACTGCTAAAACCTGTTCAAAGAAAACTTTTTACACTTATGACTGCTTAGTAATCCAGCAGTTGTGGGATTGAGCAGATAATTTGTAGAAATGTGAACTACTAATCTGACCACCACAAGAATTAAAAAACTACGGTAAATGGTAGATTATAGCGCGTTCATACATTGACGGCCTCTGTGGTCGAGAAGTAAGGCTCTCGACTAGTGATCCGGAGGTCAAATTCCGGCCTGTGCAATTAAATTTTAATCGATTGATTCGAGTTTTCAAAATTTAATTTCAAAATTTAATCATTTAAAATAATAAAATACATATTTGCGGCATGTTCCGGAATGGAAGATGCTGTCAGTATCGCCTTCGTGTAAGACCACCATTCGGAATTGAAACATTGCTTGAAATGGCTTTAGCCGTGTTTAGATATAGATCTGGATAGCCAGGTACTTCCCCGCCTTCCCCATCTCCTTCCCCACTTATCTTCAGTCTCACAACATATCCCAATCGGGGAAGCCATAGTCTCACTGGCTACTGGCGGTTGGGAGCAGTTGAGACTATAGGGCTTGATTTTGTGTTTTCAAATAGTAAAAATAACGGTCGATTATAGTAGTTATTCAATAATTTAATCATTTTTTTTTTTTACATGAGCTCTACACAGGAAGTCAAGAAGAAAATAATTTCCCTCAGAGCCTATGTCATCTTTGGGGATACTGTGTGGAGGGTTTTTATAAGGAAATGAAGGAGAGGAGAGTTCTGGGAAGGAAAAGGGTTTAAGGGGTGGGTAGGAATCTGGGGTTCGTGTGTCCTGGTCATCCGCCTCCAAGACCTAGATAAACCTCACCCCATGAACCCAGGCACCCCTGCTAAATCATCAAACGAATCACTTTGGGTGACCTATGATAGAGGTGTAACTGTAGTGATTAGAAAGAAAACTGATGTCGCCGATTTAAATATGATAATAGCTCAAATAATTAAAAATCTTGCTTTATACTTCAATTCTCTTTTACCCCTTCCCACCTGAAATTGTTTTGACTGAAACTGACCACAGCAACTGAATTAATTTTAGTGTTAATTTGTTCTGGTTTATTTATTTATTTTACTCCAATCAAAAAAACCAATTAAATAAGTAAGATGTCAATTTTTACGTAATAATAAAAAGCACCTTTTCGGGAGCCCTAAATTATGGCAGCTCGGAGGGAAGGCCTTCCAACATAGCCGCCTTAAATTATGGCAGGTCGGAGGGTAGACCTTCCAACACAGCCGCCTTAAATTACGGCAGCTCGGAGGGAAGGCCTTCCAACATAGCCACCTTAAATTATGGCAGCTCGGAGGGAAGGCCTTCCAACATAGCCACCTTAAATTATGGCAGCTCGGAGGGAAGGCCTTCCAACTTAGCCGCCTTAAATTATGGCAGCTTGGAGGGAAGGCCTTCCAACATAGCCGCCTTAAATTATGGCAGCTCGGAGGGTAGACCTTCCAACACAGCCGCCTTAAATTATGGCAGCTCGGAGGGAAGGCCTACCAACATAGCCGCCTTAAATTACGGCAGCTCGGACGAAATGGGTTAACCTTTAGAACTCCATTGGCGACATACCTGATTAAATTAAAAAATGTACGTCAAACTCAAGAAGTTCACCTGTTTGCTGTCGTCCTGCCAATGGAAGAAAATAATTACCAATATCCTTATTGCCTGAATAATGTTAATTTTGACCTCAAATCAAAAGAAAGAATGTGGACCCAGTACATGAAAGCTCTGATCTGTAATTTCACACCGAGATCAATCAAGTAAGATGGTGCCAGCCCGTTCAGTGCCTTATGTGCCACAAGACTAATTTTAAACTGAACTCTTTCTGTGATTCGAAGCCAGTGTAGTCAATCACGTAGAAGAGGGACTATAATATGACAGTATTTGGTGGCACCATATAGGACGAGCTGCTGTGTTGAACCTCCCTTGCAGTCCGTTCAAATGTACGTTAGGCAGACCAGCATACAAACTATTGCAGAAGTTCAATTTGTAGACTACAAAAACATTTATCATTATAAGAATCTATTGGAAGAGTATGCTGTACTTAAGTGTAATTTTTTCTAGTTCCAGAAATAGAGGCTCCTCCGGCAGCCATTGAACCTGCAACGGAAGAGCCGACGGCTTCGGCAGAGGCGGAAGAGTCCCCTGCACCCAGCACCGGCAGAGCAAAGAGGACTTCAGTGGTAAAGAAACCACCCACCACCCCTGCACCAGTGGTATATTTACTTTATTTATTATTATTATTTTTACATCACGGTAAAGCAATACAGTAAGGGAACGTACCCATACTACGTGACCAACTTTTTGCAATTTTTAACCCCCCCCCCCCCCCCCCCCCCCCCGGTGACCAAAATCCTAAGCAACCCGCCGCTCATTTGTATGGAGCGTGACATTTTGAAGACCCCCCCCCCCCCCTAAACGTGTCACGTAGTATGGGTACGTTCCCTAAATTCTGTTTTTACACAGTTTCATTCACTAGACATTGGAAAGTAACCGATGTGACTCCGGATTGGTGATGGAATGCCGGACTATTCTTAAAAAACTTGCTACCATCAATAAAATAACCATAATCTGGGTACCAGATGTAAAGGTATTGAGGGCAACTAGCAAGGAATTGTGTGAAGGCATCACTTGCAGGATCCGGCCGTAGGAGTAGCAACTTGCCACATAAAATTACATTTTGAAAGGTGGGTCAAATCCCAGCACTGGGCGGAATTGGAGAGGGCACCCAGAATGAGGCAATCCAAAGTACTCGTAAATGGACCAAAACAGGCAACTACTCGATATGGACAGAAACTCATTGAGGGAACTGGTAAGACCACTAATGGGATACTGCCTTCTCAGGAGACACATGCACCTATTGGGAGTGGAAACCACCAATAGACACAGGAAATATGAAGAGGATGAAGAGACTCCAATTCACCTTTGGTGCTAATGACCCGCGCTGACAGGAACGGGGCTCAGATACCTGGGGATACACATTGAGGAACCAGAAGACATAGCCACATATCCAATGACAACCCTGGTGAACATTATAAAAGGGTTATTGTTAAAGGAATGAGGTAAAATAGAAAATAGCATAGTCGGCCTATGGCCTAAGTGCTCCCAGGAAATATTCATTAATATAATAAATAATAATAATAATATTCGGATATTATGTAGGACGCAGTTTTTGTGAAAAATAACTTCAAGGGGTCTTGTCCACTTTAGTATGAGTTCTTAGGCTCTTATCTAATTTTATTATTTACAAACAGATAACATACTTACCTGGCAGGTCCCTTCTCATGACATGTTTTATTAGTTATTTCATTTCCGTGCAGAATAAATATTAACTTTTTATCAAATATAAGTCCTGAATCGAACGACTAGTGTCAATTTTAGATTATTTAGTGATTATTCATAAATTATGTCTATGCATTTAAAAAAAAACGGATGACTTAACACTTTTGAATACTAAGAAATAAAAAGTTGGTTGTGCAGCAACATTTAAATTATATTTCAAGTTATAAAAATCGTCTATACTATGTACTGTTTTATATACATATTTTCAAATCATCAGCAAATAGTAGAACTTGTTCATCTTTAAATATATGTTCCGACTATGTCATTTATAATAACATTTTGAATTAACACGGTCAACAAAGTGTAACATCAGTTCTTATTACAGTGGTAGATTTTTCCCATCTCCGTGCATTTTGTGTATTAAACATTTTTTACATCTTGCAGTGATTTTCATACGATAGAACTCATCTATCATTTTCCTATAAATTATATTTATACTGTGTTTTTTAGTGATTATTCTGTGGAACATATCCCCCGTTCAAAAATTGAATTTACACTTAATTGAACCTTTCGCCGAAGATATCAACCAGCAGGAGTGCATTGTGCATATGTTAAAATAAGGTGAATTTATTTTAACCTCTCCACGAGTATGGCAAAACAGTTTGGCGAAGCGAAAAATGCCCAGAAGAGTATGGCCGAAACGTTTCGTTCGCGACTATTATTCAAATACTGTTGTATATAATGAAACTATTTGACTTGTAGTGGCATCTATTGACATCTGCGCGTAGTTTGTTGAAGTTTCAGAAGACATACCTACAATACCGATTTCACGGTTTTAGTTTAAAAATTATTTTTGTGTCATTTAGCGGTCTTCAGAGGAAGGAAGCACTTCTTTTGTATGGACATGTTTTTTAATCTATGATTATTTATAAAAAAATATTTAAAAAATGTACCAAAAAAAAACTCACTCCTCACATACAGTTTTGTTCGCCAAAACAGAGAGGTTAATTTGGGTGAAATTTTAAAATATATTTATGTAGACATTCTTTTTTAAACAATTAAATCAATTTCATTGGACTGTTTGGGGCCTAGGAGTCGAAGCACTCCATTTGGGTCCGGTGGTTCTACATATAACTGGTTTAAAATTGAGTTAGTTTTCAAAATATGATTTTTAATTTTTCATATTCAATTTCGGAGGCGGATGGGTACCATTTACAACAACCATTTATTAGATAACCAACTTCGCTACGTTTAGTGACTTAACAGGGGTGCCTCGGGTTTAAGGGGTGAGGTTTGTCTTAGGTCTTGGCAGCGAATGCATTTGTCCACCTATTTACATGGTAGGCAGAATCGGGAGAGACCGGTTGAGGGAGACCTAATCTAGACCTCTCCAGATGGACTCTCTCGACCCGTCGCCTTACACAACAGTGAGAGGGATGGATTCATACTGTCACTCTTGGACACATTGACCCCCAGATTCCTATTAACCCTTCATACCTTTTTCCTTCCTAGAACTTCCTCTCCTTCATTTCCCTAAAAAGAATTTACGGAGTCTCCAAAGGTGTGTGAAGCAATTAAAGCTGGGAGTGACACTTTTTAAAATAAAAACAAAGTTTTTATTTAATTTTTTTTTATATGTAGACGATACAGGATTCGTAAAAAAAGATGGTCCTGCAAAGCTCCCATTGTTTGCAGAATAAAAATTGATTTAATGGTCACACCAGAAAATGATTCTTTTCTATTATCACTCTGATAAACAGGCGTGTGTTGTTACATACATATTTATATTTTTTATGTATAAACAAAAAAGTATTGTTATGTAACAATAAGATTCTGTTCCATTCTTTTAAATTTTTTTATTCAGCAGTTTTATTGTAATTAGCATATAAATATTGGTGGAGAACAAATCTCGGTAAGCAAACCAATTACTGAACATAATTCATTTATTGGCTGCATTTAACAATAGATAAATGTTTTTATAGTAGTCTACAATTCAGTGTTATATTTAATATTAATAATTCCCATATTGTTTTGATAATAAATACATTTGAAACTTATGAGAAAACAGCTTATTATGGCTGTTACATTGATTTATCTCATTTAACAATGTTTCCATTTATAAATGACATCTTTACAGTTTTACAGTCCCAATGCATTACTATTTCCCACGCAATAAAACAATATGTCTGCGTGCGTAGCATTTGTGCTTTGCTGTATCATTATGTTTGCTGATGTTCATTCCTCATTTATTCGGCAGAAGACGCCCCGTCGGTCGCTGAAGCAAGAACCCATCACTCCGAAGGTGGAGCCGAAGACACCTGTGGTGAACCCTGAGACCATCAGTCGCAGCGGCAGGAAGATAAAACCCAAAAGGTAATCATCAGTCACTTATTTTTATATATTTAATTGATGGATGACGATGACATTGATAGGCAAATACGAATTTATAGTGTAAAGTCAAATATGTTCAGTAGAAGGTTTCGTCTTTGCATTTCGTCCAGTTCTGAAAAGGTTGCTATTCTTGCGCTTATTATATCTATGAGCTTTGGGCTAACTTGGAAATTAATTTGGAAGAGTACCACGGAAAGCGATTGCATGGTTTTGGTAACTAGATCTGTATAGCCATGTACTCCCGCAACTTCCTCTTCCCCATCTCCTACTCGAATAATTTCTCACTTACCTTCAGTCTCAAACATTCCCCAATTGGGGATACCATAGTCTCACTGGCTCCAGACGAGAGCAGTTGGAACTCTTGTGAGTTATTTAAATAAACAAAATACAAATAAAACTTCCCAACCTTCCTCTTTGGCCTCTCCCCTCCTCTACTCACAACAGTGCCACAGCTCCACTGGCTCCGAGCAGTTGGAACTCTTGTACTTAATGTTTCAACAGGCACAGCAGTTCTCACTGTGAAATCTATAGTCATCAAATTCTACATTCTCAGGTATATGGACATGGAAGCTCTGGATTCTTCTCCCGAGGGCACCAAGGCCAAACGCCCCAAGCTACTCTCCCCCGGCTCCGTGGAAGAAACTACTCCTATGGAGACCGAGGAGTCAGAACAGGCTGGTGCCGCGATCCCAATCCCTGATTCAGAAACGGTGGCAACACCGCTGCCGTGCGACATCACTAAAGAGGGGGGCAATTCCACCGCCAAGAAGAAGGGAAAGAAAGCCAAGGAGGGAAAGGAGCTGAATGGAGATACGAGGAAGCTGGAAGAGAGGTTCAACCTCGTCAATGCGGTTTGTTGTGTTATTTTTTATTATTATATAATTACAGTGAAACCCTCTTAAGAAGTTTTCCAAGGGACCCGAAAAAACAAACTTAATATGTGGGAAAAATTGGACCAATTTTGGGCTGAGGGACTGAAAAAACCAAACTTCTTAAGCCACGAAATGTCTTAAGAGAGAACTTCTTAAGAGGGTTTCACTGTACAATAAATTAATTGATTAATATAAGTAAGTCGTGGTGTTTGAAAGAGAGAGTACGAAAACAGTGTGCTATGTACAGGGTGACTCAAAAGTCAGCGATATCCTTTGGAGGATTGATTGATAGATTGATTGAAAGGTCAACTCATGATGGGACAGAACATCATAATATGACTTTAGTAAAATGTTATTAGTTTTCGAGATATTGACACTTTTATGAATTTAGCGAAAATCGACACCATAGATTTTTATTCCATTTTTACATACTTTTAAAATACAGTAATATATAATCATAAGACACAAGTAAAAGAGAGTATATAAATGTAAGTAATGGGATTCCACTAAGGCACTGCCTGTTTGTGGGTAACATAACCAAAAATATATATTTTTTACATTAACTAGATCTGGCAACTTGACATCTGTCATCTGCATGTTTACGCAGCTCCATAATTAAAATGACCCCCTCCCCTGTTTACGGCGGTGAGGGGGTCGCGTAATTTTTTTGCATATCGCCTCAGCAGCGATTACGGCATATAACTTTGAGCTTCGAGCACATCATCTGCTTAGGTGTAACAGGTCTGTATAGGATTGTATGGCGAGCGTTGTTGATTTTTTTTTTGATTTTACCAATGACGTTATATATTGTAGACGCATGATAGAAATCTCAAAGTGGGAAGCCAAAAGCAAGGCAATTGCACTGTACTCGATTTCTAGTACTTTAGTACTAAACTGCCACACGTCGAGTAAGGTCGTGTCCTACCAGTAAGTAAATTGCATTAAAAAGCGTTTATAATAATCTAATGATTCTTTATTTATATGCTTGCTGAAAAAAAACATAGAAATCGGCAGTAACAACAAATACAATAACAATCAACGCCATTTGCAAACGTTTGTTGTTCATTATAAGTAGCTTGCCTCCTACTTTAGTCGGCCTTGAGGCAGTCTTCGACGGAACTTTTGAATTTTGAACACAAAAATGCCGCCCGCATTCTATCTTTTATTTCGTCCATATACACACATTCTATAACCTCTAATGGGCCGGAGACGCGCGGGCGCGCACGTCATATGCGCATGCGCGAGAAAATAATTTGAAAATTTAAATAAAATGTTCGACCAAAACTTTTTGTCTGCGATTTTGGCCCTTCTATGTACAGAATTTGTATGAAGAACACAGTCAGAATCGCTTGCGCTAACATCATAGATGATATAGCCACCTACTTTCATTCACCTTGCAACCCCAGAATATTTTTAAAACGATTTTGTCTATGACATTGAAATGTCACTTTTGCCGCAAATTTAACCATCACAATTTACGCGTGTTCGTCGACTAAAACATCGTAAAACCTATTAATTTACGTAATAAATGCAAGTAATGTTGTTTTGGTAGATAGTTTATTGTTCTAGGAACGTGTTTCAGTCAATGAAATATACAATAGCTCAAAATTAATCAACAAAACATTCAATTCAAAATTCAAAGTGGTGCTTTTTTAGTGAATTTTCGTGAAATGGCGTGGCCTTCCACCGGTTAAACGTCTATCTTTATCATATATGAATAACTTTTGAACTAAGAAATGATTGAAAATTGCTGAAAACAAAAGAGTGTTGCTTACTTACCACATTATAGCTTGAGTTTGTGGGACAACGGCAAGTCTATTTATATAACGTCATTGGATTTTACAGATTCTTTTGTAATCCTTGAACTAGCAAGGACTTATAACAATATCCTTTCATGATTCTAACTAACTAGTACTGCGGCTCATTTGGCCTTTTTACTATTACCATCTGATGGTCGTATTTAATTGACTGAATTTATGTTACATTAATGTCATCACGAGGAAGAAGTCATTACTGGATAAAAAGCCTCATGGGCGAGCGTTATTGTGCGTGCAATGATCTTTTATAGCTGTGTGTGACACCTGCATAACTCAGTGTTGCCATAGAACTGAAAATTTTATTAAATTGCCATATTTTGTAGAGAGTTCATAATTGACTGAGCTTCAACTGTTTTGCATTTAATCCTGTTCAACTTCCGGATGGTGGCCATTTTAATAGTTCAATAAAGATTTTTTTTTTAAAAGTGAATTAGTTGTCTTTATTTGGACTTTCTGCATTTTTTCAATACTACGGCATTTAACTGCCTGAGAAAGTTTGAAAAAAAAATTGTCATTGAAATGTGACGTTTTTTTGGATAAATTGTATAATTATTCCTTATTTGAAGTTAAAAAAAAATGCTTCATAAAATATATGGCTTTTAATTAGGTAGGTACTTATTTCAAATCTGATGATTTCGCAGGAAATTTTGGTTTTGATTTACATAATAAATAAAAGAAAATTAGAAACATACTTTTTTTGGACCAAGGTCATCTACTGCTGGTGTTGTGTATCTAATAAAAATTAATTGTTTATGTTTCAGAGTGAACTGGAAGACATTAAAGAACAGTTTAAAAGCAAAACTCTAGAAGGTCAGTAATTCTATTTCTAAAATATTTTTATCATGAATTTTTATTGCCATTGTTGAATTTTAGGTGTTTGTAAAGTACCTACTCACTACCCTACAGTAGTGGGTAGGTACTTATACTAATTGTCTTTGATTTATTTTGCTGACAACTCGGAAGGAAAAGATGGCAACACTAGTGGAAAATTTTTGTTATTTTCCCTCCAATTAATTGTTCAATTTCGGCAACTTTGGTTGTTTGCTGTGGTAAATATTAAATTTTTCAAAAAATTTAACAATGGAAGTTAGTAGAGTTCTAAGGAGTGGTTGTATATATGAAGGGAAAGGAGCAAATAAAAGAATGACAAGAAAAGGCAACAGTGAAAAGGGCATAATCGTTAAAAAAAATACAGTGAGAACTGAAGATTTATTGAAGACTTGCAGAAATGTTGATATAATCATCAAACCTTATAAATTCGATGCTGGTTTAGATGTAAAATGTGCTGAATTCAAGAAATGTGATGTTAAAAACGTTATCCAATGGAAAGCTGTGATAATTGATGAAAAAAACACTTGTGAACTGCCTAAAGAGTTTTTACGACAGGATGTTGTTATAATGAATCCCAAAAAGCTTGTGGATGCCGGTTTAGTCATAAAAAGTGCTGAATTGAAGAAATGTGATGTTGAAAACATTATCCAACGGAAAGCTGTGATAATTGATAAAGAAAAAACTTCTGAACTGCCTCAACAGTTTTTACTACAAGATGTTATAATGAATCCCCAAAAGCTTGTGGATGCTGGTTTACATGTAAAATGTGCTGAATTGAAGAAATGTGATGTTGAAAACATTATCCAACGGAAAGCTGTGATAATTGATAAAGAAAAAACTTCTGAACTGCCTCAACAGTTTTTACTACAAGATGTTATAATGAATCACCAAAAGCTTGTGGATGCTGGTTTACATGTAAATTGTGCTGAATTGAAGAAATGTGATGTTAAAAATGTTATCCAACAGAAAGCTGTGATAATTGATGAAAAAAAAAAGTTTCAACCCCCTAAAAAGTTTTTACAACAGGATGTTATAATGAATACCAATAAGCTTGCTGTAAATTTTGTAGCATCTACTCCTAAATCGCCTGAAAAATTGTTGGAAGTTGATGATTTAAAAAAGAAAGCTGTGATAATTGATAAAAAAAAAACATTTGAACCTCCTAAAAAGTTTTTACAACAGGATGTTATAATGAATACCAATAAGCTTGCTGTAAATGTTGTAGCATCTACTCCTAAATCGCCTGAAAAATTGTTGGAAGTTGATGATTTAAAAATTGAAATTGTTGTCACGGGAATGGAGGTTAATTCTACAAGAGTTGACAAATTTTGCGATGATATTGTGCCCAATTCTATAGTCGATTTAGACTCCGATATGGAAGTTGATGATTTGAAATTTGAAATTGTTGACACGGGAAGGGAGGTTAATTCTACAAGAGTTGACAGATTTTGCGATGATATTGTGTCCAATTCTACAGTCGATTTAGACTCAGATATGGAAGTTGATGAAGATTTGACATTGAGCAGAGCCCAAATATTGTGCAGTGAAACAATGGACAGGGAAATTGATGACTTAATAAGTATCAATCCAAGTTTTTTCAACAGCCAAAATGAATATCAAGATTCTGTTTACCAACAAGATCCACCAGAAAATTTCAATAATTATGGTATTTATCCAGCATACGGGAAACAAAACTATGTAGAGAAGCCTTCAGATAACAACTGTTTTGATATTATTAATCTCCCAAACAACACAATTAATTCTCAGCTCTTACAAATTGAAGGTTTCCACATCCCGTCAAACTCACCAGAACTTGTCAATAATATTAGTGATTATCCAATAAATGGAAAACAATGTTATGTGGAGGAGCACCCAGATTACAATCATTCGGTGATCCTTGAAAGTAATTCTCAGATATTACGAAACCAAGATTTCCCTATGCCTTCCAACTTGGGAAGTCTGCTTGTGGCCAATTGCAATGTTTTGCAAAATGAAGTAAGCCTCTCTCAAGTCGATTTGATGAATTCTTACAATACGTTGTGTCTACCCAAACCGACAAATATACAAACTGTGTCATCTTTTTCATCTTTGGGATCTGACATGATTTGTGATTTGGACAATTTCGGAGATACTATTAACTTTCCCTTAAATTCTGAAAGAACCGAAAACCAAGAAGATTTGTTGGTTTCATTGGATGATAATAAAGATGTTTCGCCGGAGACTAATCAGATATTACTTGAACCAAAACTTACCACGCATCGTTACATTGGTAACTTAAAGAAGAAATCCAGTAAACATCGTATTTTTTTATCAATCATCGATAAAGTACAACTGTTTGTGAAAGAGAAAAAATATTTACTGTTTAGCTATTCCGAATTTAACAATAAGGAAATTGTTAACCCGCAATTTAGCTTTCAGTCCGCTCGTAAGGTGATGTCTGATGTTAAAAATGTAGAGAAAAAGCCCAGAAATATGCCCATAGTTCGTAAAACTCACTCAGTTGATGAAAGCGAATCGAAAGACGCCTATGAACCATTTAATACAATTGATTGTGCAGCAATAGTAACGAGAATAAAATTTGCACCACCAAAAAAGTCCGTAAAATTTGAGGAAGTAAAGAAAAAACTTCTCAACATGTACCCTGCAGAAAATCGGAGATTTCGTCGTTTTACATCAAATTCACTCAATAAAGGGAAAATCAAGAATTCAAAGGATGTTCTGAGCTCTTCCTCAGGTAGCTCCAGTGAGGGTGAAGATAATGTAGATCCTGATGTATACTGTTATTATTTCAGTTCGGAACTCAACACAGAGATACATTCGGATGAAAGCGATATCTTCGATGGTCCGTACTACGCCGTCCGGAAAGACTATAATACAACCAAATTACTTACTGAAACAACTCAAGTCGCTGAAGAAATGGAGGATGATTCAATTGACAACAGTCTTTCAAACACAAACATCACAAAAAAATCTGAACCTGTCCTATACACTGCCTGGGTTGTCCCCTGGCACCGCGTCCCTTCTACTTTCTACACGTCCTGCTTGAAAATTTTTAAACGGCAAGAAGTGGCACCCGACTCTCAATCAAACATCGTTCAGGTCACTCACCTGAAAGATAATGCTTTCGATTGGTCGAGTGATGAAGATTCTGGAGTGCCGAAGGCGAAGATTTTCAAGCAGAAGGATGAAGGGACCGTAACGTGCAGGTTCAAGCTCAGGTATAGGAACGCCATTAAAACATCTAAAATTAGCGACGTGAAGATCAGACCTAACCGTAAATGCAAACGGGCAGATGTCTTGAAGCGATTCAAAACCAGGGTTAAATGTAATCCTGCGTTAGAGAAAATCAAGAAGGTTATGCCAAGACGGGCCTGCGTTGCGGTCGCAAGAAAAAATATTAAAAATTCCCTGGTATTAGACGATCCTGAGTTTGATGCTTGGGGCGAGACTTCCTGCAGTGCCGCCAGCAGTAATTTCCACCCGTCTGATTTTGAAAGTGAATCCAGTCACTCTAGTGGTGAATTTAATGTTCTTCCTAAAAGTGCCGATAATATGACAGCAGATGATTCCAGCGATTCAGAAGAAAATTTGGTTTTGGGAGACCTAATTGAAAAAGGGAAGCAGCAAGTGGACGAATTTCTTGGAGACCATGTCAAGAGTTTATCTCAAGGTTTAATTAATATCATTTACTTATTATTATTTAATAAGCAGGCCGTATTCTGCCGATGTCCTCATCTGATTTCACGATAACTATAGTAATTGAGTTGTTTTAAATTTAAAATTAAGTTGAATCTTTCTTTCTCTCTAAATAAGAATCCAATCAGCTTTAAATTGGTTTTTATTAGTAGCATCGTTAACATGTTGTGGAAGTTGTTCCATGCTTGAAGTGTTTCCTAGGATTGGAAATTGGATTCATGTTTTATTAGAATGCAAGGCACGGACGCTTAGATGGTTTGGACACGTGGAGCAGATATGCGAAAAAAGGAGTGTAAGGAAATTATACGCAAAAGGAATGGTAAAAAAAATCGGGGACTTCCGAAGAAGACTTGGCGTGGTCAAGTGAATAAGTACTGCATAATTTTAGTTGATTCCCTTCACAATTTATTCATTAAAAATAAAGTTATACACGTTTCAGAGTAATAGATAAAGACCCCTGTTCAGAATTGAAACATTGTTTGAAAAGATTCTAGCTGTGTTTAGTGAACAGATCTGAATAGTCAGGTACTTCCTCACCTTCCTCTTATTCAACTCCTTCGCCTTCCTACAACCTTCAGCCTCACAACATATCCCAATCGGGGACGCCATAGTCTCACTGGCTCCAGACTGGGAGCAGTTGGGACTCTTGTGTGGTACGCACTATGTTTCATGAATGAAACTAGGAGCAATTAACAAAACAGAGTTTTAACTAATGTTAGTAGCTTTAACAAATTTAGTGTGTTTTATTTAAACAATTAACATTTTTTAAAAATGATTAATAAAACACTTAACTTCGGTTATTATTATTTTTCATGATAAAAACGTAATCCTTGCATATTTTTTTTAACACACATTGCTAATTTAGCCACCATCTCGTAGACCTAGACACAGCAAATTGTTTATAGAATGTCTCAGAAAACTGTACAGAAATACAAAATTAATTAAGGGACTTTAACCAGCCAGCGGCCGAGAATCCAAATTTCGTCAAAAGATGTTCTTACGATCGTACAGGGCGGGGGAGGAATGCAGATCCTGCCAAAATTAGTTTTTTTTTTGCCAAAAACCATGTTTTCACCTCGTTTTAAGTTGGGAACTTTAATTTGGAAGGTGAAAAAAAGTGCAGAAAGCAATAGAAAATTTTTTTGACTAATTTTAATTTTCAATTGCGTTAGATAAAATTTCACTTCGCGAACCGATACTATGACAGCCCGGCGGGCATTTCGTCACTGTTATGTTGATATCCCTGATATAAAGAAGAGCTAGATACGATTGTAGCCGACTTCGTAGGATACACGATGAGGCGCGTAATTATGAAAAACAATTGTAATGTTAACAAACCTCTATTCGTATATATTTAGAATGGTTTGTTTGGCAAAGCAGGGTTTGTGTAGCGGGCTTGTGTATATTATCTTTGCTTTTAAAAAACAGCCTACGTTTTTAAATGGTCTGGCAAAGCAGGGTTTGTCTAGCGGGCTTATGTATGTTATCTTTACTTTAAAAAACAGCCTACGTTTTTGAATGGTTTGTCTGGCAAAGCAGGTTTTGTCTAGCGGGATTGTGTATGTTATCTTTACTTTAAAAAACATCCCAGGTTTTGAATGGTTTGTTTGGCAAAGCAGGGTTTGTATCTATCTCTTGTTTGTATCAGGGATACCAACAACATAACAGTGACGCAATGGCCGCCGGGTTGTCATAGTTACATTTTCTCAATACTTTGAACGGCTGTATCTCCCTCAATTTTGCCGAGCGCGCCTTTTTTTTTTATTCAGCTTCTCCACACTTTTCTCATCTAGAAAGTGCCTTTCTATCAAATTTCCAGATTTTGGCAGGATCTGCATTTCACCCCAGGGCGATTCCAATGAGAAAGATTAATTATTCTCCATATCAGTTTTTTAAATTATAACTCAATATCGATTTTATTTCATTAAAAATTTTCTTTAATTTATACCTACATTCAAAAATGCTGAAGGCGTGATGATAAAACTTAAAATTGTGTACTTTTTGTAATTATTTTTTGATCATAAGTATTTATAATTTTTCAATAATGTCTAAGCAAAATAAGATTGTATAAAAAATCTTAACTATATTAGTTTGTAAGTATTTTCATCACAAAACATGTGTGTGGATCTTTTTTTTAATGATTTTATTTAATCCGTTTAATCACAGGAGACCCAAGTTGTCCCAAAACATCATATGCCGTTATAATAACAGAAGACCAAGATTGTCCCAGAGCGACCGTGCATTATTAAAAGTTAGATATCTCTCTTTCTGTAATGCGAATATTTGTGATTTCTTTTATGTTAGAAACGGAAAGAAATAATGATTCACATTATCTTAGAAATATATGAGCTAGGTTGTTCAGATATTTTACAAACCTGATCAAAAGTGACGGTTTGATTTTAATAATAATTATAATAATTGGCTAATTTATATAGCGCCGTTTTCGTGAAAAATCGCGCCTATTTGTGACGTAATCCACATTTAATTTTAAAATAAAATTGTATGAAAGTGATAAAAAGTGAGCTGACAGTTTTATTACAAATTTTGTTTAGAAAAAGAATCTGAATATAAAATTTGAAGTTTATTCTATTTTAATTAATTTAATTCAAATATTCGCAGGTATGCATTTTTTAGCCAATTTACATTTCAAATATTAAAATTTTAATATTTATAAACAAAAATGTTTATTTCTAATAAACATATGGGAAAGATTATTTTATCTAAATTTTAGATCAATTTTTATTTTTGCAAAAGCGTAAAAAAAACTAATAAATAGGGAATTTTGTGCGCAAAACTTTGACAGGCAAAAGTTGACAGAAAATTATTTTCTTATTATTCGAAGGGTTAAACTAAAATTAAAATTCTGAAACACAGCTTTCCCAGATAATTTATTGATTTATTTTACTGCATGATTATATGATTTCAAATGTGTGTTGTTATTCTGACTGTTGACATGGTCTGTCTCATTTTTTGATTCGCCTGATTGTGTCATGTTTTCCTCGTGTGTCCCATGGTCCTAAATGGATTTTTCGAAGCTCCGTAGAGTAATGTAATGTAACTATAATGATTTGAATGGTCTGCTTTATCCTGTAATATTTTTCTTTCTGTTGCAGAAAATACACCTCCCAAAGAGAGTATTCTCCTGTGCCTGTTGCCATCCGGGAAGTTCATAGGGATCAAGTTATTCCAGGTAAGGTTTTTCTTTCTGAATACTTACAAGGACTCGCTGCTGACAATTTATTTTCAATCAAAAAATCACCAAAAACATAATATTTTTATTATTATCGAGCGTTTTGTATTGGTGGCCGAGCGATTTCACCGTCGAGTCATGACAATATGTCGACAAGAATAGACAATACACAACAATTTTTTTTTGTATTTCTTGGGCGTTAACCCCTTCCGGCTAATTTGTTTGCATTTCGGAACAACTCATATAGGTCTCGTAGAAATCGCTGTGTCTCCCTTACTATCATGGTTAGAAATATGATTTAAATGAGAAAACACCACACTTTATATTCAAATCTAAAAATTCCAAACCACGTAATAAATAAAATGCCTTTATGAACCACAGTTTCCGTTTACAGTTTGAAAAAAACGAGTGTGCTTTAGACCACACGACTGAAATAAAACTTCACTAATTTATATCTACCTCTTATCCTTACCCTCCTTATCCTTATCCTCATCCTTATCCTCATCCTCATCCTCATCCCCATCCTTATCCTTATCCTTACCCTTATCACTCCCCAAGTTAAGCGTGCGTGAAGCCCCGGTCGTTCGCCTAGCAATCGATCATCGTTCGCATCGATTACCGTTCGCATAACATTTTTCGTAACAATCACCACTTTTCGTAACGCATTCACCAGCTTACCCCCAAGTCGAGCGTGCGTAAAGAAGTTTTACTTCAAAAATTATGAAACTTTTGGAATATTTTATTATTTATTTTTACTTGAAATGACAAAAAAGTGAGTTGATGAAAACATTTATAATAGGTACATTTGCCTAATAATATATGCGGGTGTTTTTTTTTTTTTCATTATCAGTAATTTTAGGTAGAAAAAAAAGTAAAGTGAGCCATTTTTTTTCTTTCCTTTTAATTTTTTATTTTTCCTAAAAGATTTGTTTATTTTGAATTATAAAATTTGAAAAATTATTTCATCACCTTTAACTTGTTGAGGGCCAGGTTTTTCCAGGAACAACACGGAAATTTCACGATCTTCAATTTGAATCGAATGTTTTGTGGATTAATTTTTACCTATCGTATATTTTATTGACCGAAACACATTCCTAGAACAATAAACTATTTACCAAAATAACATTACTTGCGTTAATTACGTAAATTGATAGGTTTTACGATGTTTTATTCGAGGTACACACATAACGGCATAAACATGACGCGGCCAAAATGACAGTTCGAGACACTTCGAGATGCCCACAGATAAAAATTATTTTTAAATATTGTGTGGCTACTAAATGAATGAAATCTTTACCCATACCATAGGGAATGTTGGCGGCAGTGATTCTGACACTTCCTTTACCGATTTTGTACATAGAAGGGTCAAAATAGTAGAAAAAAGATATTTTTTTTTCGCGCATGCGCAGAATCTTTTTACATCCCGGACTACGGAAAATTTAATATAAATTATTCGAAGTGACTTGTCTCATTGCGGGTTTCTCTATGGTAAAGTACGATAATAGAGCAAGCGTTTCTGACATTGTTCTTCATACACTTTCTGTATACATAAGGGTCAAAATTGCATTTCAAAGTGCCGCGCCACCTCGCGGACACCGGTGTTCGAACGGCCCACAACGAGTTAAAAAACAGTTTTTAGTTTTTGTATGCGTTCAGAAATATTCCATTTATTTGGATTTTATTGCAAAGCAGAAACATTTTTACCTTCCAACAAAATAGGTCCTATGCGTCAGGATGTAAAAATTTCTAGACATTTCATTTTAACCACTCAGCAACGTAAGCAGATATACATGTTAATATGACAATACAATAAGCAAGATAATACAAGATAATACAATTTTCACGTAAATGCGTATATTTCCACAGAAATCATTATAACTCTGTTATTGTTCTAGTGACATCCCTAAAACAAAAAGTAAAAGGTCGATAATAAATCAAGCTGCACATCCCTATTCAAGTTGTCCATAGAAATACATAAAAAGACCTATTCTGTCAGATACACGGTTGATACATATTTTACCCGCCAAATCGCCTACGGGCCGCTAGACATTGTTAATTTTTATTAAATATTCTTATATGACTTGATAAAAAAGCGAGGTGACCAAATTGTTTATTATACATTTATACAATAGACTAAGTATTGTTTTTTTACATAATCCGTGATTTTAGTACCGTTTTCACATAAAAAAATCACGTGAGTCATTTTTACATTTTTTTTATGTTTGCATTCTAAATTTTAATATTTACAAATGTTAATATTTATTTGTAATATAACAATTTGTAAGCTTATTTGGTAGCCTTCCAAAAACAGTTTTCAGTATTCAGCTACGTTCAGAAATGTTTCATTTATAGAGTTTTAATTCTAAAACAGAAATAACACGAAGTTTTCGTAAATCTAACATTTCGTTTAAGACGTTAAAAGTGTATATTAGCGATAGATCGGAGTGGTTAAATGTACATTGTGAAATAAAACTATCAACAATCTTGACGGAAATACCATGCCGGCCAGAAATTGTCGTAAAAATTTGCTTGTTTGCCAGAGCCTTAAGGTTGTGGTGTTTCACAGAAATCCAAATGTAACATTGTTATTAAATAACCAATCAGCACCATTTTTTTTCACATTTTAAAGGTCCTCCTGTGAAACCCTGATTCTAGGTCTACGCATTTGACAACTCGGCCACTGACCAGTCTACATTCCGACAGTTATCTACATGTATATTTAAATTATTTATTTAATTGCAGGATCGCCCTGAATCTTTTGGCACCCCTACTGCGAAACAAATTTGGGAAAACAACACAGCCAAAAATTCGCTCAGATTGAAACGGCAACTAGGTAATTATTATCATTGTATTTGATAGGTCACAAAACAAAAAACAAAAAAATATACATATTTATACAGGATGAAACGGAATGTACCCGAAGGATTTCAACCAGCGATTCCTGAGCATATTTGTAGTAAAATGTAGATGTCGTTTTCCTGTCTGATTATATATTTTTCCATCGCACGTCGCAACTGATTAGTCGGGTATAGACTAGCGTGATAAGCGTTCTGTCTCGTTGCAGCAGCACGGTAACACATGAAACAGCGCGCGTATCACTTGATCTTGTCGCGACGTGTAGTAGTGTAATCAGCGATGTGTAATTGAAAAAATATTGTTTTGTTTTTATTGGAAAAAAAAACCAGCAAAATGGCATCTAATTTTTGTACTTAAAATATGCTCAGGAATCGCCGGTTAAGTTTACATCCTGTGTATATTATGAGTTTTTTACAATGTAAATTTTGTAAAGATTTAAAGTGAGCATTTCTTCCACATAGTTTTTAAATTATTTCTTTTTAGAATAATGAGTTTGTGTATTTAATTACCGTGGGATGATGTAGAATCGCCCCATTTTGGAAAGTGCCACTAATTTCTGAACACCATGTACAATACATAAATGTAATGTGAAAAAGATGCACTTGGACTGTAGTGTATTTAAAGTTACGTTATTTTTCCTATGAACCATCGTGTTTGTCATAAACATACTCTCATTATCTACCTGGTGAGAGACTACCATTTAGAATTAAAAGGTTGCTTGAAATGGCTTCAGCTATGTTTAGTGATCTTTAGCATCGTGATATTCCTGGGAAAAATTTAGATGTCGTTCCCTTGGCTCCGAGCAGCTGAAACTGGTGCGGCGTAAAATAAATTGATTATTTGCAGAGAGCGGTGAGACGAAACCGGAGACCATTCCCACACAACTGGAGACTGATTTGCAGCTGACAGAAGATGAACTTGTCACGCTAAGAAAGGAGAGAGAACTCGGTACGTATTTACACACTTTCTTCTAACCTGCTATGTAAAATCTTGCCAATTTCCGTCTTGTATTATTTTTAAAATTATATTTATTTATTTATTTATTTATTTAATACAAACGGCATAAGTATGCCATAAACACTAATTACATGTCACAAATTCATATTCAAAATATCAGTAATGATAAAACAGTGTATGTATAACAGTTAGTTGTGACGATACATTGGGAAGTGACAACAGAGATACCTTTACATGCAAAAATCTATAACACAAATAAAATTAGTAGTGATTTAAAAAATATGATAGCATAGCCTTCTTGTACCCTTGTTCCGTGCAGTTAAATAGATCTATCACATCTGCATATCTATTAGTAACTTCATGTAACCTAGGTAAAAGTGAGTGTTTCGTATACTCAGTCCGATTATTGTTACATTTAAAAAGGATTTTAGAACGAGTGGTTCTCGTGGGAATATGAAATTCAATGAGCTTATTTAAATC
Source organism: Limnephilus marmoratus (assembly GCA_917880885.1). Lineage (NCBI taxonomy): Eukaryota > Metazoa > Arthropoda > Insecta > Trichoptera > Limnephilidae > Limnephilus > Limnephilus marmoratus. The sequence goes on from OU862932.1 coordinate 33,824,517, forward strand.
AGGACTGTCTATGCTACCATTTACAATTTTGAACATAAATATTAAGTCGGATATAATTCTTCGATCTGAGAGTCTTAATAAATTTAATTCTTTCATTAAGTAATTATAATTTATGTTTTCAATGGGAATACCGAGGTTAAAATTAATGTGTCTTAAGAATTTGTGTTGAATTTTTTCGATTGAATCTGAATGTATTTTAAAATGGGGGGACCAGATCGAGGAGTTATATTCGACTTGACTACGTACTAAGGATGTATACAAAATTTTTAAAGTTGAAATATTCCTGAAACCTCTGGAATTTCTAAGAACGAAGCCAAGCATTTTGATACCTTTATTATAGATTGAGTTTATATGGGATATAAAGTTTAATTTAGAGTCGAAAGTTATGCCCAGGTCATTAATTTCTTCGACAGAGGTAAGGGTAGAGTTGTTAAGTTCATATGGATGAATAATTGGTTGACTTATTCTGTAAAAACTTATTGAATAACACTTAAGTTCTAATAAGAAAGTCTAAATAACGACGATTTTAAATTTGAAAAAAGAATCTTTATTAAACCATCAAAATGGCCACCATCTTGAACGGTAAACGGAATGAACAAACAAATTTTACAGGCAGATGAAATGCGAACGGTGAAACAGGACTTCGCTACACTCAGATAATAATAAAATTCCGTAGATAATAGAAACGAAGGGATATAAGGTCAAAAGGTCTCCCTCAACCTGTCTCTCCCGATCCGGCCTGCCATGCAGTAGGTGGGCAGACGCACCCACTGCCAAGACCTAGACAAACCTCACCCCATGAAACCCGGGCACCCCTGCTAAGTCACCAAATGTAGCGAACCACTTAGGGTAACCTTTGGCAGGGGTGTTGGTAATCCAATAACTAATAATGGATCATGGCCCATCACTCTTGTTCCTATTATCTCATGTATAATTCATTGGTCACACTTGTGTCTAATACGTGTGTCTAATACTTTCCACAGACATCCAGAGAAACCGCCTCAGTTTCTTCCGAACTGAGAACAAACTCCTGGACTTGGAGCTGCGCATCCAGGGGGCGCTGAGCTTCAACAGTCCCGACGTGCAGTCCTGCATCCAGATGCTGACGCAGATAGCTGGTGAGTCAACCAACCTTCCTCTCTCCAAATCTCTCCATCTCCTCCCCATTCCCTTCAATCGGGGATGCTGTAATGCCACTAGCTCTGGGCAGTTGGGACTCTTGTGCAATGTAGATAGCCGCTGAGTGGCACCGCACGCATCCCCACCTTCCTCTTTCATTTCCTTCCCTTCTCCATTCCTTTCAGCCTCACAACATATCCCAATCGGGGATGACATAGTTCTACTGGCTCCGGGTAGTTGGAACTCTTGTGCTGTGCAGAAAGCTGCTGAGTGGCGATGCATGTATCCCCACCTTCCTCTTCCCATATCCTTCCCCTAGGACATACCTACTCTTCTGTTATTCATATGTATTCTTAGGTTAGATTGTTTCACGGATATTCAAATGTAACATTGTGTCATCTAATGGTCATTCAGCGCCATTTTGTTTTTTGACAGTTGAAAGGTTTCCATTAAATGCCGATTCTAAGTCCTTTTCAGCTTTTGAACAAATTGTGATCAGCAGAAGAGGACAACTTTCATGTAACAATAAAGTATGTACCAAAACAACATTACTTGCGTTAATTACGTTAATTGATAGGTTTTACAATGTTTTTGTCAAGCAACATGCATCGACTTTGACAGATAAAATTCGCGGCAAATTTGATATTTTGATGCCACAGATAAAAATATTTTGAAATATTCTGGGGTTGCTAGGTGATTGAAATTTTTACCCAACTTATGGGGAAATGTTGGTGCAAGCGATTCTGACCTTGTTCTTCATACAAATTCTGTACATAGAAGGGTCAAAATCGCAGACAAACATATTTTTTTTGAAATATTTTTTTGGCGCAAGCTGCGTGTCCTGCAATCCCGTGCATCTCCGGCCGATTACAGGTTAAAATAGGTCGCTTTTAAAAGTTGGTCGCGAAGTCTTACTAAATGGATACGTTTTCCTACTAAAAGCTATGAAACCTAACTTGAGTTTACATTTTCGTCGCTAAAAACGGTCGGCCGTTATATGCGAAGTCATTATATCCTAATTCTACTGTATTCGTATATAGATTATGATCAAGTTAAATTTATAATTTAGATATTAGTTATCTATATTATGAGAAGCAAACAAGGCGAAGAGATGTAGCTCGTTCGAATTGAAAGTCACAAATGTTTTTGTTTTTGCGTCTGAGATGTTTTCCGCTAGGCCTCACTAATTGCACAAAAGTTGTAAGGCATCAGATTATGTGACATTTTGTTAAGCATTTTATTTTGGTCCCTCAGAGCTGGAAGTGAAGCAGGTGATGCTGCTAAAGCACCCAAGCCTGGTGGAAACGGTGAAGCGGATCCGGCGCTACGTGGGAAACCCCGCCCAGTGGAAGCTGTCGGAGAAGGAGACGGTGGACTTTGAGCAGAAGGCACATCTCATTCGCAAGAAGGGACACCACTGCTACAACCAGTTTAAGGTACCTATATATATGATATATAATATCTATCGTCTGTGATAATGGAGAATGGCGTATCAGATACAACCAGGAGCTATACGATCTTTACGAGGACCCTAATATCTCCAAGGAAATCAAAACTGGAAGACTCAGGTGGGCTGGACATATCCAGAGAATGAGCGAAGGAGATATTCCAAAGCGAATTATGGATGGTGCACCTGAGGGTCGGAGAAGAGTTGGAAGACCAAAGCTTCGATGGCTGGATGGAGTGGTGAAGGATGCAAGCACCATCGGCATCCGAAACTGGCGCAACGCAGCACAACACCGACAGTCATGGAGGCAGGCTCTGCTGGAGGCCAAGACCCGACCTGGGTTGTAGAGCCACAGATGATGATGATGAATATCTATCGTCCAATTGAATAGTCAGACATCTCTGAAAAATCCAAATTTTGAGTTGAATATGTAGTTATATGTAAAAGTGTACCCTCTATCTGGTACAATACTCAGATTACTCATAAAAACTTGTAGTGAATTAAACAAAATGTCAAACTAACGCATCGAACCGTTATGCCTCCTGGTGTTATTTTATAGCATATTTAATATGTAAAACACAGACACATGTTAATAATATTTCACTTGTGGTGAGCATTCCAATATTGCTTTCCTTATTATGCTAAAACTTAGTATTTGGAGATGTCTGACTAATCAACTGGACGATTGGTAAAGCACCTCAAGGACGCTGTAATTTTTTTTACTTACTAGGCTTTATCTTATTATGTAGAAACAGAAACGCTGAAGAAGACATGGCACGATCAAGTGAACCAAATACTTGAGTCGGGTACGGAGGCTCCATCGAAACCAGAGTTAAGTTAGCCTTTCAAAGGCTGGGCGTACTGTACTGGGCCTCGAGATACTTTGATATTACATAATTGCCAACCCTGTACAGATCGCAAGTGCGCTCCACAGTTGAATTTGGTCTGGAGCCCCAAAATACCTGAAAAAATCATCGACTCTGCAGTTACGGGCGGTCCGTTTGATAGATTCTCCTATACAAACGGATTGCAATCTTTAGAGCACAGGCATCGGTATTTTTGTTCTACCGGTATTTCAATGAAAGATGTTCAGAGGAACTAGCATCAGTAAACACGTGAAACACACCAAATGCGTGCCCAACATTTGTACACGTTTGATATTTGTTAGAACGGGTTGTTTCTATGACTCATTCTTGAGTTCAGCAACTCGGCTGTGGAATGATTTGCCTGCCTCTGTGTTCTCTCCCTTTTGCAACATGGGTCTTTTCAAGACCCGGATTCACTCCTTTCTTACCAAAAAATACCCTCGACACAGCATCTTCAAAGATGACGCAGGCCATGAAGGAAATTATTATCACTTGATATTATCACTGAAATTATTATCCTTCGGGCCTGGATTAATGTAAAAAAAATATATTAAAAGTCCGAATAAAGAAGGGTATGTATGAGATGATGTATGAGTGTGAATGAAACACTACCTGCCTACCCTTGCGGCGTAACTGTGTGATGGTTAATTAGATACAGAAACATCTTGCTTGAAGTTACTGACCGTGAAATTATCGATTGGTTATTATTTACTGTGAAAAGTTTCAGTCCTTTGTATAATAGCATTGGATCTATGCATTGATCATGATTTGAAGGAATACTGATGCCAATATTTATATAAACCCTTTGACTCCTCGGCTACAGAGAGGCCGATCAAATTGATTTTTCAAATAAGAAATATTTTAACATCTTTGATCAATTTTATCTGAAATGAGATAAAATTGACCTTTCTTTGGACACACAGACACGCCAAAAACCCTGGAATATTTATAATGCATTTCTCCCCCCATAAGACTTTAAATTAAAAATACTAACCATATTCTTTTTTACAGGCTCTCTTCACTCCGGATGAGGGCAAGTCTTTCTTCGAGCACTTTTCAGACCTGGTGCTGCGTTTCAAGAAGTGCACCCAGGGCCTGACGGAGTTGGAATTGCTGGAGTTGGATGAGGAACCCTCAGGTCAGTACCAAACAAATCATAACTCCGCATTCAAAACCATCTTGGTCTTCTTTTTTGGAGGTCAGAGAAATGTGAGACAGTCTAGGTCAGCGATAGACAATAAGGAACTCCAGTGAAAAATATTATGGCTTTAAAAAAATATGTTCATACAGACCAATAAACGCTGATTCTGAATTTATAAGTTTTATTTTATAATATTAAACGCAGAGTTTTAAAAAAATTATTAAAAATTCCATTTTTAATCGGGTCGTAGAAACACGCTGTCAAGTTGGCATTATTGAAATGTTTAGTGGTGACGTCACTGCTCATTGTGTTGTGACATCACCGTAAAGTCATTGTATGGGAATGTACGTATGACACAAGCCATCGTGTTAATTTATTCGTTTATTTACATACTATTTATAGAGATTTAGTTGTTGTGTTTATTGAAACATTATTTAGGCCTAAATAATTCAGTTTCAAAAATAAAGGTATCTCTTATTATTATCTCTATTATTGAAAATATTCAAAAACTACTGCACAAAAAAATAGTAATGCTACTCTAGGGAGAATACTTCGAACACCGAAATTCAAAATGGCAGCAGTTGATCAGCTGATTGCCCGATCTTATAGTAACTTTTCAGGAGTGATGACATCACATGATTATTTGACACATATGGTGGTTTTCTGGGATCTTGAAAAATTAAAACTTTGACAATTATTTTAACTATTAAAACTAACTCTAAAAAAAATAAAAAATATGCAGTTATTTAAGTTAGAAGGTCATTATTCATTAAAAAAAATAAAAAAATTTGGTGTTCTCTATTGGCAGTCCGCGGACCAGATACAGCACGAAGTGCTCCCTTCTTGGCCCACAAAGCCAGAAGAGAGAGTCCCTGAAAGGATGATTATTCCCTCCCACCATACTAGGCCCACCATCGATCACAATAATTTTTTTTTCATATCTAATTCTTGTGAAGAAATCAAATGTAAGATTTTAAGAACCTGTAACGCCCGAGTGGGATTCAACTACCTTGCTACTAACTTAACTCGTTGTGGGCCGTTCGGACACCGGTGTCCGCGAGGTGGCGCGGCATTTTGAAATGCAATTTTGACCCTTATGTATACAGAAAGTGTATGAAGAACAATGTCAGAAACGCTTGCTCTATTATCGTACTTTACCATAGAGAAAACCGCAATGAGACAAGTCACTTCGAATAATTTATATTAAATTTTCCGTAGCGCGGGATGTAAAATAATTCTGCGCATGCGCGAAAAAAAAAATGTTGTTTCTACTATTTTGGACCCTTCTATGTACAAAATCTGTAAAGGAAGTGTCAGAATCGCTGGCGCCAACATTCCCTATGGTATGGGTAAAGACTTCATTCACCCTGTAGCCACAAAATATTTTAAAATAATTTTTTTGTCTGTGGGCATCTCCAACTGTCATTTTGGCGGCCGCGTCACATTGCCGATGCGTGACATGCGTGTACCTCGAATAAAACATCATAAAACCTATCAATTTACGTAATTACGCAAGTAATGTTATTTTGGTAAATAGTTTATTGTTCTAGGAATGTGTTTCAGTCAATAAAATATACGATAGGTTAAATTTAATCCACAAAACATTCAATTGAAGATCGTGAAATTTCCGTGTTTTTCTGGAAAAACCTGGCCCACAACGGGTTAATATCATCACAATTATATATATACAAATAATCTCGGAGTACATATTGAAATTCCACCCACTTCCATTATTTATTATAGGAAAATGTGGCTTATTCAATGATGGAGGACTAAACTAGTTGGCTTTAATTCCGCAACTCGGAACCAATAATTACAACACTACAACCAATTGGTCGTGATATTTCAGAATATGTAATTTTCACCTGCCGCACTTTTTCTGTGTATTCCATGTATGAGTGACATCAGCGGTCATGTGGCCTCCCAGAAAAATTAACATATTCATTCGGCCCCTGCCAAAACTAATTGCCGACCGTTGATTCTAGGGCCATATGTGTTAGTCGCCTTGTGAATTAATCAATTCTGCCAGGGAATTAATGAAACGTTCATTCGTTGAAGACATGTTCGGCGGTCTACACCGCACTGCAATCGCACATCGCCGATTCTTTAAGGCTCCACCCGTGCATCATATAATCAAGCTTAACAGCGGTGGGAGCAACTTATCCAATTGACTAAGCACCAGAATTTACAAGGCAGTGTAAACTCAGGCTGTCTCTCAGCGGGGTCAGGCATGAGAAGGGGTTTCTCTCCTTACATCCAAAAGGGTTTTTGGGACTTCAGGGTGAGACATGACATCATCGTGATAGCTACTGTAAATAAATTTATTATAACTTATATTGTGACTTTGTTTTTCCAGGATTTTGGACACCCGACTTCCTGACGATGAAGGTTGCCGCAGATAAGCTGGCGGGAGAGTCTACTGAAAAAGCCAGCCAAGAGGTAATTATTCAGACCTCCTTGTTGGAAGTAATGTTTTGTTCTGGGTGCTTTGAATCTTTGAAGTTTAATATCTCAAAATATTGAATCAACCTACTTTGGCCTTATTTTCTCTAACATATTCAAAGAATTCTACAACAAGGATACAGCATGGAAGTTTGTCGACTGTCACCGAGCTAAGATCAAACTGCGCAAAATATCAAAAGGATTGTGCAATGCGATGGGTCAAGAGTCTGATTGGAGAGGTCAAAAGGTCTCCCTCAACCAGTCTCCCGATCCGGACAGGGCAGGCAGGGCGCATGTTTCCAAAACCTATACCGGTTCACTTGCAGCGGCGAACTAAGTAAATGCACTAACAAAAGCTACACTTATAACTAGTCGTCACCGTTACTGAAACAGAAAGGCTTTGTAGATGATTTGGTGCAATAAAGCACATCATCAACTGAAATGGTATAGGTATTGGAAATACGCAACCCAGGCACCCTTGCTAAATCGCCTAACATAGCGAACCAATCGGGATGATCTATGGCAGGGGTTATCCAATAAATGGTTCCCTGGGTACGCATACCCGCCTCCCAAATTTATGAATTAAATTAAAACTAGACCTAAATATGATTTTTTTACAATTTTTGTGCGAGTTTTTCAATATACAGGATGTAACAGAACTTACCGGAGGGATTTTAACCATCGATGGAGTAAAAAAGTAGATGTTATTTTGCTGTCCGCTGACATTTTTTTTCTAATAAAAATATTTTTCCATCACACACCGCAACTGACTAGTTAAAAAGTATCGCATTTATAGCCTCGCGGACGCTTGATAAGCGTTGCGTCTCATTCTAACAGCATTTTTACCACACGAAACAGCGCGTATCGCTCACACACATCAGGACGGGATAATCCCCATAGAATTGAAAAACATACTTTTTGTTTTTAATAGAAAAAAAATGTTGTCTGACACCGAAATGACAAGTACATTTTTTACTCCAAATATGCTCAGAATCGCTGGTTAAAATTCCTTGGGTACGTTCTGTTCCACCCTGTATATTTTATTTATTTCCTACTTAATCATAAAAAATGTAAGTCCATAAAAAACAATTTATAAAATGATTTTTTTCTTCCTTTTCAGTCATCAAAAAACCCGGAAGCGGCGAATTCCTCAAAAAAAGATAAAGTCATATGAGGGAACACACAATAACATAATTAAAAAGATATAACCAACCTAATAGAAGATGTTTCTATTGCAAAATCTTTAAGATTGTACATAAAATAAGAACCATTACATGTGTGGGCATAGAAGAACATTTCTAGGAATTTTGCCATAAGTTGACTGGCACAAATGGCCAATTCTAACGACCAGAGCTCAATTCCTGAACTAAGGTCAGGTTGTTTGAACCCCCGTCACATTTGATTGACGTTTAGCACCATTTTGAACTATCCCCGTTGACCGCCGATATTCGGCCCGTGTCAGGTTCTGATTCAATCGTGATCTATTAAGCGTGACAGCATTTCCGTTATGCTTGACGGTTGATCAAACGCTAAAATGGGCCGAGAATCCGCGTTTAACGGGGACTGTTTAAATGTCAAAGTGCATATAATCTTCGATCAGATGTGACAGGGGTTGAAATATCCTAATCTTTTTATCAGCAGCCATCTAAATATCTTGTTTTTATATACCAACTGCTCACCTGGAGTATTTTATAATAATTTAAGACGTGAAAGTGGGATGGCCTTAAGTTTTCTTTATTTTTTTTTTATAAATATGTAGATGTTGCATCGTGGTTATGTTTTTCTATGGAAAGAAATTATCAAAAATGGAATGTTTTATTTTTAAACTGTATCGGGAGTTTTAAATTTTATCTGTTCCTTATTGCATTTTAAAAATATTTACACTAGAGGTGGGTAAAATACATGGAACAGTTTTAATTCTAAAACTGTTGTAATTAACGGCCTCCATGTTCGAAGGGTAAGGCTCTCGACTAGCAGTCCGAAGGTGTGGAGTGCGCAAGTAAATTTGATTTGATTAATTTATGTCATTTTACAATTAATTAATTAAAAATAATATATAGTATATTTGCAGCACGTTCCAGAGTGATCTAAAGGTATTGAATGCAAAAAGTTGTCTTTTACAGTAATAAGGTGAATCTAAAGGCTTCTTTCTAAAAAAGTATCCATATTTAGCATGTCCAGTGATTTTGAAAGTTTACCAAATGAATGTTTGCAATTTTTTTGTTAGGTATTAAATAACCTTCGACGTGCAAAGATGAAAAAAAAAAGTTTATTATCATGAGGGGTCACTGAGATATCCCGCTGTATCATTTTAAGGTTATGTTTATAGGAACAAAAAAATATGAATAAAATAATTTTACTATTGTCCGAGAGTAAATTCAGAAAATTGTTTTATGGAATACATAACTCTAACTAAATTATTGTTACATATCTCCTATTTTTACATTATCTCCACACATGAGGCCATGAGGAAAAAAAATTCTATGTGGCGCCTACGCCATCTTTGGGGTTGCTGTGTGGGAGGGTCTTTTTAATGAGGGGGAGGAAGTTCTGGGAACGAAAATGGTATGAGGGGTGGGTAGGAGTTTGGGGGTTAATGTGTTCAGAACTGACGGACATATGAATCCATCCCTCCCACTGCGGTGCAAGGTAATTTGTTGAGAGAATCTGGCTGGAGAGTTCTAGGTCTCCCTCAACCAGTCTCCCAATCCAGCCCGTCAAGCAGTAGGTGGGCAAACGCATTCGCCGCCGAGACCTAGACAAACCTCACCCCATAAACCCCGGCATCCCTTCGAAGTTACCAAACGTAACGAACCACTTGGGGTGTTGCCACCAGGAAGGTTAAACTTAAGGACTGTTATTTTCAAATTATTTTTGTACAGTTTCGAGTAATTGTTTCTTTTGTGAAACTGAAACGGTTTTGGTTATTTCGAACATGAAACTGAACTGCCCATCTCTAGTGTAAACCAGTTCTGTACTAATTTTGATGACTGCGCAACATTCGCGTAAACCCGTCTGTCCGACCATATCTTCTGGTTTTATATGGTCATTGTTGGCCTTGAACTGATTAAGACTGAAGAAATGGCTAATTTTGTACATCTTTCTTTTTAACACAATATTATAATTGAAGACTTTTTAGTCAAAGAGATAACCACGTGTATAAAACCTTAAATCAAAATAAAAGTGAAAGAAGGAAAACATAAATTGTATTATTATTTACTTTTAAACTTCCAATCAGCTTCATAGATAATAGAAACAAAGGGAGATGCAGCAAAGACATGTGCTAAGTTAAGACCAAACAAGATGCTGTATGGAAAGTCTTTTTAGGGATAGGAAGGATGTAAGAGGGGTGAGTCGGAATCTGGTGGTAAACGTGTCCAGGAGTGACGGACGTATGAATCCTTCCCTCCCATTGCGGTAAGGCGATATTCCGAGAGAGTCCTGCTGGAGAAATCAAAAGATATCCCTCAACCAGTCTCTCCTAATCCGGCCTACCACGCAGTAGGTGAGCAAACGCATTCCCCACCAAGATCTAAACAAACCTCACCCCACAAACATAGTGAACCACTAGGCGTGACCTATGGCAGGGGTGTTGGTTATCCAATAAATGGTTCCCGGGCGGCGGTACACATCCCCTCCTGATTTGAAAGAAAAGCTTGGTATGTAGATAGAAACAGGGGCGGTTGCATCTGCGCCTGTGTGATATGTAGTAGTATGGGTGAATACATATGTGCACACTTTTGGACTAATAATGGTTCGCTGCCCTTCTCCCCTTTTGTTTTTCTTCCAATCTAGTCGCCCCCCCCCCTTGGTGAGATAAATGTAAGATTTTGCTGGACCGCCCCCCCTCCTTTCCCAAATGAATTTGCAATGTTACAGACACTGAGGAGATCACACACTAGAAATGCCTTCCACGTATTACATATTTAAATGGGAACCAATGTTGCCATTGACTACCTTTTCGTTCTAGCCAATTTAGCATGTGCTATGTCTCTTACACTTGCCTGACACAGCATATCGCTGGTTCCATGCCAACTGAGAATAAAGTCATTAAAAGCTATGAAAAAAATAATAAATTAAATTAGCCGATAATCCTAACCTAACCTATTTAACCAATTTTTTAAAATATATATTTTTATCATTCTAAATAACTTATCTGAGATGGTTCTGAGTTGGTTTCATTCCGAGTTGTCCGGTCACCCATACTGCCATACCATTTGAATTTGATAATGATGATGAAAAACAGTTTTGTACTGGAAAATTAAGACCAGATAGGTGAAACTTTTGGATCACAAAACATGTCAACATCGCATTTCTTGTGTTCTTTATTCTATGACCGAAGAGATACCGCTACCCAGATGTAAGATCAAACTTACCTCACTTTTTGTAAAATTGATGAATGTTTTCCAATATCAAAATTTTTTCTTGGTAATCAATTTCATAGGCCTGCCCAGGGCCTAGGATTCGAAAGGTCTTGGGGGGAAACTGGTGACAACAGTGTTCTTTCAAATTTTTGTAGATCACATTTCTAGAGATTTTATGTTCAGTATAATTTTTACATATGTTTATCAGTAATTTGAATGATTAATATTGTTTACGGTGCTATTAATTAAAATTTATTAAACATATTTTTATAACTCATTCTCTTGTTCCATTTTCATTAGAATATTGAATTTAATGTTTCTTTTTAGTGTTAGTTTTACAACATGAATTTTCATAATAAATTAAAAAATCTGTAACTTTGTGTTCTGATGTTGATTTTCAAAATTGAATACCCCAAACTTCAATTTGTTATTAAAACTCTCGAAAAGATAAGCTCTGCCATTATGAAATTTGCAGTTTACAATTTCTTGGTCAATGCAAGTAATATGGACTACGGAGGTTTGAATTATCTTGTCGAAAACAAGCCGACAGCAGACAATCTGAAGCAGCAAAAACTCCCAAACGGTGAGCCCTGCAATATGAAATTTGCACAGCTTTTGTTGTCTGTAAATTCTAGGTAAGTTATCTTATTTTGTATGAGCTATGAATCTTAGAAATATCAATTAAACATAATTAAATTTTACAAGTACATACAAAAAATAATGTTCAGAGTTCAGACTAAGACGTAAAGTACCACTGAGTTGAGTTGATTACACTACTCAAGACAGATGGATTGCTTTCATACAGCATATTTATGATTGTATACACTCAACTTGTTGTACCTTTCTTGAATAACTTGGAAAGGACATCACTAATGGAAAAGTACACATATGCACTATACCTACAAGTTTGCGAGGTCTGAGCCAACACTAGTTGCATAACCTACCAATTGTTAAGCCAAAATGCTGTATATATAGATATGGTATATTGCCATAACACCCATTGTATCTTACTTTTGGAAATTCTTTCTCAAAAGTCAAAAGATCTTATATTTATTGGTGACATCAGATTTCCGTCCAATCAGCACAGATCGCGCTTTAAACCGGCCTGTCATATTTAGGGATGCTGTGTGGGTTCAAAATTTATTTTTTAAAAACATTACATATTACAATAATCTTTGGCTGTCCAACTAGCAAATTTGCCCGTTTTAGGACAATCAGAATGACCACATTTAAAACATGAATTATTGTTTTGTCTATTATATTGACTTTTACTTACATACACTTGGTGGATAAATATATTAAAGTTTTGTTGGTGTTAAGAAGTTACTTATGAATGTAGATAATACAGGGTCTTTCATTAAGAGCTTCCTATCTTCAAATTTAAATAAAACAGAGTGTGTGTGGGATATCATCGAAACTTTTTTTTTCATTTGAAAGACCCATCGATGCCATTATGTATGGAATATAATATCGGTCAAATGTCCGCTGCGACTTCTCTGGGAGGCGCGCACCCGAAATGTCCAATTTTCCATGACTCTGGTGCATTAATCAGGCTGCATTTGGCCGATGACATGGGTTATGTTGGTTTTGAGGGCTGCTGTGGTTTTCAGCTTATTTGTATAGACCTGCGACTTAAGAAAACCCCACAAGAAAAAGTCTAATGGGGTCAAATCGCACGATCTCAGTGGCCAGTTCGCATCACTTCTACGTGAAATGACCTTGCCCTCAAATCGCTCGTGCAGGATGTCCATTGTGACATGAGCTGTGTGGCGCTTAGCGTCGTCGTGTTGACACCACAAGTCGTTGGTGTCTATATCATCCAATTCAGGCGAAAAGAAGTTGGTAATCATCAACTTATAGCGCTCGCCATTGTCGGTGATGGCCTGGCCAACGTCGTTCTCAGAGAAATATGGACCAATGACGCAGCCAGCCCAAAATCCACACCAAACAGTGAATTTCTCAGAATGCATTGGACGCTCTTGGATTCTTAAGTTGCAGGTCAATGCGAATAAGCCACAAACCAAAGCCCTCAAAGCCAACATAACCCATGCCATTGGTCAAATTCAGCGTGATTAATGCGCCAGTCATGGAAAATATGACATTTCGTATGCGCGCCACCCAGAGAAGCCGCGGGGGATATTTGAAGGATGTTATATTCCATACATAATGGCATTGATAGGCCTTTCAAATGATTTTTTTTTCGATGATATCCCACACACACTGTTTTATTTAACTTTAATGATAGGAAGCTCTTAATGAAAGACCCTGTATATTTTAAAATAATATAAACAATATAAAGGCAGAGAAGAGAAATAAAAACAAAATTCAAAAAGAAACAAAAAAATTATAAACATGTAAGCTTTTCAACCATTCCACGAAATTTTAGGTTTGATTTTGATGAATTTATGAACTAGAGTTACTAGAGAATCAAAAAATAGATATAAAAAAGGAAGTAAAGAAGAGAAGGAAGCAGAGAAACGCTAAATGCAAGGAAAAATTTAAGCAGTTTTTGAAATCACATTGGTATAAAAATAGTATTTGTGATACAAACATAATACCAACATATAGGAAAGGTCAACTAAAAAAAATAAGATAAAAAAATTTATTACATCTCGCTTCTGGAAATTCTTTCTCGCTCTAACAATCAATTTCACTGGAGTCAAGTCGAAAGGTCTTACTTATATTTATCAGCGACAACATCTGCCATAGATCACACTTTAAACCGGCCTCTCATCTTTGGGGATGCTGTGTGGGTCTTTCAAGGAAACGAAAGAGTGAACATGGGTTTTGAAAAGGTGTCGCAGAAGGAATGAGACACAGGAGCTGGCAAATCATTCCATCTGTATGTGGCGAATGTCAACTACATACAAATGTTTGATGCAAGTTCCTTGAAGTATCTTCCATCGAAATATCAGTAGAACAAGAAGACCATTATCACCTTCTATTCATTTTTCAGTGAAGTGTAATAAATTATAACATATTATTTTGGTTACCGTTTATTGAAAATATCAAAATTACAAATGTAGAACATCATAATCATGTGTAGATAAGTTCATAGCGTCATGTTGCGCACTTTAAAGTTTTCAAAAATGTTTTACAGTCTTGTGGCACATTTTTGGCAATAATCCTTACCTTTTATGTTTATGAATGACTTCTAATAAACTTAAATGACTTCAATAATCGATTTTCTATGCTTCATGACGATGGAATAATCAAATAATATAATATGAGTGAAGAAGGATCAACGGTGTAATTTAGAATTTGTCATTCAACATCAAAAATTTCATGTTGAAATGAGTTGAAAATCCCCGTTGATAATAGCCATTTTATGTATCAATATGCTAAGCAGTATTATGATTCTTCATTTTGACGAGGAATATTTCAGTTTAGTTGTAATGACTGATTAATTTATTGATTATTAGTTATACACGCAATGGCCGTGTCAAAAAAGTGTTTATCGCAATGAAATATATTATTAATAAGTGAGGATTGTTTGTTTTTCAGATTCTGACGTCACTTCTTCCCAGATTTTTTAATTCCTCCGGTCACAAGAGGTCCCTTTTGTGCGGCCTTTGTCTTGGCATCCTGAAATAAAAAACAATAACATTACTAATTGTATCAATTTGAACCTTATCTACACGGCTGTCATGTATGTAATCCATCTGCAGTTATCCCTGAATGCAGATGTCACATATGTAATTATATCTTAATTTGAGTACCGCCATCCCGGGAACCATTTATTGGATTACCAACACCATTGGTAACTTAGCGGGGAAGATCAGGTTCATGGGGAGAGGTTTGTCCGGATCTTGGCAGCGGATGCTCATGCCCACCAAACTGTGTGGCAGGTCGGAATGGGAGATAATGGTTGAGGGAGACCTTTTGAACTTTTCAGCAGGACTCTCTCGGAACATCATCTTGTACTGCAGTGGGAGAGATAGATTCATACATTCGTCACTCCTGGAGACACTGACCCCCAGATTCCTACACACCCCTGATACCTTTTTCCTTCCCAGAACTTCCTCTCCCTCCTTGGGCATCCCCTAAGATGACATAGGCCCTGGGGGAATTATTTTTCTCAGGGCCTTCTGTGTGGAGCTAATGTTAATATCCATGAAATTTCACTAAAATGGATTCTTGCAGTGTGGCTTTGAATGAAGATGTGTGTCTACATATGTTAGAGAGGTGCTGTGTAAGTACCACCCAAGCCTTCACACCGCTTTACTATGGGCTCATATTATCGTAAAACTATTAAACTGCTCACACAATTCGTTTTCACTGATGTCGTTTATTTTAAGTGTAATATGGAGATGCTTACGGAAAGAAGTTTCTGCTGCTCCTTCAACTTGGCCTTGTGCGCCATATCATCATCGTCCTGTTCCTTGTCTCCCTTCTTGGGGGCCTTCAGCGGCTTCTTCTTACCTCCTTCGCGACCCGACATGATACTTAAACAAAACATACTTTCATTAGAATCATAACATTTAACCATTAAAAGCTTGTGCGCTGCGTGCAATAAAGGTAGCCCACTGCCCAAGCATTTTTTGTGAAATATTCACACTATAATCACCGGTCCCGTACGGAACTGTTGGGCATTGAACGACGCAAATCTGTAGTCCCGTACGGTACCCTGGGCATCCAATGGTTAATGACATAACCTCTAACCATTTTGCTATAAGTTATGCCTGTCAATTCAATGCCAGCATATAGTCGAGTAGTTAGTGGTAGGTAACTAATTTGTCCAGTAGTATTTATATGTCTTGGCACAAATATGGACAGAGCGCTTATAATAAGTAGTTAATTAGTCAATTTTACAGGCGAGTAGCGCCACCGCACGCACCCTTATAAGTAGTTGGGGGCTAATGTCCGCGAATAGAAGCACATTCTTGTAGTTGGTGGGAGCATCAACTTACTAAATTCACATTTGGACAGCAATGGTAGGACAGAGCTTTAGCTACCACTAAATACTAGCACTTTGTAGAAAAGCCATAACAAACACTCTTAAGAAAAATTAAACTATTCTTCTATATTTAATGATTTTTCCGGTGTCGCAGGTCTATACTAATTGAAATTGCAGATAAGTCATGCTGCGGTAACTACCAGAATTAGGTATGCAGTATTGATACAGAAATAAGGTATGTTTACAGTCTTATTCAGTTAGTATTGACAGATATAAATAACCGAATCACATGTTTCTCGATTTCCCACCACAACTGTCTCATGTATGTGTTGCTGCCTATCATGACACACACTATTGAACAATTTCAGACATCCAATCTCTTCCCTTGACGTAAGGCATTAGGCCAAATATTAGGCGCCAACGATATTAAAAGATTTTAGAACATTTTGAAATGCCAATGGCGGAAACAAAACCCAAATGTACGGAAAATTACCTAATTATGATGTACCCAATACGAAAATCACGAGGAACACTAAAAAATGCGTTAACTAATTTGTTTATCTGCTGGGATACAACGGACGTCAGACAATGAGGTTAGGATGCAAAACAAGATGATTCTCGAAAGAAATTAAATATAGCTGGGCACACGAAATAAACGTTAGCATTAAGTTTTATTTTCTAAATAGTTTGTATTTTCACGAGTTGTGGGTCATACGGTATTCTAATAAAGGAGTAATATGAAAATAAAACTTGACTGAAAACGAGTTGCTATCATGGCCATGTTTATTGTTTGTCACACTTTTAACAAGCTTCCCATAATAATTGATAAGTATAGAATTAATGCAACGTAGATAGAAAAAAATGGTTTCAAATTACAGAAATAGTGATAAATACCTGTTCTAGAAAAGTCTGGAAAATGTCAAATACAAATGCACTGCCCTCACGCAGTACGCAAACGAAAATATATTGAAATTCGAGTTTGTTTTGTTGTTGGCAGCACTTGAAACTTGAACCGTGAAGTCCGTGAACGATAAGATACGAAGTGAAGTTAGTAGGAAAGGAAATGGGAAACGTCAGTATGTTGGTAGAACTTTAGGGTGGCAAATAGTAAAAACAGAAAATTAGGATAATCCGTGGATTGGATAAGTAAGGTCTCCAAAAATACTGCTCATCAAAAATTCTTAAGGACATCTTCATTATTCATTACTCATTACAGTAATTGGCTAACATGATAATATTGGTAATAATAAGGGTTCCATGAGAACTCAGAATCATGCGATTTCAACTCCCTTGGAAATAATGTTATTAAAACTTTTAAAAAACAAAATTGAAAAATTACCCGTAACCTAACCAAAAGTAACCTATTTAACCATTTTTTTAATATATTATTTTCATCTGTTTTAATGACTTTTCGAAGGAGGTGTTGAAGTTGCATGATTCTGGATTGTCCGGTCACCAAAATAAGAACTATTATTTACCCTCCTGCCGTGTATTTTATCCTTTTATGTAAATTAGTATGAATGTTTCTTAATAGAATAGGTAAATTTGTACGATATAAGAAAACTCATATAATTGAATAAAATACTTTTAGACCTCCCTCTCCTCCTCCCCCGTTATTTATACCGTTGATTAACAAATAATTGTACCAGACTGAAGAAGGCCACAAATAAATTAAATGAAAATAAGTTTTATGTTTGTTTTAATACATTATTATAATGAAATTCTACCACGAATTTTCAGTGTCAGAAATAGAAATATTAAGACATATTAAATATTAAAACTCACTTTAGCTCATTATCCATTTATTGGATAATCACCACCCCTGCCATAGATCACCCCAAATGGTGACTTAGCAGGGGTGCCGGGTGAGGTTTGTCTAGGTCTTGGTGGCGGATGCCTTTGCCCACATTCTCCACTGTGGATCGGGAGAGGCTGGTTGAAGGAGACCGTTTGATCTCTCCAGCCGGAATCTCTCTACCCATCGCCTTAATTTTTCATTCCCAGAAATTTCTTTCCTTCCTTTCCCTAAAATGACCGTCCATATATATTCCCAAAGATCACATAGGCCCTGAGGGATTCTTTCCTCCTTTTCTTTTTATGCCTCCTGTGCGGAGCTGACGTAAAAAAATAATAAGGGGATAATTTGCAATTCGCAGTTCTTTGTGAAAAATAACACCAGGAATATCATGACGGCCTCCGTGGTCCCGAGGTACGACTCTCGACTCTCAATCCGAAGGTCGCGGGTTCGAACCCGGCGTTTGCAAATATATATATATATTTTTTTTGGGTCATACGACGAGGCACTTCGTCAGATACCAAATTATATTTTATTGAGACGAGAAGGATCTAAATTTTCCACAATTTTCTACAATTCCATTCCATGTTTTGCTTGAAAAACGAATCAGATTAATTTATTACAGGTACAGTTAAATTCACAATAATTTGTTAGATAGTAACAATTCAGATTATTTAAAAAAATGTGTCTACGCTGTTGTTGAAACGTTTGTTTTTTTTCATAATCAGAATTACCGCAAACATTATGATAATTAATTTAGCCAAGTGGGTCGCACAAAAAGGTCCAGCGGTTGTGCATCACTGGTCTAAGAGAATGACATCGAATATTCTCGTCCTAGTTTTTTTTTGTTCATAAATTATGAAAGTAATAAATTCTTACAGGAAACTTTGTATGTGTATAATGGAAAACAACAAAACACATTAGATCTATATAAACCCCCATATGCCCTTTATATCTTTTAGCTTTTTAAGGGGGTACTTCTTTAAATAAAAATATAGAGACATTTACAGTTTGGCAAGAAAGTGTAGAAAATAAATGATGGCGCTGCGATCGTTTTCTAGTTTTAAATGGCAACACCAAGATGGCTCATAAGACAAAGAACGTATGTTTTAAAAAAACACTTCTGGCAAAATGCATATTTCATAGCGTATTTGTATTTTCAAAAAATTTGCACAAAAAACTGTAATTTAATAGAAGCAAAATAAAACAAAACAAGTTTTAAGTGGGCTTTTATTCCGATATAAAAACGTAGGTACTTAAAAATTTAAGTCTATTAATTCAACACCCGACATGTAATTATTGTCTTCGTCCTCGTGTGATTCTTCTTCTTCCGTATCTTCATCTTCATCTAAACGCAGTTCATCGATATCATCATATATAGTACTGCCTCATGCATAATATTCTGCATCAATTTTCATCACGTGTTTGCAACAATTTTTCCAATCATCAGCACTTATGCTATTACATAATGCCCATTTTCCGTTTTCCCGGTGTTTCAAATTTTCCATCTGCCTTTTCCCCTTCCTTGACAATTCGTCTTACCGTTGATTCAGATTTACCTGTGTGTGAAAAATCATTAAAATTATTATTATATAAGGGAGTTTTAAAAACACACACTAGATAATATTCACTTGGAAAGAAAGAAAGAGAAAACGAGAAAAAGGTAACTTTTCTACGAATTTAATATTATTTTTTTTTATTGAGTTATTCCCTTTTTCTTGTGGCCGCATATTAACTGTCAAAATGAAGTGTCAAAATCAGATTTTTTTACCATAACCTCAAATCAGATTGTAATGGTTATTATCGCTCGAAAATTGGCATAAATCTTGTAATACTAATGAAATTTATTAAACAAATTATACTACGTCCCAGTCATTTCTGCAGTTCGTTTGCAAACATCTTCTAAATTAATAAGAAGCTTCTTCGCGTGACACTCGGCTAGGCAGCGTTGAAAAACGCAGAATATAACCCCTCTTGTATCACTATGTAATAATTTATTCATTTTAATTAAATTCAGGCAAACAATGAATAAAAATATTATAAAATCAGCGATATTCTACTCAGATTTAAGACAATAAATCAACCGTAACACGTTGATACACACAATATGATAACACATAATATGACAGCCATAGGAAACGTCATATAATTCGGTGTTGCCATAGTAATGAACACGTTTAGTTCCAATTGAATTAATTTCTACACTTTCTTGCCAAACTATATATGTTGGTATAAATAAATTTCTTATGAAAAAATACTATATTGGTTCTCGGAAGTTAGGTAGGTACAGTAAATATCAAAATGTGAAATAAAATACGCATTTTCACGAGGGCGCGTAGACTGAATAAATAGAACGGACTCCCAATCTGTGGGTTGGAACTTCGTTTTTTATTTATTTATTTTAATTTTTATTGTGAATTTGCAAACTCAATTTATTTAAAAAAAATGAGCAGAACAAAAATACATATACATATAAGAAATCTTTGACTGTCCAACAAGAAATTTTCCGTTAATTGCACTTTCTTCGAAATAATCAAACTTTTCTTGCTCTGGTATAATAAACTCGAGAAGAGATCCATAAAAATCAGATACCGTCAGTACATCAACATATTATGAGCTCTGAATCTGAGCACTGAATGTATTCAGTCTTTCCAAAATAGCATTCCGAAATACGATTAGTAACCAAATAAAGGTACCAAACTGCCCAAGCATTTTTTGTGAAATATTCGCACCATAATCGCACGACGCAATCCGCGGTGCCGTACGGGATCACTGGGCGTCTATAGGTTCTTTAAGGGGAAATAGGCGTAGAGGCTTCAAAAATTTTTTATTTCATAAATCGATGGTAGAACTATTAAAAAATATTTTCCGAAAATTTCAAACCAAAATTCTACGCCATTTAAAAGTTACGTGCGTTTGAGTGAGTTTCCCTCGGTCAAACTAGCACTATTTTACTGCCACTCTTATTTTCAAACGCATTTTTCTCGAAACTACTTTTTTCGAATTTGTGTAACCTCTAGCTCCTACAGTTTTTTAATCATTCTTTATCAAACTCAGTACATACTTTATTTATATAAATGCGCTCTATTTGAACCCCAATCCTAAACAATATCCTTATTTTAACAAAAAAAAATTATGGCAGAAAACGGTCAAAAGAATGTTAAAAAATCGTAAATTTTCTCATTTAAATATATTAGAAATAATATTTTTCGACTTTTTGTAAGAAGTGAGGTTTAGGGAGGAACTTATAAAAACTTTTTTTTTTGAAAAGTTGATTTCGGGTGAAAATTGTGACCTCCAGGAGTTACACAAATTGTCCTGCCGGATGGCGACTTACAATGCGCGGCAGTTGATATCTGCGTTATTTTTTGGGGAAAATATTTGAAAATTTTAGAATATACTCTTGAATATACAGGGTGTACCAAAAAAAGTATATGCTTGTTTTGCTTTCTGTGTAAACGCAACTTTTCCGATGGGCGCGGCGGGTATGTAAATCAGTAGTCTGGCTCTTGGGAATTTTGTCGCTATGAAGCATTTCTCGAGAGCGACCGCGCGTTGTGCGTGCGTGAGTTTTACAAAAATGATGATTCGGCGACTGTAGCGCGTAGAAGATTCTGCAAATTTGAGGTTTTCGTCTATTCAATGATGCGTCAAGCATTCCTCACTTTCGAAAATGGGTCAAAAAGTTTGTAGAGATCGGTACAACGCTGGCAAAACCAAAATCCGGGCGACAAGGTAATCGAGAACGGTAGAAAACGTAGAGAGTGTGTACGTTTTTTCGTGACAACTCAAACTTTCGATTCGGAAGCGCGCAAGTGCTTTAGATGTGCATAGATGTACATAGATGTGCATAGGTGTGCATGATCATCGTTACACAGCATTTTGCGCAAAGACCTAATGCTGCACCCCTACAAACTTACTGGCTATAACCAAAGAACATGGTTCCAGCAAGACGGAGCAACATTACATACGTCCAACACGTCTCTGCCACAAGTTCGTGAAATTTTCCCTGGCAAATTGATCTCCAGGAGAGGTGACGTAAATTGGCCTCCTCGTTGTCCTGACTTAACCCCTATGGAATTTTTCCTGTGGGGTTATCTCGAATCTAAAGTGTACGCCGAAATCCGACTTCCCTGATGCAATTAAAAGAAAATATCCGTCACGAAATGGCAGCCATCACGAAGCCTAGCTGCCAAGCCGTCAAGATAAATTTTACTCTTCTATTAAATTAATGCCGCGAACGCGAGGGTTTACATTTGGACGATATTACTTTTAAGAAATAAATTCCCAAATTGTGTACCTATTTTAGTATTTAACAAACATTTTTTCGATAGAGCGCTTAATTTTTTTTTAAATCGATCCACTAAATATATACTTTCTTTTGAGACACCCTGTATATATGTAAAATGACCGCAAGGTATAAATAAAAAATATATATTCCTTATGTATTTGAAAAAATCATGAAAATCACTAAAAATACGAGGTCCTACACCTATTTCTCCCCTTTTAAACGCTCATGCAATAAAGGTAGCCCACTGCCAAAGCCTTTTTTTTTAATATTCGCGTCACAATCACCGGTCTCGTATTGGACCGTTGGGCGTTGAACGGCACAAACCCGCCGTCCCGTACGGGACCACTGTGCGTCTAAAGGTTAATAGATAGAAAACTCTATCTATCCACAGTGACTTTTATGTTGTTGTTTATAATCGTACACAAAATTAACGACTTACCAAAGCGAGCGAGCGCCGCCCCTGAACTCTGCCGCCCCTAGGCCGCGGCCTATAAGGCCTATTGACAAATCCAGGACTGCCCCCCGGTGACCAAAAACCTAAGCCCGCCGCCGCTCATTTGTACCAAGCGTGACATTTTGAAGACCCCCCCCCCTAAACGTGTCACGTAGTATGGGTACGTTCCCTTAGGTAGCTCGCAAGAATCAGGATATACGCTAATTATATATAAAACACTTCTAAAGTACACTTTTTTGATCAAAAAACAAATTTCAATAGACAAAAACTACCAAGACCAGTTAGTATAAAAAACATAAAAACCCCGACGGTAAACACAAGTTTTGGTCAAAGACACCACAAATACCTGGCAATTCAACTATATTTCAACAGTCAGGCGATACAAAGAGTGAGGGAAAAAATCAGAAGCAAAATTAAAAGATGAGCAAAAACGACAATATTACAAAAAATATAGCGTAAAAGAATAAAATACGTATTTAATACACAATACTATTACAAAACACCGTACATCATAACATATGCCGATTTTATTTATTACCGTCTTTATGTATTTTATTTTATTAAATACACGAATAACCTGGCAATTTTAAAAAAATATCCTATTACCAAGTTCTGTGATATCGTAAGACCACTATTGACAAGATTTTGATAGAACATTTGGGATACCACAAGGTGAGTCCCAAAAATGCTCACCAAAGATCACAAACGAGTTGAAGGAGCCCGAATTCCTAGAGGCCGAACTCCTTCGCGAACGGCCGCCACGCCAATACTAAGCGTCACATAGAGTTCAGCGTGGTGGGCATTGGCGCGGGGGAACCAGGCTACACTCCAGTGTTGCTAGATCACGCGAAAAATCGTTCTTCGCGACCGCAGCACCTCGGAGACTTTATTTTATGGACAGGCCTCGTAGGAGGAATTAAAACATTCTCAGAGTATTCCTATTAAGGGAAGGTTTGTCTTTGTACAAAAAATAAATACATGAAGTTATTAACTATAAACCTGTAAAGTTTTGGAAGTCTTGGAATGGACACGAAAAAGTAATTCAATTATGCGCGCGTATTATGATAATAATAATGACGTTAGCAGAGGCGTTCCCTCCCGTCACAAAGACATAATTAATTTCCACGTAAAATAATGTCCTGTCATCCCTTTTGACAAAATCTATTGTGCGACGTGTAGCCGTTTAGCTAGGTGCTAGGTGCTAGGTGGACCACTCACATTGTCCCAACTATGTACTTATGTACACACTGAATAATGTATTGGAACTAAATACAAATATTAATTATGTACATTTATTCAGCTAGATTAGATTTTGGCCTGGGCTATATTATCACGAAGTTGTCTTTGAGGAAAATTTGATGAAACATTTATTTATTGGATGATAGAAACACTTTTCATACTATGCCCGTAAGAATGATGATTTTTCCACAAGTGCTACCTTTTGCAGAGTTTATTAGTGATTCCTATTCAGATCATATTTCTTTGTAAGAATCCAAAATTTCAGTTGGTTTGGCGCAAAGATATTGAAATACTTCAAAGTATGACCCCAAGCCTTGTATTTTGCCCAGTAAGAATGATGATTTTTCCACAAATGCTACTTTTGTAGATTTTGTCAAAGACAGACCATAATTCAGACCATAATTTTTAGTAAGAATCCAAAATTTCATCCGGTTCTGCGCCACAGTTAGAACCCAAGCCTTGCATTTATCCCCGTAAAAATGACGATTTTTCCATAAATGATCCTTTTTGCCGATTTTATCAATGATTCCTCTTCAGACCATAATTTTTAGTAAGAATCCTTAATATCAGTCGGCTCGGCGGTGTAGAGCCTGAGAAATCGCCTTTTAAAGTTCTAACAAGAATTCTTCTTCTTTTCTTTTCCAGTGCCAGCTACACCTATAAATATAAATGTAAACATTAATAATAATATTATCGAACCTTCCCAAACCTGTTCACTACTGGGAATAGAATTAGACATAAACATAAACTGGAAAGAACATGTCTCAAAAATTGTAGCAAAAATCAGTAGTTTTTCTTATGTTCTGGGTACCTTGAGAAAAATATTGAACACCGAATCAGTAATAGCCGCATTCTATGGTTATGTATATTCAATAATAAAATACGGTATTATTTTTTGGGGAAACTCGGTAAACGCCAAAGATGTCTTCATCATACAAAAGAGATGCATAAGAAAAATTACAAACTCTGGTCGTTTAGATTCATGTAGACCTATGTTTAAAAATCTGAAAATTCTGACAGTCACAGACATATATATAATGGAGTTATGCATGTTAGTGCGATCATCTACAGACAAGTTCCCACTAAAAAACTCAACACATAAATACGCTACAAGGCTCACAGAAAACCTATTAATACCAAAAGCAAACAAAACAATATTCCAAAAAGGACCATACTACATGGCCATTAAAGTATATAACAAGCTTCCACATAACATTAAACAAATACAAGATACACACAAATTCAAATCGTCACTAAACACTTTCCTTGTTAATAAATGTCACTACACGTTGAGTGAATACCTCACGTAAATGAAACGCCTATTTTTATTGGTATATATATTTGTATTTTTTTTATTTTTTCATTGGTATATTGTTATTTTATCTGTATAAACATTGTAATTATAATAAAACAAATAATATTATATAAACATTGTAATTAAATAAATGTGGTTAGCTGGAAGAAATGGGGTCTACCCATAAGCTACACGTTTTGTAATTTTTATTTTACAATAAATATTTTTGGATTTGATTTTGATTTAACCCAAGCCTTGCATTTCATGCCGTAAATATGATGATTTTTCCACGAATCCTGCTTTTTGCAGATTTTGTCAATGATTTACCTTCAGGCCATAATTTTTAGTAAGAATCCAAAATCTCACCAGTTTCGGCGCCATAGAGCCTGAGAAAATGGCAGTCAAAATTCGACCCAAACCTTGATTTGGACAATGATCTGTCTTCGGACCATGATTTTAAGTAAGAATCCAAAATTTCAGTCGGTCCCGAGCAATAGAGCCTGAAAAAAAAACGTTTTAAAGTTCGAACCCAAGCCTTGCATTTCGCCCCGTAAATCCCCCCGATTCCGTCGCGATGCGTCGCCGACGTATAGGGATGGGGTCAGTGGCGAGGTGTGATTGAAAAAAAAATGTTTTTATTAGAAAATAGTTCTATTACAGGTGCATTGTCCAATGACGGAGAACTTTGAATTGAATTTTTACAACATTGAATTTAGTCGAGACGCTTGGGTGGGAATCCGTCGCATTTTCTCCTTGCAGATTAATAGGTTTCAATTTAAAACAATACTGTTTTCAAGGAAATACTAAAGGATTTCCGCCCAAATTTTGGGATGTTGACTTTCTGAAAAAAGAAATCGAAAGCTTTTTCCATAACTTTATACATAATGTATTAATTCATTTTCTATTTCCTTCATCTACACCACATAGGTAGGTATACTCCAATTGGGGATACCATGTAAAAAATTTACCCTGTGGCGCTTTTCGTGTCGTTATGAGACTTACAACAAATTTTCCAATCTATACGCTTTTGTCACTTACTCTATTGTTGGGGATGTCTCAAGATCAAGTATTTTATCATAGTTTTTTTGCATAAAAATGACATTCAAAATAGAATTCCCCCCCCCCGCCTAGGGCTCATTGCATACGTTTGCTGACTGCCTTTTGAGTATTGGATCCGCCCCTGCTAAGTTAAGTAATTATCTCTGTCTATTCCTGCGCCGAGAAGTGAAGAATTACGAGCGTAATTATACCTAACTTCTAAAAATATATATGGATCGAGAAACTTGAATAAACTATGTCTCTCCGAAGCAATCCCCAGTACCTACCCTGCATGCATTCATTAGCAGAAAAGTAGACATCGGCCATTATTAGGTAAGGCGAGGGGGTAGGTACTGGTTACTTCATTGCTTCATTTGGATGATCAGGTAGGTACTGAATTATTTAAAGAGGCGTTGAAAGTTGGGCCAAGTGAACATGCACTATGGTTACCTTGTCGGGTAGGTACTGCACAACTCTATTTTCAATTTGTCTACTGTGAGGCGGTGACCATAGATTATTATTAGTACGTAGATAATAATAAAACAATCTACACCCACACTATGTGGTGAAATGAAATAAGATAAATGAAATAAACATATTTATGAAATGAAATAAATAAATTTAAAATATGCATATGAATAAATTCGGATATATTTATTCGAGACGCTATCCAGGTTACAAACCAATTCTTAGAATGATTGTTTCCAATAAAAAGGGTAATTGACTAGTTGCCCGTAATATGGAAAAAGAATTCTTCTTCTCCCCCCGACGTTGGCGACCACTCTTGAAAATGTCTCTCTGTCTTGCGCTGCCCGGAATAGCTCCTCCACACTTCTAATGCCGGTCCACTCTCGTATATTACGCAGCCAAGACATTTGTCTCCTACCAGGCTCTCGGCGACCCTCTATCTTGCCTTTCAATATTAAATGGAGCAAGTGATACTTTTCCCCTCGAAGTATATGACCCATATATGAAATTTTCCCGATTTTTATTAATGTAAGCAGTTCTCTATCTGCTCTAGCCCGCCTGAGAATTTCTGTGTTGGTGATCATGTCGATCAAGGTGCATCCCAAAGTCACCAATTTAGAAATTTAATTAACGAAGACATTATTAGCGACTCCCAACAGGGCCGGATCTACGAAATCTGGCGCCCTGTGCAGTAGGTACCGATGGCGCCCCCCCCCTACATTATTATTTCGTACTATGGGTAATTTTGAAACGATTCAGGGAATATTATAAGTAAATTTTAATACAATATTTATTTTCTCGCGGCGCCCCTTCGGAGTTGGCGCCAGGTTTTTGCACGTTTTTGAACGTATGGCAGATCCGGCGCTGACTCCCAATCGATAATTTGAAACAGAAAAAAAAGACACGGTCACATCTAGGAATCGAACCCAGGACCTTAGTCTTGCCGGGGCAGTGCCCTACCATTCAGCTAATGGGACCCTACCCCTTTCGGTCATATTTAACGGTATCATACTACGAATTAAATATTGCAATTTGAACTTTTACTTATTAAGTTACGATTAAAATAAATATTCATCATAAACTCGCAGAAAGTCAATAGATATCGCATATTTAAATAAAAATGGAAAAATTTACCAAAGACAATATCTAGGTAGCATTTAGTTCGATTCTTGCAATCATATAAAAATATAGCAGTCAATAAAAATATGTGTTAAGAAAATTAAGATAATGTTCGTAGTTCTTAGTCGAAGTATGTTACGGTTAAATATGACCGAAGGGGGTAAGGTTCCATTAGCTCAATTCGATTCCTAGATGTGACCGTATCTTTTTCTGATTTTTCTGTTTCAAAATTTTGATTGGAAGTCACTAATATTGTCTTCATGAATTAAATGTAACAATGTGAGGTTTTACTAAAAAAGTTAAAAAAAGGAAATTGTAAAAATATGGGATAAGTTTTTTTTAGATATCAAAAGAAAAAAAACTCATTTGATTTAACGATCTTTTAACCCCGTAAGTAAGAAAATGTTACCAAATTAATAATGTTCATAGTCTCTGAATTTCCCATTAATTTCCAAACGTATTGTTAACCAGACAAAACAATATACCGTCAAAGTTTTGCTTCAGTTACACAGCAACCAGAAACCTCCCCCCTCCTCGCCAGACAACCCGTCAAGCCAGTGCTAGTCGACGGAAAGTTTGTTTGGAGTTATTAATTATTATTTTAGTATTGGATTGACAGTGGCAGCTTCGATATAACCATATCTACGGACACAACATGTGCAAGATGGGCCTTTGCGGTAGATAATGCATCGTAATAAACAAGTCTAGTTGGTATATCTACTAAGATTCCACGTCAATTGGCCCCCCGACATACTTAAATAACGTGCAATCGGTTTAGGAAAAATACGGATTACCCACTTACTTAAATTTAACTAAGTCTCCTAGAAGGGATATACAGAGAGGATGCGCCCCCGAAAAATATTTTATTTATTTATTTATTGTAAGAACTTTGTACATTGTATAGATTTTTGTATTATTTCATCCGCCATGCTAGGGATGTCCCTATGTTATAGCGGGTGAATGACAGATTGGAATTTTTCATAATATGGTTGATTAATTAAATCATAAGTTATTAAATTACACAAATTAAACTAAATTATAAGTAATTAAATTACACAAATTAAATTAAATTGTAAGTTATTAAATTATACAAATTAAATAAAATTATAAGTTACTAGCTGGTTCCCGGCATGCGTTGCTACTCTATTTAATAAAGAAATGGTTCCTCCCTGCGTGGCCTTTCCCATTCGTCCTGTTCCTCTTCCGCCTCCCCTTCCTCTCCCGCGTTCCCTTCTCCTCTCACGTTGTCACTCGCACCTCCTCCCGAGTTCCCCTCCCCCTCCGTGTTCCCCTACTCCCTCAAGGGTTTTCGTCCCCCCCTCCCCGCGAACCCCTTACCCGAGTTCCCCTCCCCCTTCCCTTATTCGATACATTCAGTCCCGGTACATTAAGTTTTCAAACAGCTCGCGTGCCACCTATTGCAATTTTTTAATACAAATTTTATAATGTTAGAGCTCACCAGTTATTTTATACAAACCATGTCCTGACAAAAACGAACACAACAAAAAAAGAATTATCAAATTTGGTGCAGTCGTTCGGAAGTCATGCGCGTACATACATTTCAGCGATTCATTTTTATTTATATAGAAGATAGAAGATTAAATTATATAAATTATATTGAATTACAAATATTATACATATTATCATGGTTCTAAATGGAGTAATAATAGTTTACTACGGTAAAAATAATAGTATAGAGTCATTTTAAATGCATGTAGGATTACGGAAGATTTTTTAAATATTTATATTGAGGGATCAGTAGGATTTGTCGGTCCAGCTAGGAGTTCTACCGAGCCGAACCCTCTGATATGAAAATATCTGCAGTCGGTGAATTATTTTCCCCTTTGGTTTCTGGTAGGTTGACGTGTTGTTCTTGTATTATTTTGTATTTATTATATTTATATAGTGCACTTGCATAGCGTGGATTGACTAGATGATCATTTGTGGAAAAGTGTGTGAAAGGGTTTAGTTTTCCTTCCTGTGGGGAAGATTTAATCCGTACATAAAGTCGTAAAACAAATTATTATTGTTACAAAAATGATTCAATTCAATTTAAGCAACAAATTTTATATATCATAATTTAAAAGTATAAAACATGTTTTCATTTAAATCCATCAAGGATAAGACAACTTATCTATATACCGTATATCCTACCAGCGAATGAGTACAAAGAATTGACACTTGATTTGATATCAATACCAAATTATTATAAAAGATATTTTTACGATTTTAGGTATGAAATTGGTAAATAGTGCACATTTTTGTTATTGTTTGTTTAATAAAAAATATTATTTCGGAGGGCCAACTGTCAGGGGATCAACTGTCAACAAAGTATGTAAATTCTTAATGATTGCGAAAATTTTATCTTCATTGCTTATCGCAAACTGTGCATTGCAGACGACGATCTCGTATTACGTTTCAAATACCTGCACACAGGGGCGGCCCTAGCTAAATTATTAGGTGGTGCGAAATCTCTTGGTGGCGCCCCCCCCCCCCCCCCTCCTAACAAAAAATAGAGCTCTTTCTATGCAGTTATGCAACTCTATTTGAAGTACCTAGTAGGACAGATGAGAAATAATATTAAAAAAAAAAACAAAAATTTTAACAAAGCAAAAACGACTTCAAAAAATGCAGTAAAAAGTAAAAAAAATAATTTCGTATTCTTCTACAACTTAATAATCAACTAACTTTTTCTACTCATCAATCTGTAGGTACGATTGGTAAGTCGGTGTCAGCCAAGGTAGATTTGTAACTACATACATAGTTATAGGTGAGATGTGCTTGTGTCGCACGCGCGACTTGACGAGGCGAGAGGCAAAAGCGGAGCCACGGCGAGAGGGGAGCTGTCAAGTGAACACGCCTGACCGGGTACCTTGGCTGACACCGACTCCAAAAATAACAATCGTTCCTACATATTGATGAGTAGAAAAAGTTAGCTGATTATTAAGTTGTAGAAGAATACGAAAATATTTTTTTTACTTTTTAGTGCATTTTTTGAAGTCGTTTTTTTGTTTTGTTAAAATTTTTGTTTTTGTTTTTTATTTTTAGTGAATCTGAAGTACTTTAACCAATTTGTCTGAATATGGGTAGACCTACTAAACGTGCTGTTCATATGAGACAGACATTATTTGACCATACGACGTTACGGTAGGTGACTCAAAGATCCGGATAGCCTATAAAAGATTCGGCCGAGTATCGTTAATTTGCTTCTAAGAATTGAAGAGTTCCGTTACTTTGTCATGGATCCCATAATCAGAACCTAACCAAACTCTCATCAAACTACCCTTGAATTACATCCTTTCCAATAAAAAAGAATCATCAAAATCGGTTAGGGTGATATTGAGTTATTCGTTCATTTGTCGCGCACATACTTAATGCAAATTTAAGACTTGGTTGGTTTTGGTTTTTGTTTTTGGTTATGGTTTTCTCATGGATGTCATTGTCAGAACTGAACCAAATTGAAATTGGACCACACGGCAAGCACTAGCTTTCAAATAAAAAAAGAATCATCAATATCGGTTCACCCAGGCGAAAGTTCTGAGATAACAAACATTAAAAAATATATAGTCGAATTGAGAACCTCCTCCTTTTTGAAGTTGTTTAAAAATATATGTTTGATTACATTTATTTAATTAAATCTGCGAAATCAATAAAAACACTAGAACACAACTTTTCTTGCTTTTGCCCTTGCGATTTTTTAAATTAAATCAGTATAGTTTAACCCTTAGGCAATATCATTCTCAATTGATAAAATTGCAAGATCTGATAGTCTTTCTTTTTTTTTACGTTAACTCCATACAGGAGGCCCCGAGGAAAATAATTTCCCTCAGGGCCTATGTCATCTGGGATGCTGTGTGGAGGGTCTTTTTGAGGATAGGAAGGAATGAACATTGGTCTTGAAGAGACCCATGTTGTAGGAAGGAGGAAACACAGAGGCTGGAAAATCATTCCACAGTCGAGCTGTTGAACACAAGAACGAGTCGAAGAAACGACCCGTTCTCATGTGACAAATGTCAACCGTGTACAAACGTTGGGCACGCGTTTGGCGTGTTTCCCGACTATGCACCGGTGCCGAAGGGATCAATGATGCTAGTTCCTCGGAGCATCTTCCATTGTAATACCGGTAGAACAAGGATAGCATTCCCACCCGACGCCTGTGCTCTAAAGATTGCAATCCGTCTGTTAAGATGGGAGAATCTATCAAACGGACCGCCCGTTTCTGCACAGAGTCGAGGGTATTTTTCAGGTATTTTGGAGCTCCAGACCAGAGGTGGCTGCCAAATTCAACCGTGGGGCGCACTTGTGATTTGTACAGGGTTAGCAGTTGTGTACTATTAAAGTATCTGCGGGCCCTGTACAGTAAGCCCAGTTTTTGGGAGGCTAACTTTACTCTGGCTTCGATGGAGCCCCCATACCTGAGCTGGTCACTTAGGGTTACACCAAGCATTTCGATGGAGGGCCTGTTCGGAAGATTGCTTCCGTTGAAAGAGACTAGATTTTCATTTCGATCCCTTTTAGACGTAATCAGACAAGATTGGGTCTTTGAAACATTAAATTCAACGAGATTATTTTTACCCCAAGAGAAAACACTCTCGAGGTAACTGTCAATTCTTTGCTTCACAGCCCTACGAGCTGTTGGAGTTTGTGATACATAGTCGAACGTAAGTACGTTTTTATTTACTAAAACTTCGTTCTCCTTTGGCGACAGTTACAGGAATGGTCAGTAAAATCTGAGGCGCTGTCCACACATTTGGGAATATATCCTGCCAATCATTTTTTTTTATAAGTTGAAGAACTTGTAGTGGCTCTGCTGACTCAAGATATTTTAGTAGTGTCTTCAACCAATTCGAAACTAGAGACATCACATTTTTCCCCATCCATCGGTTAAAATTAATTGCAAATCTGCACAGGCTTTTTCTAATGAAGACTTATCAGCAATTATTTTGATGTTATACAAAAAAGACCACGTATCATTGAATTTAGATAATTGTCCAAACCGAGTGACCAATGCATTTTCAATTGTGTCTATCATAGGGTAAAAGACAATTTTATACAGTTCTTCGGGATTTGTTGGTGTCTTTTCTGCAGCTTCATATTCAAATAATCGATTCTTTCTTCGGAATGGGACGAAGTAGTGAAGTAAATTGCCCACGTTGGCAACACTGCTTGCTCCCAGCACCAACCACACGATTTAAGCGCACGATCGATAGGATAGTCAATCAGTGGTCGCGTGTTTTCGGCGCCCCCTTACGACGGCGCCCTGTGCGGTCGCACCGCTCGCACCGCCCTAGGGCCGCCCCTGCCTGCACAGCGCTTCTGAAAGACCAATACTCAGAATCGAATGTAAGTTGAAATTGCCTTACAGACGTGTTTGATGAACAGATCGAATAGCCTAAGAAACGATCTAACGATTAATAACTTTGAAGTTTTGTTTATATCCTTATAGTTCTAGTTTGCGTCTCGTTTTATTTTATTTACATTTGTTATACATTATTTATAAAATGTTTTGACTGCCCAACTAGGAGGATTACCGTTTTAGGACAGTCAAAATAGGATGGTATGTACGTAAGGAACATATTTTGTACAACCAAAAAGAAGATGGTGGAAATGTAAAGAAGACAAAGAATAAAAAAACATTAAAACATAATAATCGTTGATTGTTTAGCGTATTTATTAAAAGTATATTATTTTGTAGTTTACGTCTGATATATTTTTTTCTAAACTGGAGAGAGCTGGCACAAAACCGAGATGAGTGGAGGAAGACTCTTGAGGAGGCCAAGACCCACCAGAGGTTGTAGAGCCAATAGTGATGATGATGATGATATTTTTTTATAAAGTAAATAACAATTTTATTTTAATTCTACTCATTGGAAACGGTAGGAAAAGATATATTTTATCCAAAGCTTTTTTGTATTTATAAAGTGAATCGATTCGTGGTAAAGTTTAATCCAAAATAGTGATTTACCATTAAGCCTCGCTTTGGGAACATTTTATAATTTATTTGCCTTCAGTCTTGCTTCTCCATGACGAATTCTGGACACTTTTTTACGGTCATGTCCATAATAAAAATATAGAGTGGTATTCGGAATCAAGGACATTTCTTAGGAAGTTTCTTTTATTTTAGAAATATTTATTAATTTTTTTCTTTATTAGTTAGTATTTTTTGTTATTTATTTCACAAGATCAGCAGGTTTTGAAGCTTACAATTTTGTGAAATTTTATATATATTTTTCCTAATGTAAAAGCTGGTACTTTTTGTCAGGAATTGTTCGTTAATATAATGTTAAATATACATGTACGTTAAATACGAACCTTGGCACATACCTGTATAAAAATAAAAGTAAACTAAGGAACGACAAGTTAAACAGAATTACGAATATTATATCCTTTAAATTAAAAAGTAGCTATCTAGGTAGAATAAAGTTAATGTTTTACAAAAATAAAAGTTAATTAAAAAATAATCTAATAATTTTAAAGTCATCAGCGCTTGAGATAGGTGTAGTTAAAATACAGGATGTTAAGACTTACTTTAACCAGTAATCTTGACATTATTTGGAGTAAAAAGGTAAATAAAATTATGGTCTCCGGTGATATTTTAGATTTGTTTTCAACTAAAAATTAAACAGAAAACCCTAACTAGGTATTGGATAATTTGGAGTGAGATGGTGGGTCGGTTTGTTACTTAGCTGAGTGCCCAGTGACAAGTGGATTTTTTTTTATTTTGAAGTTTTGTTTGATTTTGAAGAAAAAATCTTGAAAAAAAGACAAAAATTTCACCGGAGATCAAAATTTCGTTTACATTTTTTACTGCAAATAATGTCAGGAATAACTGATCTAAGTAAATCAAGTATATCCATTAAAACCATGTTTATAATTTTATTTATAAATACCAGCTAATAACAGTACATATATCATATTCATTGCCTCTCGAGAACGATTTTTTTTGTAAAACTTTGTCAACAAAGTGCAATTTATGGATAACTTTTAAGAGGGTCGGTCCTCTCGTTTTTCCGTTCCACTGATGTCAGTCAATAATTCCTTGAACCATTTTTATACAGTTATTATTAAATGAAAAATGGCGGCCAGAGTTTTTACGTTGACCTCGTGTTGTTTTGAGTTTTTACGGTTCAACGCTAATAATATTTTATTAGACGAATTTATATTACACATTTCGACAGAGATATCATCATGAAACGTCACTGAGAATCAGCCCTATCTCTTGTTAAGATGATAAAGGGAACAATAACGTACGCGATTATCAAATTTGTATACCTATTTGAAAATTTTGTTTATTTTTTAAAGATTTACAAAGTGGAAACACAAAAAAATCAACCCTTAAACAAAGTTTTTTTTTCTATAATATGCATCTATTTTCATATATCCTTTAAAACTTTTTTTTTGGTTTGACTGAGGTTTGAAACTTCCTACCAACTCTCAAATAAAAAGAAAAATGTTTTGACTAAGTTATGAACTTTCCTACCCAGTCATCGGAATCAACCGCACTACAAACCGGACCAAATCCGGCCGCACTACAAACCGGACCAAATCCGGAGTTGGTAAGGTCGGCATTTATTTCATATATTATTTTGTATTTTATCGGTGCTTTAATATCTTCGAATTTCAGAAAAACGTATAAACATCCGCGTGTGTGTGCGTGATTGCCACCAAAAATAATATGTCATCGACAAGTTGAGTTTCAGCTCGATCAGAAGTCGGAAATTGGGTTAATTTCCACTTCAATCACATTTAACATCGTCACAAATCGACAACCAGCGCCATTTTGAATATTTCGATATATGAACGGTCGGTGATCGTAAACTGCCGACTCCTGCTTATCAACTTTTTTTAAAAATTTACTTTAAATTCAAACTACCCAACATACATTTCGAGCCGATTTTTGGACTATCAGTGTTTGGTTATAAGTTTAGATGACATCATGATCGACGACTCAATAATCAACATGGCTGACAAAAAAACCAACGTAAAATTTGACAAACCGCTGTCGGGCCGACAATCGGCGGGTAACGGAACCACCCAAATGTAAAAATTCAAAATTGCGCTGATAGTCGATTTGCGACCATGTCAAATGTGATGGCAGGTCAAACAACTGACCCTTAATTTAGCTACCCACGAAAGCTCCCGTTCAGACGTTATTCCTGAAAAATTTTAGCAGCCGACATTAGCGGTGACAGTGAAATCCTCGTCGACATTAAAAATGAAAAAAATTCAACGCCGCTCCGTGCAAAATTAATATTTTCGTTTGTTTTAAATGTTTCTGTTCGGAGGTTACTTTGGAAAACACTCATTTGTGATTCCTTTTCGGCGAAACCTTTCAATATTTAATTGAAATCTTTTAAAGAGAGGTTTTTCGCGTTTTTGGTTTTTAAATTATTTGTATATTCATTCCAAACAGAAGCTTACACAATGTACTGTGAGGGTGTAAAATGTGCGCTCTAAAATTTATGTCTGAAATTCGGGATTCAGTACATTTTTTTTGCATCTCCATCGAATAGGACAGAAAATACTATTTTGTCTTTGGGGATGCTGTGTAGAGTCTTTTTGTGGAAAGGAAGGGATGTTGTAGGAGGGAGAAATCACAGATGCCGGCAAATCGTTCCACAGTCGAGCTGTTGAACTCAAGAACCAGTCGTAGAAGCGATTCGTTCTCATGTAACGAATGTCACGTTTGACATATTTCTCGACTGTGTACCGGTGCCGAAGGAATCAATTACGCTAGTTCCTCGGAGCATCTTCCATTAAAATAACGGTAGAACAAGGACTGAATACCCACGCGAAAGCCGTGCTCGAAAAATTGCAATTCGTTTGTTAAGATAATAAAAAAATGTTTTCAGTCAACTGGTTAAAAATAAATTATACCGCACAAGAGTCCCAACTTTTGGGAATTCGTAGAACAGCGCATCCTCGATTGTGGTAGTTATTTATTTGAAATTTCACTCACAACCTATTTTAACACAAAGAATATCTGAATTTAAAAATAAATAAATTAGGTAGAGTCCCAGCTGCTCCTGTCTGGGGCCAGTGAGACTATGGCAACCCCAAACACGGCTAAATCCATTTCAAGCAACGTTTCAATTCTGAATGATGGTCTTACCCCAGAGCGATACTGAGAGTACCTTCCACTCTGGAACGTGCGGCAAATACACTACATATACATACATTTTTCAATGAATTAATTGTGAAATAACACAAATTAATCAAATAAAATTTATTTGCCTACACCGGGATTCGATCCCGCGACCTTCGGATTGCGAGTCAAGAGCCTTACCGCTCGACCACACCGAACGAGCATAACATCACAAAAACAAAATACTCCACCATACAAGATGGAAAATATTAAATTGGGAATAGTACAATAAATAAGTATTATGGCATGATCATAATATCATCAGGTCGTCGAACTATACATAATAAAATTCAGATAATAATTTACGAACGATTTAGAAACTAGAAAGACTGTCTGCCACAATCATTGATGTTAAGTTTGTGAATAACGCAAAAAATGTATTGAAAAATATGGCCAAATAAATTGTTAATTGTTAGGTAAAAAAATATGATTGCAGAATTATTAGCACACACGATGATGTGAGCGAACGTAAGATTAAGAAAAATAATAAATTAACGAACTTGAAAATCTATACACTGTTTACCTTTGGTCATAGAGCAATGCACGCCGCTGTCATTCAGCCCCACAACGGACCCCAATTGGTTGCCATAGTACCACCGGCTCCGGACGGATTGATGCATTCATCAACAGATGCGACTCTTGTATCTTGGTATTCAGATAAAAAAGTACTCATCAAAGAATTTTACATATTTATAGTATCTGTTAATCCTGTGACTAACGAACACCGCAGCAAATTCGACTCGCGATTATCTCCTATTGCTAATAACCTTTTATCACCGAGGTTTACCAACGACGGGTTTCGAACGAAAAGAAGATTCATTCTGTTCCCGATTGCCGCCGATCTAACAACTCGCTTAGGCTACACACTTTCTGATTATTGTTCAAAATGTAAATTATGGTGTTAGTCAATACAATCCATTGCCCCCATAATCCCAACGAATAAAACTACTTGCAATGTGTTGGAAAACTTCCAAATAAGATCGAGGTTCATTGAGATTAAAGTTGCTTCATTTACGTTATTGTAAAGTTTACAATGAATATTTAACTGGACTATACGTCCGTACTTAGTAGGCTCTAAGTTATTCGGAGGCTACGATTCGCCAGACCGATAATGGCTGCCTGAATACCAGATGCCTTCGGCTATCGTTGGAACCGTTCGTCCAATGGACACGAGCGACGATAGATGGTACTGTTCTAATATAATACTTAACTGACTGTTGGGATATCACAAAACTTCGCATAACTAACAATACTTACGACATCTACAGAAGGATGTTGAAACTACATTACTATTGCTGAATCCGGGTCCCATTTACAACGAATATTCACAGTCTTGCATATTATTTCCATTTTTTTTTTTTTTTTTTCATTTACTAGATTCTTATGTATCTTGAAGAGATGAATCATTTAAATTTACTGAATTTAAAGTTAATGTTCTTTATAAATAGAACGGCGTCATTTGCACCTTGCAATTTTTACCTCATGTGGGTATTTAAAAATGTTACCTGGCTATTATAGACTTAAAGGCCTTGTGTTTCATCGGTAGGGAAAAATTGTTATCTAAAAACCCTACTAAAATTGCATGTTTCGTCCAGACTCAACATCAATCTTCATCATCAGAGGTCGAAGACCATATATACATACGTGTCTGTTTGTGTTATGTTGGGAGTGGGAAGGAGGCGGTCATGTCCTTTTAATTTGGAGCTCTTCCGCATTTGCCTTCGGGAATGAGGAAACCATGAAAAACCTCATCCGGGAAGAGTCGGCCGACAGTCAACATGAAACTGGGCGGCCTTCAGTGATTTCAGCACGTGAAATCCTGCGTTTTGTGGTGAGGGGTGTATGTGTCTGTTTTTATGTGAAATATATACTTTATGGGAATTTTTAAAATAAACTTACATAAACATACATATTATATAATATTATCTAGATATATAAATATATATATAAACATAAGTTACGGGGGTGGGCGTCTGGTAGTTAGGAATACCTACTGCTCGCTCAGTCGTCCGCGTCTGAATCTGGCTCATGCCAGATGTGGTTCAGGTCCATCAGGATATGTTTAGGTAGTCTATGTGTATATCTGAAAGTAAAGTCACTAGGTGCATTGTATTGACCGATTTCCTTGATAAGTCTATTTTTACTATGTCTCAGAGATTTGTAAAATCGGTCCGTCAGTCGGTGTGTGTATTCAAATAAAGTTGGAATGTTTTCTCTTGCATGTAGTCTTTTTAAATTCGTTCTGATTCTAGTGTTGTATGCTATTTTAATGCAGAGATTTTGTAGCGTCTGTAGTTTCGAGTGGTCGGTGCGAGAAATACTACTCCACACGGGAATAGCATATGTCAGTACCGGTCGGATGAGCGAGTAGTAGATCAGGAGCTTGGTTTTGGGAAGTAGCGGACTCCTTCTGTTGAAGATGGGCTTCATCGCGCCGACTGCCTTTCTGGCTCTTGCGTGCATCTTGGCTATGTGAGATTTCCAGTTGAGACGTGAGTCCATTGTCAGGCCCAGGTATACGACTTCATCTTTCCATTCTAGGACGTGTCCTCCCATTTCGATGTTGACGTCTGGTGTTCTTCTTTTTCGTTTCCTCGTGTACATGATTACTTCGGTTTTCGCCTCGTTAAGTTTGAGTCGCCATTGCTTGTAGTACTCTACGAGAGCGTCGAGCGCTCTCTGTAGGTATATGGCCGCCATGTCCGATTTCAGCGAGGAAACATAAAGTTTGACGTCGTCTGCGTATATAGATAGCTTGCATCTCTCGTCTCGGGGGATGTCGTGTGTGAATATATTGAAAAGATGAGGTCCGAGTAGACTTCCTTGCGGCACGCCCTTTGGAATCTCACGTACCGATGACAGCGCGTTCCTGATGAAAACTCGGAAGGATCTGTCCTTTAGGTATTCTTGAATCACTCTCGTTAGGTATATGGGCGTGTTTGTTTTGTGCAATTTGTGCAGTAGCCCTTTGATCCAAACGGTGTCAAATGCCTTCTCCAAGTCTAGCAGCGCAGCGGCGATGTAGCGATGTTCGTTAAATCTTCTGGCGATGAATTCCGCTACTTTGGTGAGTTGATGGGTAGTGGAGTGCCTCTTTCTGAAACCAAACTGCTCGTCTGGCAAAGTGTTGTTTTCTTCGTGGTGTGGAAGCAGCCTGTTGAGTATAACCTGTTCAAATACCTTGCTCAGCGTGGAGAGCAGACTGATCGGCCGATAGTTTGTCGGCTGCTTCTTGTCCTTGTTTGGCTTGGAAAAGGGCAGCACGGTCGCCGTTTTCCAGATCTGAGGGAAATGTCCGATGATGAGGCAGGCATTGAACAGCTTTGTAATGTAAATGATGGCTTTCTGCGGTAGATGTTTGAGTAGAATGTTGTGTATTTGATCGCTTCCCGGCGCTTTATTTGTCTTCAATCGTCTGATGATGACGGCTACTTCGCTCGGCGTGCTGAGGTGGATATCGGCTGTGCTCGTCTGCTCGGCTTGCTCGAGATTTTGTAGAGATTCGTCTACTAGTCGATCCGTCTCCGGGTCCGATAGGCCGTCCGTGGCTGCGTAGGCTCTCTCAAATCCGTCGGCGAGCGCGTTTGCTTTTTCTTCGAGCGAAAGTGCCAGCCCTGATCCGTCTAGCTTCTCTAGCGGGGGAATCGTGTGATCCTCGCGTCTCAGCGCTTTTGCCATTTTCCATAGGCTGTTGTCCTTTGGCGTGAGTGACGTAACTTTCTTCGTCCAAAGTTCGCGTCTGAGGTCGGTGATTTCTTGCTTGATTTCTCGCTGTAGCGTGTTGTAAGCCGTTTTAAAGTAGCCGTCGCGCGTACTATGATTTCCACTCAGACTTTCATCCACTTGATTATTAGAGAAACCATCTTTACCCCGCGAATCTTCAAACTTCAAACATTCCCGCTTCGAAAAACAAGCTGTCATTATTGTTGGAACACAGGTTTAGCAATAAAGTGTGCGGGAGCTAGAAGAAATCGGGGACGCCCGAGGAAAACTGGTAGGATCTTACCAATACCTAGAATAACAGAGTAATATTTATGAACTTGAATAAAACAGGGTGTGTGTACCAAGACTGTATTCATTTGGCATACAATCGTTCCGTTCCATGGCAAAACAAATCGCTTTGAAAAGTGATAAAAAATCAGAAAAAGTGAAAATAACGTAACCTAATAATCATAATACTTGAGTAATTTTTATAGCGCCGTTTTTGTGAAAAATCATCTCACGTTAAGCTATCCTATTATTTTATTTCATTATTATAGCGAGGGTTGGATAGATACTTTTACTTTTTTTTTTAGATTAGCCCACCCAGCAGGGTCTGAGAAAAAAAAATCCCTCAGGACCACCTTAGAGGATGAGGTGTAGTCTTTTTAAGGGAAGGGAGGATAGGAAGATCTGGGAAGGAAAAAGGTAAGAGGAGTGGGTAGGAATCTGGAGGTCAGTATGTGCTGGAGTGACGCAGTGGCGGCGTAGGGTAGATTGGCACCCGGGGCGGTTTTGTATTGAACACCCTACATAAAATAAAACACCAAATACTAAACATGCTTACGAGAATTCATTTTACTAAAATATCAAGCTTGTTTTCTCTGTCTAAATGTTTTAAAAAGACAGTTTTAGCTTCTAAGTATGTACTGTGATGGAATCTCCACAGTACACAAAAATACCGTCTGGGGGGGGGGGGGGCACGTGCCCCTGTGCCCCCCCTCCCCCTCCCCCCCTTTTCCCCTAAATTCGCCCTTGGCTATCTAGATAGTATCTGCATAAATTATTAATTAGCTCAGTTAGTAGAGCTGTTCCCATGTAAGCAGAAGGTCCTGGGTTCAAGTCCCAGAGGTGCCGATAACTTTTCCTGATTTTTCTGTCTCCAGATTTTCAATTGAGTTTCGCTAATTTCTTCTTTCAACGCCTGCTTTGCCGGTGTTGGGATCACACAACTCTTTGAGTGTATTAACACTCGAAGAGTTGTGTGATAATAGTTGTGTTGTAGAATCATTTTGAGAAGTTTAGAAAGGGAATTAGAAATTATATTCGATAAAAAATATATATAGTTGCGACGCATTTCAAAATATGATAATGTAAGTAGCTAGATACAAAAGTACGTAGTTATTTATTGAAATGTCTTTACAGCGGGAGATTTTGTGCGCATTCTTTGTCTGTACGAGTGGGTTGTCGATGTCACCCCACGGGGCTTGGCACCCGGGGCGGACCGCCCCCTCCGCCCCCCCTTACGCCGCCACTGGAGTGACGGACGCATGAATCCATTCCTCCGATTGCGGTGCAAGGCGATGGGTCGAGAGACCGGTAGGAGAGGTCGTAAGGCCCCCTCCAACCAGTCTCTCTCGATCCGTCCCGTCACGCAGCAGGAAGGCAGACGCACCCTCCGCCAAGACCCGGACAACCTCACCGCGTGGGTACCTCTGATAAGTCACCAAACTTAGCGAACCCTTGGAGTGACCACGGCAGAGGTGTTGGTTATCCAATACATTATTGCCGTGAATAAGGTAAAATTAAACTGTATGTATAAAAGTAATACATAAACACATAAAATAATTTTCGTTATTAGTTTTTGGGGTGTTATGCCGTGTTGCGCTACCTCCTTCTTTAGCCAACGTTTCGGACATCGTTGCAGTGTCCATCATCATGGCAGATCCGGTAGATGTAAATAATGTTAACAAAATGACCAAAGACAAACAAAATAAAGAGAGAAATACAACATAAAGAAAAAAAAACTTTATGTACAACAGCGGTATAACAGAGGGTTCGTGATTAACCTTTCGATTTTTTTTTCTGGTACTCGTAAGTACGCATTTAGTAAATTCATCGTTTTTATGTGAATACCCCACAAGAGTCGCAACTGCTCCCAACCAGTTGCCACAGTGAGACTATGGCATCCCCAATTGTACTGGGAAGGGGAAGGCTATAGCGAAGAGAAAGTTGGGAAAGTCCCTGGCTATTCAGATCTATTCACCAAACACGGCTAAAGGCGTTTCGAGCAACTTTTCAGTTCAGAATGGTGGTCTTACACCAGAGCGATACTGAAAGTATCTTTCGTTCTGGAACGAGCCGCAAATATTAAGGTATATTATACCTTATATTATTTTTTATATAAATAAATTGTGGAATAATACAAATCAATCAAATAAAATTTACTTGCACATGTCGGGATTTGAAACCGCGACCTCCAGATCGCTGGTTAAGAGCCTCACCCCTCGACCTCGGAAGCCGTCAAAATCTAAGGATAAGTAAAAAATGGTTCCATGACAGAATCACACAATTTAAT
The DNA here is from genome assembly GCA_917880885.1 of Limnephilus marmoratus. Lineage (NCBI taxonomy): Eukaryota > Metazoa > Arthropoda > Insecta > Trichoptera > Limnephilidae > Limnephilus > Limnephilus marmoratus. The sequence continues at coordinate 33,867,913 of OU862932.1, forward strand.
AAAAGTTATAAAAAAATTGAAAAATAGCCCATAACCTAAACTAACGTAGTCTATTTAACCATTTTTTTAAATATATTTTTTCATCACTTTTAATGACTTTTCAAAGGAGGTGTAGAAGTTTCATGATTCTGAGCTGTCCGGTCAGCGTAAAAAATATGTTATTGTATTTTGTGCACGTCCTTCTGAAAAATGCATATTGTGTGTAGTTTTTTTAATGAAGTCATAGACTGACAATAGAAAAGTTATGAGTTTTAAACGATACCACACAAATACCTTCACACAGGTCACAACAGTCTCATAGTAAAGTAGATATTATTATATCCTTTTACAGGTAAAAACAGGGCAGGATGCAAATGCATAGCTTTGTATTCTGGAATTATGTCCATTATCCAGTTGGTATTTTTATTAACCAATAAATTAGATGGTCCCTTGAAGCAAAAAAAAGACTAAAAAATAAAGAGCTAAAAGTACAAAAAGTACAGAGCTAAAGGTACAAAATGTACAGAGCAAAAAGTGCAAAAAGTACTGAGCTAAAGTACAAAAGTACCTTTCTAATGAAGAACGACAAACAATGGCAGTTACGAAAACCCCTAGAGTATTTTTTTGAATTCTTCCTTCTTCCATCATAAATAGTTTTTTTTCAAAACTAGCTGACCTGGATATTTACGTACCGCCTCAGAATCAATAACTGTCGTGTTATCTTATTAGCTGAATTAAATTCAGAGGTGAAATGCAGATCACGCCAATGACAGGAAATTAAATAAAAAGGCACTTTCTAGATGAGAAAAGTGTGGAAAAGCTGAATAAAACCAAAATTAAGGCGCGCTCGGCAAAATTGAGGGAGATACAACCGTTCAAAGTATCTAAAATTTCACTTCGCGAGATGATATTGACAGTCCGCCCGCTATTATTTCATTGCTTATGTTGGATCCCAGACCTAATACAGAATTAATAGTACGCCAGAATCACAAACCATGTTACTCAAACCTAGCGTAGCCCAGGACCGTAGCTAGGGGGGGGCATTAGGGGGCAATGCCCTACCTTAAAATACCTGTGCCCTACCTTAAGAAATACCATCGACTATGATAATATACTAGTAAACTGTTTGTTCATTGTTTGACATGATTGAAAAAAAAATACTACCTATTAGTGTAGCGTAGCGACATCTAACTAAACAGCTTCGAATTAACCAAAGAATCATATTATATCAATTCTTTATTCTGCCCATAGATAGAATTGAAGTACGTGGTGAGAGACTGTGCGCGTATTGCAATCACTGCTTAGGGGGAATTCCCAAACAGTTTGGGGATGTTATTCAACGGTTGAGTCATTAATAAACCAATCCCTAGATCGATATCTTCGGGCCTCCTCCATACAAAACGGTTTGTCATCAGATCAATCACTTGCATACTGCTCGCTAACAACGTATGCAGGGACAATAGGGGTCTAGTTTTAGTTAATTATAATTGTAGGGTCATTCTATAAAAAAAATAAGAGTCCTTGTTAAATAGTAACCTTCTGTTACTTACACCGGGAGGGTATGTGGTTCATACCCTCTAATTCACTTCGAATAAGAGAACGTTTTCCTTCAAAATGTGTCAGCAGATGAATTCACAACTGGAAATTTACATTCTGATCACAAAACTGGTTTTAAATTAAGGGTGAATCTGCTTACGTGTCCACAGATTTAATTAGTATTACTCTCATATAATGCGTAATATGGTTTTCCTACAAATTACGAATTTCGTGGAATGGTTTGAAATAAAAATTTTAACTCCACTCGAAATATTAGAATGGTTTTCTTCAAAATGTGTTAGCAGATTAATCCGCTACTGGAATTTTGACAGATCGTTCGGAACATGAAACTGGTTTTAACCCTGGAGTTAATCTGCTAAGTCCTCGGCTTAAGCTCAGATACTACACCCAGAACAAGAAAATGGCTTTCCTCTTACTTTTATACTTGGAACACATGGATGGTTTGATGATCCATTGGAACACGTGACGATCCATGAAACTTTCTTAGAATTGTCGCTCATCGCCCACGGACATCTCTCAATCGTTCTCACTGAATATTAGTCATAAAAAATCCAAGCGCAAAACAAAATTCGACCCGGACGGTTTTGCCAGTCGCTGCAGTTTCAAGATGACATTATTATACGTTCATTTGAAGAAAGGGGACTCCCCAGGTTTGTCACAGAATAAGTAATGAAAAATTCCATGCTCATGACAAAAATATGAAAGAAATGATTAAAATTTTAACAAGATATTATTATTATTTATTGTGAAATTTTGCCGCCCCGAAGCACGCCCCCCCCTCCCCCCCCCCGCCCGACCCAACCAATCAGATCATTTTACTTGCGCCCTACCTGTACGCTGCCCTATCTTAAATTCAACTCTAGCTACGGCCCTGGCGTAGCCGCTAAACCACTTGAAAACTGGGATATTTTTCTTGCCTTGACGTGAGTAGGCGTTATAAAGGGGCACCTTTTTTGTATCACAAACCATGTTTAGCGTATTAGGTTATGACAAAATGGCGGGCGGACTGTCAATATCATCTGGCGAAGTGAAATTTTAAATACTTTGAACGGTTGTATCTCCCTCAATTTTGCCGAGCTCGCCTTAATTTTTGTTTTATTCAGCTTTTCCACACTTTTCTCATCTACAAAGTCATCTGCCTTTTTATTTAATTTCCAGGCATTGGCGGGATCTGCATTCCTCCCAAATTCAGTTTTTTTTATTAAGTTAAAAATTACACAATGATGCAATTATCGATGCGCAACTGTCCGTGTTTTAATTTTGTCAGTATCAAAGATGGCGTTGTGTACGGATTTAAAATTTTCTTACTTTTCCACTTACTTACGGGAATTGCCTTTCATTTTCTTTGTATGTGTGGGGGTGATTTATTCTAATTATTGTATTTTTCCTTTGGGGAGGTGCAGACATACGTGCCTAAATCCGCCCTTGCAAAAGGTAATCATACGTCTTTCTGACGTATGGCGTATGTATTTCTCCGTAATTATTGTACTTACCGTGGTGACAGAGCCACCCCGCACAAGTTCTGCTCGGCAACTGAGTTAACTGAGATAGACATCGTGCTACGTTGCGAAATAAAAAAGACAGCAATTTTTGTGCATCGCTTACGTCTCTAAGACGTAGATTATATCTTTCTGGAGTTAAATAATTTCATCTGGAAGAATATTCTTCAGTTAATGGCATGGGTTCACCTCGTGTATTCTATTACGTTGATATGCGATGATAACATTAATTCGTTCGTCGAGTGTGCTCAAATATGGCCGCTTTCATACGTAAACTAATTGGCCATACATTCGCTCCTGTTCCGATATTCGCAACCCAATTCCGCCATTTTAATGGCAACTTTTAATTCGATCACCAACCGACAGATGGCCAATTGTCCGTGGATCAATTGCCTCATAGACAAAAGGATCTACTCTGTGCTTCAAATGCAGGGGTAGGAAAACCTTTTCCAAGTGAAATTCCCAAAAACGTTATTATGCCAATAAAAATCTTGTACGAATGCTGATATTAAATGCTTACAGAGAATCCAAATAAATATCATACCCCAGCGTGTTTAACCCTAAAATTCCATTTGTTGGGACCAAGAAAAATAACACGTATAATTATTCTTATTTAAAACAATTTTTGAAATGATAAAATTTTTCCGAATTCAGAGATCGCGGTCCGAATAACTAACTAACCATCACGCCGTTTCTCCGCAGGGGTAGGCAGAGAGGACGGACCGCCAAACATCCCGGTCTTGGCACACATTCCTTGCCTCGTTTACATTCATACAACGTCTCATACATTCTCTTCTATTATTCTGACTCTTGACATGGCCCGACTCAAGTATCTCATTCACTTGGTTGTGCCATGTCTTTCTAGGGCGTCCTCGACTTCTTCTACCATTCACGTTTACGTCATATATTCTCCTTACACTCCTTTCCTCGTTCATTCGCTCTACATGCGCAAACCACCTGAGCGCCTTTCTTGATCTTACTCATTACGCTTACATCAGCCTTGCATTCTTTGCGGATTTCCACATTTCTCACACGATCATAGATGGTTTTACCACATATACGGGATCTCATTTCTACAGCGTTCAGTCTACTTTCATCCTTCCTCTGCCAGTTCCAGGCCTCACTGCCATACATCAGGGTAGGTACCAGTACTCCATTATGGACGGCTAGTTTAGCGTCTTTGTCTTTCGCGGTCCGAATAACACGTGAATATATTCTTTTTAATTGGTAGGTGATATTCAGTGGCGGACTAAGCCCGTTAGAAGCCAAGGGAGCAAAGCTGATTGAGCTCCCCCTAGTGAAGTTGATGTAATTTTACAAGCTTTTTATTCAGTTTACACGGGCCTCTGGTTTTGGGGGGTCTTCCGCCTCCATGTTCCCTTGATCAAATCCTAAATAAGGCTTTATTGTCATTTTTTTTAATTTAATTTTTTAAAGATGCATTTGTTAATAATGCTCTCACCAAATGTTTTAAATAAAATTGACGGAGATACAGCATTTTATATGAAACCATTTTATACAGTTTGTGTGTTGAATTATCCTTCAGCAAAACTTTGAGCGCGTTTTTTCGAAACTACTTTTTGCAACCTGGTTGACAACATATTAGAAAAACTATAAATCCGATTTGCATGCACCAAATCTTAAACTGTTCGGAAATCTAGGCACCACGGAGGGAATTTTTTTATAAAGGGGCCTTCTTTTATTTTTTTTAGGAACGGTGAAAATTTTCCATTAAAAATTGAAAATAACATTCGCTGGTCCGCCATTTTTTCTTTCTATTTGATATTAAAATTCCTCTTTCGAGAGGTTGCTTCAAATAACTTTATCTTCGTTTAGCACCAGATCATAATAGAAGTTACATCCAAACAGACCCTATAAGGATGCTATAGTCCCACTGGCTCCGGGCAGCTAATTATTGTTTTTGGGTCGCAGTTAGTTGAACCATACCGTTTGATATTGATGAGTAATAAATTTAAATCCTGCAAACTGAACATTTATTGAGCAGCATGATTGTGCCTTATATTATGCATATATTTCTTTACACTCCTATTGTTTAGACCTCCATGGTTAAACCCTTTCCGACGCTTTTGAAATTTAAACATCACTTATTACAATATAATGTTGGCATACCAATTTTCATGGTCTAGCATTCCTTAAATCCCTTTAGCAGTAGCCCGCATACCATTAACAAGTACCCACCGGACCGGTGCGGTACGCGTCGCATAGTTTTCATACCCCTGCCCCTAATAATCCATCGCCCCCTATAGGAAAACTGAGAAGTTGGCCAAGCCTACCATTGTTTTAATAATTCCAATATTATTTCACTCGATCCTTTGTAATGAGAAAGATTTTTAAATTCCCATTCCTTATTGGTCGCCCCGCTTTTGTTTCAAACGCTCGCCGCAAGGGGGCGTGGCGGGAAGAATGGATTTGAGATTTTTTGTTTGTTATAAATTATGACAATGAGCGATCACAGCTGTTGTGGGGCGGCCATTTTTAATTGTTTTTTTTTTGTGCATTTTTATGGCTGTTCAATTAGGATTCAATTGGCACTGGCAAGTACTTAGTTCCAAGTACCTACTTACCCTGTTATATAATAACTTTTGGAGATGTAGGTACTGTTTTAACACCATTGACTTTGCTTTGAAATTATATATGAAATTGAACAAACTTTAAACATTTTCTCTTTAGAAAAACGTAGAAAGGACTCTGATCTAATACGCATTTTCAAAATTATCAACAGTATTACTGACACACCTGCTTTGTTACAACTCATCCAGTTCAACATTCCTTCCCGTAGACTCCGAAATAATGAATTGCTGTTCCTCAATCAACATTCTACTAATTATGGATTCTCCTTTATCCAGAATGTCGAGACGCAAATCAAAGCATTGAATTTTTTGGTGTAATAAGCCTAAATGCCTTTCGGCAGTCGTTACGCATTGTGGTTTTTTAAAGTCTTTTTAAATCCATCTTCAAGCTACTTGTAGTTATCTTCTCTATGTAGGTACTTTTATATTATATGTATTTTGTCAATGCTCTTCATCTATATGTAATCTCCTTTCATTGTGATCTCTCTTTTTTTTCTATTCGTGTTATTGTAATATTGTTAATTGGACTATTTGTCCGTAAAAAAAAAAAAAATAAATAAATAAAAAATAAAAAAATAAATAAAAAAAACCCGACATACACCAATCTAACAGACGGCATCCGTGATTTGACAGTTAGGTTAGGTTTTGTTAGGATAGTCTAAGTTAAGTTAAGTACTTTATTACCTACTCATATCCGGCTATATAAGATATTTTCCAACCCCATTAGTTATTAACAAAAGTTGTAATCGCTTTAAATTTTATTTTTTGGAAGAAAACTTCTTCTGGAAGGTTTTCATATCGTGATGGCATTATTTATTTTATTAAAAGACAAATGACTTTGTATACATCACTTCATTTTACACATACTCTACATGTTTCATGAACAATGTTCACATCATCAGGAGTAAAGTGTACTGTTTCATGAAAAATGTTTACATCATCAGGAGTAAAAGTGTACTTTTACTCCTGATGATGTGAACATTATTCATGAAACATGTAGAGTGTGTATAAAATAAAGTATAAAATATTCTATCATATAAAATCCATAAAGAATAAGATAAGATGGGGTAGGATCAAAGGTTAATTAACCGTCTCTGTGGTCCGGTGGTTTATATAATGCATTTGCAGACAGGTAGCCTCTATATTATACGAGTAGATTATGATATAAATAGATTAATGATTAAATAATACAATTTAATGTGTTACGCATTAAGTTTTAAAAAAAAAAATCACCCTAGACTTACGAAAAAGTCAATGGATATCGCACATAAAATAAAAAATGGATAATCCTTTTTTTACTAGGTCACTTTGGTAAGAAGGAACTATTAACCCAACATAAATACATACAAACCTAAGAGATTAAATAGAACTTGATACAGTTAACTTTACAGGCCGCCAAAATAGGAACTACTTTTTTGTATTTCTTGGGCATTGACTATGTAACAATTTCTAGACATTTTGTTTTGAAGAGTTTTGTTTGCTGAAATATTTATGAACTCCTTTGAAAACAAATAATTTGATTGTGGATTTTCCCAATTTTATCTAATGTATTTGCATGGTATAGGTATGTTGATGAAGTATTTGTAATTTGGTCGGGTAGTAACAGAAAATTAGACAATTTTCTCACATTTATTAATAACCTTCACCAAAATATAAAATTTACACTGGAATATTTCTATTTTTGAGACTGACAATTCATGGTGGAATTCCATTATTACATTATTTATAAAACGAATATAAAACTTTATTCCACTTAATTTTATTTGACCGTAACCGGTTTCAGCTCGTTAGAGCCGTCTTCAGAATGTTACAAATAATTCTTAGTCTACGGTTTATACACATAACATATGGGGGAGGGGGAGAGGGGTGGACTACAAGGATTTTAATCAATTATATTAATTACATTTGTTGCTAAGTCATTTGAGACTGTCGATATTGTCGACTGTCGATATAATATCCAATAACGATCCCACAAAAAAATACGGAATTGCTTTGCAGATCATATTTCTCCAGCTTTCTTTACGAATTCTAAAATAATATAATTTGATTAATAACAAGGATGTTTCTAATAAATATAAGAAGAAACAGGATATACGCTTTAGAATGTATGATTGTGACGCACAGTATGTAGGGATGACTACTAGAAATTTTAAAACTAGAATCAGGGAACATGCTTTGTTTACGAAATAATAACTACTCCGAGTTTGCTAACCATCTAATAGAGACAGGCCATAGCTTTAAAAAAGAAAAAAAAACTTAGTTTAAATTTGCAACGTAAATTCATATTTTAATTTGCGCGCTTTAGAAACTTGATAAATTATCAAAAAAATTAAATCGACAATTAATTTAGTTAATAAAATAATAGCATCATGTAAATCACATTTACTTACGAATTTCCATGTTATGTCGACTCCCACCGTTCTTCCCCTCATCCAAAATCACCCCTCCCACTACCCCCACCTAATTAATTTTTGTACTTGTATAGAATTTTAAAGTTAGTTTTAAGTTTGCTCGTGAATGACACGGATGTGTCGAAACCGGTTGCAAAAAAATAAAATTAAAGTAACAAATGTACATTGAAAATTAAAACTCTTCAAAACAAAATAGACGACCCCCGTAGTCCAGTGGCTAAGACTCTTGACTCACATTCCGGAGGTCGCGGGTTCGAACCCGGCATGCGCAAATAAATTTTATTTGATTAATTTGTGTTATTTCACAATTAATTCATTTAAAATAATATATAGTATATTTGCGGCATGTTCCAGAGTGGAAGATACTATCAGTATCGCCCTGGTGTAAGACCACCATTCAGAATTGAAACGTTGCTTGAAAATGGCTTTAGCCGTGTTTAGTGACCAGATCTGAATAGCCAGGTACTTCCCAACCTTCCTCTTCCCCACCTCCTTCCCCTCCCCGCTACCTTCAGCCTCACAACATACCCCAATTGGGGATGCCATAGTCTCACTGGCTCCAGACGGGAGCAGTTGAGATTCTTGTGCGGTATTCACTGTAAAAAAAAAAAAAAAAGGAACTAAAAACAACCTAAAACCATCGATTCGTATTGCAACTACAATGTTAAGTGTGTCAATCTGTAACTACATTGTAATATTGTAGACGAGAAAAACCTCATACGATAACGGAAACATAATATGGCGAATCATAAAATATGAGAAATAAGTACTGAACCTTTATAATACAATACAGAAACAACTCTTTCAGGACCCTGACATAATGTCAACCAAAGTTTCAGACATAAATAAAATAGAAGATTTCTCAGTTTGATATTAAGTATGTAGGTATCTTTTTTAGTTTTGTCAAATTTGAAACTTGATTTGGGCTGCTTTAATGTCTATTATTATTGAAAAATAAAAAATAATTTAAAAAATTATTAATAGCGGAAATACCATATAATCATTAGTAAATCAACCAACCACCACCAACAATGATAATGTACCTATTATGAATAACGTTTTTATATATTATATATATTCTTGAAGCCAAAGTTACTAAACAGGTAAGTAAGTAAATATTTTTTTTACTTGTATATTATTGTACTAACGAGTCCTCTACCCGGCATACCTTGCAATGCCACTCAAAGAAAGTGTTTGTGTTATATTGCAGGGCCCGCATATACTGCAGATATATCGCAGGTAGTGCACTGTTGAATTTGGCAGCCACCTCTGACCTAGAGCCCCAAAATACCTGAAAAAACTCTTGACTCAGAAACGGGGGATCTGTTGGATGGATTCCTCTTAACAAAAGGGGTTGCAATCTTTAGGGCACAGGCGTCAGGTAGTGCTGTCAAGCTGTCTCTTTTGTTCTACCGGTATGGAAGATGCTCCGAGGAATAAGCGTCATTGATCCCTTCGGCACCGGTGCGTAGTCGGAAAATACGCCAAACGTGCGCCCAACATACTCGTATGCACACGGTTTACATGTGTCACATGAGAACGGATCGCTTCCACGAACAGTTTTTGAGTTCAACACCTCGGCCTCTGTTCTTAAAAACCCCCCACACAACTTTTCCAAAGATGACATAAGTCCCGAGGGAAATTATTTTCCTCATGGCCTTCTGTGTGGAGAACATTGTGAAAATATCACGTAGTGCTTAAGCCACCCAAATAAACAAAAGGTCTATATTTATTTTAAACTAATTGCCCAACACAACATAAGTGACTTGTAATGAAAGGGTTTTTTATGGGTTTTCTATGGGTTTGTATGGTAGTTTGGGTTTAAGGTTTAAAGTTACTCAGTGTTTGACGGATTTCGTGAGATTTCAGCTAGAGACGGGATTATGATGCAATATAATTTCGGTTGTGATATAACGCGATGTTGTGTAACAATCTAAAATTCGAAAATATTTATTCTCATATTTTCTGTATATTAGGCATATCTATATAATGAATTTAGGCCGCCATTATATTATTAAAATGGTGGTGTAATGGTCAGCATAGGAGTTGAACGTGGTTCGATTAATTTATTAAACAAAACATTTATTATTATTATTTTTGTCTCGTGGTTTTTCGCTAGTCTGCGCTAGTGAAGCAATAAAGTTACGCGACATTGTAGTTATGCATTCTTACTTACACCTAGAGTTGCCTAGATCCTTCATAGGTAATAAACCTGCAGCGGTCAAAAAATTAATTTACGTGGAAAATGTGAAAAGCGTAATGTATCCTTATTCTTTTCGGTTCGGGGACCTATCGCTTCGACAAAGGGTCGCCCTGTCACCCCTGAGCCCCCTCTGGGCGCGGCCCTGTCTATGGACATTAGTGATTTAACGAATGTCATTCGCGAATGCGAATAAGAATAAAGAGTTTTTTTTAATTTGGCTCCAATTATGTATGTTTGCATCTTGTTCCGAGAATTTCCGAGTTGATCCGAAAAAAGCCGATCGGTTGTTTTATTTAATTTGTCGTCTGCTCGTAAACAGAAACAAGTGAATTTTAAGGTTAGAGTGTGATTGATTAGTGGTTAACATGAATAAATCAAATTCTAGTCAAATTTGGACATATTTTACACTTTGCGACGCTGAACGAGCTAAATGCAAGCTGTGTAACAAGGAATATTCTAGAAAAGGAAGAACTACAACGGCTGTGAGAAATCATTTGAAGGCAATGCATAAAACAAAGTTTTCTGAACTAGAAAAGTGTGAAAAACGAAAACAGGATGCATCTAAAACACTTGAAGTGGCATCATCTTCCCATCAAAGTACCAAATCCGATATGAAACAGATATCGCTTCAAGAATGTGTCGATAAAGTGAAACATTGGGATAATAAATCTATGAAGTCATTGGCCGTTGATAATTCAATAAGTGAGATGGTTGCCTTGGAAGACTTGCCATTTAGTTTCGTGGAAAGTGTTGGATTCGTAAGACTTATCTTATGAAGCTTTTGTGTCCATCCTGTAATTTAAAGTCTCGTCTCTTTTTTCTGATGTTCATATTCGCAAAACATTCGCTCAAACTTTGCGAATGCGAATATGCAAAAATATGCGAATATTCGTTACATCACTAATGGACATACGTTCCGGGCCCTCAGGACGGGGGCCTTGGGCTCGTGCCTATTGCAAAGACATAGATGGCTCTAAGTTTTTTTTTTACATTAGCCCCGCACAGGAGGCCCTGGGGAAAATAATTTGGGATGCTGGATAAAATGTTTTTACTTTACTGTGTTCGGGGCCGTTAAATAAAATAATATAACTCTTATAATTATACAATATATGAATGTAATGTTTACTGCGCGGTGGTCGTAGGAGAAGAGACCATTCCTCATACAAGATATGCCTTTTATAACTTTCATTCATGTCCAAATAAAGAATCCCAATCATTATTCTTTTGTTCCTATTTAAACTTAGATCCACATTCACTACACTGGGTGGAGGTTTTTTTTAAGGAAATGAAGAATAGGAAGTTCTGGGAAGGAAAAAGTATGAGGGGTGGGTAGGAATCTGGGGGTCCAAGATTGACGGATGTATGAATCCATCCCTTTAACTGCAGTGCAAGGCGATGGGTCGAGGCATTCTGGTTGGAGAGGTCAAAAGACGTCCTCAACCAGTCTCTCTCGATCCGGCAGACGCATTGACAAACCTCACCCCATTAACCCGGGCACCCCTGCTAAGTCACTAAACATAACGAACCTCTTGGGCTGACCTATGGCAGAGGTGTTGGTTATCCAATAAATGGTTCCCGCCCCCCAAAACCAGATACATATTCGAGGTTTATAGATTTATTCGACGTCGGTAGTATCTACAGGTGTGCCCCTCCATGTTCAGAACTGAGGTGGGCCAGCAGTTAGATTTCTAGCATCAGAGAGATTTTGCACAATATGAGGACTTTAAACCTCTAGACCAGGGGTCACCAATTACTTTCATTGGGGGTCCGTTTTTTGAAAAAACATGACTGTCGCGGTCCGGAAGGGAAGAGCCTAACCACCCCCCCCCCCCCCTCTCGGCTTAGCAACTGAAATAATAAACTGTACTATTTAAATATGTGTAGATACAACATCAGTGATATTAATGAGAAAAATTACCTTTTTTGCCTTGGACTATCCGTCCAAAGTTTGTGCATGCTATTGTCATTAAATTTTGGAGATGTTGGAGAAGTCTGCTCCGGAATTTATTTTTAATGAAATCACCCAAACAAAGTGAGAAGTTATCAAGGCTGTTTTTTTTAATTCTGGATATTTATTAGCACAAACAAATTTTATCCAAAACTCTTGACAAGAAACTTCCTGTTTTTGATGTTTTAAAACCGTATTTTCTTGGAAATCGATTATTTCCATCAGGAGAGCAGCTTTATTACTCCCAAAAATATTTGCAGCTCTATTGCCATTCATCACCAGGATGTAGAGGGTAAATGTTAGTGAGAATGTTGACGACATTCTCAATTTCCTTAAAATCTGTGAATCTGTTTTTAAATTCGGATTTAATTTTTTTTATTTTTTTATTTTTATTTTTTTATTTCATAAATTTTTTAGTAGTAACAAATATTTGTTTTTTTTTGGCTACCACACTAGGCTAATGCCCATGTTGTGGTAGTCGTAATGAACGTCTTGTATTGGCCGACGTCAAGCTCGGTTGTCACTGCTGTTTTTTTTTTAAATTAGGTAAGTGCAGGCGTTCAATATCAAGATCGATGTCGACAAAATCGAGTTTTCGCAAAAAGCTTTTTACTTCTGTCAGGAGTTCCCATACAAGCTATCTTTGATTTTTAAGGTTCAGATCATTGATGTGTAAAATATCTGATAAAAAGCAATGGATGTTATCGCTAAGCAGCAAAGACAAAGCGCGGAAAAAATTATCAAATTACATACTCAAGTTACATGTGTAAAATATTTTGTATTGTTAACATAAGGTCCGCACAAAATAGGTTGGCGGTCCGCCATTTGGTAACCCCTGTTCTAGACTCTAGACCGCCCTTGACACTCCTTCCTGACTGTAGGATAATAAATAAAGACATGGTATACTGTTGTGAAGGTTTATTTACAACAATACTGATGATGTAACACAATTTTGTATTGGAAATTTAAGGCCGGATTGGTCAGACTTTAGGATGACGAAACACGACTTGTGTTTATCTTTATTCTATGGGGTCAAAGTTCGATTTTCCCGCCATTCTGCATGCAAACAGTCAACACAAGTTGGCGGCGGCCATATTGCAAATGGCGGATTAACGTCAAACAACCAACATGGCCGAAACAAACAATATCTCCATTGTCTCCGGTTTCACAAAAGACCGCCCGCCGATGCGTTTACCTCTGAACACTGCACTGTGTAACCGTGCGTGGCTTTACGTGCGGGGTTTGAAATTTGACGAGCAGTTACCTCGTAACCCTTGTTAGGCAGTTAAATTACACGGTCAACGGGCGGAAAGATCACCTAGTTTTCTATTTGCATTGGTAATTGATTTCATCAAAACTTCGGCGAAATCACACCTTATGTGGTGGATAAGGTTGAAATTGCTACTTAGCCGCCTTTTTCGATAAGCAAAACAAAATACCATGGTTGGAGAGAGGAGTCCGGACAACCCAGAATCATGCAACTTCAACATCTCCTTTGAAAAGTCATTAAAAGTGATGAAAAATATATATATATAAAAAAATGGTTAAAAAGGTTACGTTAGGTTAGGTTATGTGCTATTTTTAAATTTGGTTTTCATAATTTTTAACGACTTTTCAAAGGGGTATTGAAATTGCATGATACTGAGTTGTCATGGAACCGTTTGACATTACCATGTCAGACAAATATTTAAAGGCCCGCAATCCGGATTTCTACCGATTCATTACATATTTCCCTTAAACACGGGAAGTTATAAAGCTCTTAAAAAATATGTTATTCTTGAAGATAATATCTAGACTTTGCCCGCGCCGAAACGCAAATTATATAAAATTCCTTCGATAGAAAAAAATCGCAAAGTATGCTCCAAAAATTATTATAAACACGTTTGTTTCAGTTATTTTACAAGTTATATGTATGAAAAAATTCACAGTGTTTCTTTAATAACAGAGCTTGAGTAGAACTTATACAGAACGAGAAAATTATCTTAAAAAAATTGTTGAACTGTAAAATTTTTTTAAACAGGTCATATTCTAAAGGACTTATTTTGCCACATTATTAAAAACACTAATTTCAGTTGTGATTATATTTATCTAAAGGTAGTGATTCTGTTTGTGTTGATTCGGTCGGTTGAATGAACTCTAGAACTTGAATTTGCTTTAAATTAAGTCTAATTTTCAAAATTGAAACTGATTGTGCGAACAATTAAGACAAGCGATAAAGTAGGCATCTATCAAAATTCTTTTATTTTAAATTATGAATTAATAATTCTTTATTTGAAATATGTATTTCTTTTGCGAAAATTTTTGGCAGAAGTCGTAATTTTTTAAGATCACCAACGGTGTTCATTCGGAAGATCAATTTGTGATCGTCTCTACATCAAAGGCAATTCTTTCAGCTTGACAAATCCTACAATAATTAGAATATTCCGTGATTTTTCAGGAGTCTGCGCTGTTACACAATAAATTCTAATAATTTACTCGTAGTTCCACAATATTTCCACGCCATCAAGTTCTAATTCAAAAGAACGCGATTGCATCGATTGTTTATTTTATTTTTATTTCCTTTTTTTAATTGGGATCCAATTAGATTTTTCTCTAGTTCGATTTATTTTTGTATATTTGACATTCAGAAAAGCATCTCATAGCTCTGTTTTGAATAACTTCTACCTCAGGTTTTCTTCATTAAATATAGGTAGGTACGATGGTTGAATGTATGCGTACCGTTGATAGCTCCGTTGTAACCTTTTATGAGAAAAGGCTCTCGGTCTCGGCGGATGATATGGCCTATCGGACTTTCTCCGCATTTGCCTGGCGATGGCGGGAACCATGGAAACCATAAAAGGGAGAAATATTCCGCTGTGTGTTCTCAATTCCTTTCCAATTAAGGTTTACGTGGGAGGGCTTTTCGTTTTATTATATTAACGGCAGCTTGAGGTGAGATATCTCTAAATTGCTATAAATTTATCGTGATTATTTTTATTATTAGTATCATTATTAAATTAGGTAAAGTAGGCACATGGGAAAACACATCACGTAAGTCTAGTGCTTAACAAAATATTGTGGAATGTTTGAGGTGGGGAAAGAGAAGCATAGAGGAAGGTCGGAGAAAAATATATCTAACTTTATACTTACCCTTTTCCTAACTATCTTTTTCCTTATTCCTAACTTATGCCTATCTTTATCTATACCATTTATCTTACCATCTTTTACCTTAATATGCATACCTAATAATTACCCTTTACCTTACTAATCTTTTTCCTTATATACCTACCTACCCTCCACGGCTCCCTGCATAGGAACACAGATTTTAGACAAACTAACTAACTAAACTCATCACGCCGTTTCTCCGCAGGGGTAGGCAGAGAGGACGGACCGCCAAACGGTCTTGGGACACACTCCTTGCCTCGTTCACATTCATACATCGTCTCATAATGCTTTCTATTATGACTCTTGACATGGTCCGTCTCAAGAATCTGATTCACTTGGTCGTGCTATCTCTTTTTCGGGTGTCCTCGACTTCTTCTACCATTCACATTTGCGTCCTATATTCTCCTTACACTCCTTTCCTCGTTCATTCGCTCTACTTGCCCAAACCATCGGAGCGTTCCTTTCTTGATCTTACTCATTACGCTTACATCAGCCTTGCATTCTTTGTAGATCTCCACAATTCTCACACGATCATACATGGTTTACTTTCATCCTTCCTCTGCCAGTTCCATGCCTCACTGCCATACATCAGGATAGGTACCAGTACTCCATTATGGACGGCTAGTTTCGCTTCTTTGGACAGTTTTTTGTTGGTGCCAACGGCGTTCATTCATCTGTTAATAGATTTTGGACAAAGAAGCTCTAAATTTATAGAATACCTAATACTTGCATTTTACCTAAATATATTTTACCTTACACCTACCTTAATATATCTACATATCTAATACTTACCGTTTACCTTATACCTACCTTAATGTACATACCTAATACTTAACTTGTACCTTTTTATCTTTTAGGTACCTTATACCTACTTACCTTAAAATACTTACCTTTACCTTATACATACCGTAATATACATAACTAATACTTACATTTTACCTTATTATCTTTTACTTTATATCCACTTTAATATACATATCTAATATCTACTTACCTTTTATCTTATACCTACCTTAATATGCATACCTAATACTTAGGGTAGAGTGGGGACGATTGAAACAGGTTATGATTGAAACATCTAAATTTACTCGAAAACTGTAATACCTAAGAGTGTGATACAACATTCGAAACTCCGTCAGGTCTGTTGGGACGTTTCTACAAAAGCGCACTAGCCGGCGAGTGACTCAATCGTGCATAGGGGACATTATTGGATTTCGCACTAAAAAGTAAATATTTAAGACATTTTTGTTTATCTTATAACTCATTTTACTCTCGCAGCTTGACGAAATGTTTTATTACGTTTTCTTCTTTATCTATTTTAGAATTTTTTTAATGAATTTCTGTGGCGTTAATTTCTATTTAAAAGGCTTATTTTTGACTCTGAAGCAAATAATGCAGCGTGGGGATGTTTGAAACAACTTGTATGGGGATGATTGCAACGTTTCAATCATAACCATGTTTCAATCGTCCACACTGAGAGAAAATTTAAAAGTTATAATGGAAAAAGGTCTGAAATTCAAATCATTAATTCTTCCCACTAGATGTAATTCTGTGATCTTGAAAGTGGATGATATCGATCTCATACGACCACACATCAAACGCCCTCACGTGATTTATTGATTTTTTTACATTTATAACTAAAAAAAAATCTACGTTAATAGTAGATATACATTGTTTTATCAATTACGTAAGTACAAAAGTTAACAACAGAGAAAAAAATATACACATGAACAGTAGGTAATATTTAAATATTAGAGATTTATAGTTATATAAGTTTAGGTTACACGTAACCGGCCTCACTGGGCTAGCCTGTTTTGAGGCAGTCATTTGGTTATAACATACACACACTTGTTTTAAAGGATATTCACTCAATAGTTTGGTTGCTTTAATAATTTCGTATTTGGGTGAGTGCACCGGTAAAGGCCCTATCCTTTCTTAATTTTTTTTTAAATAATTTACCTCATTGAATCATTTATGATGGGTAGGTACCTACTCTTGCAATTGCTTAAATTCTGTATTTCTGACACGATTTTGGTAAATTTTTTTTCCAGGTGCGCTGGAATCCGACGACAAAAATATGTAAAAAATCCTTCACATTTATAAAAAAAGGTGCTTCGTAGTCTCCCCACTCTTGTCTACTTTAGTTTTCTGTATGTTTCACTTTTACCGCATGTGGATTGCACTTTCAGCTTTTTCTTTTCTTTCAATAGATACTATTTAATTGTTTAATGGATGTTAATGCCCTTTAACCGAATATTTAAAGTTTTTTTGTTCTAAAATATTGCGATATTTTGTATAATGATGTCACATCGCAAACCACAAATTCAATTAATTTATATTTTTTCGACTTCTTAAAGTTGCTGAATTTTACACAGAAAAAATGTTCTCAAGTCAGAGGTAAATTCAACATTGTTATGATTGAAACAGTGTGATGGTTGAAACAAGCACTTTTATATGAAAGCGAAAAACTTATTTCTAATACCGTTCTATTCTGCTCCAGAATAATATGGCAGTAAAACTATGTTGATTGTGCCAAATACTCATAATTAGTATAACTAAGAGCACTTAAATACAAATAATAAAAAATGTATTTAAAGTTTTTTTCATTTCAAAGACATTTACGTTCATGGTTTTTAAAATACTTGCGATAAGTTTAATCAGTATTCATGATCTCATTGAGTACTGTTATAATAAAGAAAATGTTGAACATTGATTAAAATTACTCCAATTATTCCAAAGATATTTAGAGTGTTTCAATTATCCCCACATACTGTTTCAATCGTCCACACTATGGGGATAATTGAAACAGATTTCCTTCTTCAAGAGAGTATTGTAGCTTACCTGTACGAGTTGCAACCATCCAATAAATTTAATTGGATAACTAGATAGATCATAGAACATCTAGTATAAACATCTTACCCATAAATACGAAAGAAATATTACTACCATAATTAAAGTAAAAGTGTTTCAACCATCCCCACTCTACCCTACCTTTTACCTACCAAAATATACGTACCTAATACCTATCATTATACTTACCCTTTTCCTCACCATCTTTAACCATACCATTTTTTTACTCTCTACATAATACGTTTATATACCTACTTACTCTTTATCTACTTAATCTACTTTAAAACTACTTAATCTCCATCCAACAATATATTACACATGTACATTTACTCTTTACAAATACGAACATCTACTTACTTCCTTTGTACATATTAAAAAGGAATATCGATGTGTACTTCGTCTGCGTATAAAAACATCGTTACTCTAATATCATGACATTTTTGATATTTTAATCTCGGTTAGATTAACGCAGCTCAGATTTGTCGTGGCCGGGGGGTGCGCCGGTGAGTAGGCACGGATGGGTGGGTCGCCCCTCTAAGGGGGAGAGGGGGGAGTGGGCCGGTGGGGGCATGCAGTGAAGTGAGGGGTCGTTATACTCTCGAGTGAATCGGGAAAGTGCGTGCGTTGAATAGGGTGACCATCACTTAATTTTTTAAAAATTGAACAAATATGGAATGCGGAAGTAGCAGAAGAAGTCGGGGGCGCCCGAGAAAGATGTGGCTCGATCGAGTGAGTCGGACCATGTCAAGAGTTAAAACAACAGAAGAGCGTGTTTGAGACGATCTATGAATGTGAATGGAGCAAGGAGTGCAGCAAGTGAAGATATGTGGCTACATAGAAATGAATTGTAGGGTAAAGGTTCACAACCGGTTTGGTCATATGAAGTACAATTGTCATAATATATTCCATACATTTTTCATTTTCTAATCGTCACATTTAAAAATGAATAAAAAAACATTTTCAAATTTTTAGTTTTTTTAGAAAGCCAGGTTTTTTGCTTACAAAAATTCAGAAAAACAAGATAAATTAAAAATTATTCCCAATAGCCTCAAAAAGGTTGATAATCTTTGGTCAAGAGAGTTTTTAAGGTGTCAATGCTTAATTTAATCTTACTTCTTGGGAAATTGATAAAACAATTTCAAATATCACAATTCTTTCATGAAATTTATTTGATTTACCTATTTGAAGCTCAGAGTCGACAAGTCTGCCTTACACTATCTTTACAAAGAGGCCCTGAGGAAAATAATTCGCCCCTGGGCATATGCTATCTTTGAGGATTCTGTGTGGTGGGTCTTTTTAGGAAAGGAAGGAGAGGAACTTTTTGGAAGGCAAAAAGGTCAGCGGGGTGGCTAGGAAACTGGGGGTCAGTGTCCAGGAATGACGACGTATGAATCCATCCCTCCAACTGCGACGCACTGTGGTGCAATGCGATGTTTTGAAAGAATCCTGCTGGAGGCTAAAAGGTCTTCCACAACCAGTCTATCCCGATCCGGCTCCTTTGTCTCCAGGTGGGCGTACGCATCCGCCACCAAAACACGGACAAACCTCACCCCATGAAACCGGGCACCCCTGCTAAGTCACCAAACGTAGCTAACCATTTGGGGTGACCTGTGGCAGGGGTGTTGGTTGTCTAATAAATGTTCTTGGTATAAAAATAAAAAGGTCTGGTGCAAATTGACTTTAACTGTTTTCCTTTAAATCATAGGTTCCCAACGTGGGCGATAACGCCCCCTTGGGGGCGTTTCAGACCTTCAGGGGGCGGTAGAAGGCAAAGAGAAAATTGGGGGGCGTTTCAGACTTTCAGGGGGGCGGTAGGAGACCCAGAGAAACCCATAGCTAGTTTGCTAGCACATATCGAAGAAGTCGAAGATATGCTAAAAGAATACGAACTGCACATGGTGATGATGAGCGAAACCTGTATTACCGAAGAAAGTAACCAAAACGAAACAACATTTCAGGGCTATTCGACAATTAGATGCGACTCATTTAGCAGCAGGCATACAGGTGGAGTTATCACATTAATTCTGTAGTGTATGTGTGTGGTGTGTAAACAACATCTCTTACAAAGTCACAACAAATGCGGTACTAGATAAAAATAATACCTGGATACCTACTGGCTATTGAAGGATTTTAAGCTGGGAACCTATGCAGCTATTTATCATTCCCCAAATCAAAATGATACAAAATTCTTAGATTTTTTGAAGAATCGTTAGCAAATAAATACAAGAGACTTGAAAATCATCTGTGGAGATTTTAATATTCAATATAAAAAGCACATGATTACAAATCATCATAAATTGCCTGGGTAGGAAGCAACTTGTCAAAAATTATACAAGAATATGAAAAAACTCTAAAGCCATGATTAATTTGGTAATTTCAAATGACTTTTACGCGGAAGTTAATGCTGCGGAAGAATTCAAAACCAATCTGATCGCGAAACAATTATTACAAAAATGAGATATAATAGTCTGAAGCCTCAGGGAACACGAAGTATAATATATATACAGGAATAAAAAGAACTATAATAAGGATAAATTGTGATAACCAAGGAAATTTAGACAGAAAAGCCGATGAACTAATAGGACACCTGAAAACGGTAGTAAATGAACTAATGCCTACAACGAATATATCTTCTCTTATATATAAAAATGAATCGCTTAATGTGTTGCTAAGCGCAAATCTCGAGATCAGCTGAACCGATTTCGCTAATTCTTTTTTTTTCGAATATTCCTTGAAGTACGAGGATGGTTCTTAGGGAGAGAAAAATTAAGAAAATAGCGCAGAAAATTGGATAATTTTAGAAAACCTATTACTAATCTAAACGACTATCGCACGTTTGACAGTACGCGTGTTTGAGAAGGATATTTTGCAAAACAATGATTGTTAAATAAAATTCTATTTTTGAAAATCTTTAAGTTTAAAATTTATTTAAAGTAGTTACTTCCCTAATAGTTAGAATCGAATTAAGAATTTTAGATATTTTAAATAGGTACCTATGTTAGGTACCAAATTTAATATACATGAAAAATGGAAATTTGAATAAAAATTGTAAAAGGTGGCACGCGGGCTGTTTAAAAACTGAATGTACTGGGTTTGAATATATGGAACGCGGGAGGAGGGTTGGCGGTACGAGGGAGCGGTAAAGGGAAGAGGGAAGGCGGGGAAGGTGAAAGGCGAAGACGAGAGTGGGGAGGGGAACCTGGGAGGGGGAGGGGAACGTGGGAGGGGGAGGAGAACTCAAGAGAAGGGTTTGCGGGACGGGGGAAGGGGGGGGGGGGGGGGGGGGGGGGGGAGAGGGAAGGTGGAGGTGATGGAGTGGGAACGCGAGAGGGGAAGAGGACGCAGGAGAAGAAGGGGAGGCGGAAGGGAAACGGGACGAATGGAAAAGGACACTCAGGGAGAAACAATTTCTTTATTAAATGGCATAGCAACGCATGCCGAAACCAGATAGTATTTATATATAAAATGAATTCCTGTTTCCCTTGCTCACGCCTTCATTTCACTTTTTTTTTAAGTTTCCCAATACTTTGTAGAAGGTTCTTACGGGAAGAAAATTGCTCAGACAATTGGATAATTTCAGAAAACTTAACGCGTTTGACGAAATTGAATTGTGTTTTCGAACGTTTTTTTTTGTAAAAAAAGAATTATCTATGGGTTATTTAAATTATAGATATTTTAAATAGATACCTACGTTAGGTACCAAATTTGATTGATTGTTATTATGATATATAAAAATGAATATTTGTTTTGAATGAAAAGCGAAAATTTTTATAAAAAAAATGTAATAGGAGGCACGCGAAATGTTTGAAAACTGAATGTACTGGGACTGTTATATGGAACGCGGTAGGGGGATTGGCGGGACGGGGAAGTGGAAGAGGGGAGGGGGTAGGCGGGGAAGGTGGAAAGGGAACGCGGGAGGGGAAGGAAATGCCGGAGGGGAACAGGGAAACAATTTATTTCTTTAAAAATGGTATACCAACGCATGCCGGGAACCAGCTAGTAGTATATTAAAAAATACAAATAAATAGTATACCTACAAAATCCCTAAATCTTCTAAAAAAACAAAGGGATACAGCTTATAAAGCCTGTAAAATACAATTTCCAGAAGAAAGGTGGGAAACCTGTAAGAAACTTTGAAGCATGTATAAATGTATAGGTACAGAAATAAAACATACCAAAAATTCGTATTCGAGGCTAAAAATTATTACCTCTCAAAGAGATTCAAGAAAAATGTGGACTACACTTAAAGAAATTATAAGTGGCAAACAGGGGGAAAACATTAAGGAAGTTCGGTTCCCGATGGAGTTGAAGATGATAAAACTAAAATAGCCAAATTTAATTCTAAGTGTCGAAAACAAAAATAAGAGTATTTCATTATTCACAGATACTTCTTCTCAATCATCGGAAAGAAGAGAGAATAATAATATTTTCAGGTAACAGTGAGTATTTAATGAAATTTTTTAATACAATGACGCAAAAATCATCGACGTCTGGAATTACTATAGGCATAATTAATTTAAATAGTTGCACTAATAAATTAATCTGTGTTAAAGGGAATTTTTCCGCAGTCGTGGAAAACTTCCATAATAACACCAGTGCCCAAAATAATAAATGCTAAAAATTTCGAAGACCTCAGAAAAATAAATGGATAACCTACATATGAACAAATACTAGAATCCATAGTTAAAAAAGAGATGAGAAAATTTATTGAAAAAAAATAACATTCTTGTAAAACAGCAGGGTTTAGAAACAAATATTCATAATGGAAAACCAGTATGGATCAGAAGAAAAAATACAATAGTACTGTTCTTGGATTTTAGACGTGTTCTTGAAACGATAGACAGAGAAATACTAATAATAAAATTAAAAATATAAAATATAGAAACAAAATTGGAGATGCTATATCTGAAGAACAACAAGTAAACCTCGGAGTTCCTCAAGGATCTGTATTGGGACCGCTCCTATTTATTATGTATATATATTAATGATATAGTGAAGTGCCTAAAGTACTGTTCTATCAAACTTTTGCTGATAACACACTTTTATATATTATACCAAATAATATCGAAGATGCATTGTCAAAAAAAGCTTTTTTTTAAAGAACACTTCTATATTATATATTAAAGTTTTTTTTTCTTCGATTAAACTGAAAATAAATGTAACTAAAAGTAAATTCATGGTATTAGAGAAGAAACTCAACGAAATTACTACCCTTAATATAGAAAATCAAAATATTGAAGAAGTAGAAGAAATTAAATACTCAGGAATCATAATCTATAACAAATTAAAACTAAACACTGACTTTGAAATGTTAAATTTAAAAAAATGCAGAAAAGATTAAAATGAAAAAGAAAAGTAGGATAAAGGGAAAGTTAGACGTCAAAACACGGAAATTGGTCTACAACACCACTGTAGCGTATCACGTGAATTAGTGCACAAGTGTAATCTTTCTGAGCAATAAAACCCAAGTAAAAAAAATAAAAATAATTCAGAACGGTTCCATCAGAATTAAACCATCTCAGAAACACCTCAGAAAGGTCATTAAAAGCTATGAAAAAATACATTTAAAATACGGTAATCCTAACCTAACTTAATCAATATTTTTTTATCATCACTCTTTAATGACCTTCATGAGGTGCTTCTGAGTTGGTTTCATTCTGAGTTGGCCGGTCACCAAATAAAATATACAATAAAAAATAAAAAAAACGCATCTTGCCCCATCCTATCTCCCCCCCCCCCCCCGCCCCCGTTGGTAAATATAATCGTGACGACAATTGCTATTTCAGATTTACGAGTTGGGGGGCGCAAGAAAAAAAAATATTCTCAAAGTGGGCGGTGGGCAAAAAAAGGTTGGGAACCTATGCTTTAAATTAATCTTGTGATCTGAGCATTCGACAATGAGTAGTATCGATGTGGTCGGAGGAACTTGCAATATGGTGTGAACCACATGGTAAAATATATTAATTCGCAGTTTTTTTAATGGTCACCCCAACGCACAAAAAGCACCCGCACATTTGCGGAGGTCTCACCGTGGCTTTATGTTTTCTCCCCCTCACGCTCGCCGACCCCGCGTACTCGCGTCCCTCTCGCACTCGCTGCAAAGGTGCCATCACACGCACTCCAATAATTATCATTGTCACCGTTCTTGTGAAAGCCGCGCGATTTTTTTAAAGTGCTTTTCAGAGGCGATTTTTTTTTCATTTCTCGTCGCAATAATTATAACTGCGTTACTCATTTATTTCATCACGTTTGCTGGCATGTTAGAGCAAGCAGTGGTGATGATGTTGAAATATAATACTACTATATGCTAAAGTCCTTTTTTGTATACCATAATGTTAAAAATTTACATCCGAGATAAAAACACTTTTTAAATATTTTTTAATTGATTTTTTTTGTTTGTGTTGAAACTTTTATAAAATAGACGGTAAGGGAACGTACCCATACTACGTGACCCAAAAAAAGTGCAAACAATAACAAAGCCTGAGCGTGAGTGTTATAATAATTTTTAACATATTTCTGAGATTTACGATTTAAAAATTCTACCTAAAATTTTATATTAAGTTTCCTATTAAAAAAAACATAAAATGGATTTATAAGTCAGATAAAATTTAAATAAAAAGAAAAAAGATTAAATCGTTTCTAGGACTATTTCTAAATATTATTTATTTATTTTATTTTATTTTAAATGCCCATTTACAGTTATACATAACCAATAATAAACATACATTTTATTTTATTAAGTAATAATAGCGTTTTTGAATTGATGAATATTTAGTTTAAAAATATCTATATCAGGGGACAGGTAATTTAGTAACAGAATCATTTTTCCGAGCGGCATTACTAATGGTAAGTTAGTTCTGCATCTCGGAACAACAAAAGTTCTGTGTCTGCGCGCTCTTGTGAAGTTGTCGGGGACATAAAACTCAATTTTTTGTATTATATCGGGAATACAGATGTTACCGTTTAAAAGTTTATACGCTGTTGTCAGCAAAGCAGTTTTCCTTCTTTCGGCGAGGCTATTAATACCCAGCATGCCGGACAAAAGGTCTCTAGGATATAAATATCTCAGAAACTTCTTTTGCAATTTCTCAATCATTTGATATTATGTTAAATCCACTGGTCCCCATATTACTGAACCACTTTCCGAAATGCTACTTACTAAACTATAGTATAGATAACGAATCGCGGCTGAGCTTCAAAAGTATCTGGAGTTGCTTAGCACAAATCCTAGCATTCTTAAATTAATTAAATTAATACATACTAATTAATATGGGAGGCGGAGGCGTATGGGTACCACCGCCCCGGGAACCATTTATTGGATTACAAACACCCCAAGTGGTTCGCTAGGTTTGGTGACTTAGCAGGGATGCCCGGGTTCATGGGGGAAGATATGTCTAGATCTTGGCGGAATATCTTTTTCCTTCCCAGACCATCCTCTCCCTCCTTTCCTAAAAAGACCCTCCACACAGCATTCCCAAAGATGACTTTGGCCCCGAGGAGAATTATTTTCCCCAGGGTCTCTTGTGTGGTGCTTATGTAAAAAAAACATGATTTCAGAGAATACTAGCGAAAGTTTGATGTATTTTTCATAAGCGTTAATAGGTTGTTTTTACGAAAGACCTTCTACATAGCAATCCACAGGATGACATGGACCACGAGGGTAATTGTATTCCTCAGGACCTCCTGTCTGGATTTAACGCAAAACAACAAAACGGTAACAATGACTGGTTACCATTAATTACAAAAAAGGATAAATTTCCAAAATAAGTTTATTTTGACACAAACCTAATATAATTTTATATAGATATACATAGATTACATTTCTAGTTCATTCCTGCACATTTCAAATCAATTTAAGATATTAAAACATTTCCACGACCATTTTCTAAACAGAATATGTCATCAACTTAGTGATTTTCTGCTATGTAGCATCTTTGCTCAACGTAAAATTTGCATTCTCTCCTATCTATCCTCACCTGTACACATGTACCTGTACTTTACATGGATCCGTGTTATGTTCCAAACAGTCTGCTTAGTGACCTCATTTCCACTGCATTTATCTCTCCTTTCATCCGCCTTTGCAGTTTTCAACAACTTCTGTTTGAAAATGATTCTTTTGTCAAACGAAGTAGACAATAACATGCATTTACTTAGAGAAACGATCCTTTAGAGCCCGTTCACACTTCCGTCGTAAAAACGGAGAGGGGTTCCGTCGTCACGACGGAAGCCCTAGGCCCCTGTTCACACTTCCGTTTTCAAGACGGATCCGTCTTGAAAACGGACCCTACTCTACGAAAACAACGACCAAAACATTTTATCATTCTTCAGTAGACGGTCGTGCGCACTGCGCAATGGACGACGATGAAGCTCTTGTTGTCATGTGGTACTTATTAAAAAGAAGGAAAAAAGGGAAAAAAGTGCCGACAGCAAAAACTTTCCCTTGAGGCTGCCATAAATAGTTGCTATAATGCCATAATAGGTGCTATTTGAAATGTACAAATACCTACTTAAAAATAAAACAATTTAAATAATAAACTTTTTCTTCGAATTCGGTAAGGGAATGTATTGATATAATTCCAGCCATAAAATTACTTCAGGGGTCGGACCTTATTTGTTCAAACCGTGGGAGAATATTGTGTTTGCATACTTGAAAAGGAGAAAGTACGCGAAAATCATTCAGCAATTATTATAACTAAAATCACTAAAAAACATGAATGATATGACTAAATATTTTCTTGAGATTAAATAGAAAAAATCGCATTCTGGAACGAACATATATATTATATAATAATATTACAAAACGCCAAACGCGCGCCCCATAAAAACACAAATTGCCTGCCGCCTTGCGTCTGGGAGCGGGCGGTGGTGAAGTGTGAAGCGGGGTGTGGCGGGTTCAAAACGGATCCGTCGTCCCGCCGTGTAGTGTGAACAGCTCCATTGAAATGTATGAGCCAGCGCGTTCCCTTCCGGCTTCACGACGGACGCTCTGCGTAGGCGAACTCTCCGGCGAAAAAAAACGGATCCGTCTTCGCGCCGGATCCGACAAGTGTGAACAGCTCCATAGAGCCACTACAGCGGCTAGGGCTTCCGTCGTGACGACGGAACCCCTCTCCGTTTTTACGACGGAAGTGTGAACGGGCTCTTACTCGGTACTATTAACGAGATGATTTATTCAAAGTGTTCCTAATAATAAAATAATCATTATCATCATCAACTTACTAACTTCGGTGGTGGGTTTGTCTGTGATTGTAACTCTGGTTCTGAACTCGAATTTATTTTGAATTTATGTGTGATTTTCAAAACTTGACAATTGTTTGAATCCATCCCTCCCACTGCGGTGCAAGCTGATGATGGGTCGAGGGAGGGATTCGACACAAAGGCTAGATGATTTTGTCACCTAACATGGACCTCTCGACCCATCGCCTTGCACCGCAGTGAGAGGGATGGATCCATACGTTCGGGGATGCTGTGTAGAAAATAATAACTCTTGAAGGTAGGGGGAAGAAAACATCATAAGCCGCCGCTACCCGAATTTCTACCGATTTCTTACATGTCCCCCTTAAACATTTGAAGTTTTTAAGCTCTTAATAAAAATATACGTTATTTTTTAAGATAATATCTATACATTCCCCACGCCTAAATGCAAATTATATGAAATTCCCTCAATAAAAAAACTTGCAAAGTATGCTCCGAAAATTATTATTTTCACGTCTGTTTCAGTTGTTTTACAAGTTATATGTATGAAAAAATTCTCAGGGTTTCTTTAAATGCTGTTTTAGACAGCCCCCAAGAGATTTTTGCTCTATTTTAAACGAGTAATGTTTTATTAAAAAATTTCATAATTTTCCCTTCAATTTCACCGTTTTAAATATTAGAGCGCTCTCTCCAACATTCGTAATTACATATCTCCATCTTCTTCTTTTTTTAGCGGGGATACGGCTAGGACGAGACTAGGATAAGGCGGGGATAAGACTTTTAGCTTGCCTAGGTAGCTGCTAAGCTCTTTTTTACATTAGGAGATCATGGGGAATTATTTCCCTCAAGGATTTTTTTACACTCCACAAAGGAGGCAGTGAGGAAAATAATTTCCCTCAGAGACGTGTCATCTTTGGGGTTGCTGAGCTCAACTTCTAGGACGTTCAAACACAGAGGTCGGAAAATCATCTCATTTTAGTCGTAAAAGCGATCTGTTCTCAAATGACAAATAATGTCAACCATGCACCAACACATGGTCGCGCTTTTGACGTGCTTTCCGTGCCACTGGTGCCACTGTTGTGCACTGGTGCCAATTGAAGGAATCAATTATGTCAGTTCGAGTATCGACCATTGAAATACCGATAGAATAAGGATGAATCAAATAAGTTTGCAATATAACCAGATTAACATTTAAATTTCACATTATGATTCTGCAAATAAGTTTGTTTTATTTATACGTGCTAACACGCAATTCTTATTCTGCCGGAGCTTCTGAAACTATGGCATCCTTATTCATTTGCTTGTGAAAAATTGTGAATCTAAAAAAAATCTTATTAGAGGAAAGAGTAGGGGAAGGTTTGAAAGTACTTTGGGGGGTGATATTCACAAAAACGGTACTGTGAGATTTATCACTATTAATTTTCGTGACAGGTGAGAGTAGGTACCTACATTAAATTTATTTAATGGTTGTAGCCAAATTTGTTCACAAGATTTTCCTAGCTATTTTTATATCGCACAAGAGTCCCAACTGTCCGGAGCCAGGGAGACTATGGCGGTGACCGGACAACTCAGAATGAAATCAACTCAGAACCTCTTCACAAAAGTCATTAAAAGTGATAGTGACAAGTGAATTGGTTAAATAGGTTACGTTAGGTTAGGTTATGGGCTATTTTAAAATGATTTTTTTCATAGCTTTTATTGATTTTTCAAAGAGATTTGAGTAGTTCGCTTCATTTTGAGTTGGCATAGAACCGACTATGGCATCTCCAAATGGGGTATGTCGTGAAGGATTGGAAAAGGGAAGGAGATAGAATAGAGGTAGGTTGGGAAGTATCTGCTTCTTCAGATTTGGTCAAATACGGCGAAAGTCATTTTTAATTCACATAAAGCCGTTTCGATTCTGAGTAGTCTTTCACGAGGGCGATGGCATTTTCCCTTTGTTAAATAATAATGGCACAGGCCCAAGAAATATTTGTAAAATTGATAATTGCCCAAAAGCTTTGCTTTAAAGCGCAGACCCTTGAAAAACCACGAAATCTGACTTTACTGCTCAAGATAATTAAATAAAAAAATACACATATTAATTTACTGGTAAAAAATATATATTATAGTAGGTACTTCTCGCTTGTCCGAATTCTTGACAGAAAATTATATAACGGGGTAGGTACTAACGACATTTAAATTCAAAACAAACCCGAGTTCATTGAACCAGAGTAACAATCACACAAAGACTCTCAACCCAATTTGGGAGGTGGGTATGTGTAGGTACCTCGGGAACCATTTATTGGATAATCATGCCATAGATTACCGTGATTCGCTGCGTTTGGCGATTTATCAGGGGTGCCCGGATTTACGGGGTGAGGTTTGTATAGGTCTTGGCGGCGGATCTTTTAGCCCACCAATTGCGTGGCGGGCCAGATCGGGAGAGACTGGTCGAGGGAGAATTTTTGATCTCTCCAGCGACTCTTTCGACCCATCGCCTTACACCGCAGTGGGAGGGGTGGATTCCTTAGCACATTGACCCCAGATTCGTACCTACCCCCATATATTTTTCCTTCTCAGAACGTCCTCTCCTTCCTTTCCCTAAAAAGACTCTCCAGATAGCATCCAACGTTGAAATAGACCCTTAAAGAATTTTTTTCCTCAGGGCTTCTTGCGCCAGTGGAGACATGTGATGAAAAAAATCCGAATCAGTATTTTTGATATTTGAAAAATGCGGTGTTGTATTGTAGATTTACGAGTATTTTACCTACATTTATTTCCTTTTCCATGTGAGGTCTTGAGTCGGGATAAAATGATCATGTAAAAACGTGCGAAACTTACGCAATATTACATTACCCCCCCCTCCCCCCTCTACCTAACCTTACCCAACTCTGCCGGTATTGAGGTCGCCAGAGAGTTCTGGGGGAGGGGGCGGTGGAAGGTATATTAGGGTGGCTAGGCGAGTGGGTGGGAGAGTGGGTTTGGGAGGCGCAAAGTGCAGTAGGGTGGCACACATCATCATGCACTCTTCAGGGATTCTTAACTATTCAATTTATCGTAAATCATCATATGACGATAGAGGCTGTAGGAAGTGGGGAGGGAAAAAGATGCGGAAACAGGAAGATTTGGAATTATTTGACTATTTAGAACTGATTGCTAGTGAACTATTCTTGAACGAAATGCAAAGTATACCCATGGTATTGTTTTAGCAGTATTGGTATACATAGCATTTAATTTAAATTATATGCTTTTTTACTGGGTTCAGAATCGAAGTGCTTGCGCTCTGAAGTCTGCTAGTAATGGTAAAATTAATTAATTTATTTTTGCATTACTCTTTTATGAGCCCATAGGTACGGCTTTTACATTTGGTACATACGATTACAATTTATTTATAAGGGTTAGTAATAAAAAATGGTTTTATACATATTTTTGGGCAATTTAATTCCTTGTGTACTTTTAAAAAGATTGTTAAATTATTTATTTGTGTTAGCTGAGGATCGCCAACATCTTTTTTCATCTTTGTTCTTTATAAATTGATAGTATAATACGAGGCATGTTCAGAAAGTAAATGCACTTATTTTTTTTTTATATATTAGAAAAAAATGACAGGATATTGTTGATACACTTATTGACTATTTTTCCAAATAAACGTCAACTTGTTTAATGCATGTGGTGAGCCGTGGCACAAGTTTATTTATGCCCACCTCGAAGGATTCTCCCGCAGGCTTCTTCCCCCACTTCAGAACCACTTTCTGTACCTGCTCGTCGGTTGAAAATTGTTTTTCATCCATACATGCCTTCAGGAAGGATGAAAAGATGATAATCTAAAGACGCTAAATCAGGGGATTACGGGGGGTGATTCAAAAAAAGAGAGTCCAAGAGCGCATTGGTGGTTAAGACTGTGTGAGGACCAAAGATATTGAAATATAAGGTGAGGACGGACGTTTTCGTGAAACAAGCGCACTTCTCTGGTCAGCATTCCCCACCATTGTTTTGAATGCTCCTTTTGAGTTTTTTTTAGGGTATCACAATATTGTTGTGCATTGATGGTCTCAACCTGATCCCGAAATTCGACCAAAATGATGCCTTTACGGTCCCAAAACACTGAGGTCGTGATTTTTTTGCCATAAATTGTGGTTTTCAATTTTTCGACAGACGGGGAATTGGTGTGACGCCACTTTGATGACTGTTTTTTTTCCCAGGCGTGTAATGAGTCACGCACTACCGTCAGTTACAATAGAGCTCAGAAATCCTCTCCTTTTTTCTTGTGGGTGTTATTCCTTCCGAGAGTAAAAGGCGGATCACAGCACTTGGCAGGATTTTTGCCGACATCTTTCATGCAACTGGACACTACAACGTGAGTTTTTTTTTATTTTTATTTTTTATTAATAATTTTTTTTGGTTACATACATAAAAATATTACAAAAAAACATTTCTTTTGATAAGAAATAAAAAATAAAAAAAATATGTAGCTTAACGATAAACAATAATACAATTTAACAACAAAAAAAAGATATTACAATATTATACATATATGTATGGTAACAAAAAAAATCCCACATAGGCATCGCCAGTTCGTGGGTATACTTAAGTTTTTTTTATGCAGTTAAGATACAACATAGCAAATTAAACTTTAAATTAGTAAATTGAAACATAATTATGTTTTAACATATTTATAGAACAAATAATTCCGTATTTAAAAAACAAAAGTTAAGAAAAAATATATATATATATGAAAAACAAAAAAGGTTAAATAAAAATTAGGGATTTGTAAAGTTATAACAGGTAAGATGTTATAGCAGGTAGGTTTTTGTGTCATTTGTAGTTATCCAAGTCTTTATTAATTTTTGTATATGCTGTAAGAGGATATGTTTTTAGATTTAATTTCTATAGTCTGATACAGTGCATTATAGATTTTTGGTGCAATGAAAAAAGCATGTCTTTGCGCAAGCCTAGTTTTGCAAAGGGGAACCTCAAATGCATTATTTACTCTACTGCTGGAGCGTTTTTCGTTTTTTGTAAAATATACATTTCGTGAAAATATATATTTCAGACATTGCATACAGTAGATTTTTCTTATATCTAAGAGTTCAGCTTCTTGGAATAATTGCAAGGAGGGGTAGGTAACATCTTTATGCAACATTATTTTTATTATTAATTTTTGAGTAATTTCTAGTTGCTTAATATGGGTATCATAAATACCCCCCCATCCAATTATTCCATAAGATATTGATGATTGCACAAATGCATGATATACCAGTTTCGTTCTTTTAATATCAACTATGTTATTTAATCGTTTAAAAATGTAAGTCAAATACCTAAGTTTATTTACAAGGTTTTCTACGTGATTTGTCCATTTTAGTTGGCTGTCTATAAT
Organism: Limnephilus marmoratus; assembly: GCA_917880885.1. Lineage (NCBI taxonomy): Eukaryota > Metazoa > Arthropoda > Insecta > Trichoptera > Limnephilidae > Limnephilus > Limnephilus marmoratus. The sequence continues at coordinate 33,900,649 of OU862932.1, forward strand.
AATTCCTAGGTATTTAACTGTGTTCCCCGAATTCATTTCTATACAGTTAGCACACAAAACAGGGTTGTAAGAATTGTTGTGAAACCTTATATTTAGGTGAGTTAAGGGTGCCGCCCTTTTGGTATTATAGAATGGAATATACATAGTTTTTTCACAGTTCAGAGTTAGGAGGTTTTGGTTTAGCCATTCTTTGACAATGGATGTGCACTTATTTGCGTTTTCAGAGACTTCTTTCCTTACTTACTACAATGTTCCTACGATGCTCGTTCTGGTCAGGAGACCCCCCTCTACTACTCAATGTTGCCAACCCTCAAAAAACTAAAAACCACCGCCCATTATGGTCAGTGTACACATATTTTCTTAACATGCTAAGTACCTATATTGTATATATTTTTTTCATCTTTGTCCTTTTAAATTAATAGCGTCATATATTATATTCATATATTGTTTCTTTTCATCTAAGCCCTTTTAAAATGAATAGCTTATATATCTTAAATAAAATTTCGACACATGGTCACCCTACATATTTACATCAATGTATAAGCTTCCATCAGCTTAAATAGTAGGTTATTATTGTAAGAAACATTAATGTAACAATATTGTTCTTTCAATACCTATATTATTTTTACTACTTTATAAAATTATTAACCTCAACACAGGCTTAACCTATTGAGGTTAAAAATTTAATTATAAACAATAATATCTACCATGTAAAGAAATAATAATAAATAAATGATTTAGGTTTACAATCTAATTTGATAAAATTAAAAAAATAATAATATAACATGAAATGAACGATTAATTCAAGTATATTTTAAACATTAAAATTTGTTATGTCAAAAATGTCAATATTATTTGTATACCAAACAATATTGACATTTAAAAAAACAAATTTTAACAATCTCAAAATATAACTAACAAACCAGTAAGATATCGAAAAAAAATAACATAAAAACTCCGACGGTGAATACAAGCTTTGGACAAAGGCACTATAAATATCATGCTATAAAAGTATTCAACAGTCTTACCCTTGAAAATAAAATAGAAGAAAACAAAAATAAATTCATTCTCAAAATTAAAAAATTGAAGAACAAAAAAGACAATATTACCAAAATCTCATTACATAATAAGAATAAAACACACACACGTAACACAAAAAACCAATATAAAACACATCATAAAATAATTCATTTTACCTATAATTTTACCGTAATTATTAATTTTTATTTTTAGTTTAATTTTAGCTTACTTTTTTTTATGCAGCATTATTTTTATATTATTTTTAATGTATTATGTATAAATTTTTGTTTTATAAAATGGAGGCCTCAGCACAGGTGAGCTACCCAGCCAGGCCGACATTGCTGAATTGTATTTGGAATGTTAGATATTATATCAAACTAGCTGGTACAAGCACGCGTTTCTATGCCATTTATTAAAAAAAAAATTGTGTTTTTGTATCTCCCTGCGTGTCCTTTCCCATTCGTCCCGTTCCCCTTCCGCCTCCCTTCGTCTCCCGCGTCCCCTTCCCCTCTCGCGTTCCCACTCCGCACTTCCCCCCTTCCCCCGCCAAGCGAACCCCCCCTCTCCTCCCCGGTCCCAGGTTCCCCTCCCTGGTTCCCCTCCCTGTTTCCCCTCCCCCCTCCCTCGAACCCCCTACCCGAGTTCCTCTCCCCCCTCCAGCATTCCATACATTCGGTCGCGGTACATTGAGTTTTCAAACAGCTAGCGTGCCACCTATTGCAATTTTTTAATGCACATTTCATAATTCCAGAGCTCACCAGTAGGTAGTTTCATACAAACCTTGTCCTGACAATAACGAACACACAAAATAAGAATTTGGTGCAGTCGTTCGGAAGTTATGCGCGTACATACATTTCGACGATTCATTTTTATTTATATAGATAGATAGATAGATAAAATAAATAAATACCTTTTCGTTTGCTTAACTATATAGGTTAGGATTAGGCGAGTTTGCATTTGTTTGTGAAAGTGTCAATGAAATAAGACCTTATACCTGGTGGGTCGAGTATAAAATAAAATAAATTAAGATCTGCAAAAGAGAGTCCGCCCAAAACAAGGCAGTGGCGGAACACTTCTCTAGGGGTGAAGATTTTTTTCTAATCACTGATCTGATATCTTCGGGTACGTCGATCTATGTTTTGGAACCCCTGAACTATAAGGCAGTACAAGGTGCAGTAGGGTGTCCCACAACACCATATACTATAAGGTGGCTAGAGGTGCGGCAGGGTGGCGCACCATATCATGTACCGTAGGGTGGCGCAAGGTACACACGACGCACCCTGTAGCCCGCTGTACACCCTGTAGTGCACCCTGTGCCCTGCTGGAGGTAGGGGGCGCCAGTGGCGACGCATTCGTTAAAGCTAATGGGGTGGAGACACTACTCATTAACGGGAGACTTTCATTTAAATTGTGTTTAGAACATGCTCGTATCGGAAGATACTTTCAGTATCGCTCTGGTGAAATACCGTCGTTCAGAATCGTAATTTTGCTTAAAATGGCTTTAGCTTTAGTTTGGTGACCTGATTCAGGAACATCTTAACCTCCTTCTTTCCCGCCTCCTTCCCCTTATCACTTCTTTCAGCATCACAACATTGGGGTTGCCTTAATCCCATTTGCTCCAGACGGTTGGATGCAGTTGGGACTCTTGTGAGGTATTTATATAAAAAATGGAGGTTAGAGAGCGACATCCCATAACAATCATTGAATGGGTTAACCGATTTTTTAAAATTATTAAATGAGTTGTATTAATTTATTATTAATTTTTTAAACTTTATGAGTAAAATCTCAAATTATAATATTTAATTAAATGAAGACAATATTAGCGAAACTCAATCGAAATCTGGAGACAGAAAAATCAGAAAAGATATATAAAGATAGCAGCCAATAATATGTGCGTTAGGTAAATGAAGATAATGTTGGTAGTTCTTAGTCGAAGTATGATACAGTTAAAAGTGACCAAATTAATATGGGTTCCGTAGCTTAATCGGTAGAGCTGTTTCCATGTAAGAAAAGGGTTCTGGGTTCGAGTCCCAGCGGAGCCAATATCTTTTCTGATTTTTCTGTCTCCAGATTTCGATTGAGTTTCGCTAATATTGTCTTCATTTAATTAAATATTATGAGTTGTATTAATATTACATAGGTTACATTAATAATTTAGTGGATTTTATTAATTATTAAACGGGTTAATTTTTTTATTTTTATATGAATACTTCACTAGAGTCCCAGCTGCTCCCGTCTGGAGCCAGTGAGTCTATTGCATCCCCAATTGGGGTATGTTGTGAGGCTGAAGGTAGTGGGGAAAGAAAGGAGATGGGGAAGAAGAAGGTAGGGAAGTACTTGGCTATTCAGATCTGGTCACCAAACACGGCTAAAGCCATTTCAAACTACGTCTCTATTCGGAATGGTGGTCTTACACCAGGGCGATACTAAGAGTATCTTCCACTCTGGAATTAAAATGTATTTAAAGCTTAAATGTATTTTTCAAATATTAATTTATTATTAAATGGGCTATACTTCACTAATAAGGTTAAATTAATTATTGTATAATGAGCTGTATTAATCAATAAATGACTTAGGTATATTAATGATTAAACTAGCTGTTACTTCGTTCGCGCGGTATTATAGAGAAATGACTGTACAAAGAATTTTCCCATGGGTATGAAATATTTTGCCATCGTGAAAAATAACCTATGTCACTTCCCAGTCCTCCAACTATCTCTTTACAAAAAATCACGTCGATCGTTTGCTCCATTGCAACGTGAAAGAAGGACAAACAAAAAAACAAACACACTTTCGCATTTATAATATTAGTTAAGATGGGTAATAAATCATCGATGGGTTATTTTATGTAATCATTTGTCATATTTATTTTTTTTTGTATTTATTTTATAGTTATATATTTATGGGATATATTTATGTATACGTCAATAAGTGGATTACACTAGTTATTAAACGTGTCAGATTAATCATTAACTCGGTTAAATTATTTATTCCTTAAACGTGTTGCATTAATTATAAAGTATTAATTAATTGGGTTAAAAAAAGATTTAATAATGGTTTAAGTATGTTCATCATTAACAGTGCTGTATTAATCATTAAATCGGTTATATTATTCATTAAATGTGTTGCACTAATCATAGGGTAGGTTATATTTTAAGGCTGTCACACCAGCAAATCATAATTTCGATTCCGACTGCACCGCTCACACATCAGCCGTTGCAAGCGGACGTTTTTGGAACTAGATTTCGTTCCGCTAGAAGCCGGGTTTCACGTACCTATAGTTCACGCGAAGCGGGACCTACAGTATGGTTCAGATAAAGATGTTGAATTCTCGCTTCCAGAATTTTAATAAGTAGTAGTTATTTGTAATTTGTGTATTGAAGTGCGTAGACATAAATAGATACATAAACACAGTAGGTATAAAGTAGATACCTACACAAAAAAACAATTTGTTATATTTTTTTAATATTTTGGTTTTTGTTTTTTCATTTTATTTTACGGCCATTAGAGTGGAAGAATTGAAACGTTACTTGAAATGGCTTTAGCCGTGTTTAGTGACCAGATCTGAAAAGTCAGGTACTTCCCCACCTCCATCTTCCCTAACTCCTTCCCCTCCCCCACTACCTTCAGCCTCACAACATACCCCAATTGGGGGTGATAGTCCCACTGGCTCCAGACGGGAGCAGTTGGGACTCTTGTGCGGTATTCATGAAAAAAAGAGTACCTAATATTCAGTTGGATTGTAAAAAATATCTCATTTTGAAATATTTATTCGTGTGCATAATTTTTAATTTTATATTTATGTGAATACCGCACAAGAGACCCAAATGCTCCCGTCTGGAGCCAGTGAGACTATGACATGACTATGGGGTATAGTATGAGGCAGAAGGTGGTGGGGAAGGGCAGGAGATGGGGAAGAGGAAGCGAAGAATTACTTGGCTATTCAGATCTGGTCACCAAACACGGCCAAAGTAATTTTTAGCAACGTTTCAATTCTGAATGGTGGTCTTACACCAGGGCGATACTAAAGTATCTTCCACTCTGGAACGTGACGCAAATATATTATTTTTATATGAAATAACCCAAATTAGTCAAACAAAATTTATTTGCCCACGCCGGGATTCGATCCCACGACCTTCGGATTGCGAGTCAAGAGCCTTACCTCTTGACCACGCCGGCCGTCAATAAATAGTATCAGTAATTTGGAAGGCGGGTATGGGTACCGCCGTCCCGGGAACCATGTATTGGATTATCAACACCGTACGGGTAGCCCGGGTTCATGGGGCGAGGTTTGTCAGGATCTCGGCGGCGGTGGAATCTGCCCCACCAACTACGTAGAAGGCCGGATCGGGAGAGACCTTTTTTTACAATCGCTCGACACATTGCCTATCTCTTCTTTGGGGATGCTGTGTGAAGGTTCGTTTCAGGGAAAGGGAGGAGAGGATCTTCTGAGAAGGAAAGGGTATTAGGTGTGATGACCGTGGCCGGTATCAACATTACTTTCTGGACTCCTTTGTATGGATCCAGATTCCTCTATATTGTGCTCTCAGTTCAGGGAGATTGAACAATAAATACTCGTAGGTAGACTTAGCGAGTTTATTCCGAAATATGGTACAGGTAGTGCTTCTTACGAAGCGATAATCCAAAGAGGACGGTAGACAGCAATCACACCCTTTTATACGTTCCTCATGCTGTCTCACTCATACACGCATGTCTCTTTCATACCGCAAGACATACGTTCACCACATCCCTCCACACTTAAATCCGAAGACAGTTACACAACATGAACTGATAATTATTTACAATACATAAAATATTCCAATATTTACAATGTAAGTAATTCATGTTGAGTCGAGAGCTGAGTGCTGCCTTCATTGACTCATCTGTGTGTTCGTGGTCGTAGTCGGTCCTTCCAATTTCCCGACGTTGACGCCACTGGATCACTGGGGCTGGAATGAGAAGGAGAAAAACCCATTAGACTGTCATCCAGGCCAAAGCTGGAGACATCGTATTCATCATACGACAGTCTCTTCGTCTCAGACGCGACATAAGGATTGCTGTGTTTCTTTTCCCATGACACACATAATTTAGACAACTGATCAAAATGCCTTTTCCAAAACATAATTTTACCATTTAAATTTACCTCAATTATATAAAGTTTTTTTCCTAATTGTTTATACACTTTCCCTGGTACCCATTTATCATTGTTTTGGTCTCTGAAATCTCTAACCATTACCTTTTGATTAATCGAAAAACCCACCGATTCTTTATTATTTCTTTTATAATAATATTTTTGATTTTCCTGACATTTAGACATTTTAATTTTTGTTTCTTTCTTAATTCTATTATCCTTATCTCTCCCCCCTCTCGGTACAAAACTGTTTAAGTTTGACCTTAGTTTCCTTCCAAACATTACAACTGCAGGTTCTAAGCCAGTTGTACAGTGTGGTGCATTTCTGTAATCAATTAAAAAATTTCCTAATTTTTCCTCATAACCTGACTGAAACTTATTTCTTATCATCATTTTTTTTTAAAAATTTTTACACGTTCGAACCGCGTTTTCTGCTAGACCATTTGATTGTGGATGATTTACCGGAGTAGTTAAATGTTTGATGTTATTCATCTCACAAAACTCTTTGAAGTCCGCTGACATGAAAGCGGCTCCATTATCTGAAACTATTGTCTGTACACTCCCGAAATAACTAAATAAACCCTTTAATATTTTAATAGTGTTATACGAATTTGGAGACTTTACTTCTACACAGTCTAACCATTTTGAGGTTGAGTCAATAATTACAAGAAAATATTTATTTGCAACTGGGCCCGCATAATCAATATGCACCCTACTCCATATTTCTTCCGTTATAGGCCACGGAGTCAATTCGCTCTTTGGTTGCGAAGGTTTAACCTCTGAACAAATTTCGCATCCTCTCGCTAAAAGTTCAATATTTCCATCTATCCCTGGCCACCAAAATATACCTCTGGCTAAACCTTTCATCTTTGCTATACCTAGATGAGATCTATGTAACAAGTTTAAAATTTTTTCTCTTAAACTTACTGGAATTATTAGCCTATGATTCCAAAAAAAACAATCATCAATTATGGATAACTCATTCCGTTTAATCCAGTAAATCCATTTTGAATCCTCCTTGTTTATTTTATTTGGCCACCCTGTTCTGAGATAATGTTTAATTTCCAATAAAATTTTATCTGTACTTGATTCCGATTTAATTTCCTCTACATCTATAGGTAAATCTCTGTTATTTTTAAATAAACTTAGAATTTGAGTATCAAAGTCATTCTCTACGTGAACTGGTTCCTCGACAGGAACCCGAGACAAATAGTCCGAACAGTTCAATGCTGATTTCACGTACTGTACTTTGTAATTGAACGACGACAGAATTACCCCATAACGTTGAAGTCTGTTACACGCTAATACTGGGATACCTTTCTTATCACCAAAAATTCTACATAACGGTTCATTATCTATTTCTAAAATGAATTCCCTTCCATAAATATACTCAAAATTTTTTTTTAACGCAAACACTATAGCTGTTGCTTCTAAATCCAAAATTGAATATTTCTTTTCTGCTTCAGTTAATTTTCGAGAAACAAAAGAAATCGGTCTCTGTAAATTATTATCATAACAATGTAAAAGCGTCGCTCCTAACCCTTTTGTTGAGGCATCTGTAACAATCTTCAATGTTACATCCGGATCATAATGAGCTAGCACTCTATCATCACATAAAATTGACTTAATTTTATTAAAAGCTTCCAAGCAATCTTGATTAAACTCAAAATGTGTATTTTTCCTCAATAAATTATGTAACGGATCTAGAAGTACAGACATGTTAGGTACAAATGACCTGTAAAAGTTCACTAACCCCAAAAAACTTCGTAATTCCGTAATGTCTGTAGGTTGCGATACCTTACTAATCGCGATAGTTTTGTCTTTCAATGGTTTAATTCCTTCCTTTGAAACTTCAAACCCTAGAAAAGTTACTGATGACGCCTTAAAAATACGCTTGTGAATATTTACACTAAATCCACAATCTTTTAATCTATTTAACACTGCTGTTAAATTCTCATTATGTTCTTCTTCCGAATCTCCTGTTACCACAATATCATCTAAAAATACCGCTGTTTTTTTCAAACCTTGCACGCATGAAGCTATCGTTTTACAAAAAATAGCTGGTGCGCTATTAATCCCAAACACTAATCTCGTGAATTTAAACAATCCTAAATGAGTAGATATAGTTGTGAAATCCTGACTTTCCTCATCTAGTTCTAATTGTAGGTACGCTTGCCTCAAGTCAATCTTGGAAAAAATTATTCCACCCGCCATTTGAGAAAATAACCATTCTATCCGTGGCATCGGATATTTATCTACCACTAGCTGTGGATTTATTGTTGCCTTATAATCACCGCAAATCCTTATTTCGCCGTTAGTTTTTACTATGGGAACGATTGGAGACGCAAACTTACTATAGTTTACCGGAACTAAAATACCTTCCGATTGTAACCGGCCCAATTCCGCTTCAACCTTTGCTTTTAAGGCAAACGGTATATTTCTCGGATTGCAGAATTTCGGTTCCGCATTCTCTTTTAATCTCAAATGCACTTTATATTTATTGAATTTACCCAGTTTCTCCGAAAAAACCTCCGGGAATTTCCGAATTAAATTATCAATTACACTAGTATTATTCTCAACCATATTGTGAGAAACATTTTCACTTCCCTCCTGGGATAAAGTAGATTGTAAGCCCGTAAATCCAATATTAAACTTTTTAATGAAATCACGCCCTAGAACCGTAATTGTTCCCTGTTTTACTACGCAAAATTCTAACATTTCCCTATAACCGTTAAATTCAACTGTTAATAAGATACAACCCAATAAATTTAACTTACAGTTAGCGTAACCCATTAAGGTTAAATCCTTTGGTTTTAACATCAAATGTTTGAAATGTTTAACATAATCTTCGTCCGTTAAAATCGAAATTGCCGCCCCTGTGTCCAATAAACCGTTTAGTTCCACATTATTCACTAAAACTTTGCACAATATTGGTTCACAATATACTGCGTTTATCCGCAACATGTTTTTATGTTCCTGCTTATTTACGAACACTGAAGAAATGTTATTATATTTTAAACCGCGACATATCTTCCCAATATGCCCTTTTACTCTGCATTTATAACAAAACACGTCTTTAAATTTACAGTTTACTGAATCGTGATAATTCCCGCAATGTTTACACTTTGTTCGGTCCGCTGACCTCGCTCTGTACGATGTAACATTCTTGTCCGAAGTTCTAAAAAAATGTTTACCTACCGAATTTTGTTTTTGTGACAAATTGTTCGATGTATTTTTAAATTTATTTACTAAATCAACACTTTCCGTTTTAATTTGCTTATTCATTACCTCGAATGAATCCATAGCAATAGCACATTCTATAACCTTTTTTAATGAAAAGTTTTCAGCCTCTACAAATAATTTCTCCTTAATACGCCCCACTCGAAGACCGGTGACAAAAACATCTTTTAAATTATATTCAAGTCTGTCCTCGAATTTGCAAAATCTAACGAGATTTCTTAACCGTGCTATATAATCATTAACCGATTCTGAACTTTTTTGTTTCGTAGCAAAAAAAATTTCGCGCTCTTTGAACACATTTCGTTTGATACCTACATGATTCTCTAGTAATAACAATAAATTTTCGACCGTAATATCTGTAATTTTTTTAGGAAAACACAAATCAATCAATAAATCTATTGTCTCTGTGTGTAAATGAGATATTAAAACCGCTCTCTTTTTTTCTACCGAATTTAACTTGTCATCATTGACGAGGATGAACTGTTCGTATTGCAACACGAACGTCTCCAGTTTGTACCTCAAATGACAAAACCTGGGCAGTTCTCCCCCTTCCATCTTCACACAGATACAATCAATAAAAGCAGAAAATTTTACAAACAGCACTCAACTCACGACTCTGTTGACTTGATGCTGCTGCTCCGATCTCGCCCTTCCGCGGACCGTCTCCTGGCTCCTGAACCCTGGTCGTCCTTCAAATGCCCGGCACGCCTTCCGTGAGGTCTGCACCTTGTCTCTGGTCTTCTCCTGAAGACCCGGACTTCTCCATCCACGCCTTACGTGTATGCTCCTGATTCTCGGCACTGAATAACCAAACCAGCGCCTTGCTGTTCCTCGGATGCCAATATCTGCTGCTCTTGCCTGTTGCCCCTGTAGCCTCAATCTCGGATTCCTCTTTCGACTGCCAAATGTGACAATTTGGCTGCCCGTGGTTCTTTTCAAACCGCGCCAAATGTGATATGATTTGACTGCTTCTCGTTCCTTTTCAGCTGCGCCAAATGTGATTTTGGCTGCTTCTCGTTCCTTTATCGGCTGCGCCAAATGTGATTGACCGTGGCCGGTATCAACATTACTTTCTGGACTCCTTTGTATGGATCCAGATTCCTCTATATTGTGCTCTCAGTTCAGGGAGATTGAACAATAAATACTCGTAGGTAGACTTAGCGAGTTTATTCCGAGATATGGTACAGGTAGTGCTTCTTACGAAGCGATAATCCAAAGAGGACGGTAGACAGCAATCACACCCTTTTATACGTTCCTCATGCTGTCTCACTCATACACGCATGTCTCTTTCATACCGCAAGACATACGTTCACCACATTAGGGGTGGGTAGAAATGTGGGGGTCAGCGTGTCCAGGAGAGCGGATGTATGAATCCATCCCTCCCACTGCGGTGCAAAGCGATGTTCCGAGAGAGTAAGGCTGGAGAAGTCAAAGGGACTCCCTCAACCACTTTCTCTAGATCCAACCTGCCATGCAGCTGGTGCGCAGACGCATCCGCCGCCAAGACCTGAAAAAACCTCACCCCATGAACCCAGGCACCCCTGCTAGTCACCAAACGTTGCGAACCACTAAGGATGACCTACGGCAGACGTGTTGGTTATCAAAAAAATGGTTCCCGGGGCGGTGGTACCCATACCCGATTCTCATGTTTGTTATTTTTGTAATACGAAAAATGGATATAAAAAAGCCTACCCCCCATCCCTCTCAACCCCCTCCCCCTCTCACCCCACAACCTCTAACCACCCTCCACCCCCCCGCCTCTTTTACCCCCCCCCCCCCTATATAAAAATCAATTGCTGTTTGTTAGTTTCACTAAAACTCGAGAACGGCTAGGCCGATTTAGCTGATTTTGGTTTTGAAATGTTTGTCGTAGTCCAGGAAAGGTTTAAACGTTGAGAAAATATGGAAAAGTTGCGAGGAAGATAGTAAAATCAACAATTTAATTCTCCCATATAAACTGTTCTACATACTTTCCTGTGAATTGCTAACCGTTCATCCGATTGCGATGAAACTTTGGTGAGTTGTTGTGAGCACGCCCGCAAAGTAGTCCAGTCAATAAATGCTCCAAAAGGAGGTGTAGAGTGCGTGAGCAGGGACCTAAGCGATTCCTCCAGAAACTTGTTTAGGGTGCTTAGGGTGTGAACATACTAAAAGTCCTGACGTCTTGGTTGTGAGCTAGGGGGAAGGGGGGGAGGGGGAGGTCCCAATTTTCGGGTTTCCGCTTATATCTCAAAACGGTGCGCCACACATGAAAATTTCCTAAGGATAAGTAAAAAAAGCTCATAAAATTATCTACAACTTTTATTCTTTACGTAATTTTCGAAATCACGTCCATTTTTGACTTACACGCTCCACAAATGTAGATATTTTTGAAAAAAATTATTTTACCTCACATTTTTCATCAAACATTCCTTCATATCGTCTAAAATATTCATCAAAGAAAGAAATTTATTTATAAGAAGTTGTAATAAATTTAATTCCCTTTTAGAATATATATACATATGCAAATAAGTCTCCAACCAGTAAATATTTACAGCAATTTTAAGGTTTTGCGTAAAATGTCGTCATTTTCAGAAAAAGCTGTTTTTATCTTATTACTGACACACCGACGTGCAACGACGATTATGCGACGCTCTTTTAGTAAGGCGTATGATCAGATATGACCATGGAAACCACATTGATGCTATCATTCAAAAGCCGAGAAGGCATAACAGGAGGCAGAGGTATTTTGCACAATGTACTAGAAGTGGTTAGTTGGTATGAGCGCAACTCATGAGATCTGCACTTCCCTTGAAGAGTATTGTGGAGTCTTCACGTCCAGTAACAACACAAGGACCTCAGACAAGCCCACCGAAGTAAAGATGCAGCAGACATTTTCAAACTCAGTCAGTGGTTTGATGCACATCCTCCCTTCCCACAAGCCAATGAAATAATGTCAATTCCCAATGTCTTCTGTCAGCTCGTCGATAAAAAATCACGATGAAAAGGTTGCAGTTGACCCAACATTTCTGTTTCACCGGATGTGTATAAGCAAACGATCAGATGAGGATTTGAAGAAATTCTTTGAGTATGAGTTGGCCCCATTTCCCTTGGCACTGTTCAATGAAGGTGGGATGTGGAAGACAACTAAATCTGTCCTGTACAGCTTATTCGAGCCTACCAAAAAACTGGTCTACTGTCTCAGGTGAACATAGTTGTGGACGGAAAATTTCTACTACACAGAGTAATTTGGCAAAAAGATGCCTTCCTTGTCACAATTTGTGATCGTTACATCAACTACGTCAACCACCACTATCCTGGATGACTCACACTGTGGTATTTGATTGGTACCCAAACCCAGCCAACGGTACAAAATCACAATAACAGATGCGATGATACAGACTGAGAAGGTCAGCTGACATCAATTTGACTTGGAACACTTCAATACCCGTTAAAAAGGAAGATTTGTTATCCAATCCTACCAACAAAAGTAACTTCATCTCTTTACTACAGACGAAGCTTCGGGAGAATGGGATACAGACTCTTCAGGACATGATGCTGACTTCCTTGTTGTGAAGATTGCTGTGGAACATTCCTCTCACAGTTTTGTGAGAAGCTTTCACTTTCTTTTGATTGCTTCCACTCCTCCCACCCAAGATATTCTGCTGCTGACAACGGACGAGGGAAAACCAAAACAATGCCACTGTCCATCCAAAAGATGCAGCACCGTGCATTTGAACACATCCTGTTCTTACATTCATTTACCGGCTGCGACACAACATCTGCAACTTTCAGGAGAAGCAAGGTGGGCTTCTCAAAATTGTACTTGGAGTCAGAATTCATCAAGCAAGCGGCAATGATCTTTATAACCCCTCCTCTACTCACGGCGAGGTTGAAGAGGCTGGAAATAAATGTTTCCTGAAATGGTATGCGGCGCCAAAAAGACAGACCTTCCTTAACCAGTACCGCTTTTAGTCGTTCACAGGGTTGGTGGCAAATATGAAGCCTGACATCAGCTCCCTCCCTCCAACAGAGAACGCAGTTAAACAGCATTCCCAGTGCACCGATTGAGCTGCCCCCTGAATAATGGGGGTGGAAACATGAAGGAGAGACCCTGATGCCAAATACAACAAAAGATCCACCAGCGCCGGAGGTCCTTCTAAATATGATATTTTGCCGCTGCACCAGGGATTGTGCAATTGGCAAATGTGGATGCCGAAAAGCAATGCTGACCTGTTCTGCAGCGTGTCTCCGAGTCTCCTGCCAAGGGAGATGCCTCAATAGCGTGCCTGTTGCCGAGGACGACGATGACGACGACATAGAGCCCATTCAGCAAGAACCATCCAATACTGAGGATGAAGATGCCATGGATGAACAACGCTTGCGAGGACCCCCACGTCCAAGGAGGATGAGAATGTAACATGATGTTATTGAGAACAGTGATAACAATGAGATCTATAATTTTATGTGCTTAATGTAACGAAATAGAATAAACATTATGATTATAAAATACAATTATGTATTTTTCAAGTAATATGATTTTTACCTATTTTATTTAATAACTGGTTTTAAAGTGTGGTCACACATATTATTAGGCGTACGAACAAGTGTTGTGTGTCAGTAATAAGATAAAAACAGCTCTTTCTGAAAATGACAACATTTTACGAAAAAACTTCAAATTGCTGTAAATGTTGAACGGTTGAAGATAAATTTACATATGTCTATATATTCTAAAAGAAAATTAAATTCTTTACAACTTCTTTCGAATAAATTTTTTTCTTTGATGAATATTTTAGACGATATGAAGGAATGTTTGATGAAAAATGTGAGGTAAAATGATTTTTTTTCGAAAATATCTACATTTGTGGAGCGAATAACTCGAAAATGGCTGGGATTTCGAAAATTACGTATAGAATAAAAGTTGTAGATAATTTTATCAGCTTTTACTTATTATTAAAAAATTTTCCTCTGCGGCGCACCGTTTTTGAGATATAAGCGGAAACCCGAAAATTGGGACCTCCCCCTCCCCCTCCCCCCCCTAGCTCACCACCTAGACGTCAGGATTTTTAGTATGTTCACATCCTAAGCACCCTAAACAAGTTTCTGAAGGAATCGCTTAGGTCCCTGCTCACGCACTCTACACCCCCTTCCTTGACTGGACTAAAGGTTTCTGTATATACTGGTGAGCTCTGGCATTATGAAATTTGTATATAAAAGTGCAATTGGTGCCACGCAAACTGTTTGAAAACTGAATGTACCGGGAGTGAATGTATGGAATGCGGGAGGAGGTGGCGGATGGGAGAGGGGTGAAGGATGAGGGAGGGAAGGGGAGGGGGACAAGGGAGGGGAACTCGGGAGAGGGGGCCCGCGGGATGGGTTGGGGAGGGGAACCCGGGAGGTGGGAGGGGAACTCGGGAGGGGGGAGAGGAAAACGGGTGGGGGTTTAAGGGATAGGGGAAGCGGGCGAGGGGAGTGAGGAGAGGGGAAGGGGACGTTGGAGAGGAAGGGGAGGCAGAAGGGGAACGGGACGAATGGGAAAGGACACGAGCTCTGGCATCATGAAATTTGTATAATAAAATTGCAATAAGTGGCACACGAGCTGTATGAGAACTGAATGTATCGGGAATGAATGTATGGAATGCAGGAGGGGGGAGGGGAACCCGGGAGGGTGGAGGGGAACTCGGGAGGGGAGAGGGAAATTCGAGAGGGGGATCCGCGGGAGGGAGGAAGTGATTATGGGAGGGGGGAGGGGAACTCGGGAGGGGGGATCGCGGGACGGAAAAGGGGGGGAGTAGAGTGAGGAGAAGGAAGGTGGAGGAGGAGTGGGAACGCGAAAGGGGAAGGGGACGCGGGAGAGGAAGGGGAGGTGGAAGGTGAACGGGACGAATGGGAAAGGACGCGCAGGGAGAAACAATTTCGTTATTAAATGGCAAAGGTTGGTACCCGGCATATATATAAATGCTAATAAATGAAATGAATCGCCGAAATGTATGTACGCGCATAACTTCCGAACGACTACACCAAATTGGATAATTCTTTTTTTGTTGTGTTTGTTATTGCCAGGACAAGGTTTGTATATAACTACTGGTGAGCTCTGGCATTATAAAATGTGTATACTAAAAATTCAATGGGTGGCACGTGAGCTGTTTGAAAACTAAATGTACCAGAACTAAATGTATGGAATGCGGGAGGGGGGATAGGAACTTGGGTATTGGTGCCGCGGGTGGAAAGGGACGGGAACCAGGGAGGGGGAGGGGAACCTGGGAGGGGGGAAGGGAATTCGTGAGGGGAGTTGGCGGGACGGGGGAAGAGGAGTGGAGTGGGGAGTCGGAAGGTGGAGGAGGCGGAGTGGGAACGTTTGAGGGGAAGGGGACGCGGGAGAGGAAGGGGAAGCGGAAGGTGAACGGGACGAATGGGAAAGGACACGCAGGGAGAAACAATTTTTTGTTGAACGGCATAGCAACGCACGCCGGGCACCAGCTAGTATATAAATGAAAATGAATCGCCGAAATGTATGTACGCGCATAACTTCCGAACCCATGCATGCCGGGTACCCGCTGTATATAATTTATTTATTTATTTATTTACGGACAAATAGTCCATTAACAATATAACAATAACACGAATAACAAGCGAGCCTAAAGGCCCGACCCGCCTAGCAATTGATCACTGTTCGCATCGATTACCGTTCGCATGTCATTTTTTGTAACCAGCACCACTTTTCGTAACAATCACCACTTTTCGTAACGATTCACCAGTTAACCCCATGTGTCGAGCATGCGTAAAGAAGTTTTACTTTTAAAAAATGGGGCATTTGGGACTCTTGTTTTTTGTATCGTATAATAAGGGACAAATAAAAACATTTATTTTTAAATATAAAACTTTTTGCATAAAAATATTCAATGAAAATGAAATTCGGTCAACCCTGTAGATTTTACGAACGTGAAACAAGGAATTCGTATGTATTTACATTTCGTTTCCAAAATATTATTTCAAACTGTTGTAATTCAGAGCGACGCGGACACGTCCTCGTCTGGCCACGTTTCGGACCGTAATGAACTGCGAAATTTTGTGTTTCGGCGCTATGATAAAATCGTCAAATGCGAAGCTGTTAAATAATTAAAATTAAATGCTTCCCAAAATTATTTTTCGGTCAAACTTATTTATGATTTGTCAATAATGTCTTAGCACAATAAGTATGTAAAAAAATATGAAATATATTAGTTTATAAGTGCGCAAATAAATACACAAATGGACCAATTTTCGTCAAGAAACACATGTACGTACATATTTTTTAATGATTTTATTGAAACTAAAATTAAAATTCTAATACATAACTTTGCTAGATAATGTATTGATTTATTTCACTGCATGATTACATTATTTGAAATGGGTGTGGTATAATACAAAAACTTTTTTGAAAATTTAACAAATCTGCCAACGACCTATGGAATAACCTTATTATACTAAAAATTAAAAAAAATTCTAAAAATTTATTACATAACTATGCTAGATAAAAGAACAATCTTTCGAAATCCATTTATAATTTTTTGTGGAAAAGAGTCAATACGTCTAAAAACTTTTTTGAAAATGACATATTTCTGGGTTTCTCTACCTATGTCCTCTTAAATGGGTTATATTAATGCTTAAATAATGGTTTATAATTATATTAATCACCAAACTATGTTGTATTAATCGTTAAACGGGTTATATTAATTTATAAAATTGGTTACATTATTCATTAAATATCGGCCTATGTACATTATCGATCTAGGTTTTTGCCTTTCAGGCGGGAGGTTTCGAGTTCGACTCTCGTTAATTCTGTGAAAAGTTAATATATATTTTATTGCATCAGATTCAGTATCTTTCCCCTTCATCACCCCTCTGCTTTGTAGGCTATATTGAATTACATTGTTCTACTTCAGAAGATTTTGTATAGGTACCAACTTCGTGATTGGTTTCATTTTCAAAATTTTTTTCAAATCTATATATATACATATTTTTTTTTTTTTTTTTAAAAGAAAGACAAACATTTCCGGGTTACGCATAACCCAACAATGTTTGAAAATCTCCTACTACCACCACAGAAAGCCGAAAATGTTGCTTGTGTTGTGATGGAGGACTTAGCCAGCCGAGGAATCGAACACGTGACGCTCGGGTGGGACCCAAGCGCTATGCCCACTCAACCACTGACCAGTCAAATATATATATATATATATATATATATATATAAATATATATTGAGATTTATATATATAAATCTCGTGTCATGGTGTTTGTGGTCACAATCCTCCAAAACGGCTCGACCGATTTTTCTGAAATTTTGTATGCATATGTGGTAGGTATGAGAATAGGTCATAAAGTATATTTCATACCGCTAGATGATTAGGGTGTCCCTATCCAGATATTTTTTCATATTTGTTTGACATATTTTTTTTTGTATTTTTTTTTATTTGGCATCAAAAAATACCCATAACCCCAAATTTTCACTCTCCTACCCCCACCATCCAATTTTTTAATCGTGGCTTAAGTATTTTGGCATGAACAAATTTAACCATCGCGTCGTTCATATTTCAAACAAAACGTCCGCCTCATCGAACTTTCATTTATATGGCAGAACAACGTTTGCCGGGGCAGCTAGTTATGCATAAATTGTTGGAATCCAAAATAAAATAAAGCAACAATATTAAAGGTGTTAAGAGACGCACTTGACTTACTAATTCGTGGCATTATTTGGAGAAAAAAATGTAAATAAAATTTTGGTCTAAAGTGACATTTAAATGACTTTTTGTCGGGAGAGACTGGTTGAGGGAGACCTTTTTATCTCTCCAGCCGAACTCTCTCAACTCATCGCATTATACCGCAGTCACTCCTGGACACATTGATCCTTAGATTCCTACAACACCTCATATTTTTTTCTTTCCAGAACTTTCTCTCCTTTCTTCCCTTAAAAATATATACTCCACACAGCATCCCTAAAGATGAAAAACGCCCCGAGGAAAACTGTTTTACTCAGGACGCCTCGTGTGGAGCTAGTGTACCTAGATTTAAAAAAAAATTATCATTAACATTATTCTCGCAAATAAATACCAACATTCTACAATTTAACGCAAAATAAATAAAGTAGTACATGTTCGTACTAGATATTTGCAAAAACTTTTGGTAAAAAAATGATTTTTCAGTTTGGATGTGTGTTTTGGCCTCAAATCCAAAATAATGTTTAAATAAAAATAAACTTCTACAATACGCTCCCACTCAACCCCTGTATCTTTTCTCTTTTTCTCTCAATTACTTATTATCTTTTATACTTTCTTTCATCTTTTTTTTTCTATTTTTCTCAACTCATTTCTCTTTCTTTTTATTTTTCTTTCATTCTATTTATCTATTCAAATTTAAATTACATTTTTTATCTCATTTTATCTTTCAAGATTAAGATATCAAAATTAGATTAAATTCCTGCCACCTCGGAACAGGCTCAGCCTATAGTGAGGTGGTACATACGAAAAAAATGTATATTAATAATATAATATTTTATTTATATAGCGCAGTTTTGTGACATTTCACTTCAAGTGCGCTTAACTATAATAAAATTTAAATAATTCTACAGTGCTCCTTATAATATTAAGAAAATAATAAAAGAATAAACAGTATTTACAAAATAATGACAGAAGAACAAAATTAACTAAAGAATATACAGTATTTACAAAACAAAACAATGACAGAAGAACAAAATTAACAAAGATAGTGCTGTTATAGCGCACACGGGACAATAATAATAATAGACAATAGCGGTGCTATTGTAACACAGGACAAAACAAGAACTTTAAAACTAAAATATAATATACCAACAGAAAGGCAGTTTGTGTTTAGAAATGAGAGATATTCTGCCATAAATTCGGATACGAAACATAAAATAAAAATACAATTATGAGGAAACCGAAACCAAACAATTACGGGAAGCTTGAGAACATGGCTTATTATAATTACGTATATTGAAAAGATGTAAGGATTCATGAAAGGTATGATTTTTTAAATAATTTTGTTTTTAAAGCCCGTTTAAATTCAGCCAAATTCTGGATATTACTAAGAGCTGAGGGAAGTTTATTCCAAATGAGAGGGCCCGTTACATGAAAAGAGCGATCATAGTAAACAGCTCGATTTGACCAAGAAAGTTCGATTAGACGATTATTAACATCTAGATCTGCTGACCTTAGAGTAAGCAAGTAAGTAAGGTCATATTGTGTATATTGTAATATTATCTTGGTTAATAAAAAAAAATAAAAAAAAACATGGAAAGGGCCGCGCAGCCGTTCCCTTTTAATCCACCCATCTAACGATAAAAGTCACAATAATCGCCTAGTTTGCTCACCGTATCGCGATGTAGTAAGGAGGTAAGCAAAGACCTGCTTCTTCTTCAAGTCATCCGTTATGTATGTGAGACTTCTTTCACCCCTTCGTCCCTTTCTGCTCCCCTCCCACTTGGTCCTTTCAGCCTCCCTCCGCTCAAAGGACCGCTTCATAACACTCTGATGACAGCATCTTCAGGGCGCATTCATTCAAGGAAGCGCACGCATAAATTGCGCAAGTCGTAAATGAAAAACATGCCTTTGTTTCGTCTTATTATACATGGTGTTTGTAAACTAGTAGTACGAACGGGTAATTGGGTAATCTAAATCACATTTGGATTGATTTCGTGTTAAGTACATTTTTAATTATTATTTGAGCTTTCGTTTCCGAGTCAAATCTGAAACAAGTCTGAAATTGAAAAAAAAAACGAGTGTGCTTTAGACCACACGACTGAAGTAAAACTTCACTAAATTATATCTCCCTTTCAACTTCCGTTCGCCTCGCCCGATCACACTTTTCATAACGCTCTCGTCACGCATTCACCAGCTTACTCTCCAAGTCAAGCGTACGTAAAGGCCCGACCGTTCGCCTCGCCCGATCATATTTTTCGTAACGCTCTCGCCACGCATTCACCAGCTTACTCTTCAAGTCAAGCGTGCGTAAAGAAGTTTTATTTCAAAAGTTTTACTTCAAAAATCAAATTAAAAAATATATATATTTTTGGGACTCTTGTTCTCTATGTGATGTAGATTCGCTGGTTTCCTGCTTATACCACTAGTTTCCGGCCACCGTGTTCCAGGTGAAAACTTGTACTTACGGATGAAAATCCATATAAAAAACCATTATGGTAAATCGATATAGCTCAAATGTAAAGTTTAAAAACTACCCAAAAAGAAAAGAAACAAACATTATTAAGATGTACGTAAGAATTGAGTAAAAAAGCTGTCATATAACAAAATATTATTAAAACGATTGCAATGGGCTAATCTAAAGGATATAAAGTATAACAAATAATAATTTTCAAAATCCGACCAATGTAATAAATGAAACCTTTCTCGAGGAAAAATAAATTTCAAATTAAAATTTTCATGCTAACGTTCACTTATTGTACTAGTGATCTGTGATTGAAAATTAAATTTACTAGAGAATTTTCAATGAGAATTTAATTTTACGGCAACATACGTTATTGTAACAGAAGCAGATGTTCTTCTGTACTGACTGCAAGCGGAGATCGATTGTGATCATATGCATTATCTAGATTCAACCTTATGGATAAATTTTGGCTTCGCCATTGGCGGAAAGCAGAACGAGCTCATCAGAAACAATACGAAACACCTAACTGCCTATGTTACTAAGTGGTAAAGCTTTCCTATGATAATTTTGTTACTAAGTGGTAAAGCTTTCCTATGATTATTATGCGTAACTTTGGTATTCAAAACCCGCACAGTGCAGACTCAATGGAATATTTCTTTATGTAAGCATATGTGTGAATGAACCTGGTAAAATACCGCAATTGAAAATAGAATTTGCTTTTGATATGGTTTTAAGTTATGTTTAGTGATTACCGTAATATGGGGCGACTTTTGATCATCGCGGATATATGCATATTTCTCGCTACCTCGCCTATTAATATATTTTTTATTTTACGTAATTTAGAATTTCTTTTGATACGGCTTTAAGCTATGTTTAATGATTACCGTAATATGAGGCGACTTTTGATGCATAATGCTCGCTACCTCGCTATTAATATATTTTTTCTGGCGACGAGGAGACAATGACGCTTCGAAAATAAGTGCTCAATTTGATGATTTATAGTTATATTCAAATACATTTGTCGTGAAGTTGTTTTTTTTTAGATATTTCAGCAGAGATAAATGTAAATACATTTTGTAATTTCCTCAACGATTATAATAGTTTCCCGTCGTTTATATTGTAAACGCTGGTTATCGAAATAATATATAACTACTTAAATATTCGAACACAAATTTTTTTAATAAACTGTTTTTGGGATATCGTTTCGTTGCAATGAGCTAAAAAAATGTTGGATACCTTAGTACGTTTCGGAATGAGGTGACTTGGATCAACATGCTTATTTTGACTCCCCAAAGACATGTAAACTTATATTATTATTACTAAATTTTAAAAGAAAGACAAACATTCTCGGGATACGAATAATCTGAAAAATTTGAAAATCTCCTACTACCACCACAGTAAGCGGAAAATGTTGCCTGTGTCATGATGGAGGATTTGGCATTTGGCTAGCCAAGAAATTAAATCCACTACACCAGGGACCATGACGCGATGCCAACTCAGCCACTGACCGGTCAATTTCGATAGTTTTAATTTAAAATAAATGAAATCAAATTTTCCGAAAAATTATTTTATAAAAAATTACTTTATTTCAAAGTTAAAAATTGATAAAGTCACCCCATTTTACAATTCTGGTATGAGTGACAACATTTATATTCCCTTTCGCTCTTCAATCAAAATCGGATGCCTAGTCCCACTGGATCCGGGCAATTTCAAATCGGGCAGATCACGTAAAAAAATAACAAGATAATAGGTCGAGTCTAAATATTCACCTCCCAAACGTACTCTTCTATAGCACTTATGTAATGTTAGCATGTTGAAGTTCTCTCCTTCTCTTATTCTCATAAACTACAAAGGTTCTACGACCATCGGCGGGTAGAAAGAGATGTTTGAAACAACACATCACCTGACAAAGTTTTTATGCAATATGTTAAAATAATTACACCGCTGTAGCTCAAGCAGGTACTACCTTTACTGTAAACAACATAATTTTTCAGATTAGGAAAATTATTTTGTTTCTGAATTCACCCTTTTGATGGAAATCGCTGTAGCCGGTGTGAAGGAATTCAATTCTCCGTCAAAATTGTCACAAAACACGCCAACATTTTTTTAATAGACAATTTGCATGAACACGAATACAATTACCGCCTTTCACTACTTCACACAGTACGCTCACTGTTTTAAGTCAATGTTTTTACAAAAAAAAATCTTTCCATCTATCTATCAATGTACATTACAGAAGAGGTAAAAACGAATATTTTCAACATTTTACAGTAGACGATAACAACCAATACTTACTGATTCGGAAAACTGATTAAATTTTGAAGTTTATAATTTTTTTCTCCACACAGGAGGCCCTAAGAAAAATAATCATTTGTCATTTTAGGGAATGTTGTGTGGAGGGTTTTTTTTAAGGAAGGGAAGGATAGGAAGTTCTGGAAAGGAAGAAGGTATGAGGGGTTAGTCCGACCGAAAAGGTCAAAAGGCCTCTCTCAACCATTCTCTCTCGATTCGGGCCGCCACGCAGCAGGTGGGCAGACGCATCCACTGCCAAGACCTGGACACACCTCACCCCACGAACCGGCTAAAGACCTGGACATACTTCACCTCATGAAACCCCATGAACATGCTAAGTCACCAAACGTAGCGAACCACTTGGGGTGACCTAAGGCAGAGATGTTGGTTATCCAATAAATGGTTCCCGGGGCGGCGGTACCCATAGCCGCCTCCCAAATTATAAAATATGAGAGTGATTATTCTTTATTCTCCCAAACACCAGAATGACTATTAATTTTTCAAAATTTTCATCAAAATATTGCAATTTCTATCTTCTGTATTTATAAATATGGGAGATTTAATTTCTTGAAATGACCTAACAAAAATAGTACGCCTATAAATTTATTTTTTAGTTCCATGTAGGTATTAAAATGCCAATCAGCAAATTATTCTTTACCACATTTACTCTGAGGACTATTCTTTGCGGAAAAGTAACATTTACACATTTTTGGCGTGTTTTACAAATATACCTACTGTTAATACATTGGGGGTGCCCGGGTACATAGGGTGAGGTTTGTTTGGATCTTGGTGACGATTGCGTTTGCCATCTTCTGCGTGGCGGGCCGGATCGAGAGAGATTAGTTTAGGGAGGCTTATTGATCAATCCAGCCGGTCTCTCTGGACCCATCGCCTTGCACCGCAGTTGAAGTGATGGATTCATACTTCCAACACTACAGGATATGCTGACCCCCAAATTCCTACCCACCCTTTATTACTTTTCCTTCCCAGAACTTCCTTTCCTTACCTTTCTTAAAATGACCCTCCACACAGCATACTCTACTCTACGATGACATAGGCTGTGAGGGAAATTATTTTCCTCAGGGCCTCCTGTATGGAGCTAAACTATAAGAAGATACAATGAGTTATAAGTTATGTGGGCTTAAATACCATTCAATCCTTTGTTAAATTATTGAGGTTTCAAATATTCCTTGAAGTTTTGTGGCAAAGAATATATATTGTTTTTCAGGGGTGTGGGTGTGGTTTTAGTCATATCCTCTGGGCAAACAATTGCGTAGTTACTTGCGTATTTACTTGCGTAGTTAGTTGCGTAGTTACTTGCGTATTTACCTGCGTGTAGTTACTTGCGTATTTACTTGCGTAGTTACTTGCGTAGTTACTCGAGTATTTACTTGCGTAGTTACTTGCGTAGTTCTTGCGTAGTTACTTGCGTATTTACTTGCGTAGTTACTTGCGTCGTTACTTGCGTAGTTACTTGCGTAGTTACTTGCGTAGTTACTTGCGTAGTTACTTGCGTAGTTACTTGCGTAGTTACTTGCGTAGTTACTTTCGTAGTTACTTGCATAGTTACTTGCGTAGTTACTTGCGTAGTTACTTGTGTAGTTACTTGCGTATTTAAATTAGACCATCTTTGATTAACAGGGTATCAGAGAAAACCGGAAATATGTCATTTTTAAATCAAATTTTTGACGTATTGACTCTTTTCCACAAAAAATTATAAATTGATTTCGAAAGATTATTCTTTTATATAGTAAACGCATGTTTTAAATTTTGAGAAAAAATCTTTTTTTTTAGCATAATAAGGTTATACCATGGGTCGTTGGCAGATTTGTTTTTTTTTTAAATTAATAAAATTCCTTTATAATTACGCACCAGATTTAAATGTCCGGGTTAAATTTTCCCAACAGGAAAAACTAAACCCTTTCACACACTTCCCCAAATGATCATCTAGTCAACCCACGCTATGCAATTGTACTATATAAGTATTATAAATACAAAACAATACAAGAACAACATGTCAACCTACTAGAGACCAAATGGGAATATAATTCACCGACTCCAGATATTTTCATATCAGAGGGTTCGGCTCTGTGGCATTTCTAATTGAACCTATAAATCCTACCGATCCCTCAATATAAATATTTAAAAAATCCTTTGTAATCCTACATGTATTTAAAATGACTGATTTTTGCATTTTTATATACAAATTCTTTGACAAATCTAATATGCTTAAATTTTGAATCAGATTCCTAGGTATTATGCCAGTGGCCGAAATAAAAAATGGCAATATTTTTATAGTCCGAGAATGCCAAATTCTTTTAATCTCATTTCCTAAATCTGTGTATTTTCTTATTTTTTCAGAAATAGTTTTTTGAATATTACAGGAATTTGGAATAGCTACATCCATGATATAAGTTATTTTTTTAATTTTGTCATGCAAAACTATATCAGGTCTATTATGACTAATTGTTCTGTCTGTTAGTATAGTTTTATCATAATATATTTTATAAAATTCATTTTCTAAAAATGAATTTGGTTCATATTCATAATATGGTACTATATTACGGCAGTCAATCAAGTTATGTTTAATTACCAAACTTTGGTGAATTATTTTTAAAACTTGATTGTGCCTAAATGTATACTCGGAAGGCGCTAATATAGAACATCCCGATATAATATGTTCTATAGTTTCGGGAAAAGCCAAACATTTTCTACATAAATCATCAATTTGAATTATATCTTTGATTATATGCTTTATAGCTTTTTAAATTTTTAAATTAAAAATTTTAATTTTAAATTTAAGTTAAATTTTCAAATGAAAAATCTTATTTTACAAGACATATTTCATATCATGTAATCACACATTACTGTAAATCAATACGTTATGTAGTAAACGCATATTTCAAAATTTTAATTTTAGTTCAAATAAAATCATAAAAAAAAAATATCCGAACACTTATTTATGACGAAAATTTCTCTATTTTGTCTATCTATTTACGGTCTTAGAAATTAATGTATTTCAGATTTTTTTTGCACATTTATTTCGCTTAGACATTATTGAAAAATTATAAATACTTATGCTGAAAAAATAATTACAAAAAGTATATAATTTTAATAGTTTTGTCATCGCGCCTTTCAGAATTTTTGGATGTAGGTATAAATTAAAGCAAGTTTGGAATGAAATAATATCGATATTGAGTTATAATTTTAAGAAGCTGGTACGGAGAATAATTAATCTTTCTCATTGGAACCGCCCTGCTGTACGATCGTTAGAACATCTTTCGACGAAATGTGGATTTTCGGCCGCTGCGCGCGGCCCCTAATTATCAAATGTATGTATATAGTTTGATTGAAGTTGAGAAATTCTAGATATTTTGGTAAATATTGGAGTACATAACTTGGTTCGTTGCGTTAAATTATTGTAAATATTTTATACTGAATAGTGTGTTTATATCATTTATATTTCAACAAATCATTGGCAATTACCAGATTAATTTTTGAAAAATCGCTGGTCCTGCTTTTGGGACTTATTAAAGCTAACCGTTAAACCATTAAAGTGATTTTTTGCGGAATAAAAACCATGTCTTCAATTATAAATACGTTTGTTTTTGCTTTATTGTACCTATTTCTGTACTTTCTGGAAGTTTGAATATCTCATTTGTAAAGTTGTGTAGCTGAAGTTTACGTTGCTCTCAAAATGAATACGGTTGCGGAAAAAACTACGATTTTTATAATTTTTGCAATTTCCTGAACAACATGATTTTATGAAAAATGAAAGCGATGAGAGTTTTCAAATTATTTTCCCGTCATATCAGCACACCCATAATATAATATTAAAATAACATTTCTTTCAAATCTGTAGTGATTTTTAATTAGCAATCTTTTTATGTGAGTATCGCATAAGAGTTAAGAGTCTCAACTGATCCCGTCTGGAGCCAGTGAGACTATGGCATCTCCAATTGGGGTATGCTGTGAGGCTGAAGCTAGTTGGGAGAGGGAGGAGAGTTGGGAAGAGTAAAGCCGGAAAGCACCTGGCTATTCAGATCTGATCATCAAACACAGCTAAAGCCATTTCAAGCAACGTTCCATTTCAGAATGATGAACTTATCTATCTATCCAATCTGAAAATGAATTAATTGTGAAATAACAATAATTGATCATATAAAATGTATGTATGCACGCCGGGTTGGAACCCGCGACATTCGGATTGCTAGTCGAGAGCCTAATCCCTCGACCATGAATACCGTTAACTAAGGCCGGGGACTTAGCTATTATTTTCAAAATGTTATATCCCAAAGATACGTTAGCCTCCTAAAAACTGGGCGTACTGTACAGGGCCCGTAGGTACTCCTGTACAAATCACAACTGCGTCCCACGGTTGAATTTGGCAGCCATCTCTGGTTTGGAGCTCCAAAATACCTGAAAAATACCCTCGACTCTGTGAAAAAACGGGCGGTCCGTTTGATAGATTCTCCAATCATAACAGACGGATTGCAATCTTTAGAGCACAGGCGTCGGGTGGGAATGCTATCCTTGTTCTACCGGTATTACAATAAGTAGTGTTCTGTATTTTTGTAGCAACACTAACAGATTCTCCAAACAAACTTTGTGTGAAGATTACTTTTGGGAATAAATAGATTCTTGATATTTTATCTGGTTTTATTGATACTTCGCGAATACAATATGGACCTCGTTAGTCGACCTAACTTGGAGCTGGCTAAATTGGTTCTAATGAGAGCGTTACACACAACACCCTCTCTGAGCTCCCCGTCCCTCTGTTGAATAACTTAGGTATTAAGCTACCTGCCATCTAGCGGAATCTACGGACAGTTCTTATCACCGCCATCTATGTCTAAAAGCCGGAAGCTTTTTAGATACATAACACAATGGAAGATGCTCCGAGGAACTAGCATTATTGATCCCTTCGGCACCGGTGCAGAGTAGGGAAACATGCCATGACATTTGTCACATGAGAACGGGTCGCTTCTTCGACTTTTCTTGTGTTCAGCAGCTCGGCTGTGGAACGATTTGCCGGCCTCTGTGTTTCCTAGTTAGTATGAAATTTTAGTCTGTTATTTCCTTGTTAGTAATTAAGTATCTTCAAGACCAATGTTCATTCCTCCCTCTCTTCAAAAAGACCCTCTACACAGCATCTATTTTCCTCAGGGCCTTCTGTGTGGAGTTAATGTAAAAAAAATCTGAGGACTCCATAGTTTTCAGCATTAATAGAGTGTGAATAAATTTATTATATACTAAAATAACTGTCAGTGACGAAAATTGGTACCATTTTTTTTTTGTTTTTACAGTGAATACCACACAAGAATCTCAACTGCTCCCGTCTGGAGCCAGTGAGACTATGGCATCCCTAATTGGGATATGTTGTGAGGCTGAAGGTAGTGGGGAGGGGAAGGAGGTGGGGAAGAGGAAGGTAGGGAAGTACCTGGCTATTCAGATCTGGTCACTAAACACGGCTAAAGCCATTTTCAAGCAACGTTTCAATTCTGAATGGTGGTCTTACACCAGGGCGATACTAATAGTATCTTCCACTCTGGAACATGCCGCAAATATACTATATAATATTTTAAATGAATTAATTGTGAAATAACACAAATTAATCAAATACAATTTATTTGCGCATGCCGGGTTCGAACCCGCGACCTCCGGAATGTGAGTCAAGAGTCTTAGCCACTGGACTACGGAGGTCGTCATTAATACAATTTCAAAAAAATATGTTCGTCGGACTTTCTGCTCAGGTACAGAGTTTGAAACTCTCCCGTTTAACAAGGAGCGCACTGTTTTATGCAGAACAAGTGAATTAAAACTCAAATACTACCGGGAAACAGTGGCTATTCATTATTTTATTAATAATCCTAGAAAACTCGTATATTTACGCATTGGCATTGAATTCAAGTGGCCATTATTTATTAAAAAAACTCGCCGGCATTGTTCCACGACAGTTTACGGAAAAAAAGTAGAATGGCGAAGAAAGAATTTCCAAATTTAATCTGAACCGGGAAATTATTTTCGTTAGGGCTGACAACTTTAAAATTGTAATCATTTAAAAATTATTACCTATTTGGATATTAATCAATCATGTAATAATTAATTTCTTTTAAAGAAAAAAACATATGTAACACGTAACTTTTCTGATTTGACGAAATGTCACATTCAAATGGTTTCTAGAAAAGATTCCAGACTGATAGATTCTGTCAGTATCGCCCTGGTGAAAGACCACCATTCAGAATCGAAATGATGCTTGAAAAACTCTCGCCGTGTTTCGGTGACCAGTTCTCAATAGCCAGGTACTCCCCAGCTGTCCACTTACCCATCTCATTTCCCCGGCATCGTGATATACCACAATTGGGGATGAAATAGTCCCACTGGCTCCAGATGCCGGCCTCCGTGGTCGAGGGGTAAGGCTCTCGACTAGCAAATCATAGGTCTCGGGTTCAAATACCGGCGTGAGCAAATAAATGTAATTAATTTGTGTTATTTCATAATTAAGTCATTAAATATAATATACTAGCTGAACCCGACCACGCTTCGCTGTGGCTTTGTCTGATTTTAATTATTAGAGGAGTTAACAAAAATTGTCTAGCAACTGTGCATTTTCCAAGAAGACACATTGCTTAATTGAATATCTGATGTGACTATGCTGTAGTGTAGAATATAAGGGAAGAAAAAAAAACATTCGTAAATTTAAAAAAAATATTTATTTATTCAGACCTTAAAGGATTTTACAATATCACGTTATTTCATGCGTTGCTATGCCATTTAATAAAGAAATTGTTTCTCCCTGAGTGTCCTTTCCCA
Source organism: Limnephilus marmoratus (assembly GCA_917880885.1). Classification (NCBI taxonomy): domain Eukaryota; kingdom Metazoa; phylum Arthropoda; class Insecta; order Trichoptera; family Limnephilidae; genus Limnephilus; species Limnephilus marmoratus. Next base: position 33,930,284 of record OU862932.1, read on the forward strand.
TTCGTCCCGTTCCCCTTCCGCCTCCCCTTCTTCTCCTGCATCCTCTTCCCCTCTCGCTTTCCCACTCCGTCTCCTCCACCTTCCCTCTCCCCACTCCACTCCCCCCCTTCCTCCGTCCCGCAAACCCTTCTCCCGAGTTCTCCTCCCCCCTCCCAGGTTCCCCTCCCCCTTCTCGCCTTCGCCTTCCGTTGTTGAGATGAATGTGCTGCTCGTCTTCTTTGCGCTTCTACTTGTAAACTTTTAAGTCCTTCTTCCCGACGATTCGCCAGTTCTTCTGCTCGCCTCCGAATAATTCTAACTCGAACATGTTCATTATCGTCTAAATGTTCTTGATCAGTACGGTTTGATCTTCTCTGACGATCTGCGTTTGCGTGTCGAGTACGACAGCCTATCTTTGAACGTGAGCGAGGCATCCCACGAATGGTGATCAACTTTGAAAAAACTTACACATCACTCAACTGGTCACAGTTACACTTTTTTGACCGTTTGAAAATTTGTCATATATAATTCGATTTGTTAATCTGATTTTTTGTAGGTTTTGCAAAGTTACGAACTGACATTCAGTACAATTATGAATAAATTTAAAACGCACAAAGAAAACAAATGAGTGAAAATATAATTTCTTAGATATAATTCTACTTTTACTAACTAACTAACTAACTAACCATCACGCCGTTTCCCTCAGGGGTAGGCAGAGAGGACTGACCGCCAAACAACTCGGTCTTGGCACACACTCTTTGCCTCACTCACATTCATACATCGTCTCATACATACTCTTCTATTATTCTGACTTTTGACATGGCCCGTCTCAAATATCTGATTCACTTGATCGTGCCATGTCTTCCTCGGGCGTCCCCGACTTCTTCTACCATTCACATTTGCATCATATATTCTTTTTACACTACTTTCTTCGCTCATTCGTTCTACGTGCCCAAACCATCTGAGGGTCCCTTTCTTAATTTTGCTCATTATTCTACTTTTAAATCCGATTAATTCTTTTAATTCCTGATTGTCGGTATCATAAATTTTTGTATCTTTTAATAAAATTAATAAAATGACAACACTGTCTAGAACTTGTTCCTTTGAACTCATTCCGTTGTTTACTATGAAAAATTATGAGCCAATTTAAAACGCATAAAATTATCCTTTTCCTTTGTAACTTCCAAATAAAAAGTATGTATAAACGCTCTTCTGCTAAAATGCAATGTTCTGTAAAAATTTTGAGATTAGCGAACGCAAGCATACTCAAACTTAATCCGACCAAGACGGAATTTATTTGGATAGCTTCTCCTGGTAGGCAAGCCCTCATCGACTCTAATCCAATCCATATTCAGGGCACAGATATAATCCCTTCTACAGAAATAAAGTTTCTAGGTTTCACTATAGACAATAGTCTTTCTCTTGAATCACAAATTTCAAAATCTGTAAGTTCAGGCTTTTTCCATCTAAGGCAGATAAAATCAATCAGGCGTTGCCTTCCCTCTGATGGAGCAAAGTCACTCATAAATTCGTTCGTTGTCTCACGTATGGACTATTGTAATAGTGCATATGCTGGCTTGCCTAAAAAACAATTCAATAGAATCCAGTCCGTTTTTAATGCTGCGGCGAGAATGATTTTTGGTGAATCTAAGTATTTCCGTATAACTCCGCTTCTAAGGGATCTTCATTGGCTTCGATGCCCTGAAAGAATAGAGTTCAAGATCTGCTTAATGACCTTCAAAGCATTGCAAGGAATGGCGCCAGCCTATATATCGGAACTATGTGTCCGACAAAACTTAAGCGATAGGCAGCTTACTCTAAGGTCAGCAGATCGAGATGTTACTAATCGTTTAATCGAACTTTCTAGGTCAAATCGAGCCGTTTACTATGATCGATCTTTTCGTGTAACTGGCCCGCTCATTTGGAACAAACTTCCCTCAGCTCTTACTAATATCCAGAACTTGGCTGAATTCAAAAGAGCTTTAAAAACAAACTTATTTAAAAAATCATACCTTTTATGAATTTTAACTCCTTTTCAATCTACTATAATAAGCCATGTTCCTCAAGTTTCTGGTAATTGTTTGGTTTCGATTACCTCCTTGCTATAGTTTTATGTGCACTGTGAATTTGTATTATTTCTAAATGTTAACTGCCTCCTGTTCTATATAATTTAGTTTAAATGATTCTTGTTGAATGGCACCGTGATGGTTTATCATTATATATTGTCCTGTGCCAAAACAGCACTCACTATTGTTGTTAATATTGTTCTTTAGGAATTGCTTTGTATATTTTTGTACATTCGTTATTTCACATTATTTAATTAATTTTTTAAGGACTCGTAAGGAACACTGTAGGTTAATTTTAAGTTTATTATAATTAAGCACACTTGAAGTGAAATATCACAAAACTGCGCTATATATAATAATAACTACGTTATTATTATTATTACGGAACCTAAATTTTTATATATAAAGATAGTACATTCCAGAGTTGACGATACTCCCAGTGTCGCCCTGGTGTAAGACCACCATTCGGAATAGAAACGTTGCTTTATGTTTGGTTACCACAGCTGAATAACCAGGTACTTTCCCACCTTCCTCTCCCCATCTCCTTCCCTGCCCTACCAAACCTTCAGCCTAACAACATTCCCAATTGTTAGACCACCATTGTTAGGCCTCCACTGTGTTGGACCCAATTGTTAGGCCACCACTGTGTAAGACCACCATTCAGTATTGAAACGCTGCTTGAAATGGCTTTAGCCGTGTTGGGTGACCAGTTCTACAGAGCCAATTACTTCACCCCCTTCCTCTTCCACATCTCCTTCCCGTCCCCACTACCTTCAACCTCACAACATATTTATTTATTTATTTATTTATTGCTTCTTCACAATTTATATACATATATTTTTAGCATGTAATTATTAACCCCACTAGGGTTCGCCTGTATTGGGGTTAATAATATATCCCAATGGGGATAATAATATCCCAATGGGGTTAATAATATCCCAATGGGGTCTAGTCTCACTGGCTCCAGACGGGAGAAGTAGGGACTCTTGTGCGGTATTCACATAAAACATTCAAATGTTATAATATAATCGCTGTTGTTCATTTCATATTAATTTACTTACCTATAAAAACTAGTTAACCAAAATAATTAATGTATTTACATAATAGTCAAAGAAAGACCATTTTGCATCTCTAAAATCTAACCCTTCAGAGCGTTTAACCAGCCAGCGGACGAAAATCCACATTTCGTCGAAAGTTGTTCTTACGATCGCGCAGGGCGGTTACAATGACAAAGATTAATTATTCTCCGTACCAGCTTTTTAAAATTATAACTCAATATCTATTTCAATATTTATATATTTAATATTTATTTCAATCCAAATTAGCTTTAATTTATACCTTCATCCAAAAATGCTGAAAGGCGCGATGATAAAACTATTAAAATAATGTACTTTTTGTAATTATTTTTTGATTATAAGTTTTTATAATTTTTCAATAATGTCTAAATTTAATAAGAATGTTAAAAAAATCTGAAATATATTAGTTTGTAAGTGCGCAAATAAATACACAAATGGACCAATTTTCGTCAAGAAACACATGTACGTACATATTTTTTAATGATTTTATTGAAACTAAAAATTAAAATTCTAAAACGTGCGTCTGCTAGATAATGTATTGATTTATTTTACTGCATGATTATACTATTTGAAATGGGTGTGGCATAATACAAAATCTTTTTGAAACTTTAACAAATCTGCCAACGACCTATGGAATAACCTTATTATACTAAAAATTAAAAATTTTTCTCAAAATTTATTACATGCGAATGCTAGATAAAAGAACAATCTTTGGAAATCCATTTATAATTTTTTGTGGAAAAGAGTCAATACATCTAAAATCTGATTTGAAAATGACATATTTCTGGTTTTCTCTGGTAATGCCCTCTTAAGCTTAAACCAACTAACTAACCATCACGCCATTTCATTTTCGGAAGCTTCGGCAGTGAGGAAGGACCGCCTCACCATTCTGTCTAGCAAAACCAAGCAAAACACTCTGCTTTATTCACTTTCATGCGTCATCAAACAGCCCCATCTGGACCTAAATCTTATATTTCGTTCCCTACTTCACGGAGGCTGTGTACCGTATCTTATAATAGAATGTACGTAGGCAGAAATATAAAGCATTCTTCACAATATTAAACATTTTCCCTACTTTAGAGATATGCTGGTACTTGATCGATTCTAGAATCTTAACTTTATCTTCGTAGAAAATTAAAAATAGCAAAAATATTACAACGGTAAGCTTTATTACTATTTTGAACTGGAAAAGTGTTTTCCATCAAGAGATATTGATTGTGAAATATGCTTACAAATATAAGCTACCAAAAACTAGAACAACGCGCCATATCACCTTCTTAAATATTTTTCAATTGTTTCGTTTAGGAAAATAATTAAAATAATTCGGGCGAAACCATAGACATTCAAATTGATAAACCCTCCATTCAGGGAAGAGGGAACAAACGAAGTTGCGCGGAACGGGCAGGCGCGGGACCGTCTTATTTTCGGAGCCGTATCCCCGCTCAAAAAGAAGATGGAGAGATATGTAAATACGAATGTAGGAGAGAGCGCGCTAATATTTAAAACGATAAAATTGAAGCGAAAATTGTGAAAATGTTTAATATAACACGACTCGTTTAAAATAGAGCAAAAATCTCTTGGGGGTTGTCGAAAACAGCGTTTAAGGAAACACTGTGAATTTTTGTAAAATAACAGAAATAATGTGTTAATAACGTGTTTGTAATAATTTTTGGAGCATACTTCACGATTTTTTTTCTATCGAGGGAATTTCATATAATTTGCATTTCGGCGTGGGGATTATATAGATATTATCTTCAAAAATAACACATATTTTTTTTAAGAACTTAAAAACTTTAAATGTTTGTGGGAAATATGTAAGAAATCGGTAGAAATTCGGGTAGCGGCGGCTTAATAAATGAATCTGACGATACAGGCAACTCGCGTTGTAATAAGCATTATGTAGTCCTCGAAAATGAAATGTTCTTACTAATTAAATAGTCTTTTTTACAATGGTGCGCAAATTGCTGACTGCGTAAAAAACTTATTACAAATCCTCTCAAACTTGACTAAATAAAAGCTCGTGCTAGTTTCCGAAATTGAATATTTTTTTACAAATGTGTAATAATTTTCCCGGCTCACTCGTTTTTAATGTCGCTACGCCATCGCCATGTGGTTCGGTTAAAAACGAACATTCAGATTCTGCGCAGAAAAGTACCACAATGGCCTGCGCTGCAAACCGTTACCTTACTTTAGCAAACTTAATCTTCTTGGGCAGGGTCTTGTTATTTTAATGTGCGCTATTCGGCGGTCAACTTACGACTGATGTTGTACGAGTAGTTTATTCAAAGAACCCTCCCGGCGCGTCAAAAATATGGTCACGTACTTTGCCACCACCTCGTCGAAATGATGCACAATTCAAAAACCATTTATTGCACAAAAGTACAAATACAAAAGGTATAGCTTATAAGTACATCTTGTTTCTTCCAGCTAACCAAATAAATACAAATATAATACGATACATATACATTTAAAACCGAACAATTACATGTTACATTATACGAGAAAAAAAAACAAAGATATTTAATTTTCATAAGGTATTTCATTAAGAAGCAATATTAACATTTGTTTAAAAGAAATGTTTTTAGTGATGATTTAAATTTGAGTATATCATTTATTCGTTTAATGTTACAAGGAAGGTTGTTATACGCTTTAATGGCCATGTAGGAGGGTTCTTTTTGAAATATAGTTTTGTTTGCTATATTTTGTTGGAACTTTTCTGGAGATGATCGAACTAACAGGCAAAGTTTTTAAGGCAAGTTTAACAATTTGGATGTCTACGTGGGAAACCAACTAAAAAGTAGTAACACATACTAATATAATTATTTTAAATTTTAATTATGTATTCCCGAGTAATCTGACAATATTTGAAACTGCTACCTGCTACCGTAATTAAAAGACGACCAGACCGATTGATTAATGATCGAGGGCTTAGCTAGCAGAGGAATTGAACCGACGACGTCAGGGTGGAACCCTGACGCATTTGTAAACTCGGCTACTAATAGTTCGTATTCTTTGGTTTGTTACTTTTGGCACGTGTATCTAGATATACAGTACGGTAAGTACTTAGGTACCTATTTATATTTTCACAAAATATTGATTTATTCAAAAAAATATCGTGATTCGATACTTTTAACGATTTAAAATTCACATCCCTAATTGGAAAAAAAAGCCGAAAACATAATTATCTTTAAAAACAAAAACCCGCACTTTACATCATTGATATTAATAATACAAGGTTGGTACTTGACATACTCAAAATGACACTATACCGTCAAGTTTCGAAAACATGAAAACTAGACTATCCCAACTAGCCCAAGTCAATTGATTTGGTATACTGCCTGAAATCTTATATGAGGAGAGTTGCAGGTATATTATATCCATGCAATTATCTCGCTAATAAATATTTAAAAATAACAACTTCGATAATTAAATTACCTTAGAATATAATGTAGAATCACATGCAGCGTAGAATCATTTCCTTCTAGAAATCACTATTTTTATCTGAACACCATGTATAATGTGAAAAATATGATATTTGGGCTTAGCGCTATTTTTAAATTACACCATTCTACAATTTTTTAATATCAACTAAAGCATTTTACCTATTAGTCCAAGTCTTGTAGCATCGTGATATAAAAAAAAAATTGGCATACTTTTTAGGGTGAGTAAGGCTTTATGAAATATGAACTCTCTTGTGCCAAAACCGGTTGGAGTACCAAACTGTCCGGGGCCAGTGGGACTATGGCATTGAGATATGTTGTGAGATCGAAGGGAGTTGGGATGGAAAGCAAAATAACAAAGACCTTTACTCATCTTCGGCGACGCGGACGTTATTTCCCAAAATATGGCGGCACTAACATGTAGCTCAGACTTTCTCTTTCAAAACGAGCGGTGATTCGGCTCGGTAGCTGCTTCAGTGCAACCTTTGCATCAGTTTGAGATGGACGAAATGCGTTCGATTATTTGCTTTCTAATGCTGACGGAAGTTCACAAAATCGTGTGGAAAGCGCTAGGGTCATTTTGAACGACGAGGCTATTTTTGGTTGAAACGTGACTTCATTACCGAACCCCGAAATCAAAAAGGCCATCAATGACATGATTTCCATATTTTCCTTTTCCTGAAGCAACATTTGGCCGGTAAACGTTTGGAGACCGACGAGGACGCGGATGAAGAGGTGAGACCATTTTTGGCGATTAGTTCTACGAATAGGGAATCATGATCGAGTGCCACGACTAACTACATCGAAAAATAGTAGAGATGTGTACCTATAATTTCATTCTCTTTTTTGTAAAAATATAATTTTCCTGATCTCTACATATTATAAATTAAAATCCCCCGCGCCGTCTGTCTGTCTGTCTGTTCGCGAGACACTCGAAAACTACTGTTTTCACCAATAGATTGTTTCAGAGGAAGGTTTAGGTATGTAATTTGTCAAGGATTTGTGTAAATTGGTTGAAACAACGATAATTGTTAGAAGTGTCGGAAAAAGTCAAGCCGCCTGGTAGCTTTCATCGAAAACGCTGCCTAATCTTTTTGGGATATAAGAAAACAATTCATGGTGGGATATTCCTCTTTTATAGATCTACAAAAAAGTCCGCGAAGGCATACATCTATCTTTTACGGATAGCTTACTATACCCATTCTATCTTCTAAAAAAATGGTCACGTACATTGTGGTAATTGAAAAGTTATTTAGACGGATACAGTATTAATCCTTAAATACGTTAGTTACCCCAAGCATTTCATGCACTTTATTATAATCTTTCACACCATCTCTACGTATTATTAATTAATTTCCTCCGCGGCATCTGTCTGTCTCTTCGCGATAAACTCAAAGACGGCGGTGGTTACAAAGGTTGGATTTTACAAAGTGTTTTATTAACCACAGCAACGCGTGGCCGGGTCAGTTAGTAAAATATTAAAGGTAACATTGGGTTGTTAAAATTGTTATTCATTTTCCACCGTAGCAGTACTCCTAGAGTATTTTAGTTCAATCAAATTACACAATAATTATTTTCTCTGAACCGGGAAAGGGTCCAGGGACTGAAATGTATATTCTTTTCGTGGTTTCTTTTAAAGTACAGCCATTCATTAATAATGGCGTCCATATTGAGCAAAAAACAATCATTTATACAATATTTCCACAATTCCCGGCAAAACATTTCCGCGAAACCATTTTCAGGGCTTCTCCTCAAATTCATAATGATATATTTGTGAGGGAATTATTTTGAAAGGTGAAATAAACATTATTGAATTATTCCGCCTCAAAGGTTATACGAAATTGTTTGAAATTATATTGTTATTATTTTATACCAGAACTATTAAAATAGTCGAACGCGTGTTGAATAAATTATTTAAACGTATTAAATACAAAGTTGACCACATTTTGGTTTTAATAACATGTAATGTTGGTACGTTGTTACGCGTGAAAAATCATGTTAAGGATTACATTAAATATGAAAATGCCTTCAATATTCCAGTAATGTAATAATTTTGGTTACAAATAACCTCAAGGGCGCTCTCATTAGGTTAATATGAAAACCCGGAATATGGTTTGTATCTAACATTTACATCTTTGATTTTTTTTACATTAACTCCACACAGAAGACCTTGAGTAAAATAATTTCCCTCAGGGCCTGTCTCATCCTTGTGGATGCCGTGTAGAGGGTCTTTTAGGGAAGAGGAAGGAGTGAACATGGGTTTTCAACAGATCCATGTTGTAGGACGGAGGAAACACGGAGGTCGGCAAATCGTTCTACAGCCGAGCTGTTGAACTCAAGAACGAGTCGTAGAAACGACACGACAAATGTCAACCGTATGTTGGGCTCGTGTTTGGCGTGTTTCTCAACTATGCTCAGGTGCCAAGGGGATCAATGACGGTAGTTCCTCGGAGTCCGTTGCCCTAAAATATTAAAAACCATCGGAAAGTAAAAGAAAGAAACGCTGTGCAGAAAAGGGAAACTCTTTCGATAGATCCCCCTATCATAACAAACGTTTTGCAATATTTAGAGCTTAGGCGTCAGGTGGGAATGCTATCCATGTTCTACCGATATTTCATTGAAAGATGCTCCGGGGAACGGCATTATTGATCCCTTCAGCACCGGTGGATAGTGAATATTAACATTTATACAAGCAATAAAGCATACATTATTATTTTATTTTATCTAATTGCTTTACGTGTCCTTTTGGCGTTCTATCCTTAAAACTTACTCCATAAACTATTAGCGTCCTAGACTTATTATGTCTCAAGAATTAGAAGCGACCTCACCTTACACAAGCCACACACACCCCTTAGTGATCGCAGACAGTCAGACGTACAGTGAACCTATTTTCAATGCAGCCTAGCTAGTGTGGGTTACAAATATGTACTGTAATACGCATGGTACACTCTATCCAAATGTACGTAAAGAGTAGATTTGTTAAAAAATATCCCACGAATAATCACGACAATAATAACTGTAATATTTTAGCACAAATAATTTTGTGCTAAAATATTACAGGCAGGTACTTTATCGCATTATGCAGTCGATTCCACTTTTCAACATGACAATTAAATAAAACCAAATACGAGTTGCAGAATTCATTGAACAAGAGTTACACTCAGACACACAAGTTAAATTAGTATTTTTGATGATGATGATGATGATGATTCAGTTTCTCTACTGAAGGAAAGTTACAATCCCTGCACAAGAGTAGTAGATACTGTAAGTATCGCCCAGGTGAAATACTAACATTCAGAATCTAAACCTTGCTTGAAATGGCTTTAATCACGTTTGGTGACCAGATCTGAATAGCCAGGTACCTACTTCTTAACTATCCTTTTCTTTATCTCCTTAATTCTTCCCCTTCTCACTCCCCCATAACATACCGAAATTGGGGATAAATTTTTTAAAATTAATTTTTATTTTTTATTTAGTGATAATATATTACAAAATTATTCTGAAATAATTAGTAATTGTTCTTTAAAAGTTTCTGGATACCCGAAGTAAGCAATTTTTTTCTGTAAAATGATTCAAACATTGAAAAAAATCAACATTCTTTCTCCAACAGTTAATCTCTCATATATAAAAATGAATCGCTGAATGCGTTGCTAGGCGCATAACTTTCAAACGACTGCACCAAATTAGATAATTCTTTTTTTTGTGTGTTTGTTATTGTAAGGACAAGGTTTTTATAAAACTTCCGGTGAGATCTGGCATAATGAAATTAGTATAAAAAAATTGCTATTGGTGGTACGCGTTGTTTGAAAACTGAATGTATGGAAAGCGGGAGGGAGGGAGAGATGGGGGAGGGGAACCAGGGAGGGGAGGGGGTGAAGGGGGGAAGGGGCGAAGGGGGGAAGGGGGGAAGAAGGGAAAGGGGGGAAGGGGGAAGTGGGGACGAATAGGAAAGGAGAAACAATTTCTTTATTAAATGGCATAGCAACGCATGCCGGGACCAGCTAGTAATTAAATAAAAATACTAATTTTAGTCGTGCATCTCTGCAAACCTATCCAAAAAACTGTCAAAAGAAGCGAAAAGAGCAATCCACAATGGGGTGCTGGTACCTACCCTAATGTACGACAGTGAGATACGGAAACGGCAAAGGAAGGGTGAAAGTAGACTGAATGCTGTAGAAATGAGATCACTGAGGCGTATAAGTGGTAAAACCAAGTATGATCGTGTGAGAAATGTGGACGTCCGCAAAGACTGCAAGGCTGATTTAAGCCTAATGAATAAAGAAAGGAGTTTAAGAAGAATATATGACGCAAATGTGATGGTAGAAGAAGTTGGGGACGCCCGCGGAAGACGTGGCACGATCAAGTGAATCAGATACTTAAGTCGGCCATTTCAAGAGTCAGAATAATAGAAGAGTATGAATGAATGTGAATAAGGCAAAGCGTCTGTGATACCGGGATATTTGGCGGTCCATCCTCTCTGCCTGCTCCTTAATTAGTGTCAGTGATTGTAACTCCAGTTCAATGAACTCGGATTTGTTTTGAATTTAATTGTCCTTTTCAAAATTGGAACGAATGGGTTAAGAATTCAGACAAGTGATAAAGTAGGCACCTATTTATAATTTATTTTTTTTTATCAGAAAATAATTCTTTATTTTTAAAATTTTAATTTCATGGGGTTAAAAGAAAAGTCAGATTTTTTTAAATTTTTCACGGGTCTGCTTTAATAATAAATATTTTTTTTACCTTTTTGGGAACCTAGGAAAATTTGCATTGGCGACTGCAATTTAGATAACAATATTAATTATCGCAGTTAGGCGAACTGTACGTCGCAGCAGTGGGTAGGGGGTACAGTCCTGCCATGCAGAGTTCATCGCCCTTGTGCGTAAGGCAACCTGTCTTTTCAGATACCGTCCCCCCGTCCAGGTGACGTAGCTGGTAGCTACCGGCAGTACAGCAGTACAGCAGTACCCTGTGGCAGGGGTAGGACTGTGTACTGTGTGCTTTATGCGAGAAGGTTGAAGGGACGAGAAGTACTGCTGTGTGTATAGTGTACGCTTTTTAGGACAGGTATGGATCGAGCTTAGGTTTTTCAAAGGGGCATCCATTTTGTTTTCAACACAAAAATATACAATAAAAAAATCGTACAAAATCTCTTTTTTAATATTACTCCACTATTTTTTATAAAATCTGATTATGTTCATTGACTATAGGTATATAGGTTGTATTGATTTTATTTTACAATTTTAATGATTTTCTCATCTTTTTTAGTTTTAGTTTAGCCGTGATGTCGTTTTACACTGTTTTTTTTTTTAAATCTGAATAATGTTTTTAATTTCATTTGGAAGGGCATTGTATGGATAGCTGAAATTTGAAATGGTTTTGAACAAAATGTAAATTTCTTTTGAATAAACTATAACGTGGTTATCCATTATAGATGAATGAAACCATTTAACTTTGTTTGAACCACTTATATATTTGAGTAAAGCCGACCGGTTTCGGAACGACCGTTCCTTCTCCAGGGCAAGCGTATACTAATTTGACAGTTTCGAAATATGGATGGGAACAATGTATTATTATGGTAGGGGTGGAGCCGTTGCTAGGATATGTTCCCTCTATCCTATATCCTATATGTATATGTTCCCCTACCCACCCACTCTTCATTAATACCTTCATAAAATCTGATTAAAAATATGTCATTTTTAAATCAGATTTTAGACGTATTGACTCTTCCACAAAAAATGTAAGTTGATTTCGAAAGATTGTTCTTTTATCTAGTAAACGAATGTTTTAAATTTTGAGAAAAAATGTTTTGGTTTAGTACAATAAGGTTGAACCATTGGTCGTTGGCAGATTTGCAATTGATTTTATTTTTTCAAAAAAGATTTTGTATTATACAACACCCATATCAAATCATATAATCTTGCAATAAAATAAATCAATACATTATGTGGTAAACGCATGTTTCAGAATTTTAATTTAAATAAAATCATAATTTAAATAAAATCATTAAAACATGTATATGTACATGTGTTTCTTGACGAAAATTGGTCTGTTTGTGTATTTATTTCAGCACTTACAAACTAATATATTTCAGATTTTTTCACATTTTAATTTCGAAGATATTATTGAAAAATGATAAATACTTAAGAAAAAAAATTAATTACAAAAAGTAGGTACATAATCTTAATAGTTTTATCATCACGCCTTTCAGCATTTTTGGATGTAGGTATAAATTAAAGCAAATTTGGGTTATAATTTTAAAACGCTTGTACGGAGAATAATTAATCTTTCTCATTGGAACCGCCCTGTATGATCGTAGAACATTTTTCCACGAAATGTGGATTTTCGGCCGCTGGCTGGTTAAACGCCCTTAACACATTTTTGGATTTCTTGTCCTTTACAACATTTAAAATTCCCGCTATCGGTATTTATATATTGTGGCATGGAAATTATGGTTTTTCTGGCCAAAAGATGTATTTAATTTTGGGATGTTCAGTAGATTTCAGGTTGTCGATCTTGTAATTGTTCAGTAAGATGCTCATTTTTTCTTTGAAATTTGAGTAGAGCATTTTTTTAAATAAAGATTCACAATACTGAAAATATTTAAATTTTTAAAAATTTCTTTTAATGGAATTCTTATGGGTACTTTCAGAATTATTTTTATTATAACTCCTTGTGTTTTAACGAGCTGCTTCATGCGGATGTTTGTGGCTAATCCCCATCCAATAATCCCATATTATATACGTGATTGCCAGGAGCAGAGTAGACTTTATAAAGATAAATTTTAATTAGTATACTGCGTATGTTTCTAAGATTGTATACGAGCTGTGTGAGTTTCTTTGTAAAGCTGTTTAATAATAATAAAAATATTTGGCTGATTTATAGAGCCATTTTCGTGAAAAATCATCTCAAGGGCGCTGTACATATAAACATATATATTAAAATAAAATTAATACCATAGGCTTACAACTAAGATTTAAAATTATAACTAATGAAGAAATAACATGTAAGACTTATAGCTAGTGACTTAAGACTTAAGACTTATTACTACTGACTTAAAACTAGTTATATACATATCTGTGATCATTCTTAAATCATGTGGCAGTCCATTCCAGGCTTTAGGTCAGTGGTAATCAACCTATTCTGCCGGAGGGCCAATTTAACCATTGTCAATTTGTTCGCGGGTCTCTCTTCGCGGGTCTATGGATGTTGTACGGTACAGCTCGATGTTGAAAATTTCAGTAGGTGATGTCGCAAACCGATTTGTATTTCCAAAAACTGTATTTTTTTTAAATAAAACAATAATTATAGACCGCCAAAGAAAATTTTTCACTTCTCCATGGCCATATTTTTATCATTCTGAAATATTTAAGAACATATAAAAAATATCTATTTGCAAATTTATGCAACTTTTGATTTTTATCGTTCAGAAAGTTAAGCAAAATTTTTGGCATATGATGGAAATCTTTGAAATACATCAAACATAGATCCCAACGAAAAAGAACAGCGAGACGTAGGTGAAATTGTTTCTACGCAGAGCGTTTAACCAGCCAGCGGCCGAAAATCCACATTTCGTCGAAAGTTGTTCTTACGATCTTACGGGGCGGTTACAATGGGAAAAATTAATTATTCTCCGTACCAGCCTTTTCAAATTATAACTCAATGTCGATTTTATTTCATTCCAAATTTGCTTTGATTTATACCTACATCCAAAAATGCTGAAAGGCGTGATGATAAAACTATTCAAATAATGTACTTTTTGTAATTATTTTTTTAATTATAAGTATTTATCATTTTTAAATAATGTCTAAATTAAATAAGAATGTTAAAAAAATCTGAAATATATTAGTTTGTAAGTGCGCAAATAAATACAAATAATAAATCAAGAAACACATGTTCGTATATATTTTTTAATGATTTTATTTAAACATAAATTAAAATTCTAAAATATCATGCGATACCCAGACAGTGGCGTAGCTAGCATGGGTGGCACCCGGGGCGGAAAACGCGGTGTCACCCCCCCCCCCCCATAAATTTTTTTTTGAGAAATTCAAAAAATATTAAAAAAAACATTTCTAGCTAGTCAAATATGTAAAAAAAATTGATATCCTCAAAATTAAAAACAAAACAGAATAACAGCTTTTCCAACAATCTATAGGTCGTAACTTCCTTCGGGAGTTCCCGTCAATCACAATGTACGAAAGAAATGAGAATCACACACGGGAAAAGCGAGGAATATTTCACGGGAATCCCCAATAAATCAATAGTAAGAGCTAGGAACGAAAATAAAATAACAGATTTTTTGGGGAATGCTGACCGACCGAGCCATATAGCTACAAATAACAGAGTTCCGTGTGGAGTCTTCAATTCTTATATGCTGCTAAAATCTGAAAAAAATCATTTGCTGTCATGAAAACATAATAACCAATACTTAGGTTAAAACCAGTTTTGTGTTCAAAGTGTAACGATAAAATTTCAATCGTGAAATAGTAAAGGGGGCGTTCAAGTATAACGTAACGCAATTTTTGAAAATTTTTGACCCTCTCTCCCCCATGCAACGGGCCGTAACATTTTTCTGCACCTCCCTCCCCCTAAACGTTACGTAACACCCAAGTGACTATTTTTACCCAAAGTCTCAATTAAATTGCGCAAAGTACTGGAAAGTCGCTTAAATACCTTTTTCTTGTTTTAATCGCGTTTGCGGTAAAAATAAAACAAGAGATTTCAAACTCGCAATAAGTCCATGCGTATAGTGTTTATTTTATTGTTTTAAATTGTAATTCATAAACAAATTGGGAAAATATTATTATTTTTATCGGCCTTTCATTCCTTCCGGATGTCCACAATTTAATACTGTCTTACCTTTAATATACCTACATGGTTTTACAACACATATCGCTTTAAATTAGCTACACTGAGGAGGCCCTGAAGAAAGTAATTTTACAAAGGGTTCCATATGGAGCAACGCTTTACTCCACTATGATTCATAAGCTTACTCAGAGTGGAGTAAAACCTTTTTCATGATCTGAGTGCAGTTATACAAGTCCTCAAAACGAAGATTTAAAAGTCCACAGTATGATTCACAGAAGAGAAAAACCTTTTTCATGTCCTGATTGTAACTATTCGTGTTCACAAAAGGGATCCATAAGAAGTCAGTTGCTGACTCAGTGTGGAGAAAAACGTTTTTCATGTTCCAACTGCAACTATTCATGTACTATGAAGAGAAATCTAAAAATCACACGTTTACCGACAGTGGAAAAAACCTATTTCATGTCCTGACTGCAACTATTCTTATTCTCGAAAAAAATAACTAAAACGGCACTTGCTAACTCACAGTGATGAAAAACCTTTTTCTTGTCCCGACTGTAACTATTCATGCGCTGCAAAACGGTATCTAAAAATTCAAGCCTACCTGCATTGTTTTTCAAACTGGTCTTTCAGTACTATTAAACACGCTAACACAATAATAACTTCTTCACTAATTCACGTCAGTCCATAGATAACAATTCACTTCACGAGTCTACGTTAATCACGATATACGAACGAAATTAGAATGACACAAGGAATATTTCAGGGAAATCCCCGACTGAGCTAGGAACAAAAAAAACATTTTTCAGGAATCCCCGACCAAACAAGCCATAGAGTAAAATAACAGTCAGTGTTAACGTGTAAAATATTTTTTACGGCAATTTTGCTTATTCGTTAGTTTTTTCTCCACGTTCGAGTGTCACCCCCTCCTCGGGTGGCACCCGGGCGGTCCGCCCCCCGCCCCCCCCCCCTCGCTACGCTACTGTACCCAGATAATGTATTGATTTATTTTACTGCATGATTATATGATTTGAAATGGGTGTGGTATAACACAAAATCTTTTTTAAAAATTTAACAAATCTGCCAACGACCTATGGTATAACCTCATTATACTAAAAATAAACATTTTTTCTGAAAATTTATTACATGCGAATGCTAGATAAAAGAACAATCTTTCGAAATCCATTTATAATTTTTTGTGGAAAAGAGTCAATACGTCTAAAATCTGATTTAAAAATGACATATTTCTGGTTTTCTCTGGTAATAAATACCCTCTTAATATACATTTATAATTATACATTTTTCAAGGACGACAAAAATTCGTGGTTATGAATAACCTGTCGATATTTGAAATACTCCTATTACCATCAATATAAGTTGAAAATTTTGCTTATGCAATGAGGAATGATTAGCAGAGAAAATAAAATTAAATCCACGACACCAGACGCATTTGTCCACTCATCTATTACTACTTATTATTTTATTTATGCCTGTAGTATCAACCTGCCAACTGTTCTCCCGGCGAGGGAAACAAATCTCTTCCGATATAGAAATATTTTAGGTCAGTGAGGAGAGATCTAATAGGTAAATCCTTTTGATTCCTGAAAGAGTATCTTCCCTTTGACGCAATCTTAAT
Organism: Limnephilus marmoratus; assembly: GCA_917880885.1. NCBI lineage: Eukaryota > Metazoa > Arthropoda > Insecta > Trichoptera > Limnephilidae > Limnephilus > Limnephilus marmoratus. Next base: position 33,947,289 of record OU862932.1, read on the forward strand.
TGCCGCATGAATTAAAAAAGGGTTTGGTAAATATTTGTAAAACTCTTTGTTTTGCAAATTTAATGCGTAATTTCTTATTTTATTTATTGAATTTAACATTTGTGATGCGTAAGAAAAAAATATACATAGGGTGTAACAGCATATATCCGAAGGGTTTTAACCAGTGAATCTTGAGCATATTTGGAGTACAAAAAGTGGATGTTATTTTGCTGTTCGATGATATTTCTATTAAAAAAATATTTTTTTTTTTCAATCACACGTCACCACTGATCACACTCCTATACTTCGCGACGGCATCACGTGATACGCGTGCTGTTTCGTGTGTTACCGTGCTGCTGGAACGAGACGGAGTGCTTATCACGTGACTAGCTACTTCCGTGACTTCTCAGTTGCGACGTGTGATGGAAAAATATTTTTATTGTTATATCGGATACATCGGACAGGAAAATGACGTATACAGTTTTTACTTCAAATATGTTCAGGAATCGCTAATTGAGAGGTTACATGGGTCTGGTAGCCAGGAAAAAATGATGTTTTCTCAATTTTTCAAAAATGTAATATACATGAATTATTTTATTCGAAGTGTTGAGCACATAAACGTACAACTTCTCAAAATATTGAAAAAAATTGTCATAAAAAAATTCGGAAAATTCAGCCGATGGGGCCTGGTTTCCGGAGACCTTTAGAAGTGTCCTCGCGGTAGGCAGGATAACTCATGATAGCCTCATCTGAAATTAAACAGAAAGTATATAAGCTGAGCCTGTACGAAGGATTTCTCAAACAAATTTAATTTGAATTTTTGGCAGAGTTGTATACGAAATAATTCAATTTTTGGTCCAATTTACACTACTTGTCAAATTATTTGTAGTCGAAAAAAAAACTTTCGTTCAGGGACTGGTCAATGCTATTTTGAAGAAGTGTGCCAAATTTCATTGAGATCGGTGCATCAGTTTTTGAGAAATCGTGCCTACGGACTTCAAAAATGGTGTGGCGAGATAAACGCGATAAAGTTTCAAGTATCCCGGTATTTCCCAATGGGCGTGGGATTTGCAAAAGCTCTTTCTCCTAGACTTTTACTCCGATTGACATGAAACTTTAAAAGAATATTCTAGACATCTATTAGACAAAGGTTAAAAAATTCGGACCCATGTAACCCCGTAATACTTCGGGTATGTACTGTTACACACAGTATACAGGGTGTTAAAAAACGTACTTTTCTGTGATTTCTGTCATAATTTGGAGATTTTTTTTGTTGATGAAATTTTAATCTCTGGTGACATTTTTATGTTTTTTTTCAATTTAAAGCTTAAAAATTCGGTAGGTAGGTGACCAGTGACGACATGAGGAAGAAAATAGTGGTTTATACTTTCTCAAATCCTCTCACCGGCCCTGGTTTGTCACATACCCCTGCAGAGTGAGGCATTAGATGTGTTGGGCGACTTGCAACGCGACACAGAACGCAATGGCTGGCTGCGTGGTGTGTCTGGTAGGTAATGTCTACTGTGTGTAGTGTGTAGTGTAACCCGCACAGTGTCAATACTTAACACTCATTGCCGTGGAATTTTACAGATTAGCTTTCACTATATGGGACATGGCAGTCTAGTTAGTATGGAGATTAGACTAGTGCGAAACAGATGCATTTCAGAGAAGAAACTCATGGCCCATTAACCAGCGCCCGAGAACCCAAATTTCAAAATTTGCGATCGTACCCTTGCAACCGAACAGGACGGTTCCGATGAGAAATATTGATTATTCTCCCTACCAGCATTTTTAACTAATAACTCAATTTCGATTTTATTTCATTCAATATTTGCTTTAATATAGGTTAGAAAACTTAAAAAATTACGCTAGAACTTGATTTTTTTTTAACTAAAATTAAAATTCTGAAAAGTTGGTTTACGACGACCTCCGTAGTCCAGTGGGTAACACCCTTGACTCACAATCCGGAGGTCGCGGGTTCGAACCCGGCATGCGCAAATAAATTTTATTTGACTAATTTGTGTTATTTCACAATTAATTAATTTAAAATAATATATAGTATATTTGCGGCATGTTCCAGAGTGGAAGATACTATCAGTATCGCCCTGGCGTAAGACCACCATTCAGAATTGAAACGTTGCTTGAAAATGGCTTTAGCCGTGTTTGGTGACCAGATCTGAATAGCCAGGTACTTCCCAACCTTCCTCTTCACCACCTCCTTCCCCTCCCCACTACCTTCAGCCTCACAACATACCCCAATTGGGGATGCCATAGTCTCACTGGCTCCAGACGCGAGCAGTTGAGATTCTGCGATATTCACTGTAAAAAAAATAAAAAAAGGCCACAGTTCACCGGCTGCTATTTCAGAAACAAATCTATTGATTTAGTTTACGTTTACGTTTTGTTCATTAAAATTTCCTTTTAACCAGATTTGAACAGGCAGGTAGGTTTATACTTTCCAGCTTTCTTCTACCCCTTTTAATCAAACGGATACAAATCTATCTTATAACATTCCCCCATACTTTCCTTTTGTCTAGGGTCTAGGCAGTGACGGTGTTGTCTAAAATTCATTTGAAAAAAAAGCCTTGTATCTTCATATCAACTAGGCTGGGATGTAAAACTGTACACTGTACACGTCCGCTAGAAAATACCAAAGATAACCAAATATAATAAATTTATGAAATCGTTGATAACCGTTGTCATTAAGTGGGTGTAACCAGATAGAACCGGAAATATACCATTTTAAATCAAATTCTGGACATATCGACTCTTTTCTACAAAAAGAATATAAATTGATTTCGATAGATTGTTATTTTATCTAGTAAAGCTAAGTTTTAAATATTGAAAAATTTTGGTTATTTTTATTATAATACCTACTGTTAAACCGTTGGTCGTTGGCAGATTAGTTAAATTTTTAAACGAAATGTTGTATTATACAACACATTTCAAATCATGTAATCATACAGTAAAATAAATTATACAGTTTTTTTTTTTTTTACAGTGAATACCGCACAAGAATTTCAACTGCTCCCGTCTGGAGCCAGTGAGACTATGGGCATCCCCAATTGGGGTATGTTGTGAGGTTGAAAGTAGTGGGGAGGGGAAGGAGGTTGGGAAGAGGAAGGTTGGGAAGTACCTGGCTATTCAGATCTGGTCATTAAAGCCATTTTCAAGCAACGTTTCAATTCTGAATGGTGGTCTTACACCAGGGCGATACTGATAGTATCTTCCACTCTGGAACATGCCGCAAATATACTATATATTATTTTAAATGAATTAATTGTGAAATAACACAAATTAATCAAATATAATTTATTTGCGCATGCCGGGTTCGAACCCGCGACCTCCGGATTGTGAGTCAAGAGTCCACTGGACTACGGAGGTCGGCCTTATTAAGTTGTCCAATTTTTTTTGCCATTTTTTAAATTTCAATTCATACCTACATTTTCATAATCAGTTACTTAATTAAATATAAAAAATAGGATAAGAGATATGATTTGTGTACTGTCAGAAAATAATAAATTTCATCAATAACATATATAGAGCCATTTCAAGCGATTGGTGGGTAGGTACTTCGATTCGTAATTATAGCAATACCGAATTGTTATTTTTTCAAAATAGGTACTTACCTATAAAAGGGAAAACTTTTAATCCTATTTTAGGCTGTTATTTTTAGATATTAATCTGTCCTTATGAGAAAATACCACAAGATTTAGGCTGATCCTTCCGAGGAATATTTTGGCTTTTTCATAGTGACGCACAGTGTAAATTGGCACTGCCAACTAGTGTATTTTATATCGCAGGTTGGGTAGTTTACATTACGCAAGGTATGAGGAAGGAGCGAGAAGTCCGGAGAAGGGAAGGTGAAGGTGGAATGTGTCTGGGTTAGAAGGATATTAGAAGGAAATTAGAAGCGATAATATAATACTCGTAAATATTACGATACATTCACATATTATGTGCGATTGTTCGTCGCTGTCGCATTAACTTCGTCCGGGACAATGCCTCTAACCAAAATAAAACTATATATCTTTCTCTCTTTAGTTGAGAATAGTATTGTTAATTGTGAAAATGAAATAATATATCGATAAAAAATACATAAAAATATCAGGCTGAGTGGTTAGAGATATTGTCCCAGTTAAGACAGAGATAAAGGGTCCCCAGTTGCGACCATTGACTTCTTTTTATGTTTCTGGTTCTGTTTCGCGTTTCGTTTAGGCGTTTTATCTTCTTCTTCAACGATTAATGGAAATGATTTTTTTTTCAATTACTTCTGCCTTGGCTCTGGATTGTCTGGACAAAGGTATTGGCCAGAAAAAACGCTATTTCGGGGGCATGTATTTTTTTATTAGTGTCCTTCCTAATACTACTTCTTCTTGGTGTGCCCTATCAGGTCCCCCCGAAGTTGGCCTCTGGAAAATGACTCTCTGTCTTGCGCTGCCCAGAATAGCTCCTCCACACTTCTAATGCCGGTCCACTCTCGTACATTTCGCAGCCAATACATTTGTCTCCTACCAGGCGCTCGGCGACCCTCTATCTTGCCTTTCAATATTAATTGGAGCAAGTGATACTTCTCCCCTCGAAGTATGTGACCCAGATATGAAATCTTTCTGACTTTTATCAATGTAAGCAGTTCTCTATCTGCTCTAGCCCGCCTGAGAATTTCTGGTTTGGTGATCATGTCGGTCCATGGGACCTTGAGCATTCTCCGGTGAAGCCACTTTTCAAAAGCCTCTAACCTGTTCATGGTATTTACTTTCAAGGTCCATGTCTCACATCCATACAGCAAGACCGACCACACAACATTGTAACATTCTCTGCCTTAGTTTTAAATTGATATTGTCATTGCAGAAGAGGGATTTCATTTTACTCAATGCAGTTCTTGCTGCTTCAATTCTGCACCTAATCTCTACATCTGGGTCAAGAGTCTCCGTGAGAATACTGCCGAGGTATCTAAATCTTTCCACCTTTTCGACATTGCAACCAATTGTATTTTTTTTCAGGTTCTCCATAAAATAGTTATACACCAAATTATTACGGAGAAGATTACAAAATTTAAGAGAAAAAAAAGCCAAAGGGGGCAGTTTCACTATGTTGAGACGTGTGTCAAAAGATAGTCACTGAACTCTCTATAGGTAACATTGAAGATGTCGATGCTCAATGCAGAATCGTTAAGCAGTTGAATTGCTCTGTTTAATGGCGAATTCTGAAAGGAAGAGGTTCTCGCTTTCAAAGCTTAAAATAGTGCGTGGGATCTCCCACGAGTATACGCATTAGGGACATATAGGTTAATCTCATCACTCATCCAGAGTGATCTAGTCGTCTAAATGTCATCCATTTAGTTTTATTGACGTTCATTGTTAGGCCAAGTTGCTCACCAGCATTATTAACGAGATTTAATAGGTCTTGGAGGTCATCGATACTGTCAGCTAGTAATACAGTGTCGTCTGCGTATATTATGTTATTAATGACAACTCCGTTTACTCCTGATACTACGTTTGGAGTCAAGTATGTCAATCACAATGCCTAGTTCGAAATTATTTTTTTTAGATTTATTGTAACATTTAATGAATGTTGACTTTTTACCAAGAATAGTAATTAGTGTTGTGATTAATAAATATGCAAATTTAGTGTGATTTTCACAAATTTGTTATTTTTTAGTTTTAGCAACCCCGATCGGAGTACAGTCTGGGCACTAGGTACTAGTAGGAGTAGTAGGTACCTGGTTTATTCGCATTTATACGTCGTCACATATATATTCTTCCGTTTATCTGACTCTTCACAAGATACATGACCCGACTCAAGTATTTAGTTCACTTGATCATGCCATATCTTCCACGAGACGTTATTACCTAAATAAAAACAGAAATTATAATTTCAACAACTCATCTCATAAAATGATGTCATTACGAAACGAATCAGCATTTTGTCTCGCTTACGCCTACTTATTGTTTCAGCGAAAAAGGAAAAGTTGTATCTGTATGCAAATTGGTCGAATTAAATATATTATTTTATAATGATACCCTAAAAAATAAACTGAATAAAATAGAGGATTTGACATTTCCAGGGTCAAAAGAATTAATTTTTGGATTACCTTTGGATTATCGCCGTGTTGCGCTCCCCAGTTTTTTAGCCAACGTTTAGGACAACGTTATAGTGTCCATCATCAGGGTAGATAATATAGGGTGTTAAGGGACATAGTTGACTTACTTTAACCAGTGATTCCTGACATTATTTGGAGTAAAAAATGCAAATGAAATTTTGGTCTCCGGTGACTTTTTTGACGACTTTCTTTTTTTTAAAAATTTTTTTCTTCAAAATCAAACAAAAAAAATTTCTTCCGCATGTCGTCGCTGGTCACTCAGCCGGGTGTCCGACGAACCCCTTACCCCGCCTCCAACTGTTCAACAACTACCATTTTTTTATGTTTTTGTAGAAAAAAAAGAGAATCAAAAATGTCACCAGATACCAAAATTTCATTTACATTTTTTACTCCAAATAATGTCAGGAATCACTGGTTAAAGTAAGTCAAGTACGTCCCTTAACACCCTGTATAGATTGGGACGAAGTATGCGTTTAAATATAAATTAGTGACTCCGTATTGCAAGAGTTAATCCTCTCAAAATCATAGTTTTTTTTACAAACTGCACACAGAAGCCCCCGAGGAAAATAATTTCCCTCAGGGTCTTATGTCATCTTTGGGGATGGTGTGTGGAGGGTTTTTTGAGAAGAGAAAGCAATGCTCATGGGTATTGAAGAGACCTATGCTGTAGGAGGAAGGAGACACAGAGACCGGCAAATCGTTCCACAGCCGAGCTATGAATTCAAGAACGAATCGTATTCATGTAACAAATTTGTCATAAAATTGGGCGCGTGTTCGGCGTATTTCACAATTGTGCCGAAGGGATAAATGATGCTAGTTACTTATTTGTTAGTAAAATTAAAGCAGTTTTCGGTGTTTTGTTTTGGCTTAGCCGTCAAGTACCGAATACCAAAAACTGGTAAACAAAGCCCATCGGTCCTATTGATTGTCTCTGTAATTAGATGTGTTTTACGTCTTCCTAATTGTTTTTACTACTTTATAAAAAAAATATTTCATCAGAAATAATCATCATCGGAGACCATTATAATGGTGATATGATCAAAAGATGTCGGAGCAAGGGAAAAGAGAGAGAGAGAGAGAGAGAGAGAGAGAGAGTAAAAAAGAATAATTAGATAAAATAATATATGCAGGGGAGGCTGTATGCGCTAGCTGCACCACCTATTGCACCTTTGTATGGCAGCGCTGTAGTTGTTCTAGTTAGCGACTAGGTCTGGGTAGCTGGTATGTCATGTATTATGTAAAAGCGTGGAGTGCGACTAGTGCGTGTGGTGTGAAGGGGAGGGGTGCAGCCTATAAAAATAAAATTAAAACAGTAAAAAAAAATTAAGTATTTTTTTTTGTCATTTTCGCTGTCTGTGGTTATTTACATCATTGAAGAATCTGGTGAGACAGAACATATGGAGATTAGTAGCTGTGTTTCCAATTGCGTCTGATTCTTCGCGGGTTCAATTCCTTTATTAGCTAAGTCCTCCATCATTGCATAAGCTACATTTTTCGCTTACAGACATATAATAAAGAGGTAAAACATGTTCCTCTCTTTTCTTTTTAGTATCGTGCGCTTTGTCATCTATTATTCACCTGCCTACACATCACTACGTTATTATTTTTAAGTCACGTGCAATTTAAGAACTGTGTGTTTTCTTCTTTCTTCTATCTATATATTACTAGCTGAAGTCCCCGGCGATGCCCGGACTTTAGACAGAGTTTACGAAATCAAATGCAGACAGTGACCTTCCTTTGCGCACAAATCCAAAACGCGAGCTTGCCAGTCCGCTCGTCCACTACATACAGACATTCTCCTTCATATATTATGTAATTCAACCAATTTACACAAAACCTTGACAAATTATATACACAAACCTTCCTTATGAATCACTCTATCTATTGGTGAAAACCGCATCAAAATCCGTTCAGTATTTTTTGAGTTTATCGCGAACAAACAGACAGACAGACAGAAGCGGCGGAGGACTTTGATTCAAGCGTGCGTGAAGAAGTTTTACTTCAAAAACCTCCCATTATTTATTTATTAATAAATAAATATTAGGAGGTTTTTTGGGGAGTAAGCTGGTGAATGCGTAATCGGGCGAGGCGAACGGTCGGGCGAGGCGAACGGAAGTCGAGAGGGAGATATAAATTAGTGAAGTTTTTTTTCTTTTATCGCATGATATAGATGTATGCTTTTGATTAACTCTTAGAAATTTCTCTAATGGTCTAAGCCAGGAGTGGGGAACCAGCGGCCCGCGAAGCATTTTGGTGTGGCCCACGAGCACTTTTGATGCCGCCTGCTGAAAAAAAAATTTCACTCAGAAAGCGAGAAGGGTTTTCTTTCGCAGTGTTTCAGCTACATTTTTAAGTTATTATTACTAAACCCCTGAGAAAGTTATGAATATTATTGTAAATACATGGTTTAATAAATATAAAATTGTAAAAAAAATATTGCAGTCAATAAATTTACTGCAAAATGCAAGAAAGCCATTCAAGTGCGGAGTATAATATAATTTAAGCTGGTGGACTGGTGGAGGAACCCTACGCAGATCCATTCCTAAGTTAAAACCACTGTTCATAATGCAAATTTATGTTACGTCTGCGCAATTCGAATGAAACCATCCATGTGTTTTTAGTGCAAATAAATGAGGAAAACCATTTTCGTGTTCTATTTGTAGTATTAATTAAAGCCGGGACTCGCATGCAGGATCACTCTCAAGTTAAAACCAGTTTCATGTTCTGAATGATCCATCGAAATTCCAGTAGCGGATTAATCTGCTGGCGCATTACATTACACAGTGTTTCGAGTAGAGTAAAAAAAATTATTTTAATTGCTGCAAAATTCATAATTGGTACGAAAATCATACGCATATTATGAGAGTAATACTAATTAAAACTAGGGCCTAGCATACAGATTCACTCTTAATTTCAAACCAGTTTTTTGTGTTTAGATTGTAAAAATCAATTTCCAGTTGTGGATTCATCTGCTGACACATTTTGAAGGAAATCATTATCTTATTCGAAGTGCAGTTATTAAATGCTTTATTGCAGACTATGTATGTGCTACCAGAATCAAAGAAAACCCATTTTCATGTTCTGAGTGTAGTTTTAATACACCGTGTGCAGATGTAATATAAACCAGTTTGGTGTTCAGAACATAATGATAAATTAAAAAAATAAGTTGCAGATTCATCAAAGGATTCTCAGGTCCCGAGTAAAGTTTTACATTTGAGTTGCACACCAAATGCGGAAAAGTTTTGAGAAATTGACTGTTCCGCGAATAAATATAATTTATGCTTGTGGAGCCATACGCAGAATCAAACATAAAACTGCCTCATGTGCTAATTACAATGTAAAAATTCGAGACGCGAAATTCTCTGCTGACGCAATTCTAGAGATACCATTCTCGATTTCCAAGAGCAAATATAAATTTCTCTTGCACAATTTGTGAACATGATTATTTTATTGGAAGAATACTCGCCACACGTGATATAAAAATACGGTATTAAATGAGATCTTAGAAAAAAATAGGATTTCCACCCCCTCCCCCACCCCCTGGGGCGTCTAAATGTATATGCGGCCCGCGGGTGATACCACAAAAAACCAAATGGCCCCCAATGCCAAAAAGGCTCCCCACCCCTGGTCTAAGCACTCCGGCCTGACGGTCTTCGACGGCTACTGACGGCCTCCGTGATCGAGGGGTAAGGCTCTCGACTAAGCAATCTGGAGTTCGCGGGTTCAAATCCCGGCTTGCGCATGTAAATTTTATTTGATTAATTTGTGTTATTTCACAATTTATTCAACTAAAATAATTGAAACGTTGCTTGAAATGACTATAGCTGTTTGTGACTTAGAGATCTGATCATATTCTTCCCATCCTTCCCCACTTCCTTCAGCCTCAAAACACAAAACCAAATCTGGACGCCATAGTGTCTCTGTCTCTACGCGGTTGGGAGCAGTTGGAACTCTTGTGAAGTATTCAAATAAAAAAGTACTGAACATGAAAATTGCACTATTTTTTCAGTAAGAATTTTGTAGGTCAACCGAAATATTTATAGTCCTTACCGTAATGTTGATGGTGATACTTGAAATATCCAAACAATAAGACACGAATTGTCATGTCAATAAATAATGTTAGTTTATTTTTTCAATTGTCATTAGAAGCGTCCAAGTTCGATTTTCTCACAATAACAAAAACTTATAACGCTAGAGCTCCCCGATTATATAAGTTTCATGAGAGAAAATGCAAAAATATATTTTTGTTTTATACTTGAGATTGGAACTTATACCGCACATCCCGCAGAAAGTGTCTCAAGACTCGGCGTTCCGAATTGTTTCCGATTTAAAACATATTTTCCTGGAACATTAAATATATTTCTTAAAAAATTATACGTTATTTTTTAAGGTAATATCTCTACATTTGCTAAGCCCAAATTCCCTCGAATAAGCTCCGAAAACTTATAAAACACATTTTGTTCTGTTATTTAACATTTTATAGGTATACAAAAATTCACAGAGTTTTTTGAATGCTGCTAAGATATAATGCTGCTGACATTTGTCAAGATATTGTTGCTCTATTTTAAACGAGTCGTGTTTTATTCAATTTTCACATAATTATTTTATAATAAACTGTTTTTATACATTGAATAATAATATTATTAAATACATAAAATAAATAAAAAATTATTATCGCTTTTTTTTATATTAGCGCGCTCCCTCCGACATTGGAATTTACATATCTCCCTTTCAAACCACCTTCTTCTTCTTTTTGAACGCTTACTACGGAGCCTTAAATCAAAAAAGTTCTTTTTACGGAACGGAAAGAAAGCGAAAACAAACGAATGAATGATGAACAAGCGATCCCGTCGAACAGAGATATAGCGATATCTTGCGGAGATGGGGTGAACTAATTAATACGGTTTTCGTGGGGCATAGATAATCACAATGACTTTACTTTTCAGTGATAAAATTATTGTCAAATATAAAATTTTGACTTACGACACTTTTCTACGGAATGGTGAGATATGACATATATATTGTTAGTGATGTTCATTAAACTTTTTTTTTTTATTTATGATCCTGTACGTAGTTCAAAATATGTTTTAAACAAATAAAATCAGTGGTGAGTGGAATAATGGTGATTATTTTTCATTTAAATATTCCTCGTATAAAAGGGATAGTAAATACACAGAATGAAGCCTTTTGTTTGTCATTTTTTTCCCCAACGCTCTCAAAGAATTATTAACAAAAGCCTTAACAAATATAATTGTATCTATGAGAAAAAAATACAAATAACGAATATATATTTAAAAAAATGAACTGTGGCATTCCCATTTAGGCATAGAGATTCTATTTAGGGAATATTGTAAATGAAGCAGATGGGGAAGAGGAAGGTGGGAAATATATTACTTTTCTTTTTAAAGGAATAAATTGTAAAATAACACAAATTAATCGAATAAAATTTACTTGAACACGCCGGGATTTAAGCCCGCGTCCTCCGGATTGCTAGTCGAGATTCTTGTTCCTCGACCACGGAGGCCTTCAATATTCTCCTGACAGCGTCCATGATTGAGTCGTTATGGTACTTAGACGAAGGACGCGGGTTTAAATCCAATCATGTGCAAGTAAATTGTAGGTACGTGATTAATTTGTGTCATTTCACATTTTAATCCCTTAAAAAAATACGTAAGTAATATATATTATTTGCGATACGTTAATTCATACTTCCAGTATCACCCTGGTGAAAACCACAATTTATTTATTTATTGCTTCTTCACAGGTTAAATACATTTTTTTAGTAAGTAATTATTAACCCCACTAGGGTTCGCCTGTATCGGGGTTAATAATTTTACAATTTAATAAAAGTAAAACACATAAATCTCGGCCATTATTTGGTCATTATCAAACAGTTAAGGAAAAGCAAAACAATAAAATTTAAAAATAAAATGATAAACGGAGGAAATTTGTAGAAAAAATAATACTTATGTGAATTAACAACAAAGTGTTGAGAGATCAAACAAAATGTTATCATTCATTGAATCATTAGTTCATTCATACCATTTTCAACAATAGAGAAAATTAAAAAATATAATATATCCTTAAATTTTTTTTTTTAAATATACTTACGTAAAACTAACTCAATGAAAAAACAAAGGTTTATGAGGAATTACATATTAAAGCGAATCTTTCTTATACAACTATTAAATACAATATTAAAGTGAGTATTAAATAATTATGAAATTTTAATGAAAAACCTTTTTGATCATAACATTATTGTTTTCATTCCATTTAAGTGCCCGTTTTCATTAAAATACAATTGTATTTTATAGCGTATTTGACACCTTAGAAATGCCACTCGTGTGATCTTTCAGTTTTGACAAAGTTATGGGAAACGACAACCTCTATATATTTATTTAGAATACCATTTAGAATCGAAACTTGCTTGAAAAGGCTTTAGTCGTGGGCCGGGTACTTCCCCACCTTTCTCTTTTCCATCTCCTTCCTTTCTCCGCTAACTTCAGCCTCACAATATACCCTCTAATTGAGGTTGCCATAATCGTACTGGCTTCAGACGGGAGCAGTTCGGACTCACATGAGGAATTTACATAAAAAAGGCTTTGTCTAGACGTGGTGACAAAATGTTTTCCTTCATGTTAAATCGAGCAAACAAACATTGGAAAAAAAATACAAATAATTTTTTTAGCCATTGGGTGTGAAAGATCGCAACTCCACCCGTGGACCACCCCGATGCGTTGGTGTGATATTTCGCACCCTTCTACTTTTAATTACTCCCTCACTACCCTTTATATTCTATACCCCACTAGCTGCGTACACCCCCTTCCCCTTGCCGCCCCACCGACCTACGCACAATCCATCCCTTAGACGAGCCTAACAATAATCAAACCTCCCTGCTAATAGGCTAGGCTCAGGATTATAACGGAAAAGTTAAAATACCAACAGTGAATTAATGGTAGAAAACAAAGAATGAAAAAGAAAACTACAAGTTTTAACACACATACGCCCCAGGGATCTCATTTCTACAGCATTCAGTGTACTTTCATCCTCCCTCGGCCAGTTCCATGCCACAAAAAGGATGAAAGTAGACGGAATGCTGTATAAATGAGATCCCTGAGGCGTACGTGTGTAAAACCGTTTATGATGGTGTGAAAAATGTAGAGATCCGCAAAGAATACAAGGCTGATGGAAGCGTAATGAGTAATGTTAAGAAAGGGTCCCTCGTATGGTTTGGGCATGTAGAGCGAATGAAAGGAGTGTAAGGAGAATAGAGAATGGAACACCCAAGGAATACATGACGCGATTAAATGGGATGGTCCGATGCTCTGTGGGGAACCCGCTTGCACAGCGCGGGTGTAAACTGTGCACCCTAAAGTTAAAGCTTAGACTTACGGATTTTCAATACTTCGTTTGTATGGAAACACTATGATAAATGAATCAGATACTTGGGTCGGGCCATGACACTGTTATTTTGATGATCGGACAACTCCTTTGAAAAGTCATTAAAAGTGATGAAAAAATATTGGATAACTATAACCACGTTACGTTAGGTTAGGTTAGGTCTATTTTTCAATTAGTTTTTCATAACTTTGAATGACTTTGGGTGAAAGGGTATTGCATAATTCTGAGTTGTCAAATAATAATAAAAGTTGCATGATAAAAATTTAATTAAAAACATTTTTTTTATTAAGTTCTGCAAGTATTTTGGTTTTTTATTATTTAATTAAAAACATTTTTTATTTAGTTTGAGGGAGCAGGCCGTATCGGTAGAGACGGGACGAGATAAATGAAAGGCGTCAGTCGGTGTAGTGAGTCGAAGTCTTTATTGGAGAGCTACGTAGCAAACAGTCAGATGTTGTTGACACGAGTAGTGGCGAGTGCAAGTCATAAGTGGTGTTGGCAGTGATTGATGATGATGGTCGAAGATGCTGTAGTGGAGCAGACCACGGGTCTGCATGTCACCAGCATGTAGCGCTGCACCGAGGTGGTGGAGGAGACCATGACGTCCAGGATGTCACTCGACGCTTTGAATCGCGGAGGTGGACAGCGGTGAACCTTGTGAGGAGAAAGTCTCAGTGGCAGCGAAGCGCGACGGGCTTCGATATGCCTGAGATGTTGCTGCACCCTTGACAGAAGACGCGGCGGGCCTTGTAGTCGCGGGTAAAGGATTCTCCAAAGCTGATGGTGCGGTGGACCATGTCAGCTGCGAGATGATGGGTCCTCGAAGGCTGCGGGCGCAACGGGCACAGGTGCCGGCTTTGAGTCGCCGGGGCTGGCCGTTCAGCCAATACCGCACTGGAGCGAATTCACTGATAACTGATAAGGTATACACTGTATTACTGTATGTGTGACTGGAGACTAGACTTGAGACTGAGCTGCAGGCGGCTGCGCTGGCTTTTATACTCTGCCGGTCGGGCAAGTAGTTTCGAGAACGGCGTGTGAAATTCGACCGCCGCGCCTAAGGTGAGAACGTTCGAGAACAGTCGAGTCGCTGTGTTGATAAAGTATTGTGCAGTCGGGAACTTTCCAGTAGGTTGCCGCGTTAATTGTTACAAGGCGTTAGACGTACTTACAGTGCCGGCAGCGGCTCACACCTAGATATTTATTTTTGGTGTGATCGTTAACCAGTGGCGCTGCGATGGTTTTAGCAGAGCGGGTTAAGTAACCGCTACAAGTTCTAATGTTAGTTTTTTTTATTATTTTGACAACTGTTTCGGCTTACAAGGCCATTTTAAAATTATGGTTAGACCATTTTAAAATTATGGTTAGTTAGTTAATTGTATTTCAGTGCGACATCAGTTTGAAAATAACCTTGTAAGCTGAGACAGCAGTCGCAATAATAAAAAAAAAAAAACAAAAACTACTCGTAGAACTTAACTATAAATTTATGAAATTTAATTTAAAATTAAATAAAAGATAATTAATCGAGTTCCACCATTTAAAGAAAACCAAAAATAATATATTAAAATTGATAATAGGTGCATAAAAACAGGATATGATTTTTTGAAAAAATAAAAAAAACTTCCTTTTCGTTGAAAAAGTAACATTTTTCCATAGCAATTCAAATTTCGGTGATCGATATGAAACAAACCATTTGGCGTAATTGTTATTCTGCAACATTTATAGTTGCCGTCACTTACTACATAAATACTAGCTAAACTGGCACACGCTGTGCCGCCATATAAATTATTTGTATGTGTGGATGAAAGTTCGATGAGGCGGACGTAGCGCCACCTGTCATTCAACAATATAAATAATTTCGTTCTGTTTGAAATACGAACGACGCGACGGTTAAATTTGTTCGCATACAAAAATACGAAAATCGCGATAAATAATTAGAGGGTCGAAATTAAAAAAATGTGAGGGCGGGGGTAGAAGGGTGAAATTTGGGGTTAGGTATAGGTATTTTTTAGTGAAAAAAAAATGCAAAAAAATATTGTCAAAAAATAGATTTTTTTCTGGATAGGGACACTCTAATTACCTAGGACTAGGGGTATGAAATATACTTTACGACCTATTCTCATATCTACCAAATATACTTAAAAAATTCATAAAAATCGGTCGAGCCGCTTCGGACCACAAACACCGTGACTCGAGATTTTTTTTTATATATATAACCTATTTAACTTCCTTCAAATGATGAACATATTTGAGAATAATTCTCTTCACCGGCGCGTTGCATGTTGACTTTAACCTCAGATAATAACGTTTGTCAAAATGACGAGCTTCAAATGCAAATCTACCTGTCTCTTTTGAATGTTTCTACCGATAGTATAGCCGTTACGTATAAATTTATTGGCCGCTGGACTCGTGCGCATGGCGGTTGTGTTTAGTCTTTAGTTATTTTATTTTTGATATGGTGTTGTCTCAATTGCGCCCAAATAAATAAGTAGGTATATAATACGATTTTCATATTTGATTTATATATTTTTTCTTCACAATGCCAAAGAAAAGGAGCAATTTTAAACAATTGTAGTTTTATATTTAGTGTGGAGAGAAAAAAAAATATTTTAAATTTTTTGTTATTGTGTTGTTTAATTACATATAACCTTATCATTCTTTAACTTACTCTACGAAAAACAAATCTAATAAAAAAATAGGACTAAAATGTTAGTCTAAACAACATTAGCCATCTAACAAAAAGAAAGAAATATATTTATTTGACTTTATCCTTTATAACCCTGCTCTCGGGTGAGAGAAGAGAAATCTAGGGCCTGTAGGCAGTAGGCAGTAGGCACTCATTGCCAGTAGGAAAGTGTAAGGAAATAGCGACTTATGAGGCCGCACCAGCGTCAACTTGGAGTGGAGGAAATATTTTCAGAACGAGCCGGAATGTAGGCGATGCAATGCCAACTAATGCAATATCATGTGTTTTTGGTTTGAAATTTTCATAGCCTAGAAATATTATAAACGCTTTAATTAAATGCTTCGAGTAGAACACATCTTGATCAGCGCCGGATCTGCCATACGTTCAAAAACGTGCAACAAACCTGGCGCCAACTCCGAAGGGGTGCCGTGAGAAAATAAATATTGTATTAAAATTTTGTTATAATATTCCCTGAATCGTTTGAAAATTACCCATAGTGCGAAATAATTATTATGCTCTAGCAACACTTTCCAAAGAAACAGAATGCGCACGCATAAATAAACCAGTCATGCGCACGCATCAGGTTGGTTACGGCTTACGAATTTATAGTCAGTTACAGAATTTTTTTACAATTCCATATATTTAGTTTAAACGTAAGATCTATTTTTCCATATATCTTTTACCGTCTTTTACGACGAATGGGTGCGATCCAAATGCTCGCTATTGTTTTATTTTGTACGATTTAAGTCTCTAGGAGAAGGTAGTTAAAGACCATTTTTTATGAAATCTTCACTAATTTCCACAAACAAAAACATCGCACGGTTTGCAGGTTGCAACGTGTTACGTGTTGACAGTTAGATCATTGATTTGACATATTATTTAAAGTTCGTTAAATGTATAATTAATATCTATTAGATTTGTTGGATCTGTTATTTTGCGGTGTCAGTGTAAGCGTCTTTCGTAAGCCGTTGATACCATACGTCAGTGTTTAGTGTTTGTTCGCTCAATTTGGTGTTTGTTCGCTCAACACGGGAAATGCAAGGTACAAATTTGAGGTTATATTCTTATTAGTCAGAAGCTGTAGATGCTATTCTTGTGTTGTACGTTGCCATGAGAACGTATTTGTATTTGCTTTTTCTATTAAAATTCGGGTTGGGTATATACATAAACGCAGTAAATCTCAAGAATGTCTAATGGATCTAGTTCAGCTAAACCACCCGCATTGTCTCGTAACCTATATTTTAAATCATGGTACGGGCACAAACAAACAATTCGTTGTATTATTTTAAAGCATAACTTGCAAAAAAATTTTTTCCTAAAATAACTAAAATAGCACCATAATTTTATGTTTACCCAATAGATTCAGAGAGTAAAGGGCTCCTGGCGATTCTCTCTTTAAAAAAAACGAGT
The DNA here is from genome assembly GCA_917880885.1 of Limnephilus marmoratus. Taxonomy (NCBI): domain Eukaryota; kingdom Metazoa; phylum Arthropoda; class Insecta; order Trichoptera; family Limnephilidae; genus Limnephilus; species Limnephilus marmoratus. Next base: position 33,964,868 of record OU862932.1, read on the forward strand.
GTGAGAGCTACCGCCAGGTCACTTGGAAAAGTTACACCCTTTATATGTCTTGATTTTATTTGATAAATTAGTGTAAAAAAAATAAAATTAAATAAAAAAAATAAAAAAATTGGGGTGAACGAATTTTTAATCAAAATAAAAATGTAGGGGGGGGGGGAGGGCGCCATCGGTAACTACTGCACAGGGCGCCCGATTTCGTAGATCCGGCTCTGATCTTGATCATGCCTTAATCGACCTGTTTTTCTAAGCCTAGAATTTTATAAACAACCCGTACTTCCTGGAATGATATAAATTGTTCGTACCGAACAACTACCGCCAGGGTCATCTCATCACCATGAACTGTTCTGTATTCCACAAGGCAAAACAGACGATCTGGCCTAGCATAACAAGACATGCGATATGGTATTGCTAAATCACATCTTGAGATTTCTTGACATTTTCAACATTGGCCTTAAGAGTTTCAAGAGTTATTTTAGGCGAACTCTAAAATATATTATTGTTAAATTTTTCATAAAATGTTAAATTTAAAGTTATGTATATTCCATATACATAATTTTGATGTAATAGGATTACGTCACTAAGTCACTTAAAAAAAACTAAATCTTTTTTAAGCCTAGGAAAAATAAAGTAACAGGCCAATGAAAAATGTTTGAAACGTAAAATCTCCTACTCTTTTTGTGTAATGTGTTTTTTTTGTATAATGTGGCAAATTAAGTGCTTTATATAATGATCGGAAAACATTTCAAAATTTGACGGCCTCCGTGGCCCGGAATCTGGAGGTCGTGGGTTCATGTAAACTCCATGTAAACTCTGGGACGAAATAAATAATCTAATAGGAAAACCTAATCGAAATCTAGATAAAATAATCCTTCAACATATGGGAAGTCAAGGAGATACAAATTTTTTAAGCGATAAATTTGCTACAACATTTGTAAGTGAAATAAAAGACATAATTGTAATAAAAAATTCCTAGATCGTAACACGTATACGACTCCTCTGCTATTATGTCAATCAGATTTAGACCTGTATCACAAAAACATGTTAAAAAAATAATTAATGATATGGATGTTAAAAAATCAGAAGGCAATGACCAAATAAGTATTAAAGACCTAAAGTTAATTGCTGATAATATAATCCCAGTACTGACTAAATTAATTAACCTTTGTGTAAGTAAAAGTATCATGCCTGACGAACTTAAAACATCCATCATCAGACCTATACATAAATCAAGAGACTCCAGATACTAATATCTACAGCTCATATGTTGAACTAATATCTACGAACTTCAGAGTGTTGACTAATATCTACAGAGCGTAGGTTGAACTAATATCTACAGAGCGTAGGTTGGACTAATCAGCTAAATGTGTCCAATAGTCCGTTATTACGAATTTTTACATACACACTTACATAAATTAAGTTTTTTCAACTGCATACGCAATATTACATTATTCCAATATGTTACACATAATTGCAAATCCAACCTCTGCCAGTGCTGTAGATATTCGTCAACACTTTGATTCTCATAGATATTAGTCAACAGTTTGTGCTGTAGATATTCGTCAACACTTTGGTTTCCATAGATATTAGTTCGATTTTTTCAGTTTTTGGAATTCCTGTAGATATTAGTAGACGCCTCCAATCAAGAAACCACAAAGATTTCACAAACTATCGACCAATAGCGATTCTCTCGTGTATTGATAAAATTATTGAAAGAGCTATCTTTAACCAAATACAAAATTTTATAGAAAAAAATATAATCATAAATCCCATACAGTACGGATTTCAAAAAGAAAAAAGTACTACACAATTACTTTCTAAATCTTGACGGTTTAAGACAGAGAAAACACCACGCATTATATTTAAATCTTAAACTTAAACGCAAAATAATTAAAATTTACCTACGCCTTCATGAATCCAAACTTTCCGACCGCAATTTGAATTTTTTTATTTTTTATTAATTATTTTTACATGAAACGACAAAAAAGTGAGTCGACGATAACGTTTATAATACATTTTTATTATTAAATATGTAAGTGTTTTTATTTATTTTTCTTTATCAGTAATTTTAATTAGAAAAAACTTAAGAGCGTTTAACCAGCCAGCGGACGAAAATCCACATTTCGTCGAAAGTTGTTTTTTACGATCGTGCAGGGCGGTTACAATGAGAAAGGTTAATTATTCTCCGTACCAGCTTTTTAAAATTATAACTCAATATCGAATTTATTTCAATCCAAATTAGCTTTAATTTATACCTTCATCCAAAAATGCTGAAAGGCGTGATGATAAAACTATTAAAATAATGTACTTTTTGTAATTATTTTTTGATTATAAGTATTTATCATTTTTCAATAATGTTTAAATTTAATAAGAATGTTAAAAAAAAACTAAAATATATTTGTTTGTAAGTGCGCAAATAAATACACAAATGGACCAATTTTCGTGAAGAAACACATGTACGTACATATTTTTTATAGATTTTATTGAAACTAAAATTAAAATTCTAAAACATGCGATACCCAGATAATGTATTGATTTATTTTACTGCATGATTATATGATTTGAAATGGGTGTGGTATAATACAAAATCTTTTTTAAAAATTTAACAAATCTGCCAACGACCTATGGAATAACCTTATTATACTAAAAATTAAAAAGTTTTCTCAAAATTTATTACATGCGAATGCTAGATAAAAGAACAATGTTTCGAAATCCATTTATAATTTTTTGTGGAAAAGAGTCAATACGTCTAAAATCTGATTTGAAAATGACATATTTGTGGTTTTCTCTGGTAATGCCCTCTTAAGGTGAGCCATTCTAAAAACTTTTTTTATTGTGTTAAAAAATTTTATATTTAAAAAAAATTATGTTCTTTTCTAATTATAAAATTTGAGAGCGTGTTTCTTCACCTTTCAAATACAGTTTTAAGTTTTCGGACGCGTTCAGAAACGTTCCGTTTATTTGGATTTTATTGCAAAGCAGAAATATTTTGATCTTCGGAAAAAACAGGCTCTAGAATAATCTGAGGGGTTAACTATAAATAATATTAATTATTTTGTGGATTGTTTTTGTGATACATTAAACAAGTAAAAAATTATTAATCGTAAATGATTATAATAAATAGATATTAATTGTAAACCAGTAAGTAAATAATTAATAAGTAGATAACAATTATGAGTTGTTTTTGTAATATATTAAATACCACTTAATAAAGAAATTGTTTCTTCCTGCGTGTCCTTTCCCATTCGTCCCGTTTCCATTCCGCCACCCCTTCCCCTCCCATGTCCTCTCCTCCTCACGCGTTCCCCCTCCACCTTCCCCGCCTTCCCTCTCCCGCTCCACCGTCCCGCCAAACCCCCTCCCGTGTCCCATATATTCAGTCCCAGTACATTCAGTTTTCAAAAATCTCGCGTGCCACCTATTACAATTTTTTTATTGAAATTTTAATTTTTTATATATTACAAACATTCATTTTTGTACATTATAAGAACAATCAATCAAATTTTGTACCTATAAATAATATGTAGGTACCTATTTAAAATATCTATAATTCTTACATACTAAGTACTTCAAGTAAATTCATTAATTTAAAGAGTTTATTCGAAAATTGAATTTTGATTGACAATCGATGGTTTGCAAAATGTCATTCTCAAATTGGGATGTTTTTTACAGTTTCGTAAAATGTTTGTAATGATTAAAAAAACTTTAATGATGTACTGTCTTGTGGTTGTAATAATCCAGAAACCTTCACTAGGGTGGAAAGAAGGTATTTTGAAAGTTTCAAACATTTTCTATGGTTAACAATAGCAATACATGAACAACTTATATATACAGCGCTCTTGAGGCGATTTTTCGCAAAAACAGCACTATATAAGTTATCCAAAATTATTATTATTATTATGTACATTCATAAAAGTAACCATATTTTGATTTTTATATGTATAGAAGAAAGTAAATAATTAATATTTATCGTCAGTTGGTGGATTTGACCGGCTTCCGACGATTAAAGTCCAAATTACACAACACATCACAAGTGCACGCAAATCAACTCACAAAGAAGTAATAAATGCATCCTAACGCAGAAAAAATGGTATCCTCTTACAAGATTCCTTTGTGCGGGGCCACGTCGAATGCTAAAGATCTCCAATTCTTTTTATTTGATTTAGTTCACTCTGTTAAAGAGCCCGGAGGTGTGAACGGGCCCTTAGGCCGACTGAAAGGCCGGGAAAACAAAGGCCCATTCACACTTGCCCGGATAGATTATTTCCAAATAATAAATAATATAATATATTTAAGTGTTGGTCTTTGTACGTGTGCGCTGGGCATTATGAGAGAAGGGCTGAAAAGACGAGTGAAATTTTCACGATAAAAACGTTCAGGGCTGTAGTGAAGGTAAAAATAGAACCTTTTTATATTTTTTTGGCACTATGTAACAATTTTTAGACCTCTTGTTTTTGAAAGGTTTTATTTTATGTTGTACAATTATTACGTTTTTATAATTCGAATTTAATAATCATAAACAAACATGTACATATATATATCTAATATATAAAATTCTCGTGTAACGGTGTTTGTTACCATACTCCTCCGAAACGGCTGGACCAATTTTGATGAAATTTTGTGTGCTTATCTGGTAGGTCTGAGAATCGACCAACATCTATTTTTCATACCCCTAAAAGCAAAGGGTGTTCCACTCCGAAGAAAATTATTTTCCCCATACATTTTGTATGGAACGAATTCTCCTATTTTGAAAGAACTGCAGCAATATTGTAAGGGGTATAATATTGAACTGTGAACCGGGGGAGGGTGGAGGGGGGGGGGGGAGGGGGGAGGGGGTAAAGGAACTCAGGAAGGGATGTTAGCGGGACGGGGGAAGGGGAGAAGTGGAGTGGGGAGAGGGTGAGGGAACGCGAGAGGGGAAAGGATACGCAGGGAGAAACAATTTAGATCAAGGTATGGTATACGCAGGGAGAAACAATTTAGATCAATTCAGCTAATAAGTTGACAACAGTTTTTGATTCTGAGGCGGTACGAAGTTCGCCGGATCAGCTAGTATATACATATATGTGTACTTAAATTCCTGCATCTTCCATTTTTTTTTGCATTTATTTCAAGCTATGAAGAAGGAAAATGAAGTGTGGAAAATTCCTGATGCCCGAGTCGTAGACAATTTCATATCAAGAGATTCGGCTATTCTATTTTTGAAAGAGACAATTTTCATAAATTTCTGTTAAAATATTATTTTACAGGTATGTTCATAGGGGTTTGAATGATTGGTAGGGTCGTAGTGGTACACTCTTTGCTGGAAGGAAGGTGCTTATAAAATGCTGCGAAACGCCACGTTGCATACCATCAGCAACACTACCAATAAGTCCGACTCTCTAGCATCCACGAGTGGTCATCAGAAAACCCCGCGAACCCTGGACAATGTGATGACCACCATTATAACATCACAGCAGATAGAGAGAGGGTGAATGGCGAAATTCCGGCGCCATAAAACGGGAACTACCCAGCTAAGGGAAGGAAAACCCCAACAGAAAACCCTGGTCCTCCAGGATGGGGGTTGGGCGTAGAACTAACAACCCTACCCCATAAAAAAACAAAATGTTACGATACCTCAAGACAAGCCTCGGAAATTTCGAAACGGTACCAAGATTCACATACCTAGGCTTCCTGATAACAAACGACAATAATACCACAGAGGAGATCCAGAAGCGCATAGTGAACGCAAATCGCTGTTATTTCCGCCTAGAAAACCAATTAAAGTCCAGACTGCTGTCCAGAAACACGAAGATATTAGTGTACAAAACACTTATCAGACCAGTACTTACGTACGCAGCTGAGACTTGGGTACTAACTAAGAGGAATGAGCGAGCACTGGACGTTTTTGAAAGAAAAATTTTGAGGCGCGTCTTCGGACCGGTTCTAGAAAATGGATTTGGCGCAGAGCAATGAGCTCTATACTTTGTTTAAGGAGCTAAACGTCGCAAAATTTATAAAATTGGGATGACTTCGGTGGCTGGGTCATGTGGAGAGAATGACCGAGCATCAAGCACCAAAGTCCCTGCTGAACTCAAGACCAATAGGGCGAAGGAGCCAAGGAGCGAAGGAGAAGGAGAATTTCACGTGTACCACAGACAATCGAAATTAGTACGTTTGATTTTGTGAAAAATAAAGTTCTTCGGTGCATTAGCTTTTTTACTTTAGCTCCTACCAGGAAACCCTGAGAAAAATAATTCCCCTCGAGACGTTATGTGGAGTGTATTTTTAAGAAAAGGAAGGAGAGGAAGTTCTGGTAATGAAAAATGTGTGAGGGGTGGGCAGGAATCTAGGAATCAGTGTGTCCAGGAGTGACGGACATGAATCCATGCCTCCCGCATCAGTGCAAGACGAGTTCTGCTGGAGAGGTCAAGAGGTCTCCCTCAACCAGTCTTCTGACCCCGCATGTCACACAGTTGGTGGGCAGACGCATCCGCCGCCAAGATCCAGATAAACCTCACCCATTCTAAGTCACCAAACCTAGCTCACTTGGGCAGAGATGTTGATAACCCAATAAATGGCTTCCCAAATTAAATGGCTCAAGAAAAAGCTTTTTGACCATAGACATCCAAATGGATAGACAAGCAGTTACAGATGAGGGGTAAAACCAAACTATGGAGAGCGAAGAGGGGAAAGATGACTGTCATTCGTTGAACAATCAATCTGACAGTATATAGGCATCTCGCATTACAATATCACCATTTAGTTCTTAAAAGCAAAATCTGCTTTGAATGAATAGACCTTTTTACATGGGAGCGCGAATTGCTTGCCACGTTCAAAACTTATTTGCCAAGGCCAAATGCTCGCCCCAAAAAGACTCGCGCCAATACACATATCAATATTTTCTTGCCGTGTTTAGTTAAAACACTTTTACAAATGTTTCATAATTTACTTACCCCTGTAACCAGCGACGAGCACATTGGAGTACCGCCCACATCCACGTAGATATATTGTATAGCACAAGCTGCCGTTATTTCGTTAAATGTATGGATGTCAGCTTCTCGCTGTTCACGGCAAGAATGATGACGTCACACATTTTAGATTCAAGCGAGGCTATATCCCCTCCCCATGGAGCGAGCCGTTTCCAAGGAGGAGCTACAGCCGGCGCCATGTGGAGGGGGAAATAATACGTTTTTATCACTTAGGGCAGGTCCAGATATATTCATATGTCCGTGTTTTTGACGATGTTTTTTTAGCATAAATCGAAATGCGGCGTCAAATGATTTCATTCCAATTGGGTCGATTTACCTTTTGGAGACCCATATTATTTGGTTAAATTTTTAAGAAGGATAACATTATGAACAAACTTTTGATACCGTAAAACGAATAAAGTTGAAAATAATTTGTTCGTAAACGGAAAAGAATTTTAAAACATTTTTAAATAAACGGAAAAATTAATGTCATTATAATAGATTTATCTCAGCATCCAATTCGGCCCCATATTGCATAAAACAAGCAAATAATGCACTTTGGATGCAGAATTTCACACGTCTGCTTCTGTTTGTATTACCCCTGTCCAACCATACCGAACTTCACAACTACCATACCACTGCGAGACAACACCACGCCAAGGTGTGTACGCCACGCCACTGTGCCACGCCACACCACGCTACGAGGTTCTCAATATCACCATACTAGGTATACAGTATGGTGGGTAGACCTGTTAAGAGACGAGAAGCTGTGTCCTGAATGCTTTTTTATTTTAAAATTAATAAAATACGTAGTTTTAACCACTTTCATTGTTTAAATAACCTTTGAACTTAGGATAAAGGCGCATATGACGTGTTTAAACAAAATAGTTTCTCGCAGTTTGCTAATCATTTATGATTTTACCATTAATTTTAATAACGGAATAGAGTTGCTACATTGTAAAGATAATGGTATTCATTTAGACAAACATGAAATCTTGGAAATTAGAAAGAGTTTAAAGATGACTTTCTTCTTCTTCTTATTGTGCCCTGTCCGTACAACGGACGTTGGCTATCATGTTGGCTACGCGGACTTTGTTTACTGCTGTACGGTAGACTGGCCAAACCACTGTCTCAGGTTTTTCAGTCATGATGTTTTCCTTCTTCCAGGGCTCTGACTTATGAGATGCAATTTCTCGTACTTCTCTGGATGTCTCATCACATGTCTAAGATATTGAAGTTTTCGGATGTTTTTAGTTTTAATAACTTCTTTTTCTTTATGCATCCGAACCATAACATCTTCATTCGTAACCCTGTCCATCCAGCTGATTTTAAGTATTCTTCCGTAGATCCACATCTCGAATGCCACAAGTCGCCTAGTTAGTTCTTCAGTAAGCGTCCATGCTTCCATTCCATAAGATGACTTTAAATATTATAAATAATCAAAAATATTTTTAAATAACCCGCTATTAAATTTGTTCCCTTTGTAAATTAAAGTGGCTGGACAACTCAGAATGAAATCAACTCAACAACCTCCTTTGAAAAGTTATTAATTTGATGAAAAAAATAGTTAAATAGGTTACGTCAGGTCTAAGGGCTATTTTACAATTTTTTTCATAACTTCTAATGACTTTTCGAACCGGCGTTGAGTTGACTTGATTCTGAGTTGACATGAAATCAAATTACACCCTATTATTATTACCCCTCCCCATTCCTATCTTATCCATATCCATTGATATCTTTTAAGTCTATTGTTGTAATTAGTTTTAAACCCTGATAAGGTAAGACATTGCTTACGAAACATGTCGGGTTTTTAAACAATAAAAGCGGTTAAAACCAAGTATTTTATTAATTTTGAATTAAAATGGTGCCACAGAATAAGTTTTCTGTATTTGAAGAAGCTTTATCATTTGATTGTGGAATATTATGTTATTGTTATATGTGTAAAACAGGTGATTATTGCCAGCTTAAGAGGAAGCCACAAGCAAAAAGTGTATGATTTTTTTTTTACATTGACTACACAGGAGGCCTGAGGAAAATAACTTCCCTCAGGGCCTATGCCATCTTTGAAGATGCTGTGTGGAGGGTCCTTTTGAGGAGAGGAAGGAGTGAAAATGGGTCCCTTCAAGACCGACGGGTTGTAGGAAAGGAGGAAACACACAGGCCGGCAAATCGTTCCACAGCCGAACTGTTGAACTCAAGTACAAGTCGTAGAAACGACCCGTTCTCATGTGACAAATGCCAACCGTGTACATATGGTACATATGTTTGTATGTTATGTACTCAATTTGGGAGGCGGGTGTGGGTACCGCCGCCCGGGAATCATAAATGTAAAACGATTCATTGTAAGTATTAATTTAAAACAGTGATTGCCCACTTTAAATTAAAATTAATAGTGAAAAAAATATATATAAAATAATGGTTAAATATGTTATCTTAGGTTAGGTTATGGGTTATATCGCAATTTTTTTTCATTGCTTTTAATGACTTTTAAAATAGTTGTTCAGTTGACTCGATTCTGAACTCGCATGGAGCCGTGATTACTATAGCTAAGCTCTTGCGACTGTATAAAAGTCATACTTGTAATTTGAAATTTAAGTTTTCTGTGAGAATTATTTTCCAAGTCCCAATTGCTCCTTACTGTCAGGTTCCACTAGGATTAAGGTATCCCTAATTGGGGTATGTTCGGATGCTGTATGGGCCGAGAAAGCAAAGAAGATTAGGAATGGGAAGGTTGGGAAGTACTGACCTGGCTATTAAGATCTGGTCATGAAACACCGCAAAGCAAAGGTACTCTTTTAACAGGGCTATACTGAAAGTCCACTGGTAGCTGTTCCCCTAGTGATACCTAAATTCAATTTGTTTGTAGAAATGTTGACATTTTAATAATCTCAGTTAACCGATTTTGACCGGACCGTTTCAGGTTTTGATCATTTAGTATGGAAAATTAACCGTTCAGATGTGAAACTTTATAAAATGATTTTACAATTTGACGGAAGTTGATACATCCCAACCTGTTTGTACTGTTACGATATACGAAATGCCCCCTCTCAAGTTGGAGCGCACGCCACTGCGCAGACTACGGTTTCGCTCCCTCGCCGCAAGCGCGCCGCGCGCTAACGGCGGCGGAACGCGAGCAACGGCCGGCAGAAGCCGCCATTCTTCCCCCGAGCGCGTTTAGAGCGCACGTGTAACGAGAACATTCCACGAAGCCGCCATGGCGGTTGTGTTCGTGCATAGTGACTTGCCGAAATGCCAAGCACGGTTAAATTCCTTTCACCACACCGTTCTCCAAGCCGCCGACTGCTGTGAGTACCCTGAGCCATTTAACCCCCTTTATTGCGTGTGTTCCTTGTAAATTCAACGTGAAGATAAATGATCGCCCCAGAGAGATTTTCGGGCCAAATTCACCCGAATTAGGTAGGATTATTGATGATACCCTGTTCTAACTGTGCCTGTATTATGTACCATTGTTGTTTATGAAAGGATTCTACCCAATACACCTGATATTTACCGTAGCCACCTTGTTTCACTGTCTCCCCCAGCCCGTAGGATTTGAGCTTATTTCAGAGATGCCACACAAACGCCTCAGAGAACCTACCACCCTGGTGAGGATAGTCTCCCCCGCTCTGCTGACCATTCTGAGCTAGTTTGTCGGCAGAAGGTAGGCACCTCAGGTAGGTGTGTCTAACAGTACGTAGTGCAAAGGTTAGGTTGGTATAGGTTAGGATAGGTTAAATTGAGGTTGTGACATTAGCCGAAGAGTATAACCAATAAGCTATTGCATCTGAGTGATTATTGACTCGATTGCAGTAGTTAGCACCTATTGTTTGTACTTAGTTTAGGTTGGTGTAGTGCATAGGAATATGTATTGAGGTTCAATGTCCTTCAACAGATGTCCTTAATATAGAGTTATATCTACTTTTGAAGTGTCTCAATAGATACCAGTAAAGAAATACTATAGGACAGTTGTGCTCAAACGGTCGATCGCGAGTGCTTTTTGAGTTGATCTCGAGAAAAATTTGCCGACGTAAATAGATCTGTTCACAGTTTTTATCAGACACATTTCGAACGAAAACATTATCTTATTCGAGGTGCAATTATAAATTTTTTGTTGCAGACTATGCATGTGCTGCCAGAATAAAAAAAAAAAAACATTTTCATGTTCTGAGTGTAGTTTTAATTCGCCGCATACAGATTTAATTTAATATAAACCAATTTTTTATATTTTTTGGGCATTAACTATGTAACAATCATTTAATAGAGTCAGGCCATAGCTTCAATAAAGAAAAAACAAAATTTAAACATTGCAATATAAATTCATACTTTAATCTTTGCGCTTTAGAAACGCTCGAAATAAACAAAAAAATTAAATCTAAAATTAATTTAGTGAATAAAATAATAGCGCCTTGCAAATCTCCTTTACTAACCATGTTTCCGTATAATATTGACTCCTCCCACCGCTTTCCCCCTCCCCCCAAAATCATCCCTCCCACTACTCCCACCTAATTAATCTTTGGTACTTGCATTTAATTTTTAAGTTAGTTTTAATTCTGCTCGTGAATGATACGGTTGTATCGAAACCGGTCGCGGAAAACTTAAATTTAAGTAACAAATGTACATTTAATAAAACTCTTCAAAAAACAAAATAATATAAACCAGTTTAGTGTTCACAATGTAAAATTCGAGTTGTGGATTCATCAGTACATTTCGAAGGAAAAATTTCTCTTATTCGAAGTGCTGTTATAAAATTCTAGTTGCAGACTATTTATGTGCTGCCAGAATAAAGAAAAATCATTTTCATCTGAGTATAGTTTTGATTCGCCGCACACAAATTTAAAATTTCTATTTTAATATTTCGAAGGCAAACATTCTCTTATTCGAAGTGCAGTCATAAAATTCAAGTTGCAGACCATATATGTGCTGCCAGAATCAAATAAAAACCATTTTTATGTTCTGAGTGTAGTTTTAATTCACTGCGTACAGATTTATTTTAAACCAGTATTGTGTTCAGTATGTAAAATTCTAGTTGTGGATTCATCTGTTGACACATTTCGAAAAAAAAGGTTTCTCTTATTCGAAGTGCAGTTATGAAATTCTAGTTGTAGACTATTTATTTACTATCAAAATAAAAAATAAAAAAAAAAACATTTTTATGTTCCTAGTGTAGTTTTAATTTATTAATTTATTGGAAGAATACTCGTCACATGTGATATAAAAATCGACATAAAATGAGGTCGCAAAGAAAAAAAATATATACCCCACCCCCCCCCCCCCCCAGGCGTCGATTGATCGGAGTCTAATAATATTGAGGTAGATCGCCAGCAGTTCAAGTTTGAGCACCCCTGCTATAGGAGATGGTCAAATGTTGTCATTCGTGTCTAATACCCGAATGGTTACGGAAATAGCCGGTGATAGCCGTTCGACAATTACACACACACACGGGCACACACGGAGCATCCATTAGAACGGACGTTTGATCCAGTTAAATATTCATTTATACCGGACGATAAGTAAACACGACTCGTGATCTGACGAACCGAGTATCCTTGAAACTCCTGATAATCTGAGAAGTATAAGTCTTGTTCATCAGACAACACCACATTCTACAGTGCATCATGGTTGGGTTAGGTTAGGTTGAAACTTCCAAACCTTAATTAGACTATTGCGCCTATCACAGCAGCCAATAACTATTGTACATAGCCTATAACTAGCTATTGCCCATACTATAATCGAGTCAACAATCAATGCTGTTTGTACGTGGTTTAGGTAGGTTACGCACAGTGGGACAATGGAGGGAGGCGGGTGAGGGTGGTATTGTTGCAGTAAATTTCTCCATTGAATGGATAGAACACACCATAGACTACACAATATAGACTAGCTCTGTCTGCCGTGAAACTAGGACCTCGAGGTGTGATGGAGGCTTTATCTCCAGGGTATTGTGCGTTTACGGTCATGTGTAGTGTATATGAGGTGCTAGGTGGGCCCTCTACATAATCAAACCTAACCTAACCTAACACAGAGACTAGCCTAATTAACATATTTTTTTCTACCCTCACCTAATCACAATTTCCCAACTAACCTATCTTTGTCTAGCCTCACCTAACGATCCCATGACAGTTGATCCACCGACAGTTGCCCCCCCAGCATACTTATGCAGTCGATTTAGGAAAAATACGGTACACTTATTTGCACAAAATATAACTAAGTGACCCCGAAAGGGTGTGCAGAGAGGTTGTACCGCCGAATAACAAAAGTATAAAAAATATTTCATTCAAATGCATCAGGAAAAAAATTACTTGTCTATATACTGTATATACCTGCATATCAGTATACCTACTCTATATAGACACCGTAAATAAATTCGTTTGTAATCCGTACCAACATATTATTAAACGTATTTTTGATATCGATTTTAGGTTTTAAATTGGCAAATAATGCACAAAAAATTATATTTTCATAATAGTTGTAAATTCGGAGAACCCACTGTCGGGGTATCAGCTATCTAACCTTATATTATTAACCCGACCCAACCCTTTAATTTTTTTTTATGTGAATATCGATAAGAGTCCCAACTGACACGAGGTATTGGGATTAGTATATGGCATCAGTAATAGGGGTACGTGTTATTACTGAAGAGAGTAGGGTGGGAGGGAGATGGGAAAAGAAAGATTAGGAGTACCGGTTATTCAGATCTGGCAATCAAACTTGGCAAAATAGGGCGATACTAGTACAGTATATTAACCAACAATCCGTCCACTGCAAAGCCACTCTAGTGTCTTATATATCAGTGGTATTACGATTTGTGGCGGCGTCCTATCAAGATCATGTGAGGAAAGACGCTGCTAAATTCGTAACGGAATTGGAAAATCGGATTTAAATTATGCTTATACCACTATATCTTGTACACTAGTAGCTATTATCTATCCAGCTTCGCCCGAGTTCCGATACTAATTTTTTCACAAAATTTTTTGGTAACTCTTTCGAAATGCTTAAATCGTAAGTAAATTTCACGTAATTGTGTGTTATTTGAAAATCAATTCATTTAAAATAATATATGTATTGTCAGGTTAGCGCGTGGTTGGCACCATCTTACAATGGGTCGGAGTAGAGCTGAATGTCCACTCTTACGAGCTATGCCTGTAGATGTCTATTTGGTATGTTTTCTGAAGCAAATAGCAAAGGTAATTTCACAAGAATAACTTACGAAAGTTTAGCGATCTTGCCTGGTTTGGGATCCATCGTGGTCGATTCGGCTATTGTCTGGATTAACCACAGACAGTTTTATTGGGATTTAGAAGTATTTTCACTTTGCGAGTTGATTAGCTTGTCACGATAAAAAAACGATAAGATGTTGACAGCTGAGTTACGATGGTAATACTAAACACTTCGCCTCCTTGACGACGGCTGTCAGCGGGCAGTTATCAGCTGGTGTAGGCACCCAGTGTGCGAATCCCACCAATAGATATAAATACTGGCCTTTTAATAATAATAATAATAATAAGTTATTTATTTCAGCCGAACAGAGCGGTGGGTGCAATACTCTGCCAGCCATATAAAAGAATACATTACATATAAAAGAATAATACATAAAATGGATTTACTATATAAAAAAGAAAAAATTAAAGAATATAAAAAAGATTTAAAAAAGACATATATATATATACACATATTTAGTTCTCGTATATTTACTACGGGGGCTTCAGATAAATTCTCAAAGAGGTGCGCCCTGCCACTGGGCCACGGCCTGGACGAGAGTGTTCTCCGATCTTTGGTAGCGCTGTCTCACCCCGGCTATTCTGTGGCGCATCAAAGCGGCGAACCCATGTACCCTTCCTTCTGCGAACATCTGCGAGGCACTGCATCTCCAAGGTAGGCCGAATAGCGCCCTATATGCGTTATTGTATTGTACTCGAAGTGTGTTCATAACGCCTTGTGAGTATCTTATCCATAATTCGCCGGTGTAAAAGCTCATGCAGTAGCTCTGGAATATTTGCTTCTTCACCGGAGAACTGCACCTGTTGAATCTCCTGGCGAGCATGTTGGCTCGCACGCTTAGTACTCTTCTTTGGCGTTCTATGTCATTTTTATCGTTTAGGTCATCAGTGACGACATGCCCCAAATATTTTATTTCACTGCAGATTTTGACATAGTCCCCGCCGAGGAGAATGGGTGGAATGACAGTAGGACCAGTATTTGCTTTAAACACCAGCAATGATGACTTTTTGGCATTGTACATCAAACCATGACTATCGACGTATGCTTGGCATATGACCAGAAGTTTTCTCATTGCCCTTACTGATGGGGCTAGTATGACCATGTCATCTGCATAACTTATATTATTCATACATACTCCGGCAACGTGGCATCCGATTCTTGCTTTGTTCAGTATTTTACTAAGTTCGTCCATATATACGTTGAACAGCACTGGGGACATTGAGCCTCCTTGCCTAACGTGTTGCTGCTTCTGACAGGCTGTCATTCCATCTGACGAAGTTTTCCTGTTGCTTGTACCATATACTCAATATATTTACAATTTGTGGTGGTACTTGTCGGTCCGTCAGTTTTTTCCATAATTTATCGTGACAAACCATGTCAAAAGCTTTGCTTAGATCTAGGAAGCATGCATATACCGATGTTTTTCTGGCTTTGTAATATTCTATTGCAAGTTTCATGCTATATATGGCTGTATCAGTAGAGCACCCAGCTTTGAAGCCCATTTGGGAATCCTCTGTAATGAGCTTGTCTTCCGTTAAATTTAAAATCACTTTTTCAAATATTCTTGCTATTATGGTGGCAAGAGATATGGGCCTGTAATTAACGGAGGATGTCAGGTTTAATTGGCGACTTTTTGGAATCGGTACTATAATGGTTTTGGTAAATTCTTTCGGAATGTGTCCAAGCCCAACCATGGCAGTGAAGAGAGAAGCGAGCAGTGTTGTCAAGTATCCCCCAGCATGCTTCACATGTTCTATGACAAGTCCATCGTGACCAGCAGATTTGCCTCCTGCCATGTTGCGTATTGCTCGCTGAATCATCTCAGGAGAGATGACAATAGACGGCTGTTGTTTTGATTGATGCAATGGTGTATAAAACTGTTTATCCACTGTTTGGGGTTGACATGTTGTTCTGTTCCACATTGCCATGTGGAACAGAACAAACCTATCGAGATCCAATTTAATGTTACATAACAAGTATATTTGAGGCACATTCCAAAGTGGAAATTATTTTCAGCATTGCCCTGATATAAAACCACTATTCAGAGCTGAATCTTTGCTTGAAATAGCATTAGCTGTGCTTCGTGAATAGCCGGTCCCTAGATACTTCACCACCTTCCGTTTCATCCACCTCCTTCTCCTCCCCACTTTCTTCAGCCTCAAACATACCCCATTTGAGAATACCATAGTTTCACTGGCTCCAGACGGTTGAGAGAGGTTGGGACTCTGCGGTAGGCATTCAAATGTAAATGTATTCACTCCCGACCGTCACAGGGAAATAGTCTTGTTATATATGGTTACTTATTAGGTTTAGCTACTTATATCTTTAAGGAATTATTATTAAAAGTGAACTTTTTCAATTTCTCTGGAATATTCTTTTCTGGAGTAGAAAACAAGTTTGAAACATGCTGTGCTCGATTCTACTCTGGCTGTGACCCCTTTAATACCTTTTAGGAGGAACCCACAAACCAAAAATGTATTTATTTTTATTTATTTATTTATTATGTGCATCTATATAAAAAGGTTTACATACCTTGCCTGTCTCACTAGGAAATCCTGTGTCAGGACAGATTAGTTTACAAATATTTTATAAATATTAAATAAAGTACATTTTTCAAAAAAGCAATAATATTTGACAAAAATTTTCAGGTTGGTAGGTAGTGGTAACAATAATGAGATAGAGGATTATATTTGGGTCAGGTGACTAATTGTTGCACGACTTTTTTCGATGATCCATTGTTTGATCAGGATTTTGTATTTGTTTGTTATTCGATTGTTTGTTTTGTCAGGAAGGTTATTGTATATTTTAGGCGCAATGTATTTGAAATTTCTTTGACCAAATGTTGGTTTGTTTTAGGTGTTTGTGTGACTTATTTGGTTTTGTGCCGCATGTATGTGTTCTCAGGACGAGTTGTTTCAGAAAATTTGAACAATTCATCAAATTTCTATGTTCACTTTCAAGTTCTCTGAAAGTTCTACTATTATTTCAGTTTTGTGAAGTAACTGGCTCACACTGATACAATTACAGAACTGTCACAGAACTTGAAAACTAACTTTAAAATTTGATGAATTCTTCTAATTCTCTGAAATAACCCGTTCTTAATGTGCCCTATGTTTGTTTTATTTAAATTTTATTTTTTTATAAAAGAAATAATTTAAGTACCTACATAAAGCATGGGAATTGCATTGTTTTTTTTTTTACGTTCGAATATTTTAAAACTACTGCCAATATAGGTAAAAATATAAATCGGTTGACAAACGGAATCTACGATTTCGCTCGCAAAAGCGGTTTTTATTTACTTTGTGAATAATTTAATAAGAAAAAAAAGTTAATCAATTTAAAAGTTCACGCATAAATTTGACAATAAGTTGTTTTTAAATGCGTTCATACATTTCTAAGGAAAAAACGAGTGTGCTTTAGACCACACGACTGAAGTAAAACTCTTTAGCTCCATCTATATGATAGGAAGAAAGAAAGAAAATGTGCGTGCGCACTGCTGTCTCTTGCTTCTACGGTGTGATACAGACAATAGGCCTGCACTGTGTCTTTTTGTCAGTTCTTGCCTCCGTCAAGGTAGCACAACTAAAAAATTCGTCTTGTTATAATTACAAATAAAACCGGTATATTTTGCACCTCAATGTCTAAGTTTGTGTTATTTGGGTTGTGGGACTTCTTCCCTAACCGTCTTTAATAATTTTAACGTTACTCAAAGTGTTTTTAATAGTTTTTTAGTCAAAATCAAATTAATTTTGACATTTAAATTCAGTGTATTTTTTTCTGCATTTCATTCAAAATCTGTTTGCTTCAAATTTGAATTTCGTTCTTTCGAGTCAGGGACTTAAGTCCCTGACAAAAAAAAAAAAAAAGTGTTTTAAATAAGTTCTTATCATTTCGATTGACAGTATTGTTCGATGTTGATAATTTAATACTTTTATTTGATTATAAAAAAAAAGGATTTATTTGTGATTTTTTTTTTTTTTTTGGTGTTAAAATTTTGTTTTGGTTATTCTTCTAAATTTTATAACTCCTGTCGGTTTCTTTTTATTTTATTTTATTTTTTTTAAAAACCATGTCATCCGATTCAGAGGATGAATCTGTTAGTTTCATACAGTTGAAGAAGGATTACCCCAATTTGCCGCATAGTAGTCGTGTGAATGCTTCAAGTGGTGCGTCCATTTTATTAGAATGCAACACCCAATCTGCTATTCAAAGTGGTTCTGAGAGTCAATTGAAAAAAAACACCACTTAAGGATAACTGGTCCAAAATGTTACTAGACGATCAATCCAAGTTTGAAAAACCTACTGATTCCAATTTCTCCGTAGACATTTTACAGCCGATATTTAACCAGATGGTGATGATTTCACAAACAATAACTGATGGGAAAAATAAGCTAAACAAGGACGCTCGGTCCGCAATATTGAGCTCTATTGAGGAAATGAGAAGATGTCTAACTAGTCTAGCCATTTCTCATGCAGCGGCTGTTTCTAAGGCTGAAACTTTATCAAAAGTCTTTGAAACTCAAAATGGAATTTCAGAAAAATTAGACATCATTTTGAATAAAACAAGTATAATTGAAAATAATCCTGAACTGCCCAAAAAAAAATCTTATGCTGGAGTAGCTGCTGGAGAGAACCAATCAAAGAAACTGGTTTTAAATGGTTCTGAGAGACCTACTCCCTCTCTACAACCAACTATTCTCTTTTATCCATGTATTCCTGAGTGCAAATCTTCTGAGGAGATGCATAAGAAAATTACGTCGGTTTTAAATCCTAAAACTGACGGTTTCCAGGTAGTACGAACGAGAAAAATTAAGGGTGGTGGCATTGCCCTACAAACCACCACTCCAGGAGGAGTAAACAATATAAAAAAAGCTGCTGAAAAATTGTCTGCAACTGGCATCAAAATTGTTAGTCCTCAAGGCCGACTCCCCAAAATTGTGTTATATGACGTTCCCAAAGGTGATGTTTCTTCAGATTCTTCTCTTTTTGATGAAATTTTTATCAACAACATCGAGGGTAAGTGTAATATTACCAAAGAGGATCATATTAGAACTATGAGAAGAGTCTCTTTATTCGGCAAGAGAGATAGTTCTAGCATGAATATGATTCTTACATGTCACCCTGAGGTAAGAAAAGTACTCATAGACAGTGGTTTGTGCTTCCTCGGGTGGAATGCATGCCGTGCCCGCGACTACATTGGTGCTACTCGTTGCTTCAAGTGCCAACAGTATGGTCACATCAGTAAGGCTTGTACGCAGGAGCATTCCACTTGTCGCCACTGTGCGGCAACTGGTCACGATGTGGAGAATTGCACTAAGAAGGCGCAAGCTGCTGTCTGTGCTACTTGCACACGTTTCAAAAAGCCAGCAACACATAATACTGGAGATCGGCTTTGCCCAGCCCAAATTGCAGCTATAGAAGCCCAAGTCAGATTAACCGACTATGGATTCTAACCTTCTTTCCCTTGGTCAGATAAATCTTCAGAGGTCTAGAGTGGCCACGCTTGAGGCACTGAAGATTATGACTGACAAAAAAATTGACATCTTGCTCATTCAGGAGCAATACACCTGGTTAGGTAGAACGCCTGTTCAATATCCGGGTGCGGTACTTGAAATTGGCCCAGCACCGGGGGCGGGAGTCCTGGTTAACATTTCGTTAATCAGTCCCCTCCTTCTGGTGGGACTGTCAAACGAGTACCAAACTTGTGTTTCACTTAATTTTGGAGACACTGAAATTATTTTAATTTCAGTCTATTTTAAACATTGTAATCCAGTTGGACCTCATATCTTGAGCCTGACGCGCGCACTAAACGCGCTTAAAGGACGTAACATAGTTATTGGAGGAGACTTTAATGCTCGCTCACCGATGTGGTTTGACAATTTTGAACAACGGACGGAACGTTCAGACGCCGTCGAAGACCTTATTGCGACGCAAGGTCTTTCTTTAATAAATGAATCTGGTAGTATTTTTACTTTCAGTAATACACATGGTGAGAGCAATATTGATTTAACTCTTTGCTCTGGATCGATTGCGGCCAAGATTTCTAAATGGAAGGTCCACGAATGTGCTATTAATTCTGATCACAGATTAATAACTTATATGGTGGGTGTCAAGAAGACCGAAGCTCCAAGATCCTCCTGGAACTTCAAAACTACTCGGGCGAATTGGGATAACTTTGGGGATGCTCTACGTGATACTTTAAGGGATTTTCATGACGTAGCAGCTAGAGATCCGGACAATTTGGGGAATTTTTTCAACGCGGCCGTGGTATCAGCTGCTGAATCGTCTCTGGGAAGAACAAACCCAAAGACGATTATTAGGTCTCCGTGGTGGTCGAATGAGCTGACTTTGCTAAAGGGCACTTTTAAGAGAGCTTACAGAGCTTTAGGTGTCTCTAGACGGGTTGGTTGTACGGAGGAGGAGACATCCACCCTCAGGAGACAACTAAGTAGCTCTCGTAAAGCTTTCAAATCGGCTGTACTTTTGGCTAAACGAGCTGCTTGGCATAATTGGGTTAAAGATGTTGGTAACTCTAACCCATGGGATATTTATAGCGCCATTGAAAAAACGGGTAAAGGTTCTGATCGGTTTTTATCTAGTGTTATCGACAATGATAACGGGAACGTTGAGAGTATTAACGTTGTAACTACTCTCAATACACTTCTGGGAAAGTTAGTTCCCTTAGATTCAGTCATTGGGGAAAGCGACCACCACCAACAGATTAGAAATCAATCACGGATTCCTCCAATCCTCTCCCAGGAGGAAAAAATTTCTAAAATAACTAGAGCTGAAATAGAAATTATAATTAAGGGTTTGAGTCCTAGGAAGGCACCAGGGCATGATAAATTGAATAGTATAATTGTGAGGTATGTATGGATCCATGCCAAGGAAGAACTCTTTCAGGTTATGGAAACGTGTATGAGAAGGGGAGTTTTCCCTTCTGTATGGAAGAAAGGCGTGCTCAGGATCATACCTAAAGGGAACGACAAAAAAAGAACGGATATTAAAGCTTATCGACCAATAACACTTCTTCCTGTATTGGGGAAAATATTGGAAAAAATTATTCAAAATCGTCTACGAGAAACATTAACACCATCATATGTACATCAATATGGATTCGTCCCAGGTAAGTCCACGGAGCACGCCATTATGACTGCGCTTGACTGGGTGAAGGTCTGCACAAAGAGGTACGTAATCGGTATCTTCTTAGATATAACTGGTGCCTTCGATAATGCATGGTGGGAGATGATTTTAACTAAATTAAAGAATCGTAATTGTCCAAGAAAACTTTTTCAAATATCTTGTGATTATTTTAAAGATAGAAAAATTATAATTTCTTTTGGTGATTGTATCATTGAAAGAGATGTGGACATGGGTTGTCCCCAAGGTTCTCCCCTTGCACCGGATTTCTGGAATATTTTATTCGATGACTCCTCCAGGTTACCCTTACCTGAAGGCACTATTGCGATTGATTACGCAGACGACAAATTGTATTTGGTCTCTGGGGACAGTAGAAAAGAAGTTGAAAATAAAGCTGAAGAAGGTTTGAAAATGATTCTTAACTGGGGAAAGGAAAACAGACTGACTTTTGCTCCCCATAAGACCGTGGGTCTCCTTATGAAAGGCTCCCTCAGTAGAGGTAGAAACCCTTTCATAAAAATGGGAGATACTGCAATCCGTTTTGTAGAGAGTACTAAATATTTAGGCGTTACATTAGACAGATCGTCCTCGTTCTTGACTCACGTTAAAAGCGTTTCTAGTAAGGCCCAGGCTCTCTTCTTAAAACTGAGAAGAATCTCAACTGCTGAATGGGGTTTACGTTTCCCTGCGCTCCGTCTATTATACAGATGCGTATATGTGACACAAGTCTCATATGGTGCCTGTGTATGGGAACATCGACTCGGTAATTCACTTATTCATTCAGCGCTTAAGAGGGGCCAGCGAATCCCCTTACTGGCGCTTTCAGGAGCCTACAGAACAGTTTCATCGGATGCTTTGCCAATTTTGGCTGGCATTTTGCCAATTGATTTAGAAATTAGGGAAGTTTTGACAAAGAAGTGTCTGAAAAGAGGAAGACCTGTAAACCACCTTGGTATTGAATTAATACCTGGTGGAGCAGTGCCTCTCCCTGAACTTCTAAAGATGATGAGAATAAAAACGCTGAGTAAATGGCAGATAAGATGGGATAGATCGAATATGGGAAGATGGACCTTCTCCTTCTTTCCATCAGTTAAAATCAGAATGGAAGGGGCATATCTTTTAATGGACCACCATATCACCCAATTGCTTTCTGGGCATGGGGAGTTTAGAGGTAGACTTCACAGACTGGCTCTATCATCCCATCCCAATTGCGCTTGTGGTGATACCGACCAAACAGCCGAGCACATTTTGTGGCACTGTGAGATTTTGACGGATGCTCGAGACGAAATGATTGATGGTTTACAAGTTATTACGAGACCTGCTTGGAATACAGATCTCGTCTCGAATAAGGTGAACTTTGAGTGCCTGAGGAAATTCACGAAAGTTTGGGTTGAGAGATGGCCTGTTCTTAGAGTCGCTGAGTAGCTGTAAAACAACTTAGGTACCAGGTGTATTTTGCTTCTGAATTCACGGACACTCTTCATGATTCCTTTACATTTACCGCTTGGATTTAATTGTTATGATTTATGTGTTTTGCGTTTCTGTAATATGTTATTTCTTTTATTTTATTATATATTAGGATTTATATGTTATATTTTACATTTGCGTTATTATATTATTTTGTTCAGTATGTTTTAAAAAAATGTATATAATTGCCTTGCGATTTGTTTTGTTAATAATTATTATACTACTGTTAATTTATGCCATGTTCCTTGTTTTGTTTTGTTTTGTTTGTCTTTAACTGTTTCAATGTTTTACTGGATGAACTAAACTCCAATTTTTTTTTTCTCCCCTATCCCCATACGGGGGTGTGCTGGACCTCGTCCCTGCTTCATCTTTAGTTACATTACTAATTTTGCAGATCCTTCTCAAATCTATCTGCGCCTCCCCCAATGACATGTGCAGGCTTGAGGCTTGATCAGACGACCTTGACTATCCTTTGTCCTGCCTCTGACTACCCAACGCTGAAATTTCTTTTAGTCTTCGGGTATTTTACCCCAAATATTCAGCTAACATTCTTTGAGGCTTCACTGAGTGGTTGGCTAAGGGACACGGAAGCTAAGTGTAGTTTATGATCAGACCGAAAGCCATTCACATTTTTTGTTGGTACTTGCCAATTGATTTGAGATTTATTGTATTACTTATGTTCTCTATTTTATGCAGGTGCTTGCGGGTTTTTACAGATGCAATGCCGCCTCATGGAGCCTCATGAATGAGTTTTTCTTTTGCCCTGTTTAATTATGTTTGTCTTACTAACCTATGTTTTGCATTTTGTTTTTCCTGTTAAGCACTTGCATACTGCTTACTAACAACGTATGCATGGACACTGGAGGTCTAGATTCGTTCAAAATAAATAAATGTAGCTTCGTTTAACAAAAAAAATTAGAATCTTGCGAGAGCCTTGAAGGAGTAACCATCAGTTACTTATACCAAGGCGGGTAAGAGGTGGATTACCTCCACTGCACTGTGTCTTAGATATACGAAACGTAACTGGCCATGAGGGAAAGAGAGAAAGAAAATGTGTGCTCGCACCTCTCTCTCTTGCCCCTACAGTAATATACGAAACGTAACTCTCTCTCTTTCTATCTCCCTCTCAACTACCGTTCGCCTCGCTTTTCGTAACGCTCTCGTCATGCATTCACCAGCTTACTCCCTAAGTCAAGCGTGCGTAAAGAAGTTTTACTTCAAAAATACATACATTTTTCGGTTGTTTACGCTTATATTTTTCTTAAGCAATTAACAATTTTATTTTATTTCTACTTAATGGAAACAGTAAAAGCTTCAATTTATCCGAAGCATATTTTTAGAATTTATAATGAAAAACCATTCGTAGAAAATATTAATCTAAAATGGTGATTTGACATTAAGCTTCGCCTTAAACAAAATTTAAAAATATATACTGTGGAAAAAACCTATTTTTCCAATCTGCTGACAATATAGGTTGGTACCTTCGTAATAGGTGCGGTGTCGTTCACATTATTGAGTAGGCCATAATTTCAATTTTCTACCTGAAAACCATCATTATTACGGTGTAACGTGTTGTGCATGTTTTTATCAGCACGGGGCATCTAAGTCACACTGTAGGTCACAGGTGGCGTGCAGTCACAGGTCATAATTAATTTATGACCCAATTGAAAGTTGGAAGCGATTTGCAAAGCGTCCCAACCACCTCCTTACACATGCAGGGTTCGGTTCCATCATGCGAGGTTTTTTATGAGTGCTTGTCGCTTTGGCATGCATTCTTTGCAAACTGGTGTACAACATTATACTGCCGAGATACTATGGCTAGTTTTACACGATGCTTAATTCCATTCCGTTCCCCGTCTTTTCAGTTTTGGCGACGGGTCTGGGTACCGCCAACTCGGGAACCATTTATTGGATAACCCCTACTTTTGGTTAGGTTTTTCTAGGTTTTGGCGGTAAATGCGTCTGCCCATCTGCCGCGTGGCGGGCCAGATCGGGAGAGACTGGTTGAGGGAGACCTTTTGAACTCTGCAGCCGGACTCTCTCGACCCATCGCTTTTCACCGGAGTGGGGGGGGGGATGGATTCATACGTCCGTCGCTCCTAGACACACTGACCTCCAGATTTCTACCCCCCTTATACCTTTTTCCTTCCCAGAACTTCCTCTCCTTCCTTTCCCTAAAATAACCCTCCATACTACATCTCTAAAGATGACATGAAAGACATGACACGACAACTGCATCTCAGGCTGATAATTATAGTATAAAAGAAAGTCCAAAAAAACGTGCGTCCCGCAAAAACTTAGAAACGAGTAATGGTACGATCCAAGGAGTTATATGGTGTGGTAGATCTCTATTTCCCCTCCAGGATGACGGTTCTCGTTTTTACCTTAAGGGCGTGCTTTTGAAGATATAAGGGTTGGAAGTTTCGCCCTCTTGAAATTTCTAGAACAGTCTTCCGTAAAGTTCTAGAATGTTCGATAGAGCGTTCTGGAAGGAGTGGCGGTGTATGTCGTGGAATATTCGGGGATAGGGAAGCGGGAACATCATTGTGGAACATTCCAGAACACTCTCGAATGTTGTCCTGAGCGAAGTCGGGTAACCCAGCTAGTAATTATTATTTTTAATTTTTTTATGCATAGCACAAAGGGTAACAATTATTATAAGTAATAATTAATAGGCTGAAACACTTAGCTGATCGGAAATCAGAAGGACGAGGATTCGAGTCCCGTCGGCGGTATGTATCTTTTCTCGGGAGATTTTTTCAATGTGGATGAGTGTTTCAGGCTAATAATTGTAACCCTGCTAGTACCTAAATAAAATCGTCAAAATCAAACTTTTTTTCTTCCACATGTCATCACGAGTAACCGATCAACTCCTATCCTACCTGTCCGTCCAATGCTTACAGTTTTTTTTTTATGTTTTCAGTTGAAAAAAAATTATCGAAAATGTCACCAGGGACCAATGTTTTATTTACACTTTTTTCCCAAATCGTGTAGATTGGGGAAATTTTATTCAATGCCACCAATTTCTTCGACAAATCAACGTGTACACTTTCCTTGATTCTTTTTTGCGTTCATTTTAGTTGAATCATTCATATTATCACAATCTCTTCTAAATGCTCCTGGTACGACGGAATCCATAAAACAGGTGCGCATCTCATCGGTCTTCTTGTGTAAAACCTATTTACATGTTCTGTGCTCCGGGTACAAATCTCTTAAAATGTGTATACTGTAAGGGTACGTACCCATACTACGTGACCGTGGAATTTTGGAGACTCCCCCCTGAACGGGTCACGTAGTATGGGTACGTTCCTAAGTTACAAGAGAGGATAGAATATTAGGAAACAATGGAAAACTACTTGACAATCAATGTTAGGTACTTTACTCCTCCATTTTTTGTGCTCCTGGTCGATAAGTTTTACAAAAGAGATATAACAATACGTCAAAGAACGTTTTTCAAAATTAGAATCAAATTTTACGTGTATATATATATATATATATATATATGTAAAACACTTTTCTCGGTTTACCCGCGTAACGTAGTCCTGAGAAGGACTTTTTAACTCCTGACGTTTCGGACAGATCACACTGTCCATCTTCAGAGGCCTTATGTCTTTAGCTTTTGTCTCAAACTGATAGCTTTCGCATGTCTGTTCGGTCCAGAATCCAAGACTTAAGTGAGTGCAAATCAATTCCTATTTCTAGAACGGAGTACCCGGGTTGATTGTGATTTATAGCTTATCAGAAGTACCCACAATTAGCCTAACCAATCAGGTCTCTACATGTAAACCGCCTGAGACTGCCGGTCCCACCTCCTACCCCCAGCACCATAAATCACAATCAACCCGGGTACTCCGTTCTAGCCATAGGAATTGATTTGCACTCACTTAAGTCTTGGATTCTGGACCGAACAGACATGCGAAAGCTATCAGTTTGAGACAAAAGCTAAAGACATAAGGCCTCTGAAGATGGACAGTGTGATCTGTCCGAAACGTCAGGAGTTAAAAAGTCCTTCTCAGGACTACGTTACGCGGGTAAACCGAGAAAAGTGTTTTACATCTTACACCCGTGAAAACCTTAACCATAACATATATATATATATATATATATATATATATACACGTATATATATGTTAAATCTTATCAAGTCCTCTGGCGTCACATAATTAAAAAAATTTCAAGTGAAAACTTCTTCAGTCCCGTTGTGATTTAAAACTCAATAAAACGAAAACGAGCGACACCAAAAAGAGACAAACACATACATCTATAGGATTTATCCTGTGAGAGAACGAGATCGACTAATCGGTGTCCTTTTTGTGCGATGCTTCGTAGCCTTTCGGCCTCCTCTTTGTGCCATGCTTCGTAGAATAAAATATTTTTTAAACTTGGTAACAATATAATTTTAAATGATGGCCTAAAAACACCATTGAAGGGTGAAAGCCAGAAATAATTGAAAAAAAAATTCTAATAAATTAACCCTACAATAATTATCTTACTCCTGACTCCTGATACACTGCATTCGTATCATTCTCTCGAAGTTTAGTTTTCTACAGCAGTGGCTGACTAAGCCCGTCAGAGGCCTGGGGCTGCAATGCTGAATGAGCCCCCCTCCTAGTTTAAGAGTTGATATAATTTTAAAAGCTTTTTCAGTTTTCACGGGCGTCGAGTCCTGGGGGGCCTCCAAACGTCTCCATGTTCCCTTGATCAAATCCTAAACAAGTCTTTAAGGCATCAGGAAGGACACTGTTCAAAAAAATTGCCATTTTTTATTTCATTTTCCGAAAGATGCACGCATTTGTTAATAATAGGTACTCTCACCAAATGTTTTAAGCAAATTCGTCAAATTGACTGAGATAAAAGTATTTTATATGAAACCGTTAATAGTTTCTACGTCGAATTATCCCTTCAGCAAAACTTTGAACGCGTTTTTCTCGAAACTATGTTTTTCAACCTGGACAACATGACAACATATTAGAAAAACTATACATCCGATTTGCATGCACCAAGTCTTAAACTGTTTGAAAATCCAGTCAGTACGGCACCACGTAAGAATTTTTTTTATAAAGGGCCCCCTTCTATTTTTTTTATGAACGATGAAAATTTTCCTTAAAAAATCAATAATAAAATTAACAGGTCTGCCATTTTTTCTTTTTTTAGATATCAAAATTCGCCTACGTGATGCCATAGACACTAGGTTTTCGAACAGTTTTGGTGCACGCAAATCGGTGCATGGTGCATGCATACATACATAGCGTACAGATTTTTTAATATGTTGTCAAACAAGGTTGAAAAACGTGTTAGAAAAGTTTCGAGAAAAACGCATCCAAAGTTTTGCTGAAGGATAATTCAACATACAAACTCTTTCAAACAGTTTCACATAAAACGGGTATCTCCGACAATTTTTCGAATTTCTTTAAACAAATTGGTGAGAGCATTCTTAACATATTATGCATCTTTCAGAAAACAAAAAAAGTGATTTGAAAACATTTGATCAAGGGAACATGATGGCGTTTGGAGGTCCCCCTGGACCAGAGGGGCCGCTCCTTCCGCCCCCCCCTCCGTTAGTCCGCCACCGTTCTGAAGGTTTCACTTCTACCGCGTGTGAACTGCACACGCGGACACATGATTTTTTTTGCCTATGTTAAAGCAAACCTAAACTAGGTATATCGGCTGTATACCATAGAAGGTATATCGGCTGTACGCAATTTTGTCCAATGAAAATTTGTGAGAATGCTCTTTGTGACGAACCTTGTGATGAATGGTAACTTCCAATTTACGAGAAAGCCCACGGGAATTTTTTTTTAAGATGAAAAGTGCAGTACTACGACATCTGTATGGTCAAATTCAAACTTGCTCGAAAATAGAGGTATTTTTAAGTTGTTTGATGTATTATAGTTACCTTAAATATACACAGATGGTGATGAGATCGATATTTAACGGGAACCCCAGGTTTAGGGACGATTTTAAACGCGAGAGTTGAGACAACCAATTAAATAGCAGGGAAAGCAATTAAAAATCAACTCAGCCTATCAGCAAGAAGGGGGTCGTGCCCATTTTGAACACAAAGGATTGTACTTTGACCCTAGTGATTAGTGAAGAAATTTATGGTCTAGACGTTCCCACAGAGATCAGGGTTGAATGAACTAAGAAATAAATATCGAATTATTCAAGGTTTTTAGTACAACGAACCCAAGTAATGTTATTAATAAAGGGTACCTTCAAGGGGTCGGGAGACCTTAGTTTCGAGTGCATTAGGGCGTTTTTAGTTGCGGAAAACACACTTGGATAACGATAAAAAAATTTATCAGTAATATATTGAGGGGAAAACGCGGGGACAACGGGGCATGCAATGCGGGGGGATTTTCAATTATAGAATAAGTACATATGACGGCTGAGAGGCAAAATTCGAGGAAAAACGTACTAGAGGAAAATGAATATACATAACACAATGGAAAATTATTGTTATCAATTCTAGACGGAACGGAGTGATTAGGAAAGCGAATTGGGAAGGAAAATTCAAAAAAATTTTAGAGTTTAAGGATTGAACCAGAGGACGAAACAAGGGTTTGGTGCAGTAGCAGATGCTTGGAAAGGAGTTGGAATAACATACCTAGGGGGGGGGGGGGGGGGGGGGTGGAGATACTGCAAACATTGCGATAGATTAATTCATAAAAAAGAGTCATTTTACGTAATTAAAGTAGGGATCATAACATAAAGTGACACGAGACTGCGAGGGAAAGTGACACATTACAACGGTTGTCGACTCCATATGTATATTGTTGATATAAACAAGGAATATTCGAACATGCCTTTTGTTTATTTAAGGCCCATTATCCATTAAAAAGGGTCATAAAAATTAACGTTGCTCTTACCTAGTATTTAGATTATAGAATTTCCGTAAAATTTAATTATAAACACATTAAAATGGATTTATCGCCAGGTATGTAGAAATCGTAACGTATACACACGTCAGGGCTTGCAGTTTATGGGATTTTGAGCGAGAGAGAGATGGAAAATTGGGCGGAATTTGATCGAAGTAGTTAACTTGACAGATATTCCAGGATAGGAATAGTTAGTGGGCCGGGAAAACACCATAAATAATATATCAAAAAAGGAAAAAGGGGTTTTAGCGGGAGATGGAATCACGGCAAAAAGGCAAACGTCAAATTTCAATAAGGGATCATTGGGTTAGGAGTGGGGGGAGAGAACGAAAAACCGACATAACCAGAGAACTCAGATAAGGAAATGGGAAAAACTCAAAACGTTATAAGTAGAGTAGATACGGAACCAGGATATGATTCCTTATTAACAACGAAGGGAAAATCATCTAAGAATAGTTGCTAAAAACACCGTTATTTGAAGGAAATTTAGGCGGGAAAAGCGAAAAGTCAAATATGCCACATAAATAATGAAAATACGGTTCTGAGACATAATTGCTTACGTAGACTAGGGGAAAAGAAATAATTTTCGTGGAAATTTATACAGGACAACTAGCGTTTAAAACTAGGAGACTGAAGAATCTACGTTTTCCCCTAATATTTATGCCAATTAAAACACAGTTTTAGCAGATCACTTATGGGCATGTTCAAATTGAAAAAAAAAAACAAGATTAAAACCATGTTTATAAAACATATTATGAAGACAGAAGACATGTGGGAAAATGGGCAAACTGGATGGCAGCTTACTAAGTCCGGTACTAAAAACCTTAGAAAAGCGAGACAAAGTTGTGGGACGAACCGAGATTTAAGAAGAGGAAAAATCGAAAGATCTTATGTAGGGACAAACGATAGCGAGATGGGGTTTTCAAAAAATTTCGAGTGATTACAGATTATAATTCCTCGTCAAGGAATATACGATTATGCCCTTTTGGAGCTGTGATGGGTATAAATTAGCGTGTTTGGGATTATTCGGGAAGTCCTTCGACAACTGGCAAGGTTGCTTAAAACGTCGCGCGTGTCGTGAGAATTACCCTGGTGATTAATTAATAGAGTTTAGAATCAGTTCATACTTTGAAAATACAGTGGAAAAATAGCATCAGTTTTACACTTTAAAAATACAGTGGAAAAATAGCATCAGTTTTACACTTTAAAAATACAGTGGAAAAATAGCGTCAGTTTTATACTTTAAAAATTCAGTGGTAAAATAGAGTCTACAATCAGTTTTATACTTTGATAAAACAGAGAGTGGAGTGTCCGGGTACTGATAATTGATTTATAATAATAATAATTTAACGGAGTGTATGATCTTATAATAAATCTAAAAAAATCAGTGTTTGCAATAGCCTCCGATTCAAAAAAAAAATCTAATAATTAAATAATTAATTAAAAATTCAATGCGGAAGGAGAGTTTAATAGAGTGTTTGAATTGATTTAAATTTGTTCTAATAAGGTTAAAATAAAGTTATTTATTCCGAGGTTATATAAAGAAAATTACAGTCTAATAAGTTTTATTAAATAAAAATTTACGTTAAGTCGAAAGTTGGAAATTTTATTACGAGATATTAATTATCGTTAGGTGACAATGCAATAATAATAATTGATTTATAATAATAATAATTTAACGGAGTGTATGATCTTATAATAAATCTAAAAATCAGTGTTTTCAATAGCCTCCGATTCAATAAAATCTAATAATTAATTAATTAATAAAAAAATTCAATGCGGAAGGAATTTAATAGAGTGTTTGAATTGATTTAAATTTGTTCTATGAAGGTTAAAATAAAGTTATTTAGTCCGAGGTTATATAAAGAAAATTACAGTCTAATAAGTTTCACTAAATAAAAATTTACGTTAAGTCGAAAGTTGGAAATTTTATTACGAGATATTAATTATCGTTAGGTGACAACGCAATAATAATAATTGATCCGAAATCTGGAAAATACTTAGCCGAAGTTTAAATGAATAATCCAAGTGATTAATTTGCTGCTAAACGAAAGTGTTATAAAATAAAGTGGAAGTGGTTCTTTCAGTTCTGTTGTAATTTGAGTGACGAATAATATTTAGTTATTCGTTATAAAAGGATTCTAATTAAATTGGAAAAATAAATAAAACTTAACTTTGTCCTTAATTGAAATAATTCAAACTTAAAGAAAATCTTTAGTTGTTATGAAAAAAAAAATATATAATTTAAATTGAGAGAAAAAATAAATAAAACTTAAATATTTTATAAAGTGGAATAATACAAATTTAAAGAAAATTCAAATTAATAAATTAATTTATTAAAGAGTAAATAGGTATAGATATATATCAAATAATAAAATAATATTCGAGCGAACGATTATTAAGAATCGATTCTCTTCTTTAGATTGAAATCAAATATGGGAGAAGAGGGAGGGGGGAGGTATGGATTGTCGGGGTTAATTAGGTAGCATCGTTCTTCTTCGATAATAACGGCAGATAATAAAGGAAAATGTGAGGATTTTTACATCAGAGATCTATTCAAAGGAGAAAGGAAGGAGATGAATTCCGGATCTTGTAGGATTAAATCGTTAAAAGTGGGAAACCGAAATAAAAGTGCGATAAGTTACACAGGTAGTCTGGATGCTCTAATAAAATTCATATCGATGATATTACCCGATGGAGCTGAATTTAAGACATTAGAGCTTTGGTGAGTCCTTACAATATTTAAGCTTTTACAGGTTCCTGTGGATATCCTGACACTGATGAACGTAACGCCAAGTAAGGGTAAGTTAATAACTAACCAATTTATTAGCATTCGCATGTCACACCTCCCATACAGAATGAAATGTTGCTAAACAAATACTTAACACAAAATTAGATAAGTAAATACCTATTTGCCTCCTTTCACTAGCATGATTAGGGTAAGTTTATATGACCTTCGATAGTGTACCAAAAATTTCGATTTGAGTTCAACGTCTTCCATTGACCCAGTCACCTAAATTCCATTAACGAATAAACAAAACAAAACTTAACGTCAGGGACAAGTTTATCAATTATAGCTTGCGATGAAATCTGCGGTAAAAATGTGACGACGACATTGACGCTAAATTCACTCAATCCTAAACGACTTAACTGTACTAGAGCGATCGCCAATAGGTAGCATTGTTTTAGCATGCAAAATTTTCGCAAAGTAAGGTACTGCGACTAGCTTCAAACTCTAAGAGAGCTCATCACAATTATTCAGGAGGTCATTGATTCAATGACAACTTGATTTATCTCATTTTTAAATCTTTCTTATAGGAAGTAGGTATCCAAGAACCCATAAATACCCATTATCCTAAATACCTAACACACGAGGAGCTAGTGACCTCATTTAAACAACACTGGTGTTCAAATACTCATACAGTCCTGAATCCTAACTTGTCTTCGAATGTAAGCTTCAAGGCTTCTGTATGTAGGTATAAGCCATCTGGAAATGTAAGTGTCAACCTTTCTCGAACGGACGGCTTTGATCTTGTGGCGGTATTGTCGAGGTGGGCATGCGGGGAAGAGGAAGGACGTATGCGGACAGTACGCTGACGCGGCATTAAAGCCACAGGTTATTTACATACCGTGAGTCTTGTCGAACCTGAAAGCAAACATAAGGTTCACGAGGTGAGTTTTATGTCAGCTAGTCAGAGGTGGAGTGTAACGCTGGGTCGGTCACGTGGGAGGAAGGATCTGCCCGTCACAAGCTTACGCCACATTTAACGGATAGAGGCATGATAAGGGAAGACATGAAATACCCCTTCTAGACTCAGTAGAGTTAAATTCAATCCGGCGGAGATGGAAGTCGGAGTGAGGCAGAAAAACGGCATGAAGACTTGGTATTCCCCCATCTGGCGTGAAGACCCCCTTTCGTAACAAGAGACGCTCGTCGAAGAGAGTAAAACTCGGACTTAAGGATAAGCTTAGCAAACGTATTTGGGAGAATCCGGTTTGAAATTGTTGTTCATCGGTTTTCACTTGGTTAGCGGAGGAGCCGACTTTTCAGCAAACATATTATCCCCCTCCCCATATCCCTCCATTCCTGCTCTTTCAACAATTTTGCGAATACTAACCAATAACACTAACTATGACTACAAACACATTATGTTAGGGGAAGCTGCAGACAAGAACTCCAATTGAGAAAACCGGACTCTCGAATATGAACATTCTACACTGGTAAGATAAGGTTTTTATTTTTTTGAAATGATGTAATTTATTAACTGTTGTTTTATGTTATCGATGTATCCGCGGTGATAGGAAGAATTAAATAAACACACTAAATTCCTACAGAAATCAGATAGACACAAAGTTTAAGGCGGGGTTAGTTTATCAAACTCGGTAAAAGATACTCAAATAATAATAATTAATAAATCGGAAGATTCTCACCCTTTCTCTAAAAGAATCTATGGGTTACCACACGTAATACATTATCTTCTCTACATATGTGTGCATATTAAGTATGCAAACAGATGTAAAATCTAAAACAAAAAATACACAACGCAGATTATAGAAATAATGTGAACTAAAATCTTAAATCTTGATTACTGTGAGAAAATCGCGGGGATTTAAGAAGATAGGGTAGGTTTAGCTAGATTATAAAGTATAGGGGTTTAGAAATCACGAGCCTGAGGTAGAAATAAACCGAAAGGAGGGTTGAGTCAGGCCATCATACCTAGTGGTGTGATCAGTAGGACATAAGGGTAGAATTATGAGCGTGGCTACGAGACAGGAGCTACGAGATTTAAACTACGAGGTAGAAGCTTAGAAAAGTAAATCAGCTAGGTAGGGTTCATCACAATTGGTGTCAAAAGCCAAGGGTGGCGGACCATTACAACCTATCAACCTATTTACACGTTCTGTGCTCCGGGTAGGAGCGCTGTGGATGCAAATGTGGGTACAATGTTACCGGAGAGGATAGAACGATGGCAAACATCGATAAACTACTAGACCATTGATGTTCAAAGTGTGGGGCGCGCCCCCCTGGGGGGGCGCGAAGACATTTACAGGGGGCGCGGGCGGCGGTCATCACTCCGGTCGCCCGCCCGTGCCCGCGCTACCGCACGCACCTCACTTCCCGCACCGCACGCGTCTAGCAAACACGTTTGTTAGAGTAGTGAATGACTGGTTATTACTTCTATTTCTCCATGAGCTCGACGAAAAAACGCAAATATAATAATGATTATATTAAATCCCTGGGCCGAGGGGGGGCGCGGGCATATTCATTTTAAGCAGTAGGGAGGCGTGACACTTATAAGTTTGGGAACCCCTGTACTAGACAGTGTTAATCCTACTATTTCTTCGTTCTGTGCTCCTGGTCGATTAGCTTCTGAAAGCAGATGTACCTGAAAACAGATGAATAAAACATATTCTTGTAAAATAGTCACACTTTCATGAGGTATTATGCGCTCCCGTTCTGCGTGCCCGAGTACGAATGAATAATCATCACAAGTGATAGAACATGTCGAGGAACACAAAATCGAGGAACGAATTACCACTTCATCTTGCTCTGCTCCTGGTAATGTAAAGTGTGAAAGGTCGTTGCTGCGCCACAGATTGACGATCGGACAAACGTAAACAAACATTCTTACATTATTTTCATTCACACAATTCGTACAATAGCGACGCTACTGATTGCAAAGTTGTCAAAGTTGTCAAGTGTGTCGATCTGTGTTTGAAAAGGTTGGGACTTGCCTGGAGTTTCAAGACAATTTTTTTCTCAAAGAATAAATAAAAAATTTAACAATGCATTTATTTCACCGATTAACCAACCAGCGGCCGAGAATTCAAATTTCTGAAAGATGGTCCGATGAGAAAGATTAATTATATTTATTCTTCGTACCAACATTTTTAGCTAAAAACTCAATATTGAATTTATTACATTATAAATTTGTTTGTACATGTTACCAATAAAAATGCCAAACGCGTGGTGATGAAATTTTTAAAATTATGTACTTTTTGTAATTATTTTTAGATCGGAAGTATTTATAATTTTTCAACAGCAAAACAAGCAAAATAAGCGTGCAAAATAATTCTGAGATATATTAGTTTGTAAAATCGTAAATAAATAGACAAACTGAAGCATTTTAGTTATTTGTTTTTGGGGTGTTATGCCGTGTTGCGCTACCTCCTTCTTTAAACACGGCATAACACCCCAAAAACAAATAACGAAAATACTTTTGGCCGTGAAAATCTTAAAACGTATCCAAACTGAAGCATTTTCGTCACAAAATACGTACTTGAATTTTTTTGATGAATATTTGAAGTAAAATTAAAATTCTGAAAAGTAGATTTCCTAGATAATTTATTAGTTTATTTTACCTACTTATATGATTTGAAACATGTGTTGTACAAAATTTTGTTTGATAATTTAACAAATCTGCCGACGATCTATAACCTGATTATAATAAAAATAAACATAACTAACTAACCATCACGCCGTTTCTCCGCAGGGGTAGGCAGAGAGGACGAACCGCCAAACAACTCGGTCTTGGCACACAGTCTTTGCCTCACTCACATTTATACATCGTCTCATAAACATATTTTTTCAAAATTTAAAACATAACTTTACTAGATAAAATAACAATCTTTCGAGATCAATTTATTTTATGTGTTTTAAAAAGAGTATAGAATTTGGTTTAAAAATGATATATTTCCGGTTTTGTCTGGTTATTCCCTCTTAAACTCGACCGTTTTGCATTTCACCTGTCTGTCTAAATTTGTGTGTAGGTTCCGTTTCCGGTTCAAGATGGTGGTCGTTTTAATGGTTCAGTAAATATTATTTTTTTACCTACCAGACTGAAGAAGGTTTGAAAAAAAAATTGTGATGTTCCTTTGGACAAATTGTATTCCTTAATGAAAATAACATTTTTTTACTTACATAAAGTATATGGATTATAAATAAGAAAATATGTACCTTTTTAAGAAAATTAAAAAAAAATCATTTAATTTCAGAGGGAATTTTGGTTTTGAATTATTATTAAAAGAGAAAAATAGAAACATTTTAAACCCGAGCTCTGTTTACCGAACCACTAGTAAATATTAGTATCATATTTTCGATAATGTATGATGGAAGTGATGCTGTCAGTTGAAACAGTACCTAATTCTAGTTAAATTTCTTCACCAGAACGGAAATTTACAGCACCTGAAAAATCAGCCAGAATTCATAAAAGATTCGGAGGAGTACGGGAAATTCAATGGGTAAATTATGCGTGAAAAATTTTTCAAGGCCACGGCACTTTATTCGTATTAGCGGCAATGTCACATTTACTCCCTGCATATTCTGTGCTTCTGGTAGAAATATTTTACCAAGCTTTATTTTGTGATAATCTTTCGGGAAAATTCGGGATCAGGCTGCTAACAATAACAGTCCTTATGCAGATGGCGATAAAGTTTAATTTCCCGTTTAACTCCAGCCGCCTTTTTCGATTTATTCAAGAAAAAAACAACGCCAAACCAACGCCAAACATTTGAAAACCGATAGATGATTTGAAAAAGAAAAAGATGATAGTAGGTATTTGAAAAAGATGATAGTAGGTAGCATCTTCATAAGCGGAAAATGTTGCTTGTGCAGTGATGAAGGATTTTTTTAATGTCATGTATATTATCGAGGCTTCTGACTCACACAATGTTGTCATTTTTGCCTCATCTGTTTTTAAATTATAATATTATCATTATAATCTCTAATGATCTTTATAAGGTACTTAGTCCTTTTATATTCATTTTGTATAAAAATTCACTTTCAAATATTTTCCAGTTTACATGATCTAATAAATTTCATTATTCTTGATATGGCATGAAACTCGGTTGAGGCTATTAAATTCTGAACTTACGATGAGGTCATTAGTATTGTCACTTCTGACGTTCATATTTAATGCACTCCGATAATGTGTGCTCGACATCTTCAATTTGTTCACATATCGAGCACATTGGAGAATCAGAGAGGCCTATCAAACACAATATTCTTCCCATTAGTGCATGTCCGGATCTTAATCTAAAAATGATTCTCATTTCCGATCTTTTCAGATTAACCTCAGTGAACCATGGTCTTTTAAACGGTTCGTTTTGGAGCTTTCTGTACCATATTCCCTTATTGGTAGAATAAAATGATTATTCCACATATTATTACATATAGAATTTATTTTTTAGCAGTAATCTTCAGCGACTGGCGTCCAGTCGTAGATGATTCCATTCACACATGCTTCGTTTGCCAACAAATCCGCCTCTTCATTCCCGTGATAAAAGATTTAGCTAGCAGAGAAACTGAACCCACCAAGCCTCGGTGGGAACCCGACGCTTTTGTCATCTCAGTTGTTAACAGGTCGAAAACCAGATGTGTGAGAAGCTCAACTGGCGGTCTGTTAGATACATTTTGAATCCTAACAGCCACTACTGACTGAATTTATTTCGAACTTTCTGAATTATTCGCAGTGGATTTTTATTATTTTTTTAGGTGACTACACGGAATTTGGATGTCTATGGGTGACACCTTACAAGAGTCTGTCTGCACGGATGTAAAGACAGGGGAAATATGTCGTCACCCGGTTGGGCAGCGCTGTGAGGCGGGTTAAGGTAGGGGCTGTAGGGAGGGATTTATTAATGCTCGTCTTAAAATGGCAAGGATGATTTGAAGATGGAAAAACAGATGACGGTTATTCGTTCCACATATGAGCCGACTTATACAAAAACCCGTTCTCATGAATCCAACACCAACTGCGGTGAAAAGCTGTTCCTCCCGAATCTGTCGAGTTTCACGCACGTGCACCGGTACACAGGGGTTCTATACTGCAAGCTATTTAGAGCAGGCTCCACGTAGAACAGACTCTGTATGCTTACATTGTGTTTATGCATTAGATACAGCAATCGATCTGTCAACAACGGATTGCCAATCATACGACCGCCCTCCTTTGCACAGAATCAAGAAGAAGAATTATAAAGTATTTTGGGGCTTCAGCCCAGAGGTGATTCCCAAATACAACGGTTGGGCATACTTGAGATTTGTACATTATTATCGTATTATGATTAACATTTTGTACATTATGTATTTCACTATGGATATAAAGTTTCAGAAGTTTTATAAAACAATATTCCACCTTCAACTTTGGTATTGATTTTTATAAATGTCTTAACGGAATTAATTTCTGTGATTGATGACTCTCAGCCTATTGAAGGAGTTAGCTTTTGGTAGAAATGTATTTTGTACCGATTCCCAATAAAATTACACCACAATCTACATTTTTAAAATAAGTAAAAAAAATAAGAAACGGATTTAATGTTAAATTTATTGGCCTTAGTTAAAATACTAACCATAAAACGTGAGTTTGGATGATTGATGGGTTTAATGGATAACCAATTCCACTGCCACAGGCTACATCGAGTGGTTCGCTACATTACTTAGTAGAGATGGCTGGGTTCATGGGGTGAGAGATTTGTTTCAGCATCCTCAAAGATGACACAGGCCGTGGAGATAATATAAAAAAAAACCTTCCGTGGTGTGTTTCTATCGGCACCCCGTGTACTGTGTAGTGTGTACAGTGTACAGCCGAACTGATTCCACGATAAGTATAAGTATGTCTGTACAACTCTCGTTGAAATTAACTTTTAATAACTTATAACTCTGTTCTCGGCAGACCGCCGCGGCCGTACTTATAACAAATTTACTGTATTCGGTTATTTGCTGAAACTCTTCAACTAAATTTAATTCTCGGCTGAAGTTGGTTGGGCGGGCGGCCATTTTTGTTGATGAAATCGAAGATCGGGTAGGTTCGGGGGGTCAGTGGTCACTGGAGAGATAATCTGATATAAGTGCGTCGTGAGCGTGTCTGTGCGCACAAAATAAGCTTAATATTACCTTACTTTCTATAGGAGTCAGACTATGGTCGTATTATGCTAACCTCAGTAATTGCTGCCGCGTCAGCCTTTCCAAAGCATAGAAAAATTGCAAAACGTCGATTACGCGGAGTGCGCTTAAAATGTATATGTACTCGTTTATTGATACATTAGGGGGCATACATTAGGTACGTGAACTCAAAAGGGGGGGGGGGTCCAGCAAAATCTCACGTTACTTGAAAAGAATATACGAAGTGGCCCAAATTTATCTCACCAAGGGGGGGGGGGTCTAGATTCGAAGAAAAACTGTTCACGTAATTAATGCATGCCCCCAAGTATTTTTTTATAAAACATTATTTGGTAATGTGAGCCTTACGGAGTGAGATACAAAATATTTAGGTATGTAAATAAAATGGATCGTATTGAAATTAAATGAAATTAAACGAACTTAAACGAAATATCAAGAAATTGACAAAATTTATGAATGAACACATTGCTCCTTGTACGCCGTGTTCCACGCTCATAACGCGAAACTTTTTTTTCAATAGTACTCAAATAAATAAAGAGTTATGTCTTGTTTCGTCTGGTTTACAAAACGTTCGTTTAAACACACCTTTATAATAATTATTTCTTGCTACTCGGTCAGCTGTCTTGTTTCGTCTGGTTTACAAAGCGTTCGTATAAATACGTCTTTATAATCATTATTTCTTGTTACTCGGTCAGCTGTCTTGTTTTGTCTGGTTTACAAAGCGTTCGTATAAACACACATTTAAAATAATTATTTCTTCCCACTCGGTCAGCTGTCTTGTTTCGTCTGGTTTACAAAGCGTTCGTATAAACACACCTTTATAATAATTATTTCTTGCCACTCGCTCAGCTTTTCTATTTAATATTTGATACGTGAAGGTGGCCATTTTATTACGCGAACACGTCAATTACTCGCAAAATTAAAACTAAGATTACAATTGACAACTTTTTTGTTCAGAAAACTTTTTTAGGAAATTTTTCTTAGATTACCATGAATAATCACCCAAAAAGTTTCGCGGTATGAGCGTGGAACACGATGTATAGTAAAAACTTACCATTTCACTAGTAGGTACCACTGACGAGTTTTAATTTAAGTCCTCCGTTGAACTCCAATATTGTTTCATAGAATCTAGTCCAAACTCCATAGCCCTCGGTTGAACCCGTTTGCTTCGTCAGTTATCTTGGGAAATTCCTCCATACAGTTGATAAACAGCCAGCCAGTCAGCATATTAGTGGACATTGGCTTCTTGAGTTCGCGAATTGCACTAACACTTCTTTATTAACCTCCTCACATTTTCATATTTCGAACTTTTCTTTAACGGAAAATTAATTTCACTGGGCTGTCTGGGTTAGCAGTTGAAAGGTCTTATTTTGAGACAACAGTTTTCTAATACATTTTTAACTTATTGAAATTATCTGAAAGGCGATAAATATTTGATCTCCTCTTATCACATAAAATTTTTCATTCAAGGTTGGACTGCCCTGACGCTATAAACTTGTTATCCTTACATATACCTCCAAAATATACTAGGCGGAATATTTTATTTTACAACAATAACTTCGCAATGAATTCTGTGATAGAAAGAATACATATATTAGGCAATCAACTAACTTATACCGCTGACATATTTAACTTAAACTTCGATACATTTAAATCCAAATCAGTCAACCATTTTTTAGATATAATGAATGAGCAATCATTTTATTTAATTTAGATTTACTTTTGTTTGTTGTGTTTTTATTGTTCGTATTCTAAATGCATACAACTAGTCATTAAGTAAAAATTTAAGTGTTTGATTTTTTTTAATGTTTTTGTTGCTCTTAGGTATATGAATTCTCTAAAGTCATCAATCTAGAATTAGCATTTGATATATTCTTATTTATTATATTGAGTTTGTGCTTTATTTGTATATTTTGTAATCTTTTAATTTGTGTTATACTGTTGTTATAAATGTAATTTGTATTAAATATGTAAATGCACAATAGGGCGTCAATAAATAAATTAAGATCGCACTTCTAGGAATTATCAATTCATTGATTCTGATTCTACTTGAGAAGTTTGGATTTATCAGAGATCATTATTAGAAAAAGCTATTTTTCACTGTGATGGATTTGTTGGCTTTCATAACCACTTGTGATATTTAAAAAAAATCAATCTTGTTTCGTAGGCTTTTAATATAATTTGCTATTTTGCTCTATTTTTTTTACTCTAAGAGGCATTGAGGAATGTAATTTACCTCAGGCCCTGTGTCATCTTTGAAGATGCTGTGTGGAGGGTCTTTTTAAGGCAAGGAAGTTCTGGAAAGGAAAATACATGAGGGGTGGGTAGGTGACAGTGTGTCCAGGAGTGATGGACGTATGAATACATCCCTCCCGGTGCGGTGCAAGGTCGAGAGGCCGGGTCTCCCCAAACCGGCCGCCATGCATCCGCCGCCAAGACCTGGACACACCTCACCCAATGAGTCTCTCCCGATCCAAGGTGCCATGCAGTAGGTGGACAGACGCATCCGCTGCCTAGATACTGACACACCTCACCCCATGAACCTGGGTATCAATGCAATATGACACGACATCGAATGTCATGACCGAGTGAATGCCCCAGTGGAAACGGCTCTGATGCAGAAAGAGGAAGAATATTGGAGTAGGATGGGAAGACTTGAGGGCTGAAGAATTACATACAAATGATGATGATGATGATGAATAATGACATTATTTCTTCGTTCCTCAGAGCCTGGGACACTATACTATTGCCGCACTTCACACTTTTCACATTAACACCGAAAAATCATCAAATAATTAACAATTCTAAATATATTATTCGCTCACATGGTACCTTACTTAATTCATTCGATAAGTCCCGAGTAAGGCAACATACGGTACACACTTATAAGAACCAATATGTTCATTGCGCAGTGCTCAATTTTGAATTGGAACAAACCGGAACGCCGTTACTTTTTCTAAATTCATTGTTCATACGGATCCGATTCGTGATTTCAGTCAGCTATGTTCAAATTCAAAATATGTATAAAAGATACGGCTTAAGTGTTGGATCTTCACGAAGATCTAGGATCTATTTCTGTTGGATATTTTAGGTTCCATGTCAACTCAGAATCAAGTCAACTCAACACCTCTTTGAAAAGTCATTAAAACCTATGAAAATAAAAAAAAATTGAAAAACAACCAATGACCTAACCTAACTTAACCTATTTAATAATTTTTTTTTATCACCACTCGAAAATCGAAGCGCGTTCGTCGTAAACTCGCAGGACTTGCAGTTGAACTGTTTGTTGACAAAGAACGCATTCTTAAATTTAAATCCGGATGCAGATTACGGGAGACCAGCGGAGGCGTTAAATAGATAGAGCCAAGACTTATTAATTCTGTAGTAAGTATTTAACATATGCTTGGATTTATTCTTCGTAATGCGAGATCCTTTACTAATGGAATGCAATACGGAGAACATATGAAGCACTTGTCTCCGCAGCATCCTGGAATACAGCTCCATTATTTGGGCCCCTTCTGAACAAAACTATATTCTAGAATTGGAAAAGTACAAAAAAGGTTTATGCGTTACCTGCATATGTGGAAATATAAATACATATTACCCATTCCTGTATCCACCATTGTTCTAAGCAGGAATGCACGATTTTAATGCCTTAGAAGCCTGTCGAAAAATATTTTTAGGTTACCATTTTTTTTAACTAATCTCCGATACTATACTAAATCTGCCTATGTTGAAAGAGATTAACTTATATGTCCCTAACGCGTATACTCGTGAGAGATCCCATGCATTTTTTTATGCTCCGAAAGCGGAACTTCTGCCTATCAGAACGCGCTATTAAACAGAGAGACTCAACTGCATTGACCATTGACATGGAGAGTTTAGCAACTATCTTTTGACATACGTCACAACATAGTAAAACTGACCCCATGCACTTTTTTTAAAATTAACTAAAAGAACCCGAAAAAATATATATTTCAAATTTCAAAAATGCGTATAATATGCGTAAAATGCGTAATTGGTCATTTTGGATGAGAGAAAGGCCAAAAGCATGACCATTCGTAGACGATTAACATGTGTTCATGAACACGTTCTTAGTGTGCGAAGTAGTGAATGCAATACATCTAGGAGTCTTCAAGGGTTGTATTTAGTTCCGATTTTTTTTAAATGTGAACACCGACAAGAGTTCCATCTGTTCCCAATCATCTGGAGCCAGTGAGACTACGGAATCCCCAATTGTAAGTTGTGAAGCTGAAGGCGAAGGTAGTAGAAGGATCAGATCTGGTCACCTATAGCCATTTCCAGTATCGTTTCGATTCGGAATGGCGATCTTTTACCAGGGAAATACTGGAGTATCTTTCACTCTGGAACATGATGTTAAGATACTATATTTTTAATTAATAAATTTTGAAATAACTCAAATTAATTTAATGAAATTTACTTGCGTACGCCGGGATTTGAACCCGGAACCTTCAGATTGCTAATCGAGAGTCTTATCCCTCGACAATTATGATAAAAAATAATACAATAATTATTATATGATAAATATTTGGTAACTACATAAGATAGGTAGCTACGCAATAATATAATGACAATAATTATTAGTTTGATTTGAGATTTTTACGGCCAAAAGTATTATCGTGATTTATTTTTTTGTTATTATGCCATGTTGCCTTCTTTAGCCAATGCTTCGGTCAGCATTACAGAATCTATCTTTAGGTCAGCTGTGTTATCATATGTGTAATAATTATATTTCCATTACACATCTGCCCGATGATGGACACTCTAATGCT
Source organism: Limnephilus marmoratus (assembly GCA_917880885.1). Lineage (NCBI taxonomy): Eukaryota > Metazoa > Arthropoda > Insecta > Trichoptera > Limnephilidae > Limnephilus > Limnephilus marmoratus. Next base: position 34,009,206 of record OU862932.1, read on the forward strand.
ATCAGAAACGTTGGCTAAAGAAGGAGGTAGCCCAATATGGCATAATAAACCAAAAATAAATCACGATAATACAATAATTATTCTTAAAAAAAAATAAAAACTGCGTTACATATTATGCTAAGTAAGGGTTCCGGTGGATGGATGGATTATTTTCGAGCACTGTATAATATGTTCACAGCACTAATAACGTAAGTCTGTGGTTTCGAGGTATTCTATTTTAGACTGTGGTTGACCTGTCTTGCCAGGTTTCCAGGCTGAATGCGAACCCGACATCTTCTTCAATCCTCTACCATTCTGTGTGCCTGAGGATTCATATAGACCGAGAGGATTACTGGAGTTTAGACATTTCGTTAACAGTATGACATTAGAAGGACATCAAAACAGGTTTTATTCAATCAATGCAAGATGTCTCTTAGAATAAAAATGTATGAAATATTTTTAAATGCACATACTGTAATATGCGTGTACTATACTTGAATATATATAGATAAAATGATAATGATTTTTTAGGATTACATCACCCAAGATATTACAAAATGGTTTTTTTCTAGTATTTAGTGTTAGCCATTTGTTTATTTTATTTTGTTTATTTAAAATGGTACATATTATAATATTGCAATTTAAAATTATACTGATCTTCTATTAAAAGCATTTACTTGTGGATGGAAGAAGAGTTTAGATTTAACATATGTACAGTTAATGCAATCACATCGCAATCATGACCATGTAACAAAAAGACACATCAAAAGTAACATACATGTCCTCAAGAAGAAAAAACAGTGACTTTAAGATGAAAATAGGAGAAGCAATCTTCTCGTTGATGATTTCTCTAAAATACTTTTTGATAGAGTTCAACAATTGTACTTTGTCATTAATGCTTCTGATTACTTACTACTGGTAGTTTATTAGAAGTTTTCCTTGGCAAGTATAATGATGTTGGGTGAAAAAAATGTTTAGTCATATATACATATATATTTTACTAAGAACATAGGTAGGTACACGGTTTCCGGAAACTAGTGGTAAAAGGTACGAGCGGGTGAATCTACATAATCTAGATCACATTTGGAAGATTTTGTGGTATAACTTTAAATAATAAAATATAGCCCGTTAAAGAAATAGATTTTTTTCTAGATTTATTGCAACTTTGGCAGTTATTTGTGAGTTAATGGTCACTATTGAAAATAATAATTTTACCCTAACCTAGATATTACGCAAATTTAAAGAAATATAAAATAAAAAAATATTAATTATGAAAAAAAAATTGGATGGGCATGGGAAAAAATTATGAAAAATTGAATTTTTATTGACTTATATTTTATAATTTAAAATACACATAAATAAAATAGCACATACCTGAACTAGATGTTTACTGTAACTTCTGATTAAAAAAAGAATTATTCGCTTTGTTGAAATATTTTGGCTTCCATTCTAAATTTATGTTTTGTATGAAAAAGGCCACATAAAATAAATATATGCATATTTGGGGAGGGGGGTTATAAGGGACCCCTGCACTTCATGACCTGAATATGCATATGCAGTGTGTACACAATACAGATACACACATACATAGACACAAATATGTACATATTATACATTAAAGTGATGTGACTTTAATAAATAAATAAATAAATTATTTAATAAATAAATAAATTAACGGCCTCCATGGGTCTAGGGATAAGGTTCTCGACTAGCAATCCAAAGGTCGCGGGTTCAAACCCCTGCGTGCGCAAGTAAATTTTATTTGATAATTTGTTTTATTTCACAATTAATCATTAAAAGCAATATGTAGTATATTTGTGGCACGTGGAATATACTCTTAAGTAAGACCACCATTAAGGATTGCAACTTTGCTCTTGAAACGGTTTTAGCCATGTTGGTTGACCAGATTTGAATAGCCAGATACTCACTTCTTCTACCTTCTCTTCCCTGCTTCCTTCAGCCTCACGACATATCCTAATTGGGAATGCCATACTCTCACTGTCTCCAGACGGTTGGAAGCAGTTGAGACTCTTGTGCGGTATTGACATTAAAAAAGAAGGAAAATAACTTAAAATCGTGCTATTATGTAGCAAAAAATTGTATTGCAGCATATATCCGGCAGTCCACATAAAACAATGGTGGATCATGCACACAATACGCGTTTAATACAAAGTAGAGGAATAAAAGTACCTGTGTTTCAAAACAAATATGGTCAAAGAACCCTTAAATATATTATAACTTATAACATTAATATAGAACAAAACGCCATACAAATTTAAAGAAAATTGCCCTATTACAAAATTCTCACTGTTAAAATATTAAATTATTAATGTTAAAATCATGGCTCATAGGAAGTAACCGTATGTATTAAAATTATATTTAGCTCTTTCTTACGAGGCATTAAATTGCAGGTATGTGATTAACTACTAATGTATTGGAGCAATTATGTTGCTCAACTTTTTCATGATATTTAAAAAATATACATATATTTTCTCCTATTCCACATCACAATGCTGGTAGGTATATTATATGTGTATGTGTATTTGTGTATGTTATTGCTGCGCCAATGCGTTTATGATTATTTAATTTGTGGTTGTAACTAATCTGTGGATCTAATCTCCTGCTATCAAGCTTTCCAGAGTGGAAGATACTCTCAGTATCGCCCTGGTGTAAGACCACCATTCAGAAATGAAACGTTGCTTAAAATGGCTTCTGCCGTGTTTGGTGACCAGATCTGAATAGCCAGGTACTTCCCCACCTTCCTCTTCCCTATCTCCTTCCCCTCCCCACTACCTTCAGCTTCACAACATACCCCAATTGGGGATGCCATAGTCCCACTGGCTCCAGATGAGAGCAGTTGGGACTCTTGTGCGGTATTCATGAAAAAAAAGGTACTTGCAGTAGCTTAGCGGGTAATAAATTCAAATTATTCGCAATTTTTATACAACAATAATAAAAAAGGTTAAAATGTATTCGTGGAATTTGACTGTTGGAAATACTATAGTATTTGATTAAAACCCACTCTAGTTCAGCGGGCAGGAACATCGAACCGTTTGCAATAAGCATCAATATATTACAACCTTTAGCGTACTCTAACGGCGTGATAAGTCAAAAACATAAAATATTAAAAGCCCCCTTCAAAGCTCCGACTAAATTCGAATCCAGGGGCGTACACGACTACCAGATACCTTCTGATTGCAGTCCTACCATCCAGCCCCAAAACCAGTGGCGTGCTGGGTTTATAAAATAAATGAAATACGTTACCAAAATTTTCTCCTGGGCTAATCTGACGTTCCTTTTTTAATCTGATTTTATCATTGAAATCCCATAGATAATCGAATTATCTATCTATGAGATTAAGATTTGGTTCCCCGCGCGCTACAGACTCACATAATGTAATCCAATAAATGAAAAAATTGCTAGAAAAAATTGAAAATATCAGTTAATTCATTCAATTTCACAAGATATATTAAATTTGGTATAAAAACTAAAGTGAAGTATAAATTCTCTCCGTTTTTACGTTTATACGTATATACCCTGAGCCGAGCGAAACCGGCTGATAAATTGGGTAGACAAGTAAATTTGAAAAAATTGTGGTTAAGTGTTTGTTTAATTTAATCATTAAATTTCACTTAAAATCTGTAGGAAATCATTAACTTTCGAATATAATATAAGTGTGAAGCCTTTCAATTTCACTAAAAATTGAAACATACAAGCCTTATTAATAAACGTGTTTTCATTTTTTAAATTTTATTTCAATGTTGAACAACCCTTAATGTATGGTAAATGGTTATTCAGTTGAGTAAAATTAAAAACACTTCAATCAGTATGGGGATAATCAATAAATTTCATTTAAAATCTATGCGAAGTCATTAAATTTCAAATAAAATCTATTCGAGTCATTAAATTTCAGATAAAATCTACGCGAAGTCATTAAATTTCAAATAAAATTTACGCGAAGTCATTAAATTTTAAATAAAATCTATAAGAAGTTAATAAAATTACGCATAAAATCTACATAAAGTCATTAAATTACGCATAAAATCTGACATGACGACATCTCGCTCAAAATTTTACATGCTAATTTCAACCCCGAGCTGCATTCTCTACACCCCCTAACAAATGAGGGAGATATGTGCTACTGCCTACCCCGCGCCCCGAGTACTCGGCGGGTGATGGAACTGGATGGGAAGGGAGCGGGGCACAGAGATCGGTGTAGGCGTGCGGGACTCGTGTTCGTATCGATTTTATAATAATTATTCCATACGTAAGGAGATCCTATCTGCGGTGGCTAATGATACAAATTGTTTATTTTCGATAATTATTTTCAAACATAAAATTTTATTTTTATTTTATTTATTGGGGAAAATCCACAGATATTTTACACTTATATTAATAACATTAATAATACACATAATATCCAATAACAGATTTTCACATAAGTAATTAAAATTATAATTAAAAAGTAAAAAAAAGTAAGGGTCGCAATGCACGCATTTCTAGAATTCAGCAAAATATTTTTAAGAGTACTTAATGAAAAAAAATTGATCACTAATTAACTGTATTATTTTTCAACCCTAATGCTATCAATTTTGGACGCGGGTATGGATACCGCCGCGCCACCCTGGGAACTATTTATTGAATAACCAACATCTCCATAAATCACCCCAAGAAGTTCGCTACGCTTGTTGACTTAGCAGGGGTGTGCGGATCCATGGGATGAGGTTTGACTAAGTCTTGGCGGCGGGTGTATTACCTCGTGGTGGGTGGGATCGGGAGAGTCTGGTTTAGGGAGATCATTTGGCCTCTCCAGTAAGATTCCCTCAACCCATCGTTCTGCACCGCAGTGGGTGGGATGAATTCATACGTCTGTCACCATTGAACCCACTGACAACTATCCCTACCCACCCCTCATACCTTTTTCCTGTAGAGAACTTCCTCTCTTTCATTTCTTTTAAAAGACCCTCCGCACAGCATTCCTAAAAATGATATAGACCCGTAGGAAAATTATTTTCTTCTATATATTATGTAATCGATCATAATCAATTAATTATCGCGCAAATTCTCCGCAGGGGTAGGCAGAGAAGATGAACGCCACATAACACCGTCTTGCACCCACATACACTCTTTACTACATACGTTCACATACGATGACCGAATACTTTTAAAATTGTTTTTTTTTTAAAGTAAGACTAACGCACCCTGAGATATTTCAACGGGGCCTGCTCAAATGCGCTAGCAGCTTTGATCCCTTGTGCACCGGTACGCGTACGCGAAATTCGACGGTCACGGTTCCTGTACAACTGTACATTAATATAGGCTTCATGAGAACTGGTCGTTTCTTCGCCTAGTTTTTATGTAATTCGGCTTGCACGTGGAAAGAGTAAGTCGGCATCAGTTTTTCCCCCTTTAAGTAATCCGGAACTCTACATTAATAAATCCATTTTTTAACACTTCACACGAGAGTCCCTGTGGAAAATAGGAAAATTAAAAATAATTTGGGGATGTTGTGTGGAGGGTATTTTTGTTGAAAGGATGGAGTGAACCCGGTGTTTGAAAATATCCATGTTGTAGGAGGGAGGAAACACGGAGGTCGGCAAATCATTCCATAGACGAGCTCGTAGAACTCCATACAAATTTAGGCCGCGCGTAGCTGGTGCTCCGGAGCATCTTCCATTGAAATATCGGTAGAAAAAGTGCAGCATTCTCAAACCCACGCCTTTGTTCTAAATATTGCAATCAGTTTGTTAAGATAGCAGAATCTATCAAACGGACCGCCCGTTTCTGCACAGAGTCGAAGGTTTTTTTCATGTATTTTGGGGCTCCAGATAGTTTGCAACCAAAATAAATAGTGGGGCCACTTACGACTTGAACAGGGATAGCAGTTGTGTACTCTGAAGTATCTGTGGGCCCTGTTCAGTACGCCCAGATTTGAGAAGCTAGTTTAACTCTTTCTACAGCCCCTACCTTACCACTCCTCACAACACTGCCCAACCGGCAGATGATATAGCTCCCCTATATATTTACACTGTGTAGACAAGAACGCTCTGTGAGAAAACATAAAATAAAGAAAACAACATTCATTTTCAAAAACCCGAAAATATTTAGTAAACTCCTACTAACATCATTATAAGCGGAACATCTTGCTTGTGCGGTGATGGAAGACTTAGACAGAAGAAGGTTTCATCCGCGACTCCTGGGTTGAGTTCTACATCTGTGGGTAGATCGAGCGATCCAACCGTTGGATTAGATAATTAATAAAAAAAAATCTTATTATTTTAAGTAGGTATATTCCTCTACGTTTAGGTACCGCCTAACCTTCCTCTGCTCATCTCCTTAACCACCTCACTCTCACTTCAGTCAAACTTCACTCTCTTCAGTCAAACACCATACCTACACAGAACAAGGAATCAGAAAATACAAGGTATTCTTTAGCCCTTAGCCAAAAGCCACACCTTAATAATTAAAATAACTCAAGTCATTAATCACTATTAGAAGAATAAACACCCCTCAAAATTTAATAATAAAATATCTCTCACTTTAACAAATTACCGGATATGCACCTAACTTGCCACAACCAGTGAATAGCTAATACACACTAGAAATACCTTCCATTTTTTACTTATTTTTATTTATTTTTTTAAATTTATTTTAAAACATTTTGTATAATTTAATTAATTTGTAACATTGTTACAGTACCTAATAAACGTAATGGCAAAAACAAATATAGTGAAATACATATTTTCAAGGATTTCTACGCCAATTAAGAGAGCTCTCTTGAGCTTGGTGTAGGAGTTATTTCAAAATTATATAATAGAGCGCACCAACAATAAATATAATCTTAGTACCTACTAGGATGTTGTAACGTTAAAAATTATAATATGGCATGAAATGAAGTTACAGCATTTTTATTGCTGATGTTATGGTTGTTAATTTTTTAAGAGGAATTTGATTTTCTTCTTACATGATGCCAAATCTGTTATTTTTTACTTACTAAAAGACTATTTAAGACTATTAAAATATTTTATTCATTTTTAAATAATAATTGTGCATTTGTTGTATAGAAAATAGGGGAATTGGGATGTTGTGTTTATGCCTTATTGATTTATTTAATATAACAACAATACGTATGTGCATGTAGTATGTGTATGTGTATGTGTACATATATGCGTATATCTTTATCTTATTATATAGATACATATCTTTTATAATACATATCTTTTTAATAAATATAATATGTTATTAACCCGCCTCGGAACAGACTGTCTAGTGAGGTGGGTAAAAGAAAACTATGTACATAAATAAAAATAAAATAAATGCCCGGGTTGCCGGCACTGAAATTGAATTGGAAGTTTAATTTTTTTATCACATTTTATTTGAATATTTGTAATATTCAATCTTTTTTAGGTCTTCAAGGTTCATTTTTAGGTTTTTTAGGTGTTCAAGGTTTTTAGGTCTTCCTTGAGGTCTTCAATTGTTGGTACTTCGAAAATTTTGAACAATGTTGCTGAAGGCAATGTTGGTTGTTTTTTTCAAAATTACTTCAATAATTAGTTATGTTTTTATTATTTTATTTTAGTTTTAATTACTGTTCTTATTTTTATGTGAGTAGGTACCGCTGAAGACTCCCAACTTTTCCCAAACATCAGGAGACACTATGACATCCCCATTGAAGTCCACTGAAACTATGGAATTCCTATTTGGGTGTTGTGCGAGAATAAAGGTAGGGGCGAGGGAAGGAGATGGAGAAGAGGAGAGTGGGGAAGTTCTTTGCTATTCAGATCTGGTCACGAATATTATACTATTGTGAAATAATTCAAACATATCCGAAAATTAAAACCAACATTTGAAACGTGATGAAATTTAATTATTAGAAAAAAATTGACTTGCGCACGCTCGGATTTGAATTCGTGACCCCCGGATTCGTAGCCGAAGATAGTAACCATTTGACCACGGAGACCGTTAATATAGATTGGAATGGATACCAATATCGCCACATTTTGATTTTAAACTATTTATCAGTAGTTCTGTCTCTCTTACACTTACCTTACATCTTATTTCGCCATCCAATTGGAATTTCATAATAATGATCAAATATAGTTTTGTATTTAAGATTTGTCAGACTTTTGGATCATGAAACAAGCCCACATCGCATCTCTTGTGTTTGAACCGCTCAAAACATGTAAGTTTTAAGATTTTCACGGCCAAAAGCATTTTCGTTATATGTTTTTGGGGTGTTGTGCCGTGTTGCGCTACCTCCTTCTTTAGCCAACGTTTCGGACATCGTTGCAGTGTCCATCATCAGGGCAGATCCGGCAGATCCGGTAGATGTGTCACATCTACCGGATCTGCCGGATCTGCCCTGATGATGGACACTGCAACGATGTCCGAAACGTTGGCTAAAGAAGGAGGTAGCGCAACACGGCACAACACCCCAAAAACATATAACGAAAACGCTCAAAACATATTTTAACATTTTTTTTTTAATAATTTTTAATCAGAAAATCAGTTAAATTGCCATTGGAACGAGATTGGAACGAAAACTGTTGTCGCCAATTTACATGACATTTTTTGACTCCTAGGCCCAGACAAAATTATGAGATTGATTATTTATTTGTTCAAGAAAGAAAGACTATATTTGAAAATGTTTTATCAATTAGATCAGGGGTGGGGAAATTGCGGCCCGCGAGCACCTTTGGTGCGACCTGCTGAAAGCGGTTCGGCGACTTTTCATCCCGCGGCAAAATATCCCCGACAAAATATTCCTGACAAAATATCCTATGGACAAAGTATAACCCAACAAAATATCCACTAAAACTTAACCTAACCTAATAAAAAATTGGATAAAAATAATACAGACAACCTGTAAAGACAATAAATTATTGAGAGAAGAAGAGGACGAGGACGTAAAGAGGATGCAAGAACGTCTTTCTTTTCTGTATATGTAAGTAGGTACATTATTAAGATCGTTAAATATGTAGCATATAAATATAAAATCATATTTGTGCAATGAGGAATTCCAATCCCTTTGATTATTTATTTTGTTATTAATATATCTTTTAACTTAATACCAGCAAAAGCATTTATGTTTCGATTCTCCCAAAATCGTACCAAAGCCTACGTATTATTTCAAGGTACTGTATTTTGTACGGCGACGTTGAGATTTGAGATTTTTTTATTCCGCCGCTTTTAACCGTCTTTAATTATTGAAAAACACAAGGTAAAATGACAGCATCTCGTCATCATTGTTATTGCGTTGTATCAAAGTGAAAAAATACACCCGTGGTCGCATCTGATAAACAATTCATTAATATTCCAAAACCTGCATTACGAAGAACAAATTGTGGGACGCCTTCAATCTAAACTAAGAAAAATGGTACATCATCTAATCACTAAGGTCAACCGCATTTTGTTACGGGAAGCATTTTGATGCAAGTAGGTACAATAGTTTAATTTTATTTGTAATCTATCTATCTATCTATCTATCTTCTATCTATCTTCTATATAAATAAAAATGAATCGCAGAAATGTATGTACGCGCATAACTTCCGAACCACTGTACCAAATCGGATAATTCTTTTTTTCTGTGTTCGTTATTGTCAGGACAAGGTTTGTATAAAACTACTGGTGTGCTCTGGAATTATGAAATTTTTATAAAAAAATTGTAATTCGTGGCACGCGAGCTGTTTGAAAAATGAATGTACAGGGACTGAATGTGTGGAATGCGGGAGGGGGGAGCGGAACTCGGGAAGGGCGTTCGCGGGACGGTGGAGGGGGGGGGAGTGGAGTGGGGAAAGGGAAAGAGGAGGAGACGGAGTGGGAATGCGAGAGGGGAAGGGGACGCGGGAGAGGAAGGGGAGGCGGAAAGGAAACGGGACGAATGGGAAAGGACTCGCAGGCAGGCGCGGCTGGCGCTAACGTGCAATGGTGCGCTGAACCGCCAAAAAAATTGAACATCATTTTATAACTCATCGTATTTCTACGTAATGTGTTTATTTATAAAATTGATAAAATTGAGCACAATCTTTAAATTTAATTATAATTATTTTTCAATCTAACAATTAACAATGTATTACGGCCAAATAAACGCATTGTTCTCACCCGCCCGCGCCAGTTACGGCGTCTACCCGCTACCCGCTAGGACCGAGGAATCGAGGTAGGTACAATGCCTAAACCGTGCGCCAGAGCTAGGCGCCCCATAATTCGAATGATGCTCGTAGTAAAAAATCCCAAAACGTCAGATACATGTCACACTAAAAATCGGCTGATCGCGCGGCGCCCGGCCGACCCGAAGAGCTTCGGCATTCTTCCGAAATATTCCGAAGATTTGCTTCCAGCGATAGTAAGGTTTGAACAAGATGATATTAAGTAATAAAGTAATAATACTTCTCTTCTAAAATGTAACCATTAGTCAAAGGGTCAGCTATGCGTCTCGTGTGACATTATCTTGTTCGAGCCCTTGGGGTGTACCTTTTTGACATAATTATTTTTTTGTCACCCATTGCGAACTTCACAGGTCAGTAACGATAGTTAAATGACGATATTGGCGATCCCCGCCGCAGAGTGAAACGTTTCTTGTGTCTTAATTATTATTGGATTATTGCGTTATTATGGTTATCTTTGGAAGGTTGAGTATTTTTAAATGGATATCACACCCACCACCCGCCCTTTCCACTAATCTTCTAATAGATGTAATATCAATAGTAATGGAGTGTAAAATGCTTCTAAAAATATTGATACCAGAATAATTCTATAATAATTGGATAATTACTAGAGCGCCGTTTTAGTTATGTTGCGTTGTACAATTTATTATGAGTTCCTAGGCTATATGTATTTTTTTATATAAATTTACAAACAGATACATAAAACATACCTACTTACCTGGCAGGTCAATTACCATATAAGCATTTTTATTCAGAATTTTTATGATTGGAGAAATTGTATATCTCTATGGAGAAAACACGACTTTGCAAGCATAGGATACTTTATTAAACTCTAGACATCAAGTATGTAATGTCTTTGTAGACATCAGCATGTTTTTACATCGCACGATATTTTTACTATTAGAGTTACATGATATTTTTAGATAGTAAATAATGTAAAATTATGCAAGATGTCTAGATTTTTTTGAAAATATAATATCAACCTTTCGTTTTTGATGAATGGCTTGGTGAACCACCTACAATTTGAGGCACCGGCCGCGCCTGCTCGCAGGGTGTAACAATTTCTTTATGAAATGGCATAGCAACGCATGCCGGGAACCAGCTAGTTATTGTATAAAACAATCAACTGCATATTTTCATTTAAATTCCTAGAATGTTTCTATTGTGGTACCTCTTATGTTAGAATTAATATAATCATTAATCAACAATGATAACATCATGGTACCTGTATAATAATATGTAAGCAGATTACCATGTAAATATATTTGTGATATGATTTTGGCACTAACCCCAAAATTTCCTTTATAAATACTACATCTATCCCCATTGATTATTGTCAATGCCTATCACTATCATTATTTTTCAAAAATATTAATTATTATAGGCGCCAAAATAATGTTTCAATTCCGTCAACAGTGAAACAACGATAATGAAAACTTTCAAACATAAATAAATCCCGAGGTATATCCGTTCAATCTCTATTCAAAACCAGAATGGGATGCGGGTATGGGTACTGCCACCCCGGGAACCATTTATTGGATAGGTCACCCCAAGTGGTTCGTTTGGTGATTTAGCAGGGGTGCCTGGGTTAATGGGGTGAGGTTTGTCCAGGTCTTGGAGGCGATTACATACTTCGTAATTAATTTCAACTTTTATCCGTGCAGGCGGTCAAGGGTGGAATTAACGAACCTACCTACATATCCATTGCTCCGATACTTGCTTAAGCTACAGTAGCGATGCCCTCAAATGCACAGGTAAGTTATTCGATAGTGGTTTATCTAGTAATAAAAAATGAATGTTTACAAAAATCACGGACAAAGCCGGGTACTAAAACCAGAGCTTTACAAATTAATGAGGAACAGAAATTTCCTTACGAGAGGATAAATAAATAAGTTACGCGCATCACTCTCAATTTGTTTGTCTGTACGCCGGTCTGTTGCTGTGACGACGAGTTGAACAACCTCCGGGGGTACAGTCAACCACTCGGGGGGCTCTCGAACACTAAGCCCCTTTTGAAGGTGAATTATTATTTCTGGAAATGCCTTATTGAGGGGATAAATTGAATGTTTGGAGGGCCCTCGCGAAGGTTATTAGAAATGTTTTATTGGAATACATTAGAAAGAAAAATAAAACCGCGTTCCTCATAATGAGAGTTCAGAGTTCCAGTGAGGTCTTATTTCAATTGTGCGTCATTTTCCATTTTTCAGATATTGTAGTGATTTTATTATTCCAAATATTGGCCTGGTGAAAAAAGTCATTGTAAATATATAAACTAAATTGACTAGAAACCTATCTTCCCGTAAATTTTCGTTATGGATTAAAGCTAAAATATCTGTCATAGTAAATTTGTTATTGATTAAAGCTAAAATATCTTACTTTTCGTACCAAAATTGATATCAATTAAGGCTAAAATATCAAACTTTTCATGCTAAATATATTATCGATTAAAGTTAGTGTCTTATTTTTCATACCAAATTTATTACAAATTAAAGCTAAAATATCTAATTTTTCATACCTTAATTGGTTATCGAACAAAGGCGAAATACCTAACATTTCATTCTAAATTTGTTATCGATTAAAGCTAAAATATCCAATTTTTCAAACCAAAATTGGTTATTCATTAATGCCAAAATACTAACTTTTCATAGTTTGTTATCGGTTAAAGCTAAAATATCCAATTTTTCAAACCAAAATTGGTTATTGATTAATGCCGAAATACTAATTTTTCATACTAAATTTGTTATCGATTAAAGCTATAATATCTAACTTTTCATACTAAATTTGTTATCGCTTTAAACTGAAAATCAGTTTATATTTTTGCGATATATTTTTTTACAATTATTCCCAAAATTTGAGATTTTTTTAGTTAGTGATCTATTCTGAAAAAAACTCTTACGATATTATCACGTAATATACATATATAATAAGATGTATTATCTGGTAAACAGAAAACAATCGCAAAAAAGCAATTACTTTGTTTGTATTTGGATATTTGACCAGAAAGTAACAATGAAAAATCCGGTGACGCGAAAAAAGCGCGGTTTATCGAAATACGCCCGACATTCGATATCGATTAAAGCTAAAATATCTAATTTTTTATACCAAAATTGGTTATTGATTAAAGCCAAAATACTAACTTTTCATACTTAATTTGTTATCGATTAAAGCTAAAATGTGTAACTTTTCGTGCTAAATTTGTTATCGCTTAAAATTCAAATATCTAACTTTTCATACTAAATTTGATAAAGCTAAAGTATCCAACATTTCGTATAACGTTTTAGTTATCGATTAAAGCTAAAATACACAACTTATCATACTACATTTGTAATCGATTAAAGCTAAAATAACTTTTCGTACTAAATTTAAATTTTAACTTTCTTTAAAATTTTTATGTATACCTGAAAAGAGTTCCTGCTTCCGGCTGGAGCTAGTGAGATTATGGCATTCCCAATTGGGGTGTGTTGTGAGGCTGAAGGCAGTGGTGATGGGAAGGAGATGGGGAGAGGGAGGTGGGGAAGTACCTGACTATTCAGATCCAGTCACCAAACATGGCTAAAGCCATTTCAAGCAGCGTTTCAATTCTGAATAGTGGTCTTACACCAGGGCGATACTATATATTATTTTAAATGAATAAATATTGAAATAAAATAAAATAAATTTTACTTGCCCAGGTCGGATTCGAACACGCGGCCTTCGGATTGCTAATCGAGAGCGTTACCCCTCGACCACGGAGGCCTTCAAATAAAGCTAAAGCGTTAAACAGCTAACTATACTACGTGTCCTTTTTCCTTCAAAAGATATGGCATGTAGGTAAGTACACGGGGGGGCGCCTATGGATCGAATAACTAACACCTCTGCCGTAGGTTGTCCCAAGTGGTTCGCAACGTTTGATGACTGAGCAGGGGTTCCCGGGTTCATAGGGTGAGGTTTGTCTGGATCTTGGTGGCGGATGCGTCTGCCCACCAACTGCGTGGTACCACTCTCCAGTCTCTCCCGATCCGGACTGGTGTCCGAATAGACTAGTTGAGGGAGACCTTTTCACCTGTCCAGCCAGACTAATTTGAGACTTAATTGTTGATCTATGTTCTCCATCCATTTATACAGGTGCTTACAGGGTTTTTTTCACATGATGCAATGCTGCCTCGTGAGCTTCTTGAACGAGTTTTATTTTGCTTTAACTATTATTTTTGCTTGTATTACTAACCTGATTTGTTGTATTATGTTTTTTCCTGTTAAGCACTTGCATACTGCTTTCTAACAACGTACGCAAGGGACACTGGAGGTCTAGATTCGTTCAAAATAAATAAATGTAGCTTCGTTTAACAAAAAAAAATAGAATCTTGCGAGAGCCGTGAAGGAGTAACCATCTGTTACTTATACCAGGGCGGGTAAGTGGTGGATTACCTCCACTGTCCAGCCAGACTCTCATAAATTCATAAATTAGATAAATTCATGCATCCTTCACTCTTGGATACACTGACTCCCAAATTCCTACCCAACCCTCAAACCCTTTTCTTTCTCAAAACTTCTTCTCCTTCTTTTCTCGTCTTCGTCTCCCCAAAGAAGAAATCGTGCGTTTTTGCGTTCAGTCCTACATTAAATGGAGTTACCTGCATTTACCATTATTTCAATATTTCTGTTAGTCTAGTGTGTGAACCAAATACTGCATTTACCATTATTTCAATATTTCTGTTAGTCTAGTGTGTGAACCAAATACTGCATTTACCATTATTTCAATATTTCTGTTAGTCTAGTGTGTGAACCAAATACTTGTCAAAATTAGAATAACACGAGGGTATATAACAGACGATATATTAATGCGATTGAAATAAGAATAGTGTGCCAAGAGCGAGTTGTTTGGCGGTCCATCCTCGCTACTAGCCCTGAGGGAAAACGGCGTGAAGAGTAGTTAGTTGGTTAGTTAGCGATTGCCTCCCATTCGCACTGAGCCATGCACCGCAGTGGGAAGAATGGGTTCACAGGCCCGTCACCTACCCATCACCTATTTTCCTTCCCAGAACTACTCTTGCTCCTTTACTTAAAAAGGCATTTCCCACACGAGATCCTCAAAAATGACACAGACTTTTGAGGGAAATCATTTTCATAAAGGCTTATGTCATCTATGGAGATTATTATTTAATAGATAGGTGGATATGGATAGATATATAAATATGAACGTTGAAACGACACTTTCCCTTTTAATATCTTTTAAATCGCCGGTTATAATCTCAGATACGTGCTGTTACACTCTGAAAATTATGGTGTATATAAAAACAGTGTTCTTAAAGGAATGCGGCTAAACCATAACCGTCTTCTACGGGAAGAGAAATAAAATTAATACGAATAGGTAGAAATGATAACCTGGTAGGAAGAGTAAACACATTTAATGTCTATCCCGAATGTGGACCTTAGAGAACACCGCATACATCATGGCAGTTTTTGGGGTGTTATGTTATGTGTTATGGTGTTGAGCTACCTCTTTCTTTAGCCAACGTTTCGGACAGTTTTGCAGTGTCCATCATCAGGGCAGATCCGACAGATGCCGCATACATTAGTTAAAAGATTTTGAAGACACCATGATTTGTTTCAGGAAATTCGATGACTACACGGAGATGGCCGGCATGGCCGACCAGAAGTAGAAAACCCCTAAAAAAATAAAGTAAATTGTTTGTGAAAGTGTCCAAAAATTCGAACCGAAATGTTTAAAATCTGAAAAATTCAATCTCACGCCCATTCTAATCGTCTCGAATTCCTCCAGTTAACTCTGTTCGTCCATCAGCACTAGCAGTCAGTCTGCAGTCTGCATAGTCTGCCAGGTCTCGTGATGGATGTTCCGTCTAATTGTCTGCCTGTCTGACTGCCTAACCTGGCTGCCCCAGACGCGGCTGTAGACCGGACGGAATGCCAGGGCGGATGGAATGCCAAGATTGGACGGAATGCGGAGAGTGTAGATGAAATGCCACGAGGGTAGGCGGAATGCGTACGCTAGTTGTGACCTTTGCAGGTGAGAGGGATGCACTTGGAGAGTGGCTGAATATGAGCTTTCAAATTGTGTTTTCAAAACATCACCAAATGAATCACCTAGACCACTTAAGACCGGCTATTCCTAGATCCATCAGAACTCCGCGTATTAATAAAATGTTTTACATATGACGACCATAAAGATTTTGTTGACATTAACCCCACAAGAAGCCCTGAGAAAAAAATCCTAAGGGCCTATTTCATCACTGGAGATGGAGTGTCTTTGGAATGAAGGAGAGGAAGTTCTGGG
Source organism: Limnephilus marmoratus (assembly GCA_917880885.1). Classification (NCBI taxonomy): domain Eukaryota; kingdom Metazoa; phylum Arthropoda; class Insecta; order Trichoptera; family Limnephilidae; genus Limnephilus; species Limnephilus marmoratus. The sequence continues at coordinate 34,025,619 of OU862932.1, forward strand.
AAGGAAAAATGAATGAGGGGTGAGTAGAAATCTAGGAGCTAGTGTGTCCATGAGTAATTGGCGTATGAATTCCCCCCCCCCCCCCTTCCACTGCAGTGTAAGATAGGTCGAAGGTACAAGGTCAAGAGAGGCCAGTTGCAGAACTCTCTCGATCTGGCATGCCGCGCAGCTAGTCGGCTAGTAGGCGCATCCTCCGTCATAACACACCTCACCCGATGAACCCTGACACATAAGTTGAGTCACCAAAAGCAACCTTGGGGTAACATATAGCAGAGGTGTTGGTTATCGTTTAAATGGTTCCCGGGACTGCGATACCCATACCCTCCTCCGAAATTGACAGAGCGCTCGAGAAAGAACAGCATAGGAAGATTGTAAAACTGATTCTAAAAGTTGTTGAAAGAAACTTCAAATTTGTTGAGTTTTCAGCAAATCTCAGATCTGAAACGATATTGACTTTCACGACTTGGGGACAAACGTAGGAGAAATTGTTAGATACTTTATTTATGTATTTTTATTGCTTCTCTCTGTATACATCTAAAGCCTCAATTACATTGAGCGAGTTTACAAGCTACTATCTACTAAGTTTAAAAGCGGGAGAATCGGCGAGTGAGATTGTCATGATGACACACAAAACTGTCCACTCGCTCAGTAGCGTAGGAAACTGAGATCGCTGCTAGAGCCAGTAACGAAAAAAACGACGCCTGCGTGCTAATTCTGTAGACGTTTGACAGTCGAAATCAGCTGTTTATTGGCACCTATATTGAAAACATAAATAAACCAATCACGAGTTAGCGAGTGGCAAGTAAAGTTGACGACCTTTTAGATGGTCAACAATCTGCTAGTTAGCAAGTAACACGATGACACTGAGCAGTGAGCAACTGCACACTGACAAGCTACTATCTGGGAAATTCACTATCTGTTAGTAAACTCGCTCAGTGACATCGACGCTTAAGCCATATGTTATTTTTTACATAATAAAAATAACCTCACTAGGTTTAGGTCCTTGAGCCTGGTTGAGTATAGTTTCGAAATGAAAAGAAAATCCATTTATATTACATACTGCCTCCTGTATATTTTCTACTGCCATCACTCATGAGTGCAAGATACCCTCGGAACGGCAAATTCGAACCGCATCTTTGCGTTACTTGAAATGGCTTTTGTAATATTTAGTAATCTTTTTCTTTCTCTTCTTATTTTTCCTTTCCCAACTTCTTTCTACCAAAATGACATAAAATATCCAGATGGCAATCACCAATACCCGTATAGATAGGTACCTACCTTATCCCATAAATTATTTTTATGACAGACAGGAGAGTTTCCCGGATCTTAACCCGACAATATTTGAAAATACTCCTATTACCATAATTATGTATGGGAAATGTGGTTTGTAATGATGGATGTCGGGATTGTCTAGCAGAGGAATTGAACCCACAACATCTGGGCGGGAACCCGAGGCATTAGTCCATTCAGCTACTAGCCGATCTTCAAAATCAAAATTTAAAAAAATATTTTCTTATTTGGTGAAACCCATTCTTATGATATCCAAATACGCGTATGAAAAAACTCTCGTCACTTGTTTATTTATTTATTTATTATAGATACAAAAGAAAGTACAAATTACAATTAGGAAGCTTTGCCTGTCCAACTAGGAAAGTTTCCCGTTCCAGGACAGACAAATTGACATGTTTAGTTCATATTAGGTATACCTGAAATGTACATAATTACATAATAAAACAAAAAAAAACAAAAAACAGAAAATTTCATTTTTCTCTGAAGCTAAGGTGTGTAATAAACAAAATGTATATAAAATATATAATTATAAGTACACATACATTTTTTGTGACAAAGTAGAAAAGGTAATCTGGTAGTAAATATTATAATCAGATTTACCGAATTAACCTGGTAACATATATGTATAATACATTCAGATTTACAATATGGAGGAATTAAAAGAACAAGATGGAGGAATTACAAAAGATTTACAACATAAAGAAATGAAATTATGTTAGGTTAGGTATGTGTTTAGGAGTTTGAACTTTTAATACAAGTACACTTAAGGAGAAACTATATTAAAATTTACAATATTAGATATAATAAGGAACGTAATAATCTATATAATTTTTTTTTAAGCGATGTAACTACAATGATTTTTGTAGCTACAAATTATTTTCAATGATTTAAAACATGTTTTAAGATTATTTTATTATTTTCACTGATTTAAAACATCTTTTGTTACATCAACTCTCTCTAAATATATCTGATAAAATAAGAATATCTTCAAAGAATGTAGCTTGTTTTGAGATTGGGGTAATTCCGATTTGAGATTCGAACTCGATCCAATCGCCAAGAGTCCTAATCAAACATATTGAGAGATATGCTGTGATGAAGAAGAGATATGATGTGATGTCCGTCGGAGGACTACTACCTAATGAGAATAGCTAGAATACAGAAATAATTCGTTCATTTGATTTTTTTAAGGTGTGCAGTAGTATTGGTTAACAATATTGGCGATGCCAGGAAACACAGTCCTACCCAGTGAATACTGCCGATAGCACATCTCTTATATTTGGTCCTAACGCTGAACTTAACGACTTAACGATCATGGTAGTATAGCCGTAGGAAATATACTATTAATGGGAACGTACCCAAACTACGTGACCAACTTTTTGCAATTTTTAACCCCCCCCCCCCCCCCCCCCCGGTGATCAAAATCCTAAGGAACCCGCCGCTCATTTGTATGGAGCGTGACCTTTTGAAGACCCCCCCCCCCCCCTAAAAGTGTCACGTAGTATGGGTACGTTCCCTAAAGGTCCTTGAAATCTGCAGAAAAGAGATAAAAATATATTATGTTGCTTATCAGTACTTAATTGTTAGCGATAAAACTTCATCTTAACTGGTTGTATTTCTTACACCCTCCGATAAATGCACAATTCTTGTCGCCGACACCTTAAATCACAATATTTCGCCCGGGACCTAAATTCTCGAAAGTCGAACGGTAGATTTCATATATTCACCTGGGAAAGACGATCGAGTTTTGGTCACATGTTTCTCGAATGTCATACCCTTGACGCGTTATGACTGAGATTAGTCGACTTTCGAATGAAAACATGCTATTTACTTCCAATTTTCCTATATGCAGTTGGAAATTGGACTAATTGAAGGAATTATTAATTGCTTTTTTGTTTAATTCGTAGAACTCATTTTAATTTAAAATAAATTTAATTTAAATTAAATTTAATAATGTTATTATTAAGTTCTGTAAGCATTTTATTTTATTATTATTATTGTGACAGTTTTTTCGGCTTACAAAGCCATTTTCAAACTGTTTTCACAATAATAAAAAAAAACTAAAATACTTACAGAACTTAATATTAACAATACTAAATATTTAAACACAAGAAACTATGGAACAGTACGAGTCACGAACGGGCAATTGTGAAAGTAACCCGACAAGGACACAAATCTCCCGAAATATACCAAGAAAAGAAAATTGGCATAAATCAGACTCTTACCTACGTAGTAAAAAGTACCGTTTAATACCGAATTTGGTGACGAAAGAGGGAAATGTCGAAAGGTTGTTAATGAGGATAACACATTCGTGACTGAAGAATAACGATTAGTAGAAGTTCAGAAATTAAAGTAGCTATTTTGGTTGGCTGAGGTCAGGCAGGAGTTTTATAGGATGAAATCATAATTTAAAGAATGGATCTTCCAGAAGAATAGACGACAACATAACTAGTTGATATTTTACCACATCGGTTAAACATTTCTCAAAAATAAAATATTCTCAATTCCATCGTGTGGTTTGCGAATGCGATGGTAATGTGAATGTAAGAGAGTTTCTAATATTCGTTTGATATTACTTTTACGGTTCCATGACATCTCAGAACAGTGAAAAATCAACAACTATTGAAAAGTGATGTAAAATCATTAAAAGTCATAAAAAATTGCATAGAATAATCGCAACCTAATGTAACTTATATAATCTAGTTCTTTCATCATCTTTCAAGACTTTTACCACTTTTAAAAAGTTTATTGATTTGTCACTATCCTAAGTTGTACGATTACCTATTTTTATATCTAAATTTATTAATATTCGTTCGAATGGATGCCTTTCTATTCTTTACAATCGATTATTGTAACGGGAATATCTTGATTATCCTAGGGCCGATTCTGTGAAGGTGCAATTGGAGCAGTACGCTCTAGGCGCTAATAAGCCAAGGAGCCAAGGCACTGAAAATACCTAACATGGCGCCCTTGATGTTTATAATAGCACCAGGCGCATTTTAAACAGGGCCGGCACTGGATTAGCCCTAAGACTATGATTAAAATTTTCCCTTGTCTCCCGACGAGAACTTCTTCAAGTGAGACAAACCTAAAAAAGTTTTGCCAACATTATTAATTATTCAGAGTTGGTACAATTAAGCCAATCTTAAGCCCAGTTTAAGGACATTTTAAATAAATCTTTGGCCTTTGCGTATTTCACTTCATCTTAGTTTTATTTTATTTCATTAATATTTATTATTTCATATTTTATTGAATTTGATTAAATTGTAAAATGGGGACTTCAGCATTGGTAAGCCACCGAGCCAGGCACACACTATCACATTGATAAATAATATTGTAAACTCTAAAGTTATTGTATCAAACATAAAAATAAAAACATACCGTAATATTTACAGCGTGATTTTATGTAAGGGGTTAAGAGTGTAACCAAAATGACGAGACGACTGAACAGTAAATAGGTTAAGATTGGAGTGATAGAGATTCGAGAATCGGGCGCCAGAATCGCCTCTGAGGTTATCCGATTGCACCGAACTCCCCCGGCCCACATTAATCCAAATTATCGCCTCTTTTCGCCCCATTAAACCCGCGCCCACTTTGTTTCCCTCCCCCCTCTCTCGCCTTCCCACCCCCTCCCAGCCCCCTCCCCACCCCCTCCCCAGCCAGGTTTCCGCGGAGAAATATCACAACTATTACAGAAGTTTTTCATTCAATCATCGATTAACGCCCGTCAGCCATTGAGGTATTGTGCTTCAGTCATCTTTTGATACAACTTTTGTGATTGAACAAGAAATTAAAGAATAATTTTATTCGCCATTATACAATATACTGTAGAATTATATCAATCGATGCAGGTTTAAAAAAGCCTTATTTCGTTTTGAAAATTTATCGATCGATTTTATTTTGTTAGAATATCGCACGGGAATCCCAACTGTAGTAGGTCGGTGATACGATGTCATCCCCTATTGGGAATGGAAGTGAGGAGGAGATGGGGCAGAGGAGGGTTACGAAGTCACCACATTCGGTTCTGAGTGGTGATCTTTCGATACTGGGAGTATTTATCACTCTGACTACTACCACGTAGCATCCAGTGGAAGTATGTGTATTCAGAGTGCCATATTATTATAAACCAGCATAAACAAAATATATATACAAAGTAAACGCAAATTACCTGTAAAAGTATTACAAGTGTAAACATATAGATATTATTTGAGATTTTCACGGCCAAAAGTATTATCGTGATTAATTTTTGAGTTATTACGCCATGCGGAGTTTCCTTCTTCTTAAGCCATCGTTGTGGCAGGTGTAATATGGCGCGATAGGTTTATATATATAATACGTAATATTTAATTAATATGATACATAATTTTAATTTGGGAGGCGGGAATGGGTACCGCCGCCCCGGGAACCTTTATTGGATAACCAACACCTCTGCCATAGGTCACCCCAAGTGGTTCGCTACGTTTGGTGATTTAGCAGAGGTGCCCGGATTCATGGGGTGAGGTTTGTCTAGGTCTAGGAGGCAGATGACCAAGACACACTGAACCCCAGATTCCTACCCACCCCTTAAACCCTTTTCCTTCCCCGAACTCTCCTCTCCTTCCCTTTCTTAAAAAAAACCCTCCACACAGCATCCCCAAAGATGACATAGGCCCCGAGGGAAATTATTTTCCTCAGGGCCTCCTGTGTGGAGCTCATTAAAAAAAATTTAAAAGACATTTACGAAGGATTGACACATAAAATTTTATTTTTATTATTTACATTGAGTTAGTTTATATTACATTAGTATATAAACTAACAAGCTCGAGGGAACATTTCATTTAATAAAATTATCCCTACTTGTATTATAGATTAAAGTCCTCCGCCGCGTTTGTCTGTACGTCTGACCACGATAAACTCAAAACTATCGAACGAATTTTCATGCGGTTTTCACCAATAGATAGGGTGATTCATGAGAAAAGTTTATGTATGTAATTTGTCAAGGTTTTGTGTAAATTGGTTGAAATATATAATGTACAAAGGAGAATGTCTGTATGTGTGGATTTGATTTGTATGCAAATCTACAGTTTTATGCCGTAGTTAATAAAATTTTGCACATGTGACCTTCAAACAATCATTCTTCTGACTTTCAGGCATTTTATCATACATTTTTAGTTCTTTATACAAAAAGCAGGTCAGTGACTTATTTTCTGAATTGCGGTTATCTGATTCTATTAACGTTTTTGGTTTCATAACTATTTATATTTTTAATACAATTTCGTCCTTAAAATATTTTGAAATTTGTTTTTCACAATTTTACATATAAAAAATTAATATCACATAATTGGCAGTCTTTTTTTTATTCAAGTTCAATTTAGCTTTTTGGCCATTTGATTAATTTTTGCAATTTGCCTTTTCATTTAGTCTCTCTTGACTTTTTGTAATGATATAACCTTGACTTACTTTAATGGATATAACCTTAAAAAAATCATCAATAAAAATTGGTAATTGGACTTCAACATGTGTCCTACATAAATAAAATCGGATACACTATATCCGAGACACTATTTAGGTTACGAATAAATTCGTTAAAAAACTTTGTAAACATTCCAAACATATAGGGAAAATTAGTTTAGGATAATATTGTTAATTCTGAATTTTAAATATGAGATCGACGATAAATGACAGAAAAAAATGTAGATCCCAATGGCCGAATTGGTTTTAAGGCATTGTGTCCCGGCAATACAAGAGATCCTGGGTTCGATTCCCAGTTGCGACCGTCAGCTTTTTATTTTTCTGTGTTTAGTATTATCTTCTTCTTCAATGATATTGTATTATAAATTTACATAATTTAATTTAATAAACTTACGCAATTTTTATTTTGATAATAATAATATCAATAAGTGTAAACAAAGTATAAACTCAGCATAAACCAATTATAAACAAAGTATAAACACAGTGTAAACCAAGTACAAACCAAGTATGAACAAAGGATAAAGAACTAAAATTTATCTATTACTGTTAATATGTAATATACCTTTAAAAAAAAACATTTATTAACCAACATTTTTTGGTATATGCCACCTCACTAGGCTGAGCCTGTTCCAAGGTGGCGGGAATTTAAAAGAAAAAATAAAATTAGTTAATAAATTAATAAATAGAATTGAAAGAAATAAACATAAAATGAAAATGAATGGCGAAATAGAAGCGAAAAGAAATGGAGAAGAGATGAAAGAAAGAAATAAAAATATTTGAAAAGAAAAGAGAAAAATTACAGATGTGTTGCTATTATCTGTTCGCAGTATACAGTGCCCTTGTTGACTATCCATATGTGTATATTGTGTTTTAAATTTACGCTTTTTGTAAGGTGAATGTCTTGTCTTTTTCAATTAAATTAGAAAATTTTGGAGCCAGATTACGGTAATGTCTTTGTCCATGGGTGGTACTTGTCTTCGGAGTCATGTGTTGATTACTATGTCTTGTTCCGTAATTGTGTTGTGCAGTATGTTAGTTTAGTTTGTCTTTTTTGTAATGTATAGATATAATTTTCACGTACAGTTGCTGAATGTTCAGCACGGTTTATTTTATTTATTTATTTATTTGTTTGTTTACGCCTTGATGGCTTTTACATATAAAATAAATTGTACAGGAGCATTATAATAAGTATGCAGTATCATAAGTATATAGTTCATAAAATGATAAACAGAGCTAGAAAGATATAAGTAGGCCTAATAACATAAGTAGGTAATAAAGCGCCCTTGAGGTGATTTTCTCACGAAAATGGCGCTATAGAAGTCATCCAATTATTATTATCAGTATTCGAGTAATTGTTTACAAAGGAGTTCAACCAGCGGATTCGTATTTGGGCTCACGCTACAATAGATTCAATAATTATTGTCACAATATCACACAAAATGTGATTCCAAATATACTCGAAGCATACCGGTATTGAAGTGGTGTAAAACATTTTTAACAATTAATATAAACGTAGGTAATTTTCTTGTAATTAATTATTATTTTTTTTGCTATCATAAATGTACTTATGTTTGTTATTATTATGAAAAAGAAAAAAATAAAAGGTACACAGTATTTACATACATAAATAAGTAAGTAGGTACTATGAATGTAGTTATCATGGATGTAGTTACAGAGCAGTGGGTATTAAGTTTGTTACTGTTCACAATGTGAAACATTTAAGGATTTTTACGTTAGTTTGTTATTATCAGGAAAAAAATAAAATAAAAAGGTACACAGCAATTACTATGTATAAAGAAGTAAGTAGGTATTATAAAAGTAGTTACAGAGCAATGGGTATTAAATTTGTTACTGTTAACAATCTGGAACATTTAAGGATTTTTGCATCTGCATACATATACGCTTTTTGAAGGAAGCGATGTTTTTATAAAAAAATATATCGACGGAGCAAGTTTCATTCCCCACACGATGCAATCTCTGAAGACAAGAGTTAAACATAAAATTAGTGCGAGAAGCAAATACGTTAAATGGAGCATGGAGTCTGGTGTTGTAATTGTTAGGTACTTGATAATTTATCATGTTCACAAGTTCAGGGCTATCCAAATATCCGTTGATAATTTTAAATAATAATAAAACATCACAGATTTTTTATATTATATTATATATTATATAACTGCAGAAGTAGTTTTCACCTGTTCTTTCCCAATACGTCCCTTATACGAGTATAATCGTCCTGATAGTACGCGTAGTAAATTCTTGGCACCTAACTTACACATTGTACTAGAAGGCTAAATATAAGTCGAGACAAATAGTTGTAGCGTCTCATATATTCGCGGTCAGACGGCCGAGTGGTGATGCATTCCTGCAGACGAGACTGGGCGTCTGGGTTCGACTCTCGACACTCAACTCCCCAGCCAAACTATTTATATTCTCATGGTGTTTGATTTGTACACAGTTTCACCTTTTTCTCGATCTCGTCTCCTGTGTACGATGGACATCTGGACGCCTCTATTCTTATCGGTTGTCAAGCTTAATTTGGACCACAATCCACGCTGTTAGTTGTAAGTAAAAATGGTAGAAGATTGCGCAGAAACTCAATCTATTTGTTGATACGCTGTTTTATGTTGCATACCATCTATTTACATCATTATTCAAACATCATTTAATATTATTTACACAATCGAAATAGTGTAAACAAAAGAAAAACGATTACGTTGTGATCAAGACACGAACTAGGAACATTTGTTTATCCGGGAGGACTAAGGAACTACCTAATAAATGAATCCTTTTTATTTTAACTTTACGAGTAAAACCTCAAACTGTAATATTTAAATAAATGAAGACAATATAAGCGAAACTCAATCGAAAATCTGGAAACAGAAAAATCAGAAAACCATATTGACACCTCTGGGACTCGAACCCAGGACCTCTTGCTTTCCGGGCAAACGCGCTAACCACTGCGCCACGGTGTCGATATGAAATTCGGTCATATTTAACTGTACTATACTTCAACTAAGAACCAACTACATTATCTTCATTTTCTTTAACGCATGTATTATTGGCAACTATCTTTATGTATGATTGCAAGATTCAAACCCGAACTAAATGCTCTCTATATAGTGTCTGGATAAATCTTTATCCATTTTATTTAATATGCGACATCTATCGACTTTTCTGCAAGTCTAGGATGAATATTTTATTTTTTATTTCAACTTTACGAGTAAAACCTCAAATTGTAATATTTAAATAAATGAAGACAATATAAGCGAAACTCAATCGAAAATCTGGAAACAGAAAAATCAGAAAACCATATTGACACCTCTGGGACTCGAACCCAGGACCTCTTGCTTTCCGGGCAAACGCGCTAACCACTGCGTCACGGTGTCGATATGAAATTCGGTCATGTTTAACTGTACCATACTTGACTAAGAACCAACTACATTATCTTCATTTTCTTTAACGCATGTATTATTGGCAACTATCTTTATGTATGATTGCAAGATTCAAACCCGAACTAAATGCTCTCTAGATAGTGTCTGGATAAATCTTTATCCATTTTATTTAATATGTGACATCTATCGACTTTTCTGCAAGTCTATGATGAATATTTTATTTTAACTTTACGAGTAAAACCTCAAATTGTAATATTTAAATAAATGAAGACAATATAAGCGAAACTCAATCGAAAATCTGGAAACAGAAAAATCAGAAAAACATATTGACACCTCTGGGACTCAAACCCAGGACCTCTTGCTTTCCGGGCAAACTGGGTTCGAGTCCCAGATGTGTCAATATGTTTTTTTGATTTTTCTGTTTCCATATTTTCGATTGAGTTTCGCTTATATTGTCTTCATTTATTTGAATCCTTTTTATTTTGAATGTATTGAATTGGATCATATAACATGGGAGGATACATCTATGCCTACACTGTTCAACTGAAACGTATTTCCCAACTGCCGTTAATCAATTATATTTCTCAGATTTTTTTTCACTTTATTCATTTGCTAATGGCTATTAAAGATACGTGTTTTTTTGCAGTGTGCATTTCAGATTGATGTACCTAATCCTATTACAATATTCATGACATACATATAAATGTACATAACTTTAAATAAAAAATTTACAAAAATATTTATTTTAAAGTTCTTGCCTAAAATGACTCTTGAAACAGTCAAAGCCAATGTTGAAAATGTCAAGACACCTAGAGATATCATTTAGCAGCACCATACCTCTTGTCATACTATGCTGGGCCAGAACGTCCGTTCTGCCATGTGGAATGCTAGTCGTGGTGACGACCCTGGCAGTAGTTGTTCGATACGAACAATTTATAGCATTCCAAAAGGTATTGAGTGTCAATGAAAGAGAAGGGTCCCATTCCTCCTAGATTAGTCACATTTATATCACAGTCCTCCTCACTTATTGATTGTTGTCGTAGTGTTAAATCGTAATTTATTGTTTTCCTCACCATCATGTTCGTAGACCTCAACTTCATGTCTGTTGATTTCTATTACCTCATCTTCATGTTTGTTGTTTTCCTCATGTTTGTTTCCTGTAGGTTTCTTGTGCTGGAATTACTTCATAATTATTTTATGATTGCATCATATTTGTGTTTTCTACAGCACTAGCCACATTTTGATGTTGTTAACACTGTTGATTCTATATTATTCATCTATGATCCACAGGCAAAATATCAAATAAAATAAAATAAATTATGTCAGACAATTTTTAAAATCAAAAGTTCCTAATTTTCAACCTGCACCACATTCCATTTGACTTAACACCAGAACTGGCTAGCAGCACAAAACGAGGTTCTGATACCTTCTTCTTCTTCTTCTTCAGTGGCGCTGTAACCCATTTCGAGTCTTAGCCTCCTTCAGCCTCCACCGACTTCTGTCTTCGGTCGTCGTCTTCCAATCTGCGACACGGAGTAGTCCTCTTGCATCCTTCCTGACATCTTCCTCCCATCTCAGCAAAGGTCTGCCCGCCTTTCGTTTACCTCCCGAGTATCCTGTTAGAAGCTTCTTCGGTACTCGTGTGCTAGGCGTTCGATGCACATGACCGGCCCATCTTACTCTCCGGAGTCATAAATGGGTAGAGAGGCTTCTTAGATCTTGGTAGATATATGGTTCTGAGACCAGCCCTGAGTAAAGCATGGAATTGACATAAAGAAGGGTGGCGGAAGAATCGGATTTTCTAGAGAGAATTGCCAAATCTTCAGTAAGATATTCCCATCGCTATGTTTTTTTAGTACATATTTCAATCCTTAGAAAATGGAAGTAAGGGGGAATTATAGCTTACAAGCGTGCCGACTGTCACCAAGCTAAAACTAAAATGCCTCTGCTATGCAATTAAAGTTATACCTTTGGTAAGAAGGTAGAAATAAAGGCGTAACGCGTCTTGCGTTGATGCTGTAGGAACAGCTCGATAAAACGTAAAAACAAAATCTCCAATCTAATAACAATATCATTTTCTGATAACAACGTTTTTGCAAATTTGAGTGCTTAGTAAAGTTAATATGTTTGAATATTAAATCTCTTTATTTAAATGCATCCTATTATAGCTTTCGATTCCTTCAGTAACAAGCAGAGAGGAACCTTAACTACCACTCGCGTTATTGGTGAGTCCCGATTTTTTAACTAAAAACGCAATTTTTTTGAAACACGTTACTTAAGGAGTACGATGTTATTATGACCGACAATCGAGACAGAATAACAACGCATGTGCGTTACAGTGAGGCAACTAAAAGTAAATTGCCATTGTTTAAAATCAAATTACAAGTAGTTCCTACAATGCGCTTTGCAGTAGTATGGGTGAACCATGTTAACCACGTGCGTTGTGCGCGAGATCATACTAAAATTTGTTCATGGCCCATCTCCTTTAGTTCTATTATCTATGTTTCAATCGAAATACACATCGTCGGATTTACAGACAAATTTAAAATTCATTTCAGAACATAATAATTTAGATATTTCCCGCTTATTCAATGTTTCCCAGAAACGAATTCAACGGTGTGCCGCTAAAATTTCAATTGAATATTCCATGAGATTTATTTACGTAATGAAACACAGTTCAACTGGAATAAGATAGTACTTTGATTTCGGGTTTTGAGAACAGAAATTGTGGTAGCTATTTAATAATAAATTTATTTTTTCCTGTGCCCAACTCAATCCCACATCACAGCAAAATAGATTTAATACAGGTGGCCTCGAATGAACTACCCGATTTTATTATTGATTACATTTAATAATTACAATAATAATATTAACAGTTTATTACAGAACACAGGGGTGTAGTGCAATGCAATATATTCCATATTTTGAAATAACGAAAAAGAAATAAGACAAATAATAAGGAAAATAAATTGGACAAAGTTACAAAATATGGGATTATTTCATTTGGGAGGCTGGTAAAGGTACAGCCGCTCCGGGAACCATTTATTGGATAACCAACACCTCTGCCATACGTCACCCGAAGTGGTTCGCAACGTTTGGTGACTTAGCAGGAGTACCCGGGTTTGTCTAGGTCTTGGCGGTGAATTAATGCATGGCGGGCCGGATCGGGATAAACTAGTTGATGGAGACCTAATATAGACCACTCCAGCCGGACTCTCCTCGACCCATCGGCTTGCAATGCAGTGGGAGGATGGATGCTTATACGTCGTCACTCCTGGAACCGCCATCCTAATTCCTACTTTTTCCTTCCCAGAACTTCCTCTCCTTCATTTCCCTAAAAGCCACATTTCACAGCATCCATTTTTGGCATTTTTTTGTGAAGCTAATTTAAAAAAGCTTTTTATAATAAGGAAATTCATCTTCCGTCACCCTGTATAACTTTTAATATTCTAGTATCCCGGTAGTCAAATAATAATGATTTTTCAGGTACCTACCTGTGCAGTAGGCTCACTGAAAATAAAATACATAGAAGTGTGATCTATGCCGATTCGAAAAATACCCATGTCGTCAATTTCCAGTCTCCAGAAAGGCCAATGAAATACATAATCCGTGCGTGGAATGACCTGTGCACTTTATTTTGGGAGGCGGTTATGGGTACCGCCGCGACGGGAACCATTTATTTGATAACCAACATCTCTAACACAAGTCACCCCAAGTGTTTCTCTACGTTTAGTGACTTAGGAGGGGTGCCCGCGTTCATAGGTGTGGTTTTTCCGGGTCTCGGCGGTGCGTGTGTCTGCCCACCAATTGCGTGGAAGATTGGATCGGGTGAGACTGGTTAAGGGAGATCTCCAGCAGGACTCTCACGGAACATCGCTTTGCATCGCAGTGGGAGGGATGGACACACTGACCCCCCAGATTTCTACATATCCCTTATACATTTTTTCTTCCCAGAACGTCCCCCTCCTTCCTTTCCCAAAAATACCTTTCACATAGAATCTCAAAAGATGACAAAGGTCTTGTGGGCAATTATTAAAGTGAAAACCTCTTTAGCACCGTTGTGATTTGAAACACGATGAAACGGAAACGAGCGACTAAAAAGAGGCAAACACATACATCTATAGGATTTAACCTGCGAGAGAATGAGATAGAATATTTGTGCATTGCTTCGTAGCCCACCGGCCTTCTCTTTGTGCGGTGCTTCGTAGAATAAAATGTAAAATAATTTTCAACAACTTGTAACAACATTATAATAAATAAACCCTCCAATTATCCTACTCCTGATACTCTGCATTCGTCTCATTCTCTCAAAGTTTAGTTATCTGAAGGTTTTACTTCTACAGCATGTGAACTGCACACATGTTTTTTTTCTGGGCCTCCTTTTGTGTGGAGTTAAGACGACAATTTACCCTAAAATATATTCAGAATCTTAAGGACGTAAGTAAAGAAGCCGTGTATACAACTTGCGACTCGCGAACTGTGTATTGGACGGACCTATTGTCGAATTTACTATTAAAGAAAAGAAGAAGAAGAAAAATATCGTGAGAATCTTAACGACGTAAGTGAAGAAAGCGTGTACACAAATATACGCCCGCGGCACGGCGTTTTTGACGAACGTAGGTCGAATTCGTGCTATCAGGCCTGGAGATTCGACCTTTCCACCGCGTTCATTTAAATTAATTCTGAAGAATGTGTTGCAAATATTTAAGATGTTTCTAAATGTTTCCCTCCCGAAGTTATTAATTCATCGTCTAGAAAAATAAAATCTGGTGCTTACCGCTAACTTTATAGTTGAAAAACAGGTCATAAAGTTTTAAAATCGTTGTACGTAAAATATATTAATGGTAAGGTATTATTTTAATTAATCTTAAATATAAAGAACTTACATCCCCGGGTATTGAATAAAAAAAGTTATTATCGTTACGATTTCGCAGGAAATGATTAAAATGTGAGTTTTGAGCAAACAAAAATTATTAGGGTTGTGTACCGCCTTAATATAAAAAAAAATAAAGAAATACCACATTAGTTCCGTTCAATTTCACAAAAAGTAAGGAAAAATTGGGCTTACTTCGGACACACTGACACGCCCGCAACACAATTCTTTCGGTTTATCTCTGAGTAAGCACTCTTTCAGATAAAATTTTTATATTTTTGTTATTCCCCATAAATTCTCTGTACACCTTTTAACGTGCATAAAGTGTAGCATGTATTATGAATGAGACGGGTATGATTTGTCTTTAAACTTTGAGGCTTGCCAACCGAAGTCAATCGAATCGATAGCAGCGAATAAATAACTGATGGGCCTAGTTGAGGCTAATGGGCCGGTTCGGGGGAGGGGTAATTGGCCCATGGCACAGAGGTCCAATCGCAACTTTAGCTGGACAAAAATACACGTAAAATATATAATTACACATTTTTTAATGTACTAGGTTCAGTCAAAAACTAATGTCTCTTAATTTTTTCTTATTAAATAGAGTTAGTTAAATGAAAAAAATGAATTTGGCGCTATTCCTCAAACCTTCATCTACAATTTACTGCAATAGTAACTTTCTGCGTCAAATGCTGGCAGCATGGCAGTCGCTTGCAAAATGGCCGATATAAATATTCGTATTAGTCAGCGTTCTGTCAGAATTCTTGAATGTAGACGGTGAAACGCCTATTAGCATTCATGTAAGACTGAAAAATGTGTACGGTTATGCAACTGCATAAAAATTGTGACCGGAGACGAAACATGGATTTGATGAAATCTGAATCAAAGAGGCGGTCAATGGAATGGCATCACATAAACTCACCGAGGACGAAAAAATTCAAAACTGTGCGATCTGCAGGGAAAGTTATGACGACAATGTTCAGGGATGCAGAGGGTTTGATTATGGTTGATTTTTTGGAGCAGGGATGCACAATAATTTTTGTCTAATACGTCCCAACCCTTAAAAAGCTTAAAGAACGTTTTTCGCCCAATAAAAGCTATGGTGGATGGCCTTAGGGAACAGGGCCGTGCTTTTTACCACTCTGGGGTACATGCCCTTGTTAAAAGATGGATCAAAACATTGGAAATGGATGGAGATTATGTTGAAAAGTGACAAATTAATCGTCAATAGTGTGGTTTTTGACCTATATAATTGCATTTTTTATTTCTTGACAATTAAAGGAGAAAAAAAATAGGAGGCGTTACTTTTTGACTAAGCCTCGTAAATACCACATAATATGCGGGCGTACATCCCAATTGTGGTGTGTTTTGAGACTAAAGGTAGTGGCAAGGTAAAGGAGACGGGAAAGAGTGAGGTGGGGAGGAACCTGGCTACTCAGATCTAGTAACCGAGTAAAGATTAAGCCATTTAAAGCAACGTTTTAATTCTGTATGGTGATCTTACAAAAGGGCGATATTGAGAGTATCTTCCAGTTTGGAGAACGTGCCGCAAATATACTATTAATTATTTTATATTAATAAATTTATGAATTCAGTGAAATAACACAAATCAAATTTATCACGAACGCCGGAATTTAAACCCGCTACCTCCGGATTACTAATGGAGAGTCTTACCCCTCGACCACAGAGGTCATAAAATAATAATACGTTTTAATCGATAGGGACGTTTCAGATGCACAAATACGATCAACGACCGGCCACGTCGGATGCCTCCTCCATATCGACGATTTGCGTTTTTGTGGTGCTGTCATTTATGAGTGGAAATGTAATAATTTTAAGAAGTTTGTAGTTTTGAAACGAATTTTTGACCACCTAGTGTTGAGACTCGGACCTCTGTGGACGGTGGAAAAACTGGCCTACTGGAGACAGTGATTTTCTTGTGAATATTTTAGGACTTAATAAGAGGATTACGACATATTCATGTCGCTAACAGTAAATTTGACGGACATTGTGACATATTTAAGTTGTTTTCAGTGTTATTATTAATACCCTACATTAATATGTTCCTTGGAATACATTTCTTTGGACTAGACCTCGTCAGTTCAATTAGCTCTATTACAACAACAGTTAAATCCAGCAAAAAAAGTTTGCAGTTCACACGCGGTAGACGTGAAACCTTCAGAAAACTAAAGTAGATAAGAGTGGGGAGGCTACGAAGCACCTCACAAAGAGGAGACCGATTATCATCTCGTCTAATCTCGCTGGCAAAATCCTGCAGATGTATGTGTTTAGTCTCTTTTTAGTGTCGCTTTTTAGTTTCATCGAGTTTCAAATCACAACGGTGCTAAAGATGTTTTCACTTCCGAAACTCGATGACACGATAAATAATATAATAAATAAGCGACACTAAGAAGAGACAAACACATACATCTATAGTATAATCGGTCTCCTCAATATGCGGTGCTTCGTAGCCATTCGGTATCCTATTTAAGCGGTGATTTGTAGCCTCCCCACTCTTGTCTACTTTTGTTTTCTGAAGGTTTCACTTCTACCGCGTGTGAATTTCACAATCTGATTTTTTTACATTAACCTCATCTTTCTCGTTTTTATTTTAAGAAGAAGAGGAAGTTCTGGGAAGGAAAAATGTACGAATCCATCCCTCCCACTGCAGTGCAATAGGACGAAGGGTCTGCCTCAACCGGACTCTCCCAATCCAGCCCGCCATGCACCTGGTGGGCAGACGCATCCGCCGTCAAGACTTGGACAAACCTCATTCCAAGGACTTGGGAACCCCTACTAAATTTAAAAAAACGTAGCAAAACCGCTTGAGCTAGAAGACGTCTACTAATATATACAGGAATTCCAAAAACTGAAAAATTCGAACTAATATCTATGAGAACCAAAGTGTTGACGAATATCTACAGCACTGGCAGAGGTTGGATATGCAATTATGTATAGCATATTGGAATAACATAATATTGTGTATGCAGTTTAAAAAACTTAATTTATGTAAGTATGTATGTAAAAATCCCTAATATCGGACTATTGGACACATTTAGCTGATTAGTCCAACCTACGCTCTGTATATATTAGTCAACACTGGGACCGTCATAGATATTTGTCCGACCTTAGCTCTGTAGATATTAGTCAACACTCTGAAGTTCTTAGATATTAGTTCAACATATGAGCTGTAGATATTCGTCCGACATACAGGCTGTAGATATTAGTATCTGGAGTCCTTGAGCTATACAGTTGTTTCCGCGTTATAAAGAAAGATATTTGAAAATATTAAAAAAATTATTTAAAAAAATTATTTAAAAAAATTATTTAAAAAAATATCTTAATTATTTATTATCTATGCTTTTGTCAAATATGCATGTTTAAATAAATATAGAATTGTAGTTAATTTATTGTTTATCATATATTATTAAAGGAGTACTATATGAACTAGTGGAAATTTAAGATCAATATGCCTATTGAGACTCAAAACACCTGTCTCTTTGTACATTAACCAACAATATTTCAAAAACACACCTTTATTTATGAAAACATTAATTTAAATTCATGTTTCCGAAAATTTTAAAGTTTAGTGATGGGTTTCTGCAAACTCGCCGGTATTCACTATTTATTTGCTTGTCATAATATATTGTGGGTTTAAAGTCAAACAACGTTATCTACAAAAGTAAAATTTTACAGGACTAGACATTTTACACTTCTGTTGCCTCAATAAAGGTGATTTGTAGTTTTTATTTTTATTTTACAGATAAATTAATTAGATTATAATGCAATTTCAATTAATATTTCTATATTACGTACTTTTACAATTATGAAACGTCGAGTAAGAATGATAATATGTAGTGAAAAGGATTTTTAAATATACATTATAAATACATGTTTAGTGTTCCATGAACACCTCAGTATGAGAACCTGTGCTGTTGAGTTTTCCATATATATTTGTTATGAATTGATTTTTTTTTTACATGAGCTCCACACAGGAGGCCCTGAGAAAAATAATTTCACTCAGGGCCTATGTCATCTTTGGGGATGCTGTGTGGAGGGTTTTTTAAGGAAAGTAAGGAAAGGAGAGTTCTGAGAAGGAAAAGGGTTTAAGGGGTGGGTAGGAATCTGGGGTTCAGTATGTCCTGGTCATCCGCCTCCAAGACCTAGACAAACCTCACCCCATGAACCCGGCACCCCTGCTAAATCACCAAACGTAGCGAACCACTTGGGGTGACCTATGGCAGAGATGTTGGTTATCCAATAAAGGTTCCCAGGGCGGCGGTGCCCATTCCCGCCTCCCAAATTGATAGAATATTATAAAAAATACAAAATAAAACACATATTGGTAAATTTTTTTTTAATTAATTTTGAATTCGCAAAGATTGAAGAAGTAATAATAATTAATTTCAATGTTATTATCTTAAATTTGATTTGGTGTTATTAAATTATGTAGCGTTGATTTCCCCCATATTTCTATACGGTGTGGAAACATGGACACTTAGAGTTAGTGAAAGGAAGCGGATAGACGCCCTCGAAATGTGGTGCTGGAGAAAAATGCTCAGAATTATGGCGTTGATTTTCCCCATATTTCTATACGGTGTGGAAACATGGACCTTAGAGCTAGCGAAAGGAAGCGGATAAACGCCCTCGAAATGTGGTGCTGGAGAAAAATGCTTAGAATTATGGCGTTGATTTTCCCCATATTTCTATACGGTATGGAAACATGGAGTCTTAGAGCCAGCGAAAGGAAGCGGATAGACGCCCTCGAAATGTGGTGCTAGAGAAAAATGTTCAGAATTGTGGCGTTAATTTTCACCATATTTCTATATGGTGTGGAAACATGGACACTTAGAGCCAGCGAAAGGAAGCGGATAGACGCCCTCGAAATGTGGTGCTGGAGAAAAATGCTCAGAATTGTGGCGTTGATTTTCCCCATATTTCTATACGGTATGGAAACATGGACACTTAGAGTCAGTGAAAGGAAGCGGACGCCCTCGAAATGTGGTGCTAGAGAAAAATGCTAAGGATTCCATAGATGGCCAGACGAACAAATTTTTCCATTCTGGAAGAGGTAGGCATCCACAATAGGCTTTCAACTATCTGCGTAGAATGTATTCGTAGAAACTCGTAGTCACTTGCAAAGTGTTGGGCAGAATAAACAGAGGAAGGTTACTGATGTGCTGGATTGAACAAGTATCACTGGCATCTGGTACTAGGATGTGCTTGACTCTCCACGCAGCGCAGTACCGCGAGGAGTGGAGGAGTCCTGTCCACCATGCAAATTAGTAGTGGGGTTTACGATCCTCAGCAATGAGGAACCGACTTAAGAAGAAAAAGTCATGTAAAAATTCGGTAAGTAACTTTTGTTTTATACAGACAACATTATGACTTTTCATCAAAATCCATTCAAACGTAAACATCATGTTTACGTTTGGATGGATTTTTACGTCTTTTTGGATTGATGTAATGTTGTACGAGTTTAATTGCGTTGTACTTAAAATGTCTTTAATCTTGATAAAACCCGCTAAAACATAATAAAAAAAAACAGAATGTTTCATGTCCCAGCGCCGTTGCAACCCCTTCTGAAAATTATATATAATTGTAAAATGAAACCTACGATAAAAGAAAACAAGGTGTCCAATTGATATCGTTACTTTAATGGCGTTCAGCGTCACAGCCTTCAGTCGCGGGTCACAGCCATCCCCGATGTAGCGTGCGGCGTGCAGGATACCCTACCTCCCCCTCCCCCTCCCCCTGATGCAATTAGGGGTGGGAAATAACATGAGCTTGTCTGGGGGTAGTGCTCAAACTACTGAATCTGGGTCTGGCTTACTGACGAACAGACTTAAAGATCCTTGGTAAGTTGTGAAATTTGAAAATGGTACATAAATAATTCCATCTAGAAGAACCAAGACGTTGCGTTGCTAGAAATGGATTTATTCGTGTATAATGACCAGATTTGAATAGTTTTCAACCTTCGTCTGCTACATTGTGCTCCTAATCCCTTCTGCTACATAACTCAAAATTGAAGTTGCGGTAGTCCGCGTGGATCCAGATTTTTTTATTTGAATACCTCACAAGTGTCGCAACTGTTCCCGCCTGAATCCAGTGAGACAACATCCCCAATAGGGGATGTTGTCAGGTTGAAGGTAGTGTGGAGGGTGAGGCGATGGGGAAAAAAGTTGGGGAGGTATCTGGCTATTCACAACGGGTCACCAAACAAAGCTAAATACTGTTTCAAGCAACGTTTCAATTCTGAATGGTGGTCTTACACCGGGACGATACCAAGAGTCTTCCACTTTTGGGACTATTGTGTGGATGCACGTTGCACGTAGTATATTAGGGATAATAAATGCAGTGAGATGATTTTTTTCGTAAATTGTATGCAATTAACTTCCTCCGAGGTTTTACAATTTAGTTGTTTTTTTTTTCATTTTATATATTTACACCCGAAGGGCTTTAAATAAATTTTTTAAATCTTTCATTCAATGGTAATAATATATGAACATTTCAACGCAGCATTATGTCCACATGCGCTGCATCATCAACCAATCGGAATAAATAAATAAAATTAAACAATTAAAAAAAAAAACTTATTGTAAAAAGTAAATATTTTATACAAAACATACTATAACATACAACCTAAGCAAGAACCGAGGCTCCCTTATCAGGATCAAGAGCTCCTCTGTTATGACCAATGATGACCTTAAATATAATATTTTGCAAAATATACAAAATGTGTATAAATGTAACTCGTATTATTTATATTACAATATATATATTTTTTAAATGTGTACAGCACTCTCGAGGTGATTTTTCACTAAACGGCTCTGTAACGGACGTATCAGCGTCGCCACAAGACTATAAAAAAGTACCGGGTTTTTAGTGCACGAACAGGATGGTGGTGATGGAAAATAAAAAAACTGACCTCCCGTGCACCCAGTGCCTGATGCGTGAAGGACACTGGATGTGCTTAATCCTCTGCCTGATCCTGGCGCCTGGCGGTTGCCAAAGTAGGGCCGGCTCTTCTGGAGGAGTGTTGGCACCAGGACTGAAGACAGGCAGAGGTCGACGGGGGAGGCAGCTGAGTGATAATAAACTTCCCAGTAGGAATAATAACACGAGTTGACTGTAGAGAAGAACTAACTTTATTTGGAAAATACGCGCCCTTTTATACCCTAATCTGGGCAAAAAGGTGATCACATGGTACATTTATGGGGTGGGGGGTTGGACCTCGCCCGTAAGTATAAATACGCCGACTTTCTTGTCGCACTTCATTTTGCTTGTGTCGCTCAAGAAAGTGGTCGATTAAAATCATTATTTAATAATAATTCTACAGGTTATAACATAGTTTTTATAAAGTATTTCTTAATTCTAACATGTATGTACGGGTATTCTTTACCCGTAGATTTTTAGTTTAATGAATTTAGGAACAATTTTGGAAATGTTTACCATTTGTTGGTAGGTATTTGAGTTTAATTTAAGTTTGCAAAGTGATGTGAAGAAGTTAGTATTTTCCCCAGGTTCCTCGTAAGACTGGCTACCGAAACCGGTTTGTCTCGTCGTCTTACGAGGTTCCTGGATTTTTAAAATGGAAAAAGACTGTTTTTTGATCGGAAATTTTACGTACAAAATTTGTGCGCAAAGGCATATAGCGTTGGCAGTTTAAGAGTTACAAGGTTGATTTATGGCTCTATGGATGCCCCGTAGGACTCTGCACTGAAACGTCTTAGTTTCAGCGTCCTACGGGGTGTTTAAACGAAGTTATATTACAAAACGATGTTTTGCAAAGGCAGTTTGCTTGGCGGAGCTGCCTGGCTTCCTGCCGGGCCATAACCGCAGAACGGCAAGGGAGGGCAGGTAGTCCGCTTGGCGGAGCTGCCTGGCTTCCTGCCGGGCCATAACCGCAGAACGGCAAGGGAGCGCAGGTAGTCCGCTTGGCGGAGCTGCCTGGCTTCCTGCCGTGCCATAACCGCAGAACGGCAAGGGAGGGCAGGTAGTCCGCTTGGCGGAGCTGCCTGGCTTCCTGCCGGGCCATAACCGCAGAACGGCAAGGGAGGGCAGGTAGTCCGCTTGGCGGAGCTGCCTGGCTTCCTGCCGTGCCATAACAGCAGAACGGCAAGGGAGGGAAGGCAAATGGCCCTTCTCAGGGCTTCAGCCTAAGGCTGGAAATTAAGGCCCTCAAAGGGGTCTTAATTAAAAATAAAAGGAGGCTAGTCAGCCTGGTTGCCTTGGAGGCGTAAATAAGCATAATTAAGCATATTAATTATTAAATTATTAAAATTATAGGATTCTAGAATGTCTCCCGGTGCAAACTTGGCACACAAGCTTTATTTGGTTGCACCGGGGCATTGTACATAAGCAAACATATAAAATTAAAAATTAAGAAATGAGGGAGAGCAACACGTCGGTTACAGGCTCTATGCAAATCATTCAAATATTATCTTCTAATATATAAAATTCTCGTGTCACGGTGTTTGTTACCATACTCCTCCGAAACGGCTGGACCAATTTTGATGAAATTTTGTGTGCTTATCTGGTAGGTCTGAGAATCGACCAACATCTATTTTTCATACCCCTAAAAGTAAAGGGTGTTCCACTCCGAAGAAAATTATTTTCCCCATACATTTTGTATAGAACGAATTCTCCTATTTTGAAAGAACTGCAGCAATATTGTAAGGGGTATAATATTGAACTGTGAACCGGGGGAGGGGAGAGGGGGGAGGGGGATGGGGAGGGGGAGGGGAGAGGTGGGGGGGAGGGGGAGGGGGAGGGGGGAGGGGGGAAAGGAACTCAGGAAGGGGGGTTAGCGGGACGGGGGAAGGGGAGAAGTGGAGTGGGGAGAGGGAGAGTGAACGCGAGAGGGGAAAGGATACGCAGGGAGAAACAATTTAGATCAAGGTATGGTATACGCAGGGAGAAACAATTTAGATCAATTCAGCTAATAAGTTGACAACAGTTTTTGATTCTGAGGCGGTACGAAGTTCGCCGGATCAGCTAGTTATTAGATAAATTTTATTGCCTACTCTTTAAATAATCATATAACTTTTCTGTTATTGTCTTGTAATATAATTCTGTTATGAATTATGTTATATGCCCTGTCTTATTATTATATTATGGTTTTATGTTTTTCTTTTATATAATTGTGTCATAAATTTAGTAAATCTTTATTTGGGTAATTTCTAATTAGACATGAAATCAAAGGTAAATGGTTTTATTATTTATATTGAAATATCCGGCTCGAAGGACCAAAAATGTCACGACCAATGTCGTGAGAGATGTGGACTGTAAATTAAAATTTTGCGAAAATAAGACAATTGACTGCTTCTTCTAACACAGCAAACTTATTTTGTGGCACCATTATGATTGAAATTAATAGATTACTTCGTTTTTACCACTTTTATTGTTTATAAAACCGACATGTTTCGTCAGCAAAGCTGACTTCTTCAGGGTTTTGACAGAACTAATTTAAAAATAGACATATATATAGGTAATAGAGAAAAATAATCGACATAAACAATAATAAAATTAGAAAGAAAATGATGTTTAAGGGACGAGGGGCAATATAGAACAATTAAATTTTTTTAAAAAGGGGAATAGATTTAATAATGGGTCATTTAAAAACAATTTTTGATTATTAATAATATTTAAATTTGCATTAACACTCTTTCTAATCTCTAAAATTTCTAATTTGTCCAACTGAATGCCATTGACATTACAATGAATTAATTCTATTCCACTGTTAAAATTAAAGGTATGACTAGTTTCTATTAAATGGTTGGCAAACTCCGAGAAACTATTATTATTTAAAGCTTTCATATGCTCTTTAATCCTTATATCAAAGTTTCTCGAAGTTTTACCTATATAAAAGAAATCACAATCATCACATTTCAATTTATAAATTCCAGATTTTGTCATTTTGGAATCTCTATCTTTATTATTAACAATATAATTTTTAAGTTTATTATTTGCATAAAATACAGGAAGAATTTCATTTGGTACATTCTTTGTCAAGGCATTAGAGATTTTATTATTGAAATACATAATTTTCTTCCATTTTTTCCCTTCCTGATCCTTTTGTACAGGATAGATATATGATTTAAGGAATTCATTCTTATATTTTTTATTGAGAATGTTTTCAATTAAATTGGTGTTGTATCCATTATTAATAGCAATTCGTTTAATAACATTGAGTTCTATTGAAAAATTATTGGGAGATAGGGGTACATTGACTAATCTATGAATCATAGAATGGAAAGCTGACATTTTTTGAGAAATTGGATGATTTGAAGTGTTGTGGATTACAATGTCTGTGTATGTATCTTTACGAAAAATGTTAAATTCAAATTTATTATTAATTATTGAAATATTTAAATCTAAAAAGTTTATACTCGAATTTTGCCCAATCTCTACAGTAAATTTTATGTTTTTATGGAGTTTGTTTAAGAAATTAAGAAAAATATTAAGTTGTCTCAATGTACCTGTCCAAACACAGAACACATCATCCACATATCTCTTCCAAAAATGAACGTATTTTAGTAATAATGCACAGCTATTAAAAATCTTATTTTCCAAATTATTTATAAATATATCAGCGACCAAGGGGCTGGTAATTGGTCGCTGATATATTTATAAATAATTTGGAAAATAAGATTTTTAATAGCTGTGCATTATTACTAAAATACGTTCATTTTTGGAAGAGATATGTGAATGATGTGTTCTGTGTTTGGACAGGTACATTGAGACAACTTAATATTTTTCTTAATTTCTTAAACAAACTCCATAAAAACATAAAATTTACTGTAGAGATTGGGCAAAATTCGAGTATAAACTTTTTAGTTTTAAATATTTCAATAATTAATAATAAATTTGAATTTAACATTTTTCGTAAAGATACATACACAGACATTGTAATCCACAACACTTCAAATCATCCAATTTCTCAAAAAATGTCAGCTTTCCATTCTATGATTCATAGATTAGTCAATGTACCCCTATCTCCCAATAATTTTTCAATAGAACTCAATGTTATTAAACGAATTGCTATTAATAATGGATACAACACCAATTTAATTGAAAACATTCTCAATAAAAAATATAAGAATGAATTCCTTAAATCATATATCTATCCTGTACAAAAGGATCAGGAAGGGAAAAAATGGAAGAAAATTATGTATTTCAATAATAAAATCTCTAATGCCTTGACAAAGAATGTACCAAATGAAATTCTTCCTGTATTTTATGCAAATAATAAACTTAAAAATTATATTGTTAATAATAAAGATAGAGATTCCAAAATGACAAAATCTGGAATTTATAAATTGAAATGTAATGATTGTGATTTCTTTTATATAGGTAAAACTTCGAGAAACTTTGAAATAAGGATTAAAGAGCATATGAAAGCTTTAAATAATAATAGTTTCTCGGAGTTTGCCAACCATTTAATAGAAACTAGTCATACCTTTAATTTTAACAGTGGAATAGAATTAATTCATTGTAATGTCAATGGCATTCAGTTGGACAAATTAGAAATTTTAGAGATTAGAAAGAGTGTTAATGCAAATTTAAATATTATTAATAATCAAAAATTGTTTTTAAATGACCCATTATTAAATCTATTCCCCTTTTAAATTTTTTTTATTTGTTCTATATTGCCCCTCGTCCCTTAAACATCATTTTCTTTCTAATTTTATTATTGTTTATGTCGATTATTTTTCTCTATTACCTATATATATGTCTATTTTTAAATTAGTTCTGTCAAAACCCTGAAGAAGTCAGCTTTGCTGACGAAACATGTCGGTTTTATAAACAATAAAAGTGGTAAAAACGAAGTAATCTATTAATTTCAATCACAATTGACTGCGTTTTTAACTCAATCACAGGAAATGGCAAATGGAAGAATAAGTCCCTACCTTTGACGAATTCATCAGCTGTTTCGTATCGATCCTAGTGCTGGCTGCTCTCCACAACAACGGCACAACGCAAGGCCACAATTACCGACACTTTGGGGTTCATTAATTAGTAATTTTTGCGATTAATAGCAAGATTTCAATGGCGAGATGTGACCGATATCACCGCGATTTTTCAACCCATACAGGTAGGTAATTTTAAATTTTGGTGCCAATATTGTAGATGGGTTCCACGTCTTTTTCTTTTCCTAATAAGTAGGGAATTTCAAGGAAAGGAGGAAGACAAAGGAATAAATGAACAATGAAGGACTTGGGAACATGGGCTTAGCTTTTTAAACTGTTTCAGAACTAAACAACCTACATACCTAAACAAATGATTAAATAATACAACTAGATTTCCCGAAGATTAACAAAAAATACGTGTTACGAGTATATAAAAGTTACAAAGAAAATAAAGAAAAAGTGGGAATATTATAAAAAAATAACGAAAGATGGAGATTTTTTTATGATTACAGACATTTTGATTGCAAAGCATTTTGAGGTTTAGGGCAACAAAGAAGAACACGTTTTTATATTTGGCATCCCTGTGTAAGGTGAGGTGAGGTGAGTCTGCATAGCGTGTAATTTGTCATTGTTTCAGCGGCGGCATATTTCATTCACTTACCCATTAGGTACTAGCGGGTAAATTGCAAGAAAATTCACCGGCGGGTGTGGGTGCACTCACCCCTACCTACCCCGAACATTATTATTATTTTATCATACGCGCACTCAAGCTACACGATTTCTACTTCGACCAGGAAAATCAGAAATTCTCTTTTCCTACCCATATCCTTCGCTCGTACACTTCGTAAGGCCTGGTACATCGATCAGATTCGAAAGATGGAAAATTCTTAGACGTATTTAGTTACCAAGATTAGAAAGTAGTCTGCGAACAGTAAGTAGACTTCGCTTGATTTTATTTTTTGTTACATTCGTTTAGGGAACGTACCCATACTACGTGACCTGTTTGGGGGGGGGGGGTCTTAAAAATACCACGCTTGGTACAAATGAGCGACGGGTTTCTTAGGTTTTTGGTCACCGGGGGGGGGGGTTAAAAATTGAAAAAAGTTGGTCACGTAGTATGGGTACGTTCCCTTACATACAATAATAACACAGAATATGCATATAGCACAAACTGAGAAACAGTAGAAATGAACGAAGATAATGGTAGGTACCTACAAATTAATAACACCCGAATAATGACAAATTGCCTAAAAATATACGTCAGTAATAATTTTTTTGTATATTGGCTGCACACAGGAGACTCCGCGGAAAAAAAAATTCCTCGAGGCTTGTGTCATCTTTGGGGATGCTTTACGGAGGATCTTTTTAAGGAAAGGAAAGAGAGGAAGTTTTGGGATGGAAAATTTATAAGAGGTGAGTAGGAATCTGGGGTCAATGCGTTCAGGTGTAACGGACGTATGAATCTGTCCCTCCCAATGCGGTGCAAGACGAAGGGTCGAGAGAGGCTGCCTGGGGAGGTCAAAAGGTCTCCCTCAACCAGGCAGTGCAAGTGGCCCGCCACAAGTGCAAGTAGGCAAACGCATCCACCACCAAACCTCACCGGGCACCCCTGGTAAGTCACCAAACGCAATGAACTAGTTGGGATGACGTATGGCAGGGGCGTTGGTTATCCAATAAATGGTTCCCGTGGCGGCGGTACCCATACCCGCCTCCAAAAACATGATTTCTTAAGGGGGCATACATTAATTACGTGAGCTCAAAAAGGGGGGGGGGGGTTTCTCACGTTACTTGAAAAGAATATACGAGGCCCAATTTTATCTCACCAAGGGGAGGGGTCTAGATTGGAAGAAAAAATGCTCACGTAATTAATGTATGCCCCCTAACATGGTTTTCATGAAAAAATATAAGATTCAAGCAATATTATGAGTTTTTCTAGTTTCAACGTACAGAGTGTAAAAGTAGCCAAATGGATAAGGGTATCCCAACTCCACAAAGATTCTGAAAACCCCTTATTAAGAAAACCCATCTTAGTCTCGCGGAAACATTTTATGCTGGAGTTCTCACCAATGAAAACGCGTCCATAAACTTCCTCGTCCGGTACGACGAAAATATATGTACCACACATAAAAAACCTAAACAAATCCTCCGTAAAGATTAATCACCCCATATTGCAGCCATGTCCCCTTGCAAATATTTTTTAACAAACAACCAAATAAACCATTTTTTCAACAATCATTATCATACATTGATGAAAGAGAAAGGGGCCTTT
Organism: Limnephilus marmoratus; assembly: GCA_917880885.1. Taxonomy (NCBI): domain Eukaryota; kingdom Metazoa; phylum Arthropoda; class Insecta; order Trichoptera; family Limnephilidae; genus Limnephilus; species Limnephilus marmoratus. The sequence continues at coordinate 34,054,800 of OU862932.1, forward strand.
CTGGCCCGGAGCTCTGTATGCCATTATTTCAAAAATTCAAAGAATTTATTTATCTTAAAAATCCAGTTTGTAGAAATAAACGAACGCTATAGTGACCGCATATCAAAAAATGTTCAGAATCTTTCTGCTTTTAGTTAACAAAGCGTGTCCCAAACAGTCTTAATTATTATGGTCTGTATTGAATGGTTTATTATTAAGTCATGTTTGTTCGATCGTGCCGTCAAAGCGGTCAAATTTAATAAACTTCTGTCAAAACACGAAGACCGATGTGTCAATCATTTCGTTCTGTTTTCTGGAAATCCGGTGGCAGATTTATGGACCTTATTTCAATGGATGAACACAACCGTTACAGAAATATTTATGAACTATTTTTGGGAGATTGTAACCAGGTAGGTTTTTTTTATGTGAATACAGAAAAAGAGTTCAAACTCCGTCCGACCCAATCGACTTTGCCATATTTGCCATTGTCAGTGAGGCTATGGCATCCGCGATTGGGATATGTTGTGAAGCTGAAGGTAATTGGGCGGGGGGAAGAGATGCGTTGGAGGAAGGTGGGGAAGTACCTGAGTATTAAGCAAACACCGTGAGTATTAAGGGATACGCCGCATCCACATACTGAAAGCTCTTCATACAAAAAGTTGGAATTAAAAAAAAAAAAAAATCATTTTCAGCCACAACAACATCAGTATTGTCGTATTTTTCAATCTTAGCACTCTAGCTCACTGAAAACTCACGAACCGCCACTGATGTGTGGGCTTTGAATAATCCCCCTACTTCTGGAATAAAGAATTAAATCATTAAATGCCTCGTTTTACGTCATAGATTCGTTCCAGGAAGGTGAGGCATACATCAAAAGGGCCGTATATATAAATACCTATTCATTATTACTTTCTATTAATTATTACTAATTCTATTGAATTATTTAGAAAAAAATTGGAAATCAAATTTTCCTGGCAGCTACAAAAACAAAATTTTCACTTCCCACTAATTTTAGGATCACTTATGATGATTTTTGGGGTATTATGCCTTCTTTTTCCTTTAGCCGACGTTCCGGACAGAATTTTATTTTTTTGTATTCTTTCATTGATCACAATCGTTCAATATCAAAGAAAATATTGTTTCGTACAATAACAGTTTACGAATAATTCTTTATAAAGCCTATTTCATGATCCAGAATAGATCAAGTAATAAAGTCAAATTCATTACAATTTGTATAATCTCGTCAGAGAAATTAATAACTAGATATTATTTGTCGGTATCGTACAATAATATCAAAAATAATATTGGTTATAGGTGCTATACACATTTTCCTCAAGTCAATTTAATAAAAAAATGCTGCTTGTAATAACTGAAGTCACCACAAACTATTTGTTAATTTATTGTTTAAAACATTTGCAGAGTGCTAACAATTATTATATTCATGAAATTGCTTTTGGAATGTGTATAGATGTTAACACTCCAATTAAAAATGTTCACAGCATGCGTAAATTAAGTTTTAGTTGTTACCAGGTGGAGATGCTACTAGTGAGCAGAAATAATAATAAGCAAAATGAAATATAAAACATAGTAATAATATAGTACAGAGAAACAGAAGAATAAAAAGACAATAATAAAGCATAATAAAGTAATTGCATAATTTTTTATCATAGAAAGAGATAACACTAATAATCTAAATATTTAATATCCCACTAGAAGAAGACTTAAAATATAATTTATTATTAAATATTCTAAAAATACATACATTAGAAGACAGGCGTAAAATAAACTACTTAACATTTTTATTCAAAATACTTAACTCTAAATTTGACTGTTGCGAACTCCTGCAACTCATAAACTTACGAATACCGACAGTAACTACACGACAAAATACACTATTCTACTGTAGTATTCATAAGCCGAACTACATTGCCGACTCTCCGATACAACGATTTCACACTATGGGAAATCAGTACTTAGGTGATATTGATATATTTAACATAAACTTGGCGAATTTTGTTGATCTTGTAAAAAACTTATTCCAAAACTATTCCTAAACTTATCTGTATTTTTGTAAACCTTTGAAATTGCTGTATTTTTGAATTTTTACGAGTTGTGTGCTTTTTTTTATCTAATGTTATTTTTATTATTTCTTTATCTGTTTTATTCCTAAACATATCTGTTTATCTGTAAACCTATGAAATCGCTGTATTTTTGTATTTTTATGTCTTGTGCGCTTTTTTATCTAATTTTATTTTTATTATTTCTGTATCTGTTTAAAAATCATCTGTCATGAATTAATTGTACTACCAAACATGTAAAAGCTCTTTGGGCGTTAAATAAATAAATAATAAAAAAATATACAAAGATAACGGTCGCAACTAGGACTCAAACCCAGAAACTCTCGTCTTTCCGGCAAAACCGCCTCTACCAATTCGGCTACTGAAACCTCTTATTTGTATTTCACATTTCAGAATTAAAAATATTATCTTATTCTTAGTTTTATTTTTAACTTTATGAGTAATAATGATGTATGGGAATAACCTTAAAAAATATAAATTTAAGTTCAAATACTTCTATTTGCCATGGAGTCATATTAGGTTATAGCTAATAAAATTAGCACATGTTTTTTTTAATTTATCCCTTCTGTATTGTATAACTTTTACCACTATTAATTTTAGATTTGTTATTTATATTTCCGATTTTCGTACGAGTATATTTTCTTTTTCAACAATTTTCATTTTTCTCCAAATAATTTTTAAAAATAAAGGTAGAATCGCTGGAGTTTAATTAAGTTTAATTATCCGCATTGAATATTATATAATATGCGTTTACCAAGTAACATTAAAAATACAAGCAATATTTTTTATATGATAAGTGAGTTTTGGTTAACCGATAGAGCTAAAGTTCAATTCCAGTTAAAGTCTTGTTATTCGCGACGAAATCTGTGTGGTATTTTGGCATTCTTCGAGGGGTTACGTTCAGAGGTGTTTTCGCAGGGGCGTTTCGTGAATGATTTCATTTAAATTTAATTTTAATAGTATTTGTTAAAATTAGAATTAAATTAGTAAAGCTTTACACTTTATAGTAATATTAATTATTGAAAATATCAATAATGAACTATCAATGAATGTATGAATCAGTGGAACACAAAGAAAATAAAAAGATAAAGTCGCGACTGAGATTTAAACTCAGGACCTCTCGACTATCCGGGACCGGCGTCTCTACTAATTCAGCTAGATGGCTATGTCATCTTATAGTTGATCATTGCCCCCCTATATTGATATTTGCCCCCCTCCCCCGAAATTATTAATTTTTTAAAATTTTTTGTGAATTATTTACCAATTTCAAACATAAATTATAAAATACCTTTAATAATAAGCTGATACTGATGTCAAACGAATCAAGAGAAGAGTACTTATGTTAATGTATTTTATGGCCGTATGTGTGTTATATATAATTTGTTATATATAAGCACACATTATGTACTTCTTGTTTAGTATTAATTTGTATCCTGAAGAAGCTCGAGTAAAGCGAAACCGGTCGGTTAATAAATTAATAAATCTCGTGGTTTTAAACAAAAAAGTATTTTATTTTATCAAACGAATTTATTTACAGTGTCAATTTTTGTACTCATAAGCTGGTATATACAGTACATAGAAAAGTAGTTTTATCCTTGATGCAATTGAATGAAAATATGTTTTTTTATATTTTTGTTATTCGGCGGTACATTCTCTCTGCACACCCTTTCTGTGAAACTTAGTTATATTTCGTGTAAGTAGGTATACCGTATTTTTCATAACCCGACTGCATATTGTATATAAGTCTGCCGAAGGGAGCAACCATCGCGGGATCAACTCTCGTGGAATCTATTGGCTGCCATCTTTGCATGAAGAGAAACGTAATATGGGAAATAATTGAAAAAATAGTAATTGATTCTAAATGTTTTTTACTTTGTGGCAGTCTTCAGCACTTAGAAAAAGTACAGTGGCTGGTGGCTAAGTTATAGTGGCTACTGGAAATGTTTACACATTTTGGCAAGTATTTTATTTTCACGGAGAAAACTGTCTGAACATTACCCTTTCAGGAAAAGTAAAAATGAACGTTTTTGGGTATAGGTACATCATGTTTTTATTTTAACTCAATTATATATTATACGAAGTACAGACAATTTCAATCAGATTCTTAGTGGGTTCTTGTACAGTTTTGGTTCAAAAAAACTTTGTCAAATCGTAAAAATTAAGAAACGTTTTCCGCTTTGTTAAGGCGACACACTTCTAAGTATTGTAAAAGCATGTGTTTATGGTTTGAAAATTAGATGGCTCAATCAAAATCAAATCAGATGCTTTAATTAAATACGGCAATTACATATTTTTGATTATTTTTTTACAAGTTATAAAAATAAAGTATTCCCATAAAAATGCTTTAAGGATCAAAATCTCCTACTTACGAACCCTTTTCTTATTTTGTAAAGTGGTAAATTAAATTATTATAAAATGATTGTAAAACCTTATCACCATCTTTTTTTCTACATTAACTCCACACAGGAGTCATATGTCATCTTTGAAGATGCTGTGTGGAGGGTCTTTTTGAGGAAAGGAAGGAGTGAACACGGGTCTTGAAGAGACCCATGTTGTAGGAGGGAGGAAACACAGAGGCCGGCAAATCGTTCCACAGCCGAGCCGTTGAACTCAAGAACGAGTCATAGAAACGACCCGTTCTCATGTGACTAATGTCAACCGTGTACAAATGTTGGGCGCGTGTTTGGCGTGTTTCCCGACTATGCACCGGTGCCGAGGGGATCAATGACGCTAGTTCCTCGGAGCACCTTCTATTGTAATACCGGTAGAACAAGGACAGCATTCCCACCTGACGCCTGTGCTCTAAAGATTGCAGTCCATCTGTTAAGATGGGAGAATCTATCAAACGGACCGCCCGTTTCGGCACAGAGTCAAGGGTTTTTTTTAGGTATTTTGGAGCTCCAGATCAGAGGTGGCTGCCAAATTCAACCGTGGGGCGCACTTGCGATTTGTACAGGGTTAGCAGTTGTGAACTATTAAAGTATCTGCGGGCCCTGTACAGGTACAGTACGCCCAGTTTCTGAGAGGCTAACTTAACTCTGGTTTCGATGGAGCCTTTACATAAGGACTGTTATTGTTAGCGGTTTGATCCCGAATTTTACACGACGCGACGTGGTGGAACGCCTAAGAATTATGACTGGACACCAAGGTGGAAGGAGAAAAGTGGGAAGACCCAGAATGAGGTGGAAAGACGAGGTAAGAGGGGATGCAGCACAGCTACTTCAGGTAACAAACTGGAAGTCAGTCGCTGAGGACAGGAGGAGTTGAAGGCGAATGTTGCAGGAGGCCAAAGCTCGATATGGGCCGTAGCACCATCGAAGAAGTTTTTTTTTTGATTTTATGGATTCTTTCTTAATCCTCTAACTAGCTAGGGCTTATGACAATACCTCTCATATTTCTAGCTGACTAGTACTGCGGCTCATTTGGCCTTATTACTATTACGATCTGATGGTTGTATTTAATTGACTGAGTTTACGTTACATTATTGTGCTTTATGAGGAAAAATTCTTAACTAGATAAAAAACCTCATAAGAAGGTGCAACGCCCTAATAATAAAAAGTTTGTGTACCCTTATACAAGTTTTTTTATACAAACACTACTTTTTCAATAGAAAAAAGTTTTTATTCCGTACAAAAACTTACTTCGATTCCATTAAAAAAATTAATGTGAAAAATACTATTTTGTTCTGAGCTTTCGAGGGAAAAGTGACTCGACCCTGTGTCCCGGTGTCCCGGTGTCTCGGTGTCTGGATTGAACCAAATTACAAGCAGTTCGTGCTGATTACTCGTTAACAGGATTCCAGCGCGGTTTAATGGTATGGATAATTATTTGCCGCTGGTTAGTTTGTATTTAACCACAATATATTATTATATAAACTGCCACAAACTCACGGCTGAAGGGCTGCGAGCAGCGAGTTCAAACTGTACTTCTGTCAATAAACTACCCTAGAGATATTTATCAGATATTGTTGGATTTTATTGTCTTGTTCTATTGGCATAACGATTCGACGGTCCAAAGAACAATGTCGGATATGCGATTTTGTAGTTTTACAGTAGAATGGTTTAAAGTTTCTTTTCTGCATTTTGAAGTGAAAACTTCTTTAGCACCGTTGTGATTTGAAACTCGATGAAACTAAAAATATCGACACTAAAAAGAGACAAACACATATACATTATAGGATTTATCCTACGAGAGAATGAGATAGTATAATCGGTCTCCTCTTCGTGCGATGCTTCGTAGTCTAACGGTCTCCTCTTTGTGCAATGCTTTGTAGCCTCCCCACTTTTGTCTACTTTAGTTTTCCGAAGGTTTCACTTCTACCGCGTACTACACACTCTGTTTCTGCATTACTTCTACACACTCTGTTTCTGCATTCTGCGTTTCGACCAATCAGTTGCTGGGTTGGCATTGCGTTTGGGTTAACTTTTTGTGGATTTGATATGTATGTATTTTCGCTTTCCAACACTGTTTAGATTATATTTCTCACTATGATAGTAACTTCTAGTAAGGGACACACACCGATTTCTACGAGACCTATACGTGTTTTTCCGAAAAGCTAACAAATTAGCCTGAGGGGTTAAAAACTAGCATAGACCCTTGAAAAATCAAGGGATATTATAATTCGAATTTTGAAAAAGACTCTCGTAAAATATAACATGATAGGAAGGTCCGTTCTTTTCCTCCTCACGCGTCTTATTTGAACGCGAAGAAGAAAGAAGATACCAGAACGATGACGTCACGTACGATCTTTCGCTGGAAGTAATATAATTGCTACTTTTTGTATTTCGTTTTTTTTTTACTCTTTTATATGAGTACCTCACAAGAGTCTCAGCTGCTCCCGTCTGGAGCCAGTGAGACTATGGCACCCCCAATTGCGGTATGTTGTGAGGCTGAAGGTAGTGGGGAGGGGGAGGAGGTGGGGAAGAGGAAGGTGGGAAGTGCCTGGCTTTTCAGATCTAGTCACCAATCACGGCTAAAGCCATTTCAAGCAACGTTTCAATTCTGAATGGTGGTATTACACCAGGGCGATACTGAGAGTATCTTCCACTCTGGAACGTGCTACAAATATACTATATATTATTTTTAATGAATTAATTGTGAAATAACACAAATTAATCAAATAAAATTTATTTGCCCACGCCGGGATTCGATCCCGCAACCTTCGGATCGGAGAAGCCTTACCGTTAGACTACGCCGGCCGTCAATATTATAAAGAAAAAAATTCCGAAAAATAGTTCAACTTAAATATAAAATATCCATTTTTTTAAAGTCTCTTGTTTATGTTAAACTGTAACCTCTGGTAATATAAGAATACTATAATAATAATACTCGATAAAAATATAGGAGGTTAAAGGTCAAAGTAACGCGCGTTAAAACGACCCGTCATTCCGAACGAACTAGCAATTTCGTTATGGGATGTTTTGAAAGGAAAATGATACGCGTGATTTAGAGTGGAGTGTAAATTTCCTCCAAAATTCGAATTAGGGTGACAAAATATTATAACATTTTGGTTCTGAGCTCAAAAGCATTTAAAAAAAAAATGTGCTTTCCAAACGTGTATCGAATGAGAACTATTTGTTTAATAAAATTTACCTACATAATTTTTTTCTATTTCTACTGAAAATAAAAGCGTTTGATATTCTATGAATCTTTGGTGAATCCTCAAATAACCTGGAGATGATGGGGTGATTAATAAATAACCTTCCCGCTATTTATTAACAGAGAGAATGGACCGTCATTCATTCGTATATCGATCGTCCAATTGATTAGTCAGACATCTCCAATACTAAGTATTCAGATAATGAGGAAACCAATATTGGAATGCTCACCATAAAACAAACATTATTTACACGTGTCTGCCTTTTACAATAATGGGAGGCATAACGGTCCGGTACATTAGTGAGACATTTTGAAATATCCTACTAGTGACCCAGAAAACATCTACATTTATGTTTAATTCGCTACAAGTATTTCTGCGTTTCAATTGATTTGGTCATGTTTATCAGTAATGCAAGTATTTACCAGATAGAGGGTACACTTTTACACAGAACTGCGAACTCAACTCAAATTTCGATTTTTCGGAGATGTCTGACTAATCTACTGGACGATCGATGTACACGGTGTTTGGAAACTCATAGTACCTACACGAGGGAAATTGGTGAATCTACATCACATTTGTAGTTCATTTTGAGGCGTACATTTTTTGATTTGAGCTTTCGTTTTCGGGTAAATCGAGTCTGAAGACGGAATTTTTTAGATCAAATTTGAAAAAAAAGTCGCTAAGGGGTCAGTCAGCTGTAAAATTTCTTTTAAAATGCGTCGAAGCATAGACTCAGCTCGAAATGCTTTTTTAACCCTGAAGTTGCCGAAAAAATTAATATTGTTAAAAAAAAATCTAAGTAAGGTACTTTTTTTTTTATGTGAATACCTCACAAGAGTCCCAGATGCTCCCATCTGGAGCCAGTGAGACTATGGCATCATCAATTAAGGTTTGTTGTGAGGCTGAAGATTGTGGGGAGTGGATGTAGGCGGAGAAGAGGAAGGTGGGGAAGTACCTGGCTATTCAGGTCTGGTCACCAATGGTCACCTATACGTACGAACAAATGCGTTTCCGACTTATATTAATTTCTTCGTTTATCCACCTCTAGGTACAAGTCTAAATCGTCTAAGCGTCTTGGTTTTACACAAATACGCCGATTATTAATTAAATTACCATTTGAAGTATCCCCAATTACTGCATTTTTTAAAGTTAAGTGAGGTGTTTCCAAATGACGACTCAGGGGTTTCTTTTCCCTGCAAAACCAAGTATTTTTGTGTTCTCCAATAATTGAGCTCGGCTTAAACATATTTAGGGTGACGAGCGAATTACATATTTTTTTATTTTTTTTTTTTATTTTTTTATTTTTTTTTTATTTTTTTTTTTATATTTTTGAATGTAGCTATTACTTTGTGGTTATCCATTATAGAATAATGAAATAATTTTACTTTGTATAAACCACTTATTTGATGTGCAAATCCGACCGGTTTCGGAACAAACGTTCCTTCGTCAGGGAAAGCTTATACTAATTTGACAGTTTCGAACAATGTTTTATTATGGTAGGGGTGGAGCTGTTGCTAGATAATAATGTAGATTGGGTAGGTAGGTATTAGTGTAGAGTGGGTGGGTAGGGGAACAAATCCATGATTGGGCTATATGACAATATTTTTTGTTTGTTGATAATAGATTCATTATTTTTAAGGGATTTTTTAATTTCCAAGGCTTCTAAGTTATCTAAACGTTTTCCTTTATGATTAATATGAAGAATATTTATCCCTGTATTTTTTTCAAAACTATACCCACCCACTCTACACTAATACCTACCTACCCAATCTACATTATTATCTAGCAACAGCTCCACCCCTACCATAATAAAACATTGTTCGAAACTGTCAAATTAGTATAAGCTTTCCCTGACGAAGGAACGTTTGTTCCGAAACCGGTCGGATTTGCACATCAAATAAGTGGTTTATACAAAGTAAAATTATTTCATTATACATATTTTTTTGTTTATTTATTAAACTAACTTTCGGATTATTAGAAGTTTTTAAACATTCATTTCTTAAGTTTTGATTTTCTCAAATATAATTCTGCCAATGTTTTCGACAGCTTTCAAACGTAATATTAATTATCTTGTGTATAAATAAATTGCTTTTATTAATTTAATATTAATGTTTTTCAATTTACAAAATAAAAAAAAATAATATTTACCAATACCAAAAATATTATTTTACTAGAATATAAATGTTGATGTTGTCTTCGAACTAGAAACCTCAACCGTAATTGCTCCGGCATCGGAAGTCGTGTTTAGACAGGGTTCCATTTCATACATTTTACACTGATGTGTTTTTGATAACTTTCTCAGTTTTTTTTCATACACCTTTTTAGTAATGGTATTAAATACAACGGATAAGAGAAGAGGAAAATGTAAGTATAGATAATTGAGATGTTGCGGTAGATAGATTGGAATATGTCTTGGTTTTTTTTAAACCAAAATACCTACAGTAAAATAGGCCATTTTCATTTTAACTTTATCGCTAGTCTGAATTCTTGACACAACAGTTCCAATTTTGAAAATGACAATAAAAATAATTTTTGGTAAAAATTCATATTATCGGTACGTACCTACTTTATAGCTTATCTGAATTCTTAACGCCCTTGAGGCGATTTTTCACAAAAATGACGCTCTACAAATCATCCAATTAACTTTAATATTACAAGTTAAAATTTTGAACATTACATTAAAATGAATTATATTCAAAACAAATCTGAGCTCTTATCATGATGTATTTTTGGGTTACTATGCCGTGTTGCGCTTCTTGCTTCTTTAGTTAAAGTTTCGGAGACAAATAATGTGGGAATCTTAACGACGTAAGTGAAGAAAGCGTGTAAACAAATATACGCACGCGGCACGGCATATTGGACGAACGTGCGGTCGAATTCACCCTAGCAGGCCTGGAGATTCGACCTTTCCGCCGTGTTTTTTAATTAATTCTGAAGAACGTGTTACACACATTTAAAATGTGTCTGCATGTCTCACTCCCGAAGTTATTAATTCATCCCCTAGAAAAATAAAATCTGGTGCTTACGTTAACTTCGTAGTCGAAAAACGGGTTATAAAGTTTTAAAATCGTTGTACGTAAAATATATTAAGAGGGCATTACCAGAGAAAACCAGAAATATGTCATTTTCAAATCAGATTTTAGACCTATTGACTCTTTTCCACAAAAAATTATAAATGGATTTCGATAGATTGTTCTTTAATCTAGCATACGCATGTACCTAATAAATTTTGAGAATTTTTTTTCATTTTTAGTAAAATAAGGTTATTCCTTAGGTCGTTGGCAGATTTGTTAAATTTTCAAAAAAGATTTTGTATTATACCACACCCATTTCAAATTTTATAATCATGCAGTAAAATAAATCAATACATTATCTAGCAATTGCATGTTTTAGAATTTTAATTTTAGTTTCAATAAAATCATTAAAAAATATGTACGTACATGTGTTTCTTGACGAAAATTGGTCCATTTGTGTATTTATTTGCGCACTTACAAACTAATATATTTCAGATTTTTTTTAACATTCTTATTAAATTTAGATATTATTGAAAAATGATAAATACTGATAATCAAAAAATAATTACAAAAAGTACATTATTTTAATAGTTTTATCATCACGCCTTTCAGCATTTTTGGATGAAGGTATAAATGAAAACTAATTTGGATTGAAATAAATTCGATATTGAGTTATAATTTTAAAAAGCTGGTACGGAGAATAATCAATCTTTCTCATTGTAACCGCCCTGCACGATCGTAAGAACAACTTTCGACGAAATGTGGATTTTCGTCCGCTGGCTGGTTAAACGCTCTTAATGGTAAGGTATTGTTTTTATTAATCTTAAATACAAAGAACTTACATCCCCAGTGTTCTATTGGAATAAAACAGTTACGAATTCACTGGAAAAGATTAAAATGTGAGTTTCGAGCAAAAAAATTTATTAGGGTTGTGTCCCGCCTTAAAGGGCTTAGATATATTGCGTGAGAGGATCTGAAGAGTAAGCTCCTCTCAACATTCATTTATCCCTTCTCATTCTCATTCTTTTTTTCACCTGGTTGACAGAAGTCCTATAAAATAAAGTTGTTGGTGTGTTTCGCTGAAATTCGAATGAAAAATTGCCATCTCAATTTGGGAGTCGGGTGTAGGTACCGCCACCCCAGAAGCCATTTATAACCTCCACACAGCGTCCTCAAAGATGACTAACCTTGAGGGGAATTATTCTCGCAAGGGAATCCTATGTGGAGCTTATTTAAAAAACCATGACTAATCGGCATAATTTTGTTTTTTGACTTTTGAAAGATTCTCTTTAAACGCCGATTCTAGTCCCGTTAAGCTTTCTATCAAATTGTGATCAGTGGAGGTATCCACCACTTACCCGCCCTGGTATAAGTAGCAGATGGTTACTCCTTCAAGGCTCTCGCAAGGACTCTAATTTTTTTGAAAGAACGAATCTACATTTAAGTTTGAACGAATCTAGACCTCCAGTGTCCCTGCATACAGTGTTAGGAAGCAGTATGCAAGTGCTTACATAATATACAAAATGCAAAAAATACAAGGTGTCCGGAAACTCGCAGTACAATTGTGATCAGCTGACAAGAATAACATCAACCGTTTGCAATGCCCTTATTACTTATCTACTGTGTTTTCCTCCCAAACAGGTGCTTGTAGGATATGCTGGATACAATCACCCAGCGCTTGCCACCTCGTGGACTTTCACCAACCTGCCCCATTGTCTTGTCTATATTTTGTCATACTAACACACATTGTATCTGTATTTCCCGCTAAGCACTTGCATACTGCTTACTAACAACGTATGCTGGGACATTGGAAGTCTAGTTTCGTTATCAAATGTAGAGTTGTTTATACCAAAAAAATTAGAGTCCTTGCAAGAGCCTTAAAGGGGTAACCATCTGTTACCTATGCCAGGGCGGGTAACTGGTGGATCCTCCAATGACAAGAATAACATCATGACGGTTGTGCTTTTCCACTGACCAAAATTACTGACCAATTCAAATTGATTCAATCTGACACGGACCTAGAATTGGCGTTTAAATGTGGGACAATTGAAGACAATTTTACGTAATAATAACAATATTCTGAATTTAAAGTAACTTATTAATTTCATGTGAAAAAGTATAGTGGTATCCATACAGTAAATCGTTCGGCAATATTTGTTTTTTTGGGCTTTTAACTAGGGGGATGACAGTTAATCAATCAAATAATGTTTCGGGTAGTTCTGTGCCTACATACCCCCTACCCCCATCCCCCGCCCCATCTGTAGTCCCCGTCATGTCCGGAGGGGGATGCGGCGATGTTGATAGGTCATTATCAGTGCGATACTGTCATTTCGTATTCACAGAATTCAAATGTAGATTCGATGAGGTTGAAAATATCCAAATGTTCACTTTGAACGATCACCGCTGGTTATCGGCCCGTTTTTGCTTTTGATCCAATTTTGAAATAGGCTATATCAAAGCTGACACAGGACAAGAATGGCGTTTAAATGTTAATGGAGTTTGAAATAGATCTTGGCCGATCGATCATTTGACACGACCCGGATCGATCACGACCAATTGGCGAAGTGATCGGATTCAAAGTATCGGCTCTTTAATCGGGTACTTCTAAACTTTAAAAATGCTATATAGAGGAGAGATAACCGAGATCCGAGTACCTGATCTTTGGTTGGGTACTGTCGATTGACGTATATTTATATAGTAGGGTGCTGGGTTCTATTATCTCTATTTGTATGTTTCGAGAACGAGATATGTCCCTTCTACCAAATTTTCACATCTATGGTCGCTCACCTCACCGACATCCAACACGGGATACGGGTCTCTGCCGATCTAATTACTATTTTTTGAAAATGAAACCCGATCGAACATTGGTGATTCATATTCGGATTAAAATGATTGGGTAGTTCACGATCGACCCAGAACTATTTTCATTATTTGTTTTTGGGGTGTTATGATGTGACATCTACCGGATCTACCGAATCTGCCCTGATGATGGACTGCAACGATGTCCGAAACGTTGGCTAAAGAAGGAGGTAGCGCAACACGGCATAACACCCCAAAAACAAATAACGAAAATGCTTTTGGCCGTGAAAATCTTAAAACGTATCTGACCCAGAACTAGTTTGAAACATCCCAACCTGAGTTATAAATACAATAAAATTCCATTATGTATTGATTTTTTTCTTATTTATAACAACCTTCTCCCTTGCCCGAGGTAATATAATATTCTGTCCCACATCTGAATGGTTCTCCACTTTAAGGAGAGGATCTGAGATAAAAGGGAGCAGAGGCCCGAACCACTTCAACGGCTCTTCGTGCACTCGACAGATGGCGTTCGATTTGACAATGCCTCCTTTCAATTAGCCGCACTTTCATCAAACTCTCGCTCATCCTTATGACCTATACCTTCGTCTGATATTTGGCAGTTAACCTTTATTTTCTTCCTTCGTGGGTGAGGAGTAAGCTCATTGACTTTGGATTGACCCAGAGTCGTGAGTTCTAAACCTACCTATTCTTTTTTAGAATAATTATTTTTTGATAAATGCTACTTTTAGCAAAATTTTCGATTGAATCCTATAAAGACCATAGTTTATAGTGAGAATGTTAAATATCAGACGGCTCGGAGCCATAGCGCCTAAGAAAACGGCTTTTAATGTTCGTCCTTCTGTTAAGACCGTAACGATAATGTTTTTTTTTCAAGTGCTGTTTTTTGCAGATTTTTTAATTGATATATAGCACGTGGTTTTTAGTAAGAATCCAAAATTTCAGGCGGATCTGTGCCATAGAGCGAGAGATGTTCTTATAAAGAACATAGTTTTTAGTGCGAATCCAAATTACCAGGTGGTTCGGAGCCATGGAACCTGAGAAAACGGCTTTTGAAGTACGATGAAACCAATACATGATTTTACTTCAAATTTAATTTTGAAGTAAAATCATGTATTGGTTTCTAGTGCTTTCACACAAACGAAGTATTGAAATCCGTAAGTCTAAACTTAAACTTTAGGTCGCACAGTTTATACCCGCGCTGTGCAAGCGGGTTCCCCACAGAGCGTCGGACCATCCCATGTATACCTATGTTCTATGTATGAATTATCACGTTTCAATTCCGAATGGTGGTCGTGCCGCTAATATTCTATATATTATTTTTAATTAATTAATTGTGAAAAAACACAAATCTATATTATAATATATATTATTATATATTAAAAATTTAGGTTCCGTATGTTTGCGTTCGCAAATCTCGGAAAGTAATCGATGGATAGACTCAAATTTTTTACAGAACGTTGCATTTTAGCAGAAGAGTTTTTCTGTATATAATGGTAAGCTCTGGCGTTATGAAATTTGTATTAAAATATAAAAATGTAAGTTCCGCATGTTTGGGTCCGCAAATCTCGGAAAGTAATCGATGGATTGACTCAATTTTTTTACAGAACTTTGCATTTTAGCAGAAGAGTATTTCTATACATAAAGCTCTGGCGTTATGAAATTTGTATTAAAAAAAAACGAGTGTGCTTTAGACCACACGACTGAAGTAAAACTTCACTAACTTATATCTCCCTCTCAACTTCCGTTCGCCCCGCCCGACCGTTCGCCTCGCCCGATCACACTTTTCATAACGCTGTCGTCACGCATTCACCAGCTTACTCCCCAAGTCAAGCGTGCGTAAAGGCCCGACCGTTCGCCTCGCTCGATCACACTTTTCATAACGCTCTCTTCACGGATTCACCAGCTTACTCCCCAAATCAAGCGTGTGTAAAGAAGTTTTACTTCAAAAAGACTACATTACATCATACAACAATAATGTACTACATTAATTTAAAAAAAAATACTACATTGCATACTACATTTGGTGCGCGAGTGGTTTGAAAATGTGTGTATTTCATATAATTTAGCGGCAGGAGGGGGGGGGGGTATCGAATAACGAAGGATGTGGGGTTCAGGGGGAAGGCGAGTAAGGTGGAAGGAAAATACATGAAGGGAAGGAGGGGTGGGAGGTTAACGGGGACGCATGGAATGGACATGCAGAGAGAACAAAATTATTTCTTTGAATGGCATGGTAACGCATGCCAGGAACCAACTAGTTAATAATATAAAATTTATTTGAGTTTGCGATTGCGATTTGAACTCGCAACCGTTGCTGATTGCTGGTCGAAAGCCTTACCCCTCGACTATGGATGGAGGGTATCTGTTAATTAGTTGTAACTTCTCAATTGCAGAGATATTATTTGTTTTGAAAATATAAATACCTAACAAATTTTAATGGAATATAATCAATGTTTAAATTTGTACACCTCTGTGTATTTGTGTTACGGTAAAAACATTTTAGTTGCAGTGTTCCGTTTGATAATATTTGTGTAATTCCATCCGTTGCTTTTCCTGCACTCCTGTGATAACTACTTTGAGATTTTTTTTCAGTTAGCGTTTGATGCAAAGTTCGTTTTTATTTTTTTATTTACGTTCAACGTTTGTTTGTTTGCAAAAGCAAGATAACTATGAAACGTTCGTGCAATTTATACGAGAAAAGCTATGAATCACTAACAAAAAATATTGCTAAATTAGTGAACTTTCTAACACTAGCGCAGATCCGTGAAAAAACACGGGATATTATAATTGGACATAGTTATGCAGGAAGCAGCCAGTCACAAAAATCACAAACTGAGATTAAAACACTTTTGTCGAAAGATTGAATAATAAATTATACACAACACCTTGAATATTTTTTTACCTCAAAAAGTTATAAATAATTTATAGATACCAATTTCTTATAACTTTAAAATAGATTTAAGTGATAGTAGGAAAAGGTTAATCACTTCCAAAAATTTCTTTACACGAGTTCAGGTTTTGGTAATTTTATTTAAGTATTTTTTATTTTATTTTATTTGGAACATTTACAGGTTAATAACATAACATGCATTAAAGAAAACAATAAATTATAGTAATTAGGTTACAACCCAATAACAAATGTTCACATCATGCCCAAATAATAAATAAATATTCAATAATTATTTACTTTTATTGCCTAATATTGCAGAGATAGGTACTAGATAAACAATCTAAACATAGTCTATATATGTATACTGTCTAATACTGTGTGATATATAAAAGATACAGATAAGATAAGATAAAAAACAATGAAAATAGAAAAATAAATATATAATAATAATGATGAAAACTGAAAAACACCAGATGTAGGATCGAGAAATAATATATAAATTAATAAAAAAACAAGTAAAAGTAAGATAAAAATAAAGTGAAAGTACTCACCAAAAATAGTAAAATGTACTGTGCCAATTTTATGGCTATTTAAAAAATATATTTATAAAACAACAAAAAAAATAACCGAAAAATCACCAGACGTTAAGTGGAAAAATAATAAATATATGCACATGTACGGATAAACTCATATACGTACTACATTCTTTTAAATTTCAAATAAAAAATTAAAAAAAAAACATAAAAAGTAAGATACCTATCAAATTATTTAGTTTTGTTAAAGTGAATTAATCTACGAGTATTTGGATTATAAAGTTCCACTAACTATATGTTTGAAAGAGCTTAAAGTACATGACAAGATATCAGCATCGTTGATGGAATTGGGAAAGGAATTGAACAAATCAGGGGCAATGTTCCTTTAGGCCAATCTGGTTTGGCAGTGGGGCACTGTGCACACGTGAGTGTATTATGTTTGCAGATAAATTGAAAGTTTAATTAATAATGGTTTTGAATGCCGAAAAAGATGTCACAATAATAAACACTAAAATACTAGCAGACAGGCGCGTATACAGGGGAGAGAGGTTTGGGGGATTTGGGTGATTAAAGGGATCCCCCCCCAAATCGACCTTATATCCGTAGCTGTGGAGTAGCGTGTGTTGGAGGAGCTCTGTATCAAAATTAGTTGGGGGGCCCAAATGAAGGATAAAGATTTCTCACAAAAGAAACAAAAGGCCTCTGTAGCCCGGGGGCCCCGTATCATACGGTTGATTCGGCGCCGCTACGCCTCTATTCGTAGGAAGAAAACACAATATTACTCCTAGATTACATTCCTGGTAATAAACAATATTATTTGTTACCCATCTCTTTTATCAATGTAATGTAAATAATATGAACCCCCCCCCCCCCCTCTTTAACCCCCTCCCCCACTCGGTTTTCTCTGGTTCAACGAACTCGGATTTGGTTTGAATAGTGTCATTACAATATTTTTTACCAGATTGATTTCAATTTTAAATTGATTTAAAATGTGTATTTCTTTTCTTTAAATATCTTAGGGTTAATCTTGACAAGTAATGTCAGATTTCAAGATTATTCAAGGGTCTGGGCTTTTCTCTATTTCAAGAAAGTGTTATTTCCTAACTACCTAACTACATTTATCAATTAAACACAATATCCAGCGATTTTTGACGGGTCTTTGCTTTTAATGTTATTAGATTTGATTTATCTATATTTATAAAAATTTAGGTTCCGTATGTTTGCGTTCGCTAATCTCGGAAAGTAATCGATGGATTGTTTCAAAATTTTTACAGAACATTGCATTTTAGCAGAAGAGCATTTATACACACTTTTTATTTGGAAGTTACAAAGGAAAAGAATAATTTTATGCGTTTTAAATTGACTCATATTTTGTCATAGTAAACAACGGAATGACAGTTCTAGACAGAATGACATTTTGCAGAAAAATGATTGTTAAATAAAATTCTATTTTTGAAAACCTTTAAGTTGATAAATTTATTTAAAGTAGGTACTCCCCTAATAGTTTGAATCGAATCAAGAATTTTAGATATTTTAAATAGGTACCTATGTTAGATACCAAATTTAATATACATGAAAAATTGAAATTTGAATAAAATTGTAAAAGGTGGGACGCGGGCTGTTTAAAAACTGAATGTACTGGGATTGAATATATGGAACGCGGGAGGAGGGTTGGCGGGACGAGGGAGCGGTAAAGGGAAGAGGGAAGGCGGGGAAGGTGGAAGGCGAAGGCGAGAGGGGGGAGGGGAACCTGGGAGGGCGGAGGAGAACTCGGGAGAAGGGTTTGCGGGACGGAGGAAGGGGGGGCAGTGGAGTGGGGAGAGGGAAGGTGGAGGTGACGGAGTGGGAACGCGAGAGGGGATGCAGGAGAAGAAGGGGAGGCGGAAGGGGAACGGGTCGAATGGGAAAGGACACTCAGGGAGAAACAATTTCTTTATTAAATGGCATAGCAACGCATGAAATAACGTGATATTGTAAAAGCCTTTAAGGTCTGAATAAATAAATAATTTTAAAAATATATATACTACAGCATAGTCACAGCAGATATTCAATTAAGCAATGCGTCTTCTTGGAAATGCACAGTTGCTAGACAATTTTTGTTAACTCCTCTAATAATTAAAATCAGACAAAGCCACAGCGAAGCGTGGTCGGGTTCAGCTAGTTTGATATAAATTTCAAATGAAATGGAATTTCACGAAGTAAACACAATCAGCCTTACTAAAAACCCCGTGAAAATTTTATTCAATTGATAAACGAGCGTGGATTTGAAAATATTACTATTTAAAAAAATTGTTCGTGGAAAGAAATACAAATTATTATTTTTTAATTGATAAACTAACGTTTAAGACAAGATTTTTATGCATAGCACAAAGGGTAACAATTATTATAAACAATAATTATCAGCATGACACACTCATCTACATTGAAAAAATCTTCCGAGAAAAGATATTTGCCGTCAACGGGATATGAACCCGTGTCCTTCTGATTGCCGGTCAGGTGCTCTGACCGCTGAGCTATGGCGGCTTATCTAATACCCGACAAATAATTCAATATATACTAGTGTTTCATTCAACAATTACTGTTTATTACATTTTTCCACCTGAAAACAACCAACTTTATTTTTGCGAGAGAGACATTGTTAGTGCTAAATCTCTCGCTAGGTGGCGTCGAGACAAATTATGTCTACATTTTTTGGGGAAATACTTTAACTTGTCAGATATTATTTATTATTTTTAATTGTTAAACTAACGTTTAAGACAAGTTTTTATGCATAGCACATAGGGTAACAATTATTATAAGCAATAATTATCAGCCTGAAACACTCATCTACATTGAAAAAATCTTCCGAGAAAGAAACTTGCCTCCCGTTGGCGGCAACGAAACTTGCCGCCAACGGGAGGCAAGTTTCTTTTCTAAAATAAAAATACATCATCAATGATATAAATACATCGTCTGTAAGTGGTACAACCACAGTTTGATAATGCCTTCAGAAGGCGAAACAGCTGTCACATGTAATAATAATTACAAAGCAGAACTTGTTTATAATAAGGGAACGTACCCATACTACGTGACACGTTTAGGGGGGGGCTCTTCGAAATGTCACGCTTGGTACAAATGAGCGGCGGCGGCCATAGGTTTTTGGTCACCGGGGGGGTTAAAAATGGCAAAAAGTTGGTCACGTAGTATGAGTACGTTCCTTAAACTATGTTTATAGATGAAATAATAATATTATAAAAATTAAAATGGAGTTCTATAAAATAAACTTGACAACAATAAATAATCTCAATTATTAAAAATAATTGGTGTACGTGGCTGTAAGTTTCTTTTGGGTCGGTCTAAAAATAAAATATTTGCTGTGTCTACCAGGAACACATAATGTGTGTGTGTACAGAGTACAGAAAGATTAAAGTCGTCAAGAAAGGTTACAGCAAAAATGCACACCCGTTTCATTAGGCTATTCTACCAAGACCGCAGAATGTGCAGAGAGTAAAAACAATGCAAAATTACCGCTAAAATTGTTGAGTGACCGTGACGCAAGCCAAAACTGTATATTCATCGCCTTTTCTGTGCTTTTGTGATTCTTCGTGAATTCTGACTGATTTCAGAATCTGGGTGGAGACGGTTTTATCGGAAGAGATAAATGAAAAACTAGTTTTGAAAATGAAAATTTAATATCGAATATAATAAAAATGGCCAAGAAAGATTTCAGCGTTTCAGTCAAGAAAAAAAGGCCCTGGCCCTGAAAAAAAGGCCCCATTAGTGTGATTTTGTATGAATGACATTGTTATGAAAGACAATTAAGAAATCTTTTGTGACAAACTTTTGGAATGATTTGTACACAAAATAGTGTATAATGAATTGTCACAGAGAAAATAGGGATACGCTTATCTTATACACACATTTTTCTTTAAAACAGTTTGTAGAATTTAGATAATAATGAGATAAGTATTTGAGATAAGGGAACGTACCCAAACTACGTGACCAACTTTTTGCAATTTTTAACCCCCCCCCCCCCCCGGTGACCAAAATCCTAAGGAACCCGCCGCTCATTTGTATGGAGCGTGACCTTTTGAAGACCCCCCCCCCCCCTAAAAGTGTCACGTAGTATGGGTACGTTCCCTAAGTATTCCGAACATGGAAAATAATGCATTTTAATAGATATTTCGTTAAAATTAAAATCGATTGTTCACTTCGAGGCCATTGTTATTGATGTCTAAGTTTTAAGGTTAGTTTTTTCACTTCTCTTATTTAATCCAAAATATTAACCTATGATCCTAAAATAGGTTCTTAGTGCGGTTAATTTAAAAAAAAAAATGTTTAAAACAAACTAGCGTTCTTAAAACTAACTAAAAAAACCAGTTCAAAAATAATAATATATTTTTTTTATTTGTGCCCTTTTTTACTCATTTAAAGTACGCTCTAGCGTGTTTAAATAGCACTTTATGGAACGCGCGTTTTTTAAAGTTACCATGGCAACATCAACAAATCAACAAAATGTGAAGTCTAAATGTCAACTTTTAACTATAAATCTGACAGGAATATTTTAAACGTCAAATAAAACATTACAAATGTTTCAAAAATTTTATTCAAAGTTTACATTCTTTTTTACATCGTTTACATTTTAATTATTTAAATGGATGTGAAAAGAGCAGTTCGTATTATTTGAAATATTAATACCTCCGTTTTCGGAGGAAATGCTGTTCAAATTAATAGTATTCTCGGAAGTCAATGAGGCTGCACTTCCATTAATGGCAGTTCCAATAATGTTTGAAACATTCTTCTTATTGCTAATGCTCTCTTCCACGTAACCAGTCGCCACAGCTGCCGATTTCCATCCTACTTGTCGTTGGATTTGATCAATTGTCATGCCACTATTTGCCATAATGGTAGCGGATGTACGTCGAAACGCATGTTCTGTATATTTCTCAGGATCGTTTAATTTAAGATAGCGTGCGATTTGTAAGGGGCATGATCCAAATGTGTTAATACCAACCACTTGATTGGTGCAATTACCCTTATCATACCGTAAGAAAACCCTGTCTGTACTTACATTTTGGGGTCGCAATGATAAATATTGCTTCATAAAACGCACATAATTAATTGCACCACTGTCGGCAACAGTAAAACGTCGAGCCTTCACTGTTTTAGATGGTCGGATGGTAATAAGCAATACACTTCCTTCTTCTTTGATATCATATAAGCGTAAATCGCACAATTCACATCTTCTGCAAGAGCCAAAGATTCCGCAAATGGCTACCATTTTCAAAAATAAGTACGTAATGTCCGGTGCTTCCGTGAAAAACTTCCGAAAATCATCTTCTTTGAATACATACGCCTTCTTAGCAACGTCATCCTTGCTAATTGCCTTCATGAATGCATGCACTTTCACAAATGATTTTAAATCAACCCCTTTATTTATCCTCAACAGACATTGAAATTTCGAATGTATGGCCCACATAGTCGATGCTTTGTACTGTTCCGACATTTTCTGAAGGTAAGCAAGCACAACTCGTTCATCTACATCTACTACGTTTTGCTCCTCCATCCATGTTATGAACCTTTCATATTCTTTTTTATAAACGTCTTTGGATTTTTCAGGTATTAACCGCGATTCTGCTTTGGTATTTAAATTATCAATGTAAGAACTCATTTTACAACACACAATAACTAGTAAAAACTGTGATGTCAACTATTAATCTTATGTGACAGATTGCAAATTAATGTTTGTGTTTTTCATTTCCATGACAACAAGATTTATTTATTTATTAATCTTAAGTTAGCTCACATCTTTGTGTGTGCTAATATTTTATAAAGATATAAACATTTACATTGGTTGTCAAACATAATCATTCTTTAAATATTTCACACAAATAAAGACATTAATAATTGAGGTAGACATATTTTCGTAATTCTTTTTTAAACTTATTTATATTTTCTATCTCAGTAATTTCACTCGGGATGTTGTTATACAGTTGGACGGCCTGGTACATCAGAGATTTCTGGGTGCTT
The DNA here is from genome assembly GCA_917880885.1 of Limnephilus marmoratus. NCBI lineage: Eukaryota > Metazoa > Arthropoda > Insecta > Trichoptera > Limnephilidae > Limnephilus > Limnephilus marmoratus. Next base: position 34,077,722 of record OU862932.1, read on the forward strand.
GATTTTTTTCTTGTCGGCAGTCTAATTTGCTTTGAATTTCTTGTCCCGTGACCGTGTGTTTCGTTATTATAATGTATTTTTCTTTTTAGTTCCTTAGACATCATCCCCATGTTAATTTTATGTAAAAAAATAAGTACATTCAAATACACAGTTTGCTTCACCGTCAACATATTTAGCTCTTTTAGCATGTCTCGTATTCGTGTGTATATGTTGCGCTTAAGTATTATTCGCATTGCTTTATTTTGCAGTATTTGCATTTTTTTCATTTTCTCTTCATTGCATAGAAAAAGAATACTTGGACAGTAAGTAAAGTGTGGTGATATAATTGTATTATATATTATCTGGCATGTTTCTTTATTTACTTTGTTTCTGATTCTACCAAGAAATGATATTTTTTTTGCAATTTTTTTAATTGTGTAATCTGCATTTTTTGAGAAGTTCAATTTTGAGTGCATTATGACACCAAGATATTTAATTTCTTCCACTTTTTTTATGATTTCTCCGTTTATAGAAACCTTTGGTTCACCATGCGTATTTGTTCTACCTATATGCATGTATTTTGTCTTATTTACATTTAGTTTCAATTTATTTAATTTGAGCCATTTTGACAAAGTTTCTAAGTCACTATTTATCTTTTTGATTGCTTTCTCATAATTATCTTCTGCAATATAAATCAGTGCGTCGTCTGCAAACAGTCTTATTTTGCAATGTTTTAGTATTTTTACCATATCATTTATGTAGAGTATAAACAATATCGGACCCAATACCGATCCTTGCGGTACCCCCAGCATATTTTCAATCGGTTTTGATACATTGTTTCTTATCTTTGTTGTTTGTTGTCTGTTGCTTAAATAATTTTTAAACCATTCCAATTCTTTCCCTTTTATTCCACATTTTTTAAATTTTTTAATAAATCTTTTTCTACCTATTGTTTCAAAAGCTCTTTGAAAATCTAAAAACACCGCAACAGTATACAAGTTTTTATCTATATCTTCCTTCCAATCATCAATCACTAAATTTAAGGCTGTTTCACATGAATTATTGTTCCTAAATCCAGATTGTTCATCACAAAGGATGCTATTATTTTCCAAGTATTCTTCAAGTTGAGATTTAATTATGTATTCCATCACTTGTTCATATTTTGGTAACATATTTACAGGTCGAAAGTCTTCACATTTTTTTGAATTCGAAATCTTTGGAATCGGTATCACCATAGACGTTTTCCATGATTCGGGAAACTTCCCTGTTTCTAAAGATTCGTTTATTAAACTAAGAAACTGTTCTCCTATTACATACTCGAGTATTGATGCGAGGATTGATACGTGTAATGGGGGGATGATGAATATTTTAACGATATGAAGAAGTGTTTGGGGATAAGTGCGAGGTAAAATGATTTTTTTTCGAAAATATCTATATTTGTGGAGCGTGTAACTCAAAAACGGCTGGGAATTCGATAATTACGTGTAGAATAAAAGTTGTAGATAATTTTATGAGCTTTAATTCATTCTTAGAAAAATTTCGCTGCGACGACGCACCTTGTTTTCGAAATATAAGCAGAAAACCGAAAATTGGGACCTTTCCCCCCCTCCCCCACTAGCTCACCACCTAGACGTCAGGACTTTTGATATGTTCACACCCTAAGCACCCTGAAAAAATTTCTAAAGGAATCGCTTAGGTCTCTGCTCACGCACTGCACAAGTGCACACCTCCTTCCTTGACTGAACTACTACTACTACTACAAATGAGATGTCATCGGCTTTTCTGTGCTCTTGTGTTTCATGAATTTTGAAATACTCGTATTAACTGAAAAATTTACTGAAAATATCTCGTTTTGAAACGGTGTCTTAATTAAATAACACCTTTAACACTAATTTTCTGTTTCAGTAGTGGAAAATGCATAAATGCACACTAGTTTCAGCGGGTTCTTAATAATAATAATAATTGGATAATTTGTAGAGCGCCCTTTTTGTGAAAAATCACCTCAAAGGCGCTTTACAATTTATAATGAATCTTAGGCTCTATCTAATTTTATTATTTACAAATAGATACATAGATATATTATACTTACTTGCAGAACACTTCCGATAAAACACACTTTATTAGAAAGTTTATGCTTGGGGAAGATACGACTTTGCACGTGGAGGACATTATATTCAAAGCACTGGACATTGCATGACTTTACCTTTGCTACCCTCATCACTGTTGGTTTTACATTTATATTTATATTTATAAAAAGATTAATGCCAAAGTTGAGTTAATATTTATTTAAAAGTCTGGAGAATTTTAAGAATTTGCTTTATTTTTACACACTTTTACACAGTTATTTACAGTGTTGCGAGCCGTGAAGGCGAAGGTGAAAGGTTTTTTTTTTAATTTATGGTTACTTTTTTTATTTTATATCTTATATGGATTTTTGTAATCTTATATCTTAACAGCACAGAACATGCGGAGAGTAAAATTTATTGCCGATAACAATATAAATTGACAAGGCTACAACGGTAATGAAAATTTCCTATTGACTTTTCTGTGTTTCTGTGAATGAATTTTGACTGTTTTCAGCAAATGGAAACGTTTGTTTTGTACCCGCATCCATCCCTTTGCTAGCCGAGCACCTACTTATTAAGCTAATGAGTACAACAGAAGAGAACCTAACCAAACCTAATCTAACCTAACCTCTCAGTAAGAACTATAGAATGAGAGACATTTATATAATTTAGAACCGAATTATGTTACTTTTAGAGCTAGAGTGGAAGCTATCGATCTTTCGCATTTTATATTACCAGGAGCTGAGCAAGATGAAGAGGTAAGTCGTTCCTCAATGTTTTTCAATGTTCCATCACCTTTGATTACCCATTCGTCACTCGCGTACGTAGAACGAAGTACTAGGAGCGCACACTAAATAACACGTGAAAGGTGTGTTAAGAAAACTATATTTTTTCAATTCTCAGGCACATCTGTTTTCAGGAACTAATCGACCAGGAGCACAGGACAAATAAGTGGTAAGATTAAACATTTTCAATTGTTCAACACTCAACAGTTTTTTTCTATTGTTCTTATCTTCTCTGGTACCTACTGCACCTATAATTTGAAAGATTTGTATTCAAAACACAGAATGTATAAATAGATTTGCTCGATCGATGGGCAAAAATCTATTACGGATCACGGTACTACTAATTTCGGTTGTCGGTGCATGGGTGCATGCGTGATTTGAAGTTGTATTACGGCGTAGCACTTAAAATTATAATTATATAATAGTGGTGAGCTTTAACGTTATGAAAATTGTATACATTTTTTTAAGAGTGGCGCGAGTTGAAAAATGTTTCTCTTTCATGTAGTTGCAGGAAGGAAACCTGGGAGGGGGGGGGGGGTAGGAATTCGGGAGGGGGGAGGGGAACGAAGTAGCGATGGTTCGCGGGAGGTGTGCCGATGGAAGGGGGGAAGGCGGGGAAGGTGGAAGGGGAACGCGGGAAGGGAAGAGGAACACAAGATGGGGGAGGGTATGGACGCGGGAGCGGGAAAAATCGGGGAAAGTGGAAACAAGGACGCACGGGAAAAGACACGCTGGGGAGAGGCTGCGGAGGGGTGGGAGACGAGGAAGGGGGCAAAGGAAGGAATAGCAAAGGAGAAATAGTGGCGGTAGGGGATAGCAGCGGGTAAATTTTGGAAATCAATATTTCTCACACGGACAGCTGTATGTGGCCTGCTCACGCGTCGAAAAATCTTCTCTTATTCGTATACGAACCAGATAAAAAATAAACCACAAAAATATCAGAGTGCGCAATTCACACGCGGTAGAAGTGAAATCTCCCGAAAACTAAAGTAGATTAACTTCGGATTAATTTCGGGGGTCAACTTTTTATTAAGGCGGTACACAACCCTAATAATTTTAGTTTGCTCAGGGTTGTGTAAAAGTTGTAATTTGGTAGGCGGGTATGGGTACCGCCGCCCTGGGAACCATTTATTGGATGACCAACACCTCTCGCCACAGGTCACCCCAAGTGGTTCGCTACGTTTGGTGACTTAGCAGGGGTGCCCGGGTTCTTGGGGAAATGTTTGTCCAAGTCTTGATGGCGGGTGCGTCGGCCCACCTTCTGCGTGGCGGGCCGGATTGGGAGATGCTGGTTGAGGGAGACCCTTTACAACCGGTTACCGCTGTCCGGGCCGCTCGGTAGTACAGGGGCCCGACCCTCAGGCTCACGACTGAGGGTGGGCTGCCCCATCAACGAGTGTTAAAACCCCGCCGCTGCTGTTGTGCTGGTTCGTGACCGGAGGGGACCCAGCAGTAGCGTTTGGGGTGCATCGGGTGACCTCTCCAGCCGGACTCTCCCTACCCATCGCCTTGCACCGCAGTGGGTGGATTGGATTCATTCGTTCATCACTCTTGGACACTCTGATCCCCAGCTTCCTACCCACCCCTCATACCTTTTCCTTCCCAGACCTCCCTCCCCCCACACCCTATCATAAAAATATTTAAAAAATTCATGACAACACAAACAACAAATATTAACTGCATTACAGCGGCGAGTAGTAGGAGACCCCGGCGCAGGCCAAAAATGTTGGTGAATTACACCAACATTCGCGGCCTGCATACCAATTTAAACTCCGTCCACCACCACCTTTTTACTCAACGCCCCAACCTACTATTCCTGTCTGAAACGCAGATAGCCGAGCCTGTAGACGCCTCCTATCTGGACTGCCCGGGCTTCACCCTCGCAAGCAAGTTCAGACCTAAAGGAGGTGTCTGTCTCTATAGTCGAGCTGACGTCAACTGTGTGCGACTGTTGAATCTGGAAAACTCCAGATTCGATGTAATGTGGGTACGCGTCAATCTTGCCAGTACGGTAAGATTCTAGGCGTGTTTATACCGCTCACCGAACCTTAGCGAATCAGACACGTCCGAGCTCTTCAAACATTTAAGCGACACTATTGATGACCTCTTGCCCCGCTACCCTACGGCAAAATTTGTGGTCCTGGGGGACTTCAATGTTCATAACGAACCTTGGTTGAAGTTCTCAGGATCAACAGACTCGGCTGGACGCCAAGCGGAATCCTTTGCCCTTTGCTACGGATTGGAGCAAATGGTTCAGGAGCCTATAAGGGTTCCTGATGTCCAGACTCACCGTTCCAACCTGTTAGACCTATTTTTAACTACTGTGCCACACGGTTACAGGATTGAAGTCACAGCGCCTTTAGGATCGTCCGACCACTGCCTGGTGACGACATCAATCCCTGTAAACTTCAGACCACCAAACGAGAGGCTGAAGAGAAAAGTGTGGCACTATAGGTCAGCAGATTGGTTCGGTCTGCGGGCACATTTTAATGCTTTTCCGTGGTCAGCTGTCTGTTTTCGGACTTCGGATCCCTCAAGATGTGCCCAGGAAATTGGTGAAGTCATCACATCCGCGATGGATGGCTTCATCCAATCTACTGTTAAGGAAACTGGTGTAGGCTCAAAGCCGTGGTTCAGTCGACAATGCGCTGAAGCAGTGCGACGAAAAAACGCGGCTTACCGAGCCTACAACACATCTAGAACATCCGAAGACAGAACAGCTTACAACAAAATGGCAAAGGAAACCAAGAGAATCATAAATAGGTCAAAATTCGAGCACGACCAGCAGATCAGCAGAAAGCTGACTGCATGCCCGCATGGCAGCAGGCAATTCTGGTCGCTTGCGGGCTCAATAGGTCGCAATTTCTGCAAATCCAGTCTGCCACCTCTTACCAGACCTGACGGCTCACTAGCAAACACCGCCACCGAAAAGGCTAACTTACTAGGTAAAATGTTTGCGGATAACTCAACCCTCGATGACCAAGGTGCTGTCCCGACGTCCCGCCTCCGGCGACCCGACGCTTCTCTCCCTAGGGTCTTCTTCATGTTTTCCACTTACTGTCGTCTAGGCACCACCGGCTAGCTGGCTTAAGGACGACGCTGCCGGTTGTGGGGAGGCCGGTCAATCAGCCTCCTTCACTGTCTCGGGGACTGCCGGCAGCCAGGTTGCGGTGACACCGGTTCTTATCTGTATATATGTTATTTTACTTTTGTTTCCTTCTTTTAAACGTACAGTGCTCGGTGCCGCCCGCCGGATTATGTATGGTCATGTCTCCCGCTGTCATGAGCTAATTACTCATGACGGCTGCTGTCATTTTTGATTACTTTATTTATTTGTTGATGTTACTAACAACTTGTTTGACTGTCCATGAGGCTCACTGCTTTTGCATTGACACCTCCATGGGCTTTAGAATTGTAGAGATTGACCATTACAGTAGAGTCCTGTAGGCGCGCCCGCATACCGCCACCTAACACAGTATGAGGGGACATTGAAGGTCTAGATTCGTTACATTAAAAGTAGAGCCATTTATTCAAAAAAATTAGATTCTTGCGAGAACTCCGAAGGGGCGACCATAAGTTGCCTATACCGGGGTGGGACAGTGGTGGGTACTTCAATGTCCCGACGTCGGTTCCTCACTGCGGTTTTCGTATGAAAAAGCTGAGGATCCGGCATCGGGAAGTACTCCATGTTTTACGAGGGCTTGATGTTAATAAAGCTAGTGGGCCTGACGGAATACCCGCCCTGGTACTGCAAAGGTGCGCTGCAGAAATAGCTCCAATTTTGACGAAGCTTTTTAAACTGTCCCTGAAGACTGGCTCTGTGCCCTCTGGTTGGAAAAAAGCGGTTATCCATCCTATTCCAAAGAAGGGTGACCGCTCCAACCCGGCCAACTACCGCCCCATAGCGATCACATCAGTTCTGTCTAAGGTGATGGAACGTGTGATCAACGACAAACTGCTCACATACCTCGAGAAGAACAAAATTATTAATGACCGTCAATACGGATTCCGGCGGAACCGCTCGTGCGGTGATCTTCTCGCGTATGTGACGCATGTTTGGGGGCGATGCCTAGAACGTTTCGGTGAGACCCAAATGGTTGCACTGGACATCTCCAAGGCCTTTGACCGGGTTTGGCACCGAGGACTTGTCAACAAACTGCATTCTTACGGACTTCCCGCATCCTTGTGTACGTGGATTGCCGACTTCTTGAGGGAGAGGTCGATTCAGACGGTAGTCGATGGTTTCACCTCTTCCTCACACTCGATAAATGCTGGCGTCCCGCAGGGTTCGGTTCTGTCTCCGACTTTGTTTTTGTTGCACATCAACGACCTTTTGTCATGTGCACCAATTCATTGTTACGCGGATGACAGTACAGTTCATGATAGCTTTTTGTTTGACAAGCCCCCAAAGGGCTCACAAACTCCAACAGCTCGTAAGGCTTTGAAGCAAAGAATGGACGGTTACCTCGAGAGTGTTTTCTCTTGGGGTAAAAATAATCTCGTTGAATTTAATGTTTCAAAGACCCAATCTTGTCTGATTACGTCTAAAAGGGATCGAAATGAAAATCTAGTCTCTTTCAACGGAAGCAATCTTCCGAACAGGCCCTCCATTGATATGCTTGGTGTAACCCTAAGTGACCAGCTCAGGTATGGGGGCTCCATCGAAGCCAGAGTAAAGTTAGCCTCCCAAAAACTGGGCGTACTGTACAGGGCCCGCAGATACTTTAATAGTACACAACTGCTAACCCTGTACAAATCGCAAGTGCGCCCCACGGTTGAATTTGGCAGCCACCTCTGGTCTGGAGCTCCAAAATACCTGAAAAATACCCTCGACTCTGTGCAGAAACGGGCGGTCCGTTTGATAGATTCTCCCATCTTAACAGACGGATTGCAATCTTTAGAGCACAGGCGTCGGGTGGGAATGCTATCCTTGTTCTACCGGTATTACAATGGAAGATGCTCCGAGGAACTAGCATCATTGATCCCTTCGGCACCGGTGCATAGTCGGGAAACACGCCAAACGCGTGCCCAAAATTTGTACACAGTTGACATATGTCACATGAGAACGGGTCGTTTCTTCGACTCGTTCTTGTGTTCAACAGCTCGGCTGTGGAATGATTTGCCGGCCTCTGTGTTTCCTCCTTTCTACAACATGGGTCTCTTCAGGTTCAAGACCAATGTTCATTCCTTCCTCTCCTCAAAAAGACCCTCCACACAGCATCCCAGATGACATAGACCCTGAGGGAAATTATTTTCCTCAGGGCCTCCTGTGTGGAGTTAATGTAAAAAAAAAAAAAAACTCACATTTTAATCATTTCCGGCGATTTCGTAACTACAATAACTTTTTTATTTCCATGCCATACAAGGGATGCGAGTTATTTATAATTTAGATTAATAAAAACAGTACCTTACCATTAATATATTTTACGTACAACGGTTTTAAAACTTTATAACCCGTTTTTCAACTTTAAAGTTAGCGGCAAGCACCAGATTTTATTTTTCTAGACGACGAATTAATAACTTCGGGAGGACAACGTAGAGACACATTTTAAATATTTGTAAAACATTCTTCAGAATTAATTAAAATGAACGCGGCGGAAAGGTCCAATCTCCAGGCCTGCTACGGTGAATTCGACGGTACGTTCGTCTAATAAGCCGTGCCGCGGCGTATATTTGTTTACACCCTTTCTTCACTTACGTGCGTCGTTAAGATTCCCACTTTATTTTTTTTCTTCTTTTTTCTTTGATACGGCAAATTCGACAGTACTTCCGTCCAATACACGGGTCGCGAGTCGCAATTTGTAAACACGGCTTCTTTACTTACGTCGATAAGATTCTGAATATATTTTAGGGTATATTATATATAAGAGTCCCAGCTGCTCCCGTCTGGAGCCAGTGAATCTATTGCATTCCCAATTGGGGTATGTTGTGAGGCTGAAGGTAGTGAGGAAGGGAGGGAGACGGGAAAGAGGAAGGTAGGGAAGTACCTGGCTCTTCAGATCTGGTCAACAAACACGGTAAAGCTATTTCAAGTAACCTTTCAATTCTAAATGGGGGTCTTACACCAGGGCGATACTAGTATCTTCCACACTGAAACTGTAGGGGGATCTAATGTTACATCAACAATCGCCACTAGCAACCTTTATTGAGGTCGTATTAAATCCCTGAACGTTGTGAGTTTTGATTAATTTACTCATCTCATAACCATAACAATAAAGTTTCTGCGAATGCAATACGAGGAATGTTCATTATACATTTGTGTTGCGCTGTTGACTTCACTGGAACGTAAACCTTGATATTATATAACATTAGTGGAAGTATAAATTTCGTCCTTCGGGGTCGTGGTGAGTTAACGCTTCAGATTCTGTCGAAATGGAAACATGAATGCACTTCAAATGACGTGATTGCTCAACAAACAACTTTATTACTACAGTGACTATTTAGACTAAGGAAATGAGGCTAGCAGTCCACAATGGAGTTCTGATACTTACCCTGAAGTACCCAAATTCAGTGAGACATGAGACCTCCGTACTTACGTACTTACAAGCTACTCGATCCTCCTGCGCGTATCATGCGCGCCGATCGTAAGTACCCCCCGTACGATTTTGCGACGGCTGTCGGTTTCAAATCTGTTGCACGATACCGACGGTGCTGATATGGTGCTGATCGCATGCGACGCGTCGCATCATTTGTGTTTGCTCCTTATTCGTTTGACGTTTTACAGAAATGGCGTCGGAACATGAAAGTAATGTTAGATTTGTTCTGGAAGTGCAAAAAATGCGTGTTTACCAGAATATGAAAGAAAGGATTTGGTGGAGAAGGCATGGATTGATGTTGGAAAAAAACGTCATTTGACATCGCTTGATATCGTGTTAACTCCACGACTGCACGTGAAAAATGATCAAGTTCAGTATATTTCGGGTGGTGCCGTGTACGGAAGAGTAGTATATCTGCAGGTTACTTGTGGTTGCGTCACGATCATGTAGTTAGTAAGAATCTCAATGAACGGAGGTCTTTAATGAGAGAGGAAACCGGGCGGCGTTTGTCCATACAAACGTATTCCCCAATTTATATTAGCCCCACACGGGAGGTCCTGAGGAAAAAATCCCTCAGGGTTCATGTCATCTTTGGGGATGCTGTGAGAAGGATCTTTTTATTGAAATAAAAGGGGGGAGTTCTGGGAAGTAAAAATGTATAAGGGTTGGGTAGGAATCTTGGGGTCAATGTGTCCTGGAGTGACGGACGTACGAATTCATCCTTCCAACTATACTGTAAGGCGATGGATCGAGAAAGTCCGGTTGGAGAGATGAAAGGGTCTCCCTCAACCGGCCTCTCGCCACGTAGATACGATAGACATCGCTGCTAAGTCACCAAACGTAGCGAACACTTGGAGTGACCTATGGAAGAGGTATATACCAAAATTCAAAGTTCGCGACAATAACCTGTCAATGACAGCTGTCGAGTTTTTGTTTTGCTCTCGAATAACTAATGTTTTTAAACAAGTTTTAGTAGTTTTTGCAGCATTTTGTCTGCTTGGGCGCAGGATCGAATTACATGTGCGGCCACAGTTTACGAAAACAACATGAATAACACGAAAAAAAGTGAAAAACTGATTATTAACGAACTTTTAACGTTTCTTCAAAATAAAATTGATGTCTTAGATGAACTAACTGCTGTGCAAATATGCTCCACACATTTCTCCGAAGAAGATGTGGAGGCAGCGAAAGATATTCTGTGCAGTTAAACAGTTGGGCGCAGAATTATGAGAAAAGACGAAGGTAAGAAGTGCAAGAATCTATACGACATTATTAAAATACTGAAGGAAACAGAAAATGAAGCCCTACCAACCTTTGTGGCTCAGAATCTGCACAAATTACCGCCTATAAATTTCGATCACATAGACGTAACATGTCTATTAAAAGATATCATGGGACTAAAGGGTGAACTTTTTACAATCCAATTGCAAATGTCTAAACAAAGCGATCTGGAAGTTTTGCGCTCTGAAATGGTCCTTTTAAGGGAAGAACTGAAAACAAACAATCACAACCATGTTCGAAATCAAGACGTAAATACATCCCCGTCCTTGAATTCATTAAAGGTCACCATACCAGTAGCACTAGAAAAGAACCGCTCGATCCCAAGCCCGCCACTTAAAGAATTACAATTTGACGATGCCCACTGCAGTAATGTGATAATACAGCACACGCCGCCTCTCTTGCATACCCCTAAACAATGGAATAAAATAGCTGCATCTAACTCTCATGCACAACAGAAACTATCACAGGCACAACATCCTGAATTAGCTCAAAATATACGCACACAATATGATAAAAATGCGTACAAATCAGTGACAACGAATTCTAATACGGAAGGTTTTAAAACTGTTACCAGAAAACCACGTAGATCGAGAAATATAACAGGCACAGCAACGGATAACTCACTTAAAATAGCCGAACTAAAAACAACACTCTACGTATCGAGGTTCGATAATAGTGTAACTGAGAATAATATTCGAAACTTTATTGATAGTAAAATAACTGCGAATAACATCCAAGTGGAAAAAATTACTCAACGAAACCCCACACAGTTTGGATCCTTTAAGTTAACTATACCGAATAAGGATTTCAAAACCTACATGAACAAAGAATTTTGGCCAACAGGTACCGTTTTCCGAAAATTTATTGAAAAAAAATACAATGGAAAGGAACAAAATTAAAATAATCTCGATAAACTGCAAAAGCTTTAAAAGAAACATTAATTTCATTATAGATATGTGCGATATATACGATGTAATACTTTTGCAAGAAACGTGGCTATTACAAAACGAAACATCTAATCTATCCAAAATTCATCCAAACTCAAACTTCAGGGATGGGGCACATCTGCCGTAGATTTAGCTAACGGGCCGCTGAGGGGACGACCCTATGGAGGAGTCGCAGCACTTGGGAGGAATGAGTTGCAAGCTTCCGTAATACCATGTGGAGATGACCGCATCGCTGGTATTCAGATTACCACCAAAGGAGGGACAATATGTGTACTGACTGTCTACATGCCGGTATGTCATGAGGACAACCTTACTGACTTCACCAACTACCTGTCCAAAATACATACGATCATTCAAGACAAAGAATACTCTGAAACCATTGTGATGGGAGATTTCAACGCTCACCCATCTTCTGTATTTGGGAAAGAACTATCATTTTTCTACACTGAAAATAACTACAGTTGTATCGATATGGAAAGACTACCCAACGACACATATACATATGTTAGCGGTGCACACAATACCACTTCCTGGCTCGATCATTGTATATGCACTAATAATCTCAAGGACAAAATACATAATCTGCATATACACTATGATACTGACTGGTCCGATCACCGGCCGACATCTTGCATAATCGCTGCTGAAAACCTACCTGCTACCGTCTTTAGTGCCCCGAAACAGCCTAATAATATAATATGGCGAAGGACTAACAACAAGAAAATCAATGAATATACGTCTGTGGCAGAAGCATTACTCCATGTAACATATCAAAGACACTCCGAATCCATATGTAATTCTGAGTCTACATGTGATAAATGCGATAATATGCAAAGCATGGACAATATGTACACAGATATCGTGGAAGCCCTAAGAAAGGCTGCCGACATTGTATTCTATCGGGAGAGCAATCAAAGCGAACCAAAAACATATCGTCACATTTCCGGGTGGAATCAAAAAGTCAAGGAACACTACGAAAAATCCAGATCGGCATTGATGACGTGGATTCAAAACGGGAGACCATCACAAGGCCCCATTGAGGATGAAAGAAAACAGAAAAGGAAGGAGTTTAAAAGAGCCCTCAAGCACTGCCAAAACTCTGTCGAACAAACAACAATCTGATCAAACCAAACGCTCGAATCGCCAGCCAAATTGACAGGTCCACAAATACGGAGGAAATCGCCAGGACATTTAGAAGAACCTTTGCAGATATTTCTGGAAACGAAGCACCGACTGCTCCTGATATTATGGAATATGATGGACAAAACGTCTTCCTCTCTGAAAATAATATAATGAAGGCCATCAAAGCTACTAAGGCCGGTAAATCTCCGGGACATGATAGTTTAAGTATTGAACACATAAGGTACGGAGGTAGATACATACCTAAACTACTAAACATTCTGTTAAATGCAATCCTCAAACACAACCATTTACCAAGTGCAATGACGAAAGCCATTATAACCCCGATCCTGAAATCAGGAAAGCCCGATATGACCAACTCCAGCAATTACCGGCCAATATCCCTGGCAACTATAATTGCAAGACTATTTGAAAGGGTAATTCTGATTGAAATAGAAGGTAAACTCAATTCTAAACACAATCAGATGGGCTTTAAGTACAGATTATCCACTAACATGGCAATATACTCCGCTAAGCAAATAATAGAATATTACAAGAAACGAAAAACTACTGTATACGGATGCTTCTTAGATCTGAGCAAAGCGTTCGACAGGGTCTGTCATAAAACCTTATGGGAGAAATTGAAAGCTAGAAATATACCTACTATGTATATCAACACACTATCCCGATGGCACTCTCAGCAGGAAAACGTTGTAAGGTGGGCAAGTACGTACTCCCAACCGATATATTTGCGATCAGGAGTAAGGCAAGGAGGGTGTATGTCCCCAATCCTGTTCAATGTATACATGGACGAATTATCAAATCGCCTGGACACCAGGGCGGGCTGTTGTATTAATAATTTATGCCTAAATCACATAAGTTATGCGGACGACATGATTCTCCTAGCTTCGTCGATCAAGGGGTTGAGAACATTATTAAAAATCTGTGAAGAATATGCAAATGACCACAACATGATGTACAACCCCAAGAAGACGGAACTAATCGCATTCCACCATGGAAAAAATCCCGAGACAATGCTCCCTGTAAAACTTAATGAGGAAAACATAAACGCATCTAAGAATGTAAAATACTTGGGACACATTATTACTGAAGACCTCTCGGATGACGGTGATATTGAACGACAGCGGAGAAGTATCAGTATACTGTCTAATATGATTGCCCGCAGATTCTTCAAATGCAGTAACAATGTCAAAAAAACATTGTTCAATGCATTTTGCACTAACCTATATACATGTGAAACATGGTGTCACTACCGTACCAGCTCAATAGAACGACTCCGGATCCAATATAATGATGCTTGCAGAATTACATTTGGATACAGAAGATACAGCAGCGCATCTTCAATGTTTACGGAGCTAGGACTACACGGATTCGCCGGTCTAATGAGACACCGGGTCACTGGAGCCAGGATGCGGCTAATGGCTTCCGATAACACAGTGGTGATCGCAGCCTTCCAGCACCAAGCGCCACTCCTGAGCGAGCGCTGGGCCCGAGCTCACTCCAGACCACGTCCTACATTATAATTAATTATTTATTTTATTTCTATTATCGCTTATGTCTTTTACATTTGTTTGTTCTATTTACTTTTTTTACTTTATCTGTTGTGTAAATATGTACAACTTTATGGGACGTGTGGGATTGCACTATCCTCCCCACATCCTGGAATAAACATTATTATTATAAAACTATCTTATTTATCTAAGGATCCGTGAGATTGTACTAATCTCTATCAAATCCAATATGCAGATTGTGCAGCTTCCGAAGCGAGCAGCAATTGCTGTTACCGCTACGCCGCGCAGGCAAACTAATAATATGTGATTAATTGCCTCAAGCGGCTTAATCCCTTGTACCTTATTCTCCCAACCAACAATATGGCGTCACATCTCATTATCACATTTCACATTTTTTCACTCGTGCAAAAAATCATTGATTCAAAATATGCTAGATGCGCTCTTTGCGAAAAAGACGTCCGACAAAAGTGGACCCACCGATCCTACCAAACTAAAATCACACCTTTGAAAAAACTTATTGATAGTATAACTTGGTTAATGACGCTTTTCAGGTTACTTGTTCAATGAAACCATAAACTTATCATCATCGTCAAACAATATTAATAGGCTAGCATCTGCGTAGTTGAATTTAAAAACCCAGCCACGAGTGCATATCGGACGCCACGCTTATCGGCCGTGCCTCAAATAACATCTGTGTACGTGGAATTTCACACAAAGCTACTGTTATAATTCGGTTTTAAATTCAAGAATTCAACACAAGATCTCACTACTTCCGTCAGCAGCTCGCATATGGATGTTCCCCCCTAGGTATAAGTGCTACGGATTTATATACTTCAAGTATCCTTCCGGATTTGGAAAGATTGATGGCAATACTTGACGACGAATTTGTTATAAATTACATATGGGCATTTCTCCACTAATTGGAAAATCGCTGTCCCAGGTAAATTTTACATAGTAGATCTTAATATTACCGAGTTCTTTGTATTGATAACGACAATATGTTAGCTATTCTTGGCTTGCAATAGCTCATACAGTAACATAATATTGTAATATTCATTTAAATGCACTTCAAACACCCCAATTCACAGTCCCCTGTCGTGTCCCATTTCCGAAATTACAAGTCTTATGACAAATATTCATTTTCAGTATCATCACTGCGTCAGTTAAAAGTTTATAAATAGTACTAGAATATAGTAAGCATCTTTGCAATACACAATCATATTTTTAAAATAACAATTTATGTAAAAAAACAGTTATCAAATGTTGTCCTCAATTTTTTTGAACAGTCCCCTGTTACAATTTGAAAATTGCACCGAAATCGCACTATGCATTGACGTGGTCGTTTATATCGTGAAACAGAACGAAATCGGTGTGAAGTTCGTTTGGTTGTAGAGCTAAGCGGGCTGACGCCATCGTATGCAGTTTCACAGCCGCGCTTGTAAGTGAACTACATGTCTGGGCCGCTAGTTGAACAGTCCCCTGGTAAGCATTTTACTTATAGTTTTAAGTAATAAAAATTACAATTTTTTTTAAATAATTACTTATATAGTATGCAATTACGTTTGCTTCTTCATTTTGAATAGATTTAAAATAGTTTTATGCTAGGAAAGTTTCTATGTAAAAATAACAGTCCCCTGGGCACAGTCCCCTGTCATTTTTATGTCACAGGGGACTGTTCTATACAACAGGGGACTGTTTTTTTAGGTATCTTCAAGTTTTACCTGCCATATTGCACAATACTAACATATCATTTAATACTATTTTTATAGCAGGTAATATACTCCATCATACCACCCAAAAAGAAGCCAGCGAAAACAAGAGAAGAAATAATATTAGAACAAAAATGCAGATGCATTGAGATACCAACGACTTTAAAATGACACACAGAAAAGAGAAAAAATGAAAGAAAAAGGCACAAGAAAATTAGTTAAGGACATGAGTAGTGGTGAGCAGAAGGCTCCCAGAAGAGCATTGTTCTACCTATCGCGCAAAGAAAAAAGTTATGAAAGAAGTTACAAATATTTTTGTTAAGGAAAATATGCCTGATTCAGTGTGTTCCACATCAGATGTTCCGGTGCCTTTTAATTAATTTGGTGAATTAACTATAGCTAAAAGTAATAAACGTGGAATATCGTTGTAATTAATATCTGCTGTAATTAATCAAATAGATAATGAGGAAGGTGAACTAATGGTAACCTATAATGATAATTTGTGACGGTAAGTCACACTTTTAGAGTTAAAGAAAATGATATTTCTGATGTTTCTTTTGGACAAATATTGGAAAAGTTACCAAATCCAGATCTAATCTAAGGGAAAAGATATTATTATTACTTTCCATCAGCTGTAGCGGTTTTAGAGAAATAATTTAATTTTTATATTTTCTGGAACTGATTGCCGTTCATATTGATGAAGACTGATTTTGTATATAATTATAACTGGTTACTATTAAAAGTTAAATATTTCATAGTATTATTGTCAAGTCATAATGTGATTGTGACATTAGAGACCAAGTTTTAGTCAAATTTCTTAGTTGTAGTATTAATTTTACAACTCGATAAAGAGTGAAGAAAAGATTGTTTACTTAAAGAGTTTTAATAAGTTTAATACAAGTGTTCTGTAGAATTAAGAAAGTTCATAAAATGTTTTATTTGTTTAGAAATTGTTGTTTTATCAGTCCATAATACAGATGGTAAAAGTTATAATAAATAGAAACAAAGAATGATTGCTTATATTCAATGATAATATGTTTTTTATTTCATATAAACATTCCTCTGAATTATAAAACAGTCCCCTGTCAAGATTTTTCATAAAATTTACCATAACTCATAAATAAAGAGGAAAATGTGAGAGATTTATATAAATATATATTTAATATATTAATGCCTTTCCATGTATGTATATATTTTCTTAATTATTAACAAAAATATGCTTGGGACAGTGTTGTATGGGCCAGTTTCCAATTAGTAGAGAAATACCCATATAAGGTCATTGAGTGTCTCGGTTTGGTCACGGTTACTTTGTTTCGATCGGTGACTAGCTGTTAGTGGATCCGAGGAACTGGCTATTTTAGGAACCAGTGCCTATCGGATTTATAAAATGGTCACAAACACTCAAACCGGGCAAATCCGGACTAAAAGCCGCCCGCAGGGCCCAGCAGCAAAAACCTGCGGAGCACGTGCACGTGTGCACGAGATTGTCACCAATTTATAGAATGTATGGTCATCGACAACAAGTCTGTCAACCGAGTTCCAGCTAGATCGGATGTCGAGAAGTGGATTAATTTCCACTTCAAAGATTCCGCTTCATTCATGCATTCAATCAATCGAGAACCCAAAAGTCACAATCTCAACCCATTGCCTTGCAGTGAGAGGGATACCTCTTTAACTTCTGGACACACTGACCCCCAGATTCCTACCCAACCATCTTGCCATTTTCCATCCCAGAACTTCCTCTCCCTTCTTTCCTTAAAAAGACCCTCCACACAGCATCCTCAAAGACGATATAGGCCCTGAAGGTAATTATTTTTCTCAGGGTCTCCTGTGCGGAGTTAACGTAAAAAAATTGTCCAAAATGCATTTAAGCATTATCCATGCTCTAGCTATCACCAACCTATTGTATCAGATAATTTTAAATGTTATAAAATAACATTGGCGCCAATCTTACTTTATCTATATCGTAGCATGTATTGAACATGACACCGCCATTGTTGATTTAATATTATCATAATGCATGTTTAATATAGCAATTATTTCACGGTAGATGTAATAATATCGCTTGTCGCGTGATACGGCGACATGATGTAGTAGCGAAAGATGACACCGAACCAAAAAGAAGAAAAGATCGGCCATTTTTGATTTTTTACACGCCCTATTAGCCGCTCAAACGGCGGGAACTTCTTTTGTTTTGGGCTCTGGAACCACGGGACCGAAAAATGGAGCCGTTGGTACTTTAATACTTTGGCCGGAGAAATACTTATGTGCTTAAAAATGTACTTATTTTCTTTAAATGTAAAGATTCAAGAGGTTATCAGACCTGAAAAACTGAGAAAAGATTTTGAATTTTGGGTGAAGTGCTTTTATAGAGCAAACTTTTTCGTGTTCTATAGAATATTATATGGATAGATACAATAAATACAAAATTAAAATTGATGGTGAAATTATTGAAAATGCCACTGAAATGAAATACTTAGGAGTTATATTAGATTCTAAACAAACCTTTAACAAACATGCTGAATATACCCAAAAGAAAATTGGGAAAAAGATATATTTTTTGGGAAGAAATCGGCAAAAACTTTCCAGAAAAACTGCAATCAATATTTACAATTATTGCTCCACACTTTAACTACTGCTCAACTATTCTTTTCCTGTGTAACAAACGAGAACAAAATGTGTTTAAAATTCTCCAAAATAGGGAAATAGAATTATTCTTCAGCGAAATAGATTTTCAAAAGTAAATAAAATGTTAAAGGAACTAAATTGGCTACCCGTGAAACAGATGCTGACCTTGAACACGATGATATTTATCCATAAAATAGTAAACAACCTGTTACCAAAATACTTATCAAATAAAATTGTATACACCAAGAACATTCACAGACATAACACAAGGTCGTGCAAGGAAATCAGGCTACAAAAAAGGACAAAGCGAATACGCAGAATAGTTAACTAAACAAAGGGATGAAGTTTTATAACACGCTACCAGAAACTTTAAAGGTTCAAGATGTATTGTAGGAGCTACATCAAAATGGAAAAAATATGTAATGTTTTAATGTTGTATGCAATATGTAATGTTTTAATTAATTAGCAATTTGTAAACTTTAATGTACAAATTACAAAAATGAAATTAATGTAAATAATGTAAGGAATCATAGATTAGAGTAAGTCAAGAACGTTCCTTAACACCCCGTATAGCCACTATTCACAGGTTGTAGTACCGAGTGGTATACTAGGACTTCATAAAAAAAAATGTTCGTTACCTTATGGATAAGCTATAAAGACATTGGTGAAATACGATACGTTGCAACTTGTTGCTAGAAATGGGTTTAACCGTGTTTGGTGACCAGATCTGAATAGCCAAGCACTTTTTAACCTTCCTCACTTCCTTCAGTCTCGCAACACATCCCAATTGGAGATGCCATAGATCCAATGGCTCCAAGCAATTGGGAGAAGTTGAAAGTCGGTATTAAAAAAAAAATAATGGCTGAGATCAGATTGTGGGAAAGTGAATGTTTTTCGACGCTACATTTGAAAGATGACGCCGAAAAATTCCGACACCTCATTTTATTTGCTTATTTTGCAGTGTTAATAACAGTAATATCAAATGGCATCGTGTGAAAAATTTACCACTAGGCGCTCCTTTAGAAGTTGCGAGAGATTTTATTTAAATCATTATAAAGTTATCTGAGTCTTCAGATAAGAAACATATTCAAAACAAGATAGTTATTCTTCGAATAACTTAATTTTTCGAATATATTTTCACTCTATTGTGTTTGGTTCCAAGGACTTTAGCGTAATTGGGGACACGCGGGAGCAGAAAAATATGTTTAGAAGGATTTTGTGTTGAAAGTTGGAAGGTCGCATTAAAAAAAGAAGAAGATTACAGAAGATGTTTTGATAGGGAGATAAGTAAATAGGAATGATAGTGGGAGCGCGCGAATACCAAAAAAAAATATTAGGTGTAGCTCAACGAAAATATACGACTAAAGTAGCATTGAAGAAACTCGGTGAATTTTTTCATACTTTTTTGAAACATAGGAGGATGAAAAATTATTAAGAGGAAACACGGTCGCCGAGTAATTGGAATAATAAATATTTTACCAAACTATTGCCGCCACTGTCGCTGTTACCCCCCCCCCCCCCGCGAATACTGAGCGAAAGGGACAACGCACCTCAGGCTGAAAATATCTAAATAAAATCGTCAATTTAAAGTTTTTTTACCAACTGTACCTATACGAACAAAACTTTCGATGTGTGTACGTTTTACATTTTTTTGTTAATTCTAGTTTGTAATGAACATCTGTTGATGGTGTTCAAACCAGCCAATTTTTGAACGATTTTTGATGGGTCCTAACTCAATTTAAAAAAAATAATAATAATTTATCCATAAAAGAGTATATGTATGTTGGGTTTTTTATGCCTGTCTCACTAGGATATACCTGTGTCCAGACAGGTGTCACTTCAAACTACTTCAAGTTACACTTCTTCAAGTTACTTCAAACTTATAAAAAAAACGTACCGACAAGCTAGTGGTGGACATCTATATTACCTATGTTCAAAAATAATTGTAAAAATATAAAATTCCACATAAAATTCTACGCCAACAGTTGAACAGCGGGTTGACTGACTCAAACATTTTGATCGACTGTGTATGACAAACATTTTGATCGACTATGACAAACATTTTGATCGACCATGACACAACAGAAAAGATGTGTTTTTTTTATAATTTTAGGAGCGTACTTTTTCTATCGAGGGAATTTCATATAATTAGTTTTTTAACTCAGAATTTGAATACAGATCATCTTAAAATAACATAATTATTTGTTATAATGCTGTGATGACAACATAGAAAAAAAATATAATGCTTTAAAATAAAAATATATACTCCTAAAATATATAATGCTTTGAGTACTGACATAAAGTCAAGTAATTCTAATTCTCTTTTTATAACACGTGTACAACATTGGATTTTCGAAAGTGGACGAGCGTACTTTAAAGAATTCCTGAGTTCTTAACACTACATTTTAATGATTAATTTTTGCATTTCAAAATTTTAATTTCCATTTCCATTTTTATTTCTATTTTTCTTTATTTTTTCTTTATGTTGTTATTTTTTTTTCTCTTCATTTTTTCACTAAATTTTAATAATTTTTTAATTTTAATTTATTTACTTATATGTTATAATTTATATATTTGTATAGAACACTTGAGTTCTTAACATTTAGTCTTTATTATTAATTTTTGTATTTCAAAATTTGAATTTGAATTTTTATTTCTATTTTTCTTTAAAATATGATTTTTTTCTCTTTATTTTTCACTTACTTTTAAATATTTCATAATTTTTATTTAGTATATTTAATCATCTGTTTTAATAAAATAGTATTTGTATTAATTTAAATAAATATTAAATATACGACTACCATACACGGGCATGAGCCCAGTGTGGTAGCCAAAAAAAAAACAAATATCTGTAACTAATAAAAAATTTATGAAATAAAAAATAAAAAAAATAAAAAATATAATATGCCTATAATGATATGAAACAAAATTTGTGAATATGATATAGTGTATTTCATGAATTGTTCGAATTTTGTGAAACAACTGGCCCTAAGTGTAAAATGGAATTATGTTATGGGCCTAAACATATTCGTGGAAGAATTTGATTCGCTCTTTCAGTCGACCGTTGAGGTCAAATACTTTTTATATATTTTTTTATTTAGCACATCGAGGTGTAAAAATATTGTGTTGTAAAAATACGGAAGCCGATTGCCCCCGTATCGGGTTTCATGCAATCTAGATTACCCGAGACCTTTTTGTCTAATATAACACCTAGCTATAAAATACGCCTAAGAGCGTTTAACCAGCCAGCGGACGAAAATCCACATTTCGTCGAAAGTTGTTCTTACGATCGTGCAGGGCGGTTACAATGAGAAAGATTAATTATTCTCCGTACCAGCTTTTTAAAATTATATCTCAATATCGAATTTATTTCAATCCAAATTAGCTTTAATTTATACTTATTATTAATTTTTTAAACTTTATGAGTAAAATCTCAAATTATAATATTTAATTAAATGAAGACAATATTAGCGAAACTCAATCGAAATCTGGAGACAGAAAAATCAGAAAAGATATTGGCTCCGCTGGGCTCGAACCCAGAACCATTTCGGTTCCGTAGCTTAATCGGTAGAGCTGTTTCCATGTAAGAAAAGGGTTCTGGGTTCGAGTCCCAGCGGAGCCAATATCTTTTCTGATTTTTCTGTCTCCAGATTTCGATTGAGTTTCGCTAATATTGTCTTCATTTAATTAAATATTTAATTTATACCTTCATCCAAAAATGCTGAAAGGCGTGATGATAAAACTATTAAAATAATGTACTTTTTGTAATTATTTTTTGATTATAAGTATTTATCATTTTTCAATAATGTCTATATTTAATAAGAATATTAAAAAAATCTGAAATATATTAGTTTGTAAGTGCGCAAATAAATACACAAATGGACCAATTTTCGTCAAGAAACACATGTACGTACATATTTTTTAACGATTTTATTGAAACTAAAATTAAAATTCTAAAACATGCGTTTGCTAGATAATGTATTGATTTATTTTACTGCATGATTATAAAATTTGAAAAGGGTGTGGTATAATACAAAATCTTTGAAAATTTAACAAATCTGCCAACGACCTATGGAATATCCTTATTATACTAAAAATTAAAAAAAAATTCTCAAAATTTATTACATGCGAATGCTAGATAAAATAACAATCTTTCGAAATCCATTTATAATTTTTTGTGGAAAAGAGTCAATACGTCTAAAATCTGATTTGAAAATGACATATTTCTGGTTTTCTCTGGTAATGCCCTCTTAAGTAACGCTTCTAGCGTGTTCTACATCTGTACGTTAAAATACCTACGCCTATGTTGGGATATACCACTGAATTGAAAATCACAAGAATTGTGTCTATTCTGATCTTATAGAAAATCGACAATGGTGTGGAATCAACAAACACCAATTTAAATATTTAGCAACATTTCCAAAAAATACATATGTTTTGAAATAATTTGTAAACCCGTGAGGCAGCGGTGTATGTTCTGTCGCTCTGTCAGAACTCAGAACCCGTCGACCAATCGCAGGTCGTTTAAATTTCAGAACCAGCATTCTTTAATGTGAATATATGTTGGCGCGGTAGACCGCCAAAAAGAAGAAGGTGGAGAGATATGTAAATACGAATGTTAGAGAGAGCGCGCTGATATTAGATAAAAACAATAATATTTTAAGCGAAAATTCTGAAAATGTTTCATAAAACACGACTCGTTTAAAATAGAGCAAAAATCTCACGGGGAATGTCTAAAATTGCATTTAAAGAAAAACTGTGATTTTTTTTCATACATATAACTTGTAGAATAACTGAAAAAACGTGTTTGTAAGAATTTTCGGAGCAAGCTTTGTGATTTTTTCCGTTGAGGGAATATCATATAATTGCTTTTTCGGCGTGGGGAATGTATAGATATTATCTTCAAGTATACCTTACACAAATGTATTTAAGAGTTTTAAATCTTAAAGTATTTAAGGAAAATTTGTAATAAATCGAAAATTTTTCACGCAAGTTCCCTTACTCTCGCTTCCACTCTGAAATTACTCGCTTCTTTATGATGTTCAAATATATTGTCGTTTGAGTTGAGAGGCTGTTTTTTTTAAAGATATTTTCAAACAGAAATGTAAACATTTTATAAATTCCTCCACGATTGTAATACTTTCGCATCTTTTATATTTCGAAGTAGGTCCTACCACCTTACTGTCTATCGATAAAATATAATGTAATTAAATTACTTATTTGAATATTAAACTCAAAATATACATTTAAAAAAAATTGTGATGTGTCATTGTAATAAGTATGCTTATCTTATCAACATATCTAAAGTATACAGGGTTTTAAGGGACGTACTTGACTTATTTTAATTAGTGATTCCTGACATTATTTGGAGTAAAAAATGTAAATGAAATTTTGGTCTCCGGTGACTTTTTTCGACGACTTTTTTTTTTCAAAAATTTTTTCTTCAAAATCAAACAAAATAAATTTCTTCCGCATGTCGTCACTGGTCACTCAGCCGGGTGTCCGACGAACCCCTTACCCCGCCTCCAGCTGTTCAACAACTACCATTTTTTATGTTTTTTTAGAAAAAAAAAAACATCAAAAATGTCACCGGAGACCAAAATTTCATTTACATTTTTTACTCCAAATAATGTCAGGAATCACTGGTTAAAGTAAGTCAAGTACGTCCGTCCCTTAACGGCCTTAACACCCTGTATATAAAGTCTCCATACTACGAAAGTCGACTTTGTTCAACATTTTTTACTCCTTAATCAAATTACACGTATTTCGAAATACGGTGTAAGTATTCATTTCGAAAAGTTATTAGTTTCTTGTATTAAAAAAATATATTAGTTTCTTGTTGGAAATTGATGAAAGTCACCCATTTTACGGTATTTGATTTATTTTTCAATTTCCAACGAAGTAAGATAAAATTGATATTTTGGACACTCCCACTGTAAGCTTCTGTCGGTTTTTCCGGTGAAGAGAGAAACCGATAGACGGTGCATTGTGAATTGTGAGCGTCTCTTTTTCTAGCTGTTTTTGCCTTTCAACACTTATTGGCGAAAATTATCAAATAATGTTAGCTTGAAGTCCCGGGTGTTAACGGGATTTGGTTTTTCGAAATCATATATAGACAAAAATGTTATTTTGAAAGTTAAGTGTTCAAAATTTCATCCAGAAATATCAAAATTCTGCATTAAGAAGTGGGAAAAGGACTGGGTGGTTTTTTGAAACCTCGTGTAGACAGTAACCTTCTTCTCATTTTGATGGTCAAGTGTGCTAAATTTTATCAATCTTGTAATAAAAATGTAAATTTGTTTAAAAAACAATACCACAGACCCACATCGGGATACTATTTTTTTAAATATAAGTAGGTATCATAGCCATTTAGACGTCAATGGTAGGAATATTACATATTTTTTAAATTAGTTTTTTTAAATAAGTACATTTAAACTAGTAAATGCGATCACAAAACTCACCTGTAAAATTAATATAGGTATAGGTATATGTGTAGCATTTAAGCTGAAGTCACAAGGTTCACTCGGATGAAGGGTTTACTCGATGAAATGTTCCATTCTCGTTTCATCGAGTGTTCAGACGGTTCCTTCGAAGGAAGAGTTCACTCGACATTCTCGCTACGAAGTCGTCGAGAGTAGTCGCGGCCGCATTGGAATTCGTCCGGCGCTGACGGCTAAGTTCGGGAATATTTACGATTTCAATTGACATTTCCGATAACGTCGAACTAAATTACGAGAAATTGGCGATTCTTTTAAACACTAAATAAATTTCAGCACCATTAAATGAACATATGGTTAAATAATAACCTGAAAACTGATATCTACCAGTATTTTTGCACCATGATAATATTTTTATTCCAAAATAGGCCTCAGCTTGCAATAAAATCCATATAAATGGAATATTTATTAACGTATCCAAAAACTAAAAACTGTTTTGGAAAGGTGATAAAATATGCTTTCAAAATTTATTATTAGAAATAACCACGTAATTTTTAAAATACAATAATTTTTAATGTAAACTTTTAAAAGTTTAAAAAATGGCTCTACTTGCTTTTATTCTAACTAAAAATACTGGTAACAAAAATAAAATAAAAACATGCACTTATTTTGTTAGACAAATAAATTATAAACGTTTCTGTCACCTCACTTTTTTGTCGTTTCATATAAAAATAATTCATAAAAAATTCACAATGTTTCATAATTTTTTTTTCAAATTCGATCAGAAACTTTGGTTCCATAGAAGTGTACATTCGTATTATTTTGTGTTTATTGTTATATTGAATATATAAAGCATTATTTTCTCTTTCCAATACCGTTTAGATCATATTTTTCACTATGATAGTAAGGGAGAAACAACGATTTCTATAAGACGTGTAGGAGTTATTTCGAATAGCGAACTAAACGGAGCATTTTGACGTTTAAGCCGCTCCGGCTACTCGTCCTCAAGCCAGAACATTTCGGCCGACTGATTTGCGAGTGAAAGACTGTTCACTTGAGTGTTCACACACATCATTCGCGTCACGTGGTGTTAAATTCCGGTTGCGAGTGAACAGTGCCGAAGGAAGCACGTTGGAATGCTTCATTCGGCACTGTCTCTATTCACTTTCGTGTTCACACGGTTCATTTCGAGGGAAAGAGGCGGAATGAAATCACGAAATGAACTATAAATGAATCATGTGAATGGGCTATTACACAATATCAGCAATCTGCTCGTGTATATGTAATCAGTAATCATCATTGGTGTAGAATTCCTTCTGCATATTTTTCACACAAATAAAAATGCTATTTAATTTTGCAGCATCAGGAGCGCGATTCCCGTTCTTTTGCGCTAACCTAAATGCTAGCATTCGCCAACGATGTAAGGTTGCGCATTTTGCGCCGCCTTAGAACCGAGCGATTCCCGTTCTCCCGCTGTGAAGCGATATCCTTACATAATCGTGTTAAGGAGAGAGACCTAGTAAAAAATCCTAAAAAATTGAGTTAGAGTTTTTTTGAAAACACTGATAAATGAAATCCAATCTAATAACGCGAGGTTGTCAACCAAAACTTTTAAAACAATGACTTAACATTGTATTTCATTTTAATCACATCTTATTCTATTTTAAAATAACATAAAAAACCGTTTCGAAGATTTTCGTTTCTTAAAAAGGTACCTACCTTATTTGATGGTAGTAACTTTTTTACTCATTCACTGCTAAAAGTGAAATGACAGATGTCGTTCATCAAAATATGTCATATGTCATATTGTCGGTTCGATTGTTTGGAATTCGATAACTTATTGATTGCTGGACAAAGTAATAACATTAGGTAAGTAAATGCTATAATATATAATGTAACTAAACGCTTTAAATATGTATTTGCTCCGACTCGAACTGAATTAGCGAACTCGAAGCAATATTATGTCTGTTAACAAGTAAACGCTTTGCGTTTGAGGTTAGGTTTTGTAATGTAGCTCATAAATTATTATTTTTTGTACTGTATTATTGTGCTAAGAAACATAAGAAAAGTATGTAATTAAGTATTGTGACACTAATTGACGTAATTTCTATTTCAGTATGTTGACTCAACAGGCTGCAAAAGCAATTTAAATACATGTTTCCCGCTGTTCATGAAATGGAGAAACAAAATACTTTGATAATGCTGGTCCACAAGTCATCCAATCCCAAAACGTAAGTTATTTTTACCAACTTTAAATGGTATTTAACATCATTGTACTTAGTGTATTTTTGGTTTGTATACCCGATCGCTATCGGGTATACAAACCAAAAATGGCTAAAAATACGTTTATTTCTTTTACAGAGAGAGATCTCTTCCGATATTGATGCGAGTGGCATTGAAATTTGCTGTCGCTTATGACTGCTTTTGACGCCCGCTACCTGATAGCACGAGGATAATTCTTTAGACGTCAACTAGGATAATCGTTTCAAGAACAGAGGCGGTCGAGGGACTCAAATGTGGCCAAAGACCTTCCCAATGATAAAGTACTTAAGTATTTTAATATTTTTTTATGGTATATTCTATGTCGGTACTCAACTGATATTGATCATGTGTGTTGAATTGTTTTTGGTGGTTTAACGGAACCTATGTTATAATCTACGCATTCACAGTTTGCGTCAATTTGATTATTTTATATTAAAACACTTTTTGCAAGTTATGCTTTAAAATATTAAGGTAAATTAATCTCGGTGCTCGTACGTATTCAATATGAAATACATAGTTTTATCCATAAACAAACCCAAATTACTACTCATTTACTGTCAAACTATTGTGAAATTAGATATGAGCGCATCAGCAGAATGCTGCCTGCTCATTACATAATAATAATAATAAATATTTCAAGAAAGGCTTCGCTTACAAATCCAATTTTGTATCGGTGACTCAATCCAATATTGTATTTGTTAACCTTTATTGAAAGATTTGAGTTTGTTTATGGATGAAACTATTTATTCATATTGAATACGTACGAGCACAAACAATTAATTTACCTTAATATTTTAAAACATAACTTGCAAAAAGTGTTTTAACCTTAAATAATTAAATTGGCTCCACCTGTGTCTGCGCCGCGTGAATGCGTAGATTATAACTTAGGTTCCGTTGACCGAGTGAATCAGATACTTGAGTCGGGCCATGTCAAGAATCAGAATAATAGAAGAGAATGTATGAGACGATGTATGAATGTAAACGAGGTAAGGAGTGTGTGCCAAGACCGAGTTGTTTGGAGGTCCGTCTTCTCTGCCCTGTTAGTTGGTTAAATTTCATATGATACAATTTATTTCTTTTTCAGAAATTTCTTCCTACTCTGATGGAAAAGGGCAGTGGTCGATGTATGGTACTGTCGCTGATGACTGCTCTAGAGTAGTGAAGAAATGCTGGTGACTGAGGCGATGATATCTTCACTGGGATCTCCTGTATTTAATTATATAAATAATATGAAGTTACTGAAAGAATTACAAATATATGATGTGGTGTTTTTTTAGCGCGGTCGAGTGTTTGTATAGGAGTTTGGTTAGGAGTGGGCTTGAGACTGGGTCGGTGGTCTGGAGCCCACACCAACTGAAGTATTCCCTGCTGTTGGAGAAGGTTCAGAAGAAATTTCCGAGATTTCTTTACCTGAGGGAGTATGACTACTTACTACCCGTGGCTCTACCCTACCTACCGACTTTCTCTTGAGCATGACCGGATGAAGGGATGTGCTCATTGTAACACATTTCTTCAGACTGATTCATGTACGGTTCGAAAACTCGGCTAACATGGAGAGCATTAGTTTCTATGTTCCCAATGGTTATCTCCGTCACCGACACCATAGACTGTTTTATATCCCCGCTTGCAGAACTAACTTGCCGATGGTTATGCCAGTCGGGAGAGCAGTCTTATTGTTAAATAGAATCACTTTGAATATCGATATGTTTAACATCAATGAAGCACAATTCAAACGACAAGCTTTGTTGCTGGTAGTCTAAATCTGTTTATTTTAATAGCTGTAGATACCTATTTTTTTCTTTTAAAAATGCTGTGAAATTGTAATTTTGTAGTATTTTTTAAATGAATAAATTGAATTGAATTGAATTGTATGTTTTTAATCCAGCTTTTTATTTGAGTTTTGAGTTATAATGTTGCTGTTGATTGTTAAATGAAAGTGGAGTTCATTAAAGTAGTATTACTTCACAGCAAAATTGTTTAATTGAAACGATGTTAAGATTATTGAATATTTCCTCGGCGCCAATTTTTTTAAGGTCTTTTAATATAATTTTCATGACATTTTTTTGGGTTTTAATTAGTGAATTTATTAATTAGAATATAGTAATTATATGTGATAATATAAAAGTTCAGGTTTACCCAATTTTTTTTGTATTTCTACAACGGTTTGAACAAAAAAACCTTTCCGGGAAGGACAAAGTTAGAAGTAAACATAAGAAAGGCTCAAGTTTATGTAGGGAAACCTAAGACAAAATAAAGTTATAAGTAATTATTTGATTTATTATCCTTTTGTGTTTTGCAATTTGAGTATTTTTAATAAAATATATGTTTCACTTTATGCCATTTTAATTATTTTTACCTATGAACCATGTTTTCCTATCTCCTTCAGCCAAATATATCACACATACCTACTTTAAACATAATATCACACATACTTTAAACATGTAGTTTATTGTAATCTAAATGACTCTAATCAGACATTTTGCAAGTTATGTACTTTAAAACCCCTCAGGCTCAGGCTAATTTAATTGGTTTTCAGAACAACTCACACAGGACTCATAAAAATCATTGTATCTCCCTTATCATCATGGTTAGAAATATGAACTAAACGGTGTTGGAAAGAGAAAATATCTCGCTTTTTATTTAAATCTAAAAGTTGACCACAAAATAGTTAAAATGTAAACCTTTATTATGAAACCAAAGTTGCCAGTGGCGATTTGAAAGAAAAAACAAGAAACTTTGTGAATTTTTTAAAAACTATTTTACATGAAATGACAAAAATGTTGGTGGTGATAACGTTTATAATACATTTGTCTAATAAAATATGTGTGTGTGTGTGTGTTTTTTTTCATTTCCAGTAATTTTAGTGGGAAAAAACGTAAGGTGAGACATTTTTTATGTTGTATTCAAAACATTTATATTTAGAAAATTACATGGTTACTTCTAATAATAAAATTTGATAGCGTATTTCATCACCTTTCAAAAAAAGTTTTTAGTTTTCGGATAGGTTCTCAAATATTCCATTAATTTGGAATTTAATGCGAAGCAGAAACATTTTGACCTCCAAAAAATAGGCCCGAGTTCTGACTAGTTCAAACATCGCAATTACGGTAATTTGGTAAATTTAATACCATTATTATGTGAAGAATACTTCACTAATCAGTTTTACAGTCAAAACTTATGACAATATTAAGTTTTCTTTTGTTAAAATACGTCAATATCGATAATTGTCGTCAATGTCACACTTTAACGCCAATCAAAACCTCGCTAATGACAGCCCGTGCGGTCTCCTTTAGATCCTTTCCTTTGCGAAGCGCAAAGGAAAGGATTCAACTGTCATCGAGAGAACGTGAATCGCAATTGACGTTAATTTGAAGGAAAGGAAAGGATCACTGCGTTAAAAAGAACCAGAATCGCGCTCCAGGCCTTATCTTATCACTCGTATCATTTGTGAATAGTTGATGACTTCACAAAGAGATTAGCCAAGGCTATAAACAGAGAGTTTTGACATGAGAGCTCGCTCCTTTAGGTATTTTTATTTAACAAACATTCAGTGGTCAGCTGAGATAATAGAAACAGTGAGACATATAGGTATAATGGAAGCGTGTTGACCCCTCCCCCTCCCCCTCCCCCTCCCCCTCCCCCTCCCCCTCCCCCTCCCCCGCCCCCCTCCCCCTCCCCCTCCCCTTTGTCTTCAAACCCTTGAAAAGTAATGTGCAAGGAGCAGTTTGAAGAATGCGTGTGCTGTGCAGTGCATGTCGGGATCCCAGAAAATGCGGGATGGATGTTGATTTTGGGTCCTTTTCGCCCAGGCGACTTCCTAATGAAGCACAGCTAAGGTCGCTCGCCCATGCCGATCTTCTCACAGGGCCGAACCCTATGCATTATTTCATATTATTTTATTAGCTAGATGACAACTTTAGGAGGAGCATGAATTAGCAAGTTGATATTCGTTATTTACAAGTGGGTAGGTATAAGTTCGATGATTTGTGTTCCAAGTATCAGACCTTCCATGTATATCCAAATTTAAGACGTATTATGGGATTTTTTTTGGATTTATTGCATTTTACATATAACTAGCAGACCCGGCCACACGTTGCTGTGGCTAACGAAACACAACGCCATTAGCCAACCTTTATAAAATCCACACCACCAGCTGCCCGCTGCCTGAATTGAATATTTGAATTTCTCGTCTTTTCTCTACTATAATAAGCATTTATTATACATATAAAATATAAACCTTTCTCTTGAATCACTCTATCTATTGGTGAAAACCACATGAAAATCCGTTGCGTAGTTTAAAAGATCTATGCGCACATACATTTTGAGCGACTTCATTTTATACTATGTAATGACTAGCTAACCCGGCGAACCTCGTACCGCCTCAGAATCAATAACTGATGTGTTAACTTATTAGCTAAATTAAATTCAGTTTAAAAATTACACAACGAAGCAATTATCGATGCGCAACTGTCCCTGTTTTGTTTTTGTCAGTATCAGAGATGGCGTTTGTGTACAGATTTATAATTTTTGTGATTTTCTTACTTTTCCACTTACTTACGGGAATTGCGTTTCATTTTCTTTTTACGTATGCGCCGTGTGTGGGAGATTTATTATAGTTATTGTTTTTTTTCATTTGGAAGGGTGTAGACGTACGTTCACCGTTTGTCCCATTTTCGACTGTTGATATTTAGTGTGTAAGAAAGAGGGGCAGCATTATATATTTAAGAACAAAAGTAAAACAATCAGCGCATTGACATTTGTCATTTTTGAATTTTTGGAATTCACTCACTACTCAATATTATATTTATCACAATATTCCTGCAGCTCTTTCAAAAGATGAGAATTCGTTCCATACAAAATGTGTGAGGTTTTAATAGCTATTCTGCTATTCGGGGCGGAGACAAATCCAACAAATCAAATACCATAAAAATCGGTCCAGCCGTTCTCGAGTTATAAATTGTGTAACTAACCCGACTTTGTTTTATATATTAAAATATACCAGAATAAAGGGGAATAATAGAAGAAAAAAAACACAGAGATAATTATGAATACCAACCGTCCAATAAGGGTGTAAAACAATACGTGATTAAAAACAACGACAATACTCTCTCTCTCTTTCTTTCTCTCTCTCTCTCTCTCTCTCTCTCTCTCAGAAGTTTTTTGAAGTGATACTTATTTATCTAGTGATACTTATTTAGCATCGTTGTGATTTGAAAATCGATGAAACGGGAACGACACTAAAAACATCTACATCTACAGGAGTGTTTCTTAACCGCGTTGAAAGAATCGCCCCCTGTACCCCAATCAAATTAACCTGAAAGTTTTGGGCTTTCTACTTTATTTGTCCATGCCAATTTTTTATTTTATTTTTTATTATTTCTAACAAAACACACTTCACATAATACATACTTTACACAATAAATAGGTAGTCCCAGGAAGCTGCCACGCGGTTCTGAGTTGGTTTCATTCCGAGTTGGCCGGTCACCGTGAACTCGTTAAGCGCATTAGGAAATATATCTAGATATATTATATCAAATTAAGAAATATTCTCAAGTTAAATAATCTAAAAAAATCTATATCGCACTAGTCCAATCTTTAATTCAGTAGGGAATCAATGGATGGGGATTTGGATAAATATTTAGGTAGGTACAGTTAGATATTTAAAGATACACGGATTGTTAACTGTATTATCAAGTAATTATTATTATTATCAGGAAATATTTTCCCTTACAAATTATGCAAAGAACATCAATTTGTTTGATTTAGGTACCTACACTGGTTAAAAAAGTTTTAAAAAACAGGACACGCGATTGGAAGAAATAATTTCAGGAACCTGAGGATAATGTTATTATTTGAGATCTAAATGGTTTATTATTGAATGCAAAAAATATCTGAAGAAAAATCTGTTCAGTTCATTTAGTAGGAAGGTATCTACATACCTAATCTTCTTTATGAAAGATATCATAGAATTATTGGAAATCTGTTTTTGTAATCACTGGAGGAAAAATATTTGAATGGTTAATATGATTGATGTCCTTTGGTACGAATTACGGTTGAATAAAATTTTATTTACTTTCTTGTAATTTGTGAAAAGCTGGGGTGAATTTTTCCCAGAATCGTAATGTACTAAACCTCTTGAATATGTTAAGCAAAACCACATGAAGGTAAATAAGTATATAATAATATGTATTAAGCTTCGATTACATTGAGCGAGTTTACAAGCTACTATCCCGTAAGTTTAAAAGCAGGCAAATCGGCGAGTGCGATTGTGATGTGAAACATAAAACGTTCCACTCGATCAAAAGCGAACTAGCTAGCGAAAAGCTGAGCTAAAGCCTCAATTACATTGAGCGAGTTTACAAGCTACCAGCTACTAAGTTTAAAAGCGGATGAATCGGCGAGTGAGATTGTCATGATGACACACAAAACTGCCCACTCGTTCAGTAGCGAACTACCTAACGACGCCTGCGTGAACATATTCTGTCAGATGTTTGACAGTCGAAATCAGCTGTTTGTTGGCCGCCATATTGAGCACATAAATAAACCAATCGCGAGTAAGCGAATAGCGAGTAAAGTTGACGACCTTTCAACTTTTTTCGTAGATAGTAAAAAATCTGCTAGTTAGCAAGTAATACGATGACACTGAGCGAGTTCACTAACAGATAGTGAATTTCCCAGATAGTAGCTTGTAAACTCGCTCAATGTCATCGAGGCTTAAAATAATGCCTCCCGCGCGAACTAACTTAACTTTCACTTTACAAGTGACTATGAGTTTCTCCAAGTTGGTTTCCGCAGTTTGGCAAGCAAAGTGTCCAAAGTATCTAAAATACGTTGTCGGTAGATAGTGGAAGCCTAGCTCCATAAATATACAAACCACCCACCCTAGCTCTTCCAGGACGGACACATTTTGTCAATGTCGTGTAAATAAACATTTGATATTATGTCATGTAAATGAAAATTTTCAGAACAAGTCCACGTTTGTTTCACTATATTTGAAACTTGGATATTATTTCTGCATCTGAAAAGTAAGATTTCATTTCGTATGCATCGGTTCCAAAAATTTGTGTTGTTTTTTTTTAAATAAAGGCAAGCATTCCCGAGTTACGAATAAACAGACCATATTTTAATATTTCCTACTGCCATCACAGTAAGCTGAAAATGTTGTTTGTGTCGTGATGAGATGATGATTAGACAGCCAAGTAATTAAACGCACGACCCAAACATATCGGTGAGAAAAAGATGCGATGCCAACTCAATCACTGACCGGTCATACGAGTATTTAAAAAAAAAGTTAATACCGCACAAGAAGTGCGACTAGGGCATCCCCAATTGGGGTATGTTGTGAGGTTGAAGGTTAAGTTGAGGATAATGGTATGATAAAGTGGAAGCTGGGGTGGTACCCGGCTATTCATATCTGGTCATCAAATACGGCTAAAGCCATTTCAAGCCACGTTTCCATTCTGAATGGTGGTCTTACGCCAGGGCCATACTGAGAGTATCTTCCTCTCTAGAACGTGTCGCATATAAACCTTACATTATTTTCAATTTATTACATTATAAAATACCTCCGGATCGCTAGTCAAGAGCCTTACCCCTCGACCCCGGATATTAAAAACTTCATAGCACCTGATGAAAGCTCCTTGTGAGCTGAAAACCTGTGACATTGACCTAAAAATTTTAGACGAAAAGTGGTGAAAATCCCATTTTAGGAGAAAATTTAATTGTAGTGATAAAATCGATGGAATCAATCGAAAGGAAAATATTATTTTATAAGTGTTGATTTTTTTTTGGATTTCGTAAACTTTTGTAATACTTTGGTCGTTTTTTTTTTGTTCTCGCATATGCGGTCCTGTCTGCAATAACCCGCTCACTCGGGTGAAAACATACCAAGCAGACAGTTTGGGGTTAAGTCCGCTGGTTTTTCGGCCTCCGGTAGGTCGCTGTGGCTGTGAGCGGGTAAAACAGTGCCTACAGCGGGTTTGACAATGATGAGAGGGGAAATCAACACTGTTCACCGGCTTCTGGTTCACAACTCCTGGCTTCTGCGTGCAATATGCAACCAACCACTGTCCGCTGTAACACTATATCTCTTCTGATGCAGTTGATATGCGTCGACTCCCCTCAAATCACGCTATACTGATTAATATAATAATATTATAAGTTTATAGAGTGCAAACTGGAAAGCTTTCACATTTCGTTTGGACATACTCAGTGGCGTGCCCAGAAAACAGCGAATAAATTTATATTTTAAAAATAACTTACCAAAGACGTAATCTAGGCTTCAGCCAATGTTTGTTGGGATTGCCTGTCACATCAAATATCCAAATCACTGAGACTATGGCATCCCCAGTTGGAGTATGTTGTGAGGCTGAAGGTAGTGGGAAGCGAAAAGAGATGGGTTAGAGGAAGGTGGGGAAGAACTCGTATATTCAGACCTAGTCACCAAACATGGCTAAAGTCATTTCAAACCAAGTTTCAATTCTGAATGGTGGTCTTACAGCAGGGGACCCTGTAAGTATCTTCCATTCTGGAACGTACCGCAAATATAATATACTTTACATTATTTTTAAATTTTATTTTTATTTTTATTTATTTAAGTTTTTATTTCAGCAGGACTGGGAGGGTAGTGCAATCCCAGTCTGCCATATTACATAAACAACTATAAGAGAAAAAAAGAAGTTTAAATATTAGGTAAGTACCTAATTAAAACATAAAATGAAAACAAAATTCATCACACAAATAACAAAAAATAAGCATTAAATTAAAATAAATAATAAGTAGACAGAATTAAAAATAAAAAGATAAAAAGATATTTTGGGATCGTCCATCATGGAGGTCGCCTCATCATCTGCATCCATCGCTGATTGAAATTGATTAAATTGTGACATTAGTGTAAAATAAAATTTACTTGCGCACGTCAGGATTTGAATCGGCGACCTCCGGATCCCTAGTTGAGAGCCCTACCCCTGGATCACGGAAGCCATCAACATACGATCAATTTTACGTGGTTATCTGGGGTCTAGGAGTTGAAATGTAAATTGGCGACATCAGTGTTCTTTCATTTCGGTGACCGACCAGTGGCCGAGTTGGCATCGCATTTGGATCCCACTCAGGCATCTCGTATTCAATTCTTCGAACATAAGCAACATTTTCCTCTTTCTGTGGTGGTAGCAGGAGATTTTCAAATATTGTCAGGTTATTCCTCACTCGGAGATGTTTGTCAAGGCGGTACACAACCCTAATAATTTTTGTTTGCTCAAAACTCACATTTTAATCATTTCCGGCAAATTCGTAACTATAATAACTTTTTTATTTCCATGCCGAACGAGGAATGCGAGTCAGGCAGAAAGGTCGAATCTCCAGGTCTGCTGGGGGAATTCGACCGTACGTTCGTACAATACGCATAGTCCAGTCAAGTTAAACATGAAAAGGGGGTTGTGCTTGCAAAAGGTCCGGTCATTCTGAATTTTTTATATGTTATTAGGACCTAAACCAGTAATAAAAAAAAAATTTGCAACTTCGAAAGTGCTGTGCGAGCGGCGGTGGACCCAAAAAACCAGGAAATTTTCGGATTTTTTTCAGTTTTTGCTCAATATCTCAGTGAAGGAAGGGTCTGACCGGTATAATCAGTATACATACTTTTAAAGTAGACTAAATTTGCTACAATTTGAGACCAAAGCAAGCTATATACAGTCAATGGTTTCCAAGATACAGTTCTTCGAAAATAGGCCATTTTTTCCAAAAAATGAAATTTTTTCAAAATGGTCACTTATTTTGTAAAATATTTTCTAAAACACGCATCCCACGTCAAATATTATGTAAAATAGAATTGTAGTAAATTTAATTTGCTTTCATTTAAGACTAGATTGATATCTGTAGACCTAACGGTTCTCTCAAGAACACCAGATAACCAAAAACCGTCATAAGTGGGTTTTGGGGAGAAATGCAAATACACTGTTCTCACGTCTTTTTATGGTTTTATTTATCAAATAGTTACAATTTTTTTTTGTTATTGTTAACAAATTTTTGATGAATAAAAGAAAGAAAAGATAATAAATCTATCGGGAATTACGTCAACTTCAAACATTGTTTTATATATCTACATACTAAAATGCTTGTACAAACATCATGGTACCTACTATAAGGACAAATTACATGTACACAAAAAATTAAACTAATATAAATCATGTAGGTATTGTGTCTTGGTTGCCAAATCATGTCTTTCTTTTTATCTTATATGGCCCGGGCTTAGGCTCGCACGAAGAAGGTGTCTCGATATCTGTGATGGACGCTGGGAGAGGCGCCCAGTCTGTAGTCGGGTCATCTTCATCGTCCGAGCATTTCAGCTCCACATCCGGATTTTAATGCACAATTTGTCACCGCATGACTGACAGAGGACTGAGCAATGGAGCCCAGCCTTTCTGCACGAGCAGCTCCCAGAGCATCCTTTCTTGCATTTACATGAAATTTTTCGCAGAAGGGCATGAGGTGCGGGATCCATCGTGGTGAGGATGGGGGTGAGTCCTTGAGAAGACAGCTTCTACCCCCATTCAGTGGGATTTAAGTTGACTCCCCGCCACTTCTGCACTTGGAGGTAGCACCTTGCTGCATGGTGGCCTGCGGCATCTTCCGTCGGTGGCAAATGGGCGAGGTTTATGTTTGTTGAAGTGACAAACGTCTTATACCTCAGGAAATCCAAAGTATCCCTCGCGATCTCACCCCCATATAGAGCCACAAAGCACTTGATGCCCGCTTCACTCACGGCTTGTGGGGTGGAGTCTGACTGAAGGAATACCTCCACTTCCTCAGCAAGTGGTTCATTCTTGCTCAGAAGTGTGATGATTTTGGCCTTTCCTTGGCCAAACGGTGCTGAGGTGGTATCGCACCCGGTAAACACGTGGGTGAATAGTGCCATTCCTGGTAATCGCCGGGAGCCCTGGTGGTTGTAGGAGGTTGTAGAGTAGTGACAGCAACCAGCTTCACCCTTCGTGCTCTTCTGAAGATAGACATTTGTCTCTTCAGCGCCTAAACCATTGAGAGAAGAACGAGCAGGTCGACGTCTTCTCCCACTATGACGACCCGATCGGCTACTGCTCTTTTTGAAAGCGCCATCATGACGATCTCTCGATTCGCATCTTCTTCGGCAACAGCCACTTCTGGGAGTAGAAACTCCTTCTGAAAGGCGTCACAGAGAAGAGTTATGAGCTGGAATGAGCTGCGTAGCGCCGGAGTCGTTCCGCTGTTTTGGTGTTTTTTTTTTGTAACATCTTCGGGGTAGCCGTCAAAAACGATGGAGACGTTCTTCCCAAAGTGGTTTTGGACGTAGGTGGTATAACGCGCCAAAAGTGCTTGAACCGTGCTCTTCCGCTGCCACACGACCTTGTGCAAGAGGTAGCCACCATCCAAAATGACGTGAGTGCTGGCACCAATCTATCGGCGTGTGGCTGGAAAGAGGAGTGAAAGCAGAGTACAGAGTAGATTTTGTGCCCTTGCGCATCCCTTGTTCATTGACCAGAGACATCGGGAACGGGGCCAATTCAAACTTGAAGTCATCCTATAAATCCTGTTCAGATTGCTTTGCAATACACACTCGCTGGAAAATTGTGAGCGGATCCACAGCCACTCTTCTATTTTTGTCCGGCAGTTTAATGGTTGAGGTGATCGATACCAGCGTGGTAACTTTATTTTTCCGTTTTATTACTCCCTTGTCGTACATTTGCCCAACAATTTTCATCACTCCCTCCGTTCCAACTCTCTGGTTTGTGTGGCAATTAATTTCAGGACCTGCCAGTAAGCCACTACTGATAGAAATCAAACTGTCAGTTTTGGGAAATGGAGGGTGGAGAGCAAACCAGTTTTTTAGTTTTTCCACATCACTATTATCTTGGATGATTCGAGAAGGTCTCATGTCTACATGCTGCTCTCCAGCAGGACATGAGATGCTGCAAAAACTTTCCAGTTCTTCACAAATGTTCAACATAAACACCATTCCTGCAGTCCACCTTGCTAGAACACTGTCGGAGATTCCCCTTTCTTGGGTCAACCCACCATAGGTTTTCATGGATCGCATCATGGATTTACTTCACAACACAATAAATGGTCTCATGGATTAGTCTCATGGATTTACTTCACACCTTCACAGCACAATAAAACCATAAAAAGACGTGAGAACAATTTATTTGCATTTCCCCCAAAACCCACTTATGACTGTTTTTGGTTATCTAGCGCTTTTGAGAGAACCGTTAGGTCTACAAATATCAATTTAGTCTTAAATGAAAGTTAATTAAATTTACTACAACTTTATTTCATATAATATTTGACGTGGGATGCGTGTTTTAGAAAATATTTTACAAAATAAGTGAACATTTTGAAAAAATTTCACCTTTTGGAAAAAATGGCCTATTTTCGAAGAACTGTATCTTGGAAACCAATGACTGTATATAGCTTGCTTTGATTTCAAATTGTAGCAAATTTAGTCTACTTTAAAAGTATGTATACTGATTATACCGGTCAGACCCTTCCTTGACTGAGATATTGAGCAAAAACTGAAAAAAATCCGAAAATTTTCTGGTTTTTTGGGTCCACCGCCGCTCGCACAGCACTTTCGAAGTTGCAAAATTTTTTTTTTATTACTGGTTTAGGTCCTAACAACATATAAAAAATTCAGAATGACCGGACCTTTTGCAAGCACGGATGTACATCTTGACTGGAGTAGCAGTGCCGCGGCGTATATTTGTTTACACGCTTTCTTCGCGTACGTTGTTAAGAGGAATATAAACGCTAGAAATATTTCGAATCTCATGCCTGCAAAATTTTAAAATCGAGCGTCTTTTTGCACGAGGCTAGTAAGCGAAAAAATGGTTTTTATTTATTTTGTGCCTAATTTTATAAGAACGAAAAAAAGTTAGAACATAGATAAAGTCAAAAATAGTCTTAGCCGTAAAGGGGTATTTTTAAAAAAATGTTACTTACATTACTTCATAGTTAAGTCATGAGAAAACATTTTTTTTAGTGGTTTACGCTTATATTTTTTGTTACGTAAATAATAATTTTATTGTAATTCCAATACATAGATAAAGTAGTTAAAGCTTCAATTTATCCGTAGCATATTTTTTGATGTTCATACTGTAAGCCGATTCGTCGTAAAGATTAATCAAAATAGTATCTAAATAGGATTTCACGTATATATTCATCTTAAGATTTCCACATTATTTTTCTTCTTCGTCTTTTCTTTGATACGGTAAATTCCACAGTATGTCCGTCCAATAGACGGATCGCTAGTCGCAATTTGTATACACGACTTCTTTACTTACGTCGTTAAGATTCTGAATATATTTTAGGGTATATTACAAATTTTATTATTTTTTTATTTAATGTAAATATCGCGCAAGAGTCATAATTACTCCTAAGAATCACTGGGAATATGACATTCCCTATTGGGATATGTTGGGAGGCGG
Organism: Limnephilus marmoratus; assembly: GCA_917880885.1. Taxonomy (NCBI): domain Eukaryota; kingdom Metazoa; phylum Arthropoda; class Insecta; order Trichoptera; family Limnephilidae; genus Limnephilus; species Limnephilus marmoratus. The sequence continues at coordinate 34,118,460 of OU862932.1, forward strand.
AAGGGAGTTAAGTGAATACCTCACATAGGTACAACTGTTTTTATATTTATGTTTATAATAAATTAAAACAAATTCACTTTGTATTACACCACTTTTATATTTATATTTCATTTGTGTTCAAATCTGTACAACATGTTAGGTTAACTGGAAGAAATAGGATACAGGTACCTATAAGTTATACCTTTTGTACTAAATGTAAATTTTGTACAATAAATGATTTTGATTTTGATTTTGAAGGGTAGGATATGGGAAAGTGGAAGGTTGGGAAGAACCTTGCTATTCAGATTATTTCTATTAGTTAAGTTAGTGTAAGTCACTAATACACCCATGCACCGACATCTAGGTTTCTTTAGATAGATTTAGTTTGATTCTAATTTCATAATTTATTGGGTCATTTGATTAAATATATTGTAATGCGTCCTACATAATATGATTTCTCACAAACAGGTGGTATACAAAATATCCATTAAAATTACTGTAATTTTAAAATGTATTAAACCATTGGGGGATTTAAAATCTAAATTACAACGGCTAAGCCCGCATTGTCGACGAATCGATTCAAGGAATACCTTAAATACTAAAGACATCACTCTGATATCAGAAACAGAAGAACCCGCCTGTCAAAATAAATAATGAATATCGAATAAAAGAAGCTTTTCGAAGCTTTTACCGTCCATTCACAGAGCTTCCGGCAAACGTTCAAGTTACCGACACGACTCCATTCTCTCTGCTGGGGTAGGCGGTGAGGGGTTAAACTGGGGAGGGATCTGAATGTACGTGGGACACCTACATACCCAGCTCTTTGGCTGTGAGAATTAGCGGAATTTTTATAATTTGTTATTTCAAATTGGTATCTTTTGAAATGTGTTTTTCGTATAACACGCTATTATTATATTAATAAATGTGTATTTTACTAGACTTTTAAGTGAAAAATCACCTCAAGGAAGTATTACATCGATTTTTAGTCTTTGTGAAAATGTTTTTAATTTATATATTTAGGGCTTTTACAAATATTGACGGAGCGTATAAATAGCCTAAAATATATAGAGCGTATAAATGCGGGCGTTATACTCTAAGAAATATAACAAATGAATACAGCATTCTCACCTCAAAAATTATGGTCAAGAATTGCCTAAACGTATGATAAAAACGTGCACCAACTTGAAGGAAATGACTTCCTGCAGTGATATAGGCCTCGCCTATCCAACTATCCATGTATTATATAATCAGGTGGCACATTTCAGCAATTAATTACATACATTGTGAAGGAAGAATTTTGTATCTTGAATCATTCCCCTCAGAATACGAAGTTTTCAAAGATCGGAAAAATAATAACACCCATAAAAAGGCAGAGAACAATTCTTATTTTTAATTATTTTACATCCAAAATAGAAAAAAATCCATTTGCCTTGCCTTCGGGTAAGCACCTACCAGATTGTGCACATTATACTCGTAAATACATAGAGGCATGAAACGCAATCTTTATTAAACTCTTAGAGGCTCTTAATTATTAATTTTTATTTATTTATTTTGAAAACATTAAGACTTATAATCATATCAAAAATAACTTCCCCAAACACAGAAAACTTATTTTGTGGTACCATTTTAATTCAAGATTAATAGAATACTTAGTTTTAATCACGTTTATTGTTTAAAAAACCTGAACCACGTTTATTTTTTAAATAATGAAATTAAAACTAACCACCAACAGCCTTACTAAAAAATGCCATGAAAATTTTATTCAATTGATAAACGATCGTGTATTATTATTTCAAGAAGAAAATTGGACGAACACATTTAATGTGGCTAAACAAGGGCTTAGTGCACTTCAAAATTGGCTTAAAATCAACTCGCTTATCCTTAACATAAGCAAAACAAAATGTATAACTTTTTCAATGAATTCAAGGAGTCAACCAGTAATATCACTAGAGCTAAAACTACACCAATGCCATAGAAATAATATTCAATGTCATTGCCCAGTCATAGAAAAAACACAAAACATGAAATATCTCGGAGTAATATAATTGATGAAAATCTTAGATAGGACCTACACATCAAAGGTATTACTGAAAAACTCACAAGCCTTATTTATTTCTTTAAAAATCCAAGAAATGTGGTAGATTAAAAAGGATTTGAAAAAGATTTACTACGCGTTATGTCATTCCCGAATTGAATATGGAATTATAGGATGGGGATCTACTACACATAAAAATGTGAGGATCCTTTTAATAAATAACTGTTTTTACAAAAAACTTGCACTTTTATTTTCAATCACAGGAAGCATGTTTTAATGCATAAAATAACGGTGTGAATAATAATTACACCGGGCCCAATCGGCAGTTGTTTACTATTAGGTCCTTACATATGAAATTGGCGTTTTGCCGTACTGGCAACTTTGATCTCAAATATCTTCTCTTTGGTTACGAATTCCAAATTCAAATTTATACAGCTATTTACTCGTGTATTTGTGTTTCGAAAATTATAATTCATTTGCTTTTTCCTTAATTGTTTTTTTTCTTTGCGTCTCTTAGTTTACAAAATAGAAAACTTGAAATATCGCGTTATTTACGAGTACGAGTTCTACCGTGGCACCAGTGTCGCAGAAACGGCTCGAAGGATTAATGATGTTCATGGCGACGGTGCCGCAAAAGAAAACACAGCGCGTTTTTGGTTCCAACGTTTTCGTTCTGGAAATTTCGATTTGCAGAACAAGTCCCGTGGACGGCCGGAGACCAAAGTTGATAATGAAGAATTGAAGGCTATTGTGGAAGCGGATCCATCGCAAACCACGTCCGAGTTAGCTGCAGGCTGCGGTGTTAGTGATAAAACTGTTTTAATCCACTTGAAGCAAATTGGGAAGGTGAAAAGGTTTGAAAGGTGGGTACCTACGAATTGAGTGAAGCAAATCAACAAACGCGCGTTAGAACGCTAGACCACACACTGCACAACAGACGGCTACCAAATTAGAGGAGCTTCAATTGGAATGTCTAAGACATCCACCGTACTCTCCGGACCTTGCCCCAACAGATTACCATTTTTTTCGAAATTTGGATAACTTCTTGCAAGGGAAAAAATTCAACTCCGATGGGGCAGTCCAAACCGCCTTCAAAGATTTTATTGATTCCCGTCCGAATGTTTTTTTTAGTAAAGGGATCGATGAACTACCTATGAGATGGCAAAAGTGCATAGATAGCAATGGTACATACTTTGATTAAATAAATATATTATATTTAAAAAAAATTGACTTTATGTTCCTCCACTTACTCCCATACAAAACGCCAATTTCATATGTAAGGACCTAATATTAACAGAATACAAAAAATTTAAAAACAGGTACCATAAACAATTTTCTACATAATTAAATTGTATGCTTTATATTACCTTCCTCTTCCAAGCTTCTGAGATAGATAGGAACGTACGATACAAAAATCGGTATTTTAAAGTTCTGCAAGTATTTTAGTTTTTATTTCAGCTATATCAAACTATGGTTCGGGTGAATATTTTCAGTACCAAACGGTTTGCAGAAATTAGTGAGAATTCTCGAAATAAATACCTACCTCTTGTATGTGAAGGAACATCTTGAAAAGTAAGAATAATAATAAATACTTTAATAAATTATGACAGCACATTCTAAGAAAATGTAATGTTCAAACGATAAATCAAAGTAAATATTTAAAAAAAAAACTATGTGGAAGATGCGCTCAGTTTTAGCTTTAAAAATATGTTAAGAAAAATTTACGTCAACCGTTTTTCCCGTCCAGTCAACATCTCGGAGTCAGTCAAATTCAGAAGTCAAATAATATGCTGCGTGTACATCTTTGCGAACCGAAACGCGACCGATCCAGGAATTATGAAGGAACGAAGCAACCCCATATGCAGTTGCTTCGTTGATTCAGCTCGACAGTTCGGCTTGCATGTGTATACGCAGCATAATAAAACCCCACTTCGAAGAATAAGCTAAAATATTTTTTGTTCTAAAATCGGTGTTACCGTAGTAATGAAAATGTTAAGTTCGATTTTAATAAATGAATACATTCATTGAAACCAACGGTGTAGAAAAAAGAAACAGAAAATGCATAATTTGTTACTGTGAACTGTAGAATCACATCCCATTCCACGTGTAAAAATCACAATTTCCATTTTTGTAGATTTTGAAGTGCAAATAGTTGTCAAGTTAAAAGCATTATCATTAACTTCCATGAAAATAATATTTCGTATTCAGAACGAATTTGGAACCCAGTTTATACGAGTTAAATCCAGAAATTGGATTTCAAAAGTTCCTTTGATTAAAGGGAGAAATTTAATTTCTACGTATTGGCATTCAGAATTTTGTCATAAAAGCAGGGCTAGATTTATTATTTTGATTTCTCGGTACCGCTACAAAAATATTTTCTTGTTTTGTTGTTACGGGACAATAAGGAATTTCAACGATTTTATTTTTTACAATAAATTATGATCAAAAATTTCAAGTCTAAAATAAAATCAATTCTTTGGAAGGGATAATTTTTTTGTCATCTAGTCGACTCTATTTGAAGTGTTAGGATGCGCGTAGTTAGTGGCGTCACGTGACGTCACACCCCATCAAACTCCCTATCCGTCGATGTCCCGACCGTTTCTTTTGACGTATGTGTAGCATAATTATTTAAATGAAACTTCTTTAGCACCTTTGCGATCTGAAAATCGGTCTCCTCTTTGTGTGGGGCTACGAAGCACGTAGCCCCCCCCCCCCTCATCTACTTTAGTTTTCTGAAGGTTTCACTTCTACTTTAAAAAAAAAATATATTCATAAGCGATGTTTGTTGTTTTACAATTAAATGACTAAGATTTTTAGAAGTAAATCCTTTTCATTGGAATTTCTTGTTACAGCATTGGTTCAAAGAACAAAAATATCTGTTCTTTGAGAAAATTTGCCTATCCTTGAAAAATTCCCAATAACTGATTTAGTGTATATACTAACTGGTTCCCCGCATGCGTTGCAATGCCATATTTAAAGAAAAACATTGTTTCTCCCTGAATCACATTTCCCGTGCGTCTCCCGTATCCCTTCCTAGCTAGCTTTATAAATTATAGCCTATATGTTATTCTGATGTATGAGCCCATTCAGTAGTTTTTGCGTGAAAGAGTAAATAACATACAAACATCAATATAAACTTTCGTGTTTATAATATTAGTAAGATTTTATCTCGAGGGTTATTTTGAATTTATTGTTTTCATTTCAGACAAAACATTTTTTTATGAAAATAAATAAATTTGTATAAACCGCTAATTAATAAAAATAGTCGACATATTTTGTCACGATAAACGTATAATGAAAAATAAATAAACAAAAGAATAGATTGTAGACAAATAAGTACCGGTAGACAAAAAATATTACAATTAAGTAGTTAATATTATAATAAAAATTGAAAAATCAATTACCTATTTATGTAAATTAAATATTTTTAAAAATAAAACAGGTATTCTTTTGCATTTGTATAACAAAAACGGGAATATGACAAAAACATTTATATGAAAAAAAATCAAGAAGTGACTAGGATGTGTCTAAAACAACAATTGAAAATAATGCATGTAGGTATCTACTAATATGAAAATAAATTTAAGGGAGGCCATTTTAAAAATAATTTGGGTGTTAATAAAATTTATTCGACTTTTATTTACAATAGCTCCACACAGGAGGCCCTGAGAAAAAAAATCCTGGGGGCCTATGTCATCTTTGGGGATGCTGTGTGGAGGGTCGTTTTAAGGAAAGGAAGGAAAAGAAGTTTTGGGAAGGAAAAAGGTATGAGGGGTGGTAGGAATCTAGTGGTCGATGTGTCCAGGAGTGAGGGAGGTATAGATAAATTCCTCCCCCTGCGGTGCAAGGCGATGGGTCAAGAGAGTCCGTCTGGAGAAATCAAAAGGTCTCCCTTAACCAGACTCAACCTCACGCAGTAAGTAGGCAGACAAAGCTCACCCCATAAACCCGGGCACCCCTGCTAAGTTACCAAACGTAGCGAACTACTTTAGGTGACCTATGGCAGGGATGTTGGTTGTCTAATAAACCCATACCCGCCTACCAAATTAAATAATTTCTAAAATTTCTTAATTATCTAATATTGAAAACACATCTATTTGAAGGTAACATTTTTAACCCTTTATTTATATCAAAAGAATGATTTCATTTCAAAATGTTATTGACAAGTTCACAAAGATTATTATCATTGAATATTAAAAACTTTGAAATTAAAAATAATGTTTATAACAAATCTTTGCTTCCATCGCCTTTCTTTTGCAAAATAATTCAAATGAATCATTTCAAATTTTAACCACGTCCATAGTATAAATTTGATATGATTGTCATAATGTTCGTAGGTGTAGCATTTCCGATGACGTTGGCTTTGTGGTCAATGCAATAAAATAAAAATAGATTATTATAATCGCTATTTATTCATTAGCTTCGAAAAGAATGCCACTCCGTTGAAAGTGAATTGAGTAAGACGAAAAACACACTTTAATGGTTCTGGTAATAATATTACTAATTTTATTTTATTCTTCATTTATATTAATGATTTATGTAATTTTGTAATCCCTGGTAAAATTGTTTCTTACGCAGACGACACGGCAATAATAGTGGATGGTAATCATTGGAAAGAAACTTTTTCGAAAGCAACTGATTGTATTTCACTGGTTTCAACATGGCTAAAATACAACAAACTCGTTTTAGACTATAGCAAAACATTTTATTTACCTTTTTATAAAACCATTAAAAATAAACCTATAGACAACCTTAAAATTAGAATCCATAATACTAGTTGCAATTAAGAAATGTGCTTCATGTGCAACGAACTCACTAATGTCGAAAATATAAAATATTTAGGAGTATCAATAGATATAAATCTTAATTGGAAATCACATATTAATCAAATCACTTCTAAATTAAGATATCTGACCTACATATTTTATAGACTTATGGGTCGTCCATTAATTATGTGGTGAGGTTTTAGACTAACACCTTTTTACTTATTCTACCTATGAAATACTAACTTTTTATACTAACTTTATATTTTATATGTTTTTTAAGTCTATTTTATACTTTGGGTACTTGGAAATATAGTATTTTGTTTTAATATTACCCACACTCAGGCAATGCCTTAGTGGGTTTTCATTTCTTGTTCATACTATTTGTTATTATATATTATGTTATTATATGTATACTATAAGCTATTATACATTATATGTACAAAGAAATGAGAATGAATAAAGTTAAAAAAAAATATATTTACGGTATAAGTACCTACCTTTAAATGCATAATATACAGAATAAAACATTTTTACAAAAAAAATCACAAAACAATTATACAATGTAAACATACCTACTAATAGATACAATCAGAAAATGCAAACTACAAAAAATATGTGAAATGCTTTTTGTAAGTTTTTTGGTGCATGAAAAATATCTGCCACTTTTGTGTATTGGTTACCAAAGAAGTATATGTATGGTGTAAGGGAGGTTATAAACGAATTGGTGTTGACGTTGAAGTGAAAGATATTTTTAGTTCGTGTGACTCTATGAGGAACACGAAATGAAATCGATTGCAATAACGCAGGGCCATCAATAATAGAATTGGAATAAACAGAAAAATGAAATCAGATATCAATTCTCCTGTCGGACCGCTTTATTAATTTTAGATTTTTAATTAAGAGGGTATTACCAGAGATGACTCTTTTCCACAAAAAATTATAAATTGATTTAGAAAGAAAGAAAATGCTTATTTTTAGTATAATAAGGTTATACCATAGGTCGTTGGCAGATTTGTTAAATATTGAAAAGATTTTGTATTATGCAGGAAAATAAATCAATACATTATCTGGGTATCGCATTTTTTAGAATTTTAATTTTAGTTTAAATAAAATCATTAAAAAATATACACGTGCATGTGTTTCTAAACGAAAATTAGTCCGTTTGTGTATTTACTTGCGCACTTACAAACTAATACATTTCAGATTATTTTTAACATTCTTATTTAACTTAATAGACATTGTTGAAAAATGATAAATACTTATAATCAAAAAATAATTGCAAAAAGTACCTACATTATTTTAACAGTTTTATCATCACGCCTTTCAGCATTTTTGGATGTAGGTATAAATTAGAGCAAATTTGGAATGAAATATAATCGATATTGAGTTATAATTTTAAAAAGCTGGTACGGAGAATAATTAATCTTTCTCATTGTAACCACCTCTTTCTCATTGTACGATCGTCAGAACCACTTTCGACGAAATGTGGATTTTCGGCAGCTGGCTGGTTAAGCGCTCTTAAACAGTATATATAGTATATTTTATGGGTATGCTGGCAAAAAACGTTAACTCTAAAATCCCTCTTTGAGAAAACAAGCATTTAATTTTTTACCAACTACAAACTTTTTTATCAAATTTTGCCGTTTGCGTTGATTTAAAAGTATGATATCACGGAGTGAGTTCATTTAAGAATATCTTTTTCATTTGTGTATCTTCGATTCCTACTAACGAATAGCCGGTTTTAGGTTTCTTTCTAAAATGGTAGGATTTATTATATTTTGACAGACGTTTTTGTTCCGGCAAAAAACACTAAGTTAGTTAGAGTTTTTTGTTCGTAAGACATTTATTTCAAATTGACTGTTTTACTTTCTTTTTAATGCACTACACATTTGCATTACATCTGCTTTAAAAAATAAAATTCCACTGAAACTGTCAAACAAAAGCAAAAAACATACTAAAAGTTATGTGCCGTTTACAGAAGCATATATATGCGAAACGTCTACTGCCGAAAACAATTAAGTAGAGTTAAAGTTTTCTGCCAGAAATTACAAGGGCATTTACAAGTGCACATCCGTAGACATAATATAAGGCAAATCGATTTAACAGTTTTTGCCAGTACGCAGGTATTCGTTTTCGACGTTTTCGACATCATGTTAAATTAATTTTATAAATATTTTTATTTTTATTTTTACTATATGAGTAAAACCTCAAATCGTAATATTTAATTAAATTAAGACAATATAAGCGAAACTCAATCGAAAATCTGGAAACAGAAAAATCAGAAAAAGATATTGGCACCTCTGGGACTCGAACCCAGCACCTCTTGCTTTCCGGGCAAACGCGCTAACCACTGCGCCAAGGCGTCGATATCAAATTCGGTCATTTTTAACTGTATCATACTTCGACTAAGAACCACCACATTATCTTCATTTTCTTAACGCATGTATTATTGGTTGCTATCTTTATGTATGATTGCAAGATTCAAACCCGGGTTCGGGTTTGAATACATCGACACCTTGGCGCAGCGGTTAGCGCGTTTGAATGGAATACAATTGAATAGAATAGAATTGTCATGAATACTGACATATTTTTTCGATGTTGATTTCCCCTATCGTATAATGTTAAGAAATTAATTTATTTTACGCCCAGAGGGCTTTTACATAAATAGATAAGGGCAGTACAATATGAGAAATAAATATATTAATAAAGTTACGTTAGAAAACCAAAAATTCATACATGAAATAAAAATAAAAGTAACAAAATTTTAAAAGTAGTGAGAAATAAAAACAATAAAGTAGCGATAAAAAAATACGTACATAATGTAAAAATATAAGGAACAAAATTTTAAAGTACGGTGATCCGATGTGTTTATAAAATTAAAACAACATGAATAATATTTAATTATCGGTGTGAACCGCTGCTGGCTGTATCGGGGAATGAGCAAGAGTATTGTATCGTGTTATTCCTGTTGGTATGTGTCGGATTGCAAATTGCAAAATTAAAATAAAACTAAGTTGGATGTTGGATCAAGTATGGATGTATGCCTGATTTCTAGAAACATATGCGCACACGTAAGCATATATACCTGTCAGCTATGTTTTAACTTTCTCTGGGTTTAGTAATAATAACTTAAAAATGTAGCTGACACACTGTGAAATAAAACCATTCTGGCTTTCTGTGTATTTTTTTTTCCAGCAGGCCGCACCAAAAGTGCTCGCAGGCCGCACCAAAAAGCTTCGCGGGCCGCAGGTTCCCCACCCCTGCTCTGCAAGATGGTACAAGTAAAAAAGATAAATACATTTTTTTTAATTCAAGTTCAACGAACTTTTATTTTCCAAAATTAAGACTGGGAAGTATTAAATCATAATATCAGACAAGCGATAAAGCCTACTAGGTACCAACATTATTATATTTGAATAAATAAACATACTTACGAATTTCGGTTGTCGGTGTTATGTGAAATAATCCATATTCCCGCGGAATGGGTAAAAATATTAATAATATTAAGAAATTTTAAATCGAAAAATTGGAACTTAAAAGTAATAAACAAACGAAAAAGTAGCTATCAAAGTTATTCTATTTTAATACATTATCATTACAATTCTATGTCTGAAACGTGTATTTCTTTTGTTTACATTTTTTGACAGATTTTAAAGTGATTAAAGATTTTTTAAGTTTATTAAGGTCCAGTTATTTAAAAAAAATTCAAATGTAACATTGCAACATTGCGGACCAATGGCCATTCAGCAACATTTTATTTTTTTTTACATTTGAAAGATCCTGGTTAAATCTAGATTGAATTTGTTTCAAGGTTTCGCGACTTTTCATCCCGTGACAAAATATCCCCGACAAAATATCCTAAGGACCTAACATCCCCCAACAAAACATCTACTAAAACCTAACTTAACCAAAAATAGGACAAAAATAATACGGACATCTTATAAAGACAATAAATTATTGTTCAAAAATAGTAAAATAGACCAAAAATAATAAAGACACCTGTAAAGGCAGATTAGGTTAGGTTAGGTTTAAGTACATATTTTGTTGGAGGATGTTTTGTTGGGGATATTTTGTCGCGGGATAAAATCGCGTATTACCGAGTTTCAACGATCCATCAATTTGATAAAAGTTGACAAGGCTAACAACATAGTAGTTTTCCTCTTCTGCTGATCACAATTTGTTCAAAAGCTGAAACGGACTTTGAATCGACATTTAACGGGAACTTTCAACAGCCAAAAAACAAAATAGTGCATATTTGATGACAATGTTGCATTTGAATTTTTGTGAAACAACCCATCCTGACAGTGTTTTGAGTGGTAAATTTTTGATCGTTTCTCTTTTTTATTTGTGCCAAATATTTTTAAAATACTTTCAGCTTCAATACTTTGAATGGTAAATTTTTGATCGTTTCTATTTTTTATGTGTGCCAAATATTTTTTAAATACTTTCAGCTTCAATACTTTGAATGGTAAATTTTTGATCGTTTCTACTTTTTATGTGTGCCAAATATTTTTAAATACTTTTACTTTACTTTTTTCAAAACCAGCAACTATAACATCCCATGAATTTTCACGGGTCTGCTGTAGTTGACTATAAATCATAGGCCTCCTCTTCAGAGACCTTGGGGAAAGGATTTTAAAATGAAACAATGTCTGCGAAAGTCTCCGAACAACTTGCTTTCTTGTTGATTGGAAAAAAGTTCAGTGTCTATTGCCTACACGTGTTAATTGGGTTAAATATTTTTATCTCTATAAAGGTATGCACGGGTCATAGCGCCGAAAATTAATTACTTAAGTCTCACGGTTCAGTCGTGCGATTAATTCAACCTCGTAAAAGCAACATGACACGTGTACCGTGATAAGAACCTTATCAAAGGTGAGTTATGGTAGAAATATGACGTTAGAACAGATAATATTAAATAATAATATTTTAGGTAACAAGCATCTGCTGACCGATACATTATCCTTTGTAACCGTGATATACCCACAGGGTGTGACAGTACGTACCCGGATGGTTTTAACCAGCGTTTCTTGAGCATAATTGGAGTAAAAAAACATAGTGGTCATTTTGATGTACAATGGAATTTTTTATCAATATTTTTTTTTCTATCACACGTCGCCACTGATCACACTCCTGTATATCGCGACGGCATCCCGTGCTGCTGGAACGAGACGGATCACGTGACCCGCTATGCTATACCTGACTACTCAGTTGCGACGTGGGATGGAGAAATGTTTTTATCGTTTTTATTGAAAAACAATATCATTGGACAGCAAAACGAAATCTATCAGGAATCACAGGCTAAGATGAATATCTATGTGAAATCATATTTAGATACTATTTTGATTAATCTTTACGACGAATCGGCTTACAGTATGAACATCAAAAAATATGCTACGGATAAATCGAAGCTTTTACTAGCTTTTCTATGTATTGGAATTACAATAAAATTATTATTTACGTAACAAAAAATATAAGCGTAAACCACAAAAAAAATGTTTTTCGTGACTTAACTATGAAGTAATACAAGAAACAATTTTTAAAAAATACCCCTTTTATGCTAAGACTATTTTTGAGGTTTTCCATGTTCTAACTTTTTTTCGTTCTTATAAAATTATGCGCAAAATAAATAAAAACCACTTTTTCGCTTACTATCCTCGTGCAAAAAGACGCTCGATTTTAAAATTTTGCAGGCATGAGATTCGAAATATTTCTAGCGTTTATATTCCTTCGGGAACATGTAGTTACAGTCTGTATATCTATCGTCCCTGTAGATTAGTCAGACATCTTCAAAAAACAATATTTGAGTTGAGTAGGTATGCAGATATATGTAAAAGTGTACCCTCTATCTGGTACAATACTCAGATTACTCAAAAACATCACCAAATCAATTAAAATACAGAAATGCTTATAGTGAATTAAAAATAGTTGAATTCTGGGTCACTAGTATGATATTCCAAAATGTCATACTAATGTACCGGACCGTTTTGCCTCCCGATGTAATTTTTAGCACATTTAATAAAAAGCAAAACACAAACATGTGCAAATAATATTTGATTTATGGTAAGCAAATGTAAATGTTAAGGAGGCTAAAAGTCTTGCAGTTTTTCGTGGATTATGTCTTAATGTTGTAAAGTCCAAATTTTAGTCAGTAGGTAGTAAATAATATTGTAGTAGTCATAGAAAAGATAACATTAGATATAAGATGTCAAATTTTATATCTAAATAAAATATACAATAAAAAAAAAATAAAAAAAGCATTCGAATATTGCTTTCCTTATTATCTTAATACTAAGTATTTGGAGATGTCTGACTAATTAACTGGGGGATCAATATTTTCACTCAAATTTCTAAAATTATCTTTACAAGAAACCCAACCTTTTCTAATCAACAACAATGACCTTATTTTATTTAATTCGCAATGTATTGAACTCTTTTACATCTCATCATCAAAATTATAATTCAGCATATATTTACCCCGCAGCATAAAGAGAAATTAGAACATAAATACAGCACTAGATTCACGCGCAACGACGCGACGGGTTAATAGTGCCGAAATTTAACAATAAGTACGGACAGAGAACGTTTGAATACATCATACCCTAAGTGACCAGCTCAGGTATGGGGGCTCCATCGAAGCCAGAGTAAAGTTAGCCTCCCAAAAACTGGGCGTACTGTACAGGGCAGCAGATACTTTAATAGTACACAACTGCTAACCCTGTACAAATCACAAGTGCGCCCCACGGTTGAATTTGGCAGCCACCTCTGGTCTGGAGCTCCAAAATACCTGAAAAATACCCTCGACTCTTTACAGAAACGGGCGGTCCGTTTGATAGATTCTCCCATCTTATTACAATGGAAGATGCTCCGAGGAACTAGCATCATTGATCCCTTCGGCACCGGTGCATAGGCGGGAAACACGCCAAACGCATGCCCAACATTTGTACATTTGTTGACATTTGTCACATGAGAACGGGTCGTTTCTTCGACTCGTTCTTGTGTTCAACAGCTCGGCTGTGGAATGATTTGCCGGCCTCTGTGTTTCCTCCTTCCTACAACATGGGTCTCTTCAAGACCAATGTTTATTCCTTCCTCTCTGCAAAAAGACCCTCCACACAGCATCCCAGATGACATAGGCCCTGAGGGAAATTATTTTCCTCAGGGCCTCCTGTGTAGAGTTAATGTAAAAAAAAATAAAAAAATATATTAAGAAAATATTTAATTTATTACCTGACACTATAAAGCAATGTATTTCTGTGAATAAGGTTAAATATATGGTAAAAAAATTGGCTATCGGAAAAAGAATATTTATATTGATATGTATGAAAAAATGTTGAATCTCTACAGATTCAACATTTTTCACTTTCATATCTACATACAGGGTGTTAAGGGACGTACATGACTTACTTTAACCAGTGATTCCTGACATTATTTGGAGTAAAAAATGTAAATGAAATGGTCTCCGGTGACATTTTTGATGTTTTTTTTTTTTTTTTTTCTACATAAACATAAAAAAATGATAGTTGTTGAACAGTTGAAGGCGGGGTAAGGGGTTCCAGTGACGACATGCGAAAGATTTTTTTTTTGTTTGATTTTGAAGAAAAATTTTTTGAAAAAAAAAAATTCGTCAAAAAAATTCACCGAAGAGGAATCACTGGTTAAAGTAAGTCAAGTACGTCCCTTAACACCCTGTATAAGATGTAAATTATAACTTTTAAAATGTATATGTAACTAAACTATAAGCACCTGTTGACAAGCCAATTCAATTGGCTTAGCAGGACTTGTTTGTTGATATGTAAACTATTCTTTGAATAAAAATATTTAAAATAAAAAATAAAATAAAATAAATATTCCCAATATAACTCATAATTTTTCTTCGGCTTGATCGTGCCAGCATTTCCGGAGCTTCGGCAACCACTTGCGATAATCGCAGACAAGTCCATAGAGATGTAACTCTAGTGTTTATATAACAGATATCTGTCACACAGAAATAGCCGAGGCCATTTGTCATAAGGCAGATCATTTTTCAACGAGGCTCCCCTATTGTCGCTTTGTGAAAGCTCACTTTGCCAATAAAAGATGGATTTATTAGGAGCCATCAGGATTGGCTTTTAAAAAGACAGAAACCACTCTGATTGATGATTGACGGGTAGGAGTTGAATGGTGGCCAAAAGATGCTTGTCACTACTTTATATCGTGACACTGAACATAAACAGGCTTGAGGAAGGGGTAGGCAGATAGATTATTATATTTGATTTACATGATCAAAGAAAACATTAATAAAGTAGAACATGAAGAAAAAAAATGAAAAGTGGAAAAGAAACATACTTTACACCTAACCTTAAGTTTTTGTTTTTTTGAAGTGAAAACTTCTTTAGCACCGTTGTGATTTGAAATTCTATGAAACGAAAAATAGCGACACTAAAAAGAGACAAACACATACATCTATAGCAGCAGTAGCGGCGTTAGGGTAGGGCGCGGTTGGGCGACCGCCCAGGGCGCCGGACATAAAAGGGCGCCACAGGCGCCCCTTTATATTCCCTCGCTCTTTGAGCCAGGTCTACTTAATCGTAAATTCAAATTTAGGAAAAAAATTGTTATGGTGGCAACACTAGAATTGGAACGTGGTGTATAATCCCTTCGATCGGAGCACTGCTGCAGATCATTTACCGGGAATCCCCAACAAAATTTACCGGGAATCCCCAGCCATAGAGAAACACATTATCTATCTCTTTTTAACATTTTTAAGCGTGGCCTAGTGCAACTCACATTGATAATTATCCGAAGAATGATATAGGGCGACATTTCTCTAATTCTCATTTCATAAAAAAAAACTAGCAAACAATGAAACAATTCATTTAAGATAAAAAAACCTATCTGCGATCGACAAAATCTCGATCTAAATTGACAAACTTGGTAACTTTTTCAATCGAAAATGAAATTGCTAAAAACATCGATTTTGATAAAACCTAATCAAAGAATTGTATTAGGTTATCAATTTCGCCGATAGGAAGGCTAGAAAAGTGAAATTTCATTAGTTTTTTTAAATAAAAAGGTTTGTTTTTATAAACCGTTATTTCATTATACTCATTGCCTTTTTTCGTATGGAATTGTATTGTACTTAGGGGCAGTGTGGTAGCCTGGGAGAGGAGGAAGGGGGGGGGCGGTCCACCCGGGTGGCACTTTTATAGGGGGGCGGCAAATTTTCACAATAAATAATAACATTATCTTGGAAAAATTTAAATTTAAACCATTTCAAATCACTATTTGAAAATGTTCTACGATACTTTCGTTTACGAATCCAACTCGTTTTTTATTATTTATTGAAAATATCAATAATTTTATTTTTTTTACACTGCAAATTTCGCAATTCGTAGCAAAACCGTACGCATCTTATAAGAGTGATACTAATTAAAGCTGATAACTTACAGATTCACTCTTAATTAAAACCTGAATTGGGCTCAGATTGCATTAACGAATGAATTTCAGTTGTGTATTCATCTGCTGATACATTTCGAAAGATACCATTATTTTATTAGAAGTGCAGATATAAAATTCTAGTTGCAGACTATGTATGTGCTGACAGAATTAAAGAGAAACCATTTTCATATTCTGAGTGTAGTTTTAATTTGCCAAATACAGATTTAATATAACCCGTCTAATCGCAGGAGACGCAAATTGTCCCACACATTTAATTTAAAAATAAAATTATGAAATTATATCCCACACATTTATTTTCAAAATACATTACTTTTTAAAATAAATTTGTGATTCCGATAAAAAGTTAAGATACAGTTTTATTACATTTTTTAAGAAAAGAAATCTGTATTTAAAATTTTTAGTTTTATTTTATTTTAGATACTTTAATTCAAATATTCGGAGACGTGTACTTTTAAGCCAATTCACATTTCCAATGCCAAAATTCTTATATTTAGAAACAATAATGTGTTAATAAGCACGTCGGGAAAATTAATTTATCTAGATTTTAGAACAATTTTGTTTTTTGCAAAAGAATAGAAAAAAGCAAAAAAGGAACATTTAAAATGCATGGGAAGAACCGGAAATTTTGTACGCAAACAGTGACAGGCAAAAGTTTAAAGATATTTGGTTCTAATTATTCGAAGGGTTAAACCAGTTTTCAGAATGTAAAATTCGATTTGAGGATTCATCTGCTGTCACAATTCAAACTAAATCATTATCTTATTCGAAGTTCAGTTATAAAATTCTAGTTGCAGACTCTGTATGTGCTGCCAGAATCAAAGAAAAACCATATTCATGTTCTGAGTGTACTTTTAATTCGCCGCATACAGACTTAATTCAAACCAATTTTGTGTTGAGAATGTAAATTTGTTGGATTCATCTGTTGACACATTTCGAAGGAAAACATCCTCTTATTAAGTTATAATATTCTATTTGCAGACTATGTATGTGCTGCCAAAATCAAAGAAAAACCATTTTCATGTTCCGAGTGTAGTTTTAATTCACAAGGTAGAGATTTAATTTTAACCAATACAGAATGTCAAATTCCAGTTGGATTCATCTGCTGACACATTTTGAAAGAAAACATTCTGTTCTTCGATGTGCAGTTATAAAATTTCAGTTGCAGACTAATTATTTAATGCCAGAATCAAAGAAAAACTATTTTCGTGTTCTGAGTGTAGTTTTAATTCACCGCATACAAACGGGTTTTGTGTTCAGCATACAATGATACATTAAATAACGAGTTGCAGATGCATCGCGCATCAAGTGAAGCTTTACATTTGAGTTACATAATGCTTAAAATTCTGAGAAATTGATTGTTGCGTGTGTTACTATAATTTGGGGACTCTAACGCAATTTCAATTAATCAACTAAGGAGTAGAATTTATAAACATGATTTTTGTTGAAATAATACTCTTACAGACATACAATTCTCGATTTCTGAGAGCAGTTATATATAAATTTGTAGTAGAATTTATAATCATGATTTTATTGAAAGAGTACTCGGCACATGGGGTTATAAAAATCAGCATAAAAAAATACGATACTCCTCCCCCTTAGGGGGCGCTGTGGAAATTTCGCCCCAGGGCGCTGGTAGTGCTAAAACCGGCTCTGTATAGCAGTGGTTCCCAACTCGTGGTCCGTGGACCACAGGTGGTCCGCGAGATCTAAAATGTGGTCCACGAAACGTTTATTAATTTACGACAAAACCGAATCGAAAGGTATCCAAAAGCTGATTCGTAACCCTTTTGGTATTAATGATGGAGAGGTAGCTGAAGAAGTCCAAGAAGAGCACATTGAATTGTAAAATGATAAAAATTGCAAGGACGCGTTTAATTACGCGAATAACAGTTTATCATTATTGTACCTTGTGGTCCCTGTGAGAATAAATAAATGTCACACTGGTCCCTATTCCAAAAAGTTTGGGATCAACTGATCTATAGGATTTAGAGATAGTATAATCGGTCTCCTCTTTGTGCGTGGCTTCGTAGCCCATCGGTCTCCTCTTTGTGTGGTGCTTCGTAGCCTCCCCACTCTTGTCTATTTTAGTTTTCTGAAGGTTTCTCTTCTACCGCGTGTGATTGCACACTCTATTTTTTTATTTATTTGAATACTGCACAAGACTCTCAACTGCTATGACATTCCCAATTGGGGTATGTTGTGAGGTTGAAGGTAAGCGGGGAGGGCAAGGAGATGGGAAAGAGGAAGATGGGAAGTAGCTGGCTATTCAGATCTGGTCACCAAGAACGGCTAAAGCCATTTTAAGCAACGTCTCGGTTCTGAATGGTGGTCTTACACTAGGGCGATACTGAGTGTCTATATCGAACATGCGGCAAATATATCTTATATTATTTCAAATGATTATATTGTGAAAATATAAATCAATCAAATAAAATTTACTTGGCATGCCGGGATTTGAATACGCGACCTTCGAATAGCTGGTCGAGAGCCTTGCACCTCGACCACGGAGGCCGGCGAACCTAACCTAAACTAAACCAACATAACGTTTTATTTTATCGTGTTTTGTTTCACAACTGTTCTGTTTTATCATTTTGTATTGGCGGGTAGGTACCATAGTTTTGTACTTAAATAATATTTACTTTATATTTTTATTAGGAAGGTGATATCTTAGCCCAGGATTTTGCAAAACAAGGGTTGTTTGTTGACCAGCTATCAGACAAAATTTCCTCTGAAATCATAAAATTTGTAAGTAGGTACTTAAATATTTAATTACGTAATTATAAAACATATTTGGGTCAACAGAACTACAAATACCCAGAACAAATTTCTTTAATAAATTGCCAGAAAATGTAAGACCCCTTAAAAACGGCTTCAAAGAATTCAAAACACAATAAAAAAATATTCTGAAAACATAAATCTTTTAAAAAATACTAACAAAAAAATTAAAACTGCATACCTAATAAAAATAATGATAGTAAACTTAACAACCAGCACCATCCTCGATAAACACAAGCATAGATTTTTTTGGAGTACAACTTTAAAGAGGTATATAAATGTATTTTACGTAAAAATGTTTAAATTTGAAATAAGGATTTAGGTATAAAATCTGTCCGAAAAAACGTCGCTATTGTTTAAATGACAATTAATTTTTCAAACTCTCTTAAGGCAGGTAGGTACCATAATATTGAAAAGTGCGAATAAGAAAGACCGAACAAACGCGACGATTTTAAAAAATTCATTTGAAAAAAGAATCTTCACTGAACCATTAAAATGGCCACCATCTTGAACCGGAAACGGAACGTACAAAAAAATTTCGAAATGCAAAACGGTCAAAAAATACTTCTCAAGGGAGTGAAATTTCATAATATGTGCCTGATCGTCATTGCTGGCCCC
The DNA here is from genome assembly GCA_917880885.1 of Limnephilus marmoratus. Classification (NCBI taxonomy): domain Eukaryota; kingdom Metazoa; phylum Arthropoda; class Insecta; order Trichoptera; family Limnephilidae; genus Limnephilus; species Limnephilus marmoratus. The sequence continues at coordinate 34,138,074 of OU862932.1, forward strand.
TTCGCAGTCAAATCGTAGCGGTGTAAAAATACACTAAAACACTCACCAAATTAACCTTTCAAACATGCAATAGAGCCTTATGTCTTACCAAACAAAGGTGCAGCTAGCCGCTTTATGAACTCGGAACTATCTGCTTTATGGACTCTTTATAGCTGTAAGGTACTGCACAAGTCTGTGGATAGTGGATATAGGCAGTGGCATAGCTAGCATGGGTGGCACCCGGTGCGGATAACGTGGGTCGTGGTGTCACCCCAAGAATTAATAATCCTCAAATTAGATTTTTAATAATGTCCAAACTAATATAAAATATAAACTAATATTGAAGAAAATAATTTGGGTATTAAGATTGGCGGCGCTAGTAATGCGAGGGTGGTCTCTTTTACAAAGAATCGACAACTGAACGAAATCTGAGGGCGCTCTTACATTTGGTCGCCGAAATAACTTCGCTTGCCGGGCGAAAGCAGGAAACCACCCCAGTGTAAGCAGCTAGACAACAACAGGCCGCAATCGAAGTCGGCCAGGGTACCATGGGTAGCATGGTCGATCGATATAGGTTTTATCGAAAATGTCGGTAACTTGTCATTGCTCCCGAGCACGACTGCAGGCTGCTAACGATCAAATAACAGTTCACGTCAAATAAAGTAGGAACCCTTAGTCGTTGTGTAAATTCTATCGTGAAAACACCCAAGTGTAAACACTGTCGGCAGTTGATCGGTAATCGGTGTAAATAGCGCTTCGGGGATTTTTTGGGAATCCCCGACCGACGATCCATAGAGCTAAGAAAATATAAATAACAGACAGTGTTCAAGTGTAAAATATTTGTGTGGCAATATTCTACCTTCACAAGTTTTTTCACGTCGGGTGTGACCACCCATCGGGTCTCACCCGGCGCGGGCCGTCCCCGCCGGCCCTCCCTAGATACGCCACTGCATATAGGTTCTAGGTTCCAGGTACCTTCCCGTCATATCCCACATCCGGAAGTGCAATAGTGCAGCGAGAACATACGCCGGAAGTGGCAACACCGTAATCATCACTTCCGTTTCGGCGGTTCCGCAAAGGAAATTTACACCGGGCTAAAGAGATGAAAGTTTACAGCTATCACAAAGAATGGAAGGAAGCTATCTATAATGGTTTGTGCGGAGTGTAGACAGTGTATTAGACAATGCGGTTGCTGTTATTGCTACAGTTGATAACATATTTTTATCAATTAAAACTATTGAATATTAATTTAAACTATCAAATTAAAACATTAGGCCCTGCAGAGGTCTTTTGATGCTTCGATCAATTTAGTAAAGTTCCCTGATAGTAGAGTTTTGCCACTTTGTATGCACAATAGCAATTATAAGAATTTGTGAATAAATTTACTTCACAAAGGTATTCAGGTATTCATTTTTCTATTCAAATAAAAACCATTTGTGAACACCTACGTAATATATGTATGCTGTATAAAAACTATATTCTAGTAAGTGACAAAATCCCGTTAACTAAGAAATTTACTGCCAATTAGAACTCAATAAATTAAATAACACCGCCGAAACTGCAAATTTTGACATAAAATTCGTTTCTCCCCCTTACCTTCCCTTTAGCAATTTTAAACCAAATCGGTTTATTTTTTTTTTATTTTTTTATTTTAGTTTATTAAGGAAACAAACAGTTATACATATTTTCATAATAGAGTAACATATTACATGGTTGCATTAACCAGCAAAGTTTCCGCTAAAATTTATAATATATATATATATATATATATATATAAACATAGATTAAAATATAAAAGAAAACATAAAGTGGTAGAAAAAAAGAAAAAAATATATATATGTACAACAGAAATGAAAAAAAAATACACAAATTAAAGCATGTGGGATATGTAAATCATCCAAATATTAATATTATTATTATAAAAAGAAGGAAAACATGCAGCAGGGGTGGAGAGTTCATAATTAACAATTTGTTTTGATTTTTTCTATTATGAATTTAATAAATTGGCCTGAGGACAAATGGAAAATATCAGCGTCGTAAAAGATATCATTGTATTTTGTGCACGTCCTTCGGAGAAATGAATGTTGTGTGTAATTTGTTTTTGAGTGTGGGATGTGGAATAGTTGGTTTGACCTTGTGTTTCTTATTGGACAGTGGAAATTAATGTGTTCCAGAAGATAGTTGTTGTCAACAACGTTGTTAATAATTTTGAATAGAAATTTCTGGTCGGATATATTTCTTCTATCTTCTAAGGTTGATAAATTATGGAATGTTAATGAGTCTTTTAGGCTTTCTGATGTTCGAAAGGATTTAAAGTCTAGGTGTTTCAGTATCTTTTTTTGAATTCTTTCTAACCTTTCAATATTAACTTTGTATTGGGGATTCCATATGACTGATCCGAATTCTAATATTGAGCGAACAAAAGAGACATACAGTACTTTGATTACGTGTGGTGACCTGAATGGTTTGGTCACTCTTATGATGAATCCTAGAAGTTTGTATGCCCTGTCACAGATGGAATTTATATGTGTTCGGAAAGACATTCCGGAGTCCATAATTATTCCTAAGTCCTTCACTTCACAACATCTTTTTATCTCTACGTCATTGATTTTGTACGGAAATATTAGGGGATTTATGCTTTTGGTGAATGATATTGTGTTACATTTTTCTAGGTTAAGGAACAGTTGGTTGTTCGCACAATATATTCCAAGCCTATTAATATCATCTTGCAATTCTAGGCTGTCATTAATATTAGTGATTTTTTTGTAAATTTTAGTGTCATCAGCAAAAATTTGGAATTTTTAAAGCATTCACTCATATCATTGATATATAAAATAAACAAGAGAGGTCCGAGATGTGATCCTTGCGGGATTCCTGAAGGTATATTGAAAAAACGAGAGGAGAAACCCTTAGCTCTAACTGCTTGACTTCTGTTTGTCACATACGATTTGATCCATCTGAGAAGGTCACCCTTAATCCCGATTTTTAACAGTTTCTTCAGAAGCAGTTCAATGTTAATTTTATCAAAGGCTTTTGAAAAATCCGTATAGATAGAGTCCACTTGATTTTTACCACCCATAGAATTTAAAATAAAATCTGTGTATTCCAGAAGGTTTGTCTCGACCGACCGTTTTCTGAAAAAGCCGTGTTGATTTTTGGATATGATTGTTTGTACCGCTGGAAAAAGTTGATCAAGAACTATGTTTTCCATGATCTTGCTGACAATTGGGAGTTTGGAGATGGGCCTGTAGTTGGTGATGTTATTTTTGTCCCCGCTTTTGTGGATTGGTGTAATGAGTGCTTGTTTCCAGACGTTGGGGAAGTTGCCTTCTTCAAATGACATTTTGAATAGCAAGGAGAGAGGATAAGCCAATTGGTCCCGGCATTTTACATAAAATATGGATGGAATTAAATCAGATCCCGCACTTTTATTTGGATCAAGTTTTTTTAAATAACTAAGTACACATGATTGATTGATGTTAATAGTGTGTATATGTAGATTAGAGTTGTCGTCACCATTCTCAGTAAGATTGAGGCGAGGGTTGGAATTTTCTACAAAAACTGATCTAAAATAATCACTAAAATGGTCGCATATGGATTGTCCATCGTTGCAGGAAATATCACCAAGATACATTTGCTTAGGTAAATCGGAAGAGGATTGCTTTGATTTAACAAATGACCAGAACTGTTTGCTACACTTTTTTATTGAATCTTCTGCCGTCGTAATGAAGTTTTCATAACATTCTAGCGAGATCTTCTTCTGACGATTTCTCAGTACAGAGAATGATTGGTAGTCAGCTAAGTTCTTGTATTTTTTCCATTTCTTGTGATATTTTAATTTCTCTTTTACAATTTTAATAAGTGGTAAAGTGTACCAGGGGGGAAACCTTTCTAAACTACCGTTAATTTTTTTTTCGGGGATGTATTTGCGAATAATGTCATTTATGATATTGTAAAAATCTAATACGGCCTTTTCGGTATCCTTACTTTGAAATTCGAGTTTCCAATTTATTTTAGATAATTCATCAGTGATTTTACCGTAATCACCTCGGTAAAACATTTTAACTGTCCTAGACGAGCCGGAGAGAGACGGTACAGTAACAGGTGATAACTCTATGTCTAATGCTCTGTGATGTGAATCTTCAGGCGTCAGAGGTTCGGTACAGTGGGTTATACTACATTTTGAAATATTTGTCATGATTAAATCAAGGATTCGTTTGTTTGTATTGATTACAGTATTGAATTGGTGTAGTTGGGTGAATGAAAGGAAGTCTACCAAGGCACGGCTAGCAGTGTCTTCTGGAAAATTTGGTTCTAATTGGTTTTGCCCTTCGGTTAACTTCCAGTTTAGTTTGGGTATATTGTAGTCTCCAGCTAATAAAAACAATCCTTCCGGGTGATTTGTGTGCAGGTCTGATGTGGTGTTGAAGTGCTGAATTAGATTGTGGATGTAGTTGGTGTTTTGTGGGTGATATGTGCAGCAGATATATAAATTTTTGAGTTTATTATTGTCACCTAATATTGGCACTGATATCCAGATCTCCTCAGTACAAGTAGACCATGGTAATCTCTGTGCTTTGAGAGATTTGGAGGTTGCAATTAGTACCCCCCCTCCCTGCTGCTGTCCAGACAAAAAGTAGTTCCGATCCTCTCTAAATACATCATACCTATTGTCAAACAATTCACTGTCATGGATTGATTTATTTAGCCAAGTTTCACATATAAGGTAAATATCGTAATTGTTCAAAAGTACCTGATTTAAGAAGCTATGAGTTTTTGTGCGAAGACCTCGCACATTTTGAAAATATATGTTAAGCATTTTTAAATATTATGTTCGTGAAGTTGTTTGGAAAATAACTTGAAAAAAAAATAATTATGCTGTGATTGGGGGCATTTTTGAACATACGATTCTTTTTGTTTTTGTTTGTGGTAAATTAAAATGTCTATGGTTTTAGGAGGCTTAAGTTTTGACAGATTGATTGTTATATCTATGGACAGATTACTAATACAATGCAAACAAATAATAATATGTTTTAACATTATTTGATAAGAGTTAAAAGGAAGTTTGTAATTAACGCATAGTGATGATATGTGTATTACGACTAAGTAGAAATTGGGTGTTATATTAATGTACTGCAAGTGCAAGAGGTTAAATTTGATGTTAAAAGTAATATGTTTGATATTATTCTCTAAATTCAGTTTCCTAAAGGGAAGGCCGGTGTAGAAGCGTCTTGTGTGGGCATTGTCTTCAATGCTGAAAGTCTGTTAACGTCATCCTGGTCAGCAATTAAAATTATTGGTGTTGTATCACTTACACGAATGAAGATTTGAGGGCTCTAAAAGTTCAAGATTACCATTTATGTAATACATCATTTTAGTTACATTTTTTGTTCACAGGCACAGCCTAAATTTTCAAATATTTGTAAAAGTCAAAAGGACCGATTCAATAGAGTGGCAATCAAAATCACCGAGACAAAAAATCCGTGACAAGAACATCCTTGTACATGAAGTTGGGTTCATAAGTTACATTTTATTATATTTTTTTTATGTTAGACATTTTTCTTTTTGATATTATGTGAATTTTTAATTTTATGAAAAAATCATACGGGAAAATTGGAAAATCGGAAAAAAATTTGCTCGAATTATTTCTCGCAAAATGAGCGGGAAAATTGTACAATAGGTTTTGAAATTGAGAAATTCTCTTATTTTTATTTTCACACCGGAGATGCTGTTTGAAAACTTCACGGTTCTTTTTGAAAATAACAGAGGGCGCCAGTTCCGTTTACGACAATCCGAAACTGTACAGACTTTTGCATTTTGGGAGTTTAATTAAATATATGAAGAAAAAACTATGTTTGAATGTGAATAAGGCGAGGTGTGTGTGCGCCTACATAGGGCACAGGTAGTCGACCGCTTAATTTCGTACACCCGCTTTCGGGCCGCTTCGGTCGCCCGGTTCAAGGCGTTCAGTACGGGCCTTTTCTCGCAAAAGGGGGCCGAGGAACTACCTGCTTAATTTTTCACTGCACCATTCGGGTTGTGCAGGTCGATACGCGTAATTTGATACCCGTAACGCATAATTTCCTGTTGTAAAGAAAACTCCTACCACCGAGGAACTTTGGTCATCGAAACTTTAAAAACGGCCCAGGGAGCTTACCGCTCAATTCAGTAAATCTGCTGCCGAAGACAACTTTTATGTTGTGATGCTGAATTAAATGGTAGAAGTAACTGATTGTGAACGAAAGGAAAAAAAATGTTGTGAAATAATCCATACGTAATTATTTGTTTAATTAAACTGCATCTACATCAAAAGCAGTGGCGTAGCGTGGACTAATCAGAGCGTGGGCAGACCGCATCCGCGAGGCCCTTTTCTTTCAGTACCTGTTTTATACATCAACACAGTGGTCCTACCATTTTTTTATGAATACAAAAATAAAATATAATTTAGCAGAAAATATTTAAAAAGAGTTTATTTTATTTATTTATTTATAAAACACATGATACATAACCAACAATTTACATAAAGTAGATATATTCGATCACCATACTAGGCGGCTGCCTGTTTCATGGTGACCAATGGAGTATTGTTACTTTGTATGATATATGTAGTCTAGTGTGAACATAATAAATGGATCTAGATAAGTGATGCTAAAAATTGAAAACATTATAATAAAATAAAAATAAAAATTCAAAAGAATAGATAGGAAAGAAACGTAATAGGTTTACATACCAGACGCTGGGCGGGATGAGCGCCCTTACTGCTGGACGGGATGTAGGGGGTAGGGGCACCTGATATTTATTGGAGCTATTACCATTGACTTTACGCTATTACTATATACCTGCACCAACGCAATTAGTAAAGTATCTTTGAGTCGATAACAACAAAGTCTCTTGAAATTGAAAAATATATAGGACATTATTCCACACCTTATAAAATGATCAAAACATGACATGTTGGTTTCAAAAATTCTTTTTTTTAACAAATTAAAATAAGTTATAAAACCCTACGGAAAGTTATGATTTTTTTCAGTGTCTAGGTCAAACAAAAAATAAATGAATTGCAACAGTTTGGGCAAGTACTGGCCTAATTTAGACGGAGTTTCTAGCCACGCGGGTACCTGATGAATTTGACAGCCTTTAATGTACAGGCGCCGGTAGAGGGCGAATCGAGAAGAAGTTTCGATACGTTCGTCAGTTGGTTCTGGGGAGTTTCATGGTGTGACAGCTGAACTACAAGCCGCCAAAGGTCATGGCCGAAACACACGTGAGCGAATTAATAATTAGTAATGGATCATCACGAGATATTATAGCTTAACTTTGGTATTTTATTATCCTTAGCATTTAATTTAAATCCTACTAAATATGTTCGGTTATCCGTACAGGCGCCCTTCAGGATTAACAAATATTATGCTTCCATTTATTGAGACCCACATGTTCCGAGATTATAGTTTTCACATTAATTTGACTTACCTATGGTAATCAACCACCCCTGTAGATTTAAATCAATTTAATCATGCTCTACCCATAATTGTTGAAGGTATTTAAATAAATGTTTCATCTTTGTTACTGGTATAATCCGTCTTTTCTTACACTGATCTACCCACATGTCTGCACTTGTTTTTATTGAATACGAGAGAAATATTGAGAGTATTTAGATGGCGGTGATAAGTAAAGATAGATATTAGGTAACCATACCGTTACAATCTGGGCCCAACGTTATAAAAGAACTTAATGTGGCGTCTCGGACATGTGCTCGTGTATTTTATTGTTCCTTCATTTGTATTATCTCGTGATGATTTGTTGTTCGTCATGTGTGTTGTGGTCAACGGCGGCTTGTTGAACACCTGCATAGACACGTGTCTCCCGGTAGTTTTTAAGTTTACAATTTTGCTTTGCAAAGGAACCAACTCACCGGCGTTTTTTTTGCGCTTTTCAAACGTCTCCAGTTATCTGGCGACATTTTATTTATAATTTTATCTTGAGATGCATGGGAAATATTTCCGAGTATTGGTGTAACATCTTGTGTTGTCGCATGTTCTAATAACTTTTTGTTTTATAATCCCTTTGTAGTTAGGTTATGGAATATACAATTGTCACAAGGAGTAAAGCAGATACAATCAACATGGCGAAACCTGGTGATAACTTAGCTGCATCGATTCCCGTTTCGTCCCCTTTGTCGGTTCCTGTTCACAAGTGGAACATTACTTTTGACGGCTCAGCTGGCGTACACGATTTTATAGAGAGAATCGAAGAGCTCGCACTAGCTCGAAATGTGAGTAAAGTTTCACTTTTTACATCTGCTGTTGAATTGTTTTCTGGTGATGCACTCTTATGGTACAGAGTAAATCGCTCCTCATTTGCATCATGGTCTGACATCGTCGTGGCTCTGAAAGAGGAATATGAGTTTCTGGATCACGAGAGGCGACTGTTGGCTCAACTGAGAGCTACCGTTCAAATGCAGAAGGAGAATTTAAACTCTTTTATTACTCGCATTCTCATTTTGAACAATCGTTTGTCATCGAAATTACCTGATGATGAATTATTGGAGATTTTACAATGTAATATGTTGCCTAGATATATTCAAAAGTTATCGCTATCGGTAATTCCGGATATCAGTACTCTGAAAAAACTTGGGAAAATGATTGAGTTAGCGGACAGCCGCTCCAGTGACAGGGTTCCTTCTACTACTGTTTCATCTAATAATCAAAATTTTGTCAGGAATAACAATTCACAAAACAGGAACAATGGTAGGAATAATAATAATTCAGGAAATGTCAATCCCAATTTTAGAAATAACCGTCGTTTTATGAACCATGATAATCTTAGCCCGTCTAATAACGTTTCCAGGGGCGTGCATTGTTTCCGCTGCGGAAGACCAGGACTGAAGTCTCCAGATTGTGGCTGCCGCCGTTCAAAAAACTGAATACCCCGGAGTTCCAGACAGCGGGCGTTAAGACGTCGACGCTCGCCGAGGAGACGTCCGGGGAATGGGCTTCCTGGCTGGCTGTAGTAAGAGATTTTTATAAAAACTTAAATACTTCAAAGGAGATGGGAGCGGTAAACAGGGACAACCGTCCTCACATTTCTTTTCAAGTTTTAGGGTTAAATTTTTCTGGTCTTTTAGATTCGGGCTCTCACATTTCCATTTTAGGTAACAATTTTCATAGGAAATTCTTAGATTTGGGTTTCAAGCTTTCCAAGCTTGACACTAAGTTTTCTTTAGTTTCGGCTACAGGTCATTCTGTTGTTTGTTCGTATAAAATTACGGTACCGATTCGTTTTGATAACACAGAGAGGGTTTTCAGTTTTGTGGTTATGCCTCAGATAAATGCTAACATTATTCTAGGCTGTGATTTTTGGAAAATCTTCAATATTTGTCCAAGAATATAAAAAATTAATGGCTTCTAAGGAGTCGGTCAAAACACAGTGTAGAGCTGATGTAATAGGTTTAGAAAATGCAGAAAACTTATCCATTTCGCAACGCTCAGTCTTAAATAAAGTAATTCGGGAGTATGTTTCCTATTCGGGTAATCGGTTAGGTAGAACATCCTTAGAGAAGCATGTCATTGACACAGGTAATTGCTCTCCGATTAAGCAACGCATTTATCCGATTTCACCGCACCTACTTCCGCAGGTACACAAGGAATTAGACAGACTGTTAGCTTTGGGAGTGGTTGAACCCAGCAATAGCGCGTGGAATAATCCAATTGTTTTAGTACCAAAAAAGAATGGCACGTACCGGTTATGTCTTGATAGTAGACTTTTGAACGCAAACTCTAAACGCGACGCCTACGCGACACCGTTCATTTCTGACATCTTGAATAGCTTGGGGGGTGCTCGGTATTTAACAACGCTAGACTTGAATGACGCTTTTTTTCAAATTCCTTTAGAAGAGAATTCAAAAGAAAAAACCGCATTTACAATCCCTAAAAGAGGCTTGTTTCACTTTGTGACCATGCCTTTTGGCCTCCACGGGGCGAGTTCCCGCATGATGAGGTTAATGGACAAGGTGCTAGGGCCACAATTTGATGGCAAAGTGTTCTGTTATCTGGATGACATTATTATAATAAGTTCTTCATTTGAAGAACATATAGAACTTCTAAGACAGGTGAAACAGAAATTACAAGCCGCAGGCCTTACTATAAATGTGGAAAAGTCTGTTTTCTGCAGGGACTACATTTAGGTTTCATTGTAGACAGTAAAGGGCTTCGCACTGATCCCGAGAAAGTAAAAGCAATTGTGGATTTTCCCACCCCTACGTCTCAAAAGAGTCTACGTAGATTCATTGGGGTGCTATCGTGGTACAAAAGGTTTATCCATAACTTTTCAATTATTGCGTCTCCTTTACACAACTTAACAAAGAAGGAATTCGCGGGGAAAAAGTTTGCGTGGAATCAACAGGCGCAATCGGCTTTTGTTAAATTAAAGAATATCCTAGTTAACGCTCCGGTTCTCGCATGCCCTGACTTTAGTAAGCCTTTCACTATTAGTTGTGACGCATCGAGCGTAGGCCTCGGGGCAGTTTTAAGTCAATTTGATGAAAATCAAATAGAGCACCCGATTTCATTCATTTCAAGGTCGTTATCTGCACAAGAGAGGAATCACTCCACAACGGAGAGGGAGTTAAACGCTATGATTTTTGCTCTGGAAAAGTTTAGAGGTTACATTGAGGGTTCACCTATTCCGGTTAGAATAATTACAGATCACTATAGTCTCAAGTGGTTAACACAATTAAAGTCGCCCAGTGGACGACTCGCACGCTGGGCAGTAAGACTGCAGCAATTTAATTTTGAAATTATTCACCGAAAGGGTAAAGACAATGTCATTCCGGATGCGTTATCGCGTGATCCCCTACAAGTAAATGCATTAGCGCAAAAGTTTAGTACTTCCGACTCGTGGTACATCAGGCTTAGAGAGAAAATTTTAGCTAATCCGGACAAATATTCAGCTTGGAAAGTGGAAAATGATAGGATTTTTAAACACATCCAAAGCATGGACGCTCTTCACAGGTCATATGACTGGAAGGAAGTTATGCCAAAGGAGGTTAGAAAGAACATTATTTTAGAACACCACGTTCCTCCAGTGTGTGCTCACTTCGGGATTATGAAAACCTTGAATAGGATTAAACTTAAATATTATTGGCCTAAAATGTCAGCTGATGTCAAACGGTTCATTAGTAAATGTCAGATTTGCTTAGGGTATAAAAGCACCAATTTGTTACCGCCAGGGCTAATGGGAAATCCCAAGTTGGTGCAGCGTCCTTGGCAGATGATTGCCACAGATCTGCTGGGTCCGTATCCGAATTCTTACAAAAAAGGCTATACATACTTGTTAGTAGTTTCTGATTTTTTCTCCAAATTTACTAGGCTATTCCCTCTGAGGAAGGCAACGGGTAGCAATATCGCTAGTATTTTAGAAAATGAAATATTCTACAAGTTTGGAGTGCCAGATACTATTGTGTTAGATAATGGTCCGCAGTACATATCTCGGGACATGAAGGCTTTGGTTAGCAAATTTCACATTCGGCACCTTTTCTACAACTGTAGATATCACCCTCAAAACAATCCTGTTGAGCGAGTTAATAAGGTTTTAGTCTCTGCCCTCGCTTCATATGTAGGCACTGACCACAGAATGTGGGCAAATTATTTACCTGAGATAGAATTAGCGATCAACACTGCTGTGCACGAAGTCACTGGTTACACTCCTTTCTTCCTCAATTTTGGTAGGGAAATTATCATTTCAGGGAAGGACTACATAGGAGCTGACTTCAACGCGGAGGAAATTAAATTTGCTGAACGGGATTCCTGGGCTTCAGGTTTGCAAGAGTTAAATGATATTTTTTCACAGGTGCGCACATCTTTGCGACAGTCGTATGAACGCAACAAACGTCAATATGATCTTCGTCGGAGGGAGGTTCAGTACGCGGAAGGCGACGTAGTGTGGCGGAGGTCTTTCGTTCTTTCAGATGCTTCTAAACACTTTTCAGCTACACTGGCTCCAAAATTTATTAGAAGTAAAGTTGTGCGGAAAATTTCCCCTGTGGCATACCAGTTGGCTGACATGGATGGGAAGCTTTTAGGTATTTTCCACGCGAAGGACATTTTAAAGTCTGAGCATGCTGAGGAGTCAGCGGTTTAATTTATTTCCTTTCAGTAAGAAAATAGAATCTTTCCGTAATGGGATTTAATTCGGTCTAAAGTACCGATAGTTAGTAAAATTTGCATGCATTTTGACCTTATGTTTGCAAAATACATTCAATGTGATGACATGACTTTGACATGAAACTTGTGTCCACACATTGAGTGCTATATGTTAATTGTTTTGTGGTTGTTTGTCCTTTGTATTTGTGATAGTTAGTGTAGTATATGAATATTGTAATTTGTATGAAAATTTTCCTTCAGAGCATGGGGGTAATTGGCCATTACGCTCATGCTTTGAACTGATAAAATTAGTGGGTTCCTTTCCCTGTAGGTAAACCTTGCTATTTGTAAAATATGAATTGTGTTTATAATGATACTACATGGTTTTGTACATGGTTGATAATTTATGGTTACATGTAGTAATTATTGACTTGAATGGTGTCGTGCATACGGTTTCTACCTTGGAAAATTCCACATGTATTTTCATGGTGATAATTATACATAATCAATAGCCTCAGAAGCTGACAATAATCTATTTGGGAGCTTTAGGAAGTTTCGCAGCATGGGAATTTTCCAAGTCAAGGAAATGGGTTTTCTTTACTTATATATGTTATAATAATGTTAGCTCGGGTGATGCATTCTTCAAAGAAATACAGATAAAACAGTATTCTTATTTTATAAGATTTAAATTTATTGATTATTTTACACAAATTATTAAAATAATTCTCCATAGAGAAACTTTACGGATCATTTGTGTTTATAGTCATACAATCTTACTTTGATACTTGCGCATAATCTCAGAAGTTCTCAGAAACTATCTATTTTGAGTTTTAGGAAGCTCCGTTGCATGTTTATTTCAAATAGTCAGGAACGAGTTCTTGAGACATACGATAATGTATAAATTTACTTCGGGTAACATAATTATTACCAATTAATAAATTAAAATAATAATAACAATTCATATTTCATAAGTTTTAATTATATATGCATTCTAAATGGAAATTTAATTAGTATCTCTATAGAGTGAGTACATAATATTAGATGTTTAGTTTCACAGTTAATTTTTAACAATTCTTGCACAGTTCCTTTTTGACACGGCATGTGACTTTAAGTCGGTTCTAGAGCTCGGAACTCATTTGAAGGCACATGTTTGTCTTTTAAAATGGAACTGTATGACTGATTTAAATTCTTATATTTTCTTACACAATCTTGGAGTTTTATTCCGGGATCTCAACCATTTAATATTGACAGGATTATTCATCTTTCTCCGCTGTTCAACAGATGTCAGTGGTTGTTTCATTACCTTAACTTTATGTTATTTTCTTTTGAGGGGTTGGTTTTCTACAATTTGGAATTTTTATTGGTAGGTGTCAAGATTTTAGATGTTATTAAATTTTCAATGGTATTATAACAGTATTTTGGATAAATATTTCCATAAGTTTTGAGTGGAATGTGGGTTTAGAGTCAAGTTTCTTTTGTTTAAATCTTTTCATGTTTAGGTCAAATTATTTTTAGCTCAATCTAAATATTTGCTTTATATAAGTTTTTATTTCACCTTTAATACGTAGTAATTGTTTCTTCTTAACGATAGCTCAGTAATTATTTTTCGCTCACGTGGTTTTCTACGTTCTTCGAGGAAGTTCTAACCCAAGCATTTGGACTGCGTCAAAAGGGAGATTCTACAACAGCATGGCACATCACTTATTTATGGCAACCTACCTTCAGTTGCTCTTGAATAGGCAGAAGTTTTAACCCAAACATTTGGACTGCGTCAAAAGGGAAATTCTAGAATAACATGGCACATCACTTATTTATGTCAACCGACTTTCAGTTGCTCTTGAATTGGCAGAAGTTTAACCCAAACATTTGGACTGCGTCAAATGGAAATTCTACAACAACATGGCACATCACTTATTTATGTCAACCTACCTTCAGTTGCTCTTGAATAGGCAGAAGTTTTAACACAAGCATTTGGACTGCGTCTAAAGGGAAATTCTACAACAACATGGCACATCACTTATTTATGTCAACCTACTTTCGGTTGCTCTTGAATAGGCAGAAGTTTAACCCAAGCATTGGTCTGCATCAAATGGATTTCTTCAACTACAGGGATCAGCACTTATTTGCATCAACCTACAGATTGTGGCTCTGATATAAGCAGAGGTTTGAGCCCTTATTATTTGGGCAGTTTGAAGTTTCATTCACTGCTTCACTGAATCATTATCGAGGGAGGCTTACTGGTTTACAACATCATCTTGAGGATAATTCATCTCTACATATTTGGGAAGAACATTACGAGAAGTGACACAGCTGGGAAGGCACTAGAAGCTCAAACTCATTCACCACAAATCTCGTTAAGCACTTTGGAATTCTTGGTGGCAGCGGTACCTTCGCTCTTCAGGATTTCTGACGCCAGGTGGCGTAGTGGAATTTTTTGCAAAAATTCTCTTGGCCATGGGGGTAATGCAACAGTTTGGGCAAGTACTGGCCTAATTTAGACGGAGTTTCTAGCCACGCGGGTACCTGATGAATTTGACAGCCTTTAATGTACAGGCGCCGGTAGAGGGCGAATCGAGAAGAAGTTTCGATACGTTCGTCAGTTGGTTCTGGGGAGTTTCATGGTGTGACAGCTGAACTACAAGCCGCCAAAGGTCATGGCCGAAACACACGTGAGCGAATTAATAATTAGTAATGGATCATCACGAGATATTATAGCTTAACTTTGGTATTTTATTATCCTTAGCATTTAATTTAAATCCTACTAAATATGTTCGGTTATCCGTACAGGCGCCCTTCAGGATTAACAAATATTATGCTTCCATTTATTGAGACCCACATGTTCCGAGATTATAGTTTTCACATTAATTTGACTTACCTATGGTAATCAACCACCCCTGTAGATTTAAATCAATTTAATCATGCTCTACCCATAATTGTTGAAGGTATTTAAATAAATGTTTCATCTTTGTTACTGGTATAATCCGTCTTTTCTTACACTGATCTACCCACATGTCTGCACTTGTTTTTATTGAATACGAGAGAAATATTGAGAGTATTTAGATGGCGGTGATAAGTAAAGATAGATATTAGGTAACTATACCGTTACAGAATATGTAAAGAAAAAGATTTTAATTAAAAATGTCAAATGGTAATACTTGAAAATCAATTAATTGCCTTCTGGTAAGTAATGATTAAAGAGTAAACTTACAAGAAATCATAATGTACTAGATACGTTTTAAGATTTTCACGGCCAAAAGTATTTTCGTTTTGGCTAAAGAAGGAGGTAGCGCAACACGGCATAACACCCCAAAAACAAATAACGAACAAAACATAATGTACTAGTTCACAGATGGCGGTAATTTAATTATTTTAGGAATTACCGTCTTCTTTTTTTTTTACAGTGAATACCGCACAAGAATCTCAACTGCTCCCGTCTGGAGCCAGTGAGACTATGGCATCCCCAATTGGGGTATGTTGTGAGGCTGAATGTAGTGGGGAGGGGAAGGAGGTGGGGAAGAGGAAGGTTGGGAAGTACCTGGCTATTCAGATCTGGTCACTAAACACGGCTAAAGCCATTTTCAAGCAACGTTTTAATTCTGAATGGTGGTCTTACACCAGGGCGATACTGATTGTATCTTCCACTCTGGAACATGCCGCAAATATACTATATATTATTTTAAATTAATTAATTGTGAAATAACACAAATTAATCAAATAAAATTTATTAGCGCATGCCGGGTTCGAACCCGCGACCTCCGGATTGTGATTCAAGTGTCTTACCCACTGGACTACGGAGGTCGTCTTCTGTGAACAAGCATTTTATTATTGTTTTTTTATTATTTTTTATTAATTTTCAACGCCCTGATGGGCTTTTACATGACAAGTTTATAATACAGAGACAGTTTTTAAATAAAAAAGGTAAACTATAAAAATATAACTAGTAAACATCATATGAAAGGTAGGTATAGGTACAGATAAATTTAAGGAAAGATAGTGCATTACAATAAAAGAGAAAGTTTCTAAGTTGTAAATGGCATAGAAATAAACTAGTAGGTATGTTAGTAATTACAAAATTTACAGGTGACTAATTAAATGTGATAAATAATAAAATATTATTAATAAATATTATATTATAAATCATTTACCCTTAAATAAAATACAAAAGTTTTAGAACTGTGTGAGAGACCCGTTTTCATGTCGAGAAATCTGGGAAACACTGCGATGCAAAGGTCTAAAAGTACCTACGTACGATCTCGTCCCAAAAAGCTAAAAGGAGAGAAAATATACATTTTATCTGAACAAAATCAGGACGACGACGTCAAGACGATATGTCCATGACGTCCAGACGTACTCCTATATCCATACGCAATTTTTAAATACTATTTTATGTGAATATCGCACAAAAATCCTAATTGCTCCCAACCGTCTAGAGCCAGTGAGACTGCGGAATTTCCAATTGAGGTATATTATGAGGCTGAAGATAGTAGGGAGTGGAAGAAGTTAGGGCAGAGGAAGGTGAGAAAGTACCTGGCTATTCAGGTCTTGTCACCAAGATCAAGTACAAGCCATTTTAAACAACGTTTCAAATCTGAATGGTGGTCTCACATAAGAGTATCTTCCACTCTAGAACATGCCGCAAATAATATGCTGCGTATTATTTATTAGTGACCGACCGAAGGTTCGGTTTCGGTTTCAGCAAAAAAGTCGAATTTCGGCATTAGTTTCGGTTTCGGCAGAAATCTGCCGAACTCTGCGTTCGTGAATTATCGTACGACGTTCGGCTGACTTCGGGTGAGTTCGTGGCTCGTGTGTCACCCGCCATCATCATCTGAGTTGGCAACAGCCGGTTAAAATACTCAATCAATGAGGTCCTTCCTTTATAACGTAAGTGTTGATTATTGACAAATTTTTGTTCCAAGGAGTCGTTAACATATTTGTTAATTTTTGTTTGTTAGATATTTATAAAATATATAATTATTTTTTCACATTCCAATTATTGTTTTTTTTTTATTTCATATAACACGTTCAATAAGAATGTTGTGATTGTAAACGCATTAAAATACTCAATGATGTCCTTCCCTTATAATGTATCTAGGGGTCGTCCATTAATCACGTGATATTTTTTAGCAACTTTTTAACCCTCCCCCCCCCCCCCCCCCCCCTATAGTATTTAGAAATTTTCAGAATATTATCACTAAAAATAAATACACGTGATATCTCATAACCCCCCGCCCCTCCCCCCCCCCTGGTGATATTTCGTGATTTTTTCCGAACCTCTCCCCCCCTTTCGAGCCTCACGTGATTAATGGACGACCCCTTACTTCAATTATTGTTATTTTTATTTCACGTATCACCTTGTAACTGTTGTTTGTATGTGTAAATAAATAGATTATAACAATAGATTTTTAACATTAGATACTAAAAAAGTTTCGGTTTCGGTTTCGGCCGAAACTGAGACAGATACCGAAGATTCGGTTTCGATTTCGGTAGGAATTTCTGTTTCGGTCGGACATTAATTATTATTAATTTTACAAATAATACGTAATTCTACAATAGATAATTATTACCAGTCATCGAAACTTTGATTTTTTTTCAAAAAACTTCGATATGTTTTTTTTCTCAATACGTAATAATAATATATTCTTTAACATTATTCTTACAGCCACGGCAATGGCAATCAGCTCTGACCACTGAGGAAAAAACTGGTGTGCCCGAAGTAAGCTAAATATTTCCTCACTTGTACTGAAGATTTCTAAATATCGAAATCCTTCTAGAACAGATGGACCATCATTTTAATGACTGGAGCCTTGGAATCGGAGTGTCCGTTGTAAATTATGACATGAAATATCATTAAAATCGGAATAGATCACACTTCTAATGATTTTCCGTAAATTGGCTTTGACACTGAAGAGTGACATTGTTCGTTGGGATTCGAACCCGGGTCTAGGAGATCAGGGTCAAGGACGTGAACCACACGACGACGACTTGCACAGCTGAATAGGTCGTCTGTGTCTATATTTCTATAGCCAAAAGCAACCATAGAGAACCCGCAAAGCGAATAAACCGTGGACGGACAATACACCGCTTCTCTGAAGAAACAGGGATGGCAAAAAAATCCTTATTGTCCAAATGCATTGATGTATTTTCATTCTTCATATTACATTTACATAGATGAGATACGAAGCGAATAAATGGTTTCTACTTAGTTAGAGGTTAGACCTCCAAGGCTCTAACGTCAAACTACCTAATGCGGTCCATACGCACCGTTTCTCGCGTGGTAGTAGCAATGGGTAGTAGCGGAAACCGCTTCCCGGCGATACTTGGAGATATTACAGGTGACCGGACAACTTTTTTTTAAACTTTTTTTTTTTCTTTATTCATTAAATTTTTCATTACACACATAGGGGACTTTTCGACCACCATGCTAGGCACATGCCCGTGTTGTGGTGGTCGATAATGAATTCAACTCAACACCTCCATTGAAAAATCATTAAGGCGCCGCATTCGCGCTCAAAAAGAAGAAGATGGAGAGATACGTCATTACGAATGTTAGAGGAGCACGCTAATATTTAAAGCGATAAAATCGATGTGAAAATTGTGAAAATGTTTAATAAAACACGATTCGTTTAAAATAGAGCAAAAATCACGTGGAAGGTAACGTTAAGTATCATTTAAAGAAACATTGTGAATTTTTTCACAACTATAACTTGTAAAATAACTGAAAAAAACGTGTTTATAATAATTTTCGGAGCATACTTTGCGATCTTTTTCTATCGAGGGAATTTCATACAATTTGCCTTTAGGCGTGGAACGCGTCTAGGTATTATCTTCAAAAATAACTTAAAATAACCTAAGAACTTAAAAACTTCAAATGTTTCCATGCCAACTCAGAATGAAACCAACTCAGAACCACCACAGAAAGGTCATTAAAAGCAATGAAAAAATAATTTTAAATTAGCCGGTAACCCTAACCTAAAATAACCTATTTAACCATTTTTTTATCATCACTCTGAAAGACCTTTCTGAGGTGGTTCTGAGTTGGTTTCATTCTGAGTTGGCCGGTCACCGAAAAAAATATATAGATACCAAAAATTGGTTAAATAGGTTACGTTGGTTTAGGTTATGGGCTATTTTTCAATTATTATTCAAGTGAAACTTCTTTAGCACCGTTGTGATTTGAAACTCGAAATGAAACGGAAACGACACTAAACAGAGACAAACATAACATTTATACGATTTAGCCTGCACGATAATGAGAAAGAATGAAACCTTACCTACGTACAGTACCTACGAAGCGTCACTGTCCACTTTGATTACGAGCTCACTTTTCAAGGCTCATATATAGCTTTAAATCACTTCAAAAAGGTGTTGAGCTGAGTTGATTCTGAGTTGTCACGGATCCGATATTAAAATAGCGGCTATGTGAAAACCGCACAAGGTTCCCAACAGCTCTCAATTGTTCGAAGCCACTAGGACTATGGCCTCATCAATTTGGGTATGTTGTAAAGCTGAGGGATGGAAGGGGAAGTAGATGGGGAAGAACATAACTATTCAGATCTGGTCACCAAACATTTCGATTCTGGATGATGGTTTTTCACTGGGCGATACTGAAATTATCTTCCACTTCTTCAGGTTCTCCGAACTCACAGTGGAATATATGCATACACATATATTGCACACATATATGCAATAAATATACAAATGTATTTCTTTTTATGTTCTACAAAGGTAGAATTATCCGATTTTTTTCTATTTTCGAAGTAGATATTTCTTTTCATGTCTTCAGGTAAATGTAAATGCAAGCAGTGTAGATGCATGATTTTCTTTCCCACTAGTTTCAGAACAAGCGCAATCTAACATAGGTACATAACTTCTTCCGTTCCCTATTCCCTTCCACCTTTCAACATACCCCAAATTGGGGATGCCATAGTCCCACTAGCTTCGAACAGTTGGGACTCTCAGAATTTAAAAAAAACTTTGTAAGGATAGCGATGAGTTTATTTTAGCTAGTCAAAAGACGTCGAAAACCATATCTGTGTTGTGGCAACCCTGTCCAAAAATGATATTCCAAATTCGAATGGCCCATGTTCGCGAGAGCTCCGGCCATAGACAAAGGCGCGCTCTATTATGGCGCATAATTAATTAGCGCGCGCATAAAGGAACGCGCCTTTTGAAAAAGGAACAATATGGCGTCTGTTTTCATTACTCGCGGCGGATCGTCAAAAGCCAAAAGGCCACGTAGCTTTTTTATCTTTCTTCGCGTGTATGTGTTATGAAGAGTTACTTTATGTAATATAACTTGGGTATCTCAGTACCTTTACCTTTGGGTTCGTTGTTCAACGTTACGGACCCCCCCACATTACGTGAATCAAGTCTCGAAACTCATATTGTCAAATTGTTTGAAGTCGCCGAAGAGAATGAATGAATGAAATTGATGCAATCGTTTATATACCACAATCAGAAGTGTTGTAATGACCGACCAGTACTTACGCACGAAATGGCTTCTTTATGACGACTTTTTAAATAAAACTCCCAACAATTTTTTTTTTTATTAGGTTTTCCACATTTCCCAAGCCTTTCAAATTATCGCATAGTTACACAAAAAAATTTAATTTTCTTGGATTGGGATTCCATCGTGTTTGGTTGACGATCAAGATGACGATCAGCGCCATTTTAATATATTTTTCTTCTTTTTCTATATGAATATATAAAGAAGAGTGTCTGTGGAGGCGTGGTTTTGTTTTTTTACACAAATCGACAGTTTTATTCCGAGATTAAAGAAATTTTGCAACATTTAAAATGAGCAGTATCCACACGAGATTTCGAAAAACCACCCCATCACTTTTTCCCATCCCTTTAGAGTTGAATTTTGATACATGGTATTCAAAATAAGAGGGAAAATACTGTCTATATCTGATTTATGAAAACTCTGCAGACCGGGAAACGCCTGAAAAACCCATCGAGCTAGAGTTGATAAAATTGTGATCATACGTCAAACATAACAACATGATCACAATACTATTTTTTACATTACCTCCACACAGAAGGCCTTTCCCTCGGGGCCTATTTCATCTTTGTGGATGCTGTGTGGAGGGTCTTTTTAGAAAAAGAAGCAGAGGAAGTTCTGGGAATGAAAAAGGTATAAGGATGGATAGGAATCCGGGGGTCAGTGTGTCCAGGAGTGGATGAATGTGTGAATCTATCCCTCCCACTACGGTGTAAGGTGATGTTCCGAGAAAGTCCTTCCGGAGAAGTCAAAAGGTCTCCCTCAATCAGCCTCTTCCAATCTGGCCAGCCATGCAGTTGGTGGGCAGACGCCGCCAAGATCCGGACAAACCTCACCCATGAACCCGGGCACCCCTGCTAAGTCACCAACCGTAGCGAACCACTTCGTATGACCTATGGCATATTGGTTATCCGATAAATGGTTCCCGGGCGGCGTTACCCGTACTCCCAAATTGAGTTGATCACAATATCATCAAAAGCTGAAGTGGGCCGAGATTCGACTGACCATTGACCGTTCAAATGTAAAAAAATCAAAATTGCGCTAATCGTTAACCAAATTAATGTGACAAAAGTTTAAAACAAACAAACAACCCAACTTCAGAAACACAAAGCTCTCACGAAGAGTCACAAAAATGGTAGATATTGTGATGTTTAATTTTAAAAATATTTTGGGCGTAACTAAATAAAGGCGCATACACCCGTCATTAAAATAAAAACGAAGGACGAACACCCCTCAAATACCTGAGAGTATGAATGATTAGTGAAAGTGAATAGAGAAAAGTTTGTTTACCCTCACCATTATGTTAAAATCCTAGACAAACCAAAATCATAATTCTTGTAAAGGCGTCTGGCCATTAATAGACGGCGCCACAGTGTCATAATTTTTATGAGTTCGGAGACCTTCGAAGGAAAGTGGTTTAAGTACCGAGCCTAACGGAAGAATGCATTGTTTATGGATTTCAATATTACTCTATCGCAATAATACGAACACATCGGAAGCATGGCTAATCTTGGCTAACGGTTTCGCTAAATGCTAATGTATTTCGTCGTTCATGTTCATGAGATGTTTGTTTCAAATTTATCAACTTAAGGTGATCCACTAGTCCTCAACGAAATCCACCTCCTTTTTGGAAGGGATTTAAAAATACTCGAGAAAAAGTTTTTGGAAAGGTTGGATAAGGTATTTCAGAGTTGTTTTTCATACGTTGATTTCGTAAAAGCCTGTGAAAAACAATAACCCATTTTTTACGCATTGTTGATATGGCCGGGGGAAGGGGGAGGAAAGTAGAGAAGTGTGACATTATGTGACAAGGTGTATGGGAGAGTCATCTCTGTGACGTCACATGTAAAAATCTAAATTATTAAAACTCAAAACTTTTTTAGATGTAAAATTGCAAAATATGTAACGTCACACTCGGGGGAGGGGGTCTCACAAATGTGACGATGCGTGACAGGGATGGAAGAGAGGGGGGGATCATTAAATTCGTGTGACATAATTTATGGATGGCCCCCAAAGATATTGAAATATTCTGCTGTTTTTACTATGTGGGTCTGCGCTTCCGGGTGTCGCCGATATTGTTTACCAATTAAAAAAATTCTGTTATGATTTGATTTATATGTACAACCTGGCTTCTTATGGTTACCAATGTATTAATATTTTATGTTTAATGTAAATTTTAGTTTTATATACTTAATCTTTTGTTTTATAAAATTTTTGATCTCATACTGCTTTATTATAAATTTATTATTTAATTTTTTTTATTATGCTGTTAATCAGAGGTAAAGTCACATGGAGGAAATCCATAATTGGTTTTATTTTGGCTATACAAACATGTACAAACTGGAAAAATGTAAACTGTCGATTTCCCGAAAATAAATAAATAAAATAAACTAAAAGAACAATAATTAACGAATAAACCAAACGAACGTTAAACTAAATGAACGAATTCTTTCCTTATTCAAAATATATTGTTAACCAATATTAATGCACATTTTCAAAAAATCAACGAAATGAACAAATTAATTATGAACAATTAAATGCCAATTAATTTTCTCTACTTTGTCCTTTCTAAATTATTAGCTAAATGAGTATGTTTATTAAATAAGCTAAAATAATTTTTATTTTTGTTTAAACTGTTTTTTTTTTTCATCTTCCTCCTGCCAAATCTATAGCATGTTAAATTATATACATATAGATATTTATTATTTACAACATAATCCTTAAAAACAAAACAAAAAAAAAACTTTATTTTATTTTAAATCAGATCTCAAAACTATGGTCACCCTAAAAGCCTACATTAATGTACTACCTAGCGCCATCAATTTAGTAGGTACCCATAATCTCAATCTGTAAGAAATACAACAATATTGTTCTTTCAAAATCTGTATAATTTTGTGTTATTTTTTTAACTTGTATAATTATTGTTAACCTCAACACAGGCTTGTCCTAGTGAGGTAACAAATTGTATTGTAAACATTTTTACCTACAGTGTAAAGAAACAATAAATAAATAAATAAATTCTTTTTGTATGAAAACTACGCTAATTAGCGCGTAGTCCGGCGACAGTTGCGCGGACACCATAGCATATCTATTCTGTATTTGAATATCTTTGATGGCCCCTTATAATAACATGAAGATTTAAAATCGATTGCACGGAACGAAGCGACAGGGAGTCTGTAGACGTCCACACATCCCCGAATCTGGGAGCTGGGAGGCGACTAAGTGACTAAGCGACTAAACGACGCGCTATCGGCCCTTCTGCAGATGGCATAAGGATGAAATTCGCAGTTGGGTAATGCCTCTTTTAACTCAATGAAAAAGAATATCGCCAAAATTCGTGTTTTATTTTATTTTGTGAAATTCAGGAACAAATATTAAAATGTTTTACGATTATTTTGTAAAGAACTTAATTTGCCACATTACGTAATGAAACTTTATCCGAAAATAGATTAATTAGCAGGAGATTTTGGCAATTGAAAGTATTTTTTATAGGCCTGATACTTTATATTTTTCCAGACTTACAAAATGATTTGTTAAAAAATGACTCGATTATTTCCATGGCCAAGATGTGTTCTATTGGCAGTATTTAATTGAAGCATCTATAATATTCAAACCGAAAACACACGATTTTGTATGATTTTGCATTAATTTAATTAAACTTTAATTGATTTAAAAAATATAGCAATGCAATTAAATACACTATTAATTGAATTTAAGGAAAATGGCGTAAGTACTGTGGTTAACGGAAGAATGCATTCTTGTTTAATTGTTTATGGATTTCAACATTACTCTATTCCAATAATAGAGATATACCATAATCGTCAATTTAATTTTTTTTTTAAATATCAATTTAATTCAATAAAACGGCCTCCTTGATCGTATGAAAGGCTCTCGACTAGCAATCTGTGTAGCGGGTTTAAATCACAGCGTGCGCAAATAAATTTTATTTGATTGATTTGTGTTATTTCACAATTTAAAGAAAGATATTCTCAGTATCGCCCTGGTGTAAGACCACCATTCAGAATTGAAACGTTGCTTGAAGTGGCTTTAGCTGAATTTTGTCACTAGGTCTAATAGCCCCCACCTTCCCTCACTCCCCACCTTCTTCCTTCCGATCTCCCTACCCCAAATAGGGATGCCATAGATCGACAAGCTTCGGGAAATTGCGACTTTTGTATGGTATTTCATGACATAAGTATATTGGAAAGTAAAAACGTAAACAGCCTTACAAAAAAACGACCATGAAAACATAAAACCCCTCTGCAACCATAGAGATGCAAAATGGGTATATATCAATGTCTGCAACGTAAGCAGATATATGCGTTAAAAATACGACAGCAGTCAAGTACAATAAGCGTGTTTACACGTCAGCGCGTGTGTCTCCATAGAAACCGTTATAACTCCGTTATTGTTTTAGTTACATCCGTAAAATAAAAAGTGAAATGTCGATAGTGAATCACGCTGCACATATCTATTCAAGTTGTCCATAGAAATTCATAAAAATAACATTCTGTCAGACGCGCAGTCTGACACATAATTTATCCCGCCAAATTTCCTACGGGCGCCCGACGTTGTTAATTTTTATTAAATATTTTTATATGAAATGATAAAAAAGTGTTTATTACACATTTATACAATAGAATGAGTATTGTTGTTTACATAATCTGTGATTTTAGTACCGTTTTCACATAAAAACATCGCGTGAGTCATTTTCACATTTTTTTAATGTTTGCATTCTAAATTTTAATATTTACAAATATTAATATTTATTTGTAATATAATAATTCGAAAGCTTATTTTGTAACCTGTCTAAAACAGTTTTTACTATTTGGCTGCGTTCAGAAATGTTTCATTTATAGAGCTTTATTTGTGAAGCGGTAATAATACAAAGTTTTCGTAAAATGTCATTTCGTTACAGGCATTAAAAGTGCATATTGGCGATTTTCTGAGGGGTTAATTAATTAATTGTTTATGGAAAGACATATACAATGCTTACACAGCCAGAGGGAGTTGTAAACCTATTGTATATGCTTGTTTTATTTATAATTTCTGCACGAATTTTGGAATTTTCCCAACGCATTTTAAATGTCTTGTATATCTTATTTAGAAGATGTCGTAAAAACAAATATCTAAACTAGATAAAATTACCTTTTTGATTTTTGTATTTGAAATACGCCTTCGCGTTTAAATTTGCTATCTTTTAAGTTTTAAAAAAGAAAAAAATTTAAGTCTCACAAATTGGAATGCCAAAAATCCACTGGTTAGGACTCTTGTGCGCTCCGCTTAAAAATATGGTGCCGGCCGGCTCAACTGCCCGGATGGTTGCTACGCCAATGGAATCCATTATTATTGCACTTTGTTAAATAAATATCAGCACCAAGGCGACACTGAAGTTGCCTTCCATGGGTAATAGATTTGTACAATATTTTGTAAATTCTAACCGTAATTATGTTGTGAGTCGCGCCACTGACTTCAGGCCCCTAACAAAGGCTGGGACGGTGGGCACTTAAATAAATACATAGGAGAAATATTCTTAATTATTGAAATAAATATTTTACAACAGAATTTGATGTTGACAAAGTAAGGCAAGGGTCGTTCGGTCGGTCCACGAATGTATTAATTTTATTACAGATTATTTTTTTATTATTTACTAGCGAGTACTTGGCATGCGTTGAAATGCCACTCAAAGAAATAAAGTGTTTGTGTTTTTATTCTGTTTATTGAAATGCTTTTGACTACACATTTTTTTTTTGTTTTTTTCCGTCTAGTTCATACACGAATAAATCGTGAGCAGGCCACAGGCCGTTGTCCGTGTGAGTAGCGTGGATTTATAAATTTTTCCGGATATCCTCTACCGCTAGTATGTTTTAGGGCGGTACACATCCCTAATAATTTCTGTTTGCTCAAAACTCACATTTCAATAATTTCCGGAGAATTCGTAACTATAATAACCTTTTTTTTTCAAACCGAAACCTGGGGATATAAGTTCTTTATATTTAAGATTGATAAAAACAATACCTTACTACTAAAATATTTTACGTACAACGATTTCAAAACTTTGTAACCCATTTTTCAACAACAAAGTTAGCGGTGGGCACCAGATTTTATTTTTCTAGGCGATGAATAATAGCTTTGGGTGGCATTCATTTAGAAACATCTTAAATATTAGAAGCACGTTCTTCAGAATTAATTAAAATGAACCAGGCGGAAAGGTCGAATCTCCAGGCTTGCTAAGGGTGAATTCGACAGTACGTCCGTCCAACACGCCGTGCCGTGGGTGCATATTTGTTTACACGCTTTCTTCACTTACGTCGTTAAGATTCCTACATAATTTTTCTTCTTCTTCTTTTCTTTGATAGAGCAAATTCGACAGAAGGTCCGGGTAATACACGGGTCACGAGTCGCAATTTTTATACATGGCTTCTTTACTTACGTCGTTAAGATTCTGAATATATTTTAGGGTATAGTGTCGACTTACCTAACTTAACCGGTTTCGTTCGATTTTCAACACCCCAAATTTTTTTTAATTACCCTTATTATTTGAAAGATGTGGCGTCTTTTTTTACATATGTAAAATGCTAATAAAAATAACTATTTTGACTTTAACACCATAACTGTGCGGACATCATCAAATCTCACCGTTTGAAAGATTTTGCTGCTTTATGCTGCCACAATACCAATGGTTTAAAACATTTCCGCATCTATGACATTTTCGCACTTTAATTTTCTTATAAATACACTCCACACAGCATCCTAAAAAAACACGTTGGAAAGTATCAGGGCCCCCTGTGTTGTGTTGATACACTTTTTTAATGAGGTCATATTGTATGTTTTTAAAAATTAAATTAACATAAATCAACTTATAAACAACACTGATTTAATCAACATGTTTCGAAAGAGATTTATTTATTTATTTGAAAGTCATGTGGCGGTCACTTAACCCGCTCTGCGAAGTTTACCGCTGCGCCACTGACGTCCGTGGAATACGCTGGAAGATACGGCATACCTACCTGCAGCGAGTGCCGTAACGTAGTAGAAATAATAATCCGCCACCTACGCGAAAGAGCTAGAACGACTGGCTGTACCGTTCAAGTGCCCGCAGAAAGTTCGAGCGATACCTCGGCTTTGCGTGAGTTCACCTGGCATTACACGCCGTTCTCGAAACTACTTGCCCGGCCGGCAGAGTATAAAAGCCAGCGCAGCCGCATACAGCTCAGTCTTAAGTCTAGTGTTCTCATTCATGGTTCGACAACTACACATCGGGCGGTGATTCAGTGTCACTACGCATATCCGCCCACGCGGGCTGATATCGTTCGCGCGCAGTCAGCAAGTGATACAACACATATCCAGTGTGACCCAGGAACATTCCAGCACCTTCGAGGAACTTCCCCAACTACCATCTCGACATGAGATGGCAATCAGCATCCTGCAACGAGCAGCAACAACAACCGGCAACGCGCCAGCATCAGCATCCTGCAACGAGCAGCAACCACCCCTGGCAACGCGCCAGCATTCTCATCGCCTCTCAAGGTTCCTTCCTGCGTCACGTGTGTGCTCCGACTCACTGGACACATAGCCGCCATACCTCGTCAACGCGACGACGGTCGACCGCCTGGATCAAGGTCATTCTACACCGCCATGGTGTAGTGCAACACGCCGGCTCCCCGAAGACCAGTGATCTTCACCGCCGTAGTCTCCTGACCTTCCTTCACTCATCACGCAGCATCATCCATTGTCACTCCGCTCCGCATCGACCTCGCTACGTAGCGCATCAATAAAATACTGACTCATATATCGACTGACGCCGTTCATTTCTCTCTACCGATCCGGCCCGCTCCCTCAGTCATAAAATGGCTTTTACAATCGGATGATATACGATTCACGAGCGGTAGACAGGAAGGTAATTATAATAATAAAAAAATAATAATGTACCGTAAACAAAGTACATATGTATGATGACAACTAATATTTAATTATAGGATACAACAATGTGTTTCAACAAAAAAAAGAATAAGAGCTCGTAAGAGAGAGTACCTATACACATTTTATGCAGAATAAAAATAAGTAAATAAAGGTGACTTCTTAAAAAAATTGTCAACATTTTTGATTTGATTAAAATGACGCCACCAAGCTAAATTATGATTATTGGAGAAATGAAAAAAATAATTTCATGTTACCTAGGTACGTACGAATTTTCAAAATTGGCATTTTCAAAATTAAAATTGGTGTAGGAATGTGTGAAAATTGTCAAATTATAAAAGGAATCTTTTAAAATCCAGACAAGTGATAAAGTCTATCTATCTGTAAAATATTTTACTAGAAAATTAATTTTTTATTTTTATTTAATTAAATGTTTAATATTTTTAATATTTTTTAAAATATTAAATATTAAATAAAAAATTTAACATTTTTATTTAAAAAATAAATTGTTTCCTCAGGACCTATGTGGGGTTAATGTATAAAAAAATCTACTCAAAAAATATAACGAAACTAAAATAAAATTAAAACCTTTGGCACGACCCTTTGTCCTCACTAAATAAATAAAAGCAATAAAGCACGGTCTAGACGTGCGCTAACTGCGGTAAATACCTACCAAATAGTAAATATATGCTAAATGCCCGGCTCCGCTCGGGCACAAACCAACCCAATACCCCCTCTATAGTACACCTTACATAGGTATTATATTATGGCCAGCTATAAATCTGCTTCCATCTGCATCATATAACCCATTTTGCAACACGGTTATTGCAAATATTGCTCTATCACAAAGAACTCTATTGAACGAACTTGTAACCTTAGGGAACGTACCCATACTACGTGACCTGTTCGGGGGGGGGGGGGTCTTCAAAATGTCACGCTCGGTACAAATGAGCGGCGGCGGCCATAGGTTTTTGGTCACCGGGGGGGGGGGGGTTAAAAATTGCAAAAAGTTGGTCACGTAGTATGGGTACGTTCCCTTATTTTTTGCATACATTTGGATCGTCCAGTTGATTAGTCAGACATCTCCGAAAAAACGAAAGTTGAGTATGCAGTTATATGTGATAGTGTATCATCCATTTTGTACAATACTCGGATTACTACAGAATCAATTATAGAATAACCTGCAGTGAATTAAACAAAATGATTATGTTTTCTGGATCACCAGTAGGATATTTCAAAATGTCATACTAACGTACCGGACCGTTATGCCTCCCGGTGTTATTTTATAGCATATTTAAAATATAAAACAAAGACGTGTAAATAATATATGATTTATGGTGAGAATTCGAATAATGATTTCCTCATTATTTCAATTAGCTCCATACAAGAGAGGCCCAGAGGAAAATAATTTCAATCACGGCCTACGTCTCTTAGGGGATGCTGTGTGGAGGGTTTTTTCTAAGGAAATGAAGGAGAGAAAGTTCGGGAAAGGTAAACGGTATGAGGGGTTGGTAGGAATTTAGGGGTCAGTGTGTCCAGGAGTGACGGATTTATGAATTCATCTCTCCAACTGCGATGCAAGGCGATGGGTCGAGAGTGTCCTGCTGGAGAGGTCAAAAGGTCTCCCTCAACCAGTCTCTCCTGATCCGTCCCACAATGTAGCAGGAGGCTAGACGCATCCGCCGCTAAAACCTAGACAGGGCACCAAACGTTGAAACGGCCGCAAATATACTATATATTATTTTTTTAGTAATTAATTGTGAAATAACACAAATTAGTCAAATATTTTGCGCCCGCCGGAATTTGAACTCGCGACCTTCAGATTGCTAGTAGAGAGCCTTAACCCTCGTACATGGAGTCGGTCAATGTTTATTAGAAAAGGGAGAAGTTATTTATTTATTTAACGCCCAGAGGTACATGTTGGTAGTACAATTTTAAAATAACAGATAATTTTGAAACTTAAGAATGAAATAAAAAAAATAAAATTGCATTAGTTAAAAATGGAATAAATATTTTTCATGGTTCACAAAAATGCCAAGTTGTTATTAAATATGGTTCCATGCCAACCTAGAATCCAGTCAGCTCAAAACCTCTTCAAAAAATAGCCCATAACCTAACCCAACGTAAACTATTTAACCAAATTTTTATACATTTTTTTCATCACTTTTAATGACTTTTCAAAGTAGGTGTTTAGTTGATTTCATTCTGAGATGTCCGGTCACCATTAAATATGTCATCATCACCTAAGTATTGATTTTCCATAGTGTGAAAACGTTATACCTTAATAGTACCGCTGTAAATAGAATAGTGTATGTTGTCGTGGTGTATGTTACTATGTGTAATCATAAGTTTATGCGTTTCAAGAGTTCGCAACAGCCGAATTTAGAGTTTAGTGTTTGGAATAAAAATGTTAAAAAATAATACATACGCACATTATATTGAACCTGTTGCGAACAGTTTGCGTGTACAAATGCGAGCCGAACCACGAATTACAATTGATATTTCTAATACTATAATAAGAAAACAATGAAAACTAATAATATCGTCAATTTTTTAATTGGTTTATTTTACGTCTTTCAATGGGATATTTAATTTAAAATTTATAAAACCCAGATTTTTTTTTTGTAATAATAATAATAGATTAATGGCTTGAGTTTTTAGTTTTTCTTAGTGTTTTATACCTTTGTTCACACTTTGGCGGATATTATTTGCGAAACTTAGTTTTTAATCAAAAATAATTCCGGGATCTCTCATCTCCCATGACTCTTCCTAAAGCTCTTTTGTTGATGGATTATTCGAAAAAATCAGGATTTTTATTTCTGAAGAAAGTCCAGATTTTGCACTCTTCTACATTTAAAAATAGATTATTTTGAACGCACCAATCTTTAAACATACTAATATTTGACTGTAGTATATTAAGTTATGACGGAGATACCATCATTAGACTTTATAGTTTTTTATACCTGGGAAAATATATCTTTGCCACTTTTAATTGGTAATTTCTTGCAGATGGAACTAAGTTGTAAACCTTTTTTTGGTGACATTGGATGTTTTTATGGATGGGTATTTTGTAATTGCTTTTCTATGAGTTTGAATATTATCTTTTATTCCTATAGGGTTTTATAGGGGAAGGCAGAGAGAGTGGTAATTATAACTTACCTCTAAAGAGGTAGGTGTATATTATACTGTACACGGTGTCCGGAAACTCAGCCTAAAGGCGAAAAACTGGTGAACGTATATCACATAGAGAACCCAAAAACTTATATTTTCGATCTTTTGTTCGGTAAAGCTAAAAGGTTTGAAAAATTGGTGACCAGACAACTCAGAATCATGCAACTTCAACAACCCCTTTGAACAGGCATTAAAAGTAATGAAAAAACATTTAAAAAAATTGGATAAATAGTTTATATTAGGTTAGGTTATTGACTATTTTTCAAAGACTTTTATAGCTTTTAATGACTTTTCAAAGCGGTGTTGAAATTGGACAATTTTGAGCTATCATGGAACCGAAAAATAAGTGGGTCTATACGTCGACGCATTTAAAAATACATACTATAAACAGGTAATAGGAATCACGTAGAGGATGAATTCTTTTCATATTTGACCTTTAAATTTCCAACATTGGACTCGATTTACTCGAAAGCGAAAGAAAGCTCTCTCGAAAGAATCGATAATTTTTCAAAAGAAGCAAACACATTGTGACTTGACATTTTAAATAAATAAAAAGAAAATACTTTGTTTTACGTCACTTTATTGTTATTTTTTTCCGTCTACCGGTTTCGGTACCTCCGTACCATCATCAAAAAAAATCAGTTAATACAAAGGCTGAAATCATTAATAATCAACTAAATTTAACATTCAGCCCTATTATAAGTATGTTTCCCGTTATCCCACTCGCCCCTCCCCCACTTCCCTCCCACAACTGACGCACTGTCCCACTCTAATTTACTGTCTCTTTCTTTCACAATTTGTATATATATATGTGTATTTTCCTGCATTTCTCAGTATTTTTTATATCAGTCCTGATGATGGTACGTAGGTACCGAAGCCGGTAGACGGAATAAAAGAACAATAAAGTGACGTAAAACAAAGTATTTTATTTTTATTTATGAATCGATAATTGCTTCATTGTGTAATTTTTAACTTAATAAAAAAAATAATAATTCAGCTAATAAGTTAATACGACAGTTATTGATTGAATCTGAGACGGTACGAAGTTCGCCGAGTTAGCTAGAATGATATAGATACTCTATAAATCTTTAAATTTTTTGAAGAATTCATTCGGGGTGAACCTTTTTGCGGGGAAAATGCCGGAATTCTGGGCATTTATTGATTGTCTAACTACATTAAAACTATATTCATTCGGTGGAAGATTTCGTAGTTTATTTTATTGCAGCACTGTAGTATTTATTTCTTAACAATAATATTGGGGGGATTCCTGAAGTTCGGGACCCGAACTCCAAAATTGACGTATTGGAATCCGCAACTCCCAGTCCCTGATAATTGAATACGAGTAGTTATTGCTTGTGATACCATTTTCCAACCTCCGTTGAGAGGATATTCAGTGTTATTAAAAATTTTAAAACAGAAAACAGAAATTGCCTGTGTACAGATACTGTGGTAGCATTGAAGGATACTGTAGAAGGGATCAAGAAAGGAGAAGGAAGTTTGAAGTTTAATCCTTAAAAAAAATGTTAACCAAAAGAAAAAGATGTTGTTAATAAGTATTAACATTAAATATGAAAACTTTAAAATCATAATAAACCATTAATAATTTCAGTAAATTAGTAAGGGCGTAGGTAATAAAAATAAAAGCAATAATTTTAATATCATAATATATATATAATATATACTTAACAGACGGATTGCAATCTTTAGAGCACAGGCGTCGGGTGGGAATGCTATCCTTGTTCTACCGGTATTATAATGGAAGATGCTCCGAGGAACTAGCATCATTGATCCCTTCGGCACCGGTGCATAGTCGGGAAACACGCCAAACGCGTGCCCAACATTTGTACACGGTTGACATTTGTCACATGAGAACGGGTCGTTTCTTCGACTCGTTCTTGTGTTCAACAGCTCGGCTGTGGAATGATTTGCCGGCCTCTGTGTTTCCTCCTTCCTACAACATAGGTCTCTTCAAGACCAATGTTCATTCCTTCCTCTCCTCAATAAGACCCTCCACACAGCATCCCAGATGACATAGGCCCTGAGGGAAATTATTTTCCTCAGGGCCTCCTGTGTGGAGTTAATGTAAAAAAAAATATATATATATACTTATATCATTGATGCTCTTCCAAATTCCTGTAATATTCAAAAAACTGTTTCTGAAAAAATTAGAAAATAAACAGATTTAGGAAATGAGATTAAAAGAATTTGGCATTCTCGGACTATAAAAATATTACCATTTGTTATTTCGGCCACTGGCATAATACCTAGGAATCTGATTCAAAATTTAAGCATATTAGATTTATCAAAGAATTTGTATATAAAAATGCAAAAATCTGTAATTTTAAATACATGTAGGATTACAAAAGATTTTTTAAATATTTATATTGAGGGATCAGTAGGATTTATAGGTTCAATTAGAAATGCCACAGAGCCGAACCCTCTGATATGAAAATATCTGGAGTCGGTGAATTATATTCCCATTTGGTCTCTAGTAGGTTGACATGTTGTTCTTGTATTATTTTGTATTTATAATACTTATATAGTGCAATTGCATAGCGTGGGTTGACTAGATCAGGGGTCGGCAAACTTATTAGCCGAAGAGCCAAATATGTACATTACAACGATTCAAAAAAAATTTGGGAGCCAAATCAGTTAATTCATTTAGAAAACATTTATTATTCAAGGGATGTTCAGAAAGTAAGTGTACTGGGACCAGAGGCGGCCCGTGACAAAATTCGCGAGCAGTGCATTTCACAAAAAAGGTAACATTAACATGGGAAAATAAAGTGATTAGGGGGTGACATACCTAATGCAAACGTTCACTTGTAGAGTAAATCCATTCGTCGCTCTTTCATTTATGAAAATACTTCAATGACACGATTATTAAATTCTGGTATAGAAGGTATCAAACCTTTTTCGATGCTCAACATTGACAAAGCATTAAGCCGATCTTGAGACATAGTGTTCCTCAGAAATGTTTTTAAACGTTTTAATGTAGAAAAACACCGTTCGCACTCAACAGCTGTCATTGGAATAGTACAAATTATTTTTAAAAGTTTAACCGTTTCACTAAAACACTCCACTAATTACATTTGATAAAATCTACGTTAATCGCAATGTTTTCAGTAACACTCATTTTTAAATAAGTTTTTTTTACAGAATAAAACTTGCAAAAACTGTCAAAATGCTGTCAATACCGAAACAATACAGCGCCGCGCTGGCGGCCGATAGCGTTAAAATATAACATTGTTATTTGGTCTTAAATTCGTCGAACATAACTATTCCATTCCAAAGGTTCGGTATCACTTTACGCAAGTTTAAAGTTAAGTCATTTGCTCCGCTAGTGCACCCAGGCACCATATGTCTTCTCAGCTTTCACACGTCAATCGTCCGTATGGGTCTATACCTGTCTTGCTCATTTCACGGGCACGAGCACTCCAGCATCTGGGGATGATCCCAATAGAAATATAACTTCTTGTGACGTCACGCCTGGGCATAACAAAATGTGCACGAATTCCTTTCTCTCATGGGAGGGAGTTTAGACAATTGGTAAAGATTTTGTAACGAATTGGCGGGATTCTTCGTGAGAGGATGTAGATACTAATTTACACTACTGACGTATATTCGGCAGTGCAGTGCACATATGCACCAAGGAAGCGGCCGCCTCTGACTGGGACTATAACGGGACTTTTTTGTTTTTTTGGGGTTGGCAGCACTGAGTGGTAGAGGGGGATCTCCCAACCAGAGCGAGCATCGCAGAAACATTGTAGTACGTAAACTCACGTTGTAGCTAGTTGCGTGAAAGATGTCGGCGAAAAATATCGACAATTAAGATTTTATTCTCTGATAAAAAAAAAATGTAATTAAGGAATCCATAAGTTTAAATCTTGACAATGATTGACAAATATTTAATGCGAATAAACGTCCTTGCTTCTCTTTGGTTTGTACGATGTAATTCTTAATTTTTCACGATTTCAGGTTCTCGTCAATAACTGAGTTTACTTTACTGACTTCTCAAAAAGATTGTTCGCATAATAATGTAGAACCGAAAAGGGAAAGACCAGCAAACGCGTTTTTTTTCAGCCGATCATAAGAGTCAGGAATACTTTTCCAGGCGTTGAAGATGATCATGTCTTCCTTCTCCAGGTCTTTCAAAGCAGAACACTTGTGTTATGAACTAAGCTCACATTTGTTCTTCTCCAATATTTACAAATCAACACAAAGACGTTCAAATTTAGATCATC
The DNA here is from genome assembly GCA_917880885.1 of Limnephilus marmoratus. Taxonomy (NCBI): domain Eukaryota; kingdom Metazoa; phylum Arthropoda; class Insecta; order Trichoptera; family Limnephilidae; genus Limnephilus; species Limnephilus marmoratus. The sequence continues at coordinate 34,174,034 of OU862932.1, forward strand.
ACATTTACATTTTTTTTTCTAAAACCACCAATTGTATTTCAAAGTTGCCAATGTCAAAGCCAAAATGGCCAAAAGGAGAAAATTTCAATTCTGTTATCGAAGCATTAAGAGGATGTTTGAAAAATTGCTAAGGTCGCTCTGCTGTTTATAAATTCCTGAAACCTGCTGAGAAATGCTTCCCTCATATTTAAAATGGTTGTTTTGAAATAGTGTTTGCTATGGAAGAATTATTTTCTTGGCGAGCAAAAAGGATACCATCCGTGCATCTTGCGCGCCTGTCCTTGGACATTTGTGCCAGAGCCGCACTTAACGGGCCAAAGAGCCGCATGCGGCTCCGAAGCCGCACTTTGCCGACCCCTGGACTAGATGATCATTTGGGGAAGTGTGTGAAAGGGTTTAGTTTTTCCTGTGGGGAAAATTTAACCCGGACATTTAAATCTGGTGCGTAAAAAAAAAAAATACATCGTCTGTAAAGTGTATGACCACAGTTTGATAATGCCTTTATTTATTAAAATGGATTTATTCAAATTCAACTTGATAACCATAAATTAATTTATTCTATTTGGGTGTCTCCCAATACCTTCAAATCATTAATCATAAATTAGGTAAGCCCTCAGAACTAATTAACTACGTTTTTCTTTTAAATTTCATAAAACTAAAAAAATAGAACAAATATTATTTTAAGCGAATTCTGTTTGCACAAAATAATAAATACGCAATTTGATTCTCCGAACCTGTTGCGAACAGTTTGCGTGTACACACGCGAGCCGAACCACGAATTACAATGATATTACTAATATAATAAGAAACCAATGAAAAATAATAATATCGCCAATTTTATAATTAAATCTAAGTTCGTTGTTATTATTTCCATTATAATACGGATATCCTCTTTTGTACATACTTATGATTTCATGTATCACTTTTACGTGAAACCCTTTATTGGCGTATAAGTGGGGTATGTGTGGGGTGGAACTTATAAAAAACACACAACCGCTCTACATAGCAATTTTTTACAAAAACTCCACACAGGAGGCCATAAGAAAAAAAAAATCCTCAGGGCCTATGTCATCTTTGGGATGCTGTGTGGAGGGTCTTTTATAGTGAAATTAAGGTTTGTAAGTTCTGGGAAGGAATGATAGGTTGGTAGGATTCTGGGGCTCAAAGTGTCCAGGAGTGATGGATGTACGAATCCTTCCTTCCTACTGCGGTGCAAGGAGGTGGGTTGAGCGAGTCCAGCTAGAGAGGCCTAAGTTAGGTCTTCCTCAAACAGTCTCTCCCGATCCGGCCCACCTCGCAGTAGTTAGGCAACGCATTCACCAACAAGACCTAGAATAACCTGATCCCATGATCCCGGGCACCCCTGTTAAGTCACCAACGTAGCGAACAATTTGTGGTGACCTATGGCAGGGGTGTTGGTTATTTATTTATTTATTGTAAGAAACAAACAGCAATTTATATACAGGATAAGTTATACAAGAGGTTAAACATGAGGTAAGCCAAAACAGTTATCCAATAAATGGTTCCCGAGGCGGCGCGGCGTTATCCATAACCGCCATCCAAATACAAATTCACAAAGATAACATTTAAAATAAAACTGCACTATTCAAAAATATTTAAAAACTCAGATAGACATCAATTCTCTCAGTGTAAAAAAACGATAGGGCAATTGAATTATAAAAAAGTATCAGAAATATAATTAACATTTTAAAAAATTTCAAATTACACCTTCAAAAACACACTGAAAATATAAACTGAATACTTCATACAAATAAAGAAATAACGAACATAATAAATAATAACATATCCTCCATACACACAAGCTTAGCTTTATTATGGTGGTACATATCATGTACCTATATTACAACAACATGTGATATTATCACTATGTACATTGTACATTTTACTTTTTTTTTTGAGTAAATATATATATATAAAAATATATCATGAACCATGAGTTGGTGCAAATATTTATCGATTTTTCTTATCTTTTAGCTCACCTGCATTACCTGTTTATACTTGTCAAGTTTATCGATGACACAAAATGATTAAATTCGCATAAATATGTGCATTATTCATTACACGACGCGTAAAAGATTTCGCAATAAATAGTTCTGTAGATAACAGAGATAAGGGTTCGATAATGTTTGTAGATATTAGATTTTACTTTGTTCAATATTAAACTTTTTTTATCTTTGCACCTGTGACGCCGTATAGAACGTACTAGAATTCAATAATAATGATGCATAGATAATTTTACGATGCAATTTTTGTTGAAAATTTATGGTAGTCGATAACTAATAGATAAAGGAGATTTTTACTTTAAATGTGAACATCACATAAGAGTCCTATCTGCTCACATCTGTCCAAAACCAGAAGGACTGTGGTGCCCCCAATGGGGCTATTTTGTGAGGATAAATGTGGTGGGGATGGAAAGAAGATGGGGAAGAGCAAGGTGGGGAAGTATCAAACAAAGTAAATCCTTTTCAAACAATGTTTCAATTCTGAATGATTACACCAGGACAACACTAAAAGTATTTTCCACTTCCATAAAATATAAATATGCACAACGTAACTTACTCGTAAGTAATAAAAATATATCAAAGACTAAAGAGTAATTAAAATTAATTAAATTAAAAGAATAGAAAGAACACAGTAATATGTCAAAGAATAAAACTTTTACAAATACACAAAGATTGTTTCAATAATGTGAACTTGACCCTTTTTTCGAACAGCAATAGAACAAATATCCTTGGTTCTCTGACTATACCGCGCTGTTACACCACCACAGCCCAACAATTCTACAAATATATTGGAGTTAAATGGTTTAACGAATTACCCTTGAAATTAAGATTGGAAACAAATTACAAAATATTCAAAAATTCAATAAAAACTCTTTTCATAAAACTTATCATCATAACAACTCAATTATAACATTCGCCCTTGAGGTGATTTTTCACAAAAACGGCGCTATACAAATTATCCAATTATTATTATTATTAGTTATCCTTTTTCTCTAATTATTTTTTATCTCCTCCTCTTCAATCTGTTGTTTTTCTTATCTATTATACATATAAATGTTTTTTTTCTTATTTACTGTTAATTATCTATTTTTTGTTTTATATATTTAAAAAAATATTATTTTCCTTTGCTAAATTGTAGTTAACATGCGTTTATCCGCCTTTTTAACTCGAGCCTTGCTCTTAAAAAGAGTGTAAAGCGTATTATTAAATGTATTTAAATAGAAAACCTTTATTTAATGTATATAAACATTGTAATTGATACTATTATATTAAATAAAATAAAAAAAAATAAAAAAATTCAAGATTAAAGAGACATAAAAAAGAAAGAGCGCATTTGGAAGAAGTTTCACAAGAGAAGAGTAAAATAACAAGAAATAGCATAATCAAGATTAAAGAGTAAAATAATAAGAAATAGCTCAATTTAAGATTAGAGTAAAAAAATGAGAAACAGCAAAATGAGCACAATTCAAGATTAACAAAAAAAGCGAGCACAATTCAAGATTAAAGATTAAAATAACAAAGACCGCATAATTCAAGATTAAAGTGTTAAAGAACAAGAACCAACAGAATTCAAGATTAAAGAGTGAAAGAACAAGAAAAACACAATTCAAGATAAATGAGTAAAAGAACCAGAAACGTTACAATTCATGATTAAAGAGTAAAAGAACAAAAATAGCAAAATTCAAGATAAAAGAGTAAAAGAACAAGAAACAATACAATTCAAGATTAAAGAGTTACAAGTATACAATTCAAGATTAAAAGAACAAGAAACACCATAATATCAAAGAGTTTAGAGTTAAGAGTTTTAGAGGGAAAGATGTCAAAAGTATTTTCTTACTTACGTGTCCTTTACACAATTCTGTGGATAATATACCTATATCTTTGCTAACCAAAATATTTTATAGATATTATTTGTTCGTGACTCATTTTAATCAAATCATTATTATGTTTTTCGTGTTAATTTTATCAGTTGCACTGTTAATTTTTATCAGTTGCACAAGTATGCACAGAGAATAACAACTACTTACACTGTAATTAGTTATACATTCCCGAAACGTCTGTCATATCGAAGCATCGATTTTTCCTTGTACGCAAATTGATTTTAGATTATACATAGTGTACTGAATGTTGACATATGTATCTACTGTACTAAACTTATCACCTTATCAGTATCAAATTTGTATGTACGATATCTCCTTTTTTATTTATATCTCGTTTTTAACAGACTGTGAAATGATTTTGTTTCTCTGACAATATGCATGCAATGGTCTCCTACACTTTACCGTAAAGGTGCAAAAAATACATAGATCATAGATTACTTACACAAAACATAACTAAGTGTCCCCGTAGGGGTGCAGATTTCTGCAGAGAGGATTTACCGCCGAATAACAAAAGTTTAAAACATATTTTCATTCAAATACACCAAGAAAAAAAAAGCAGAGTGTGCAATTCACACGCGGCAGAAGAAACCTTCAGAAAACAAATAGACAAGAGTGGGAAGACTATGAGGCACTTTTTTCATTTTATTTATTTTTTAATTTATTTATTTTATTTTAAATGCACATTTACAGTTATACATAACCAATAATAAACATACATTTTATTTTATTAAGTAAAAATGGCGTTTTTGAATTGATGAATATTTTGTTGAAAAATATCTATATCAGGGGACAGGTAATTTAGTAACAGAATCATTTTTCCGAGCGGCATTACTAATGGTAAGTTAGTTCGGCATCTCGGAACAACAAAAGTTCTGTGTCTGCGCGCTCTTGTGAAGTTGTCGGGGACATAAAACTCAAATTTTTGTATTATATCGGGAATACAGATGTAACCGTTTAAAAGTTTATATGCTGTTGTCAGCAAAGCAGTTTTCCTTCTTTCGGCAAGGCTATTAATACCCAGCATGCCGGACAAAAGGCTGATGGATATAATAATAATAATAATAATAATAATTGGACAATTTATAGAGCGCCGTTTTTGTGAAAAATCACCTCAAGGGATGTGAAGGATGATTTTTTCCATATTTTTGTCGTCGAATTCCAGTGCACCTTTTCCTACATATTTGGTCATCTTATTAGTATTTGTGTTTTCTTCTTCAAAATCACTACATGTCGCTTTTTTGTTTTTTTTTTGAGTGGTTTGAAGATTGGATATTTATTTTACAAAAATTATTATATATATATTTTTTGGATTTCGTAGGATTTGGTACTTGGTCCGCTGAATGTCTGGCTGCTAAACTTCGACAGGCGCTTTATACCACTAGACCAAAGGAAGCGTGGGACCGTGTATTTATCGTATTATATTGGAACCGAGTATGCGTGAAATAAATAAATATATATATATTTTTATTTTTTTATTAGTTTTTATATACATATACATGTAATATAATCATGAGTAATTACATTTTCAGGTTACAAACGGATTAAACTCAAATCATTAAATACTAACATGCAACATTGATTATAAACAGTATAAACATATATATGTATATAATATATAACCTTTACGAGAGTGTAACTACTCGTGTGTAAAGGGAAGAGAAAAAAAAATATATATATTTTTTAAATTAAAAAAATTAAAATTAAAAATTATAACACATACCTACATTATATTTACGTACTTACATAAATCGAATGTGTAAAAAAAATAAAATAATATTAAAAAAAATAATAATAATTTAAAATAAATTTTTGAATAAGTATTGTTAATTAAAGGTTAATGCGGTTCTAAGTGGCTAAATTATTTAAGATATTATTGTTTAATTTATTTTTGAATTTATTGTAGTCAGGTTCTAATCTCAGCTCTATTGCTAGTTGATTAAACCACACCACTCCATTGTACGTGTAGTAGTGTTGTGCAAAACTGGTATGCATTAATGGCGTACACAAGCGACCCACTGTGTTTTGCCTATTGCTCTCAACGCGGACCATGGCGTGGTGCGACTTATTAGAATAGTCTTTGTGTATTTGAAGCAGTGTATTTTTTATATATGTATTTTTTAGAGGTGGGACTTGAAAGTCTTGAAAAAGTTGAGAGGTTGAATAATCTGATGGTTTCTTAGTAATAATTTTGATTATTAATCTTTGAGTAATTTCCAACGGTAAAATTGAGGTTTTGTAAGCTCCTCCCCATGCAACAATACCGTATTGTATTATCGAATGGGCTAGAGCATAGTATATATTTTTAAGAATTTTTAAGTTAAGTATATTTCTTAAATTAATAAATATGTATATAAGTTTTCTTAATCTATTTATAGTATTGGTAATTTGAGTCTTCCACTTAAGGATACTATCTATTATTACACCCAAATATTTTATTTCTTTTTTATTTGCTATGAATAGACAGTCATTATTTTGGCATGTTAATATTTTAGTGGTGCATTTTTTTGAATGAATTTTAATATTTAAGGCGATAGGAGGAGATTTTTTGTTATTTATACTAAAAGGTATATAATAGGTTTTTTCAATGTTTAATGTTAATAAATTTTCGTCTAACCATTCTTTCAAGATATTAATATCATGATTAGCAGTTATTTCAAGTTCATTCCATGAATTTGCTTGGAATATAATTGCAGTATCATCTGCATATGAAACAAGTTTTCCTGTTATTGGTAATTCAAAGATATTATTAACATACAAGATGAATAGAAGAGGGCCCAAAATCGTGCCTTGTGGTATTCCAAAGTCGCTTGTACTCGGTTCACTAAGAATGTTTTTTATTTTTACATATTGATTTCTAGAGTTAAGGAAACTTTCTATCCATGTGTTAGCGTTATCTATAATTCCGATTTCGTTAAGCTTGTATAGTAATTTTTTGTGACTTATGCTGTCAAAGGCTTTCCTTAGGTCTATGAAAATTGCAAGAGATTTTTTGCCTTTGTCTAGTGCTTGATGTATTTTTGTTGTTAAATCTATGATTGCGTCCTGTGTGGTTATTTTTGCGCGAAAACCAAATTGTTGGTCACTCAGTATATTATTAATTCCAATAAAATTTTGTATTTGCTTTTTAGCTACCTTTTCAAAAATTTTTGAGATATTTGATAATACTGATATAGGTCGGTAGTTATTAATTTCTTTAGAGTCACCTGATTTATAAATCGGTGTAATAATAGTTCTTTTATATATTGATGGAAAGATACCCTTTTTAAGACTATTTATATTTTATTGCTATCTCATTCTCTCGCAGGCTAGATCCTATAGATGTATGTGTTTATCTCTTTTTAGTGTCGCTAGTTTCCGTTTCATCGAGTTTCAAATCACAACGGCGCTAAAGAAGTTTTCACTTTAAAAATATATATCACGCGTAAATACAAAAAATCGACACTGAATAAATTCGTTTGATATCCATACCAAGTTATTATTAAATATATTTTTGAAGCCGATTTTAGGCTTTAAATTGGTAAAAAATACATAAAATTATATTTTTTATAATAATTATGATATCGGGGGACAACTGTTGGATTATCTTTATTTTCATAGATTTTTTAAAGGTAGTATTAAAAATGTATGTATTCAAGCGACCTTGTTTTCTGCGGAAGGACTGTGGCATCCCTGATATTCGGGTTGTGATGCTATTGGAAATCGTGCCACTGAAGAGTGTGGGGAGGGGAAGGAGATGGGAAAGAAATAGTCTTGGGAAATTCAAATAACTATTCAGATCTGGTCACCAAAAATACCTGAGCTACACTGATAATCTACCACTGTGAACCTCTAATGAGCTCAACAATAATTGTTCTAGAGACAACTTCCGTCTAAATATTTACCAAAGGAAAGGTTGGAGAAAACGCATTTGGTATTATTTGACTTGGCATATCTTTAAAATAAATATGAATGTATTTTTCCCGGAAACCGCAGGTGACCAATGGCATGGGAATCCAACAGTTCATTACTGTGTTCTGGGTTGCAAACCCGGTCACTAATTGTTTTCTAATTATCTCTCAAAATATATATTGCAATATTGTGAGTGTACCGTACCAACTAAGAGTTAATGGTTCTTACCGGGTGTTTCGGAAAGAAGAGGTTTTGTGTCATGGAATGCTTAGGTACCATGTAGGTAAAATGTACATCTAACAATGCGGGCTACAGACCTTCAGTTTTAACTGTACAGTTTAACTGTACAGTTAAATCGTAGGTCCATACAGCCTACACACATTCAAGTAAAACTGCGAGATCTTTCAGTTTTTATCAACAATGGCCTCCATAGACGACCCTTTAGCCGTTACAGGGCTAAAGATGTATTAAAAGAAACTGGTTATTTTAAATGAAAAATAAAAGAGAAATTAAAATTAAATTAATTATTTGTATTAAAAGAGAAATTTGTGTCAATTTAATGAGTGTATTAAAAGAAACTGCGACAAAACTGAGGAAACTGTACAGTTTTCGACTACACACTGTCAGTTTTAACTGTACAGTTTTAACTGTACAGTTTATCTATTCGTATTTTGATTAGATCTCAGTTAAACTGTACAGTTCAACTTTTGTCCTACACACCTAACGATTTATCTGTACAGTTCGACTGTACAGTTAAACTGTACAGTTAAAACTGAAGGTCGGTAGCCCGCTTTAACTGACAATCAAGCCATTACTCTACAGTGGTAGGCAGGACCGCTGCATAACTCTGTATTGGCACTTTTCGTATATACTTTCTGCCGAGTTGATTTTTGACATGGCTTGACTCAAAAATTGGATTCGTTTTCTGGTCATTTATGACTGAAGTGGAGATGAAAAAATAAATTGCTTAATTAATTTTAATTCCCGGGAACCATTTATTTTATAACCAATACCCCTGCCATAAGTCGCCCCAAGTTGTTCGCTCGTTTGGTGACTTAATAGCCTGGGTTCATAAGGTGAGGTTTAACTAGGTCTTGGCGGCGGATGCGTTTGTCCATCTACTGCGTAGCAGACCGGATCGGGAGACTGGTTGAGGAGATCTTCTGACCTCTCCAGACGGACTCTCTCGACGTTGCACCGCAGTGGGAGGAATGGATTCATACGTCCGTCACTCCTAGACAAATTGATCCCAAAATTCCTACCTAATCCTCGTACATTTTTCCTTTCCAGAATTTCCACTCCTTTTTTCCCTAAAAAGAAACTTCAAAGATGACACAGGACCCGATGGATTTTTTTTTGTCAAGGCCTCCTGTGTAAAAAAAACTTAACCATCTTAATATTCCTTCAAGTTGAAATTGGTATCTGCTTATTGCGTTACGAGTTACGAGTTTCTGCTATATCAAAAGTCCGTGGGTTTATCATTGATTTTTAATCATTTCCCGAGGTTAGGCGCCCATTGTTTCGCCAAACTAATGAATAATAATAATTATTAGTCGCCGTAAGTATTGCCACGGCGGCGATGAGATCAGGAAGACTTTCCAAAGATTACGTAAGTGTTATTCTAATGTTCCTACATACACAGGCAATCGCACAATGTACATAATGCCGGCCGCACACTACAAACTATCGGCGCATCTTTCCCGGGGCAAGGTACCTAACTACTTTACGATTCCATGAAAGTTGATCCCCGATAATTGGCCCCTTATATTATGCAGTCGGTTTAGGGAAATACGGATAGCTTACTTACACGAAGGGGTATGCAAAGAGGACGTACCGCCGAATTACAAAAGTATAAAATAAATATAACAGTATAAAACTACTTTTCCATATACAATACCAGCGTATAAATACAAAAAATCAATGCTGTAAATAAATTCGTTTGATATCCATACTCACTAACTACCCTGCAGTGAGGTTTAGAACTGGCAGAGGAAGGATGAAAGCAGACTGAATGCTGTAGAATTGAGACCCCTGAGGCGTATGTGTGGTAAAACAATGTATGATCGTGTGAGAAATGCGGAGATCCGCAAATAATGCAAGGCTGATGTGAGTGTAATGAGTAGGGCTCGGATAAATATGTATTAAAAAAATCAAAATATGTATGTACATATGGATATGGACTAAAAAATATAAAATATGGAAAAAATATGGAGTATAAAATAAGAATATCTTTCATATTAAACAATATTTATTGTGAAAAATTACTATGCAGTAACAGTTACATAAAAAAAATTATAAAAAGATAGCAAAATGTTCAGGTAATTCAAATAAAAAAATGAAGTTTTATTCATCTTCCTCTAAATCTGTCTTATTAAATTGATTTCAGTGCACAATCACATGCTTTTTAAAATTATCGAAATTAAAAGTTTGTCGATTTGGTCTAAATATAGCTTTATATTGGCTGAAAGATCTTTCCACGTCACATGATGTAAGACGCCTTTTCCGAAATTGTGTAAGGCATGTCTGCAGTACCTATCCTCAAAGCTCCCGTTCAGAACTTTATTAATTGTTTTAGGGTGTCAAATCCTATATTTTTAAATTATCGAAATTAAAAGTTTGTCGATTTGGTCTAAATATAGCTTTATATTGGCTGAAAGATCTTTCCACGTCACATGACGTAAGACGCCTTTTCCGAAATTGTGTAAGGCATGTCTGCAGTACCTATCCTCAAAGCTCCCGTTCAGAACTTTATTAATTGTTTTAGGGTGTCAAATCCTATATTTTTGTCTAAAATATACTTTATATTGGCTGAAAGATCTTTCCACGTCACATGATGTAAGACGCCTTTTCCGAAATTGTGTAAGGCATGTCTGCAGTACCTATCCTCAAAGCTCCCGTTCAGAACTTTATTAATTGTTTTAGGGTGTCAAATCCTATATTTTTGTCTAAAATATACTTTATATTGGCTGAAAGATCTTTCCACGTCACATGATGTAAGACGCCTTTTCCGAAATTGTGTAAGGCATGTCTGCAGTACCTATCCTCAAAGCTCCCGTTCAGAACTTTATTAATTGTTTTAGGGTGTCAAATCCTATATTTTTGTCTAAAATATACTTTATATTGGCTGAAAGATCTTTCCACGTCACATGATGTAAGACGCCTTTTCCGAAATTGTGTAAGGCATGTCTGCAGTACCTATCCTCAAAGCTCCCGTTCAGAACTTTATTAATTGTTTTAGGGTGTCAAATCCTATATTTTTGTCTAAAATATACTTTATATTGACTGAAAGATCTTTCCACGTCACATGATGTAAGACGCCTTTTCCGAAATTGTGTAAGGCATGTCTGCAGTACCTATCCTCAAAGCTCCCGTTCAGAACTTTATTAATTGTTTTAGGGTGTCAAATCCTATATTTTTGTCTAAAATATACTTTATATTGGCTGAAAGATCTTTCCACGTCACATGATGTAAGACGCCTTTTCCGAAAATGTGTAAGGCATGTCTGCAGTACCTATCCTCAAAGCTCCCGTTCAGAACTTTATTAATTGTTTTAGGGTGTCAAATCCTATATTTTTGTCTAAAATATACTTTATATTGGCTGAAAGATCTTTCCACGTCACATGATGTAAGACGCCTTTTCCGAAATTGTGTAAGGCATGTCTGCAGTACCTATCCTCAAAGCTCCCGTTCAGAACTTTATTAATTGTTTTAGGGTGTCAAATCCTATATTTTTGTCTAAAATATACTTTACTTGATACGCAAAGGTATTTTATCCTTGGGCATTTTTAAATTAAACTGATAGGTACCTAGACAGTAGTAGTAGTAGTAAGAGAATCAAAAATCAAATTACGACGAATAATACGCGAGAGAAATGAAACACGCGCCGCCGTGTAGAAGCGAGAATGCAAACATGTAAAATTATATCATTTTTTGTGAACTAACTCATGTTTTATAGTTTTATGATATAAAAATCGAAAATATGGATGATTGTGATGTTTTTTGTAAAATATGGACTTAACCATGAAATATGGAAAAATATGGAAAATAAAAATAAGTTTTTCACAATCTATATATGATAATCTAGGTAGAGAACACAAACGAGACCGAAAATCGTGTAAATTAAAAATATGTATTTACATTATTAATCCGGGCCCTAGTAAGGAGTATGATTAAGAAAAGGATGCTCAGATGGTTTGGGTATGTATAAAAAATGAACGAAGAAAAGAGTGTAACGATAATATACGACGCAAATAAGGATGGTAGAAGAAGTCGGGGACGTCCAAGGAAAACAAGTGAATCAGATAAATGAGACGGGCCATGTCGAGAGTCCGAATAACAGAACAGTGTCTATGAGACATGTATGATGTGAATGAGGCAAGGAGTGTGTGCCAAGATCGAGTTGTTTGCGGTCCGTCCTCTCTGCCCCTGTGGGAAAACGGCGTGATGATTATTTAGTTAGTAATTGTTTCTTAGAAGCATTAATAATTTCTATTGAAAAAATACATTTTTAGTAGTTTACGCTTATATTTTTTTATAAAGTACCTACATAGATAACAGTTTTATTTAAATTCTTCTAAAGCAAAACGATAGAAAAAGCTTCATTTAACCAAAACATAATTTTTGGATTTCATAATATAAATCGATTCATGGTAAAGATTAATCGAAAATAGTCATTTCACTGACAGCTTTACTAAAATCTTCACACTTTGGGAATCGAGTTCTCGCCGAGAGTATAATGTGTAGGGCAGGTATTATGTAAACTTCCGCGTGTAGGTATTTGTCGCGGTTTTACCTTGTTCTTTGTTGCGATCAAACAAAATACTAAATAAACATTGTTTATTGTTGGCAAATTAACAGCACAGGCGACAAAGAATGGCCCGCCATCCGCCATTCCGGGAATTTAAACAGCTTCAGTTATTCATTCTCATTCATCTGAGGAAAACTCTAATTTGTCGTAAACCTTTTAACAAATTCGGTTACACTTAAAAGTTTTCGAAAAACAAAAATTGATTCATCATGTATTCAAATAACAATAGTAATTGACTGAGTACAGCGAAGACTTGTTTTACATCGATCGCTTTATTTATTTATTTTTTTGATATAATATTTTACATTTTAAATACAATTCAGCAATGTCTGCCTCACTAGGTAGATCACCAGTGCTGAAGCCTCCATTGTAAGGGGGGGTTCCCATTCCACCTCCACTTCCAAAACGCACACTCGAATTACTTTATGAAAGCAATCAAAGTAACAGGAAATTTATACTTGGTCGATGGGTGCAATAGACATTAAAGGAGTATGTATAATAATACCATGCCTGCGCGTAATGAACGTAATGAACATCATTATCATTAAAAATCATATTAATAATAATATGTGGATGATTTGTATAGCGCCGTTTTTGTGAAAAATCACCTGAAGGGCGCTGTACAAATTAATAATACCATATTCAAAGAAATAAATTGTTTCTCCCTGCATGTCCTTTCCCGAGCGTCCCCGTTCCCCTCCCGCATCCCCTACCCTCCCGCGTTCCCCTTCCACCTTCCCCGCCCACCCACTCCCCTCACCCGCTCCCCTGTCCCGCAAACCCCCCTCCCAAAAAACAGCTGCCTGCTAAATTAACATTCATCAAACGGGCGAACTGTCAAACATGCGAAGTTAAAATGGTCGTTAAGTTTTCTGAAAGTATCCAATTTTCTTAATTTTTCTTTCCGCAAGAACCTTCTAGAAAGTATTAGAAAAACTTGAAAAAAAATTAATGAAATAGGTACAGTCGTTCTGAATTTATGGCGTGACCAAGGGAAACAGGGATACATTTTTATATATAAGGATTTCTACAATCTTACTTCTAATACTAGATTAAAATTGCATCCACCTATGCAATTATATGTACGATGCATTTGACCAATGAACACGATGCTGCGTAAAAATGTACATTTATATTTTTTGTTTCTTTCTTTATACTCTTTGTAGGTAGAAAATATATAGGTCCATACATATCTTGAAGGTTCGTTATAACTTTTTTTTTAATATGAATACCGCACATGAGTCCTAACTGCTCCCGTCTGGAGCCGTGAGACTATGACATCCCCAATTGGGGTATGTTGTGAGGCTGAAGGTATTGGGGAGAGGAAGGAGATGGGGAGGAGGAAGGTGGGGAAGTATCTGGCTATTTAGATCTTGTCACCAAACACGGCTAAAGCCATTTCAAGCATCGTTTCAATTCTGAATGGTGGTCTTACACCAGGGCGATATTGAGAGTATCTTCCACTCTAAAGATACATTTATTAAATTCGTTTTACACCTTTCTTATAGCAAAGCAAAGTTCGTGTTAAAAAGGCGGAAAAACGCATGTAAACCGCAGTTTGTTTTTTATTTATTTTTATATTTAGGACAAATAAAAAAAAATAGCAATAAAGATAAAAAAGAATAATAGTAATAAAAAAGAATAGATAATATCTAATAATAATTTTTTTATGTATAGAAAACAAATAATAGAATAAGTTATATAAGATAAACTATAACGGTATAACTTATAACTTGACTGAGCAATGTGCATGGCGAAGTCCTTTTTTTATATTAGCTCCACACAGGAGGTCCCGAGGAAAACGATTTCCCTTGAGGTTCCTACGTCATCCATGAGGAGGGTTTTTTAGGGAAATGATGGATAGGAAGTTCTGGGAAGGAAAAAGGTATGAAGGGTGGATAGGAATCTAGGGGTCGGACGTTTGAAACCACTCCTCCCACTGCGGTACAAGGCGATGGATCGACAGAGTTCGGCTGGAGAGGTGGAGAGAAAAAGACTCCCTCAACCAATCTCTCCCGATTTCAGGGCGGCGGTATCCGCCTCCCAAATTGGAAAGTTCTGTTTTAACTCGACTATTTTGCATTTTTCCTGTCTGTAAATTTGTGTGTGCCCGTTTCTGATTCAAGATGGTGGCAGTTTTAAAGTTTCAGTAATGATTATTTTTTCAAATTCGAAATCGTCGTTTGTATTTGAGCTTTCTCATTTGCATTTTTTATTCAATATTACGGTTCCTACCGGCCCGAAGAAAAGATAATGATGTTATTGTATTTGAATTTTGTTTTAAATCTATATTTATATATAAATGAATCCCTGTTTCACTTGGTCACGCCATAACTTCACAACGACTTTACATTCATCTTTTTTATGATTTTCCCAAAACTTTGTAGAAGGTCCTTAGGAAAGAAAATTAAGGAAGTTGCGCTGAAAATTGAATAATTTCCGAAAACTTAATGACTACTTTAACTTCGCACGTTTGACAGTTCGCGCGTTTGATAAAATTGAATTTAGCAGGCAGCTGTTTTTTTTGTATTGAAAAAATTGTCTATGGATTTTATAAATTATAGCTATTTTAAATAGGCACCTATGTTAGGTACCAAATTTGATTGATTGTTCTTATAATATACAAAAATGAATATTTGTAATATACGAAAAATGAAAATTTGAATAAAAAATTGTTTGAAAACTGAATGTACTGGAACTGAATATATGGAACGCGGAAGGGGGGTTTGCGGGACGGGAAACGGGAGAGGGGAGAGGGTGGTTGGGGAAGGTGGAAGGGGAACGCGGGAGGGTATGGGATGCAGGAGGGGAACGGGGACGCACGGGAAAGGACTTGCAAGGAGAAACAATTTATTTCTTTGAATATGGAATTGCAACGCATGTCGGGAACCAGCTGGTATCACATAAAATTTAAGGTATTTAAGTATTTTCCTACCTGCAAATCTAATGATTTCTTATGGTTTTGATTTTTTATATAACGGAAAATTAGTAACACATTTTTTTGTACTGTTCTCAGAACTACTAGTTGTAGAATTGGTTATTAATTGCACGTTGACTAATAAGCGCAGATCCTTGAAAAATCACGAAATCTGACTTTACTTGTGAAGATTAACCCTAAGAAATTTAAACATAACAAATGCGTGTCTCAAATATAGAATTAAAATAATTTCTGGTAAGAAAATATTATATCAGTGGTAAGTAGGTACTTTACTGCTTTTCTGAATTTTCGCCACATCACGCTTTCTAATTTTGAAAATGACAATCTAATTTTTATTTTTAATTTTTTTTTTATTTATTTCATAAATTTTTTTATTAGTTACAGATATTTGTTTTTTTTTTGGCTACCACACTAGGCTCATGCCTGTGTTATGGTAGTCGTATATTTAATATTTATTTAAATTAATACAAATACTATTTTATTAAAACAGATGATTAAATATATCTACTAAATAAAAATTATGAAATATTTAAAAGTAAGTGAAAAATAAAGAGAAAAAGATCATATTTTAAAGAAAAGTAGAAATAAAAATGAAACTTCAAATTTTGAAAAACAAAAATTAATAACAAAGATTCAATGTTAAGAACTCAAGTGTTCTATACAAATATATAAATTAAAACATATAAGTAAATAAATTAAAATTAAAAAATAAATAAAATTTAGTGAAAAAATTAAGAGAAAAAAAATAACAACATAAAGAAAAAATAAAGAAAAATAGAAATAAAAAAGGAAATGGAAATTAAAATTTTGAAATGCAAAAATTAATAATTAAAATGTAGTGGTAAGAACTCAGGAATTCTTTAAAGACGTTCGTCCACTTTCGAAGTGTATAACACGTGTTATAAAAAGAGAATTAGAATTACTTGACTTTATGTCAGTACTCAAAGCATTATATATTTTAGGAGTATA
Organism: Limnephilus marmoratus; assembly: GCA_917880885.1. NCBI lineage: Eukaryota > Metazoa > Arthropoda > Insecta > Trichoptera > Limnephilidae > Limnephilus > Limnephilus marmoratus. The sequence continues at coordinate 34,190,540 of OU862932.1, forward strand.
TATTTTTATTTCAAAGCATTATATATATTTTTTTCTATGTTGTCATCATAGCATTATAACAAAAAAATATGTTATTTTAAGATAATCTGTATTCAAATTCTGAGTTGAAAAACTAATTATATGAAATTTCCTCGATAGAAAAAGTATGCCCGTGTTATGGTAGTCGTACATTTAATATTTATTTAAATTAATACAAATTCTATTTTATTAAATCAGATGATTAAATATACTAAATAAAAAATTAAGAAATATTTAAAAGTAAGAGAAAAATAAAGAGAAAAAAGGATCATATTTTAAAGAAAAGTAGAAATAAAAATGAAAATTCAAATTTTGAAATACAAAAATTAATAATAAAGATTAAATGTTAAGAACTCAAGTGATTTATACAAATATATAAATTAAAACATATAAGTAGGTATATAAATTAAAATTAAAAAATAAATTAAATTTAGTGAAAAAATTAAGAGAAAAAAAATAACAACATTTTAAAGAAAAATAGAAATAAAAATGGAAATTAAAATTTTGAAATGCAAAAATTAATAATTAAAATGTAGTGTTATTTTCTGACAGCAATCAAAGCCATTTATTAGTGTGTTTAGTTTTATGTATTTATTTAGTGTGTTTTTTGTTTATTTATTATGAACAAAAAATTATATTGACTTATTTATTAATTTTACCGTTGGCTGTGGCTTCAACTTGTAAATGTGTAGATATGTAATCAGTGTAATCACAATCGTGAGATTTTCAAAATAATAACAATTTTATCTCTCAACTAAAAAATTGACATCTTGTACCTATTGTTTAGCGTATTTTTTAAAATTATTATGTAATCTCGATAGTTTATTGGGTAAAGTATGGACAAGCCGCCGTATGCCGCTACATTTTAAATAGGCATAAAAATTGAAAAATAAACTGCTTTTAAACTTAATTACCACAATAACCATAGGTTTCAGTCGGAATAGACGAAAAAGTATGTATTAAAATTCGATTTTCATTAAAAGTTTAAAAATCACCATCTCTATTACGGCCATGTTTTTTTTGTATGGATTTGACATTTGTGAAGTTTCGTTTCAAACTAAAAACGCACGCATTACTTAATTTACCTAAACTAAGAACCTAATAACCAATTTTGTGTTCGTAAATAGTTGTTTCTTGTAATAATTGTTGAAATGAAGTATAATTTTCGTAATCTGGGCATAAAAATGCGGCGGCTTATCCATAAATTAATGTTTATTGTTATTAGGTACTACAAAATTTGTTATATTTTAACACACTTTTTTTTAGAAAGTTTATGCTTGGAAAAGAGACGACTTTGCACGTGGAAGACATTATAAATATATATAGTTAAAGCACTGGACATTGCATGATGTTACATTTGCTACCCCCAAATTATGTACTTGAGAAGATTAGCGCCAAAGTAGAGTTGATATTTATTAGGACTGGAGAATTTAGGACCCTCTAGGATTGTAGAATGAAATGAAATGACCTTTACAAAAGCTCACAAGTTCTTATTTGCTTATATTTTTTACACAAATAGTTATTTACAATGTCGCGGGCTAATGAAGGTGAAGGTGAACGGTTTTTGATTTTATGGATATGACTGTGTGAAAACGTGAGTTTTTGATATTCCCAATGACTGAGACAGTGGCATTCTTGTCTGGTATTCACGTACAAATTAAAACCCAAAAACAATTACATAATATTATTAAACAACAAAGATCGGTAAATAAAATTATTTACAAGGATACAATATTATTGTAAGTAATAAAATAACGTCGGAAATATCAATAAGTTTTTGAATCGTTATACAGGATAAAGTTCACATCTGATTCATTATTAGAATCTTCATCAGAGATCTATGTAAAAATTAGCAAAGATCTTTATCAATTTAGTTATTACCGCGCTGTTAAAATTAATTAAAATTAAACGGACATAAGACACCGTAGTGCGTGGTGGCTTTTTGATGAGAACAACAGATAAGAATCGAGTATTCACATCAAAATTGAATAAAACGTCTTTTAACAATACATTAACGAGATGCGATTTTTTACTTCTGCTTTTTTATGAATTGTTTAAACTTCGACGAAGACTCGCAATTAAATTTTAAATGATAATGGAAATTCTGGGATAGGTACCTACTTGTTTAGATTCAGTAGGTGCTAAAAGCTAAAAGCCTCGGTACCTTATTTTTTATTCTGTTGTGGTTTATATGGTCTTTATGGATCATGTAAAATTGCTTTTATGCATCTTTACAGCACCTAGGTACTACTTAATTCATTAATTTTTTGTTTATTTTCAATTTCATTCACGTCCAAGTCATAAGTAGGTACTTACCCAACTTCTTTAAATCCAAGAATTATTGCTATTTTAACCGCGAGATCACATAATTCCAAACAGTTTTCCAGAATGAAATTAAATTAAAAATCAAAGTTGGCAGTTTACAACAAACACGTGTAAAAATGCAGAAAAGAAAAATAAAATGCGTATTCCGCTTTTCACACGCTATTATTGTGTAGTTCTCTCGTTGGCCGTAAGTTTACCTGGCGGCGCTGGTGTGTGAATTCTTCCGCCGCGGAGTTTGGCCACCAGGCGCGCAGCCGGCGCTAGCGGCAGGCTTTAGTACGCCCAGTTGCCGCGAGGGGAGAGGAGCTTATACCCGAGCGCAATCTATGAAAGAATGCCAATACAAAGAAAGGCTGTGTATTGTAAAAATCTGTGATGTATTGATTTATTTCGGATTTTCATTTCACAAAACGGCCATTTTCCGCCGCCGGCCAGTGTGCTCGACCGTGTCGTGTGTGATTTAATACTAATAACCATCCGATGTCCGGCCACGTCCGATGGAATTCCGTGATTTATCAGTCAATAGAATCTCTTTTCGGTGTACGCGGACCAGTATAAAACATGGTGGATTTCCGAAATCGAACAGAATTCGCCCAACGAAAACTTCAAACGTCACTGCCCTCGGAATGTGCATGTATGCTATCTAGAGAGTAACCGATGGGACTAAATATGATTAAATCTACACCGTGTTTTCAGTTTTACATTCCTTATCGGCGACAGTGACTCCATCATTTGGATATAAGACATTGTATTTCGGGGGACATGTTCAGTATTATTTTGTTGTCATCCGTACGCATATAAGATTATCAACATCGGACCCTCTCGGATACTTGGTTTCGTCTGGAATAGTGAGGATATCGAAGACGGATTCGTGTTTGTGCAATTTGGACGTTGTTTGGCCACAAAATGACGAGATTACTGTGAATTGTGTGATACATAATGACTACTGGTAAAACGTCAAAAATTTTGCCGTCGAGTGTCGTGGCGAAATAGTAGGAGATTCTGTTTTTGGAATTTTCTTGTTTAACTCATCAACAAGATGGTTTGGCCGACGAGATGGGGCGCCAGCAGCGCTCAGTGGTTCTTTATCCTGTTCGCCTTCTACATAGACGCCGTGATGGGCAACAATGCCAAGTCCTTCTACATCCACTGGAACACCACCAACAGCATCTTCAGGATAGACAACACGGACCACGTCTTCGATCTGAACAAGGGCAACGGCCAGTTCGAGTATGACCAAGTTCACATCATCTGCCCGGTGTACGCACCCGACACGTTCGACGAGAACGCGGAGAAGTACATCATCTACAATGTGTCCAAGGAGGAGTACGACACTTGCAGAATAACCAACCCCAACCCTAGGATAATAGCCATCTGCGACAAGCCGCACAAGCTGATGTTCTTCTCCATCACCTTCAGGCCCTTCACGCCGCAGCCGGGCGGGCTGGAGTTCTTCCCCGGGAAGGACTACTACTTCATCAGCACGTCCAGCAAGGACGACCTGCACCGGCGCATCGGCGGCCGCTGCCACAGCAACAACATGAAGCTGGTGTTCCGCGTGTGCTGCAAGGCTGAGGAGTACACGCCCAGCCCTGCGCCTCCGCCCCCGCCTCCCACAGCGCCGCCCGCGCCCCCGCCGCCTGAGCCCTCCACCCCGCGCCCCACGCATCAGCCCAAAATCACCAGCCCCAAGAAATCGCACAAGAACGACAAGAGTCCAAACGAAGTGGTCAAGAGCGAACTGTCCACGTCTCGGAGCAACAAGATCACTTTCTTCCCGCTCCTGTTCCCTGTGCTGGCGTCCATATTCCTACACAGGTTCATGTTTGTGGACACGGGGCGGTGAACGTTGTTCCTTGGCAGCATCGGCACCGTGCACTGAACTCCCTGTCTGAACGTCTCCGTGATCTACCCAACGTCCCAATTCTTTGATTGGGGATAATGGGAAATTTTCAAGACTATTTAATATATAGTGCTGTGAAAAAAAAAACCGTTTCTCATAAACATAAGGTGCAGGGCGTCAAATGGACGCTTAAAACAATATAAAAAATTGTCATCGTCTTGTTGCTTGTTTGGCGAGGACGAATATCGAAACGTACGCCTAAATAGTGTTTCCTGAAGTGTTCCTCTGGGGAATATGTATTCCTTCTGAACCTGTGTAATATTGTAAATTAATGTTATCGTGCCATCCACTTTATGTTATGAAACAAACAAACAGTACAGATACCATACGCATTTAATAACTCTCTCATTCGTGAAGTCGACAGCCAGAATCTGTGATTTATTATCTAAAAACATTTCTTTTTGAATGAGAGTGGTGGAGGTTTTCATTTCTGAATTTTGCAATTGTGTTCAAAACTGAACTCTTTTTTTTACACGGAGATCTTTAATTATGAACATATTAGACCAAGAACTTTTATAATATTTCATAATATTATGATTCCTATATAATATAACATAACATAATAATTCAACTTACCGAACGTGAAAGAACAATTTAAACAAAATAATAATATTAGCCATTTTAGTTGTAAGTTTTAAAGACATTGTGATCAGTATTTCAGCTGTTTTAAAAGTATTATTTTTACAAACAAAGTATTCATTTTTAAATAGTGTCATATTATTTTGTCTTCTGCAGCTAAATTGGTATATTTTTAGTGTTTCTGAATGGTACTAAACACTCAAATAATGGACGCTGACAATCTGAGACTAAAAAGTGTTTGTGTTTTTAAAAAATGATGACAATAAGCGTCGTGTATAAATTAATAATAAAATGATATGTACTTGCCGTATAAATGTGATTATATTGTGAATATTGTGGGAGGATGCAGTCAGTGGGGACACTGGCTATGACTTGTACAGTTTTATATGTAACAGCGACTCAAAGAATTATTTGCACCGGAAAGTCCTTCTTTGCCTTCCGCTGTCCGATTGCCAGCTCTATCACGTCCCATTGTCACAGCAACGGTTGCCCCTTGAACTGGGAACCCAAGAAACACGCAAACAAGAAGGTCACATTTAATACTCTGTGTAAAGGAGTTGCATCGTCGCCGCTTCTTTGTAACAATCGAAGGCCACCATCACAGTTTTTTTATGAACAGTCAGTAAAGTTCCACCATTATAACTTCTGTGTGAACAATCGCTTAACCATCGAAGCTTCTTTGTGAACAATCGATAAAGTTCCATCATCACAGTTTCTTTGTGAACGTTTGATGAAGCTCTACCTTTATGGCTTCTTTATGAGCAATCGATGAAGCCCACCGTCAAAGCTTCTCTGTAAACAATGGCGAAGCTTCTTTGTGAATAATTAATGAAGCTCCTCTATCACATGTTTGTGAATAATCGATGAAGCTACCATCACAGCTTCTTTGTGAACAATTAACGAATCTCCACCATCACAGCTTCTTTGTGAACAATCGATGAAGCTCTACCATCACAGCTTCTTTGTGAGCAATTAATGAATCTCCACCATCACAGCTTATTTGTGAACAATTGATGAAGCTCTGCCAAAACTTCTTTGTGAACAATCGATAAGCTCCACCATCACAGTATCTTTGTGAACAATCGATGAAGCTCTACCACCACAGCTTCTGCGTGAACAATTAATGAATCTCATCCTTCAAAGCTGCTTTGTGAACAATCGATGAAACTCCATCATAACGGCTTCTTTGTGAAACAGAGACCCGTCATCAGCGCTTGTTTGTGAAACTGAAACTCGTCTTGGAGCTCCGGGTTGGATCTGAGTAAGGTGCAAATATTCTTAAATCATGTGTTTCTAGATTATAATATTATTTATTCAACTCTGTGTTGCCAGCGCAATAGGGAGCAGGACATTTAAATATATTATTATGATTATTATTATTATCGAATTAATGGAATTAGCTAATTATAAGATTGTGCGAAAGACAAAAGGGATGATAACTTATATTGTCTACACGCATCGAATGTTACTTAATATTACATAGATACAATAAGGTGTACATTTAGATTGTAACAATAACTACACTGTCCGTACTCTGTACTACTTTATTTACATAGACAAAGGACTTTTTAACAAAACTTTTTTGCAAACAATATTGATTAATATTATTTTTACAGCATGTATTGACTTTATATTGTATTTATTGCTCTCTACGGACCGTAGACAATAGAAATGGCATAAGGATTCGATTGTCTTTGATTTTTGAGATTAACGAACAACATAATGAAATCCAACGGTTCCTAACTAGTCACATATATTTGCTATAATATTGTAGCAAGCGATGCAATATTTAAAATCTACCATAATACTTGCAATACTCTCATTGTCTGAAGACATTCTCATGCCACATCTTTTGATCGATGGTTTATTCTCATTGATGTTCTTATTTTCAAGAAATGACTTTGTTTTTTTAAACTCATCAACGTATATTATATTATTATGTATTTAAAAATATATACAAAAATGCAAACTATAAAACTTTTTTTTATTTGTAGTAAACAGTTGGAATATCAAAACGTGTAATCAGACAAACCTCATTTGACTTTAACCTCAGGAATTAATTAACTTTTAATATTCTGATGGCATTATTTATTTTAATAACTAAACTATGATCAAACCATTTACTCCATTGATGTTTGTCTGTTTATCGTTTGAATATCTTCAATTTTTATTTCAATTATTAATAATACAGCGTTCAAATGCTGGCCTAATACTGGGATTTTAATTTGCTTCATAATACTAACAAATAAACAATCATTCATTATCAATTTATACCAGATTTACTAATATCAATGTTGTAATTAATAATTGGCTTCATAACATTCATTATTCTTTCATCAATTATTTTTATTGAAAGAAGGAATACACAAATATGATTTCTCAACCAGATCATTTAATTTTTTATTAATTTTTATCAAACTCATGATAAAAAATATATGGAATAACAGAAGGCCCTTTGTTTTCTTGATATTTCTACAAAAATCATTTAATGACCACCCACATGCATGATATTCTTTGGTTCCAACAGCAATCTAAGCAAATATAACATTTAAATTGCTGGATACCCTTTGCAAATGCATATCAACTGCTTACTGCAATAAAACAATTATTTTATCATTGAAATGGAATGCACAAGATGACCTATTCTGTATTATTTAAAACAACATGTAATATTTCTACGGTTGATTGAAACAATCTGACTAGAATTGGACCATTCAGATAATATAATACATATTTAATTTGTGTCACGATGATTGGAAGTAAGCACATACAGGTATATTAAAGGTAACAACATATTTGTACACTATATTTTTTAGGTAACATACTAACAATACTATTCCTTGTTTGATTGATTGATTCAAGTGATATGATGAGGTCAAACAAGCAAACTAGGAATGGTTGATTGGGATTTAATTTCTACAATGATGTTTGAAAATGCATAAAAGTATTAAGGTAACGTTGTATGTTGTGGAATTTTATACAAAAATGCAAATATTTACTGATCACATCCAGCGTTGAAGAACAATTTACATATTTTGTAGCATTTTATTTCACTTTCACCAATTTGATCATCTTAAACCATACTGAACTAATTCACTTTACATTTTCCACTTTCTGAGTTAGAGCTTAAAATGAAGGCTCCAAATCATAATCCAGCTCTGCCGGAGAGAACCAATCAGAGAAATAGTTTTTCTTTGGTTGGTTTGGTTCTCTCTGGCAGAGCTAGATTATCATTTCAAGCTCTAACCCAGAAATTGTAAGAAGTGAGTTAGTTCACTATAGTTTAAGATGATCCAATTGTTTTTAAGTGTCTGCGTTGTGGATTTGAACTCTGCTGCTAAAATGCTAGTTAAGCGTTGACATTTTAACCACTATGTTGATAGATATTAACTGAGTATCTTTATAATGTTCACATGGTTAATTATGGGGTATTGAACAAACTCCGGGTCTTCACAGGTATGTGAGCCTTTTTTCCCAACAACTAGTGAAGTTGGCATCATAGATTAACAGGTGTTTTTTTTATTCCATTCATGTTTCCTACAACTATTGGTGTTTTCCGTTTCCAACAGATGTGTTTCATACGTTGGCAGTGTCCTGTTAGTAGTCCTAACAGCTTACTCAGAGATTGAATATTTATCTCTATGAAATTAAACCTTTGCTGTGATCTTTCATTATTGACAACACTTTGTTTAAATGCAATAAGTAACAATGAATTATTATTAGCTAAAGACACTGAATTTACTCTTCATAAGTATTTACTCCTGGTATAACTGATTTAAATAATAGCAACATATAGCAATAGCTCAATGAGTAAAAATTCTGCAGCCTTCAGAACATGCAGATGTTTTAAAAGCTTTGCTGTGATTTTTCTCTAATGAAAACATATTGTTTAAATGCAAGAAGTAATGATAAATTATTAGCTAAAGATTCTGAATTTACTCTTCATAATTATTGACTCCTGGTATAACTAATTTAAAACAGCAACAATTCTTAGCTCAATAGTAGAACACTTCTTGACTGAGTAAAAATCCTACAGCCTTCAGAACATGCAAATGTTTTAAAAGCTTAGCTGTGATTTTTCACTAATGAAAACATATTGTTTAAATGCAAGAAGTAACAATCAATTATTAGCTAAAGACACTGAATTTACTCTTCATAAGTATTGACTCTTGATATAACTGATTTAAATAACAGCTGTAATACATAGCTCAATGGTTAGAAAAAACTTCTTGAATGAATGAGTAAAATTCTGCAGCCTTCAGAACATGCAGATGTTTAAAAATGGTGAAATGAAACATATCTTCAAAGTATATTTTTCTTTAATTTAATTCCTATAAACAAGAACACAATTTTATAAGAGAATTTGATTGTACAATTTACTCAGAGTATGTAAAATTCCAGCTGTAAATTATTTTATGTTTTTCCCCATTATATCGTTTGCAACGCACAGGGAGAGAACAAGGCAAGTCATTTTATAATACATAATATTTTATGGTGAATTCTTCGTTCAGTTCAATCAGGGTACAGAATAACAACGAAGCAAGTAAACTCCAATATACATTTTATTTTCAACTTGATTGAAAATGAACTTTTATGTTTTTAGCATCATTTGGCATTCAAATATTTCAATATTTATCCTAATAATACACGGTGTCCGGTAACTAGTGGTTTCTACATTTCATTTCGACCTTTGTAATAACTAATAACAAGGTTCCATCTGTCGCGGTAACGTCTTGCGATAATGGGATCTATAGTAAGCTACTTTAGAGTTCATGACGTTTACCGCGACAGATGGATGGAACCTTGTTATTCCAAAGGGTCGATTTTGTGGTTGAATTGTTGAATGTATTGTCTCATGGTTATTCCTAATAAATACATGGTGTTCGGAAATTAGCACTTCCAATCGTAAACTGATGAATCTTCATCGCGTTTGGAGTCGATGGTATGGTAATTTCAAGATTATTCGTAATATAAACCGGTAAATTTACATAAGTACATCACATTAGGAGTTGCTAATTTTGCAGTAATTTTTTTTTTGATTTGAGCTTTTATTTTCGAGTAAATAGAGTTTCAATTATTTAGGTCAAATTTGAAAAAAGTTGGTCGCCACGGGGTTAATATCAGCTGTTTATTATCCTTTAGAAATCGTCGAAGCGTAGACCCGGCTTCAAAAGTTTTTTTAACCGTTTAGTCGCCGAATTAAAAGTAGAAAAATCGAAATGTTACGAACGCAATTGTTTTTTATTCTCTGTGATCTAAAATCTAGATTTACTGGTTTCCCGCCTGTTCTACGAGTTTCCGGAAACCGTGTAAAATATTTAGAGGACTTATTAATAACCGTAATCCTATCGGAGGTTGGTTATGATCACGGAAATCACCCCCTCTTGCTCTTTTTTATATGAATTCCCAATTTGGGAGGCGGGAATAAGTACCATCGCCCCGGGAACCATTTATTAGATAATCAACACCTCTGCCGAAGTCACCCCAAGTGGTTTGCCACGTTTGGTGACTTAGAAGGGATATCTGAATTAAAGAGGTAAGGTTTATCTAGTTTGGCGGCGGATGATCTAGACATACTGAACCTTCTCCTTCATTTCCTTTAAAATACACTCCATATAGCATCCTCAAAGATGACGTAGGCCCCGAGGGAAATAATTTTCCTCCGGGCCTCCTGTGTGGAGCTAACATAAAAAAACTGTCTGTGCTCCAGTGGCATCCTCAAATGGGGTATGTTAAGCTGTTGTTGTATATGAGGAAGAGGAAGGTTGGGAAAGTATCTGGATGTTCAGATCTAGTCACCAAACACGGCTAAAGCCATTTGAAGCAACATCTCGACTCTGAATGGTTCTAGAAATGACTCACGATGCTAATCAGATGCGGGTCGTGTCAAGACCAAATACCGACAGGTCTAGCTTCACGATTTTTCTCTATCCAATAATAATAAGCCCGTTACTGTACGGCTACAGACCGTGGCGTTATCTGTCGGTTCACACACTAATAATAATATTGTTGCTATATGAATATTGTGGGCGGGACTGTACGGCAGTATCCACCCCTCCGTAACCCTTCACGAACAACCAAATTCCTGTAAAAAAACGCACCGTTTCTATTTAATGTACCACATTGTGGTCACCAGTGTACATTAGGAATTTGGGACGGATCTCAGTTTTTTCACAATCCAATAATAAACATCTAACCATCAAGCCGTTTCCACGCATACGTAGGCAGATAGGATGGACCGCCAAACAACTCTGTCTTAGCACATAGGTACTCCTTGCTTCATTCACATTCATACATCATACCACACGTACCCTTCTGTTATTCTTACTATTGACATAGCTCGACTTAAAAGTTTGGTTCACTTGATCATGGCTTCTTTTTTCTTCTTTGCGAGATTACTTCATAACATTTATTTGATTAGATCTAATTACGTATGTTTTAATTGATTACTCTAGATATTTTTATAACAATGCTTTCGGAAAGCAAAATAGTTGTAACGCGAACGAGTACTTACTTAGAAGAGCTTTAAAACAATATGCAATTCAAATGATTATGCTTTTTTAATTAAATTATTTCAAAAACGTTTTTTTTTAATAATACATTTTTCTCAAATGGGGTAAAGGAAAGTTATAACATACCCGGCGGTGACCCGACTGTTCGACGAAATTTAATTCTTTTAAAATTATATTTTTGATGCACTATTAACCAATTTCAAACCTAAAATCAATATATCGTTTCGAATTAATTCCGCGTCAATTTTTTTTATTTATGCACTGGTGTATATATAGGTATAAGTACATCGACGAAGGGCAACTGTCGGGGGATCAACCCGGCTATTCTGATCTGGTCTTAGATAAAGCGATTTTAAGGGCCCGCAACCCGAATTTCTACTGATTTCTTACATATATCCCTTAACGTTAGGTTTTAAAGCTCTTAAAAAAATATATGTTATTCTTGAAGATAATATCTAGACCATGGGTTCCCAACCCTGTGCCCGCGGGCGCCATGGCGCCCGCGGAGCGATTCGCATGCGCCCGCCACTGTTCGACAGAGGCAGAGTTTTTGAACTCCGAGGCGCTAGCTGACTCTCGCTGGCTGATTGATTTGGGATTTCTCACAGATATCACTGAAAAATTAAATTCTTTAAATTTAGAGTTGCAGGGGAAAAACAAAAATATAGCTGAAATGATTAGCTCTGTAAAGTCATTCAAAGCTAAATTGGATTTGTTGATATCACATCTGCAGATCAATTCTCTCGTGCATTTCCCACATATGAAGAAAATGCTAGGTAACAATGAATTAAACGGGTCATTATTTATTAAGCATCTTCAAGTGTTAAAAAATCAGTTTGAAGAGAGATTTTTGCAGTTTACGCATAACGAGCCAATTGTTTCCTTCTGTATCAATCCTTTTACTTGCCAAATAAATGTAATGGAAATGGCCGCATGTATTGCAGATTTTGTTCAAGCTAAGACAGAAAAACTAGAGTTACTAGTTAGAAATTTTGGACCTTAAGAATGATATTTTGCTAAAATCCTTAATATCAGAGGACTTTTGGAATACAGTGGATAGAGAAAAGTTCCCATTTTTGAAAAAATCGGCTTATAAAATTAAATCATTTTTCGGTTCGACATATTTATGCGAATCATTGTTTTCAAACATGAACTTCATAAAATCAAAATATAGATCTCGACTCACCGATGAGCATCTTTATGATTGTTTGCTAACAGGAATATCGACATACTCTCCTAATTATGAGGCACTGGCCAATGATATGCAATGCCAAAGATCACATTGACATACTGATAGTATATTTTTTTATAAAAATTTTTCTTTGTATTTGTGTTTTTTGTTTACTATGTTTTACGACGTTTACGTTTTGTAACTCTGTGAGTATGCAATTTAAATAATAATTTTATTATTTTGAAACATTTTTGTGTATTATTTATTAAATTATGAACATAAGAAAATATTATGGGAAAATGAAGTTATGGAAGAATGTGGTTTTTTTTTTTTTTAGACATCTGCCCTGATGATGGACACTGTAACGCTGTCCGAAACGTTAATAATATCAGTTATGGAAGAAGTTGGTCGGTTAAAAAGAGGTGGCGCCCGCCACCCTACCGATATTTTAGAATGTGCTCTAGAGTACAAAAACGTTGGGAACCCCTGATCTAGACATTGCCCGCGCCGAAACGCAAATTATATAAAATTCCCTCGATAGAAAAAAATCGTAAAGTATGCTCCAAAAATTATTATAAACACGTTTGTTTCACTTATTTTACAAGTTATATGTATGAAAAAATCGCAGTGTTTCTTTAAATGCTTTTTAAGACAATGCCTGCTAGATTTTTGCTCTATTTTAAACGAGTCGTGTTTTATTAAACATTTTCGCTATTTTCGCATCGATTTTGTCGCTGTAAATATTAGCGCTCTCCTCTAACATTCGTAATTTCGTATCTCTCCATCTTCTTCTTTTCGAGCCCGGTTGCGGAGCCTTAAGCAACGTTTTGATTCTAGGTTGAAACCGTTTACAAGAGCGATTCAAAAAGCTCGGTTCCACTGTGTTCTACGTATGACAAATTCAGTTCCATGCCATCTCAGAATCAATTCAACTCAACACCTCTTCGAAAAGTCATTAAAAGCTATGAAAAAAAAATAATTGAAAAATAGTCCCTAACCTAAGGTAACCTATTTAACCATTTTTTCAGTTACTTTTAATGGCTTTTCAAAGGTGGTGTTGAATTTTCATTCTAAGTTGTCCGGTTACCGAAAAATTCAAATATAACTTCACGATAGTATAAAAAAATCGGTATTTTGGATCGTTTTAGCTGATCATCAATTTCTTTTAATAAATACGAAGTGTGAGCAGTAAGAAATCAATGCAGAAATCCTTTCCACGAACAAAGATAATTCTTTCCCGTCCCAAATCAGTTTTTTAACCTATGGTAACCTCCCATCTACCTGCCTGTACCGTTTTTTATCGTACTTTTGGGCCTTATCAAACAAACAATCTACGTCTTTCCATATAATTTCATCCGTGGAGTCTATGGACCTCTGATCTTATTAATATTATCTATGCTTTATTATTACGAACCCGTCGATTTTTATTAGTATTGTTACATATCTGAATTTAAATATTGGCTGTCTATGGCTATTAGACGACTACCACGAGTAATGATGGTTATAATTCAACAGAGCTGTTGACAAAGGTTATTTTTATTTTCATAAATTTATTTAAATGTTTTTGAATTGCTACCGTTTGCATTGGTAGGTAGATAGGATTGAAAGCCATTTACATACATAATATATTATAGATTTATGTTATATTATACATCTTTATTTTTTAGGGATGAGAAATTATTCCCGTGTTTCTAATAATTTTACAATGTTGGAATTCCTCCCAAAACTTCGTGTTATATGATATAGGTAGTGGGTAAATGTTGCTTGTGCAATGATGGAGTTCTTAGCTAGCAGTGGAATTGAGCCCACGACGCCTGAGGGGGAACCCGAGGCATTTGCCAACTCGGATACTATCTATCCTTATCTACGACTTTATATTATGATTGTGCGCATGGTATTACCGAACTTACGCATAGTGATGTGCTCCCAGGAATATTCCCCGACCTATAAATTCCAGAAATTCGGGAATTTATTGCTATTATTAAGAAAGTTATTCTGAATAAAGTTTTTTTTTTTTGATAATTTTTGGTATCTCAAAATGACGAATTTATGAGCTTTCAAATATATATTTTTAATATTATTATTTTCGTATATAAACTAATATGTACTACGTAACATTTCATTTTATAAAATAACTAGCAGACCCGGCCACACGTTGCTGTGGCTAACGAAACACAACGCCATTAACCAACCTTTATAAAATCCACACCACCCGCTTGCCAGCTGCCCGCTGCCTGAATTGAATATTTGAATTTCTTTGCTTTTCTCTACTATAATAAGCATGTATTGTAGATATAAACCTTCCTCTTGGATCAACTATATTATTATGTTTTATTTATATAATAAGACTAATTAACTCGCCACTAATTATACAATGCTTGCAATGCAACACTGGATATTATTTGAAAAGGGAAAATCAAATACCTACTTACTCTAGGACATCTATTTTCCAATTTCTTCCGTAGAACGAATTTCAAAAGTGACTATGGTACGGCCCGCCAGCCGTTTTAAATCGCACAAAAATATGTTTTCTTTGAATTTCTCGGCTTTTCTCTAATATGATTTACATGTATTATACATATAAACATTCCTCTTCAATTATATATCTATCTATTCGTGAAAACCGTATGAAAATCCGTTTCGTAGTTTAAAAGATTAACGCGCACATACATTTTGAGCGACTTCATTTTATACTAAGTAATGATAATGATGATGATGTATTTACAATAAGCAGAATATCCCTTTTTAAAATCATTCTTCCTTCATTCTTTAGAGCTTTAGGTATTGTCTAAGGAGTTGTAAAGGAACCCGACTTTTCATAAAATTAAAAATTAACTCATTAAATAGCAGGCTATTTTTTTATTGAAATCCAATTTAGCTCCTCTCATTTGTTAACCCTTGCTTACTTACATACCTTTCCCCAGTATACTTATCATATCTCTGTTCTGTATTACTTTTAAGTTTCCTTCATTGGCCAAATATATTAGCAGCAAACTAAATGTGGACCAACTATAGATGAAAAAATGAGCTCTGTAATCTTTCCATATAGTTTATTTCTTAGTCTTCTAAGAAAATTTTCTTTTTGTTGATACGTTCTTTGGAACATTGGATAAAATATATACAATCGTGTTTCGTGACGTCACAATTCAGTAACAACATGCAACAATTCAGTAAAATAATTATTTAGTACCTACTTTAGCTCCATTCGTTGTTTGTGTATATGTTAAAGTCATAGTGATTAAATAGCTGTTATACATAATGACTAGTCATTATACAGGGTGTCCGGGGGTAAAGTGCATTAACTTCGGGAGGTGATTCTACATGATGGTAGGAGTAAAAAAGATTAACAACTTTTTTCGAAATTCCAACATTTTTGGCAACATTGTTGATGGTGATTGGCCCGTATCGTAACAGCGAAAAATAATAAAGCTCACGCCGGTCTAATTTTATCTTTTTACCACAAAACTACCCCTAAAAGTTGGAATTTCGAAAAAAAGTTATTTATTTTTTTTTACTTATAATATCACGTAGAATCACCTCCCGAAGTTAATGCACTTTACCCCTGGACACCCTGTATATAATAACAAAATTGTTTCCGGATATTATTCATAATATCGGGTCAAAGTTAGCCAAAGTAATAAATACGGTCCAACTGCACCTAACCTAACAACCTAACCTAATCTAATAAATAATAATTATGATTCAATTGTTTTTGAATATTATTAGTGCAGTTAATTCATGTCATTTGATTTTAAATATTTTATTATTGTAGTCTTTAAAGAGTGATATGAGGTTAGGTTAAGTTAGGTTTTCTTAGGTTAGGTGTAGTTGGACCGTATTTATTAGTTTGGCTAACTTTGACCCGATATTATGAATAATATCCGGATAATTCTGTGTCAATTATCACTTTGTCTAAATTGGGTAGACATTATAAATAATGACTGGATAGTATATAATATAACATCCGGATTTATTACTTTGGCTGTAACATACCTATATACATTGTTATCACATGCTTATCGGCCGGCCGCAAATATCAACATTATGACCGCTTATAATATCTTCTGTACTAAAAAAATTTAAAAAAAAAATTTCTCCTTTTCCAAAAAAAATTAAATTCCTGTCTTCAGCATGCTCTAATTAATATAATGCATTATAAATAACATGAAATTTCGTTGATAAGCTCAGATAAGCTCATCTGGATAACTTCATTTATATGAAAATTCCCGCAAAATTCCCACAATATTCCCCAAAAATAAATTCTCAGGAATTTACCCATCAATAATACATCGTTACGTCGGTCGTAAGGATCTCATTTATTCTGTATGCAATCTAATTTTTACACTACTTTCTCCGGCCATTCGCTTTACAACTTTTCCAATCCATCTAACCATCCCTTTATTAACCTTATTCATTAGGTTACGATTACATCGGACTGACAATCTTTTCCGATCTAATTACTCGCACCACGAGTACTTTAGTGTAGTCAAAAATTATCGTTTTATAGTTAATAATGCAGTTTTCTGCACCATTTTTTGTTTTACATAATGCTTTACCATAGTAACTCAAATAACATTGGAAATGCGTTGTAATTGAGTTACACAAAATATTTTAAGAAGTTCACTGCTTTATTATATTATTACGATATAAAGTGGTAAAGTATTTTTTAAATTTTGATATACTCTAGTATTTAACTCGTACGAAGTTCTTCCACATGCCGCAGCATAACAGTATAAAATTGAATATTTCTAATGCATTAGCGTTAGATTTAGAACATATTTTTCTTGAACACTTTCAGTTTTTAAGTTCCTAAAATATATATATATATATATGTATATATTATTTTTGAAGATAATATCTGTACATTTATAGAGCCAAAATGGTAATTACATGTATGAAATTCCCACGATAGAAAAAAACGCAAAGTATGCTCCGACAATTATTATTAACACATTTTGTTCTGTTATTTAACATGTTATAGCTATGAAAAAAATTACGGCGTATCTTTAAAGGCTACGACTTATGCATTTGTCGTGAGATTTTTGCTATTAGCGCCCTCCCTCTTATATTCGTATTTACTTACGTCCCTTCCTTCTTCTTTTTGAACGCTTACTACCGGGCCTCAATCTAAAATCATTATTATAGCATCCCGAAATTTAAAAGAATATTTTATTACTTTAGTGTATTAAGGGCCCGCAACCCGGATTTGTATCGATTTATTACATATTTCCCTTAAACACGGTAAGTTTGAAAGCTCTTAAAAAATATATGTTATTCTTGAAGATAATAACTAGACTTTGCCCGCGCCGAAACGCAAATTATATAAAATTCCCTCGATAGAAAAAAATCGCAAAGTATGCTCCAAAAATTATTATTAACACGTTTGTTTCAGTTATTTTACAAGTTATATGTATTAAAAAAATCACAGTGTTTCTTTAAAGCTGTTTTAAGATAATGCCCGCGAGATTTTTGCTCTATTTTAAACGAGTCGTGTTTTATTAAACGTTTTCGCAATTTTCGCATCGATTTTGTCGCTGTAAATGTTAGCGCTCTCCTCTAACATTCGTAATTTTGTATCTGTCCATCTTCTTCTTTTCGGGCCCGGTTGCAGAGCCTTAAGTCAAATAATGCAAAAGCACGTACCTATTTAATATTTTTCGAGTGTGAGATAACACAAATCCCTGTGATATATAAAAAAATTCTAAAACCATTAATTGAAAATCAGTTTGATTAAAGTAACTAAACGCTGATATCTCAAAACTATACTTTTTCAATTCAATTTATTCATTTTAAAAACATTACAAAATTTTGACTTGATATTTTAAAGTAGGTACTCGTGGTGCGAACTGAATAAATAGTGGTCGAATTTTGCGGTTACAGCGAGGGTCAATTATTATTGTCGGGCTAAATAATTGATTGAAATTTCGTAGAATTTTTATCTTTATTGCAATGTCATTAAAGCCACCGTCACACCGACATTCCAACATACGTATCGACCAAAAAAACATCTGCAATAATGATAAGTTACTGATAATAATGTTTTTAAATTAAATTGTTTTGTCTACTGCTCGATGACGCTGGATTAAAAATACCCCCAAGACAATGAAAATATAATCTCTCTCAGTTCTTGGTAAGTTTTTTTTTCTTAGATAAGTCCATTGTTAATTTAATCAGTTTGGTGTTAAAATCAAAACAAGCTCGTTTTACTTTTAAAAACATTTTTTAATCGAGCAATCGTAAACATTGTAGGTTGTAGGTAGGTACCTTTTTTGTTTTTAGGTGAATACCGCACAAGAGTCCCTACTGCTCCCGTCTGGAGCCAGTGAGACTACGGCATTGGGCTACGGCATACAATTGAGGTATGTTGTGTGGCTGAAGCTAATGGGGAGGGGAAGGATGGTGAGGAGGAAGGTGGGAAAGTACCTTCCTATTCAGATTGTATCACAAAACACGGCTAAAGCCATTTAAAGCAATGTTTTAAATCTGAATGGTGGTTTTATACCAGGGCGATATAAGTGTATCTTCCAAGGAGAGGAACGTGCCGCAAATATGCTATATATTATTTTCATTAGTTACTCTTTTGGCAGACTGAGTTGTTAATTTAATGTTAATTTGTTATAAAACCTACTTAAACAATTGAAATATATAGTTGGTGGTCTACCTATTATGATTAACAAGTAACAACTCAAATTTAAAAAAGGATATAGAAGATCGTAAAACAAAAAGCGGAAAATTTGTTAAATTTTTGCTAACGCTGAGCTCTGGTTTAATGAAATTTGCTCGTCCTTTTATGTATGGAATTTTTAGAACATCGCAAAGTTTTCAATTCGCAATTTCGTGTCTTTCGTGAGCTTGAAAATATCCGTTAAATTTACAATAAAGGCAAGACTTTATTTTATATTATTATTTGTTACTTTGGTCTCTTTTTTATTGTTCAATACAAAAACGCATGTTAACACTTGGGCGATGATGATATAATCTAAGGCCCAGTTGTTTCGGAGAAATTCACGCGTGACAAAGTCATCAAATGGCCATTCAGCACCATTTTTTAATTTTATTCGTTTTTAAATTGAAGGCTTTCCGTTAAATGCCGATTCTAAGTCCGTTTCAGCTTTTGAACAAATTGTGATCAGCGGAAGAGGACAACCATAAGTTTCATATTATTGTTCAGCTTATTTATTACAATTTGATATAAATCTGAAACGCACCTAGAATCGGTGTTTAACGGGGACCTTTCAAATGTAAAAAAAAAACAAAATGGTGCTGAATGGCCATTTGATGACAATGTTACATTTGAATTTCTGCGAAACAACTGGGGCTAAGAAAAGTAATATTACGTAGATACTGCATTAATCACCTATTCGCAGAAAAGAAAACGGATATAATATGATAAGTTAATATGGTACCTACCTAAATGCTTCTAATCTATTTTTTATCAACCATAATATATCCAGGTGTCATCAAATTGATTAGTCAATCTATTACGCACATGATGAATATTACACCACACCTATCCGTCATGCAAGCAATTCGATTCATGACATCTAAGAATCACGAAAGTTCTCCACAGACCACCATGTTAGCGGGTTTTTTAGACAACTGACGTCTCCATTGTTCGAGCTTTTAGACCAAGTTGGTCATCTCGGATTAAATCGATATCAAAAATGACACTCTAAACCTTCTGTCGGTTAGTCATGGATACCTAGAACCGTATTTGAAGACATTCATTGACATCCACGAGTCCTACGTAATGTGGCTATGGTCAACCCCAGTAGAGGGTCGTCGTGAGTCACCGACGAAGAATGTTTATCATGCTGAATTGTTCCATTATTATCCTCTTTCTCATACGTTTTGTATGAAAACGAAAGAGAAGGAAAATGCAAACATGCCGGATGTTTACAGTCAAATAAAATACACTTTATTTATGAGACTGGTGAAATTTTAGACACTTGACGTTCAAAACAAGACGCAGATCTATCTTCTACTTCTATTAAAAAAAAAAACTCTGCTTAAAGTCCGAACAACGCCGCGCCGCACAGTGGGCTGAAAATCGCCATCATAGACATAGAGACTTGAATTTTCAAGGGTCTTTTTTTGCTAGAAATGGATTCTGCTGATCATTACTATGCTATAAAATTTCGTACGAAGCAATTGCGTGTACAAATGAAGGAGTTATCATTTAAAAAAAAAAAATTGTATGGCATTGGCATTAAAAATGAGGATATCTCTGGAATCATAAGGTTGGCCATTCCATCCTTACACACAGATATACTACTATTTATTTGTATTTTTGCGCAACGTATTGCGCAACGTATTGTTGCGCAACGTGCGATTTATTTTTTTGAAATCTTCAAAGTTAAAAGAAAAACTTTTTTATGTTGATGATTCATTTTAATGCTTAAATGCATGATCATCCTCTTCTACAATATTTATCATGATTACCGATTAATAATCAATATTGAAGCACCCATTTCCGTACATTACTTCGACCAGAACTGTCAAATATGCCAATGATGCCAATATGGCGGAGTAACTCTAGAGTAACTATCGGTTTTCGGAAAGTAAATACAAAAGTTAAAAGTAACGTACAACAAGCAGTCTAATTGATTGAAAAACGTATTTTGGTAAAATTTAACTATAGTAACGGCCTTTTGTTTTTAACTTTAAAAGTAAAAGTTAGCAAAAAAAAGACCCTTGAAAATTCAAGTCTCTATGTCTACGAAAGGCGATTTTCAGCCCACTGTGCGCCGGGAACTTAAGTTAGTTCTGCAGGGTCTTAAGGGACATATTGACTTATCATTATTTGGAGATGAAATTTTAATCTCCTGTGATTTTTTTTGGTGTAATTTTTTTTAATTATACATAGGTTTTCTGTGCATACCTACCCAGTACACAGTATTTATGGGAAATCCCTACTGAGAAAAAACAAAGTTACGTATGTATTAATTGTGCTTTATCTGTGACACATTTCGTAATCCGTATCGGAAACGGAAGCAAATACACAATACTAAATGTATTAAACTCAAGTTCAATGTTGATGACTCAAAGAAAAAAATCCCGCAGATAACAATGTTATCGTAACCCTGAAAATGTTACATTTTTATTCATAATATTAGACGTAGTAACGTTATCATTGCTTTTTATTGCATTAATATTATGTTTTATTCTAGAATATATTGCGATAAGCCAATTCTAAGAATTCTCTTATCTGACTAGTTCAATAGGTGCAAATTATTATTATTTGCATTGACTTCGACCTTCTTAGATAAGAAACATAAATATTATGTTCACGGGCAAACATTGCACAATACAACAGATAAAAATGGTATATAAATACAATGGGGTCAAAAAACTTTTTTTATCTTTTTTTATCGTTTTTGTTGCACATCAACGACCTTTTGTCATGTGCACCAATTCACTGTTATGCGGATGACAGTACAGTTCATGATAGCTTTTTGTTTGACAAGCCCCCAAAGGGCTCACAAACTCCAACAGCTCGTAGGGCTTTGAAGCAAAGAATGGATGGCTACCTCGAGAGTGTTTTCTCTTGGGGTAAAAATAATCTCGTTGAATTTAATGTTTCAAAGACCCAATCTTGTCTGATTACGTCCAAAAGGGATCGAAATGAAAATCTAGTCTCTTTCAACGGAAGCAATCTTCCGAACAGGCCCTCCATTGATATGCTTGGTGTAACCCTAAGTGACCAGCTCAGGTATGGGGGCTCCATTGAAGCCAGAGTAAAGCTAGCCTCCCAAAAACTGGGCGTACTGTACAGGGCCCGCAGATACTTTAATAGTACACAACTGCTAACCTTGTACAAATCACAAGTACGCCCCACGGTTGAATTTGGCAGCCATCTCTGGCCTGGAGCTCCAAAATACCTGAAAAATACCCTCGACTCTGTGCAGAAACGGGCGGTCCGTTTGATAGATTCTCCCATCTTAACAGACGGATTGCAATCTTTAGAGCACAGGCGTCGGGTGGGAATGCTATCCTTGTTCTACCGGTATTACAATGGAAGATGCTCCGAGGAACTAGCATCATTGATCCCTTCGGCACCGGTGCATAGTCGGGAAACACGCCAAACGCGTGCCCAACATTTGTACACGGTTGACATTTGTCACATGAGAACGGGTCGTTTCTTCGACTCGTTCTTGTGTTCAACAGCTCGGCTGTGGAATGATTTGCCGGCCTCTGTGTTTCCTCCTTCCTACAACATGGGTCTCTTCAAGACCAATGTTCATTCCTTCCTCTCCTCGAAAAGACCCTCCACACAGCATCCCAGATGACATAGGCCCTGAGGGAAATTATTTTCCTCAAGGCCTCCTGTGTGGAGTTAATGTAAAAAAAAAAATCTGTATATATATGTTTCTTTGTTTGTCCCTTATTATTGCCTGTACCATTCATTCGATTACGATGAAACTTTGGCGAGTTGTTGTAAACACGCATGTGAAAGTTTCTATGTATAATGGTGAGCTCTGGCGTCACGAAAATTGTAAATAAGGCGCGCGAGTTGTTTGAAAAATGTGTGTACTTCATATAGTTTAGCGGCTGGGAGGGAAAGAGGACGCGGGAGGGGTTCGGGTGTCTGGGGAAGAGGACGCATGGGAAAGCCCGCGTAGTTGAGGGTGGGGGACGAGGGAGGGGCAGAAGGAAGGATCACAAAGAAGACATAGGTAGGGGATGGCAAGGGGTAAATTTAAAAAATCCATGCTTCTCACACGGAAGCTGTATGTGGCTTCCTATTTTATGAGAACACCGCACAACTGCTGTCCCAACTGCTCCCAACCGTATGTAGCCAGTGAGACTATGGCATCCCCAATTGGGACATGTTGTGAGCAGTGGCGGCCGCTGCCCTGAAAACGTGGGGGTTCACTGATAATCCGTAACTATGAGATAACGATTACTAAGCAACAATAGGTAAAAATGATCCCACTGATCTTATTCTTCTTACAAGTGAATCAGATACTTGAGTCGGGCCATGTCGAAAGTCAGAATAATAGAAGAGAATATATGAGACGACGTATGAATGTGAATGAGACAAAGAGTGTGTGCCAAGACCGAGTTATTTGGCGGCCCGTCCTCTCTGCCTACCCCTGTGGGGAAACGGCGTGATGGTTGGTTAGTTAGTTTTATATTTCATTTTAAGCAGGATACAAACAGTATTTATAAACAATGATAACAGCACGAGGGCAAAATTGTCAAAGATACCTATGAAAAAATTGTATTCCTTAATGATTTGCTTTTTATAATTTCAAACACCAATCAATATAAAAGCAAATATATGTAAAATTTAGGTATTTGCTGTACCTTTTGATTAAAAAAAGAATTATTCAGTTTGATTAAGTATTTTGGCCTTAAATCCAAATTTAAGTTTGTATGATAAAGGCCGCTGGGTGGCACACCGATATAGCTTAATTTTTCATACATATGGCCGGCGTTGCGCGCTGGCGATGTTTGGGATATTCGATACAAAAACATAATTCGTTCCGCTTGCAATTGGCCTGCACACCGGACAGGGTAAATTCGCGCGGAACTTTGAGAATTTGCTCTCCCTGATTCATATTATATTATACATTATATTGGTAGGTGATATTTTTAATGAAATTCATAGATTTTATATTTTTCGGTAAGATATTATAAAGTAATTTTAGACGATATAATTTATCAGTGCTGCACACAAACACACTGTTCAACCAGCCGCCCTTGGTTGTGAGCCTTAAGGTAGTGGGAAGTGGGAGGAGATGGAGAAGAGAAGATGGGGAAGTATCTGTCTATTCAGCAGGGTTGCCAGGTCTTTTCCGAATACATACCAAACAGTGAGCAAAAAAAAAATGTCGAAGTTAAATTTTCCTAGATTTCGGTAGTACCTACCTTGGCAAATCAAGTAGGGATGCTACGCAACATCGATTGCCGATTGCGTCAAATCTGACAGTTGAATCGTTTATTAGGGAGAAAAATCAATCAGAAAAAATACCGAACCGCCCATACTTCGGTATTTTTGTCATACCGAACACCGAACACGGTGCTAAAATACCGAACGGTTCGGTAGAATACCGAACACCTGGCAACACTGCTATTCAGATCTGGTCACTAAACACGGCTAAAGCCATTTCAAGCAACGTTTTCAGGTTTTCCCACCTTTATCTTCCCCATCTCCTTCTCCCCACTATCTTCAGCCTCACAACATGCTCGAATTGGGGACAAAAAACAAAAAGAAAATTCGTGCATCGTCTCAGAAATATTACTCTTCTGTTATTCAGACTATTGACATGTTCTGACTCAAGTATTTGATTCACTTGATCGTGCCTTGTCTTCCTACTACTTACACATTTTTCTCCCAATTTTATAAAAATATCTCTAGCACTATTTAAGGCCCCGTATCAAGATTTGATTAAGTAATTAAAAAGCTGCCCTCATAATTACGAACATCATTTCAATTCACCAAGTCATCAACATCATAACACTCTTGTTTCGTTTAAAAAAGACATTACGTCAATTGAATCCAATTACCTTCAATCAACCTAAATTCGTTTACATTACATAACCTCTTCTAGCTTCTAGCCAATCGATTTGTTAAAGAAACGTCTCCATTAGGACATTATTACAAATTTAGTTCATTAGTCGTATTGAAGATAGGTAATAATTGTACCCAGCGCAATCCTGATAGTCTGAATTCTCTACAAATCAGTTCCAATTTTAAAAATGGCGATTAAATAATTCAGTTTTTTTGTTTTATTAAATAAAAAAAATCAACAACTAAGAAAATTAAAAAGACTTAAAATTAAGAATATTAACAATGAAATTAAACCATTTGGGGATGTTGTTTTATATTGGTTTTGTGATTTGTCCAAATTTAGTCTTTTCAATAGGAAGACTAATTTGCCCGCTTTCTCATTGCCTAATCTATTTCTTATTTTCCTGTACACCAAATTGAATGCCGAAAATATTCTTTCGATCCCAGCAGAAGAAGCAACTGCACTTAGCAGTTTTAGCATTGTACGTGTACGTGTCTACGCGCCCTAGTTTATGCCGGGGGAAGTCCATTTAGGCGGGTAATTTAGTTGCAGTAAAAAATTAGCAGTTGCAGTAAATGATTTAAATCATCTCAACCCTGGAATTATGTAATAGAAAGTACCTACTCTAAAATCCTAAATAATAATATAAATGGAGCGACCGATCTACGAGATTTTTTTGCACAGAGATAATTGCAGGTCTGGGAAATGAAATAGGCTACTTTTTATCCCACAAAAAAAAAATTCAAGTGGAAAAATTATTTGTACAGTAATTTCCACCTAACACCATGTGAGCTAAGCCTTGGATAAACATAATATTTTATAAATCAATACCAAAATTTCCTCTGAAATCGTTAAATTTGTATGTGCATACTTATATACCTACCTATTTAATTATAAACGATATATTTCATATAAATTTTATTTTATGTTTTAAATAAGCAGTTGTGCAACGCTCAATGGAAATTCTTTTTTAGACTTTTTTCAGTCTAGCTGACTAGTTAGCATAATATTGAAAAATGCAAATTAGAAATTCCAAATAAACACGATGATTTCTCATTCGAAAAAATAATCCTTGCCGAACCGTTTTAACGTCCACCACCTTGAACCGGAAATGGAACATAAAACTGGACTTCTCTATTGGTTAAGCTTCTTAGTGTTGCTGAAGGAGGCGTCTACTAATATCTACAGGAATTCCAAAAACTGAAAAAATCGAACTAATATCTATGAGAACCAAAGTGTTGACGAATATCTACAGCACAAACTGTTGACTAATATCTATGAGAATCAAAGTGTTGACGAATATCTACAGCACTGGCAGAGGTTGGATTTGCAATTATGTGTAGCATATTGGAATAATGTAATATTGCGTATGCAGTTTAAAAAACTTAATTTATGTAAGTGTGTATGTAAAAATCCGTAATATCGGACTATTGGACACATTTAGCTGATTAGTCCAACCTACGCTCTGTAGATATTAGTTCAACCTACGCTCTGCAGATATTAGTCAACACTCTGAAGTTCGTAGATATTAGTTCAATATATGAGCTGTAGATATTCGTCAGATATACAGGCTGTAGATATTAGTATCTGGAGTCGTTGCTGAACAATTAATAATCCTTGACGAACCGCTTTCGTCCACCACCTTGAACCGAAAATGGAACATACAATCAGTTGAAATAAAACTGGACTTCTCTATTGGTTAGGCTTCTTAAGTGTTGCTGACTAATTAGTAATCTTTGCCGAACCGCTTTAACATCCACCACCTTGAACCGAAAATGGAACATACAATCAGTTGAAATAAAACTGGACTTCTCTATTGGTTAGGCTTCTTAAGTGTTGCTGACTAATTAGTAATCTTTGCCGAACCGCTTTAACATCCACCACCTTGAACCGAAAATGGAACATACAATCAGTTGAAATAAAACTGGACTTCTCTATTGGTTAGGCTTCTTAAGTGTTGCTGACTAATTAGTAATCTTTGCCGAACCGCTTTAACATCCACCACCTTGAACCGAAAATGGAACATACAATCAGTTGAAATAAAACTGGACTTCTCTATTGGTTAGGCTTCTTAAGTGTTGCTGACTAATTAGTAATCTTTGCCGAACCGCTTTAACATCCACCACCTTGAACCGAAAATGGAACATACAATCAGTTGAAATAAAACTGGACTTCTCTATTGGTTAGGCTT
Source organism: Limnephilus marmoratus (assembly GCA_917880885.1). Taxonomy (NCBI): domain Eukaryota; kingdom Metazoa; phylum Arthropoda; class Insecta; order Trichoptera; family Limnephilidae; genus Limnephilus; species Limnephilus marmoratus. Next base: position 34,217,757 of record OU862932.1, read on the forward strand.
CTTAAGTGTTGCTGACTAATTAGTAATCTTTGCCGAACCGCTTTAACATCCACCACCTTGAACCGGAAATGGAACATACAAACAGTTGAGATAAAACTGGACTTCTCTGTTGTGTAGGCTTCTTAGTGTTGCTGAACAATTAATAATAGTTGTAACAACAACTTTTGCGACACGCGTTTTCATATTTAATGGTTCATGACCCATATATCTTGTTTTTTGGGAACATTATGGCAGCTTGATACAAATCACACTGACGAAACGAAACATGATGAAATAATCGATTAAATAAAAAATCGATTTTTTTTCCTTCAATTTTCTTCAATTTTATATTTTGTAGTGAAACAGGTACCCAAGTATAAGTATCCAACTGAAGTATTTGGTTAAAATATTATTAGGAATGTCGTTGTTGCTGAACAATAGTTGTACAGCATAAATAATAAGCCACTTAACCAGACATTGAGCACATAATGAAAGATCATCTTCCAGTTTGGTTGGACAACGGATTTCAGATTATTATTATTCCCCCGTAGTAAACATGAGAGGTCGTTACGGCTCCGATACTGAATGGTCTCTTGCCTGACTTGCCTGCTTGCCTCTGGCCGAGGGCGATACTGAACGTACCTAAGCTGGAACATCTACCAATTTGGAGCATTGCTAAACAACCTGTGAGAGGAGAACTTCAAAAACTGCCATGCATGTAGTTTTTGGTGTAAGTTACACAGACTGCCAGAATTATACATATACCTTACACATGGACAGAATTAGACCTGCTGAAATTGCACATGGACAGAATTACACCCACTTAAATTACGCGCAGACAGAATTATACCTACCGATGTTGCACATGGATAGATTACACGAACTTTTGTACAGAATTATGCATGTACAGAATTACATCTGCTTAAATTGCACATGGACAGAATTACACCCACTTAAATTACACGCAGACAGAATTATACCTACCGATGTTGCACATGGATAGATTACACGAACTTTTGTACAGAATTACGCATGTACAGAATTACATCTGCTTAAATTACACATGGATAAAATTACAGCTATTGAAATCACACAGAAACGTTATTGTACAGAATTACATCTGCTGATGTTGCACATGGGTGGATTACACCTTTTATACCAACGTTTGTACAGAATTACACCTGCTTAAATTACACATGGACAAAATTTCAGCTATTGAAATCAAACAGTAATTAAACATTTTGCTGAAGTTGCACATGGATATACACACCCTACTGAAATAGCATATATTCAGAATTACACCGAGTTGTTTGGCGATTCGTTCTCTCTGCCTACCCCTGCGGTGAAACGGCATGATGGTTGGTTAGTTAGTTAGTTAAAATTACTCATCGACAGAATTATACCTACTGAAATTATACACTTCAAAAATACTGTTTTTGATGGAAATAAATTTTAGAGTCTTAGATAAGTGGGCGCTAAATTTATTTCTCCTTGAAAAAAAAACGTATACTTTTTGTACTCCAAATAAGCTCAGGAATCTCTGGTTTAAATCCTTCTGGTACGTTACGTTACTTACGCTGTTACATCATCTGTATTCAGGATCTTAAGGGACGTACTTGACTGACTTTAACCAGTGACTCCCGACGGTGTAGGAGTAAAATGTAACTGAAATTTTGGTTCCGGTAAATTTTTTTTCAATTTTTTTTCCTCAAAATCAAACAAAAAAAATTATTCAGACGAGTAACCGCCCGACCTCTTACCCCGCCCCCAATTGTCCGACGACTACCATATTGTATGATTTTGTAGGAAAAAAACATTAAAAACGTCACTGGAGACCATAATTTTATTTACATTTTTCACTCCAAATAATGTCAGGAATCACTGGTTAATAAAGTCAGTCAAGTATGTCCCTTAACACCCTGTATAATATAGAAATAAGAAATGACGTGTTATTGAAATGAAAACTAGATGAAACGATAAATAGCGACTCTAAAAAGAGACAAAACACATACATCTATGGGATTTAGCCTACGAGAGAATGATTTAGTATAATAAAATCGGTCTGTGGGGTGCTTCGTAGCCTCCCCATTCTCGTCTACTTTAGTTTTCTGAAGGTTAACTTCTACCGCGCGTGAATTGCACACTATTTTTTATCTTGTCGTTTAAATGTTGTTGTTACTTTCCGTTGTTTTTCTAGTAGCTTACTATGTTGGTACAGGTAATAACTAATAAAATTAACATATTGTAGGTACCTATTGTTTTGCTGCGACCTTTGACTTACATAATTTAGCAATAAATTGTTTTACTCGCAATTTTACTCAACATTCAAACAGTTGGAATATAATAAATTTAGAAATGTAATTTATTTAAAAGGTGGGGCACCCCATTCTTGGGAATGCGGTCCCCGATAATTTATTTGCAAAAATCTTCGATTCACACTTCAAAAATCCCAAACTGTAATGTACTTTTATTGTGGCCACACTAGCCACTCAATAATAATAAATATGTTAAACGTAAGTTCTCGTCTTTATTGTAAGAGTACAATGGATTCAATAAGTAATATTATTTGTCTCGGTAGCGACTGATTATACTGGAAGTTAGAATGGTTCTGGCCGCGGCCGTACACCGGACCGCTGTGCTGGCTCGTATGCCCGATCGGCAATGTTCGGCGACCCGAGCATTCCCGAATTACTACATAGATACAAATGCGATATAATTGCATATATCACACCCTTCCCCCTGTAAATCAGTCACTACATATTTAAGTATTTCAAGTATTTCATGATTCTATATAATTCAAACACTGTAAATATTATACTGATATTTCACTCAAGTTCTTATAATGTTTTTTCATAAACACATCATTATTAATATTTCACACAAAATTATATTAAGTTAGAAGGCTTTCCGTTCCTTCCTTGTGGACTATCTTGGGCGGAGTCTCCCCAACCAGGGATTTGAACTTTGACTTGGACCAGCGATTGCCGTGTCTGTGACCTCCGGTGACCTCTCTCCTCCCTCCGCAAATCTGAAATCAGGAGAAAACACCGTTAACTCACTCCACAGATTGGATAACTCTTTCTCAGAGTGCTCAGTCCTCGTGTCATCAGACGCGGAATCTGGCAAATCTGACTCAACATCACTCCAAGACACTGATAAGTTCCTCATCTGATCCACATGACGTTTCCAAATTAATTGAGAATCACAAGTTTTTACCGAATATAATTTTTTTCCAATTTTATCTGTAACAATTCCCTTTACCCATGTAAATTTATTATTCTTCCTGAAATCTTTAACTAAACATTTTTGTCCCACAATAAAATTTCTTGTTTTTACACCACCATAATACTTAGATTGTTTACGTTGATTTGCCTCAATATTCTTATTCGCCAAATCATGTTGTTTTGACACAACCCGTTCATTCTCTTTCGGAATGAGACTGTCAAAAGTAGATCTAAGTTTCCTACCAAACAATAAAACTGCTGGCTCGACTCCCGTCGTACAATGTGGAGTATTTCTATAATCGGACAAAAAATGTAACAATTTATCCTTGTAATCAACCTGAAATTTATTTCCTACCATAAGTTTTTTAAGAAAACTCTTAGTAGTTTTCACTGAATTTTCAGCGATCCCATTACTTTTTGGGTGCATAACTGGAGGTGACATGAATTTAATATTGTTTTCCCGAAGAAACTGTTGGAAAATTTCACTCGTAAAACAAGTTCCGTTATCTGACACTATGAGTTCAGGGTAGCCAAAATTTGAAAATAATTTCCTCAATTCAAATATAGTATTAGCTGAATCTGCCCTTTGAACTTCAATACAGTCAACCCATTTAGTGAATGAGTCGCAGATGACCAGAAACATTTTCCCTGCCAGCGGTCCACTATAATCCAGGTGTAACCTACTCCAGACCTTCCCAGAATTAGGCCATACCGATAATTGACTCTTTGGCGGAGATTGTTTCGTCGACGCGCATTCTGGACATTCCTGAACAATTTTCTCTAAATCTTTGCTCAGCGATGACCACCAGAAATAACCCTTTGCTAACCCTTTCATCTTAACAATACCTAAGTGTGAACGATGCACGAGCTCTAACACTTTTTTATGCAACGAACTTGGAACAATAATTCTATGTTGCCAAAATAAACAATCCTTAACAATCGAAAGTTCGTTCCTTTTTATCCAGAATTTCCATAATTCCTCCTCGCGTTTAACACGTTTGGGCCACCCTTGCCTTAAACACGTCATTACGCCTTGAATGACCGTATCTACTTTAGTGGCTTCCCTAATCGAATTAACGTCAAGATGTTCACAATTGCTAACAAAATCTACGAAATCTGAACCGCAGTAATCTTTAAATTCTACCTTAGAATTCTCAACTTTGTTCTTTAACAGAAACCGAGACAGAAAATCTGCCTGGTTTCCACCTGATTTCATCGGTTTCCCAGAAAGTAATCTTTGCAACTGAACTACCGTATTCTTTAAATAAGGTTTTACATTCCTTTTATTTGCAGATGAACTACCATGCCCTTTAAACATGGTTTTATATTCCCTAAGATTAGAACTTCCATACCCTGAAAAATATGGTTTTACGTTCCCCATTTTCTGAAATTTGTTCCTATTCGCGAACGAAACCGAATTAATAGAATTTTGTTTTGAAACAATGTTGAGGTTAAAGATTTCCATGAAATCTCTTCCCACAATCATTTCCGAACCGCTTGTTACAACGACAAAGGTTATTAACCTAACTAGATTATTGTATTCGACCTTGAAATTTGCATTACCCACAACAGTCAACATATTCCCGTCGTAACCTGAAATTTTTCGTGTTTCGGGTGACAACTCTATATTACTGAAATGTTTACAAAACAATGTCTCCGGAATAACACAAATTGATGAACCTGAATCAATCATCGCTTCGAAGTATTTCCCATTTAACTTCAATTGTGCCTTGATTGCCTTAACAAAAGCTACATTTTCAATATTTTCACTATTACAATTCATAACTGATTTTACTGACCCGTTTTTACAAAATCTCTGTAAATGACCCAATTTACCGCAAGAATAACATTTAGCCTGCTTAAACTTACAGTTATGAGTGTCATGATTTGATTTCCCACAGATCTTACACTTTTTTAGTGATGAACCGGTTTTAACTTGTTTATCCGACCTACATGAATCGGAACTATTCGACCGATAATAAAGTTTTCGCGCCGGAGAAGCCGATTTTCCAAATCTCTTTACCGAATTTATTTCTCGCGCCGGAGAAGCCGATCTTCCAAATTCCTTTACCGAATTTACTTCCAACTTCATCTTGATTGAATCGACCTCAGGACCTTTCGCGGTCACTGCAAGTTCAACTAGTTGATTAAAGTTTTGTTTAGGCCCTTCAACAAACAATTTTACCCGTACAGGGCCCGGAAGTAGACCGATTGCAAACACGTCTACAAGATTATCCTCCAGCCTGTTTCCGAACTGACAGAATGAGCTGAGCCCTCGAATTCTTGCGGCGAAATCCCTTATCGATTCGTTATGATTCTGTTTAGCTTGGAAAAATGATTCCCGCTCTTGAAAAAGAGATCTACATTTACCACAATGTTTTTTTAGCAACTCAATTAATTTCTCGAACGTAACATCTGTGATTTTACCCGGGAAACATAAGTTGGACAGAAGAGTCAAGGTCTCCGTTTCAAGCGAGTTTATCAGATAAGCCTTTTTCTTAATCTCGGTAATGTCATCATGTAACACGAGAAACTGCTCTAATCTGAGTTGAAACACATCCCAATCTCCGTTTATGTGAGAGAACGGTGGAATTCTCGCCGATTCCATCTTCACAAAAGGAAAAAAAAATAATCACGCGAAGCTACGACAACAATACTACCCCGGAAAAAATTACAAAAAACCCAGACAAATCCTCCACAAGAAAGAAAAGAAAAACCTATCTTAGAAATTGCGGTTGCAACGTCTCCAGATTGTTTCCTCTTGATGAGTGAGTGACCTTCCTCGACACTAGCACTGTTTGCCTTGTAAGAATGCCTTCCCTCGGCACTCCCTCGGAACTTCACCTTCGTGGAAAGGCTCTGTTGAGCCCCAAAAACGACCACCGCCTCTTGCTTCTGAGTACCCTTGGATGGTACTCTAGAACTCTGACTGTGGCTCCAGGAATAGCCAGAGATATCCTCGGTTTGTTCTGCCGGTCCTTTCACTCGGTCAGACAAACCCAAAAAATACTCCAATGTTCCGCCTCGGCTGTAGGTAGCCTTGAAAAATTTTTCGGGGTGACTTAGCTCTCCCCGCTTTGGTAATTTTTTTTTGTGATCCAATTTGGTAATCCAATATTGTACTTTAATACGGCTGCGCCAATTGTAATGTACTTTTATTGTGGCCACACTAGCCACTCAATAATAATAAATATGTTAAACGTAAGTTCTCGTCTTTATTGTAAGAGTACAATGGATTCAATAAGTAATATTATTTGTCTCGGTAGCGACTGATTATACTGGAAGTTAGAATGGTTCTGGCCGCGGCCGTACACCGGACCGCTGTGCTGGCTCGTATGCCCGATCGGCAATGTTCGGCGACCCGAGCATTCCCGAATTACTACATAGATACAAATGCGATATAATTGCATATATCACACAAACAAATTATTATTATGATTGTATTACCTTTGCTGGCCATTTAAGGAGTGATATATTGATATATATTTTATGACAGGGCGCAATAAGTCACTTCTTTTCTCTTTTTTACTCTCAAACGTTAAAATCTTCAGCTTTTAATGCACAAATCAGCGCTTCTTAATCTCTTGGGAACGAGAACGATAGTTTGCTTTGTTGATTGCCGTGTTTTTTGTTTGGCGTTTGATACACATTCATTCATTTTGGGAGGGTACCCCCGCCCTGGGAACAATAATATTGGAATACCAACACCCCAAGTAGTTCGCTACGTTTGTTGACTGAGCAGGTGCCCGGATTCATGGGGCGAGGTTTGTCCGAATCTTGGCGGCGGATGCGTCTACCCACCAACTGCCTGCCAGGCAGGATCGAGAGAGACTGGTCTAGACCTATCTTGTAAGACTCTCTCAAAACATCGCCTTGCACAGCAGTGGGATGGGTGGATTCATACGTCCGTCACTCCTGGACGTACTGACCCCCAGATTCCTACCCACATTTTTCCTTCCCATAAAAATATCCTCAACACAGCATCCCCAAAGATGACAAAGGCCCTTTCAGAGAATCATTTTCCTCTGGGTCTCCTGTGAGGAGCTAACGTAAAAAAAAGTTGTGAGGCGAAAGGGAATGGGGAGGGGAAGAAGTTTGGGAAGAGAAACGTTAGAAAGTATCTGGATATATTAAAATGTAGTCACCAACTTTTCGATTCCTTATAGTGACCTTTAATTCATTTATACTTGCTAGCCAATTTTCTCATTAAAATATACAAAATCTAAAAGTAGAAAACTAATTTCTAAGGTGAGCCCTGGCGTCATATAATTTGCACATCTCTTTCTGTCCGATATATCTAGGCAACACAACTATTTTGAGTTCGCAATGGTAACTGCATCGTGAGCTACGGAGATTTTAAATATATTATTTAAAAATTATTGATCATTTAATTTTGAGTGATTATTTAATATTGTTTAATAAGACTAGAGGGTGACTAGGATGGAGCCGGTTAGTGACTGCGAGTCGTAGATGTATAATTATAATTTATCGATAGTTTAAAGTTCTTTGTGTTTTTCCATAACAAGTAACACAAGTCTTGGTAATGAGAACTGGCATCTTCCCAATATGTATATTTCATATTTTTTCGATTTATTTATTGTGTACACACAATACCTACACAATAACCAAACGTCTTCATGGGGCAGATAATTTATAACAATATTATTACAATAATGCAATTATTGTCTTCGGAGTTTTAGTTCTAGGCCGGCAATGGTCGATGACTCTTCTTTGAAACGCATACATTTAGCTTTATAGAAGGTGAATATTTACATCATCTCAAAAAACTTTTACGATATTTTGATGCACGAAACGTGAATCTTGAGGGTTTTATTATCTTTTCAGTTCATAATACATTCTTAAATCGGTAATGTGTAGAATAGTGATGCGGGTGGGTCAGGCGCCAGAACTAAGCTTAATTTTCCATACCTTTGGTGCATTTGATCATAAATTTAGATGGCAAGTATGGGTATCTCCACCTCCAGAATCATTCCTACACTCCCCTCATTCCCCATTCCTTCCCGGAATTTCCTCTCCGTCCTTTCCTTTAAACAACTCGCCTCACAGCATCTTCAAAGATGGCGTAAGCCCTGATGAGAATTATTTTACATGGAGCCTCCTGTGTAAAATTAAGGTTAAAAAATAATTTTTTGAATGTTAAAAACTATTGGCATCAATTTTATTTTAAACTGCTGTCAATCACATTTATAGATTCTAATTCACAATTCAGTCGGTTAAATATGTCACAATATTGTTTTGTTCATTGGTCAGAAGTCCAATGAAGATGGTTCCACAATATGGAATCCTCAATATAAGGTGTTTAACATTTACGTAAGAAATACAACAAAACAACAAATAATATGATAAATTTACAAAATTACTTATTGTTTCTACATAACCTGTTAAATAACAAAATAGATATTCCCGAATTGCATCCGTCATTGATTTAAATGTTCCAATGAGGCGTACCAGGCACACTCACACTACGCTTCATCACATGGAAGCCAACAAAATATCTGTATAAAATCTCTTAGGCAGGGAATATTTCTTTTCCATATTAAAAATATCTGTAGTGATGTAACGATCGCGATTACGCGTTGTTGGGCCGGTTATAAAAATCTTTAATCGGCGATTATCTTTACGATTATTATCAATGAAGCGCTAACAATAATAATTTCCATCGAGGCGAAGATTCCCGTAACCTATATCCAATTATTGATCTACACTTCCCGATTTAAAAGAAAACTGATGTCGCCAATTTACATAAAACCTGCAGATTCCTAGGTCCCAGAGAGATTCCTTAACCCCTTCTTGGGTTCATCATCAGGACTCGTAAGCAGTTTGATAACCAAGAAGCTATGCTAGCGTTATTTAAAGGCATACTGAGAAGCAAGTTGGAGTACGCGAGCGATGTTTGGGCACCGTACCACCAGAAGTACATTGATATGTTAGAGCAAATCCAGAAGAAATTCCTCAGGTATGTTTATATGCGGAAGCATGGAACCTATCCAAGGTTCATGCACCATATTGACTTACTTGAGGAAACTGATTCTGTGAGTCTAGAAACTAGACGGAAAGCAAGTCTTGCTATTTTGTCTTTCAAAATTTGGAACAATTTCATCGATAGCCCATTTCTCTTGGGATGCTATGATTTATATGCACCAGACCACTACAGCCGAAGTCGACATCATGACTTATTTAAAGTACCGAACGGCAGAACAGACGTCTTGGCAAAGCATAGCATGACGAGGGGAGTGGTGCTGTTAAATGAAATTGCAAACCATTTGGATGTAAGTGACTGTTCTTTAAATGCCTTAAAAATATTATTGAAGAGTCACTTGCCTAAATGCTGACAGGGTAACTAAATTGTACTGTAATTGGAATTATTATTGTACAAGATCATTGCAATTGGTTATCTGCTCGATATTTAAAAATATTTGACCAAATTCACCCAAAGTAAGATAAAAATAATCTTATTTCGGTCACACAGATACGTTACACATTTCATTGGTCGGGCGGTTTGAAGCGTTGGGTTCCCATCCAGGCGTCGCGGGTTCAAAAACACCTCTTGTTGGCCAAATCCTCCATAATTACATAAACAACATTTTGTCATAAAGTTGGAGAAATTCAAATGGCAAAGTGTGATACAGTTAAGGATCTGCAACCGGGCCCGAAAAGAAGAAGATGGAGAGATACGAAAATACGAATGTTAGAGGAGAGCACTAACATTTACAGCGACAAAATCAATGCGAAAATTGCGAAAATGTTTAATAAAACACGACTCGTTTAAAATAGAGCAAAAATCTCGCGGGCATTATCTTAAACAGCATTTAAAGAAACACTGCGAGTTTTTTTCATACGTATAACTTGTAAAATAACTGAAACAAACGTGTTAATAATAATTTTTGGAGCATACTTTGCGATTTTTTTCAATCGAGGGAATTTTATATAATTTGCGTTTCGGCGCGGGCAAAGTCTAGATATTATCTTCAAGAATAACATATATTTTTTTAAGGGCTTTAAAACTTACCGTGTTTAAGGGAAATATGTAATAAATCGGTATAAATCCGGGTTGCGGGCCCTTAAATATGACCGAAGAGGATAGGATCGAGTTTTTTTTTTTTTACATGAGTTCCTCACAGGAGGCCCTGAGGAAAATAATTTCCCTAGGGGCCTATGTCATCTTTGGGGATGCTGTGTGGAGGTTTTTTTTAAGGAAAGGAAGGAGAGGAGAGATCTGGTAAGGAAAAGGGTTTAAGGGATGGGTAGGAATCTGGGGTTCAGTGTGTCTTGGTCATCCGCCTCCAAGACCTAGACAAACCTCACCCCATGAACCCGGGCACCCCTGCTAAATCACCAAACGTAGCGAACCACTTGGTGTGACCTATGGCAGAGGTGTTGGTTATCCAATTAAGTTTCCCGGGGCGGCGGTACCCATTCCCGTCTCCCAAATTGATCCAAAAATCTGTTTAATATACTGGTCCCGCATTGCGGGAACTATATCAGATATTAAGCTGATAAGATCTACACTTTGATCTTAGCCAACAGGCCGAGAAGCGTTAGTTCAGTGGTAGAGCAAAGCCCCGGAAAGGCTGAGGTTCTGGGTTCAATTCCTAAGATGCGACCGAATTTTTTTCTGATTTTTGCTGTTTCAAATTTTCATGTGAGAATTGCTAATATTGTCTTCAATCTGATCTGGAGCCCCAAAATACCTGAAAATACCCTCAACAGACGTGCAGAAACGGGCCGTCCGTTTGATAGATTCTCCTATCTTAACAAACCTTGTCCTTGTTCTACCGATATTTCAATGGAAGGTGCTCCGAAGAACTTGCATCATTGATTCCCTCGACACCGGTACACAGTGGGAAACGCGCCAAAAGCGCAATATTTGTAGACAGTTGACATTTGTCACATGAAAACGGGACTCTTACTTGAGTTTGATTTGCCGGTCTCTGTGTTTCCTCCCTCCTACAACATCTATTCAAGACCTAGGTTCACTCCTTTCTTTCTACAAAAAGATCCTCCACTCAGCATCAGCAAAGATGACACAGGCCCTGAAAGAAATTACTTTCCTCAGGGCCTGCTGTGTGGAGTTTTTTTTTTCTGAGCTCCACACAGGAGGCGCTGAGGAAAATAATTTCCCTCAGGGCCTATTTCATCTTTGGGAATGCTATGTGAAGGGTTTTTTAAGGAAAGAAAAGAGAGGAGAGTTCTGGGAAGGAAAAGGGTTTAAGGGGTGGGTAGGAATCTGGGGTTCAGTGTGTCTTGCTCATCCGCCTCCGCCTCCAAGACCTAGACAAACCTCATCCCATGAACCCGAGCACCCCTGCTAAATCACCAAACGTCGCGAACCACTTGGGGTGGCCTATGGCAGAGGTGTTGGTTATCCAATAAAGGTTCCCGGAGCGGCGGTACCCATTCCCGCCTCCCAAATTGAAAATTGGAGTTAATGTAATTAAAAAAAAATTATGTATGTATACATGTAATCTGAGTTTTAACTCATTAAGAGGGTATAACCAGAGAAAACCGGAAATATGTCATTTATAAATCAAATTTTAGACGTATTGACTCATTTCCACAAAAAAATATAAATTGATTTCGAAAGATTGCTCTTTTATCTAATAAACGCATGTTTTAAATTTTGATAAAAAATGTTTATTTTTAGTGTAATCAGGTTCGTTGGCAGATTTGTTAAATTTTCAAACGAAAAATCATAAATACATTATTGTAAATCAATACGTTATCTAGTAAACAACGCATGTTTCAAAATTTTAATTTTAGTTCAAACAAAATCATTAAAAAATATATCGAACAATCATAAATAAATATAATATTTCTCTAATTCGAAAATTTCTCTATTTTCTATTTTCAACATTTATTTTGCTTAGACATTATTGAAAAATTATAAATACTTATGACAAAAAAATAATTACAAAAGGGACATAATTTTAATAGTTTTATTTTTGGATTTAGGCATAAATTAAAGCAAATTTGGAAGAAATAAAATCGAAATTGAGTTATAATTTTAAAAAAGCTGGTACGGAGAATAATTAATCTTTCTCATTTAAACCGCCCTGTACGATCATCTTTACATCTTTCGGCGAAATGTGGATTTTTGGCCGCTGGCTGGTTAAAGGCCCTTAAGTTATTCCAAAAAAATATAAAACATAGAACCTAAATGCTTTAAATCCGCGACTAAAATGCATAATTTTACCTCTGCACCACAGACTGCGACCATACTGTGTATATAAAAAATAAAAATGCACTTTTAAATCTCAGTTTATGCGCATATCGCACACAATTATTGCATCCCTGTCACATATCCTAATCTCTGCTGGTTTAAGCTCAAGATATCATCCGGCTTATACCTTATATTACAATATTTAATCTATCTCCTCACTCCTTCAACACAGTAAGACACCTTCACCTTTCCCGCCCACGCCGCTGGCCGTAAGCCGTTGGTATCTCAATACAACACCGCGACAATGCAGCCGACAGATAAATAAGGGTCTTTATCTTACTCGTCCCCATTCCACCCAATATAAGAACGAATCCTGTTGTTGATATTGCCTTATCTGAGCGCTGTACAAGCTCTGCATGTTTGCAATATCGATATTTATTTAGACGCAATTCCTTCTCAGAATGATTGAGATTGTTCTAATGTTGCAGGACGCGGGTTCGAACCACGCACAAGCAAAAATACAATGCCTTATTAATAAACTTTTTTCCTAATCTTAATATATGAAACAAAGTCGGGTTAGTTATACCATTTATAACTCGAGAACGGCTGGACCGATTTTTATGCTCTTTGATTTATTGGATTTGTCTCCGCCCCGCGAGTAGCAGAATAGCTATTAAATAGCGGAAAAATTCACACAAAAAAATGTGAGGAAAATTCTTTTCCTCATATATTTTGTATGGAACGAATTCTCATTTTTCGAAAGAGCTGCAGGAACATTGTAGTGTGGGAATTCCAAGAACTCAAAAACGTCAAATATCAATGCGCTGATTGTTTTGCTTTTGTTTTTAAACATATAATGCTGCCTCTCTTTCTTACACACTAAATATCAACTGTTGAATATGGGACAAACGGTGAACTTATGTCTGCACTCCTCCAAAGAAAAATACAATTCCCTCATACATATAAAGAAAATGAAACGCAATTCCCGTAAGTAAGTGGAAAAGTAAGAAAATCACAAAAATTATAAATCTCTGATACTGACAAAAACAAAACACGGATTGCTCATCGATAATTGCTTCATTGTGTAATTTTTAAGTTAATAAAAAAACTGAATTTAATTCAGCTAATAAGGTTCCATCCATAAATTAAAATCCTTTTGTTCGGGTCGTTTCTTCGACTCGTTTTTGAGTAAGTCGGTTTGTATGTGGAGCGAGTTAGCGGCGTCTGTTTTTCCTCCATCATAATATAATTCGAACCTCTTCAAGATCCATTAATAAATCCCTTCCTACAGCCTCTTCCTTAACCCGCTTCACAACGCTGCCTAACAGGGTGGTGACCTAGTTCCCCTGTCGTTACATCGGTTCAGGCAATAGCGCTCTTGTGATGTCACATAAAAAATATTTTTGCATGAATAAAGCGACATGTGATGTTTGAACATGGATCATTAAATATAATGACTTATTTAAATGTTTATGATGATTGGGTTTCGTTTGGTTTACGGGACAAAGGAGGCATATAATTGTGCATTCGCGTTTTTTTATTATGATTGTTTCAGAAAAAGGTGTAGACTGTGGGTACTAACACCATATAATAATAAAAATCATCATTTATTCCAGAGGGAATGCAATATGCAATTTAAGTGAAATGCAATATATTCCATAATTTGCCAACAATATAAAAATAACGAAGTAAAATAAATTTAAGGTGAGATACGTTTCTCTGCCTCTGCAGGCTGCAGGTAATTCGTTGGCACAGCGCGTATGTACACTATGCGTATCTAGTTAAGTTTATATTTATTTATTTTTTATTAACTCCACACAGGATCCGATTTGGGAGGCAGGAATGGGTACCGCCGCCCCGGGAACCATTTATTGGACAACCAACACCCCTGCCATAGGTCACCCCAAGTGGTTCGATAAGTTTAGTGACTTAGCAAGAGTGCCCGGGTTCATGGGGTGAGGTTTGTCTAGGTATTGGCTGCCAATGCGTTTGCACCTACTGCGTGGCGGGCCGAATGGGAGAGATATTCTAGTCGGACTCTCTCGACCCATCCCCTTGCACCGCTGCGGGAGGGATGGATTCATTCGTTCGTCACCCCTAGACACATTGTTCCCTAGATTCCTGCCCACCCCTCATACCTTTTTTCTTCCCAGAACTTCATCTCATTTTTTCCCCTAAAAAGACCCACGACACGGCACCTTCAAAGATGACATATCTGAGGAATTTTTTTTTCCTCAGTGCCTACTCTTTGGAGCTGATATAAAAAAGGAGGCCCCGATTAAAATAATATCCGTCTGCAACTGTGGGGACGCTGTGTTGAGGGATTTTAAGGAAAGGGAAGAGAGAAAGTTCTGGGAAGGAAAAAGGTATGAGGGGTGGGTATGAATCTGGTCAGTGTTTCCAGGAGTGATTGAAGTTTGAATCCATCCCTCCCACTGACTGCAGTGGGAGGGATGGATTCAATGGATGGGATTCAAGGCGATCGGTAGAAAGATTCCAGCTGGAGGGGTTAAAGCGGCATCCGCCGCCAAAACCTGTACAGAGTGCTCAGACCTTGCCTCAAGAACCCAGGCAACCCTGTTAAGTCACCAAACGGAGCCAGCTAATTGAATGGTTCCCGGGACGGCGGTTCTCATACCTACAACATTTTTTAATTTTTTTCAATAACAAGCAATCACATTATTTATTAACTACTAACTGGTCCCGGCATGCGTTGTTATGCCATTTAATAAAGAAATTGTTTCTCCCTGAGTGTCCTTTCCCATTCGTCCCGTTCCCCTTCCGCCTCCCCTTCTTCTCCTGCGTCCTCTTCCCCTCTCGCGTTCCCGCTCCGTCACCTCTACCTTCCCATTCCACACTCCACTTCCCCCCCTTCCCCCGTCCCACGAACCCCCCTCCCGAATTCCCCTCCCCCCTCCCAGGTCCGCCTCCCCCTCACAGGTTCCCCTCCCCCTCCCTCCCTCCCGCTTTCCATACATTCAGTTTTCAAACCTCGCGTGCCACCAATAGCAATTTTTTTTATACAAATTTCGTAATGCCAGAGCTCACCGGAAGTTTTATAAAAACCTTGTCCTGACAATAACGAACACACAAAAAAAAAGAATTATCCAATTTGGTGCAGTCGTTCGAAAGTTATGCTCTTAGCAACACATTCAGCGATTCATTTTTATATACCTACAAGATATTATAAAATACATACCAATTATGTCATTTATTGTTAAATGTTGCTTAGTACCTACCTACTTAATAAAATAATCGTAAATATTTTACGGTTTTTGAGGATGTAAAATTTCACCAACACTTTTGAATGTAGGTATAAATGGAAGTAAAAGTGGTCGTAAAAATTACTTATGGCCGTTATACACGACATCTTTTTTCAGCCCGATTCCAATTAGACACAAAAGTCAACATTTTTCGCTCCACGCGATCGCTATTTTCATCTCTATTTTCATATCTACGGTTTCAATTGTCATCACTGCAAACAATACATGAACCATGCTGTTTGCTGTGATGCCAACTGAAATCGTAGATATGAAAACAGAGGTGAAAATAGCGATCGCGTAGAGCGAAAAATGTTGACTTTTGTGTCTAATTGGAATCGATGTCGTGTAAAAAAAGATGTCGTGTATTGTAGGCATAAGTTCGTGAATATGTTTGAATTTCGAATATATTATCGGTATTTTTTTATAGCGCCGTTTATTAATGCGTAAATACCACCTCGAGGGCACTTCACTTTATTTTTGCTGACCCTGTGAAAATTTTAACGTTTTTGCTACATAAAATTATTGTAAAGAAACAAAATTTCACAATCTAAATCCAAACAAGTTCTCTTTTGAATTGGATATTCCAACGCTCCATAGCTCATGGTGGAAATGAAATTGCAAGCTGAAAATACCTATAAAAGCACAGAAATACCTGTGCTAAAATTTCAGAGCTTACCGTTTGACAAATTTTGCCGTTTTTTATCAGATTATTATAACTTCAAAATAAATATTCTGATAGAAAAGCATAACATAATATATGTACTTATGTAAGTCGATTTTGAAAATTATGTAAGTTTATTCTAAATGTTTGATATTTCGAACAATTATTAACAAATCGATTTATTTAAATATTCGAAAGACTGTCATTTAACGTGACGTCATTTAACCACATCCGCAGCATCATTGCGTAGCAATGTGTCGATATTGACAACTATTGTGACGTCATCTGATTCAAAATTGAATGGAGTTTTATCTGTCATCTCATCAAGCCTTAAAAATGTATTATTCTGCAATAAAAAAAGAGCCAAAAATATTATAAAAAAAAATTCAAAAGTTTCTTGCATATTTTCGTTATTTGTTTTTGGGGTGTTATGCCGTGTTGCGCTACCTCCTTCTTTAGCCAACGTTTCGGACATCGTTGCAGTGTCCATCATCAGGGCAGATCCGGCAGATCCGGTAGATGTGTAGATCTGCCCTGATGATGGACACTGCAACGATGTCCGAAACGTTGGCTAAAGAAGGAGGTAGCGCAACACGGCATAACACCCCAAAAACAAATAACGAAAATGCTTTTGGCCGTGAAAATCTTAAAACTTATCTTCTTGTATATTTTCTCTTTTATGGGATTTAAAAAAAAATCCCCAACGATTACTAATAAACTATGATTGCATATGGTTTACAATTGCATAAACAATAAAAAAAATTGCAATAATAAAGTTATAATAAAAGAAATAATATTTTGGCATGAAAAAATTGTTTAACTACGTTTTAAACGTTGAATTTGTTATGCATCATTCGTACATTCGGATATGTTTTTAGATTTTTACTGCCAAATAGAGTACATATTTTCGTTATTTGTTTTTGGGGCGTTATGCCCTGTTATCATTCTTTAGCCAACGTTTCGGACAGCGTTACAGTCCATCATCAGGGCAGATGTGTATATTCGTTCGCTAAACTATGTAGGCGAGGAATTGGCGAGTTTCGCTTCATGATTTGTTGGTGAACGGTGACATTGAAATTGGTCCTTATGCTTAGTGTGTGTCGAATAGGCAGTTAAATTTAAGTCGAAGCTTAGTGCCAAATCACTATTTTAAATTCATCTTTACTAGAATCGGCTTACATTATAAATACAAAAAAATATGCTTTCGATAAATTACCGTTTACATTGAGTAGAATTAAAATATTTAAAAAAATTAGATACTTTATTAAAAATATAAGCGCAAACTACTAAAAATGTGTTTTTCATTACGAAAGCATGTGAGAAACAACTTAAAAAAATAGGGTTTTTTGGCTTAAATTTATCCGTCACAGTTTGCATTGATTAACTTTTTTTCTTGTAAAATTATTCACAAAATAAATAAAAATCACCTTTGCGTTTGCCAAGCGATTTTTATGCCAATTACCTATATTCGTGGCGCTATAAGGCAAACTAAGAATATACACATTTTTGGTTTGTGGCTTCCTCTTAAGTTCCTTGTTACTCTTTTCATTGAATCAAGGAGACATATTTTTAAATGTAGGTTTTAGCTTGGATCGACTTATCTGTGTTACCATGTAAATGTTTATTTAAAGCACATATTTCCTTTCTCTCTGCCGGGTTAAGCGGGGTAACTTATGCCCAACTGTCAAAATCGTAATCCACAATCTCATTACGTGTCTTTAGTCTGTCATTACGTGGGCAAGCTCTCTGCGTTGAGGGGGTATTCTACTAAATTATGCACGGAACCAAAATAAAGCTAATTTAAGTCATTTTGTTTTTATTTTACTATTATCATTTTTGATGTCGACCAGATGTCGCTTTTATCCCAGCTTTATCAGGCATGTAGTTCGATTAGCAATGCTGCGGGCAAGTAGGTACTTATTTAGTTTCGTAATCGCGTAATTAACAATGATTGTATGACATGTGTAAACATTTTCATGGGGAAATTTATAAGCATCGGTTCGGGGAAGTTTTTTTACAATAACTCCACGCTGTAGGCTCTGAGGAAATTCCCATAGGGCCTACGTCATCTTTGGGTGATGCCATGTGAAGGTTTTTTTATGTAAAGGAAGGAGAGGAAGTTATGGAAAGAAAAAAGTGTGAGGGGTTGTAGGATTGGGAGTTTATATATCCAGTAGTGACGTATGAATCCATCCCTCTCACTGCGGTTTAAGGCGCTTGGTCGAAAGAGTCCGGAGAGGTCAAAGGACCTCACCCCATGAACCCGTTCACCCCTGCCAAATCACCAAACTTAGCGGCCCATTTGGGTTAACCTATGACAGAGTGTACCTTAACCCACCTCCCAAATTTGGGACTCGCGCTTAATTCACATAAACAAAACTAAATAAGATATAAATACCTACTTATATTTAATCACTGACGACAATATTAGCGACTTTTAAACGAAAATTTGAAACAGAAAAATCAGAAAAAGATGTGGTCACATCTAGGAATTAAACCCAGTACCTTAGCCGTGCTGGGGCTCTGCTCTAACCACCGAGCTAATTCCACCCTACCCCTTTCGGTCATATTTAACTGCATCTAAGACTTCGACTGAGAACTTCCAACATTATCTTCATTTTATTAACGCATATTTTTATTGGTTGCCATCTTTATGTACGATTGCAAATTTTTTCCGAGCAAAACGCAATCTAGATGTCATTGATAAATATATTATTTTTTTTACCGTATCTTTTTCTGATTTTTCTGTTTTAATTTTCGTTAAAGGCGATCCAAAAGTCCAGGAAAAAATCGAAATCGGAGTTCACGCCTCTTTATGGAGGAGTTTAAAAATACTTGAGGAAAGAAGTTATTTGAGAATTTGTTTTAGGTTGGTTTCGTAAAGGCCTGTAAAAAACATTAACTCCGTTTTTACGCATTGTTTATTGTGATAACAACGAAATTTATAATTGAATTCACGGAACCAAGCGACGCGGAACCACACGCCTGTTCCCCTCTCCGGCCGGGGCGTAACAGATTCGAAATGGGTGTGCCAAGTGCATGGTTCTTGTGCCCATGGCATAAGGGTCACTTTAAGAGTCCAAATTCGTAGAGTGCGGAGCCGTATTGATTGATGTCAAAAATAAAAACAAGACAATGCATATTTTATTTTATTTTGTGAAGTTCGGGCGTAAAAATCATTTTTTTGCGATTATTACCAAAGAAACTGAATTTGTTTCATTAAACAATATAACCATATCCGAAAAGGGGTTTATAAGTAAGAGAGTTTGCACTTGTAAGTGATTTTTTATAGACCTAATACTTTATTTTTTTCTAGGCTTATTAAAAGACTAATAAAAAATTTACCGAAATTTTTAAGGGTCAAGGTATGTTCTACACGCAGTATTTAATTGAAGCATCTGTAATACTTCTAAGCGGTCAAATATTCAAAACCAAAAACATATGATTTTGAATGATTTTGCATTATTTAGTATAGCTTCATCTTAAGAGTCGCAATATTGTCTTCAATGATTAAATATCACAATTTGAGGTTTTTCTCACAAGTTATTAAAACCCACAAACAACCTACATTTAATTCATATATGTTTTATCAGGCTTACAAAATTTATTTATCTTCTTATATATAAAAAATGGATCGCTGAATGTGTTGCTAAGCGCAAATCTCGAGAGCAGCTGAACCGATTTCGCTAATTCTTTTTTTAGAATATTTCTTGAAGTACGAGAATGGTTCTTACGGAGAGAAAAATTAAGAAAATTGCGCAGAAAATTCGATAATTTCAGAAAACCTAACGACTATCGCACATTTGACATTTCGCGACATTTTGCAAAACAATGATTGTTAAATCAGGATTCTATTTTTGAAAATCTTTACGTTGATAAATTTATTTAAAGTATTTTTAATCGAATCAAGGATTTTAGATATTTTAAATAGGTACTTATATTTGGTTTAATATACCAAATTTAATATACATGAAAAATGGAAATTTGAATAAAAATTGTAAAAGGTGGCACGCGGGCTGTTTAAAAACTGAATGTACTGGGATTGAATACATGGAAAGCGGGAGGGAGGGAGGGAGAATGGGGGAGGGGGGAGGGAGGGAGGTGAGAGGGGGGGGAGGCGGAGTGGGAACCCCCCTTACACCATGCGAGCGATGCCGCGGGAAAAGCTAGTTAAAAATAAATTTATTGAAAAATAGATTTTTCATATGACTAATTTTTTTATCAAAATATTTAAAAAAAACAGTAGGTTGTGGTGAATACATAATATACCTACCAACTGTTGTGTTTTACATATGAATATAATAATATATTATTGAAAACTGCGTTCATGTAAAATCCACGGATCCTATGTGAAACCAAATTTCGATTATCGAACTTCTCAATATTGGTACTGAAAAACTATTTGGGACCTGGTTAAATAATTAAATTGTTAATTCAGATTTGTCCCATAATAGAATAAGCCTGTCTCATATGAACTAATGTCGGCGTGTATTATTTACATGTGTATGAAGGCTTACGGAGGACAAAACAAGTCCATAAAATACGCAAGTAACGACTCTGCTAATCCGACCGTATTCGCTTCTAAATGTAGGCACCTCCATACATCTCTGTTCAGTAGTGTTCAGTGTTCACACGTTGCGAGATATGCTCAACTAAAGGTCCACCGAGTCCACTGCATAGAGACAATCCCTAGAAATGTTATCTGAAACTAATCTTGGCGATTTACGTAAAAAATTTCACCCAGGGAGGCAAATCAAATTGGTTATCGGCTCAAGAAAGAAAATTGATGTTTGATAAATTTCTGTTCAAGGAAAATTTGACCGTTTCGGGCACACGTACACGCCCACGACACACTTCTTTCGCAATATATCTTCAGTGGTCGAGTCTCTATTCGAATTACAAATAATGGAAAACTCCAATATGAAAAGTCCGGGGTTAAAATTTAAAAAAAAATCGTCATTTTTCTACCACCATGTCGAATCAATTCGTGTTAGTTTTTTTACATTAGCTCCACACAGTAGGCCCTGAGGAAACAAAATCTCTCAGTTCCTATGTCATCTTTAGGGATTACACAGCATCCCTAAAGATGAGGGTATTTTTAGGGAAAGGAAGGAGAGGAAGTTCTGGGAAGGAAAGAGGTATGAGGGGTGATTAGGAATCCGGGGGTCAATGCGTCCAGGAATAACGGAAGTATAAATCCATTCCTCCCACTGCGGCGCAAGGCGATGGGTTGAGAGTGTCCGGCTGGAGAGGTCAAAAGGTCTCCTTCAGGCTCTCCCGATCGCAAAGTGGGCAAACGCACGCGTTGCCAGGATCTAGACCATAGGTTCCCAACGTGGGCGATAACGCCCCCTTGGGGGGCGTTTCAGACCTTCAGGGGGCGGTAGAAGGCAAAGAGACAATTGGGGGGCGTTTCAGACTTTCAGGGGGGCGGTAGGAGACCCAGAGAAACCTAGCACCTATCGAAAAAGTCGAAAACATGCTAAAAGAATACAAACTGCACATGGTGATGATGAGCAAAACCTGTATTACAGAAGAAATTAACCAAAATGAAACAACAATACAGGGCTATTCGACAATTAGATGCGACTCATTTAGCAGGCATACAGGTGGAGTTATCACATTAAATCAAAACAATATCTCTTACAAAGTCACAAAAAATGCGGAACTAGATAAAAATAATATCTGGATACCTACTGGCTATTGAAGGATTTTAAGCTGGGAACCTATGCAGCTATTTATCATTCCCCAAATCAAAATGACAAAATTCTTAGATTTTTTTGAAGAATGGTGCCGTAAGCAAATAAATACAAGAGACTTGATAATCACCTGTGGAGATTTTAATATTCAATACAAAAAGCACAATATTACAAACCATCATAAATTGCCTAAGCAACTTGTCAAAAATTATACAAGAATATGAAAAAACTGTAAAACCATGATCGATTTGGTAATTTCAAATGACTTTTACGCGGAAGTTAATGCTGCAAAAGAAGTCAAAATATCTGCTCACGAAACAATTATTACAAAGATATAATAGTCCGAAGCCTCAGGGAACACGAAGTGTAATATACAGGAATAAAAAGAACTATAATACGGATAAATTATGTACGGCATTACAAAACAAAAAGTGGATCTGCGATAACAAAGAAATTTAGACAGAAAAGCCGATGAACTAGTAGGACACCTGAAAACAGTAGTAAATGAACTATTGCCTACAACTAATATATATTTATATATAAAATGAATTCTGTTTCCCTTGGTCACGCCTTCATTTCATATATATTTTTTTAAGTTTCCTTATACTTTGTAGAAGATTCTTACGGAAAGAAAAATTGCGCAAAAAATTGGACAATTTCAGAAAAATTCTTAACTTCGCACGTTTGACAGTTCGCGCGTTTGACGAAATTGAATTGTTTTTTTGAATGGTTTTTTTTTGTAAAAAAAGAATTATCTATGGATTTTTTAATTTATAGATATTTTAAATAGATACCTATGTTAGGTACCAAATTTGATTGATTGTTCTTATAATATATAAAAATGAATATTTGTATTGTATGAAAAGCGAAAATTTGAATAAAAAATTGTAATAGGTGGTGCGCGAGCTGTTTGAAAACTGAATGTACTAGGACTGAATATATAGAACGCGGGAGGGGGGTTGGCGGGACGGGGAAGTGGATGAAGGGAAGGGATAGGCGGGGAAGGTGGATAGGGAACGCGGGAGGGGAAGAGAATGCGGGAGGGTAACAGGGACGCACGGAAAGGATATGTAGGGAGAAACAATTTATTTCTTTGAAAATGGCATAGGGACGCATGCCGGGAACCAGCTAGTAGTATATTAAAATATACAAATAAATGGTAATCCTACGAAATCCTACATCTTCTAAAAAAACAAAGGGATACAGCTTATAAAGCCTGTAAAATACAATTTACAGAAGAAAGGTGGGAAAGCACCTACATAAGTACAGAAATAAAACATACCAAAAATTCGTATTTTAGGCAAAAAATTATTACCCCTCAAAGTGATTCAAGAAAAATGCAGACTAAATTTAAAGAAATTGTAAGCGGTAAACAGGGGGAAAACATTAAGGAAGTTCGGTTCCCCGATGGAGTTGAATATGATAAAACTAAAATAGCCAAATTTTATACTAAGTGTCGAAAACATAAATAATAGCATTTCATTAGTCACAGATACTTCTTCGCAATCATCATAAAGAAGAGAGAATAATAATATTTTCAGGTAATAGTGAGTATTTAATGAAAAATTTTAAGACGATAACGCAAAAAATCATCGTTGTCTGGAATTACTATAGGCATAATTAAAGATGCACTGCCAGCTATGGGAGACAGATTAGTTGCACTGATAAATTTGTTAAAGGGAATTTTTCCGCAGTCATGGAAAAACTGTCCAAAATAATAAATGCTAAAAATTTCGAAGACCTCAGACCAATCAATGGTTTACCTAAATATACACAATTACTAGAATCCATAGTTAAAGAACAGATGAGTAAATTTATTGAAAAAAATAACATTCTTGTAAAACAGCAATCTGGGTTTAGAAACAAATATTCATAATGGAATACCAGTATGGATAGGAAGTAAATCATTATAGTAGTGTTCTTTGATTTTAGACGTGTTTTTGAAACGATAGACAGAGAAATACTAATAATGAAAATGAAATTGAATAGAAAACAAATAACCAAAATTGGAGATGCTATATCTGAAGAACAACAACGAAACCTAGGAGTTCCTCAAGGATTTGTGTTGGGACCGCTCCTATTTATTTAGTATAGTGAAGTGCCTAAAGTACTGTTCTATCAAAATTTTGCTTATTACACACTTTTATATATTATAGCAAATAATATCGAAGATGCATTGTCAAAAATACAAAGCGAATTTCTATTAAAAAAATACTTCTGTATTATCTATAATATTAAAGTTTACTTTCTCCGAAATAAATGAATGTAAATGTAACTAAAAGTAAATTCATGGTAGTAGAGAAGAAACTCAACGAAATTACTACCCTAAATATAGCCAATAAAATATAGAAGAAGTAGAAGAAATTCAATACTTAGGAATCATAATCGATAACAAATTAAAACTAAACACTAACTTTGAAATATTAAATAAAAAAATTGCGGAAAAGTTTAATTTCTTATGTAGGATAAAGGGAAAGTTAGATATCAAAGTACGGAAATTGGTCTACAATACCACTGTAGCGAGTCACTTGAATTACTGCACAAGTGTAATCTTTTTGAGCAATAAAAGACAAGTAAAATGAATAAAAATAATTCAAAAAGATTCCATGCCAACTCAGAATGAAACCAACTCAGAAACACCTCAGAAAGGTCATTAAAAGCTATGGAAAAATAATTTTGTAATAGCCGGCAACCCTAACCTAACTTAACCTATTTAAACATATTTTAAATATTTTTTTATCATCATTCTTAATGACCTTTATGAGGTGCTTCTGAGTTGGTTTCATTCTGAGTTGGTCACCAAAAAAATAAACAATAATTTAAAAAAAAAAAAAACCATTTTGCCCCATCCCATTATCACCACCCCCCCCCCCCCCCCCTGGTATGGTAAATATAATCGTGACGATAATTGCTGTTCCAGATTTACGACTTGGGGGGCGCTAGAAAATAAAATATTCTCAAAGTGGGCGGTGGGCAAAAAAAGGTTGGGAATCTATGATCTAGACAAACCTCACCCCCATGAAATCGGGCACTCCTGCAAAGTCACCAAACGTAGCAAACCACAGGGGTGACCTATGGCAGAGGTGTTGGTTATCCAATAAATGGTTTCCGTGGCGGCGCGCGGCGATACACATACCGCCTACCAAATTGAGACCCTGTGGAATCCATTCTTGTTTATTTTATAGATTTGAATTACCGTTAAAAACTATAAAAAATATCCTCTCTCTCGGTATATTTCAAATCTCTTTTTTTATTATTGAATAATTCAAACGTCGGCAAAAAACTGCTTCTTGACTTAATTTTTAACCACTCGGACCCATAAGCTTGTTTTCACGATAATAATGTAACATTACCAGGCATTTGTATGTTGTTCGAGGCGTACCTGACTTATTAAAGTAAAAATTGGATGCTGGTGTTAATGACGTTGTGAGCTAAAAATAGATGTAATTGCTATTGTAGAAATTCGACAAAAAAAACTGCTTTTCAAATTTTATGATACCAAAGATCACCGTTTAAGAGATTTTTTTAATTTGTTAAAGTAAACATTTTTATTTGATTTAGAGTTGATAAAAAAACTGCCATTATAAATAATTACTATTATTGTAAAATAAAATCTAACACAATTAAAAATACCCGAATTTATTATTATTTTTATTAGGGAAATCAACAGTTTACAATATTTCAGAAAGCCACAGTTTTCCGTTACTGAGTTTTAAATAGGACATAAAAAAGAGGTTTTTATATTTTTCTAGAGTTAGGTTAAAAATAATTTTCAAAACATGTTCGAATTGACGAAAACAAGGCTAAAATTCAACAGCCTCATTTCAGTAGGAAACAGTTTCTTTGAATTTGGTTGGAAGGCGGATATTTGCGCCGCTCGCCGAATCGCTTTCGTGTATTTCCGGTCTTCTTCGGCCGTTTCCGCCTCCGCCCGGTGACCGGAAGTCGGCGGGGCCGATCCTTCCATTCATCTCCCTTGTAAATGTCGTGAAAATGTCCTGGAAATAATATACTTGTAATGTATGGAAACCTCGGAATTAAAAACCACTAGATGTAAACAAACCACTATAAGATAAGTTTTAAGATTTTCACGGCCAAAAGCATTTTCGTTATTTGTTTTTGGGGTGTTATGCCGTGTTGCGCTACCTCCTTCTTTAGCCAACGTTTCGGACATCGTTGCAGTGTCCATCATCAGGGCAGATCACACATCTACCGGATCTGCCGGATCTGCCCTGATGATGGACACTGCAACGATGTCCGAAACGTTGGCAAAAGAAGGAGGTAGCGCAACACGGCATAACACCCCTAAAACAAATAACGAAAAAAACCACTATAAATATATTATCAAACTACCAACAGCGACAGCGCATTTTAAAACTTTTTTCTCCGTTTGCTCGACTTTTCACAAGATCATTTTTTAAATTTTTCGCCAACATTAAAAAAATCATACCATCGAATTTTAACATGGAGACATAAAATCTTATAGTGCTATATAGCCAACAAATTAACCTGTATTTTACCGTTTATCTCATATTTGTAGGATTTATAAAATAAATATTAAAAAATCATAAAGTTTTTAACCGCGCGAATCCTGCGTGGTTGTTACTTTGAAACTGCCGTGAGAAGTACTTATTCGAGTCAACATAGAATATTTTCGATTTCTGTATATTGTCTGTTGTATACTTGATAATGAAAGGTGCTTATCTATGGAAAAGGGACTTAATTTTAACCGTAAACAGCTGATCAGAAATTCTGTGTGAATTTTTTTTTTTATTATCATCGTTATAAAATAGTATACGAAGTTCGGATTTGCGTCATCTAATCATAATGGATAAAGCATTTCAATAGCTTCGTTTTAAGTCCAAAATAACAAACGTGGAAGTTACAAATATTAAAAAAAAATTCCGAATCAAGGAGATAATTGCCATTTTTATCCGAAAAGCAATCGGAGACATTTAAAATGGCGCCAATATATGGCAAAAATCGCTCCAGTGGTTATAAGCTTATAATCAACAGAAGTCTAGCCTTTAAACTGTCAAATAAATAAAATGACACTGAATGGTCATTTGATGACAATGTTACATTTGAATTTCTGCGAAATGACTTGACCTTAGGACGGGTTGTTTCAAAGAATTTGAAAAATTCATCAAATTTCGAGTTAAGTTTCAAATTCTGCGTAAGTTCTATTCAAGTTCTGTTATTGTCTCTAAATGCCAGTTGCTTCATAAAACTAAAATAATAATAGAACTTTCGCAGAATTTGAAAATAAACTTTGAAATTTTATGAATTGTTCTAATAATTTGAAACAATAGTAAATTTAAAACAACTGTGCCTTAGTAGACGAGATTTAGTAAATCTCGTCTACTAAGGCACAGTTGTTTCACAAAAATACGTGAAAAAGTAATCAAATTGCCATTCACCGCTATTTTATTTATGGCGGCATTCCGAATTTCTACCGTTTTATAACATATTTCAAGTTTCCGAAAAATATATGTTATTTTTGAAGATAATATCTTTAGGTACATTTACTGAGCCGAAACGGTAATTGCATGAAATTCTCACAATAGAAAAAAATTGCAAAGTGTGCTCGAAAAATTATTATAAACACATTTTTTCTGTTATTTTACAAGTAATATGTGTGATAAAATTTACAGTGTTTTTTTATTGCTATTTAAGATATTTCTGACAAGATTTTTCACAATTTTCGCTTAAATATTATCGATTTTAATATTAACTTTCTTCCTCTTACATTTGTATTTACATATCTCCCATTCTTCTTCTTTTTGAGCGGTTACTACTGGGCCTTAATATGATTTTACGGCGTCAATTACTTTTGGACGGTAAGAGCATCTCTAGAGATGTTCATGTAATTGGCTCTAAATGTACTAAAATGTTCAGAAAATGAAAAGTTCTGGAGGAAACGGAAAGACCCTTGTCATCCGAACATTTGAGCCTCTGTTTTAACTATCAGGACCAAATTTCCACCTACACAGTACACGGTATATGGAAGGGATAGAACGCCAGACAGTTTTTTTAAATAAGCTGCACACAGGAGGCTCTGAAAAGAAAATAATTTTCCACAGGGCCTTTGTTATCTTTAGGGATGCTGTGTGGGGTGTTTTTTTTAAGGAAAGGAAGGCGATAAAGATCTGGGAAGGAAAAGATATTGTAGGAATCTTAGGGTCAGTGAATCCAGAAGTGGTGGACGTTTGGATTCATCTCTCTCACTGCGGTGCAAGGCGATGGATCGAGAAAGTCCTGCTGTAGAGGTACGAGTAAAAAGCTTTCCGTAAGCCAGTCTCTCCAAATCTGGCCTGCCACACAGTAGGCGCATCCGCCGCCAGGACCTTGGCAATCCTAACCCTCATGAATCCGGGCACCCCTGCTACGTCACCAAATCTACGTAGCGAACCACTTGGGGTGATCTATAGAAGAGGTGTTGGTTATCTAATGAATGGTTTTCGGGACGGCAGTACCCGCCTCCCAAATAATTGGGCAGATATCGAAAAATCGTCCCCAAAAATGTCATTTGCGAGAAAAATTATTAATTTTTCTTGTCCTTTTGCATTTGCTTTTTTTATCTTGTCCTTTTGCAAAAATTATCAATTTTGTAAATGATACAACAGATACAATAAATAAACCCGTTCGAATTTGACGGCCGGCGTAGTCCAGCGGTAAGGCTCTTGACTAGCATTCCGAAGGTCGCGGGATCGAATCCCGGCGTGGCAAATAAATTTTATTTGATTAATTTGTGTTATTTCACAATTTATTAATTTAAAATAATATATAGGATCTATATTTGCGGCACGTTCCAGAGTGGAAGATACTCTCAGTATCGACCTGGTGTAAGACCACCATTCAGAATTAAATCGTTGATTGAAATGGCATTAGCCGTGTTTGGTGACCAGATCTGAATAGCCAGGAACTTCCCCACCTTCCTCTTCCCTATCTCCTTCCCCTCCCTACTACCTTCAGCCTCACAACATACCCCAATTGGGGATGCCATATTCTCATTGGCTCCAGACGGGAGCAGCTGAGACTCTAAAAAAAATAAAAATAATTAGGTATGCGAAATCCAGATTTTTTATTTTTTTATTTTACCCACGGCTGGGCTTTTTTTTATTACAAAGAACATCTAAATAAGCACAACAAAATCAAAAAAAAATTAAAAACAAAATCAATAACAACATCTAAAACAAAAACAAAGTCAAAAACGAAATATGTAAAATAAAAACAAAATACTCCACCATGCAAGAAGTTTACTAGGAAAAGTACAACACGTAGGAAATTTTCACAAAAGTGCGAGGGGACTATGGCACCCTTATTCAGGGTTTGAACGAAGTGGGGGAGGGGTATAAGAAGGGAAATAGGAAGGTTGGAGAATATCTGACTATTCAGATCTAGTTTCTAAACAGCTAAAATATATTCAAGCCACAAGCCATTCAGACTGTCAATAATTGTGGTCTCTCATCAGAGCTAAACTAAATCCTAATTTACTTAGCCTTGGGTTATTATGCCGTGGTGCGCTTCCTCCTTTAGCCAACTTTTCGGACAGCGTTCATCATCAGAGCAGATGTTAGTCAAAAGGAGAGTTTAAATTGTTTGTGATACCCTATTTTTTTTTAAATTATTTACTAGGAAACGCAGACCCGAGAAAAATCACGGGATATTATAATTTATTGTAGGATTTGTAAAGCAGAAAGTATTAATAAAATATTTGCCTCAAGATCATTGCCTTTCAAAATCTACCTATTATGAATTTTCTTTACAATGTAATGATATTTTGTTGTTGACAGATTAGAAAGTCCAATAGATAAGATTGTCAAAAATTTAAACAAAAGAAATACGCATATCAATGCGACAAATAATTGATTAATTAAAATAAAATAATTTTATTTTCTACTATTATCACGGATGGCGTGATCTAGGGGTAAGGCTCTTGACTCGCAATCCGAAGGTGGCGGAATCAAATCCCGGCGTGGGCAAATAAATTGAATTATTTGTTTTATTTCACAAATAATTCTTTTAAAATAATATATAGTATATTTGCGGCATGTTCCAGGGTGAAGAAGCTCTAAGTATCGCCCTGGTGCAAGACCACCATTCAGAATTAAAACGTTGCTTGAAATGGCTTTAGCCTTGTTTAGTGACCAGATCTGAATAGCCACGTACTTACCCAGCTTCCCCTTCCCATCTTCTTCCCCTCCCCACTACCTTCAGCCTCACAACATACCCCAATTGGGGATGCCATGGTCTCACTGGCTGGGACTCTTGTGAGGTATTCATATTAAAAATATAAAAAAATCGCTTGTCTGGATTATTACAATCAGTTCCAATTTTAATATTAAAAGTTCATTCAACGTGAATAATTTTACGCATTACGCAGGAATATTTCACATTACTTCACGCATACACCGATAACTGAAATTAGTAACGTCCAGTTTCAAACTAAGGAACTTGTCGATCTGCCGTTGAAGTGAGATCGTTACAACATATTTAATAACGCTTTTATGTTAGTGGGATCCACTCTCTTTTTAACATTCTTATTCCAAACTCTAAACTGTATTCTTTATCACCAATTTAAGCTAAACAATGTGGCTATTCTGGGCTGCCCCCGACTTTTGTCTCCACCCACTTTCTGGCAATTTGTTTTAAAATAACAAAAAAACGTATTAGTCATCGCTCATCGAGTTCTAGACACTCATTAACAAGCCTAATATTTCCTGCCTTTAAAATACACATTTTAAAATGATTTATAATATTATTAATAATTGAGCGTTAATTTCAGCGTTTGAAATTATGATGACAGGACGCTCGAAGAAGACATGGCACGATCAAGTGAATCAAATAAATGAGTTGAGTCATGTCAAGAGTCAGAATAACAGAATAGTATGCATGAGACAACGTATCAATGTGAATTAAGGCAATTTTATTTATAGACTAACGCAGACTCGTGAAAAATCACGGGATATTATTTTAGTAAATCTAGTTAGTAAATAACGTTTTCTTGATAATAGGAAAAAGTGCAGAGCCTTGAAAAATCACGAAATTTAACTACTTGTCAAGATGAGAAATTTAAACAAAATAAATACTTTACACATTTTAAAAATAGATTTATAATATTTTTCTGGTAAAAATTTCACCTTTATTATTATGAGAGCAGAAATAATTTTCGAATTCAATTTTTCGAAATCAATTGTTCGAAATTAATTGTTCGAAATTAATTGTTCGAAATCAATTGTTCGAATTTCAGTTTTTCGGAAGACTAATTTTTCGAAAAGCAATTGGCCGAAAGACATATTTTTCGAATTGGTTAATCAACTTTTAAAATATATATTTTACTGGCTTATGACTAACGAGTAACGAGATACTGTTAGGTTAGGTTAGTTGATATTGGCCATCCTATAATAAAATACTCTTGTACGTATTGTATACCTACATACTTATTGAAGTTCGAAAAATTGCATTTGGAACAATTGAATTCGAAAAATTGGTCATTTTACCTAGACCCTATTATTATTGGTATTCTTCTTCGATGGTGCTACAGCCCATATCGAGCTTTGTCCTCCTGCAACAGTCGCCTCCAACTCCTCCTGTCCTCAGCGGCTGTCTTCCAATTTGGTACCTGGAGAAACTGAGCTGCATCCCCTCTTACTTCGTCTTCCCACCTTAGTCTGGGTCTTCCCACTTTTCTCTTTCCACCTGGGTGTCCAGTCAAAATTCTTTTTGGGACGCGTGTATCCGGCATTCTCTGTACATGCCCAGCCCATCTCAGCCTGAGGAGTCTCATATGTGCTGAGATGTTAGGTGCCTTATATATATCATACAATTCTGTATTGTGCCGGATGCGCCACTGTTCATCTTCTTTCACGGGTCCACATATTCTTCTCAGCACTTTTCTTTCAAAAGTATCCAGCATTTCAGCCATCTTTACTGTCAGTGTCAGCGCCTCACATCCATATGCCAATACAGTTCTAACAATGGTCTTATATATGGTTATTTTGGTTTTTCTGTGGACACTACGTGACTAAAACACTGGCAGCAAAGAGAAGTATGTTTTGTTGGCTGCTGTAATTCTCCTTCTGATTTCTGCTGGATCCTCATTGTTCTGACTGGAGCCCAGGTAGGTGAATTGTTCGACCACTTCGTATGAGTAGTTGTCTTTAAATTGTGTACTACTTCTTCTTCTGTGTGAAGGGTTCCTGCTCTGTATCATAATTTTCGTTTTGTTGACATTAACCTGCAGTCCTACTTCCCGTGCCGCTGTTTCTAAAGGATCGAAGACCTCCTTAGTGGCTGAAAAATTATTATTGGTATTACCTAACTATATCGCTTGTCTTAATTGTTGACAGATCAGTTCCAATTTTGAAAATTTGTCAGAATTCTAGATACAACTAGTTCCATTCTTGAATACCCACGACAAACCACTCACAGACAAACCGACAACCGAAATTAGTATTTTTGATTTTTCAAAAAGTTTCTTTTTCAAATTTAACTTTATTCTTTACTAGCTGGTACCCGGCATGCGTTGCAACGCCATTCAAAGAAATACATTAATTCTCCCTGCACGTCCTTTCCCGTGCGTCCCCGTTCCCTTCCGTCTTCCCCGCCTTCCCCCTCCCTCGTCTCTTCCCTCTCCGCGAACCCCACCTCCCCCCTGCCTTTCCTCCCTGCCGCGAAAATATATGAAATACACACATTTTAATTTATACAAATTTCATAACGCCAGAGCTTACCATTATACACAGCCTATGTTACTCGCTGATAATTTAACTGTCTATTGGTGAAAGAATTTTTAAAATCGGTTTAGTGGTTTAGGCGTAAAAGCGTAACAAACAAACACACGCATTTATAATATTATTAGTATAGATCACTGGAATTTTATTTTTTGATTCGATTAACAAGTTTGAAACATGCTGTATGTAACGCAGTATGAGAACCCATCATGTTAATCATCAATAGATCACAGTTTTCTTGTCAATATTTAATTGTAATAAACATATCTACGTACCGAACCATTTCAATTAACTAAAATACTTCTCAACAACTCTACCCAATCTATCAAAAACAAAACACCCACCAGGAATATAATATTTTTATTCATTTTAGTTTCCCTAATAAAACAAAACCGACCCTTCTGTTTCATTCAAAAATTACTCGACCTCTCCCAAGAGAAGAAAAGCGAAAATGATTATTATTATTTTGAAAATGAAAATGTTGTTAAACCTTCAGCAATCAGAGTTCCGACCGACACCCACTTTCCTCTATTAAATAAAGAGAAAACTCTTTTCCCTGTTTTCCCTCTTTCCCCTATTTTCCTTCTCTCCTCTACCAGAATATCCCAAATAAAAGGGGAGAACGGGGTGATCGTTACATCTTATTATGTATTTGCTTTGGACTAAGAATTTTTTAATAATATTCAATTTCTTTGTTTTGCCCAGTGCAAAGTGATGTATGGAATTCGAAGTGTTGGTTTTGGAGACATTTTCTTTATCGTTTTGTAACCTGTAGTCTTTATCATCTATTTATCTGCCGTCAGTAAATACCTATATCTATACAATTTAATACAGTGCTCTCACTAATCCGCCACCCCAAAATTATTATATGGCAAATATTGATAAATTAGTGACAGCGGCGGATTATGTACACAACTTATACAAAAATTAAATCAGGTAGGTATTTCGTAAAAATCTTTTTATTGTGTACTTGCAACTTACTTAACTTTAAGTGCTTGTACTCAAAACGACAAATTAAACTAAGTTTATTCTATTAAACAGTGTAGCTTAACAAACTTAAATATGCCAAATCTTCCTTCGGGCCTACGCTAGGTCGAATATCTTTTGTTTTTTTTTAAATTTTCTGGTAAAAAAACAGTTTTTGTCGTAAAATAATGTGAGCGGTAATCGGTGTATGCCGCCTACTCTCTTGCAAGTACCACGAAGAATAGTGAAATGGACATATTACCTACGAATACCTGCGTCCATGTAGCTTGATTTTGTGCTTTCATCTAGTAAAACTAACTTCGGATTATAGTAGTTGTCGGATAATCGAGCGGCGGATTACTGAAAGAGTACTGCATAATGTTTTATTTCTGCAAATCTTTTTTTTTACATTACCTCCGCACAGGAGGCCCTGAGAAAAATAATTTCCCTCAGGACCTATGTCATCTTTGGGGATGCTGTGTGGAGGGTCTTTTTAAGGAAAGGAAGGCGAAGAAGTTCTAGGAAGGAAAAATGTAAGAGGGGTGGGTAGGATTGTAAAATTCCGAGTGTCCAGGTAATCCGCCGCCAGATCCAGACAAACCTCATCCCACGTAGTAACCTTATTGTCATAATAATTAGATAGGTATTATATTCCAATCAAAAATAATAATTAAAATTACATATCAAATCGGTAAAAACACAATACAGCGATATCGTCAAACAGAATCTACCATTGCAAAAATTACTCTGTGCAAACATTTGTTTTTAATTTGTATGGGGTTGTTTCTCGCTGACCAGTGCCACTCGTAGGTCCTTGAGGGGTTGATTCTCCCTCTCCACGGCCAGCCCTCAACCCTCGGCGTCCGTGGGGGGTTAAATAAAGACGTCTGAGGGCCTCGCATTACGTATTAACAATTTCAAAATTCGTAGTTTTTGTTCCGTCGATATAAGCGATGAATTGTTAATTTCATAGTTGGAAAGCGCGGACACTCTTGAAACACCAGATTTTAGTGTGCTCTCGGAGTAGGGTCGGTTTGTTTACATTATACTTTAAGCTGACCAGTGAATTTTGAATGCTGAATTCGTGAATTAATTTCGTTTTGTTCAATAATTTCAATGATATTTGCTTTCTAAATTATTTTGCCTATCGGTTTGAATATAAAATCATGTAAAGTATGCGGAATCACATACCTACTATATTTCTGTACCGAGATGGAAATGGGTTTATAATAGGTCTCTTGGGGTGATTTTTCGCAAAATCCTTGCCATACAAATTTACAAGTGAAATAACTAACTCGTAGTTCTCTGAATGGGTAGACAGAGAGGATAGACCGCCACACAACTCTGTCTTGGCATACGCTTCTTCTTCAGAAGAGTAGGTATGAACAGAAGAGTGTGAATACTCTTTCTTCTGTTTTTCTAACTTAGCATTACCCGCTTCGAGTCTCCTTGGTCTTCCTCGGGCGTCCCCGAATTCTTCTACCATTCCCCAGTCTCTCATTTTTCTCCTTTCATCCGCTCCAATGTCCATATCTCCCAAACGCCCCTTTCTTAATCTTGTTCTTAATGCTTACATCAAAAAGTCTAGCATGATGATCGATAAAACCCGCTACCAATAAGGTATTGACTAAATCCGCCATCTATGGTCAGTTATCAACATTGGCGAGCACGGTTAACAATTGATAAGAAATATTCCGACGACCCACCATTGTCAAATTTTAGCGCGGCCTTCTGAGTGTTAGATAAGCTGTCAATTACAAAACATTTTGAATAATGTCTTTCGTTATGCAAAATAACTGGCTTATTAATGAATGGAGGTAAACTAACGAAGCTCTTAGATGTGAAAGAAATCGTACGCACGCGATCCATGGTTTTAAATAATTCATCTAAGACGCGATCAATCTATTCCATTCTATCTTGGAGAAACGAAAGTGGTTGAAATATGACTAAAGACCTCTTTAAATAAATTAGTTTAGTACCACTTTTTTTTCTCCAAGATAGAACGAAATAAATTGATCGCGTCTTAGATGAATCCCACATTAATAACTTCCTTCCTTCAGCCCCTACTTAGACCCGCTTCACAACGCTGCCCAACTGGGAGGCGACATAGTTCCCTGTCTACTAACTTGTACCCATATACAGGAGCGCTCTTATGAGGTGTCACATAATTAATATAAATAAAATAAAAACTCTTTTTACAGCAGAGCAAAAACTAGGGTTTGGAATTGATTTCGCTGTACATTATAAAAGTTGATTTCGGTTATTTTGTATGACAAGTAACATACATGACATACCATCGAAATCATTATTTTATTTTTTACTTAATATATATTCAGTTCAGTTTCAGTGCCAGCAATCCGGGCGTTTATTTTATTTTCATTTATGTACATAGATTTCTTTTACTCATCACACCAAACAAAGTCTGTTCCGAGGTGGGTAAATAACATATATATTTAGTAAAAAAGATATATATATCAAAGTAGACATGGGTATAAAAAGATAAAAATATAAATATAAAGACCCACCTATGCACATACACGCAGCATACATAATGTTTTTTATATTAAATCTTTACGGGTTTAAAAATATTGGGATGTTTAAACCCCCCTTTAAATATCCAAAAGATAAAAATATAAATATAAAAACATATGCATATACACACATGCGTACATACATAATGTTTTGATATTAAATCTTTACGAGGTTTAAACAATATTTAGATGTTTAAACCCCCCTTGATATTTCTAAAAGATAAAAATACAAATTTAAAAACATATGCATATACACACATGCGCACATACATAATGTTTTATATTAAATCTTTACGGGGTTTAAACAATATTGGGATGTTTAAACCTCCCTTTAAATATCCAAAAGATATATATATATTAATTTAAAAAATATATGCATATACACACACATGCATACATACACAATGTTTTTATATTAAATCTTTACGAGGTTTAAACAATATTTAGATGTTTAAACCTCCCTTAATATTTCCAAAAAATAAAAATACAAATTTAAAAACATATGCATATACACACATGCGCACATACATAATGTTTTATATTAAATCTTTACGGGGTTTAAACAATATTGGGATGTTTAAACCTCCCTTTAAATATCCAAAAGATGAAAATATTAATTTAAAAAATATATGCATATACACACACATGCATACATACATAATGTTTTTTTTTAATATGAAATCTTTACGGGGTTTAAATAATATTTAGATGTTTAAACCCCCCTTTAAATATCCAAATACATAAGTAAAGTAAAAAATAAAATAAGAATTTCGATGAGATGGGCAAGATAATAAAATTTGTGTACAAAGTCATTTTCACAAATTATGAGAATTACAGCCCTTTCCTAAATACAGTCGATCGTTAGATTTAATCAAAACGCAGACAGCGATCATATTAGATTTGCAATTAGCAATGCTTCTCGGTTCAAGTGTTCAGAGAACCAGAATAGCTCAGTTGGTAGCGTACACGACCAGACAGCGGAAGTTCCGACTTCGTGTTCCGGTTCTGACACCTTTTTGTCTGTGTCTCTAATATCTGATTCATGATTTCAAAACTTCTCCGTATGACTTCTAAATGTTTGTAACAATCCTTTCTGAATGGTTACAGAAATTCAAATTTCAAATGTAACGGTGTTTCTAGGTCTATCTCAGATTTTGAACAATTTACAATCAGCGTAAAAGCACGACTGTTGTATTGTTATACTTACAGCTGAAACGGACCTAGGTATGTAGGATCGTCATTTAACCTTACAAACGTAAATAAAATGGTGTCGTTTGGTCATTTGTTGACATTTGAACAGTGAAACACCCCAACCTAATAATTTTATTTATGTGATTGTTTTTTACACTATCTCCTCACAGGAGGCCCTGAGAAAAAATAATCCCTCATGGCCTACGTCATCTTTGGGGATGCTGGTTAAAGGGTATTTTTAGGGAAAGTGAGGAGAGGAAGTTCTGGGAAGGAAAAAGGTATTTTTTTTTACATGTGCTCCACACAGGAGGCCCCGAGGAAAATAATTTCCCTCGGGGTCTATATCATCTTTGGGGATGCTGTGTGGAGGGGTTTTTTAAGGAAAGGAAGGAGAGGAGAGTTCTGGAAAGGAAAGGGGTTTGAGGGGTGGGTAGGAATCTGGGGTTCAGTGCGTCCTGGTCATCCGCCTCCAAGACCTAGACAAACCACACCCCATGAACCCGGGCACCCCTGCTAAATCACCAAACGTAGCGAACCACTTGGGGTGACTTATGGCAGAGGTGTTGGTTATCCAATAAAGGTTCCCGGGCGGCGGTACCCATACCCACCTCCCAAATTATGGGGGGGTAGGAATTATGGTAGGTATGAGGGTGGAGTAGGAATCTGGGGGTCAATGTGTTCAGGAATGACGAACGTATCTGTCAATCCGGCTCGCCACGCAGTAGGTGGGCAAAAGTATCCGCTGCCAAGCCCTAGACAAACCTGTTCCCGTGAACCCGGGAACCCCTGCTTAGTCACCAAAGTAGCGAACCACTTGGGATGACCTGGTGGCAGGGGATGTTGGTTATCCAATAAATGGTTCCCGGGGCGGCGGTACCCGTACCCGCCTCCCAAATTTGGAGTGAATAAATTATTATTATTATTAGATTTATCATACATCTAAACGCACCGGAGAAGTTGCATTTTTATTCGTTCTTATACTGTTATAAGACATTTGATCATTTTAATACGTCTTGAGGCCGTTATTTCCGACTTTTCGATCGATCAATCTGAGTCACCGATCAGCTAAAGTGATTTGTTTAGTAACGCTCGATTCGCCTGTTGGTCGGAGAGTTGCGTTGGGAAGAGAAGTAGGATCAGTAGAATTGGAAATAACGGCCGTTAGTATGATTTTTGAAACAATTCCGTTGCAAAATAGCGCGGAAACGCATCATAATAGAATGCGTATAACGATATGTAATATAATGTTCCGAGAAGCGCCGAATCCGAGAAAGCGGTCATCCGCACCAGGGCAAATGGTCCGCAAACTTGACACCTAGACAAATAAATTAAAACGTTAAAATAAACACTTTTTGACGGGATCAAAGCAAATCTCGGCAGAGGCGACATCATCGTGATGTCTTCTTCATCTTCATCATTAGGTACAGACCGAAGCTGTATACACGGAGTCTGGTAGTGTTTCGTCTAATTCTTCCAAATCACTAATTTGAATAATAGGTATTCTACAAAACTGTTACTGTGGCTGTTGTTGTCACTCCCCAAATATTGGGCCAAAAACAATTGCACCTCAGGCAGATAATAAATACCTAAAGAAAATCGTCAAAATCGAGGTTATATGTTCCCCCGTTTCGTCCTCCAAAACTGGACCGATTTTATTTCATCGACCGTATAAAAAGAGAGATTTACGTTTTGTTTCATTTTTAAATACATTTCAAAATTTGTTTAGTGAACATCTATTGATAGCGTTCAAACTAGATAAATTCAAGGATTTTGGAGAGTCCTAACAAGAAGAAGTAAGTAACTTAAAAAATAACTTTAAAAATATTATAAATATTAACTTAAAAAATCAAAACGTATGAACATGCCACGCGTTCTTCTGAAACCTGTCGGCGCGGCAATGAAAAAAAGTCTGATGGTTTAGGTGTTTAGGACAAAGGTTTGGCCTTTTTAATAAAAATCCTCGATAGAAATTCCGATATTTTCTCTGAATAAATTCATTCCCACCAAAAAACATGTTTTTAATATCTTTTCTCATGTACGATTTGAGTTTTTTACGGCCAAAAGAATTATCGTGATTTATTTTTGGGGGTATTTTGTTGTGTTGCGCTCCCTACTTTTTAGCCATAGTTTCGGACAGTGTCTATCGCGACAGATGCCTAATTACGCATTTGCGCCGATGATGGACACTGTAAATTTTCTCATCTTCAAGAAAATTTCAACTTCTGACGATTTAGTAAATATTTGAATATCTAATCGTTTTGAATTTTCAATATTTTTCTACTGTTACTAAAATCAACGTTTTCACGATTAATCGATCTTGGCATTCAAGGAATTAACCAACCATATGTTCGGGGAAAATATAACCTGTATATTTAATTTACACCACGTCTATCCAAACACACCACACAGTTCGTCTATCTCCCTCCCCCTTTCCAAAAGCCAGCCGCAATGGCTATTTCGGGAGCAGATCAAAGGGGGGACCCAGTGTCAATTAATGAGAGAGGAGAGAATGTATCCGAGGCGGGAGATGTTACATGAGCCAATTTACAGCATCTCCAGAGATTACACATTTAGGTAGGTCAAAGACTATAAGAAAGTAATTACACTGAAAATAAAATGCAATTACTTAAATATTTTGTGAATACTTCTTTAAATGTTGTATTTTATACCGCACACGAGGAAGATTTTCTCAGTATTGCCCTGATGAACGACCATTATTCAGAAATAAAACCTTTCTTGAAATGGCTTTAGCCGTGTTTGATGACCAGTCCTGAATAGCCAGGTACTTTCCCACATTCCCTTTCCAGATACATCTCCCCTTTCTACATCTCCCGCCTCACAATATACCTACTCCAAACGGGTATGCCCTAGTCATGCGGGCTCCAGCCGGTGGGGAGCATTTGGAACTATTGTGCGAAATTCAAATTAGACGGTTGAGAGCATTTGGGACTGTTGTGCGGTATTCACATTAAACGGTTGGGAGCATTTTAGACTCATGCATGTGCGGTAATCAGTTAAGGTTGGAAGGATTTGGGACTCTTGTGTGGTATTCAATTTAAACTGTTGGGAGCAGTTTGGACTCATGTATTGCGGTATTCACTTACGATGGAGAGCGGTTGGGACTCGTGTGCGGTATTAACATTAGATTGTCTTGAGCTGTATTCGCATTAGATGAATCTAGCGATACTAATAGTATCTTCCAGAGTGGAAGATACTATTAGTATCGCCCTGGTGTAAGACCACCATTCAGAATCTAAACGTTGCTTGAAAATGGCTTTAGCCGTGTTTGGTGACTAGATCTGAATAGCCAGGTACTTCCCAACCTTCCTCTTCCCCACCTCCTTCCCCCCCCCACACTACCTTCAGCCTCACAACATACCCCAATTGGGGATGCCATAGTCTCACTGGCTCCAGACGGGAGCAGTTGAGATTCTTGTGCGGTATTCATTGTAAAAAAAAAAAAAAAGATGGTTGGGAGCATGTTAGAATTCTTATGCGGTATTCACAAAAGACGGTTGAGAGCATTCGGGACTCTTGCGCGGTATTCACATTAGACTGTTGGAAGCATTTGGGACTCTTGTGCAGTATTGTGCTCGAAGTCTGTGTTACAGATATCCCGAATTGTAATATGTTGTGAGGAGGAGAAGGCGATGGGGAAGAGAAAGGTGGGGAAGTACAAATACTTACCTATTGAGTAAGCTAGGTCACTAAGCATGGCCCAGCCATTTCAAGCAACGTGCAATAGGGCAATACTGAAAGTATCTAAACTCTTAAGATATTTTCTACTATAAATGATCAGCAAACCAAGCACGAATGGGTAGGTACCTAGGTTAATAAGAAGTATTTGTAAATGTCGTCGATTGTTAAAAATAGATTTTTTCAGGTAAAAAACATTAAGGGGTGATAAATGAATTCAGCGGCGAATATTTTCTTTCATTATTTATTTCTGGAGCATTGAAATTATGTGGTAAGGCTTCTAAGAAACGATCTATTTATAAAAGCTCTTTAAACATCCAGAATTAATTAAATTTATTTAAAAATAATTTATTTTCATTATCCTTTCACTTCAAAACATGTTTTTACCTCAGATTTTTTTTTTAAAAAGCGCCATTGATGTGATTTTTCGTGAATACCTTATTCATATTACATGGTAATATTAATATACACATAAACAATTCCGTCAAGTTTTTTAAATAGATAAAACTGGCGGACACTCGGCCTAAGTGTGGAATTTTTTTTTTAAGTTTTCTTTATTCATTGAAAAAATTTTATTTACAAAAGTTGGGGATTTTTCGACCACCATGCTAGGCACATGCCCGTGTTGTGGTAGTCGAATTATTAGGGGCATCGCCAATTTTACAGTTGTACAAGTACAGTAATGATTAGAAATTATTATGTGAGTGTAGTGGGAGTGGTGATTTGGGAAGGGGGGAGGAGAACAGTGGGAGGAGTCAAAATAACAAGGAAACATGGTCAACAAAGGTGACTTACAGTATGCTATTATTTTATATACTAAATTAAATTTAGAATGATTTTTTGTTTATTTCTAAAGTTTCTAGGGCTTCTAATACTCCAAAACAAAATGTCTAGAAATTGTTTCACAGTTAACGCTCAAAAATTACAAAAAACAATTTCGATAGGTACCTACCACTAAAATAAGGAAACTTTTAAATTAGGTACTTCTGGCATACGGACACTCCTAATGCGCACTTCTATCGGCGTGTTTCTTCAGCGGTTGGAAAGCAGTTCATCCTTTTCAAAACCCAGCCCCGATAGAGCTGTTTCTATTAGTGAACGAATTAAAACGTCAGAGAGTATTAGGAAAACGTTCTGCAGACTCTGATGCTGTGTTTATCGCAAGTCTTTCTCGGTAAACATGACACAAACAACACTATTAAATTAACACGTCTCGATGTCCCAGATTCAATATAATCCATTGAGAGGAAGCCACATGCCAAAAACATGTATATTCTTAGTGTGCCTTATATCGCTACGAATACAGGTAATAGGCGCATAAATCGCTCGGCAAACAGAGTCTTCAAGCACAGAAGTGATTTATGTTTATTTTGTGAATAATTTCATAAGAAAAAAAAACAAGGTAATCAAGGAAAACTACACATAATTGTAGCCATAATCCATAATATTGTATTTTTTAAGTTGTGTCTTACATGCGTTCATACATTTCTAAGGAAAATTTTTTTTTTTTAGTAGTTTAAGCTTAATTTTTTTTTAATAATTACCCCATTAATTGACCCAATCATGTCTGATTACATCTAAAAGGGATCTAAATGACAATCTAGTCATCTTCAACGGAAGCAATCTTCCCAACTTGCCTTCCATATTTGGTGTACCTATGTGTCCAGCTCAGGTACGGGGGCTCCATCGTACCCAGTTCAAGTTACGCTCTCAGAAGCTGAGCGTATTGTATATGACCTGCAGATACTTCAATAGTAGGTACACAACTGCTGGCCCTGTAAAAATCGCAAGTGCGCCTCACTGTTGAATTTGGCAGCCACCCCTGGTCTGAAGATCCAATATCATGGGGTCAGGTTTGTCCGGATCTTGGCGACGGATGTGTCTACTCACCAACTGTGTGGCAGGCCGGATCAAGAGAGCTTGGTTGAGGGAGAACTTTTGACCTCTCCAGCACAGGATGTGGATTGCAGTGGAACGGATGAATTCATTCGTCCGTCACTTCTGGACACACTGACCACCAGATTCCTATCCACCCCTCATACCATTTTTTCCTTCCCAGAACTTCCTTTCCATAAGAAGACCCTCCACACAGCATCCCCACAGTTAACATAGGCCCTGAGGAGAATTATTTTCCTCAGCGCCTCCTGAATGGAGCTAATGTAAAAAAGAATATAAATAAATATATGCATATATACCTGAAAAACCCTCGACTCTGTGCTCTGTGCGACTCGGTGGTCCGTTTGACAGATTCCCCTTTGGGATTGCTTAGGTTAGTATGCCTTTCTTTTTCTGCCGGTATTACAATGGAAAATGCTCCGAGGAATTAGCGTTATTGATCCCTTCGGCATCAGCGAAAAGTCAGGAAACACGCCAAACGCGCGCCCAAAATTTGTGCACGGTTGACATTTGTCACATCGAACGGGTCGCTTCTACTACTCGTTCTTGAGTTCAACAGCTCG
Organism: Limnephilus marmoratus; assembly: GCA_917880885.1. NCBI lineage: Eukaryota > Metazoa > Arthropoda > Insecta > Trichoptera > Limnephilidae > Limnephilus > Limnephilus marmoratus. Next base: position 34,261,343 of record OU862932.1, read on the forward strand.
GCTGTAGTACGATTTTCCGGCATATTCCTCCCTCTTACACCATGGGTCTCTTCGAGACAATTGGGACTTCAGTGCGATGCTTCTTCACATAAAAAATAATATACCAGAAGAAATCAAACGTAAAGATGCGTTTTTACAATGTACATAATTTTTGCTTAGTATGTACATTATAACTCTCCTATAAACATAAAAATCAGTGTTGGATCTAAGAGTCCTTAACGCGTTGTTGTTATCCTTGCTTTATAAGCCAACATCTCGAAAATAACTCAAGATAAGTGCATACTTTACTATCTACGCTAACATCTTGGATAGCTTAGGTTTTCCGTATATGGGCTCAAATATCATTAAAATATGGCGAGATCTGGTTATAAAAAATCCCATTTGCCATCGAGCATTTTATTGTTTATGGGAAATAGTTTGAACATGCTTTTAAGTATGTACTATGAAAAATAATTATATCATATTTGGTCATGATGTGTAGCAGTCCATAAAAAATATTATAAGACAATCAAAAACGCCAGATGTGCTGCTATTGTGGATGGCAAACTGGTAAGACCAAGCAGAGTAAGGCTCGGCAGTCATTTTTTATTTATTTTTTTATGTGAATACCTCACAAGAGTCCCAGCTGCTCCCGTCTGGAGCCAGTGAGACTATGGCATCCCCAATTGGGGTATGTCGTCAGGCTGAAGATAGTGGGGGGGGGGGGGGGGGGGAAAGAGATGAGGAAGAGGAAGGTAGGGAAGTACCTGGCTATTCAGATCTTTTCACCATTTCGAGCAAGGTTAAAGCCATTCACCAAGTCAAGCGTGCGTAAAGGCCCGACCGTTCGCCTCGCCCGATCACACTTTTCGTAACGCTCTCGTCACGCATTCACCAGCTTACTCCCCAAGTCAAGCGTGCGTAAAGAAGTTTTACTTCAAAAACCCTCCACACAGCATCCCCAAAGATGACATAGGCCCTGAGGGAAATTATTTTTTCCTCAGGGCCTCCTGAGTGGAACTCAAGTAAAAAAAAAATTGAAAAAAAAATTGTATTCGAGTACTTTACGCTTATATTTTTTATATAGTAATTAATTAACAATTTAATTTATTTAATTAATGAAGACAATATTATCTACCCTCAATCGAAAATTTGGAACAGAAAAATCAGAAAAAGATACGGTTACATCTAGGATCGAACCCAGGACCTTTGCCTTGCCGAGGCGGAGCTCTACCTACTACTCTACGGAGTGTTCCTATCCGATTCGGTCATATTTAGCAACTCGTATATCATACTTCGACTAAGAACTACCAACATTATCTTAATTTTCTTACGCATATTTTATTGGCTACTATCTTTATGTATGATTGCAAGATTTAATTCGAACTAAATGCTACCTAGATTTTGTCTTGATGATTCTGAACGATAGTAATCGACAAACATTCGCGGTCATGAATAATAACCTGACAATATTTGAAAAACTACCATCATTATAAGCGAAAAATGTTGCTTGTGCAATGATGGAGAACTAGCGGAGGAATTGAACCTACGAAACCTGGGTGGAAACTTGAAGCATTTGTCAACTCAACTTCTAAGTGGTTTAAATTACCCTTTTGTGTCTTAAGGTATTTTGAGTATGCACTTAAACGCACATTATTTCAAATGCTTTTCTGTTTATAAACACATTACTATTATTTATATCCCTGACCACATTTCAAACACTGAAAACCGCAAATGATAACGTCTTATTTTGTGGTTAGCAAACATTAACGAGATCATCATATCACATTATTACAATTTTACACGCGTGTTCTGCCTTTATTTTCAATCTCTCGAGAGGCGAAACTGCTGTCACAGTGTGTTTCTTCTCCAGCGTGGTGCGAGTAACCGACGGCACAGGTATATCGCAAATTAATAAAATTTGGAGAATTTTATCTTGAGTTGTAGGTTTGGAAGGAGGGGTTGGTGTAGGGAAAGATAGAAGAGTAGGTACCTACCTGGCTATTCCGATCTAGTTTGAAATGAATTTGAGAGGCGGGTATAGGTACCGCCGCCTCGGGATCATTTATTGGATAACTAACATTCTTGCCATAGGTCATCCTGAGTGGTTCGCTACAATTGGTGACTTAGCAGGGGTGCCCAGGTTCATGGGTTGAGGTTTGTCTAGGTCTTGGCGGCGGAGGCGTTAGCCCACCTACTGCACGCCGGAGACTGGTTGATGGAGACCTTTTGAACTCTCCAGCCGGACTATCTCGATCCATCGCCTTGCACCGCAGTGTGAGGAATGGATTCATACGTCCGTCACTCCTGGACACATTGACCTCGAGATTCCTAACCACCCCTCATATATTTTCCTTCCCAGAACTTCATCTCCTTCCTTTCTCTAAAAAAACCCTCCACGCGGCATCTCCGATGACATAGCCCCTGAGAGATTTTTTTCTTCAAGGCCTCCCGTGTGGAGCTAATGTACAAAAAAATAATAAATCACAAAAATAATAAAACTCTAAACTGTCCAGAGTCAGTGGAGCTATGGCATCCCCATTTGGAGAATTGCGTTAGGTTGTAGGGACTCCAGATACTAATATCTAAAGCCTGTATGTCGGACGAATATCTACAGCTCATATGTTGAACTAATATCTACGAACTTCAGAGTGTTGACTAATATCTACAGAGCTAAGGTCGGACGAATATCTATGACGGTCCCAGTATTGACTAATATCTACAGAGCGTAGGTTGAACTAATATCTACAGAGCGTAGGTTGGACTAATCAGCTAACTGTGTCCAATAGTCCGATATTAGGGATTTTTACATACATACTTACATAAATTAAGTTTTTTAAACTGCATACGCAATATTACGTTATTCCAATATGCTATACATAATTGCAAATCCAACCTCTGCCAGTGCTGTAGATATTCGTCAACACTTTGGTTCTCATAGATATTAGTTCGATTTTTTTCAGTTTTTGGAATTCCTGTAGATATTAGTAGATGCCTCCGGTTGTAGGTTGTATGAAGGGGGATTGGAGGAGGGAAAGGTTGAAAAATAGGAATCTGTCTTTTCCGATCTAATTAAAACTAAACACTGCAAAAAAATGTTTTGACAATTGAAAATGTGGAAAGAATATATATGTTTTTATTCATTTTAATTTATGTGAAATAATAATTTAAGTACAGGTTCAAATATTATATATGCTAACCAATCGCTCAAATTTTTAGCGAAAGAAAAGGATATAAACAGATTTCATGCTTTAGAAAACTGCTGTCACCAATTTACATAAGACGATAAATACATAATATAAAAAGACAATTACTTAAGAAGACAAATACATAAGAAGACAACTACATAAGAAGACAACTACATAAGAAGACAACTACATAGGAAGACAACTACATAAGAAGACAAATGTATAAGAAGACAACTACATAAAAAGAGAAATACATAAGAAGACAAATACAATTATGTAATTGCTTTATTATGTTGTCGAAGAAAGCAAACCTTTGTGGCTTGACATTACACAAATTTAAAAAATTACATATGTGCGGTTCACACCAGGTAGAAGTGAAACCTTCAGAAAACTAAAGTAGACAAGAGTGGGGAGGCTACGAAGCACTGCACAAAGAGCAGACCGATTATTCTATCTCATTCTCGAAGGCTAAATCCTATAGATCATAGGTACTCAACGTTGTAGGCGTTTCAGACCTTCAGGGATGCGGTAGAAGATAAAGGGAAAATTGGGGGGCGTTTCATACTTTCATCTTGCCCCATCCCATATCCCATTACGCCCCCTCCGTTGTGGTAAATATAAAAAAATATTCTCAAAGATGGCGGTGGGCAAAAAAGGGTTGAGAATCTATGCAGTAGATGTACGTGCTTGTCTCTTTTTAGTGTCGCTTATTCGTTTCATCGAGTTTCAAATCACAACTGTGCTAAAGAAGTTTTCGCTTCAGAAAGTTCTTTGTTTAAAGCCACTTTATTTTATTTATACACGTCGACCAGTTTCGGATGATCCCAACCTTCATCAGGACAATAAACATATAAACTAAATTACAGTAAAGAGGAAGTATAAGGAAGTATAAGTATAAGTATAAGGTAAACAAAGGAGAAAGAAAAAGCATGTAAGGAGAGACCATCAGAGACAGGTTGGTAGAGGTGAAGGTGGGCTTTATTATAATGTCTTTTCTTTCTTTCTTTCTTTTTCTGTACTTAAACGTACTATGTTTTGTATTTTATTTTACTCATTATTATTTCTGATATTTCACTAGCAACATCTCCTAGTAAAAGCTAAGCTTTTATTTACGCACGCTGTTAACATTTTAATTGGAGTTAATTTTATCTTGGCACATCCCAATGGCAATTTCATTAATGTAATAATTGTTAACACTCTTTAAATGTTTCAAAAACTTAAATAAATTTCGACTTCAACCAAATGCAACGAAAACGATTATCTCCTCAAGACAGAATTTCGATATTTGCAAATGTTTTAATTTTAGCAGAAGTGAAGGAAAAACTTACTTCCGGCAGACTAACATACTCACAAGATGGCTACTGTCGGTTTATGTCACTTTTTTTGAAAATATCAATATAAAATATTTAAAAAAAATTTATAAAATGTAATGTGTGCGTGTATTTTCACGGTAAGTTTGTCTGTTAGTGTGTTTGGCTGATTTGCCTCGTTATCTCTGGTTTCCGTAACGCGGTTGCCTGGCGTCTCGCGGCGGGCCCGGGCCCGGGAATGCTTTTAGCCTCTCGCCTCCTCTGTTCGCCTCTGACAGCGCCGGGTAGGTTCTGCAGGTATAGTAGGTAGGACTTCTACACTTGTACCGGGTGTGCGGAAGGTGGAACAAAATACTATACAATGTCACTCTAACGTTGACAGAGTGATTTTGTAACGAATGACCCGATAAAATTAATCCTGTTTTTATTAAAAAAAGGTTATTAAATACATATGAACTTAACTTTTCTTCATTCGACGCGGAATCTTGAAAGTGAAAATTAACCCACAGAAACTAGGTAGAAAGATTCGTTGTAGATGACAATGCATTCCATCAACTTTTGGTGGCAATCACGCGTTATCTGTAACCCAGGAACTTTTGTCTTTCTGTTTTATAAGATATTTTTTCACATTTGTATAACGAACATATCCTACAATTGTGAAAGTGCCAAGTCTTCCTTTAAGAGCGATTAACCGAGCGGCCGAGAATTCAAATTTCGTTAAAAGACGTTCTTGCGATTGTGCCTTTGCAACTGTACAGGGCAGTCCCGATGAGAAAGATTAATTATTCTCCATACCAGCATTTTTAAATAATAACTCAATATCGATTGTCTTTCAATAAAAATTTGCTTTGATGAATTCCTATATTCAAAAATGCTTAAACGTGTGATGATAAAACTTATTTATTTTATTTATTTATTTATTTTATTTATAAGAATATTGTACATTGCTTAGTTTTTTTGTGGTGTTTCATCCGCCATGCTAGGGATAACCCTGTGTTATGGCGGGTGAAGTTTACAGATTTGAAATTGTACATTTGTGATGGTTGATAAATAAAATTAGAAGTTGTACAGATTAAATTAAATTGCAAAATTTTATAATAATAATAATTAATTAATTAATAATAATGAATAATAATTATAATAATTATGTTAATAACAATAATAAGTTGATAATAATAGTTATTAAAAGATAACATATAAGAAATAGTAATTTAATTGTTTGTTGAATTAAGGAATTAAGGAACATCGTTTCTAATCATCTTTTCTAGATGTAGGGATCCATTGTGATAAATGTTTTTTAAAGGTGAGCGGTTGGGTTTCGGTTTTTAAGTTCTCAGGGAGAAGGTTAAATATTTTAGGAGCTAGGTATATGAAATGTCTTCGTGCTGACGTGGTATGTTGTGTCGGTACATTGTTAAAACAGATAGCATGATTTAAGTTGTAAATACATTGGAAATGGTTGAAACAATTGTTATAATAATAGTTCAGGCGATTAGGATAGTTAAGAGAATTAAAGAAGAATTTATTGATTTGGAGAAGTAAGGGGATTAAAGATAAGTGCATAATAATTACTAAGGGATGAAAGGAAATTAATAAATATACCACATTTAATAGATTTAGCAAAATTAAAATGTTTAAGATAAGTAAAAGAAGTGCAGGAATAAATACACTGGGGATAGAAGGAATCAAGTGGTTAGATATTATGAAATGAATTAAAATAGTAGCATACAGTTTTTCAATAACATTATTTGGGCAAGTTAAGTGAGGTAATTGAATTAAGTTAGATAATATTATTTGATGATTAAAGAAATTTGTCAAAATAATTGCATAATTACAATGAATCGAATGTATCATGTATATCAATTTAGTTAAAATATTTAAATAATTAAAAGAAATTAAGTAAATTGAGTTTAGTAAAATATTTGGATAGATTAATATAGTGGAGATAAATGAATAAATGAGAATAATTAAGAAGAATGGAATTTTTTAATAATTTAGAATAATTAGATAATTTGAATCAATTGAAAATATCACACATATATAAATATTAATAGTAATGAAATAATTAAATGTAATTCGGTAAATTGTGAACAATAAAATAGTTGGATAGATTAAAATTGTGGAAATAAGTGAGTAAATGAGAACAGAGTGGAATATTTTGATAATTTAAAATAATTAGATAATTTAAAACAATCGATTGTATCACATGTATCAAATTAGTTAAAATAATTAAAAATTATTAAATAAATTGAGTTGAATATAATAATTGAATAGATTAAAATAGTGGAAATAAATGTATAAAAATGTATAAATGTATAAACTATTAACATTGTGTACTTTTTGTAATTATTTTTTATCATAAGTATTTATAATTTTTCAATAACGCCTAAGTAAAATAAAAATGTAAACAAAACTGATATATGTTAGTTTGTAAGACCGTAAATAAATAGACAAACTGAAGAATTTTCGTCAAACAACACGGGCTCGTTTTTTTTTAAGATTTTATTTGAACTAAAATTAAAATTCTGATTCATTTATTTTATTGTATGATGGTTTAATTTAAAATGTGTGTTGTATAATACAAAATTTTGTTTGAAAATTTAACAAACCTGCCACAAATCCGGCGGTATAACCTTAAAATACTAAAAATGTACATTTTTTTCTAAAAATTTAAAACATGCCTTTACTAAATAAAATAACAATCTCTCGAAATTGATTTATACTTTTTTTGTAAAAAAAAGTCAATACGTCGGAAATTTTATTTAAAAATTACATACAATGGCATCCGTTTATAATGACACCGAAGGGAAATGACAAACACGTCATCCTAAGCGAACGTCATACAAAGCATTTTATAGAAAAGAAACAACCTCCTGTATTTGTTAGGTATATTGAGACTGTCGAATGACCAATCCCAAATTCCTTTGCGAGAGATGAGTTTGATTCTCCATTTTCTAATCTGCATATTATTGTACCTTTCTCCTTAATCGTAAATGCTTTACGACGACGTTAAGATGTTTTTTTTTTTTTACAAATCACTAACAAAAAATGCGTGATCTTCAACTATCAATTACTCTTTGAGACTCGAGAAACTAAAACAAGCCACATGCCACGCACGCGATGAGCGTCCTCGGGCGTCACGTTACACTCCCGAACCCTGTTGAAGGTGTGAGGAATCATGTCGGTCACTATAACCGGACATAATTTATCATAAATATACAAAACCACCCACAAAAGTGGGTCACAATAAGCGACATGTCAGTACAAGCGAAGTCATTATATCCGACTTTGTTATAAAGAATTTTATATGAAAACCAAACTTCGCTGTGTAATTACTTCATAATAAGCGGTTGGCCAATATAGGCGGAGTCATAATAAACGGATTCTAATGTATTTCCGGATGTGTCTGGTTATTCCCTCTTAATACTTTGGTCTTCTTCCTTGCACTATCCCAACTCGTTGCCTAGGTAGACCGTTGGGGTCAGCTTTTCTAGTTCTCATGCTACATATATCTTTTTCGGTTCTGGGTATCGCTTTAATAATTTAAATATGTTTTTTTTTTAATTTTTCACCTTTATTAATTAAATTACATTGGTGATATGCTGTGCTATAATTAAAAGGTTCTGTCCTTCACAAAACACGCTTTTTTCTGAGCACTTAAGTTTAGTTTTGAGAATAAAATTTATTTTGCGTTGAATATCTGAAACTATGTGAGAATTATATTGTTTCAAAAATAAATTAGGATTAAGTTTGATTTATTGGTAGGCAGATTGGGGTCCTGCCGTCCTGGGAAATACCAACGCCAGTTGCCATAGGGCATCTAAGCCTCGATTCATCTGAGTTGCCTCAACATCTGTGTAACGGCAAGACGTTGAAGAAACTCAAATGAACCGAGCCTTGTATAGATGTTTTAGCGCTGGTGTCCAGGCCTTGTGAATGAGTCCATCATGGGCTCGGTGGTAGTCCAGTATCCTTGGGCTTCTGTCGGGTGGATCCGTAGACGATGGGAGTGGAAGATCAGTAAACTGGCTTGCCGTTGGCCAGGCCGCCAGTTCCATCGAGGGTGCCGTTTCAAGAACTGACCTACTTGATCGGAAGACCAATCAGCTGGTGAAAAAATTGCTCGGTTCTTTTGCGGAGCCGGTTCGTCACCGGTTGGGACTCTGCATTTGAAACGAGCAAGCATTACTGAAGTTTTAAGCTCATCATCTTCGAGTCCACCATATTGTCCCAAAGCCGAAACGATAAATATATTTTTTAAATTCTTCAAAATTTTCAAATAATTCTTATGCATAATGGTTAACACTCACAACGCAACACTTTTGTGTTTGATTATTCAAGAAATTCAAAGTAAATTTCCAAATATAAGTGCATCCGTTTATTTTTTTGCGTTTCTTACAAATGTAATCCCAGATCTCACATGTTTCCCAAAACGTTTAACGCACCCATTTATTCAATTATAAAATAAAGATTTATAGAAAATTATTACTTTTTTTTTATGTACAATTGACCCATTAAACTATCATTGTAAATTAATGACCGTCATAAATGATCTACGGTTTCGCGATATGAGAGTTAAACATGAGAGTAAAAGATTCATTGGAAATCTTCTAGAATCTCTAGATCCATTTATCGTCTTGTCTCTTTGGTGGACTTCTCTTCACACCACCCCCTCCTCCCCACCCCTTTCCTTCCCCTGTCCTTACTAAACAAAGAAAAAGAAAAACCAAAACACTGACGCAAGATCGGCGAAGAGACGAATGAGTAGGAGAATTCCCAAATTCTGACTCCACTTGTATGGAAATTACTGCAACATACAATATTCACTCAAGTCAGCGTCCGCTCCATAACACCCAGTGGACGACAACAATTTAAATTCATGTTAAACCTAAAACGAATATTTTAATAACTACCTACGCATTTATCCACAACAATTAAAAAAACATTTCTAACTATATATTATATTATGTATATTTTTCCAATTTTTGTTTTGTTCACATTTCTAATTGTTAATTGTTTTTGGATAAACTTGTCAGTTTGCAAATTACTTTTACTTTATGATGCAATGAACACCTAATAAAAAATAAAAGTAACCTCGCTAATGAAACACGACAATATCTGAAAAATTAGGTTTAAGTCATTTTTATACTTCATAATTTTTTAACACACCCGATATATCCGTACACTCAGACATTCTGTTATCTGAACGCATTTTTCAACGTTGACAATAAATATATGTTATTGTTATTATCAAAGCGACACCTCTCTTAACGCTTACACACTTTAAAGATTCACCTCTTAAATGACGAAGGAATCTCATATCACCTAGTACACTACTACAACACCAGCCGGTGATGGGAGGTCGCGACCCGAACCAATTGTTCGAATGACGACCCCCTTCGTCATTACAACTCCATTACCATCTAAGCAGGCACCCCTTTTTTCAAGATTTGTATCTATTACTTCTATATATTATTCAGTTTTTATATTATTATCTTATAACCCTTCGAAATAAATCTATTGCATTTTTTTTTCAAAACCATTTAATTTTTTTTTTCTTAAAGAATATAATCCATTCACCTTCATCGTAACGACTCTATTCAAATTTTCAAACACATTTTTTTTTCAAAAATGATTACATTCCTTTGTTGACTATATTAGTAAGTAAGCATTTCTGTTTTCTATGTAAGGGACTTAAAAACATGTAACAATTAACATTTGAAAGTAAGTGCCATTCTGAATTTATTGACTCCTAACAATGTTTGCTAGCGTAACAAAAACAAGAGATTATTTAATATTGTATCGGGTTTTTCGTGTTCAAAGTGAATTTTGACAATTCCGCATCAAATTGTTAACACTTTGAGCCCAGGGACACCTGATACGATAATACGGGTCCTTACGATGCAGTACCAAACACTCAGTGTCCTGGACAGATGCTGTACGATTTGCTTGACGTCAGGCCGGGTTCACCGGTGACTAGTTTTGTTACCAGTAAACGGCCGACTCAAGTCGATTAAATTTTCATTCGTGGAAAAGAGTACATAGTAAAAAAAACGTTTTAACGTTTTTTTTCAAAATTTAGGTTAGATCGGGCCTGTCCTACTCGTGGGGTCGCCCCGTTCATCACGCTTGCGTGATCCTTATGAGTGTTTGATTGTCTCGTAAGGCGTAGGGACCCAAATAATCAACAAAATCATCGAAAACATTAAATATAAAGTGAAAATACCAAGCAAAAAACTCAACCAAATCAAACCAAAAACATGGGGTTTTTTTGTTTGCTGTACTATCGCTTTATGTTAGATAAATTCAAAACTTTTTTGTTATGTTAACTATCTTATACTGGGTGACCATAAAGTCACGCGAAACCAGTCCATTTTTCTGTATATAACATCTCTTTCGACTCGTTTTTCGACTCATGTTTTTCACTTAAAGTGAAAATCTGTGGTTCGAAAATTGGGCCAATTTTTTTTGACAATGTTAGAAAAATAATATACAGAATAGTCGACTGGTTTTTAGAGACTATTTGATCACCTGGTGGACGATTTAACTTCAGAGAAGCCATTTCTCCCTATAGAAATCTAGAGTACCTATTTCAATAATCCGTTTTACTATATGTATAAGTACTGACCCGATAATCCCCCGCAAGTTTTCGATTCCTAAAACTGTATCGCGTATCAAATCCTGACAACATCATTCCAAATTCTATTTACTATTAATAAAATTACATATTTTTCAAATGTACCTTTGCCTTTTTTGTATAACTGAACAACAACGCAATTTATAACAAACAACCAAAATTAACTTTCTTTAATGCAAAGCTTAATTATTAAGCTAATAAGATTAAGTCTCTTCTTTCTAAAATTATTTTAAAATGTCCATCAAAAAACATTTTCTACTTGTGTTTAAAAACTAACCAATGGGTGCTTTGATTTTGATCATTTTGCGCCAATCATAATAAGGTTGTGTCTCTTTCCCAGCGGTTCTATTAGCCATTATACACGTGTATCTAGCTGCTTCGATGCTTTGGTTCATTTTAACAAATTTACAAATAAATTCAATATTTTCAAAGTTTAAAAATTTGTGTACCTATGTATGTACTTCTGTATATAAATATGTTTGTGTGTATACCTTTGTATTTACCTTTGTATATACTTTTGTATATACCTATACCTGTGTATATACCTTTGTATACCTATGTATATAACTATGTGTGATACCGTTTCGATAGGACCCTGCCGCTTCGGTGGCCTCTGTCCTTGTTTTATTTTGGTTCACATTTTCATTTATTTTCCTCGTTATGCCAGCCATTATGCGTTGTGCCCGACTGACACCCGTTTATGTTTGACGGACGTGCTGCCCTTGCGTTATTTCGCTTGAGCGTCTCCGGGCATCGTCCCCGTCCCCGTCCCATTATATTGGTACGTGTCGGATCCTCAACCCGCGGGTCTACCGGCCCATCTGTTTTAAAAACACCAACACAAGATAACTCCTTTTGTGAGGCGCACAACAATTTTTCACAGACAAAATGTACCCTCTTAAATGCGTGTAGAAAAAGTTATAAAAATAAATAATACAAAAATCCATTTATTATTAGATTCTATACCCGAATTCCTGTTGTTCCAAGTATATTAAAAGTTTAATTTCCATATTGTAATAAAAAACCATAAACCTTAATTACAACCGTTTAAAAAAATTCTATTTACAATTCGTAAAAAAACCGCTTTAAAAAATTTCATTTCCAAGTCGTAATAAACAACACGTCTTGAAAGATTCTATTTCAAAATTGCGTTTTGAAAGATTATAATATTTCCATTTCCATTTTTACGATAGGTACCCAACTACCATTCGGTTAAATATTCTACATCATAATGTTAAGTATACGTATTGATATATTATTTATTGTAAATCTTTTATTTTCATTTAAAATTTTCTAATTTTACCTCTACACGAACTCATTTTCCATAAGATAAAAAATAGTTTTATTTGTCAGTTGGCAGTTATTCACAAATTTAATAAATATGTCCCAGGAGCAATAATAATTTTTTTAATCATTTCGGAAACCTTTCAATTTTTAATTGACCAAAATTTTGGTGGCTTAAATTTTGAATCATACTTTATTTTCAAAATTCCGTTCCGCCAGTCACCATCTAAATATTAAATGGGCAGGAGAGCGAGCGAAAATTGTTAATTAAAGTTTTTTTTTAATTTAAAAAGCCACATTCAAATTATATTGCACATAAATTATTATTAATAGATAATGAATTTTTCGAAACAATCTAGTATTTCGAAAACTATCACATATCTAGGCTATTGTTGAAGAAATTTCCGTTATTTTAGTGGAATTTTTGGGAAAAGCGCTGTATTTTCCCGCAAAAAGGGGTGTTATGTAAACTTTTTTTAGTATTTTGTTGCAATGGCGGAACGCCATTTAATGTATATAACTTTTTTAGTATTTTGTTGCAGTGGCTTAACGCCATTAAAAAAATATGTATTTTTTTAACAAAATCGAATGACAAAACCCGATCTTTTCCAGGTGAAGTAAGTATTGTACTTTTTGCGTTATGTACTTACTTTTTTTATATACTTACCAAAAATGAAGTGAAAAATTCGCCGAATTTGAGTTTTTCAGGTCTCCATTAACTAACTGTTCATAATAATGTTATCGGCGTAATATTTAGTCGTAGGCTGTAGGTATATTTATTTACAAATAATGTCTTCGTGTGGTAATATTATCAAACCCACCTTGACAAGGAAACCATTTTATTAAAAAATATATATATATCAGAAGGACACGGGTTCATGTCCCGTTGGCGTCATGTATCTTTTCTCGGAAGATTTTTCAATGTGGATGAGTGTTTCAGGCTGATAATTATTGCTTATAATAATTGTTACATCTTATTTTTATTTGCTTTTTCTACAACTTTTTAGAAAATGATGTGTCCTTACTGGGGTACCCCGTTCTAAGGTAACATTGTAAATTTTTAATTGTTTGAATTATAAGCAAGTACATGTGTTAATTTATTACAAGAAGACAATTATAAAGTTTAAAAATTAGAAGAAAACACAAGCATTAATCTTTGTAATAACCGATATCTTATTGCTTCTTTTGAAGTCGTTTTTTATAGTTTTTGTTGCAAGAGGGAGTTTATTAAATAATTTAAAACAAGACTTCACAAATTTGTTAAAATTAGGTAATTATGATTTACTACATAATTTTTTTTAGTATTTGTTTGTTTAAGGTTTTGTCCTTTATAAAACACGCTGTTTTCTGTGCATTTATGTAAGTTTACTTTTGAGAATCAATTTTATTTTGTGTTGAAGATCTGAAACTATGATAATCATAATATGTATTATTATTTATTTATTATAGATAGTACAAATTACATATTAGGAAGCTTTGCCTGTACAACTGACAAATTGACAGGTTTAGTTCATATTACTCCTTAAGAAATGTACTTAATTACATAACAAAATACACTTCATTTTTCTATATAGAACAATGTTTTTAAGACGGATGTTGTTAGAATTATATTGTTTCAATAATTAATTGGGCTTAAGTATGATTTATTGGTAGGCAGATTGGGGTCCTGCCGCCCTGGGAAATACCAACGCCAGCTGCCATAGGGCATCTGAGCCTCGATTCATCTGAGTTGCCTCAACATCTGTGTAACGGCAAGACGTTGAAGAAACTCAAATGAACCGAGCCTTGTATAGATGTTTTAGCGCTGGTGTCCAGGCCTTGTGAATGAGTCCATCATGGGCTCGGTGGTAGTCCAGTATTCTTGGGCTTCTGTCGGGTGGATCCGTAGACGATGGGAGTGGAAGATTAGTAAACTGGCTTGCCGTTGGCCAGGCCGCCAGTTCCATCGAGGGTGCCGTTTCAAGAACTGACCTACTTGATCGGAAGACCAATCAGCTGGTGAAAAATTTGCTCGGTTCTTTTGCGGAGCCGGTTCGTCACCGGTTGGGACTCTGC